>JARQZJ010000104.1:130000-1445000 GCA_030704895.1 Henosepilachna vigintioctopunctata | reverse complement strand
ATATATATATATATATATATATATATATATATATATATATATATATATATATATATATATATATATATATATATATATATATATATATATATATAGGTAAAAGGGTAATTTCTCGACCGTACGATACTTAGTAGAATTTAGGTAACAGGAATAATCGGTCTTGTGAAGTGTTTGAAAACTCATTTATTCATAATATTGCTATTCTCTATATTTCGACACTTTTTGTGTCTTCTTCAGGAAAAAAAAACAAGCTGCAAAGTAATGACTACAATGATAAATTTTAATATGTATAAAATAAAATTACCTTCAATTAGAGTTTATGCAGTGAAGATAACCTAACTAACATTTTTTATAATAAACGTCTCTTATTTTGTTGCCACTTATTTACTACATGTTGCTAAACGGAATGGTCAAAAATTTCAACACCCTAGAAGACTGAACGCCATGCTATTGACCCATAAATATCTTCAACAGTATAAACCAACACATTTTTACAACAGTATAAACCATACAAAAAGAACAGACAATAACAGCATTATGTTGGATTGGTATCAAAAACCAACTTCGTCTGGACGTTACCTAAATTATTTCTCAAACCACCCAATAAAACAAAAAACAATGTTATATTGGAGTTGAAAAACAGAGTGACTCATATTTCGGAAAAAAGCTTACTGAAACAAAATTTAAGGAAATTAGTACAATTGTTGTCTAACAACGCCTGCACCATTTAATTAATAAAAAAATTACTATATTGTAATCAAGCCAACGATCCAACTAATATCATTTCCAGTTCAGTCAACATCTAATTAAAAAAATTACCGTATATTGAAAGATTATCTGATAAAATAATAAAAAATCTCATACATATAGAGAATATCAAAATAGCCAAATATAATGCAATAACTTCAAAAACATTTTTCACTAAAACCAAAGATCGCACTCCAGTATCGTGGAATTGCAATGTCATTTACAAAACACCATGTCGCCAATGTGATAAAAGGTCAAACCAAACAAAATTTAAAACAAAGAGTCACACAACACAAAAGTGACAGTCGTATTGGAAAAAGATCTTGTGCATTAGCATGTCACTTCCCAAACTCGGATCACAATTTTGATTACGAAAATATTAAAATTTTTGATAGGGAACGCAATCACAAAAAGATATTATTTTTGGAAATGGCACATATACACAACACAGACAATACGATTAACTCAAGATCAGATATTGAAAAATTAAGCATCATTTTTAATAATATTTTAAAACAGAACGAATAAAAACATTTTTCTACGTCAATGGTTCAAAAAAATTACGATCAGCTAATTATACACAATAGCCTGTCCTTCATCCTCCTAGGATCTTGAAATGTTTGACCATTCCGTTTAGCAACATGTAGTGAATAAGAGGCAACAAAATAAGAGACATTTATTATAAAAAATGTTAGTTAGGTTATCTTTGCTGCATAAACTCTAATTGTAAGTAATTTCATTTTATACATATTGAAATTTATCACTGTAGTCTTTACTTTACACTTGTTTTTTCTCCTGAAGAAGACACAAATAAGTGTCGAAATACAGAGAATTTTAATGAATAAATGAGTTTTCAAACACTTCACAAGACCGATTATTCCCGTTACCTAAATTCTACTATATATATATATATATATATATATATATATATATATATATATATATATATATATATATATATATATATATATATATATATATATATATATATATATATATATATATATATATATATATATATATATATATATATAGGAATGAAGAATTTTCTTGCGGTGAAAAGTACAAATGACAAAAAACACAATTATCGGTATAGCCCGCAACTCAACTGGAAGCAGCCGTTAAAAAAAAAAAATAAAACATTAAAATTAAATTAAATAAATTAATTAATTAATAAATAATATTAATTAATTAATAAGTTACATTATTAATTAAATAAACCGTTTAAAACGGTTCTTTTGTTGTGGATTCCATCTCCAGGTTCGTACACCTTGAACTTGGCTACGCCGTTCTGAGGAGAGCCAATAAGCTCGAAACACGTGTCAACGGCTGCTTCCAATAGAGTTGCGGGCTATACCGATAATTGTGTTTTTTGTCATTTGTACTTTTCACCGCAAGAAAATGCTTCATTCCTTATTCACTTAGTCGGTTGAAGCCTCCGTAAAGGATAAATAGTCGCCACATTGGCGATACGTTGACCAAATCTCCAAACCCGGAGAGTTCACGTGGAAGCCTAGCAGTGGAGACTTCTTTTGCAGGTGTGTTCTTTTGTTGTGGATTCCATCTCCAGGTTCGTACACCTTGAACTTGGCTACGCCGTTCTGAGGAGAGCCAATAAGCTCTAAACATGTGTCAACGGCTGCTTCCAGTATATCCACATATATATATATATATATATATATATATATATATATATATATATATATATATATATATTAGAGATGAGCGATATTTCACTTCAAAGTGATTTAATCTAAATCACTGTTGATTTGGAAATCACGAATCACACCTGTGACTACATATTTGAAATCACTGCGACTGTGACTTTCGGCCATGTTGTAAATATATGGGTGAAAAATGAAGTGGTAGGTAGCTTCGTGGACGTTCGTGAGGTTTATCGCTACCGCCATCTACATCATGTAGTTAGAAGTATAGAAATATTTACATACAGAAAACTTTTTTGGATATTCAATATTCGGAAACGGCGTTAATCTCTACGTCAAAAATAATGTTTCTAGTTTTGTCTCTTTTAAAATGTGATTTCAACAGTTATAAATTTTGATAACTAAGATTGGAAATACAATTTCAGAATAATCTTTCTCTACCGAAAATTGAATATATTTAGATGAGGATTACTTGAGAAATTTTATTTCAATGAAAAAATTAATATTCTTAATATCTGAGTATATAATGCAAAAACTGAATTAAGAACTGATTGAATTTATTTAATTAACATCATAATAAAAAAAACAAAAACGATTTCATGCATATTATGAGACAGATAAAAATAATGCATTAAGAGATTATTGGATATTTATATGTATATAAATGAAAAGAAAGTTTAATGCGTGAGAAAGTACAAACAAATGAATAAATCATTGTTATAGCCCGCAATCTTGTCGACGGAAGCAGCTCTCTTCAGAACGTCGAAGAAAAAAGTTATGAGCTAGGTCATTTTGGTCAAGTGAATATGTCATCATTATTTGTTTCTGTTTTTCTGTACTATTCATTTTTAAGTTTATTCTATTTTGAAAGTAATCTTTTTTTTTATTCGTTCAATAATTCAATTTTTCAATCAGAAATAAAAATTTTCATATCGTGTTAATTTAATGCACTTTCAGGAATATTATATTCGAATATGTATATTTTCCTATTCTAAATTTTTTTTTCGAATAAGTTCTATTTCATAAGCCTCCATTCAAACATTCAACATTTCGAAAATAGAATATTTGCTTTGGAAGGTTAAAAATTGAAATAGTGCTATAGTTATCAAATGAGATTCAATGAATAAATTGTGTATAATATATACCATCGATCACCGATCGCAATCGCAGTTTAAATTGCACTCACAGTTTAGATCACACTGATTCAGAATCGCCGTGAGTCAAATCGCCGTGATTTGAAATCGCGGTGATTTAAAATAGCTGTGATTCAAAATCGCGGCGATTAAAAATCATTATGATTCAAAATCGCTGTGATTCAGAATCGCCGTGAAATATAATCGCAGTGATTTACAATCGCAGTGAATCAGACTGGCAATCTCAGTTTAAGTCGCGATCGCAGCAAGTTGCTATTATAAAATAATTTCTAGGAATATGAATGAACAGAAAAAATTGTAGGTGTTACTCCCAGTAGTTCATTTTGATTTCCAATTCTTCGTGAAATCATAATTTTTTTATAAAAATATTTTTTCCTGAAAATAGTTTATCAATAATAGCTAATATTAATTAGGATTTATTATATTATTAGATTACTAGCAACCCGCCCCGGCTTCGCACGCCGCAAACGCTACGCCCCGCAATTTTTAAATCTGTAATATCTTCGAAAATATTCACTTAAATCATACGGTGTAAAGGGCCATATATATCTATATTAAATGAACAATGTATTCAAGGTATTTAATTGGTTAAGGATTAATGCTGTATGGGTTAAAATCGCTTCGAAAATTAGCCATTATTTGTCGCAAAAAGTAAATGACAAAAAAAAGTTATTGTGGGTTATCCATAAGAGATAAACATATACCATCACGGACTTTTCTGTAGACCTTTTCAATGTGTACAATACTTAGTACATTATTTTGATAAAACTCGTAGGGTTCAGCCTGCGTTTGCAATGTAAGCGGCGACATCACATTAGAAACCTCAAAAATAACAGTACTTCTCCACTATTTAGTGGATGTTATTATACATATAAACCTTCCTCTTGAATCACTCTATCTATTAAAAAAAACTGCATCTAAATCCGTTGCGTAGTTTCAAAGATTAAAGCGTACAAAGGGACAAAGGGACAGAAAAAGCGACTTTGCTTTATACTATAATAATAATAATAATAATAATAATGTTTATTAAGAAAATAGTACAAGATTTTATAATATTTTTACATTTTTATCCAATAATTAGATATTCTCAATAAACATTCTTGCTCACAAAAGTGAAGACACTTGTAAGTGAGTTTTTTACCAATTAAATTATAATGTATCCAATTAAGTGTTAACATATCATGCTTCTACAAATAGCGTAATTAATCAAAATTTACTCATTCTTCTCATACAATCGAAAACAAAAATAACATGAAATGAAATGAAACAAAATGAGCCCAAAAAACTACTGTTAAAATTAATTAATTCAACCTTCAAGTGTGGCGATATCGGTTGAAGAACTTGTTCCACTCTATTTTTGAATTTGTTTTAATCCAGATTTTGATTTGTCTTTTATATGCTCCTATGTTTATGTTCTTCCGTATGTTTGGCGGTAGTTTCCTATACAATAATGGTGCCAGGTAAGTGAAGACCTTTAGTCCAATTGTTTTATTAGCCCTTGGTATTGGTATTGATGATATACTCCGAAGTTCATACTTCTGTTCATTTTCAGGTACTTCAGGTTTTACACTATGTTGATGTATCAGAAGTGAACGGGCATAAAGTTGTCGAATTGTGAAGACGTCTGCTATTTCATATAGGTCCAAGGTCGGGTAAGTAATCGTTTTTCTATACATTATTTTGATTATCCATTTCTGCGTTATTTCCATCCTTTTATAGTAAATATCACTTAACCCTCCCCATCCCAATATGCCATACGTTAAATGCGGTTCGACCAATGCGTGGTCACCATTTTTAGTTCATTTATTGTACATATTTGTCTCAAAAATTTAAATTTATTTATTAAAAGTCGAATTCTCTTCGAAACCAAATCCGAATGAAGGTCCCATCTTAGATGCGTATCTATCAGTACTCCCAAGTATTTTGTACTGTTTGTTTTTTGTAATTCTACATGTGAGTGATCGTTTGGAATAAGTAATTTAGTATAGGTCGGTAGATAATTTTTGTAACTGGCAAATGTCATGAACTTCGTTTTTTCAAAGTTAACTGTCAATTTCTTTGTTCTGAAAAACTGAAACACCCGGGATAATCCTCTCTGTGCATTCTCCTCCAATACCTTCCACGTTGGTGCCCTGAAGAAAATAGCCGTATCATCTGCGAAACTGGTTATCTCTCCACCCGCACCACACTGAAAAAAGTCGTTGACATATATTAAGAAGAGAATTGGACCAAGTACTGTTCCCTGTGGTACTCCGTATGTTATTACACTTTCTATACTTTTTTCGTTTCCAATTTTTACAATTTGGTGACGCCCCTTTAAATAGCTTTCTATAAGGTTGAGTGCTAGTCCTCTACATCCTATCGACTCTAGTGTTCTGAGTAATTCATTGTGTTCTACCGTGTCAAACGCCTTTGCCAGATCAACAAAAACACACAAGGCTGGGATTTTTTTATCTATGGCATCAGATATGATGGCGACAAGCCTAGCTATAGCATCTTGTGCTGATTTGTTCTTCTGAAATCCAAACTGTTTATCAGACAAAATTTTATATTTTTCCAAAAATGTACAGAGTCTTTTTTTCAAAATTTTTTCGTATATTTTGGTCAATGTGGAGGTTAAGGACACTGGTCTATAGTTGGAGAGATTCTTTCTGTCTCCTGATTTATATATAGGTACTACCACCGATGTCTTCAATATTTCTGGATATATCCCACTATTCATGCTTTTATTTATGAGCTTAGCTAAAGGGCTTACGATATTATTGCTAATATTCTTTAGTGTTGTTGTGGTGATACCATCCCACCCAGGGGATTTTTCTTTTTTCAATTCCTTTATCATACTGGCAACTTCCTTTTCATCTGTTTCAAAAAAAACAATAGAATTCAGGTTTCTGGTATGCAATTTACTTTCTGGCGTTTTACCAATTTTTTTGGCCAAGTTTACACCTATTTCCGAAAAGTATTTATTGAATTCATTTGCAATTTCTCTTTTTTCTTTTATTAATTTATCACCCTGTATATTCTCTATCTCGCTAATTTCTATTTTTGTCTCTTTGGCTTCATTTACAATATTCCATAATCCTCTTGAGTTATCTTTATTTTTATCTATTTGTTTGCGATAATAGTCTGTCTTAGTTTGTCTAATCAGTTGCTCTAGTTTATTTTTGTGTTTTTTGAATTTACTTACCAATTCTAAGCTGTTCGGAAATTTCACCATGTTTTTATATAGCCGGTTTTTTTCTTGTATAGATTTAATTAATCCATTTGTGATCCAAGGTGTTCTTTTTTTAATTTTGTTTGTTATTTTAACTATTTTTGTGCTATTTTCAGTAGCAATTTGTAGTGTTTCCACAAAAACTTGCCATTGACGGTCCACATCCATTTCACTATTCAAATGCTCCCATCCCCGATTTACCAAAACACTTTGAAGTTCTCCATAATCTATATATTTCTTTAGTTTTCCCGTTACTATATCATGATCTTCATTCCCGTAACATGTGAATTCCACATAAATACTATAGTGATCTGTTATGGTTGTTTGTAATATTGCTGATGAAAATAAATCTCTACTCATACCAGTTTTAACAAATATATGATCAATACAGGTTTTGGAGTGTTTCGTTACCCTTGTGTAGCTATTGATTAAGGAGAAAAAATTATTTTCACTTAATATGTTGAGATAATTTAATGCATCAATTGATCTTGCTAATATATCTATGTTAACATCCCCAACAAGCAATACTACATCAAATTTACCTCTCTGTTGGCAGTTATCCAAGAGCGTATCCAGTGCTGTGGTGAAGTCATCTATTTTCATACTGGGTGGACGATACACTGAAATGATTTGCACTTTTTTACCCAAATGGAGGATGCTTGTCACTAACGCCTTTATTTGAACGGCGTTTATAATTTCCACTTCATGTTGTATGCTTTCATTAATATAGACAATTACTCCATCATTCTGATTTATTTTACTAGAGTTATAATAAATTTTATATCCCTCTATATGTAACAAACCAATATCCTTAATATCCCAAGTTTCAGAAAGGACAAGAACGTCAATGTTAACATCTATCTGTTTTAACATTACTTTAAATTCATCTAAGTTCTTACCAGCACTTCTGATATTATTGTGAAGTACTCTAAGAGTTTTGTACTTTGTATCTTTTATGTGTGCTTTCAGATCTTCAACCCTCTCCACACTTAATGTTGGAAACTCTTCAATATTGAATTGATTTATGAATGTATCCATTAAAAATTTAATAAAAAGCCACACCAAATATATCCAAAAATGTTCATAATACAATCCGACCCACAATGGAAATTTTAAAAAAAAGCAAAAATGACAATTGTTTATGTGTTCACTGATTGTTGCTGGAGTTCTTCCACTTGTTGAATATTTTTTATTCTCAAAACTTTAGCAAAGTCTTCCTTTCTACAGAAAACTTTTCCCTCTTTTGACCAAACATACTTATAACCTGACTCTCTAAGTTCCTTTGCCTTCCTTAACAGTTCCTGAATTGTTTTTGGAAGGTCTTCACTTAAATATATGTTTCTCTCTGTTCCCCCCAAATTCATGTTTGCCGAGTTCAAATTTCCCCTACTCTTTCTATTCTGAAGAGCATTTCTTTTGGTCTCCTCTGATGAAAATGTAACAACAAAAGGTTTAATGGGTTTATTTGTTGGAATTTGTTTCACTTTAATCCCAGCATCGTTAATCCCTAAATTCTCTAGGACTTTCACTATTTCATTCTTATCAATAACTCCAGATATTATAATGTTTCTTTTTCTAGAGTTTAGATCAGCTTCTATGTCAGTTGCTGCATTTTTTTCCTTCAATACTGTTACTTCCTGTCGTAATTCTTGAATCTCTATTTTCAGTTTCTCATACTTTGTTTTGATACTTTTGTTTTCCTTTCTTAATTCATCCAAGCTGCTCCTCATACCTTCTACCATTTCATTATTGAAGCTCATCGCTTCTTCCAAGCCCTCAATTTTTTTCAGTAATTTTTTAAACATATCCTGGGTACTTGGTGAATGTTCATATATTTGACTCTGCCTTCGCTTTATACATCTATCCAGTTTTTCTCTCAAAGAGGCCTCTTCTTCGAGTTCCTCCTCTAACGCTGATGTTGAAGAATCTCTGCATTGTTTGCAATGCCAGTCAATTTTCTTCTTATCATGAATATCATCCTTTGCAATATTGGTACAATTAAGATGTGCCCAACCATCGCATTTTCTGCATTGGATTTTATATCCACTTTTACCTATTGTCTTATCACATACTACACAATGCATTTCAATTAATTGGATTGAAGAAACAAAACACACACAGTCATTCGCCTCACGATGTTGATATAAACAGAAATGTCCCAGTCCCTCGCCTCAGTAATGAACACTTGTCGCTATTATCTTATCGGTCCCCTTTTTTTTTACAGTATGAATGATTATTTTCGACGGATTCCGGCCGAATCAAATTGTAATTTTCCTAATTCTTGAGCCCACAGTTTGTTCCACATCCTAACATTTTATATCCACAGCTAGATAAAAAGTCTATGTATCACTTCAAGTAATTTACACCGATTAATTACCGCTTGAAACAATGAAATTTTACTTTTTTATTGTAGCACACCTTTAACCGATCCGAAGAAGAATTTAATCAGAAATACTCATTTAATCAGAAACACTATGTAGTGATTATTTAGGAAAATTATATTTGTGAGTATTATTCGCTAATATTGGTTTTCTGGTAATATCGTGGTAATTATTGATTTTATATGAAAAGCAAAATTTTAGTCATTTGCAGGCGAAAAATATTTCAAGTGTGTTAAAAGAAGCATGCTATATTAAATGATTTTCAAAATTTTACATTCTCCACAAAAATTATTTCTGATACGATATATTTATTTTATACATTTATTTATTGTACCTTTGAAAAAATCTGGTTAGTTATACTGTTTTTTTAGGTCAATGGTCTACTTTTTATCGATAGATTTGAACACGAATGGGGTTACTATCTTTGTACATTACTTTACATTCAATCACTTAACTTAATCAATAATTTAACAATTTTAAAGTATATGAAATATGAATGATTTAAAAATTTTAATAGGCGTTACCCATAGTATTTCATTTCATTTTTTTGTGAAATTATAATTTTTTAATACTTATATTACTCCTAAAAACACATTGCAAGTAAAAATAACATTTCTATGTTGAATATTATATTTTCAGAGAAGAAGCATGCTATATTATACTACGATTATATTTTTTCAAATTGAGAAAAAAAATTCATTACAAAATATTTCAATATTTCAAATTAGAATTACATTATTTAATGAATGAACTTTTGAATAAATTGTAGCTTTTCATTTTGAGATAAATGTATATTTTAGGTCAAATATATATTTAGTATATTTGATATTGTCTGAACATTTAGTATATTGAAAGTCTTGAAGATAAAAAGTTCAAGACTTCAAACACGGTTAGTTTATTTCAATGGAAATCTAAACTGTGATCGCAGTCACTACTAAAAATCACTGAATCGCTCATCTCTAATATATATATATATATATATATATATATATATATATATATATATATATATATATATATATATATATACAAAAAAATATTAACAATCGAACATTCTTTCGAAAAATTGAAAAATTCATCAAATTAACCAAAAGAATGTTATAGTAGAGCTAGGTATGTGAACGAGTGCGATCTGATGCTCCATTATCCTTCAAGGGATAAATGTTAGAGAAATTTCGAAATTGATGCCACACCTGATGGAAGTGCTAGATATATGTTTCGTTCTGCAAGGAACTCGTCAGTCGCACCACGTCCATCGAAGTGAGGCAGGATTTCAATCCCCAAGGATCTTCTTATGGTTTCAAGTGGAATACTGTAAAGTAATGAATACTTCACAGTTCCATCTAAAGGAATAAATAGAAAACATCTCTCAGATCATAGACACACCAAGCATCGAACGTTGACACCTCTTCTATACCTGTAGGTATCTACTAAAGTGTAACCTGTTCTTCAAGTGTAATCTGCTAAATTATGTATTTATGTGTATGTAGACTAATATTTTCTTCCGAGTATTTTCGTCTATCAAGTATCGAAGTTTCATTTGAATTCGTTCTTCTCTTAAAATTTAAAAATCTTAATCACAATGTTGGTTCAATAGCTTTAATCAAAACTTTGTAACAAATAATTTTTACTGATTGCCAGTTTTTAAAAGAGACACAGACATAAAACAATTATTGAAAGTTAGACAGCTAAATTCTTTTTGATATAAGAGCAAAGTACCTACTGGTTCTGTATTCGCTTTCAAGGTATATTTATTTTCTTTGCCCTAAAAAACCTCTATAATGCTCATGGGTACCCAAATAACGTACCTAGTTTTTGTGGGTAAATTAATTAATTTATTAATTCAACGTTTACAATTGTGAGGAAGGAATGAAAGTAATTCAGAATGTGTATATCTTCTCGGTCAGTATTGTACGTATATAAAACATTTCTGAAAAATTTCTATTCTTCTGAATTAGTTACTTACTAAAGATCTAATTGAAATTACCTATAATTTTCAATGTTTGTAATGTTTGTTGCCTACAAAGGAGCATTAATTCAAAATCTTTGCAATTTATACAATTCAAAGTGGACAACAAATAATAGTTAACGGGATATTTTCATGCAAATTCATGTGTAAGTTAATGTTCAAATGGAATCAAGGTAGCTATGAATATTCATAGTACAAGATAGTAATGAATATAATGCCATGGAAGATTTTTTTACGAATACATTATTTGCATTCGTACAAATTTATCAGAATTAAGCTGAATGATGTGAGAATTATATATTTATGGATTATTAATCTCATAAAATGATTTATTCATTACATTCCCAAGGTAAATTTATAATCTGACAAATCTATTATGAGTGAAAATTTTACTTATATATGAGAAGGAACC
The DNA here is from genome assembly GCA_030704895.1 of Henosepilachna vigintioctopunctata. NCBI lineage: Eukaryota > Metazoa > Arthropoda > Insecta > Coleoptera > Coccinellidae > Henosepilachna > Henosepilachna vigintioctopunctata. Next base: position 1,433,459 of record JARQZJ010000104.1, on the reverse strand, counting down.
TCTAGCATGTTTACATTTTGTTATATTGTTTCCGTGGTGTAGTGGTTATCACATCCGCCTAACACGCGGAAGGTCCCCGGTTCGATCCCGGGCGGAAACAAATGTTTTATACATAATTTTAATTTGATAATATCAATTGTTGTTCTACTTATATTTGTTTATATTTCATATTGAAGGAAATCAATTTTAGATATTCTCCAGTAACTAAAATCTTAGCATAATTTACTCTTCATACTCTTACAGCTTTTTGATTTTCTGTTTGCTCTTCTCTGCTATTCCACAGTTATTACCTCTTCATCTAGCTGTATTGAGTGTTGCGTAGCCCTGCGTAATTGTGCAATGAAGTTATTTTTTCTGGTCACACAATATGTCAGGAAATTATTGTCATAGTTTGGTGGCTATAAGTTTCTCGGTTGTTTCAGGGAAGAGATATATTTTATTGAATTTAACTATTTATTTTTCCGTCATTCCCGCCGGAATAATTTTTAACCAAACCTGGATGCTTCTGACACCATGAGCTAAGTGTTTTAGAGTTCCAAATCTAGAAATTTTTTCTTTTTGCGGGTAGGAATCGATTACATCACGCTCTCATTTTTTCCAAATAAATGCGTATGCTATAAATTTCGTGTTGTATTATATTATTGTCGTTTATTGCTCATTTTTGTTCTAATTGTTTCTGGAACTGAAAACTAGACTCATTTGCATTTACAGGGCGAGGTCATTAGTTAATTAATAAATCTCCCAGAACATTTCTCGAACGTACTATTTGTTTCAAAGCAATAATAAAGTGCTCGGTACTCCATCTGTGACACGGTTGAGCTGGGTTCGATTCCTTATTGTGGAGGAAAAGTTTTCAATCCATTTCAATGTAGAGATAATTCTAATTGCGAGGTTAAAGCCTCATAATTGTGTGAGCAAAAGATTTTCAATTTTGGAAATATGTCATAACAGATACCTATCGATATTTATCGAACTAAAACTTTCTGGACAGGCGGGTCTGCTGACCCATATAAGTACTATCACGACAACCTTTACTACAGGCCATGAAATGAATATCTGACATATGTCATAAGATTCCCGCCATTTCTTGTAGTGGTATACTAAAGCAAACAGGACGCTTCCCAAAACTTTCGCAGTTTGAAGTTAAATAATTTGAGCTTTTGGTATAAATTCTATATTTGTCAATAGTATACAGTGTATTACAAGTGTTGATGTTAATAATTTGTTTGAATCTCAACATCAAACACTAAAAAACGAAGTGTTTAGTTTGTTTACAAATTTCAGTGAAACGAAATCAATTTTGTGTTGTTCAAGACTTCCGTAGTTTGAAGTTGAATATTTTACGATTTCAGTTCTAATCCTCTATTCATCAATGTTCTATAGTGTTATTTACGTGCTAGTGTTGATAGTTTGTGGATAACATAACATCAAATTATAAAAACGAAGTGTTTTGTGTGTACCGATTTAATCGAATCGAATTTGTGTTGTTTTGAGTACGGATTACTTACAAATAATTTGTTTGTGAAATATAATGTAGAGGATAGTTATTCCGTAGATGATTCAGTAAGTTTCAAGCTTGGGATAGGTGAGTTTATTTATATAGCATATTTTCTAACCTATTTATTACCAATAACCATCGAATAAACAGATCGCTATTCACAAATCTAACTAACAATAACACATTCATTCGAAATCCAAACTTTCCTCGAATTTTTGGAAGCTATGATTTTATTTATTATTGATAATATTTTAATTATTTGCAACAGGGAGGACTGGATATACCTACAGATTTAATTAAAAATGTCTTATTTCACATGTATTCCATATTTGAAAAAAATTATTGAAGGTATTACTCTTGGACGTGCCTTTTTGTATAATCTACACCAGAAAGCAATTTTGTGTAATCTGACTATTTTAAGAGTGTCATTGGATGAGTCCTTAAAAATTTTTGTTGTTGCTGTTTATGTGATGAAGATAATAAAAATATTCTGAACATGCTGTGTTCCATTTTTTCGAATATCTTATTGAATGATTAGACAAAAAAAAATAATGAAGTCGGACACGAGAAAACTGAATCAAAAAATAAACGAAGAAAGCTCAATACTTTCATAAAGTAGTTTGTTGGTTGCTCTAATCAGAAATATAATATGTATTTATACTAAGGTAAATAATTCAATTTAAGTTATTCCTACAGCGTTTCTTTCAAGGTTCTTATTCTCTCAAATAATTTAATAAATTTGGTTGGGCAACTTTTCATGTAAATAAATCCCACTGACTAATAGAGGTATTTTTTACGCAGTGGGGCTTTATCGAAAACATCGTTGTTTTCTTGCAATAATAAATATTTCACAGTTTTCTGTTACAGAAATATGTGCTCACAATACCCAATATAATATTCTATATATTATACATATTAATAATATTCATTGTTTGTTCACAATATACAAAAATAGTTGAAATAATGCTTGAAAGCTTGGAACATACGACTAGGATAGTATACAGCTAAGCACAATTTGGCAACACCGAGGAACTACGCTCTTCATGGCCTGTAGTAAAGGTGTTCGTGGTACTATATAACAAGATGGATGGAGAAATCCAATCAGTGATCATGATTTTGTTGTTCCAAAATATGAATACTTAGACCTGGAATACAATTATGAAAATATGGAAAAATGTTGTAAAGCATTAAAAAGACACATCGAAAATAAATATCATGAACAACTTGCGAAACAGTGGAGAGAGAATATGCGTTATGGGGGGGTTGTTACCAGTGAGAGTGATAATGTACTCTTCCCTGCATATTTGTCGCCACTCTAGTAGTTCACTGGATAGTTGAATGAAGGAACTGTTGCATAGTGCAGCAGAGGAACAGCGTCATGGTCTTCGTACCATCCCAAGCAGAAGATTCAAATGCCGAAAAGGTTGTAATGTAACAACATTGAAACTGCTTATCATGTCAGTCGTACTTGCATCACAAATGCTTACACAACAAGACATCATAATCTTGTGCACTGGGTATTGAAAACATTACTGAAAGATCTAAAAGTCCCCAAGGAATGTATTAAAGATCTTCAATTTGGCAAAACTATCCTGAATATTAACTTCAAAAGTGTAAACAGGAATATCTCCATTATGGCTGGTATCAAAATTTTAACAGAAAAGCAACTCCATCATAATAAACCTGATAATATTGTCGTTCTGCTAGATAACCCAATCGAAATCATAATGCTGGATGTGTCTGTGTCACATCTACAAAACTACAGGATTCAAGAACTTATCAAAAAGGACTAGACACACAGTTAACAGTGCTAAAGAAATTGACAATAAAAATGTTAATAGTGTTCGAGGGGATATTAATTTAGTCGGTGAACTTGCGATATAACTGTCCAGTTAGTCTGGGAATATTTGTGTTAGAGTGTAAATAGTGACAGAGGAACACAAAAACTTTGTAAATTTGTTTAAACAAAAACTATGTCTCAATAACGTGTCTCTAAATAAAATGTTTTTGCGAGCAATATTCTACTGAAACACCTAAATATTAGATCTTGTGATATGCCTGTAAAGCTACTAGATATTAAGTGACTATGATATAGTTCAATTTCATTCAACATCTATACAGTATATACTAATTAACAACTGTGATAATTAACTAACATTTCCTAAAATATAAAATTTGTACGTTTGTAATCCACTATACATACCAGTGCAATACTGGTCTCATAAGTAGTATTTTTATAATATGATGTATGAAAGCTAAGATATATATATATATATATATATATATATATATATATATATATATATATATATATATATATATATATATATATATATAGTAAATACTGAGACTCTTAATCGAAATATCGAAATATTTCAAATAAAACTCTCAGGGAGCTGTCTACACAAATGTTGTCAACGAGAACGAACCCATCACTTCCGAGAGTGAATATTAAGAGCGTTTCGAAAAATTCATCGATCTTGTTGAATGATAATAGGATACAATTGTTTCATCATTATTATGAATCATCAGTCCATATTTAATCTATCAATCAAGAATCGATGACTTTCAAAACGAACATAGGTCCTATACCAAATTAGGAGAAGTTCTAGAGAGTGAAATACTCACGTAGGCTCCCTCTATCGGCGAAAGGACGTATAAACACTCCCTCGCGTTCAAGATTCCTACTCATGACAACAAGAGTGCGAGTGGAAGGCTTTGTAGATATTTCATTCGAACACAACAGAAAATTGTCTGAAATGTGTACGAATGATCCCATGCCTAATCGCTCCAGATCACGCCCAGGCGGGCAAAAGTGTAGCTAGTTCAAAGATTCACAGGTAATTCAATACTAGTAAATACTGAGACTCTTAATCGAAATATCGAAATATTTCAAATAAAACTCTCAGGGAGCTGTCTACACAAATGTTGTCAACGAGAACGAACCCATCACTTCCGAGAGTGAATATTAAGAGCGTTTCGAAAAATTCATCGATCTTGTTGAATGATAATAGGATACAATTGTTTCATCATTATTATGAATCATCAGTCCATATTTAATCTATCAATCAAGAATCGATGACTTTCAAAACGAACATAGGTCCTATACCAAATTAGGAGAAGTTCTAGAGAGTGAAATACTCACGTAGGCTCCCTCTATCGGCGAAAGGACGTATAAACACTCCCTCGCGTTCAAGATTCCTACTCAGAGTTTTATTTGAAATATTTCGATATTTCGATTAAGAGTCTCAGTATTTACTAGTATTGAATTACCTGTGAATCTTTGAACTAGCTACAGTTTTGCTCGCCTGGGCGTGATCTGGAGCGATTAGGCATGGGATCATTCGTACACATTTCAGACAATTTTCTGTTGTGTTCGAATGAAATATCTACAAAGCCTTCCACTCGCACTCTTGTTGTCATGAGTAGGAATCTTGAACGCGAGGGAGTGTTTATACGTCCTTTCGCCGATAGAGGGAGCCTACGTGAGTATTTCACTCTCTAGAACTTCTCCTAATTTGGTATAGGACCTATGTTCGTTTTGAAAGTCATCGATTCTTGATTGATAGATTAAATATGGACTGATGATTCATAATAATGATGAAACAATTGTATCCTATTATCATTCAACAAGATCGATGAATTTTTCGAAACGCTCTTAATATTCACTCTCGGAAGTGATGGGTTCGTTCTCGTTGACAACATTTGTGTAGACAGCTCCCTGAGAGTTTTATTTGAAATATTTCGATATTTCGATTAAGAGTCTCAGTATTTACTAGTATTGAATTACCTGTGAATCTTTGAACTAGCTACACTTTTGCCCGCCTGGGCGTGATCTGGAGCGATTAGGCATGGGATCATTCGTACACATTTCAGACAATTTTCTGTTGTGTTCGAATGAAATATCTACAAAGCCTTCCACTCGCACTCTTGTTGTCATGAGTAGGAATCTTGAACGCGAGGGAGTGTTTATACGTCCTTTCGCCGATAGAGGGAGCCTACGTGAGTATTTCACTCTCTAGAACTTCTCCTAATTTGGTATAGGACCTATGTTCGTTTTGAAAGTCATCGATTCTTGATTGATAGATTAAATATGGACTGATGATTCATAATAATGATGAAACAATTGTATCCTATTATCATTCAACAAGATCGATGAATTTTTCGAAACGCTCTTAATATTCACTCTCGGAAGTGATGGGTTCGTTCTCGTTGACAACATTTGTGTAGACAGCTCCCTGAGAGTTTTATTTGGAATATTTCGATATTTCGATTAAGAGTCTCAGTATTTACTAGTATTGAATTACCTGTGAATCTTTGAACTAGCTACACTTTTGCCCGCCTGGGCGTGATCTGGAGCGATTAGGCATGGGATCATTCGTACACATTTCAGACAATTTTCTGTTGTGTTCGAATGAAATATCTACAAAGCCTTCCACTCGCACTCTTGTTGTCATGAGTAGGAATCTTGAACGCGAGGGAGTGTTTATACGTCCTTTCGCCGATAGAGGGAGCCTACGTGAGTATTTCACTCTCTAGAACTTCTCCTAATTTGGTATAGGACCTATGTTCGTTTTGAAAGTCATCGATTCTTGATTGATAGATTAAATATGGACTGATGATTCATAATAATGATGAAACAATTGTATCCTATTATCATTCAACAAGATCGATGAATTTTTCGAAACGCTCTTAATATTCACTCTCGGAAGTGATGGGTTCGTTCTCGTTGACAACATTTGTGTAGACAGCTCCCTGAGAGTTTTATTTGAAATATTTCGATATTTCGATTAAGAGTCTCAGTATTTACTAGTATTGAATTACCTGTGAATCTTTGAACTATATATATATATATATATATATATATATATATATATATATATATATATATATATATATATTACTAAAAAGTTTTGTCTTCTTCCTGACCTTTTTGATCTATAATATTTCTTTACTGGGTTGAGGTCAATTTTAACATTTCTTCTAGATTTACTTCACAGGACTTTATTACACGTTTCGGTTCTAAGAACCATTTTCAAATAATATTGTCCAAAATTGTCAACAACTACAAAAATTCGGTTTTAAAAACAAATATATAAAGGTTCAAAATCTTAAACAACTTACTCTTTCTATGTATATAACAAAAAACATTGAGGACACAAACACATTTTCATAAACAATTTTGAGAGAATCACTTTCCTTCAATCATGCACATAGGTATTACTTGTCTTAATTCGGAAAGAATACTGATTGATAATGCCACACATTATGTTTATATTTACTTTCTTTTTTCTGTTGTGATTCATGTATGCATGGTTGCAGGTTTACAGGATGAAATATATCTACAAAATTTTCATGTAGTGATGGCTAATTTGAAATGATGTTATTATATATTTGATTGAAGTTTTCTATATATTCTTAGAGTTAATGGTATTCTTGTCAAGTTGAACAGCAATCATTTCTTTTATATTTTTTTTCTGGTCATTATATTCAGTATCTACTATTTCTACATTATCAAAATCAAAAGTGTGTAGGTTTTCGATGGCATGTTTTGCTAGTGCCGTGCATTTAGGAGTATTTGTGGTCGTAGATTCTCTTGTGTATATATATCCGATGTAACTAGCATTCCAATCAGTATATTTAATTTTGTAAATGGAATGTGTGGTGTTTCGTTTATCAACTTTTGGTTTTAACTTAGTAAAAAAATGTTTAGTATAGTTATTCGGTTTATGTGCTACTTTGATGTCATATTTTTCAAGGCAAATTTTAATTTTTTTTGATAAATTTGGTACAAAATTGATTCCAACATATCTTACATTTTCCTTATTCGTTTCATTTTATCTGTTGGCTTCTGTGTTATAAATTTGATGGATTTTTTTATTTATTATGGGTTTAATAAAATATGGAGGGTAATTATTTTTATTTAATATTTCTTTCACTTTTTTTAGATTTTGAGGTCTATGTGAAGGATGTGACAATTTAATTGCTTGATCTGTTAGGTTATTCACAACATTTTTTTTGTTATTTCCTGATACTTCTGATAAATAATTCTAGTATCTTTGGGACCACAGTGTTTTATTAAACCAATTAGTTTGAATGTCACCTTTTTTATTATATTGTATTGTTATATTCAAAAAGTTCAAAGAATTTTCTTGCTCAACTTCAATTGCGTATTGGAGACGTGGATTGAAGGAGTTAAACTTTTCAAGTATTTCATTTATTTTTTTTTTTGGAATAGACGCTAGTCATCAACGTACCTTTTGAAAAATAACGGTTTAAAAATGAGTTTAGGAATAATGTTATTTTCTATTAATAGTGGATGAGATGGGTGACCCCATGGGTGTTCCGAATACTTGTGTGTAGAATTGGTTATTAAAGTAGAACTAAGTTGAGTTTAAGCAAAACTTGACACCATTTATGAACTCTGTTTTTGGTAACGTGGTATTGGGTTCTAATAAACTCCAGTTTTTGTCTATCACTTCTATTGCTAACTGCGTTGGTTCGTTTGAACAACGAAATAACATCCAAGGAAATAAGAATGAAATTGTTGTTCACAAACGTACCAACGCAGTTAGCAATAGAACTGATAGACAAAAAATCCCAGTATTTACTATATATATATATATATATATATATATATATATATATATATATATATATATATATATATATATATATATATATATATATATATATATATATATATATATATATAAATTAAAAACAAGGTTTGTCAGGCTGAAAATGAAGTTAAGAGTTTACGGTATTTACCTGAGATTTACGTTGTTTGTTCATATGTAAACGGCTGTTACAAATAAACAAACAACGTAAATCTCAGGTAAATACTGTAACTAATATATATATATATATATATATATATATATATATATATATATATATATATATATATATATATATATATATATATATATATATAGATAGATAGTTTATTTCAATTACATAGTAACTAAGTCAAAATTAACAGAATAAATTCAAAAAATAATTAATTAATTCCAGTTTATATAAATTGGGATTTTAAATTTCTACTCTAAACTCATCCAAGCAGTAGGGAGGATTTTCTCTTAGGTAGTTTTTCATTGTTCTCCGAAGGACCCTTTGTTGTAGATTCCTCCATTGGATTGGTAGTCTGTTAAAAAGTTTAACTCCTTCGTTTTTTCTCATACCCGACGTCAGTCTTGCTTTTCCAATATTAAGGTCTTCATTCGATCTGATATTATAAGGTTGACATGCCGATCGTTTTTCATATCTGGCGGGATTTTTTGCAACATTGATAACCAGTCTCAGTATTAGTTCGGCTACCACAGTCAACACCTCGTGTTTCTTGAAAATTGGCTTGCAGTGACACAGGGAGTTTACCGCTTCGATAGCTCTGAGAGCCTCCTTTTGAGATGTAAGAATCTCCTTCACATGACAAGTGACTCCCCACAGCTCCAGAGCGTAAAGCATCCTTGAGTGGAAAAGTCCGTAGTACACTGTTTTTGCTGCTTCGATGCTGATGATCTTCCTTACCCTTCTGATAGCAAATATGCTGCTCTGTAAACTTTCATTGAGTTTGTGACAATGATTTCTCCATGTGAGCCGGTTGTCCAGAATGACGCCCAGAAATTTCACTTCATTTGAAGGTAACATTCTGGATGTTGTAAAAGTCATTGTTTTGCACTTACTTTCATTGAGCAAGAGCTTATTTGCCCTGAACCAGCTCCCAGATGTTTGCATGGTCTGTTGATATCTTATTTCTAATTTTTTCTCTTGCTTGTCCTTCAAAGCAAAGCAGGTATCGTCAGCATACAACACCATATGGCATGCCAAATTCTTAGGCAAATCATTCATATATATGATGAAGAGGAGGGGTCCAAGGATTGAGCCCTGCGGGATTCCCTGCTCCACATTAAGCACGGAGCTACTCACTGGTCCGCACTTCACCATCTGCCTCCTGTCCGTAAGATATGATGTGAACAGTGCGAGTGCCACACCTCTAACACCATAGTATTTAAGTTTATTTATATATATATATATATATATATATATATATATATATATATATATATATATATATATATATATATATATATATATATATACATTGGTACTTTGGGTAGACCGCGAAATCCTTTTTGAAAATATGAAAGAATTTGGGATCGATTGAAATACCCGAAAAATTATAGAACAGATTTTCACCAATCCTTTTCAATATTGTTTTAGAAAAGATCATTAGGGAATAGAAACTTCATGTGAAGGACATAAGTGGGTATCAAAAAAGAAAATCTAATAAATGTCAAATGTCTCGCCTTTGCAGACGATATATATATATATATATATATATATATATATATATATATATATATATATATATATATATATATATATATATATATATATAAGAAAATGAACACTAGAACATTCATTTGGAAAATTGAAATTAATCAAGAGAATGTTATAGTAGAGCTAGATATGTGAACGTGTACGATGTGATGTCTCCATTATCCTTCAAGGGATAAATGTTAGAGAAATATTGAAATCGATGCCACACCTGATGGAAGTGCGAGACATATATGTTTCGTTCTGCAAGGAACTCGTCAGTCGCACCACGTCCATCGAAGTGAGGCAACGATTTCAACCTCCAAGCATCTTCTTGTGACTTCAAGTGGAAGATCGTAGAGTAATGAATACTTTACAATTCCATCTATAGAAATCAGTAGAAAACACCTCTCTCGGATTACAGAAACACCAAGCATCGAAATTTCACATATCTTCTATACCCGTAGGTATCTACTAAATTGCAATGTCTATTTGACAAATATCATCGAACGATGTTTCTAAATGTCAATAGGTTGCGTTAGTAGTACGCTCGCGTTTATTCCCGTATTTTGCAGAACGAAACATATATGTCTCGCACTTCCATCAGGTGTGGCATCGATTTCAATATTTCTCTAACATTTATCCCTTGAAGGATAATGGAGACATCACATCGTACACGTTCACATATCTAGCTCTACTATAACATTCTCTTGATTAATTTCAATTTTCCAAATGAATGTTCTAGTGTTCATTTTCTTAAATATTTCACTCGGTGCCATAAGCACAAAAAATTTCATTTCCTTAAAAATATCGCCGAATAGGCCCCTGAAATACGGGAATAAACGCGAGCGTACTACTAACGCAACCTATTGACATTTAGAAACATCCTTCGATGATATTTGTCAAATAGACATTGCAATTTAGTAGATACCTACGGGTATAGAAGATATGTGAAATTTCGATGCTTGGTGTTTCTGTAATCCGAGAGAGGTGTTTTCTACTGATTTCTATAGATGGAATTGTAGAGTATTCATTACTCTACGATCTTCCACTTGAAGTCACAAGAAGATGTTTGGAGGTTGAAATCGTTGCCTCACTTCGATGGACGTGGTGCGACTGACGACTGACGAGTTCCATCAGGTGTGGCATCGATTTCAATATTTCTCTAACATTTATCCCTTGCAGAACGAAACATCGTATATGCTCTGCACTTCTCATCAAATGGTGTGGCATCGATTTCAATATTTCATTTCTCTAACATATTATCCCTTGAAGGATAATGGAGACATCACATCGTACACGTTCACATATCTAGCTCTGCTATAACATTCTCTTGATTAATTTCAATTTTCCAAATGAATGTTCTAGTGTTCATTTTCTTAAATATTTCATTCGGTGCCATAAGCACAAAAAAATTTCATTTCCTTATATATATATATATATATATATATATATATATATATATATATATATATATATATATATTTCGATTGTTCCCCATGAGGAGAGCGACTTAACTTGAATTCGCAATCATTAGGAATTTTGCTTCATCTTTTTCGCCTTCCAAAAACTATAAATATTCTCTTATCTTTGTACCAAATGGAAATTTTTGTAACGAAATTAGCGTTTCAGATTTATTCCCGGATATGAGGAATATGTCTCTATTCTGTGACGTCTAAAAACAAATAATAAGTTTCCGTGGTGTAGTGGTTATCACATCCGCCTAACACGCGGAAGGTCCCCGGTTCGATCCCGGGCGAAAACAAACGTTTTTAATTGTAGAGTATATTACTCGCAATGGATCAACGGCTGCTTCAAATTGCGGACTATATGCCGACAACCAAATCAAACTCTCAGGGAGAATTGAAATAATTGTATGATATTGTATTGAACAGGTTCTATTATTTTTCGAAGCGCTCTTAATATTCACTCTCGAAAGTGATAGGTTACGTTATAACTGACAATTGTGTAGACAGCTGCCTGATGGTTTTATTTGAAATATTTCGAGATTTCGATTGAGAGTTTCAGTATTGACTAAGTATGAAGGATTCGTGAATCTCGAAATTAGTTATTTATTTTCCCGTCAGGATGTGATCTGAAGCTATAAGACAGGAGCATTGTTACACATCTACAAAGTTCTGAGCAGTTTGAATGAAATGTCTACAAAGCCTCTATGTACTCTCACTGATGTCACGAGGATGGATCTAGAATGCTCGAGAGAGTTTATACGTCATTTCTTCGTTAAAGGGAGCTCACGTGATTAGCTCATGAACTATCATTATAGAAAGTCATCTCTTCTTGATTGATTGATCAAATATCACTGAGGATTGCTAATAAGAATGAAATAATTGTGGGTATTTTCATTCAACAAGTTCGATGATTTTTCGAAACGCCCTCAATATTCACTCTCGAAAGTATAAGGTTGCGTTCTCGTTGACAACATTTGTGTAGACAGCTCCTTGAGAATTTTATTTGAAATATTTCGATATTTTGATTGAAAGTCTGCAATATATATATATATATATATATATATATATATATATATATATATATATATATATATATATATATATATATATATATATATATATATATATATATATATATATATATATATATATATATATATATATATATATATATATATATATATATATATATTTCTTGAAATTGATTTATTGCCTGTTTGAGGTATTTATTTTGAAAGTTTTTAGCATTAACAGGCTTTTTTAATATGAAAAAGTTTATTTCTGTTGACGTTTCGTTGTTATATTACAACTTTGTCAAAACTTTTGAACAAAAGTTTTTTTTTTTTTCAAGTTTTGACAAAGTTGTAATATAACAACGAAACGTCAACAGAAATAAACTTTTTCATATTAAAAAGCCTGTTAATGCTAAAAACTTTCAAAATATATATATATATATATATATATATATATATATATATATATATATATATATATATATATATATATATATATATATATATATATATATATATATATATATATATATATATATATATATATATGCATATATATATGCATAGTCTGTATAGTCAAAACTGAGACTTTCAACCAAAATATCGAAATATTTCAAATAAAATTCTCAAGGAGCTGTCTACACAAATGTTGTCAACGAGAACGCAACCTTTTACTTTCGAGAGTGAATATTGAGCGCGTTTCGAAAAATCATCGAAATTGTTGAATGAAAATACCCACAATTATTTCATTCTTATTAGCAATCCTCAGTGATATTTAATCAATCAATCAAGAAGAGATGACTTTCTATAATGATAGTTCATGAGCTAATCACGTGAGCTCCCTTTAACGAAGAAATGACGTATAAACTCTCTCGAGCATTCTAGATCATCCTCGTGATATCAGTGAGAGTACATAGAGGCTTTGTAGACATATCATTCAAACTGCTCAGAACTTTGTAGATGTGTAACAATGCTCCTGTCTTATAGCTTCAGATCACACCCTGACGGGAAAATAAATAACTAATTTCGAGATTCACGAATCTTTCTTACTTAGTCAATACTGAGACTCTCAATCGAAATCTCGAAATATTTCAAATAAAACCATCAGGCAGCTGTCTATACAATTGTCAGTTATAACGTAACCTATCACTTTCGAGAGTGAATATAAGGAGCGCTTCGATAAATAATAGAACATGTTCAGTATAATATCATACAATTATTTCAATTTTCACTGAGAGTTTGATTTGGTTGTCGGCATATAGTCCGCAATTTGAAGCAGCCGTTGATCCATTGCGAGTAATACACTATTTAATTAAAAACGTTTGTTTCCGCCCGGGATCGAACCGGGGACCTTCCGCGTGTTAGGCGGATGTGATAACCACTACACCACGGAAACTTATTATTTTCTTAGACGTCACAGAATAGAGACATATTCGTCATATCCGGGAATAAATCTGAAACGCTAATTTCGTTACAAACATTTCCTTTTGCTACAAAGATAAGAGAATATTTATAATAATATCTAAACAAAACAATGTTTTCACTAAAAATCATATCCTAATTAATCAGAAATTAAAATGTTCCAAGTTTCTAGAATCTAGATTGTAAAACTTCGCACCTCGAAATAGATATATATTTTTTCTGGCGGATAAAAGTGGATAAAAACTATCATAAGTCCAATTCATCTAGATTTTTTCGAGCAAAGAAAAACTAACGAACGAGATTCCACGTGACGATAAAATTAATGAAAAGAAAAAGCCTTGAAAATAAAATGTAGAACTTTCATAACGCGAATAATTCAATTCATCTTTATCAGCCGGATTGTTACCACATTGAACATTGAATATCGTCTCATGTACTTAAGGTTTTCCTTAATACTACTTTCCACATTAATTGTTTCCATTCTTCCCATTACGTTTCGATAAAATGGTAAGAAGTCCTTATTATTGTAATCCTTCGATAACTACCTCTATTGAAGAATAAAACCTTGACACTTTTATCGTCCACCAAACTAACACAAAGGTGTATTTAAAGTTGCAGAATTATGTACAATTAAAAGTATCACGGTCTCAAGTATTCCTGTTTTCATGTCATGTCTTCCTAAATTTAATAAACTACAACACAATTCAATTCATATTGAAGTATAAAAATATTTAATTTTGAGGATTCCAAAGTGGCAATTTGTTATTATAGTTTTTGCAACATCCTATCCAGAAAATATCTAATACCGTTGTTCAATCATCTGTCAAGTGCCATTAGCTGTCAATACTAGGGTTTCTGTCAAGAAGATATCACAGACGACAACAAATTCATGTGCACAAATCTTATTAGCAAATAAGCAAACTCCAGACTTCATATAAAATCCGTAATCAGTTGTCTTGAGAAAGTTGACACATACGTAGTTCAATTTTACATTGTAATCCGTATTGTGCTCTTGGTTTGTTATCATTATTTTACTAGCTTTATCAGAATAGTATTAATCCTAAGAAAGTGTTCGATTATTTTTTAAACCTCTGTCTTCCTGAATATCTGTGAAGATGCTCAACACTTGCAAGGTATTATAATTTGTTGTCATGTTTAGCTCTTGATGATATAGCCCTGATTTGACGAATCTGTTTACCATATTTTTAAAGAGTTGAAAACCACATCATTTTTACCCATTCTGTTTTATATTCATTTCTACAGGAATGCGGATGTACTTGTAAAAATTGTGGAAGGTTTGATAATGAGATTCACTTACATCTCGAAATCGAAAATCTCAAACAAAAACTTTTGGAAAGAGACAATCATATCATCAGAATGGAAACTAATTTTTTGAATGAACCCTCAGTGGATAGTGATGAAATTTTGATGCTCAAGGAAGAACTACTTACTTGGCAAGAAAAATATAACAGGTAAGATTTATTCTCATTTTTATGAATATGTTTTTTAATGTTCTATTGTATGATGTGTTATACTAAGGAGAAACATACTATGATATGCAAATATTCACCTTGTTTCAAAGCATGATCTTTAGTTCAGTTCCTTTTTGCTGGATAAAAGTTATTTATATGTATAGGCAATATTAAGTTGTAACAAATATTATAGGTTAATCATTTATGTATTGTTGTCAGACCTCTGACTCGCTAGAACATATTGACTCTAACTCAATATGTTCTAAAAAGAACATATTGTAATCGCAATAAGTTTTTCAAAAATTCTTATTCATTTTAGAAATACAAAAACTCTTAGATACTTATATATATATATATATATATATATATATATATATATATATATATATATATATATATATATATATATTATATGAGGATCGATCTTCATTGAGATATCTAACAAAACTACATCTATCACATATAAAGTTATTTGAATTTTCTTACAACCTGTTGTCTTGTATACATGAAAATTCGAATCTTTTAACTAACGAACAATATTTTTTTCAAAATTTCCTTTGATTTTTACTCTTTCAATAAATAATTTGAAAGATATTGCCATATAGGTAGTTATATTACTGATAATTGTTGATCAACAAGTTATTGTTTGTATGTGCTTAATTTAGTGTGAATACTGTCATGCTTAATATCATGTAATAGTTTCGATAATAAGATATATAATGAGAAACCTGAATACTAATTAGTTTAATTTATTTGTTCCTATTTTATTGAAGATTGATTGATGTGAGGATGGTAATTAGTAGAAATCAGCCATGGAAAACTCAGTAATCCGATTTTTGATAGTGATATGCAATCAATATTTATAGCCCATTACATGTGATGTATATTAGTCATAGCCTTTTATGTTTGCAAAAGACATAAGATTTTACACACATCCAGCACTTCTGTGTATTCTATATTCATATTTTCAATATTTGCATATCTTATTTGACAATTCAAAAAATATTTGAACTAACCCTTGTTTAGTATTATCTATATCTTTAATTGTATCTGTAGTTATCTCACAAAATTTCCAGTATTAACACCTCAGCCGAAGAGTCAATTGAATAAGTTATATAAGTTTTACACAAGTAGACAATTTCCTATTTTTATCCATTAAGATTAAATGATGTAAGTAGATTTACAATAATCTCAGATTCATTGGTTGTATTTGAGATTTTTCTGAAAAAAATGCAAATTTTTAAAATCCTTAACTTTCTAGAGAACTCCTAATTACAAATTAGAGGGCATTATAATATAACTACTTGAAGTTTTAAAATTTCGAAATATTCTCGCAGATGATATTGCTCTCAAAATGTTTAAACTGCAAAAAAATGCAGGTTAAACTTTTAAAGATTCCAAAATCCATAAATGAAGTTTTTTGGATATTTATATACCCAATATATCTTATTAAACCAGAATTAATTCCATACTTCAAAAATTTCTGATGAATTTCAATTTACTTTCAAAAAATTTCTGAATATCTCATGTTCCTAAAAAATTTTTTAAAATTCTCAAAATTTTCAATATTTCAAAAAATCTAGAATATTGCAAGGCCCCAAAAATCATTTAAAGATTTAAAATATTATTAAAATAAATTAAACTCTTGGCTTAATGTTTCACGATTTATTTAACAATATGTATAGTCAACATGTTTCGAGCGTTAGCTCATTTTCAAGACTGGTCGAATATTTTAAAATATTCGACTTCTGTGAATATTCGAAATATATGAAATATTTAAGAGAGCTTTTATTTATCTGCGAATAAGTATATAAAGTACTTAGGAAGCAACATAAAATAAGAAGGTACCTTATTTAATATTCTTTCAATTTAATGACAAAAATGCACATATGACAACTAGTCGAGTGCAGTTATGAAGCACTCGTTAGTTATTTTTATTAGTTTTCCACTATTTAGTTATATTTTGTTGTTCTCACAACAAATTATTTTGAAATTATATTTATGAACGGATAATTATGTGAAATGTTTTGATATATATAAAGTAATATGTCGATATATAAATAAAGTATATGCTTGGTTCTGTTTTTTAGGTCAACATGCAACTATGCTTCCTAAAGTAACTAAGTAATCTAAGAATTTTTTCGAAAATGTCTCTCAAAATTCGATTTAAATTATCTGAAGTAAGTGGTCTAAGAAGGAAGCAAAATTCAGCATAATGAGTTAGCTGCTCATAACAAGACCACTGTCACTTGTTAATTGAGAGAGCCTGAGAAAAAATTATTTTCTAAGAATTTACTATATTTCAAAGTGTGTTACACTGACATACATAAATTGAATGCTTCTGTGTAAAGGTACTGTTCAGAGTATATTGCAAAAATAGGTGATGAGATAAAGCAAACTATTGTGGTGCGTAAGACGCAATTAAACCAATGAATTTGAATTTGATGAAACAGATTCAATGGAATCTGAGCAGATAATTAAAGACTTAGATTAATATTGGCCGATTATGAACAACAAATCAGAAATGAATTGAATTAAAGTCGAGAGAAAATATCTTGAGCAATTAAATTAGTGAATCTACTAATTAAAATTAAATTAGTGAATCTTGAAGTAATAAATTGTCACTTAGATGAACTATATACCTATAATCGATAAAATTGAGACTGAAATGTAGAGTAGGTGTATTAAGGATTTCAGTAGATAAGCACAAATAAAGTAATAATATTAACAGATGAATTGTCAGTCTTCTGGTAATTTATTCCAAGACAAAATTCAGCAGTTTGAGACTTTTTGTTATATTCAAGATTTAAAAAATGAACCAGTTTATTCATCGAAAATGCACCGAATATTTGAAGCAAACTAAATTTCAAATCATCTAGTAATTATGCCCCAAGCAAATTTTTAAGAAAGAATTTTCTGAAATACCGAGAACGGTATGTTAAGTCGTTTGTTTTCGCAGAATAGTCTGTTTACTAGCCTTAACTTTAGAATGTTCCTTCATTGTGCACTACGTTTTCAGGTCACTAATTCCATGGACCGTATAATGTTGTGATTGTGATCTTATGATTATTCAATTTTCCTTGATTCTACTCGCGAAATTTGGTCGATCGTATTCGTTATAACGAACTCGCTGAACAATACAATAATTTAACGGTTGAACGATTCGGTTCCATTAACGAATTAGGCCATCGTAAGATGTTGATTTAGTAAGAATACATACAAAACTTAGAGGTTTTGGTGTTTTCGACTTGATTAGTCGAGTATTTGAAGAAGTCGAACACCTCGATCGGCTGAAGTAATATTCGAAGACTATAAGTCTTTTTCAAAAAATATTAATTTAACCTAGTTATGAAAACTTAATACCTATCTATTCGTATCTACAAATATATAAATTTTCAAATTATGGACAATTCAAGTGGCCCTATGGAGAACGGGAATTATCGAATTACCGGCTCCTTTTAAACTAATTTTTGGTAGAAACAGTACTAATACGCAGTGGCGTAGCGTGCCTTGTCGGGGCCCCGTATAAAAAATTTGTTTGGAGGCCCTTATATGGGGGTAAAGATTTTTCACAAAAGAAAAAAAATATTGTCAAGAGAAATATTTATTAATCATAACATAATTTAACCCTTTTACAAATAAAAATCAAATTTTAAATATTCACTCTCCTTGTCTTTTTTTCGGCATTTTTTTCCTTACACACTTCGGGGGCCTCCGTTGCCCGGGGGCCCTGTATAATTGATACGGCAGATACGGCGGTAGCTACGCCCCTGTTAAAACGCAATGTGAAAGGAAGACGCCCTTCGAGTCTGAGTGTTCGCTAACTCTTTTGAAACAGACTTAAAAACTTTTTTCACCATTAGGTATATATCGGATTTTTCGGTAGGTTTTATTTATATGTATAGATATATGGTCACCTAGTTGTTTTTGTTGCCTTGATCAAATATTGTGTTGAAGGTTAAAACTAATTCAAGACTCTTGTCTTAATAGGTACATGGTATTAGGTTAACATGCGGCAAATATTCAATGGGTCACACCTTGGCCTTTTCTGAAAATCTTTTCTCCTATGAAGATTTAAGCTAAAGCTCCTTTGTGTCGACTAGAGATGATGAACAAAATTTCCGACAGTAACGCTTTGTTATTTAAAGTTCATTCAAAGTTGCTTACATTGATATGAATGTTCGAAATAATATCACCCAGTCTGGATACAAACATAGTATATTCATTCCCCCTGTCACTTACTATCGAATTCTTTCGTTCTTTCGAATTGAGTTACACCCTCGGTTACCGGTGTCGCATATCTTTCAAATTCTCCACTAAAGTAGCGGAAATTAATGACTTCAGAGATCTCCAGAAGAAATAAACTAGGTGTTTTAGGTTTCACGACCGAGGCCATGCGTAAACACCACCTCGGCCAGATCAGTCATCTTCGTATGTTGTTGTTAAGAAATCAAGAGTAACCAAATGGAAACGTGGTGATCTTGTTCCATCGTTCAGAACAAGCATTGCAAATATTGTCGGATATGATATCTTCCAAAAACTCAGGTAGCATTGTTTCCAAGAAGTTGGGATACATCTCGCAGGTAAATTATATACCTAGATGGCCACTTACAATTCTAACCTAAACATTTACTGGGAAGTGATGTTGAAAATGATCTTCACATAGCTCATACTCATACAGATTTCCATCGTAAATATCGAATATGATTGCCGAAAATTTGGTTTGTGCTGTATTTTCGAAACGAAGAAGTTTCTCACAAATCGTAGAACAAACTAATCTGACATATGTCAGGAAATAACTTCTATCGCATCTTAACCTACCATGTACCTATCTATATCTATAATTGAACTATGGAATAAGGCAAACAAAAGTTGTATTTTACTATCGATCATCTTGCCAATACCAAGAGATAACAAACTGTTAGTTATGGTTTTATTATCCATAAGCCGAAGTGTGGTGTATTAAACAATTTTTGATAAGTTAATAATAATAATAAGTTCTTTATTCTCAACAGGTGTAATACCCAATTACAGAAAATAATTACAATGTTGAATACTAACTAAATATTTAAAATGAAAAAAGATATAATAAAGAGCTCAATCTATTCTAAAAAAATAGTAACTAATAACTACATTATTTTCTTTGTTCACATAACTCCTAATAATAACTTCTATGGAGTCAAAGTGAATGTCACAATTATTGGCAACTCTATTGAATGTAGAATCCATAAACCAAATGGGGGATTGTATTAGGGAGTTGGTCCTCGGAGTCTCTAGGTAGAATAATTCTGTATTACGAGAATTTTACCTAGGAACACGAGATTTCAAAGCGGAGAAGAGAGGAGGACAATCAATTGTTCAGTAATTTATACAAACATTTGAGTGTTAAAGTTTCTCTCCTCCTCTGCAATGAGATTAAACTATCGACTCAATAATTCGTTATGATTGACTCCTCTCTGAGGATAAACTTTTCCCTCCCTCCAAACTAAGAATTTCTAGAACCTTTTCTGAATAGCCTCAAGATGACGTTCATGGAAAGTGTAAATAGGATGCCAGATCATGCTGACATACTCCAACTTGTTACGGATTAAGGTATTAAATAGTCCTATGAATGTTGAGGAATTATTAAAATATGTGCCATTAAGTATAACGAATCCATATATTTTCGAGACAGATGAAATAAGTTGGGTGATGTGTGGGACAAAGGAAAGCTTCTGGTCGAAGACTACACCAAGATATCTCACCTTATCAGAACGAGAAAGAACCTGATCACCGACGCTATAATCACAGTCAATTCAGTCTATTTTCATTTTGAAAGAGACAACATTACACTTTGACTCATTCAAACACAAATAATTGTTAATGGACTTTACACATTTTGTTGTTTCTTATTTCGATTGAAAGAATTGTATAGATCCTCGAGATATATTTAGAAAATGTGCCTGTTAGAAGTATGATATATTTTGTCGATTTTTATTTGGGATTTATGCTACATCGCATTCTAATTGAACATTGGTCATCTTACCTTCACGACCAGTTATTCTGGCAGTTTTATCGAGTTTTTTTATACAAAAACTCTTGGTGAAGACTACAATTTCAATGAAAACTATTTAAAAAGACACACATACACACTTATGTATAGTGTGTGGCATATACTTATATGGCACTTATGGTTTTTGTTATTACGTTGGTAGCTTTTTCTGCGAAAGTTTAGATATTCTCCAACTAAATTTGTAGTGTCGATGCAGATGTTTCACTGACAAATTTTCCTGTCTTGACGAAACTTCTGCTTCTGTGCGTCTTTTACACTATCAACAAAGAAAGAATTGAAGGTTAGTTTGAAATTAGATTATCACAATTAAAAAAATGCTAAAAAGATGCCTTTAGTTCTATACATTGAAATGTATTGGCTGATGAGTTGTGCAATGACCAACAAAATTGAACTAAACAGGTATCAAATTTTATAAAATACTTTATCCATTAAGTTTAATAATGGTGGTGGGTTCGATTCTTGCCGTGTTCCTAGGTTTTGTTCAGTGAGTACTGTGTTGGGTAATGCACCTGTTTGTTTCCTAAAACTCTAAATAAACATAATAGTGTCAATTGTTCTCCCACATGGAACTTGTTGAAACATCGTCAGAAAGATTGATAATTTAATTCGAATCACTTCCTAAATTCTACAAATATTATGTACCTAATTCATTCGAAAAATCTTTCAAACCACTACTTATCTTTGTCAGTTGTAATTGACAAAATAATAAGTATATGTCCAAGAAATGATATAATTTTTGTAGATGACGATCATAATGTATCTCAATAATACTTATGAGTTTCAAATTGTAAACTGGTTTTCATTTTCTATTCGTATTCTACTTGGTTACTTAATCACCACACTTATACCAGAAAGCTAAAATATTTCATTTTTTTAATAGTAGTAAATTTTTTCATATTTTCATCATTATGTTACCATGTGAAAATATTTATATCATTATTTCAAGGTGACAATTTTTTTCTCCAAATTTTAATTAGGGTCTTATCAGAAATTAAATAAGTTGTAGTACAAACGTTTCAATAAAATTCTTAGAAATAATATATGTATTGACTTTGATTTTGAGATCACAGCTAGCGCATAAGTGTATGCGATAATATCTATTAGATATCGATTAACGTTTGATTGCAAATACAAATTTCCTCTTATGAAACTCTTATGACGACGAGAGAAATATTCAAGATGGAAAAATTAAATTTTTTTCCTGTCTCGTGGATGTGTTTTTCATTCCTTTTTCAAAAAATTTCATTGCGACAAATGTATCCAGTAAACTTGTGTCCCTTTATTGCGTTCTACTCTTCACCCAATTGGACACTTTGTTCTATCAGTTTATGCGTAATTTTACCAGTGGGTTGTTATAGTTTTTGGGTTGCGTTTCGAATACCCGAATTTATTCCTATGTTTTTTAGTCTAATGCTTCACTGTTTAACATTAAATATCTCAATTATAAGAACTTATTTCAGGGTTGTTCTTTAGATCTTGAGCTATCCGTGGGACATACAAGATTGAATCTTCCCCATGTTTTGCAGCTCTTCAGTTTTACCTAACTGAAGTTACGTATAATTAATTTTTTTGTGTGGGGGTACCTGTGAATTTTTCCTGTGAGGCTTCCCATTTTCTTTCTTCCTTTTGATTGTGTACCCTGTCATTTGAATTGTTTGTATATTGACTGATTGATGGTGTTCTGTTATCTCTTTTAGTTGGTTCATTTGAAATTTAACAAATTTTTGGGCAAAGATACGTTCAATTTATTTTTCGGCATTATTGCGAGATATATAGGTATAGCTATTTCACTTGCCTTGTCGAGGTCTTTGCTAACCTTGTTCTCTACAGATTTTATCCAAATGCTTGGATTTTTCCTCTGAATGTTTTACCTTGTTTTTGTTGTCATCATTTCCAACTGTCTATAGATGATCACTCACAATTTTCGGTGGTGTGAATTTTTCAGTTATAACCCCTGTTTTAACTTTAAATAACCCAGGCTAGCTGAAAACAAAGGGTCACACATTCGATCTGATTGATAATCAGTAATAACAAAGTTAAAATGTATGAATTTACTAGATTTTTTCGTATTTAGAATAAAAGAAAATAACTTATCTAAATAACTTTATAGATGTTGGATTCACAACATTGTCCTTTAATATATGTAGCTTGAAGCTCCAGCCACGTGTTGTTAACGCTGGAATCAAGATAATTTTGAGGCTCTAGCCAAGGTGTTATTAAGGCTCCAGCCAAGATTGAAATATTGCTCAAGCCAAGGTACATTGAGAGCTCCAGCGTAGGTACTTTGAGAGCTCCAGAGAAGTCACTTTGAGAGCTCCAGCGAAGGTACTTTGAGAGCTTCAGCGCAGGTGACTATAAACATTCAGGGCAAATCAACATTTTAAAAAGGTATCATAAAAAAATAATGAAAATGGCAAAATGAATAAAATAAAAAAATTCAACTCAGGTTTTCCAGACAATGCATTTATACGAAAAACATACAAAAACATTTATACGTCTTACCGTCAGTTT
This sequence comes from Henosepilachna vigintioctopunctata, assembly GCA_030704895.1. Lineage (NCBI taxonomy): Eukaryota > Metazoa > Arthropoda > Insecta > Coleoptera > Coccinellidae > Henosepilachna > Henosepilachna vigintioctopunctata. Next base: position 1,409,703 of record JARQZJ010000104.1, on the reverse strand, counting down.
AGACGCCACAGATAATTAATTAAACCACTTGGTATTAAGATAATAATATAATCAAAATAATTGAAATCTACCAATTCATATGTGTAAGATTACGATGTTACTTCTTAGATGGATAATTGACGAAAAAGGAACGTGCAACGAGAATTCAGCCCGCTATATCTGCATTTTAGATGTACGCAGGTTATCGCAACTGCACGAGTCCATTCATGAAGGGGCAAACGAATACATTCAATGCGACGAATGCAAGAGTCCAGCGACGAAGAACATAAAAAGTAAATCAACAATTCAGTGACGGCGGTAGTGTGGGGAATTCACACGTTACACAGTTTACACAGAAAAAAGGATCCTACAGATTGATGTCTGCTGCGAACAGCTCATTTCATAGACGGGACTATATATAATGCTGCCAGAGTTTTGCATATATTGTTTGTATATTGTTGTCGGTAGTCAATTAGTGTCTGTATTTCTTCCAAATTGTAACATTCCTTTTTTCTGTTCAATCCGTTTGATTATTTTCATTATTCAATACCGTAATTCAATTGAATAGTTATGTTGAGGCGGTTGGCAGCCATAAAAAAAGTCCAAGCGGGTTATATGGTTTTTAGTTGCGGCTGTTTGAAATGAGAACTTCGAACTTCTTTATTTCGAGGGGTTGACAAAAATCTATGATCCGCTATCTTGTAACGGCGTCTATTCTGTAGACATAATAGTGATTGCTACCTATCATCAATCATTGTTCATACCTATCATTGTTCATTCGAAAATATATGTAAAATTTTATTAGAAACTGAATTCAAAATTAAGTAATACCATACATAAGTAACGGGTGTTTTTTTAGAGGTATAGAACTTTAAATTGCAATAAAACAACGATGGATCATTCGATTGAAAAGCATTTTTTATTCGAAAGATAATCTTGTTGCATCACATTTTAAATATGATTTCTGGCATTTGACCGCCACGTCTGGCTCGGATGTAGTCCAATCTGGACGTCCAATTTTCGATGACTTTCTCCAACATTTGTGGCCGTATATCGGCAATAACACGGCCAATATTGTCTTCCAAATGGTCAAGCGTTTGTGACTTATCCGCATAGACCAATGACTTCACATAACCCCTCAGAAAGTAATCTAGCGGTGTTAAATCACAAGATCTTGGAGACCAATTCACAGGTCCAAAACGTGAAAATAGGCGGTCACTAAATGTGTCTTTCAATAAATCGATTGTGGCACAAGCGGTGTGACATGTTGCGCCGTCTTGTTGAAACCACAGCTCCTGGACATCATGGTTGTTCAATTTAGGAATGAAAAAGTTAGTAATCATGGCTCTATACCGATCACCATTGACTGTAACGTTCTGGCCATCATCGTTTTCGAAGAAGTACGGACCAATGATTCCACCAGCCCATAAAGCACACCAAACAGTCAGTTTTTCTGGATATAACGGTGTTTTGACATACACTTGAGGATTATTTTCACTTCAAATGCGGCAGTTTTGTTTGTTGACGTAGCCATTCAACCAGAAGTGCGGTTCATCGGTAAACAAAATTCGCGCGATACGTATTCCGCAGAGAACCATTATTTTCGAAATAAAATTGCACTATTTGCAGCGTTGTTCAAGCGTGAGTCTATTCATGATGAGTTGCCAAACCAAACTGAGAATAAATCACTTCTCAGCTGTTAAATCGGTCGCCATCTTCAACAGTAATGCCAACTTAAAGTTCTATACCTCTAAAAAGAACACCCGTTAGAATTGAAATTGAACAAAAGCTTGTAAAATATAAACAAACGTGTGCCAACGTGATCATATGTTTTCAGTAAATTATTAAGATCAATAAGATGCATAACTTACTTTCCATTTATCTGAGGAGGTTAATTAGGATTATTAAATATTCAAATGGCGTGTGTGTAAACTGATATGAGTGCTTGCAGGTGCAAAAGTTCGTACGATGTATTATCTAAAGCTTTCTGTAATTCCCTATGATTTTCAACTATCCACTGATGATCATTATCTAAGCTTCTGATGTGAAACTCTAGTTTGATTTAATTCGTTAAGTAGGTATTTATATGGATCTAGTTAGCAGTCAAATTACCTTTTTAACATATATAAAAAAAATTTCTATGAACAAAGTAATAGTTATAGAATTAGATAAATATTCTCTTCCTGAAATCTGAAAATCTATCTCTATATTTTTATGATAATTTGCTCAATATTCCATGTGAAAACTCATAGTTATACTGATCCGTTTCAATGTAACGGGTTTTTTTTAGATGGCATTTTTTTAAAGTTGGCATTACTGTTGAAGATGGCGACCAATTTAACAGCTGAGAAGTGATTTATTCTCAGTTTGGTTTGGCAATTCATCATGAATAGACTCACGCCTGAACAACGCTTGCAAATAGTGTCGAATAGGCCCAAAACTTGACTGTTTGGTGCGCTTTATGGGCTGGTGAAATAATTGGTCCGTACTTCTTCAAAAACGATGATGGCCAGAACGTTACAGTCAATGGTGTTCGGTATAGAGCCATGATTACTAACTTTTTCATTCCTGAATTGAACAATCATGATGTCCAGGAGCTGTGGTATAATTTTTTTGTGGTCTGCGATGATGCAGATTTTATATGACACAGTATCTTATAGGACGATTAATTGCAAGGAGCATTCGATGTTACAGCATCCACATCTACGCTCGTCACTCGAAGCTTCTAACCAACGTTCGTATAATTCGGTTACGGGTTCTGTAACTCAAATAGCCTTACGCGTTAAAAAAAAAGAGTTATGAAAAACGATATTACACCCTGCAGAATAAATTGGAAAAATTGTTATCGTAGACAATAATGCGGAGAGAGAGTCGAAGTGTCATTCGTGGATGAGCTCTTCTTATCATTACTTCTCATTAATTTTAATTTTAATCTCATTAAATCGCGCATACCGACCTTCTCTGGGCTACATATTGCTAGTATGCGCGGTGTGCCATTGATATTGCAAAAAATAAAAGGTAATTGAGAGGCAGAAAGAAATCGAATATATACATAGCTCCGGTTTAATGGGAAAATACTCGTATACTAACTAACTTGTGTTACTTCAAGGTTACGTCGTGATATCTAAATCAATCGATTCCTTGAATATTTTGATGAATAGAATTGCAAAAACTAATATTGTATTTATGAATCACATTGTAAATAATTTTTGGAGGTACTTTCATGAAGTAAAGGCATTAAGATTATTTATTCATCAACATCTTTATACAACTATCTAGGCAAGGCATTTATCTACGACCATATCGTGAATTATAATGAAAGATCCGTAGTTAGTCTCAATTGAATATAATATCATTTCGATGTTGCTTTACGTTTACTCATTTTATGTGTAGTCTATATGAACTCAATCTTCGTCTACATGAAAAAATCTTCGGTTCGATGTGTTAATATCCTCACTTAATTTTTGTCTTAATTTTCCTAATTACAATAGGAATCTACACTACTAAGACCCGCACTTATACCTGAGTTAGAGCGTTATGCCACCGCGATATTGATCAAATTACATTGAACCAGTAAAACAAAAAAAAACTCCTAAAAATTACATTTCGTACGTATCTTACATGTGAGAAATCAAAATTAAAGGAATAGTTACCATTTCAAAGACGTCAGAACGTCTTAACTTAATCAAATATCTACTCTAGACTCATCTAATCATTTGATAGTGATAAATACCAAAGGATATTCCTTTATTTGTTTGAATCTCTTTGAATTGTGTGGTTATTAAATGCGATATTTTGGTTTATGTATAAAGAGATTATAGATAATTGAGAGACCAGATAGTGTTCATGAAAGGGATTCAAAATTTTAATCCAACCTGCTTCGTATTAGTTCGTTCATTTTTTCACAAAATTCGAAAATTTCCTGATATTCTTTTGAGTTAAGTTTTGCATCTTGTTTTGACTAATTATGCATATTTGTGAACGTGATATTGTCGATAATGGATTATTTGTAGTAGGGATATTTGGACTATTTCCATTAACTGTTTGACAGTTTGATGTTTCCGACTATTCGGCAAGCATTCGGCTGCTGTCTTCAGGTTGGTGGTCCTAAGAAGAATGGTTTGAGGTTTTCGAAACGTCGGAAACATCAGGCCGTGAATCATCAAATAGGGTGTATATTGTAGAAGAAAAACTTTTTTTGAGTTTTTAGCAAATGATGTATAGAATTATCAGTAAATGTTGGATACAATGTGAAGTTTCATAATAAATGATTTTTCTCGTTATTGAATCGTTAAATTTTAATTTTCCAGTACAGCGTCGAAGTCTGACGGACAAAAATCCTTCATATACACGTATGTGCACGAAACTCTTCAATAAACTACCGAATGAAATTAAGCAAATAAAAAGTGACAAACAATTTGTAAAGAGGGTTTAAACACTACTGATAGAAAATGAGCCCTACAACTTAAACGAATTCTTTAGTGTGTAAAAGCTAATAGTTGCTTATTTGTAGGAAATTTGATCCGATTGTTTGACGCCGTTTATTTCTTGAATGTAGAACATTACTCTGATGTTGTGAATGCAGATTACACAAATATATTTATTATTTTATTATTATTATTATTATTCTGTGTTTGTATATACTACAGTCACTTGCTTCATATTTACCAAACATAACCTCTGAGTGTCTTCGAAGATAATTGCAATGACAGCTTCATTTGTTTATTTATAAGTGTCATCTTATTTTGAACGGTATTGGATGCAAATTGTCATTGATGATTTTGTTTTCTTCATCTTTTGCAGTTTCGAATGTTCCCAGAAATAGTCCACGTGAAATTAAGTTCCATTGCTTCTTAACAAGTTGTAAGAACATTCAGGACTCGATTTTGAATTTGTAGGGTATTAATGTGTCTAAAACTTTCCCATGTAGGTATGCTGTGCTCATTGAGAATTTGTCAAATTCAATCAATTCTTTATTGGACTTATTTTAAGAATATTATGCATTTTGTAATTTTGTAAATTATAACTTTGTTTCGAAAGTTGAAGTTGAAGAGCAAATTGAAGTCGCCATATTTAATAACCAACAAATATTTGAATATTTTTAAAATCTATAAGGCATGGTCAAAATGAATTCCTCTGTCTGGTTTCATCACTTTTCAGTATACTACTGAATGTTTTCTGCAGCTTCTTTCTAAACTCTACAGCTTCTTTCCCAGATTGGTGTAAATTACTTTATATAGCTCTATACGCCATAACTCAGGATGTTTAATTTCAGTGATCGAGCAGGCTATAGAGAAACTCCGCCACGTTAAATTCAGCGATCTCTGAAGTTCAATCAAATTTTTTTATTTAAGGGGAATGGACAATGTGGTTCCATTGGTTTGTCCGATTATCGTTAGTGTTATTCTTATCCCCGATTTCAAGCCTCACGACTTTAACACTCCCTCATTGGGGAACTTTCACTTATTCCAGATATTATATATCAGTAGGATTAAGCTCTGTGGGGACCTTTCCAAATTATCAGGCCCATGGCGGCAGTCCCCATGTCGGCGATCTTCACGTCGTCGACCTTCGTGCCGTTGATTTCTGTTATGCCCTAGAAACTTTTTGAGGGTCCTTGCTCTGGCAAGTAGCTCCAATCTCTGTAATTCCTTTTTGAGATGTTCGCCGAGTCATATTTCGTTGGTATTTTTCCGGAGATTTTTCGGGATTATACCAGTGGATCTCAAGATAATTGGAACAGTCATTACCACGATATTTTGATATGTTTGCGGCATTCTTCTCAGTTAGGTTGTTCACGTTTGGAATGTCCACACCGATAAATGTAATTTCCCTTATGTATGAAGCTCCTTTGTCAACTAGTACCAGGTCAAGTCTATGGTGAATTACTGTTTGAACAGTCAAGATAATGCGGTTCCAGTAAAGTCGAAACTTATATTCTCCAAAATTGGCTCGGGAATGTATTTGTAGTAAAACACCTTTTCCTTCTGTAGAAGATGTAATTTTAATGCCAGTTCTTGATGTACAATCTTGGCTACAGCGTCATGTCTCTCTTTGTATTCCGTTAGTGCGAATGAAGATTTGACAACACCTGTTATATGTTTTATTGTCTCTTATGTTTGGCAACCGTATCGGCACATGTCGTTCCTCATTGTAGCGTCTTTAACAATGTGTTTCATGTAATTACTGGTTTGAATAACTCGGAGTGTGCCCTCAGTTTCGGGAAACATTCTGGTCGAGACCTACCAGTAGTTCGACGCTTTCTCTTCAGCATTTTCCTTCGTGGTCTCATTAATGTGCCTCCCGTGCGAGGGTTTTGATGATTATTATAATTATAATAGTATTATAGAGAAAATTGCACTTTGTTTTTCATCACTTGGTAAATTTAGTTTATTTTTATAGCAATGTCACGGCCACCTTTAATACAGGTCATGAAGAGCGTAGTCCCTCGGTGTTGCCAAACTGTGCACAGTGGTCTACTCCCCTAGTCGGTTTTTCCCAAAGTTTCAAGCATTATTTCAACTCTTTTTGTATATTGCGAACGAATAAGAAATATTATTCGTATTTATAACATATAGAATATTATATTGGGTATTGTGAGCACATATTTCTGTAACAGACAAATGTAAAACATTTATTATTTCAAGAAAACAACGATGTTTTCGATAAAGCCCCACTGCGTAAACAATACTTCTATTAGTCAGTGGGATTTATTTACATGAAAAGTTGCCTAACCAAATTTATTGAATTATTAGAGAGAATAGGAACCTTGAAAGAAACGCTGTAGGAATAACTCAAATTTAATTATTTACCTAAATATAAATAAATATTATATTTCTGATTAGCGCAACCAACAAACTACTTTATAAAAGTATCGAGCTTCCTTCGCTTATTTTTTGATTCAGTTTTCTTGTGTCCGGTTTCATTACTTTTTTTGTGTAGTCATTCAATAAGATATTAGAAAAAATGGAACACAGCATGTTCAGAATATTTTTATTGTCTTCACCACATAAACAGCAACAATAAAAATCTTTCAAGGACTCATCCAATGAAACTCTTAAAATAGTGAGATTACATAAAATAGTTTTTTGTATTTTTGTCACGAGCTGAAGCACTTGGTGCAGCATTTAGATTTGCAGACAAATATTGAAGATATCTTTTTGTCGGAAAATTGAAGTAATTCCGCATTAAATCATAAGCACAAGGAGAAAGAGTGTATAACAAGAATGACATAATTATTGTATCAGACGAGTATCGTTTCTTCTTTGGAAGTAATAATTTTATTTGATAAATTAATATTCGAAGGTTATTTAAACAAGTAGGCCTGTTTTCTGAAAAATCTTCAACTGAATCACAACTAATTTTAATCGATGCCTTATTTAAATAACATAAACTTTTCTCGATTAAATAAGTGAAAGATTGATCCACACTGTTTTTAATATCTTTGTATCTTATCATCAAATTTTCTATTTGAGACCACCTATCCAATTTGAAGTCAATAGGCAAAATCCAACTGAAATCAGTGTACAACAACGTTTTTCCTTTCAAAAATACTGTTACTAACATGTCTTCATTCACTGTAATTTGGTTACTAAGGTTAATAATTTCTTCACTTAAATTACGAAAATAAAAATGAATTTTCTTGTTAACTGAACCCATTTTAACATTCCAAAAATCAAGAATATTTATTTTACTGGAGTAATGAAGAATTAAATCTTGAAAATTGACAATTAAATCTGACTTTTCAAACATGTAATTCAAATTCTCATTGCGAGCTAAATAATTTGTCCGCCTTTCCTCTGGGTTTTTCCTAGGTAAGGGCATAATTTTTGACAAATAATGCGGTAAATTTGGAAAAATTGAAGGAACCGCGTGAGAGACTAAACTTGTTTTTGTAGTTTTACAATCCCACTGGCTTAAACGAATTTCTCAATTTACTCTTTAAAAATTCATTTTTAGGAAAACTGAAAGTCGATACTAGTTGCACACCCGCTCGCAGGGTGCTGTTATAATTTGATTTACAACTAGGAATACAACAAGTTTTCGTCATTCAAAAAAAATATTCTTACTAGAAACTCGCCTAATGCAAGCTTGAAACTTACTGAATCATCTACGGAATACCTGTTCTCTACACTATATTTCACAAAAAAATTATTTGTAAGTAATCCGTACTCAAAACACAACACAAATTCGATTCGATTAAATCGGTTCACACAAAACACTTCGTTTTTATAATTTGATGTTATGTTATCCACAAACTATCAACACTAGCACCTAAATAACACTATAGAAAATTGATGAATAGAGGATTAAAACTGAAATCGTAAAATATTCAACTTCAAACTACGAAAGTCTTAAACAACACAAAATTGATTTCGTTTCACTGAAATTTGGAAACAAACTAAATACTTCGTTTTTTATAGTTTGATGTTGAGATTTCAACAAATTATCAATATCAACACTTGTATTACACTGTACACAATTGAAAAATATAGAATTTTTACCAAAAGCACAAATTATTTAACTTCAAACTGCGAAAGTTTTGGGAAGCGTCTTATTTGCATTAGTATACCAGCTCAACTAAAGGCTTGTTGGACCACTATCTTCTTTTAACAGATGTTCATGTCATGGCCTGTATTGTAGGTGGCCGTGGTAATGTATTCATGCTATACAACTGCTGTCGTAATAAAATAAATATAATATAGGAAAAAAATTGTATTTGTCTCTTTAATAATATGCATTACCAGAAAGTAACGGATGATTCTATCCAATATTTATCATACGATTAGTTCACTTGACAACCGTTGAAGAAACATTATTAAGCGAAACGTTGTGTATTATTAAAATTTCCGCATTGTCTTTACAACAATTTCAGTTTATCTGGGGAATTTATATTTATATACATATACAATGGTAGTCGGATATACAACCGACAACTTTGTTATATTAACTTTTACTTTCGACTTTTAAATATATCAATATATTTTTTAAATAGTTCGAGAGTAACCACTTGAATTTTTGCACCATGTTTAATTACCAACTTGAGAATTCTGATCTTCCATTAAAATAGATGTTAGAATTATGCCATCAAAATCAAAACTTTTAACGAAAGGAAAAAGTGTCGTAACTAGTCCCTACTTACGGACCTTCTGTCTCAAGTTATTACGTAATGAGCATACGTAACAACATCTTATAGAGACTATATCAATATCAAAATCTTGTATGTTTTAAAAATTAAATAAAATAAATTGACTTGGCAATCGTAATGATCAATCTTATTTAATATATTATGTATAACTTGTGAGATAATGTGAGTTTTCATGTGAAGGTCAAGTCAATCCATTTTATTTAAACGACAAAAATTTTTTATTATTGATATGGTCACTGTAAGGTGATGCTAGGTTAGATAATTACATAATAACTCAGGAGATTGTTAAAAAGTGACTGAATAAATTAATCGAGTTGGTATTACATGGGTCTCACAACTGAATTGCGAGACTTGGTTTTTTTTACAAGTTTTGATATTTATATCATCCCATTTCCTTTAGTATTTTACATGCACAGGTACACTGATTAATTCACTGCAAATGAAACTTTATAAACCTTTATGTTTGTATGAGACTAGCTGACCCGACGAACTTCGTAACGCCGAAGAGTCGACACTCAATGAATGAAGTGATACGTTTTAGCAGAATTTAGTTGATGATTCTATTGACGTAATGAAATGAACACAACCTCCACAGTTGTGTGGATTTGTTTTTTTTGTTGCCAAATCATAAAAATTGAAAAATGAAAGTTTCGCTCGAAAACAAAAAAATATTTGTTTATGAAAAATCAATAATAATCGATCTACCGAGTATACATATAAAATTTCTTCAAAATCGGTTTAGCCGTTTCGAGGAAGTATGACAACTAACACTGTGATAATCGATAAACAAAACAAATGGCCGAAAACTGTATTGGGAATGAGATAAAGTTCATTGCGTGAAATAGACCATTCCAGAATCACGAGAGCACTGCGTCTGCGGAATCGCTCACTTTCATTATGTTGTGCTTGCTGTTGTTTGTTGTATTTGATGCCTTTCTGCTTCATTGTCACTCACTATAGAACGCAATTCTGATATAACAATACGACTATTGTCTTAATCTGTTTTGCGAGGTAGCTCTTCACAATTGATTGACTACGACGGCCTAAGTCAGGTCGTCTTCTCCTCGGCATCGTAAATTGTAAGTAATCGAAGTGGGAAAAGTTTTCGCGCACTTAGCAGTAAAGTGTCACTATCACAAAAGATAAAAAAACACATAACTTGAAATGTCACTATCACAAAGAATCACCGAAGTAAATAAAGTTCTCACGCACGTAGCTGTGATCGCCACTCACAAAGATAGAAGGATGTGCACTCTAGGTCTGAGGTATCGATCGACATAGAGGATGGATCGACATATTAGTTGGTTGTCAAATGTCAAATATTATGGTTGCGTTCAGAAATTTCGTGACAAAATTTAAGATTTACCAATATACATAAAAATAATCTGATAGATAATTTACAACTGTAGTTAAACTACCAACTGTTGTTAGCCAAAATTTAGTTCATTTTTTACCACCTGAGAATAAATATGTAGTTAGAAAGATATAAAAATTCTAATTGGTTATTCATTTGAAACTATTATTTTAACTTTTTGAACGACGGGGGACACCTCAAAGAAAAAACAAAATTGTTGTTTTTATTTAATTCACTGCATTTTCATATTTATTCACCTTTTAATCCTTCTTTAGACTTACATAAATAATTCAAGACCATAATCAAAGGAAAACAAAATTGTTGTTTTTATTTAATTCCCTGCATTTTCATATTTATTCACCTTTTAAACCTTCTCTGGACTTACATAAATAATTCAAGACCAAAATTAGCCAAATCGGTCAAACCATTCTCGACTTTTAGCGGGACTAACGAACAGCAATTCATTTTTATATTATAGGTTTCAAAGTTATTTATGAAGTTGGTGTATCTAGGAAACCTCACCGAAATTACGAAATATTCAAATTTTTTCTTGATATATACACCAAACACTAATTGTATTCTATATTTGAAGCTTCTGTGTCTGCTAGAAGTGCCTCATAGTTTCAATGAGATCAGTCAGTGAGTGGCATTAAGAAATTAACGACAATTCGGACAATTAATTAATTAGTAATTAATTAGGCCAATTAACAATTGATGACAATAAAGAAATTTTGACTTGTTATTATTCTTAAACTACTGGTTGAAATTGAACGAAGTTTGAAATTCGTTCACTGATAAATTTTAATTTTGGCTACTGGTTTCATCCATTACCCAGCTATTGGGGGTCGTAATTTGCCTGAATTGACTCGATATAAGCTTCCCTTGCCTAGGCAGTGCCGTACTCACAGATATAAGTATACATTTCAGGACAATTATCTTGATATTTTTTAGCGTCAAAATAGGTTCTTCTTCGATGGATTTTCTGTCCGGATATTGATCGTATCTGATATGCAAAATTAACGTTTTATTCATTTCTCGCGAAAAGAAAACAGTTTAATTCTACTTTCTAATCGGAATATTCATTAACGATTCGGCGACCCCGTTTGAGGTCCGCTATGGGCTGCGATGTGCACGGAAGATTGGTAATAGTATGTTCATTGCAAAACGAATAATTGTCATCGACCACATTATAAAGTTCTACAAGTTCTCCGCACCGTAAGGTTGAAAATTAGTATCAATTTCTGTTATAATTACACAGTGTCTAAATTTTCGTCCACAGAGGTTTCCTTCTTCTGAAGAGTGATTCATGGAAAAGAATACTTATCTATTTTTCGTATTAATTTCACGTACATAATATTAAATAGTATCAGAAGCGTGACTTTTGAGTGATAGGAAGCATAGCTAGACAACGGAAGTAATGATTTTGAATATTAGATGTATATATATATATATAACAACTATCTATATATGCAAATAGATAGTTGTTCGAAAGAAACACACATAAACTTCAATAATTATAATTCGACTAACGGACTTACAACAACAGATAAATTTAAGATAAATTCATATTCATTACATTGTGATAAAATAATAGATATCTCTACTCAAGAGGTAAAACTCTGAACATAAGTCCGCTACATAGAATTTCTCTAATCAAATCCCGGATCAGATATTTATGTTTGTGAATGTTTCACAACTTTGAAGATTGTTACAAAATATTCATGACGAGTAAGTTCAGCGGCCATTCGAATTTTGAAAGAAAAATTGACTTTGATTTTACGTAAACATAAAAAAGAAGAACCAAATATTCTCCTATATTAATGTGCATTTCAACACTTTCTCAACTATTTTCAATAGTTTGTCGAATTTAAATTGCCTATAGATTTAAATTTACGTTTCTGAAAATTATACTATTGTGAAATCGCTAAAAGGGTAGAGCTAACATGATTAGGGTCCAATTTCAAAGTGATACTCAACAAATTAGACAAGGATCTGAAGGGACTTGAGTATGCAAAACGTGAGGACCGCATTCTGTGAACTGTTTTATGCTCAGAAAAGCTTGCAGATTACGAATCTGGATGATGCCGGAAGCATTTCTGGTCTCATTTTTTTATAGCCCCCACCTCTAAGATATCGAGTCAATCGACCGAACGATTGCTTTAGATCTATTTTGATGATTTTTTTAGCGATAATATACAATTTTTTCTGATAATACAGCATGTCGAGGTGAATTGGACCCGGGGGGCCAAACGGGCTCCCCCCAAAAAATTATTTTGGTCTTTTGATCTTCTAGCTGAAGATCAAATTGAAATGCTGATGGAATATGTAATCTTTCTTCACAATGATTTTTTCAAGAAGTTCGTTTACTTCCCCTCATCCCCCCTCCATAGCTCATAAGCTAATACAAAAAAAGTTAGGGATGAACACTAATTACCCATAAAAAAAATAGTTTTCATAATCGAACGAATTTTACTATGTCATTGTTAGTACATTTTTGTACAGATGTTATTGACATTCAATATGCAATTTGCACAATGAAATAAGATTAAGTTGTAATTTTCTGCAAACACAGGTTTTTTCCGGCATGTGATGAATATTTACAAGACTGAATCGAAAATTCTGGTAAGGATAACTTTGTCAAACGACGTGGGTGTAATTTGTCATCTTTTTTTCATAGCCTTATAAAACACTTAAAACACTTGATCTAAACTATCGTAAACTATCTAAACTATCGTAAAAAACACTTGATCTAAACTATTTTCAATACTATAAACAGCGTTCAGTTGGGGTAACACCCCGAAACAATTGTCTAGCAATTAATTCAATATAATTTTTGTGAAACCAATGCGAGTGTTATTTTTTAACAATAATATGTTCAATATATTCAAAATATTCGGTGTTTCACTAATAGATGACTAAATTTTTCTTAATAAATTCAAGCCGAAGCCTATGATTTGAAAATTTTATTCATACCGGAGTTCATCAGCAATTGATTTTTATTTTGAAAGAAGAAACCTGCCAGGTTTCTAATTCTCCCAATTGTTCGATACTTAGGAGTAGGTTTCCTAAATGTACTAGACCTTTTTGTGCAGAATCCAACGATGCAGCTTTTAACCTTTTTTTCCGGTACAATCTGCTAGTCGCATTGCAACCACCCAATGTAATGCTGGAAATATATGATAAGGGTTTTCGCAGTAAGGGATTGAGCAGTAAAACTGCATTCTGAAGTGTGTTTCTTTTCTTAGTAACTGTAGATCCGTAAAAGTCAACAACTAGACGTTCTTTTCTTTTGCAGAAATGAAATATGTGATAAAATATTTTGGAATCGGCTTCTAAATGGTTCGAATTAAAGTCAATTACTTCGATAAATGAAGGGCTTGGTGCATGAATCAATTTGTTGGATCATCGAATCCTTTACATTTGTAGAGACTTCGAACGAGCTGTAACTTATTTTTGGTATTTGAAAATATATCTCTGTTATTTGTTGGAATTTTTGTGTAATGATTTTAAATCACAATATCATTCGTCCTTTACTCCATTAAGTTGACTCGTAATTATTTTATCGAAATATTATATTTGTCAAACACAATATTTAATCGTTTTACATTCTACTGCAAGAATATATTATTAATTCTCATACCATCAACCATATACATTTTTGAAGAATGCCAAACTAATAAATAGATCTTACCGCGTTTTTGTAGCATATTTGTGATTATTAAAATAATTTAAACTCATGGTTTAATGTTTCACGATTTATTTAACAATATCTATAGTCAACATGTTTCGAGCGTTAGCTCATTTTCAAGACTGAAAGACTTGAAAATGAGCTAACGCTCGAAACATGTTGACTATACATATTGTTAGATAAATCGTGAAACTTTAAGCCATGAGTTTAAATTATTTTAATATTCAATTATGTTTCACCAAGAGTTAAGCGAGAATTCAATCTCAGTCATATTTGTGATGATTTTCATTTCTACAGCTAGTTCCTACATTGGAGATTTCATGTAAAATCCTTCTTAATTAATTAGGCGATATAAATGCTTGTTGAAAAAGATTTGTATCTGTTATACTCGTATCTTGCAATTGTATGTACTGATTTCATGTAATTTTTTGTTCTGGTACAACTTTGATATACTGTTGCCTTTTTTCGAAGAAATTTGACACAAAGGTATTAAATTCTTTTTATTCAATTGGATCGGAAAACTTTCAACATTTCAGCACAAATCGCTCATTTTCGAAAGTAATCAACACGACATCTCCATTCTCTACTTAACTCAGGAAACATTGCGAAGGAGATTTATCAGCAAGTACATCCGTACAAATATATCGAAAAGGGCACTGCTAGTTCACATTGTGGGGATTCAAGCATTAAATTACTGGACGATATTTTGGTTCCTTTTTACTTTTATTGATCCTGGATTGCGAGCATTTATTAGAGTAATTAATGTCACATGACGAGTCAGTTTGTAGTCGAGATGAAAAAAGAGCTGGGTTAATACTGTTTCTGTAGGGATATATGAGCGGGTTGCAACGCATTTTCGTTTTGAGTAATATCGATCAAACCTCCAGTCACAGCAGAAGATTGGTTTTGAGACTGCTCGAATGACAAGTCAAAACCCACTGCATTGGGTCTTGAAACAATCGTTTGTAGTGAATTCTGTATTGGTTTTTATCTTTTTACGAATATCATGATTTCTTCGATCTGCCGTTCTTTGAATGTTTATGAACTATTCTGGTTGTGGTTTCCATTTAATTACCCGTTTTATCACAAAACAAACAAGAAATTCGTTCAAGTTCTCCATTCTTTATATTTATCACTTGTAGCGAACTTGTTCACGTTTTTTTAAATTTAAGCACTAATGAAGCACTTATATACCAGATATTTTGCATTATATTGCGTAAATATCAAAAAATTAACTATTCTAAACTATCATTTGATTTCTACTGACGACTACACGTGCTATGGCGCATTATGGCGCTCGCAGGGGGAGGGGGTGAATAACAGGAAAATGGACCAGTACAGGTCCTGGAAACATGTGTTTTCTTGTTATCTGAGGTCTCAGGATAACGAATCTGAGCTTAGTTGCCGGTCCTCATGTTTTGCATACTCAACTCCCTTTGACGCCTGTACTAAATAGCAACAACTCAGTTGTTCAGTTTCTAACGTGCAAAATTTTATTTTCGAAAAAGAATATTAAATATTATATTCGCTAATCTGACTTAGCAAGAATTCATAGTGCGCTTTATGTGCGATTTTCAGTTATTTCGCAATTATCTGTACCAGAAATTCAAAACTACTCATCATAATTTTAAACGGCCTATTTTCAATCATTCTTAAAATGGTTACCCATAAAATAGAATCCAAAGAAAAATTCGATTTAGTAATCATTGAGTAACAATTAAATTTTTGTAATAAAAATACATACGCAGGTTCATTCTCAAAATTTACTATTGAATAAATAACAAGTATTCTGCTAATAATTTCTTTCTTATATATTCTGTGATATTTGTATATAAATATTTTGATAATATCCTGATTTATACGAGAGATATTATAACAATATTTCCCCCAGTTTCATGCGAGAGGTCAAGTAAAATTCTCTTCTTTATTATTTCAACTATTTTCCTTTCTTTTCACGAACTAACTGAAAATTCACAAAACTTACATGATATTTTCAGTGAAAGTTTATGTCATTTTTGTATATTCTTGTTCTCAGGCTAAGACTTTGATGAATCAGTAATATAAAAAAAAGTTTTTAAGATTTTTCCTTAATTTCTTAGTATTCTCAGTATCAGTATTGTCCGTAATAATTCACGAAAATGACAACGTTTGCGAAAGCTCTGTTATAACTTTCGATTACAGTTCAGAAATTAATAAGAAAATTTAGGCTGATGCAGCGAATCAAAAACTGCTCTCATCACAAAAAAATTTTATTACGTTGGAAAATTTCACAAAGTAACATTATTCATTGCTACTTGTTCTTCCTTGAATGATTCATAACACATAAATTATTATAATTCCTTGGTTTTGCAATGATTTATTCATTTTACAAAACTATAAAGATGTAATTGTATCATAATTCTTTGAGCTGAAGGTTTCAATTTCATTATCACTATATAAATCTGTAGAAATGATACGTTAATGCGTCACGAAAATGCACACTTATTGTTCATTCGGTCAAATTCCGTTCAAAAACATCTGATATTAATATTGAATATTTATTTTCAAAATATCGCGAAACATTCAACTTTGTCGATTTTATCGCCCTGAACCTTATTTTAACGTAATTAATTGCCCTTGACAATATATAAATATCTACGGATAATCGGCCAAATATCAACGGTAGTACAAATACCGCTAATGATTTTAATATCGACGTTTCCAGTGTTCCGCAAATAGAATTAATCTCACTCCGAATTGATATGATAATTATGCTCTTTCTAAATGGCACTTGAATGACTTTCACGGTTTTGATGCTACCAGGTCGTCTTAAAAAAACAAAATATTTTTTGCGAATAGGTCGAGGTTAATGTTTTTCACTAATGATAACTGAAACGGAAATAGTTAATATGAATATAGAAAATTGAAATCATACACAGTAAAATGTTTTTATTTGCCAGGTATATATTCAATGATAATTTATATGGGGCTATAGGGGATACGTTCCTAGCTGACAAAATAAAATGAAATATTTAAAAAAATCAATTCGATTCAAGTTTTCGACCATATTAATTAATTATTATCTTGAGACTTGAGCTTCGTTGAAGGAATTTTGTAAATATTTTTTGCTTGGTAGTTTTCAGGACCTCTTTCAATGCAGACTGATATTCAGCAGTGGCATTAGCAATTTGCCTTTTAAAAATAAGACTTGGTTCCATAGACGGATCAATTTTCATAAAGAAATCGCAAAGCTCATTTATCCTTCACTAAGATATTTCATATCAAATGTCACGTTTTCAGAGCTCGTTAAATTCTCTTCTTCAATAGACTGATCATTCAACAGTTCCTCCAAGTCAGTCAAATCTTCATCTTGCGGTTCAAGCAAATCCTGAATGTTACTTGACTCTTTCTGTTAGAATCCATATCGGCCTATTCGATCCGCTGTTTCGGCTACATCTGCAGTCAAAGTTTGAATTTGCAGAGATTCTTCGTCGATTTCCGCACTCAGACCATGCACAGTTTTTTCCATCATGCTCTCAGTTTGTACTTTCAATGTGTGGTTTCAGTTCTTCCAATGATTCTTTTATCTTTACGATGCATTTCGCCATGTCAAAATTCTTCCAGCATTCCATAACATTCCATATGATTCTCAAGGTTCGTCTAATGTGATAGAGCTCTAATTATTCCTTGTCCATTTGATGACACGAAAATGTCGTGTTGGAAATTAAAAATGTCATTTTTTATTTGCATGCTCTAGTACTTGTCAGTCCTTTTGACGACGCGTTTGCAATGGATATTGGACCAATTATAATAATAATAACATAATAATAATATAATAAAATAAATTTATTGAGAAACATTCCTTACATTGTAAAATTACATTCATTTCAATTGCTACAATAATTAAAACTAAAAAGAATACTCTCAAAAGGACTGAATTCAGTTTTGAGTCAGATCTTCCATTCATCCATCGAGCAAAAATTTTGGGTCAAACAAAAATATTGCTTAAATTTATATTTACAATAATATACAACTTTATTTAAAAAGAAAAGAAAAAAATTACTTCAGAAATATTAAACATTTCAGACAATTCGACATGGCGAAGAACAATTGTGAGCAAGAACAATGTTTAAAATAGATCGACTTGGCAATTGTAATGAACAATCTTATTTAATATAATATAATAAGTAATAATAATAATAAGTTTATTGTCATTAGAAAGAGTAGTTTACGAATTTTAACAAATTTCAATTATTCTATGACAAAAAAAACCATAAGATGCACCCAATATAAAAACAATGAAAGTATTTAACAAAAAGACAATACGATTATCAAACTAAACATATCATAAATTTGACAGTTTCCAATATAAAGCATCGAAACCACAAAGCCAGCGGCTGTCTGTGGTCTACTCATCAATTCACATTTACCAAAAATACATATTCAAACGCTATAAAAAAAGTAAGTCCAGCCAGAAACACAAAAGAAAACAGAACTCAAACTCTGCATCGAATCACGTCATGCAACTTCTCACTATCAAATTGCATCAAAGTATGTTTAGGTACTTGTGAGATACATCATGTTTTCATGCAATGGCCAAGTCAATCAATTTTATCTAAAACATAAAAGATTTTCAATAATGGTCACCATAAGATGTTTTTTGGTTAGCCATTAAGTAACAACTACAATTGTTCTAATTGTAGTTATTCTTCCTAAATAGCAGTTAAACCTTCTGTCTTATTACCAGCGTAATGCGACAGAGTTCCCTTGAGTAAGGTGAATAAATTAACCGCCTTGTTATTACATGGATCTCACATTTTACAGTTGTAGAACTGAGGTGCTAGACTCGTGTGTTTCGAAGATTTGTTTTTGATGGCATCTCATTTTTTTGTAGGTAGTTATACATATACAGGTGCACGGATCAATTCACTGCAAATATAACTTTGTAGTCCTATAAGTTTATATGATCACAACATTATTTATGCAGTTGGTGTGTCTAGAAATCTCTAACGTAATTACAAAAAAAATTTTTTTCTCGATTCATTGACAACATTAATTGTAATCTGAATTCAAACTTTATGTCTGCTAGAAGTGCCTTAGAGTTTTGATGATAGTTCAGTCAGTGAGTAACGAAATTAAGAAACTTTGACTAGTTATACCTAATTCTTAAGCGACTAGTTAGTTCAAGTTGAATGAAATTTGAAATATACCGCGTTTATTCAGTAAGTGCTAGGTTCAAGCTTCTAGTTTGATCTACCACGAACTTATTGGGCGATGAAAATTGCATGAACTGCTTCGAGGAAGTATGGTACGGTTGTGCCGCTTTTTTACTCGACTTGGCGGTGGCACTACGTGCCCCAGATCCCAATCTCCCAAATAAAGGATATCAGAATGATTAAGCTATGTAGTGGTCCTTTTCAATTCATTAGGCACGTGGTAGGCCGCAATTTCAGATATAACCTATAAATTTTACGAAAATATAGAATAATAATGATCTCTTGAGACCTAAATAGTTCCTTGACCCAGACCTATGGTGACGTTCACAAAGCCTTGTGCGAGTTTCGAGTGATCAGTATTTTAATAGAGTTTCTATCTAAAAATCGTTTTCACTATGCCTGTGAAAGTGTCAAGACTAGTTTCTTTGTTGTATCGTTTCTTTCTTCTTTTGTTGCAAAAATATAACCTTTAGTAACTGAATTATTACCTATCCGGTTTTTATGAATTTTATTATATGATAATAAAATTCATGAAAACTGAATACTAAAAAATTTTTGGATAGCCAAAATTTTCAGAAACCATATCATATCGTCGGCCGAACTCCAGGAGACATAAAATTTCTTGTCTTGGCAGTTTCTGCTTCTTATAGTATCATTTTCTGTAATCTTCAGAAAAGTTTTCAGAACAGTTCTCAATGAGGATGTTATCCTAAAGGTTTGATCACCTTTAAAACAGAAGATCAGTTAGGTCAATTGTGAAAAGTTTACTCTAAAATTAACTTCACAATATAATCTTGGAATGGCACTTTCTCTTTTCACATTTGCAGACTTGCTACTATTTCCATGGTCTATAGACCTTGTTTGCTGAACCTTAGTTTTTACATTTATTGGAACCATATTGTCGACATTCATAGTAATGAGTTTTTAAGGAAAAATAGGAATTGGAAATCTTTGTACGAATCGGTTTTACTTTGCTCATCATTTTTCATTCCCTGAAAATTTGATTTACTGAATGATACTGTTCCTTTGTAATTTGTTTTAATGATAAAGATATTCAGAGCAAATGGCACCTTTTGAACGTTGTTAAAAACTAACTCAACTAGTTTATTCATATTTCTTACGCCATTCAAAATCTAGAAATAGGCTCTAGCAAAACTTTTTTTATTGTATCTGTTTTCAAGATAAACTTTGACCTCAGACGATAGATATATTGTCTTCGGTTGAAATAATTTGCTATGTTTCTGTTTTCACTGTCGTGTGAATTAATAATATAATAATTTTCCTTACCTCAGTATTGTTCACATTTTACAATGTGCACTTGCTCTTAACGTATATAACGACCTATAGGTATCTAATTACTTCACCGTTGAAAAACATTTTTGTTTTTTGACTTATTTATTTGACTTAGCGTTGAAATAGACAATCAACATTTGAAATAAAATTTCTCTCAAGAGGCAAATCTAACAGCAAATTCATGTTGATAATGGCCGATTTAGAGAAAATTCAGAGGAAAACTTCATTTTTAAGTATTGATCAGTAAATTTCGAGAAATTTCGAAATCTCCGCAAGTTTTTGCATTCAAATCAATGAGCTTTTTACTAACATAAAGGTGGACATAACTCATAAACTGTTTTGCGATATATTTTTATGAATGTACACATAATACATTTATATTCCATTCATTTTCATATTGATTCAATATCTCTCTTCAAAAAACACGAATTATTTTTAGCGTATTTACGCAATTAATGGAAAACATGTGATTTCATTGAAATGTTGAGAAATCTGAGAAATTTTTGAATTTCTATTAGTCCTAATCGGCAATCCCAGAGAGCGTTGTTAATCCTTTATATATCATCGCGTTCTCTCAGACATCAACAAACAAACTGGTTTCCCACTGGGAAATCCTAGATAATCGCGATCATTCGCGTATTCATTTTACGTGTGTGGAGTTTCTTGAAAATTGTGCTAAACTTAGTTTTCCTCTTCTAAATAGAAAAAATAAAAGACTCGACTTACTCATTGAAATTAAAGTAACGGAAAAAGAATTTAATAAGTAACAAATAAGTAATGAAGGAAGGATTGAAAGTTGGAAAGTTTAAAAAATTAGAAGTTGCAAAAGACTGTTCTTATATTGGAGGCCATTTTGAAATTTCATGCAAAATTGAAAATGTAATCTAAGGTTCCCAAATTTGGTGGAAGAGAAAAATAATCGATGAAACAATCAATAACTCGAAACACTTCCTCTAACAACCGCACTCAAAATTCACAACGATAAAGCATATAATGGTTAACAATCAGGAAAATTTATCAGTCGCAATACTCGAGACGAGAAATCCAATATCGGAATGAATCTATAACCCGAATATCATGCGTACTTACATCGGTGCATTTCGAACTACTTCATGCGATGCAGTCTTAACAATTATCTCATCCACCAGTGTAAAGTATTTTACACTGGTGGAAGTATTTTACACTTTCTTCTGGACAATATTATTTTATTATCTTAGATGTTTATTCAAAATGGTAAGAAGTATTTGAGACTGTTTCAACAAATTCAGAAACGACCATGAAAATTTTGAGACATACTTTTGCTAGGTTTGGATTACCTGTAACTTTAGTTTCAGATAATGCAACTTATTTCAAATCTGCAGATTTCGAAGTATTCTTAACAAGAAATAATATTTCACACGTTTTAATACCCCCCCTTTAATCCACAATCAAATGGCGCTGCCGAGAATTCCGTAAAAACTGTAAAGAATGCTTTAAAAAAAGCTTTTGTCGATAAATGCCTTGCCAAGGTAGATATGAACATAGTTCTAAGCAGATTCTTATTAGACTACCGTACAACAAAACACTGTACAACGGGAGAGACGCCAGCAAAATTAATGTTTGGTCGAGAGATCAGAACACGATTTCATGAATGTAGGCTGTTACAAAATAGAGTTTTGATTGTACAAGGTAAACAATAAAAATATTTCAAGGGTAATAATCAGGTTGTATTTAAAATAGGTGATAAGGTGTTAGCAAGGGATTATCGCAATCCTAATAGACCTAGTTGGATAAAAGGTACCATTCAAAATAAAATTGGAAAAGTAACTTATATTGTAAATATCCCAGAACTGGAGAAAACTTGGAAGCGACACGCTAACCAATTAAAACGCTCTTTACCCGATATAAGTAATCCAAATCATATTATTCTTGATGATAAAGTTTCAACTGATTGTAGTAGTGATAAGATCAGTAGACCTTAACGTAATGTCAAACCACCAGAGCGTTATCAAGCTACATAATTAAGTATGCAGTATATTTAGTTAGATATAAGTAATATTGTGAATAGTTTAAGTACAGAAACTGTAAATATTGTAAAGAGATTTTTATTTTTTAAATTAAAGGGTGGAAGATGTGATATATTGAGTTGCGCATTACTTCAACTTCCCCCTCTTATAATTAAGGGACCGATAATATTTTAGTTTAAGAATAATAATTCAACAGTACTTGTACAGCTGTTAATGAATAAAAGCATAAAAATACAAAGCGTTCATTATATTTGTACAAAAAAAATACAAAACGTTACAAAATATTTGTATTAGTTGGAGTTTTTGCAGTGAAAATCATCAACAAATCAACATTTTCATCAACTACATTGGTTGCGTTTTTGCCATTATATTTTTTTATTGCTGTTTCAATGCATATTTTGAGCTTATTTCACAGCAATATTTGCAATGGACTATTCGTCACTCGAAATATATTCATAATAAAAAAGAGATTTGATATTAATGTTAACGAATAATTGTTGTTGAAACTTTCATTTATTTTGGAATGTTTATTTATTTGCTCTTGTTTTTTGTCGGTCACTATAATCATCAAATACTACTACTCGTATCAATCAAAGTATAAAGGACCGTAATCATATTGCTTTCGTACATACTGAACATATTTTTCAAAAATAAGTCTAGAAGTTTCTTCTCGATTCCACACAACGTGATGTAGTAAATATACTCCGTCGATAATAATAAGTCGAAATTTTTGACTATTTGACTATTATTATGTCTGACTTGGCCTGACTATCTAATATTCTTCCGAAACTTATTTATGTCTGCTAAAGTATCGAAAGTCTGGTAATTTATTCCCCCGTCCCATGTTCGATTATTGTCTAAATTACCAAGCGGAAAACTCTGAGTGTGCAAGTTTTCATAGTCGATATCTACGTTTCAATGTTGAAGTCATTTTAGTTCAACAAATTATCACAAGTCTGCGAAAAAATTGATAGCTGTTTTGATTTTTTGCGTAATTCTTATGTTTTCATGTGTGCTGAATACGAAAATGACTTTTTCATTTTCGAATTTTGTCATAGCACATAGCTTTTGTCATATCACGTCATGTTTTCTGACAATGTAGGTATCTTAAAATAGAAGATAAAATACAAAAAAAAAATTTTTGCGTAACAAAACTTATTTTATATCTCAAATACATTCATTAGTAAGCATTAATTACATTTTTTCCCCAGTGAGACTCCTTTCAGTACATTTTTGCATTTGGTAGGTCTCTCTGAAGCGTCTAACATTAATCTGCCATCATTGAAACGTTCAATATTTAATATCTTGGTGAAATCGTTCACCTTGCTCTTCACTCACATCTCCTGAAAATTCTGGGAAGTAATTGAGGCGGAAAAGGAGAAAATGTACTTCTATACTCATTTCACTTCTCTTTCAAACTTCCGGCAAAAGTGAAACTTCCTGGTTTGAGCCTTGATCCAAGCAGTTCAGAAGTATTTTTGGGAAGATTCAAGTCTCTTACCAAATCGTGTAGCTCGCCCTGGGATAATAATTTCGTACTGCTATCATCTTCAAAGTCAAAACTTTACTTGTCATCGGGTTCAGGTGCAGCACCATCTCAATCAGAACTTGGAATCTCTTGCAAGGTAGCAGGGGCCTTGGGCTATGGTATTTCGGTGGGGCGAATGGGACGAATAGCTGAGGCTATGGTATTTCGGTGGGTCGAATGGGACGAATAGCTGATTGCAGATTGTGGTATGACATTGGCTGCGCTTCCGTTTTGAATTATAATCCTTCACATTACACGAACAAAAGTAACAATCATCACTATGGGTCTTTTACTCGCACCATACCAGAGGAATCGCATATCGGAAAGCTTTTTTCTTGCCCATCATCCTATTTCAAAGTTCTTCAATACATCTTTTGCAGATTTTATGAGGAGCACAAACTTTATCCTAATCTCCAACTATTAAGCCATAATACCCGTTACTTTTTTCACCATATCCGTAATATTAAGTTGTTGTTTCAATACCGTATATTCCCCACAAATACAAGAGAAATTGTCAGACTAATTAACACACTTTCCGCACAGACCACATTGCACTATTTAGCAACATACCAACCATTTACCACAATTTCACCAAAATTTATAAAACAATGACGAGTTAACACGTCACAAAAATTGTACCGCACCATTTTCAACACTATCGGAGCGCACATGTTCAGGTTACAAAGTTTATTTTTGATAATTTAGCTCACACAGGACTTTCTTTATTTAAAAGCTAATGATGTTATGGCCTTTAGCTAAATTGTAACTGTAACAACTGTAAATTGTAACTTCATGTATGACTTCGCATTGGCCCAAAACATCCATTCATAAATAATGAAATTTTGCATTTCGAAGAATAACCTGACGATCTAGACTTTTTGAGTCATAGAAATCAGTTGAAAACATCCAGACATAATTTTTTCTGCAGACCTGTGATATTTCTGCTAATAATAGAGGACCTGTCCTGTAAAACAGTGTATGTTAAGTATTCTCCTAAGGGTTCATTTTCAATGTCTTTGATATATCGAATGTAAAACCAATGTATTGCAAGAACAATGTATCAGAAATTTTTCTTTTGAAGTTTCAAGGGCCGTGCATTCATCACGAAATGTTTTTAGCCCTTTACCTCACCCTGGAGATATGGGTTCAGATTTGATAGATATTAACCTCCAAAGTTTCAACTAACCCTTTGAAGTTTCATAAGAAGTCGATTATTTGATTCAGTAATAGAAATTTTTTGATATTTCAATATATACACTTAATAATAAGATTAATATCGAGCCAAAAATAGATCGCCATGATCTCTTTCGATTATTATGACCACGATGTATTTGCTGTATCACTATTGTAATAAGAATGATTCAGTATACCTTCTATATCACCTGGTGTCATTCACTTACGGAATAATAAATTTATAGTAATATTTATATCAGTATTCATACACGTAAGGGCTATAAGGAAAACTTCGGTTCCGATTAGATTATTTTTTTGCAAATGTGGTCAATGTAGAAGTTATGCCTTGATATATTTAAATTTGTCATAGAATTGAACTTCCTTCCTGTGATTCCTATGTTTTCTATTTAAAATTCTCCGAAAATTAGACGGAAATGAAATGAATCATGCGCGTTCCGATATTTCGAAAGTCGCTGTAAGATCGCGAGCGGGTTTGATAGAGTTGTTTCGAATTTAATATTTGATGGAAAAACAATTCAGATAAAAACAAATTAAATTTAAAATTGACAAACTTGACTTAAGTTTCACTGAATATATTAAAAACTCTACATATGTTTCGGTTCGTTAACCCATTATCAAGAGTATACAATGTTACTGAGTAACATTCTTGAAACTTAAGTCAAATGTGTTAATTTTAATTTATTGTTTTTAACATAATGTTTCATCAATAGATAAGCGAAACCTCCGTGTTTCCATTAATTCAGATAAAACTGAAACACATCTTGATTTATAAATTTCGTTACACTCACATTTATTGATTGAGATTCAAGTAGAGATGTTTTTTTTTATTCAGTAGACCTAAAGTTTAACGCCGGTTGCGAACATCAATTGGACTTTTAATCAATTTACATTACCTATGCGTTTCACCGGGGCTCAAATCCCAGTTCTACCGCACCATAGGAGGGTGTTCTGACTAAGCTACGGAGACCGGCAAATAGAGGTGTTATTCGTTCGTAGAGAGTTCAACAAGTTTGAGAAAAAGTTCGGCTGATTGAATGACCTTGACAATAATGTAAAAATACTCGAAAAATCTGTTACATTCGTAGCCATTCGACTTTAATGGCCGAATTGATTAATGGTCGAAACTTCTTTATTCAGGAGAAAAAATTATATACATAATTATCTAATTATGTATAATTATATACAATATTATATAATAGATAAAAAGATATACATAACATGACTACTCGTTATTTTTTTTTTTTTTTCGTAAAAATTAATGAATTGTTAAAAGTCGTAAAATTTTTTCACAGTTATAATTTTAACGATGTATTCTGCTTCCTTGACTTTAGAGCATTATACATTTAATGTATGGAAACGACCAAATATCTCACAATCGTGAAAAGATAGCAATAGGAATTCATACGTGTTGTAGAACTCATGTAAAATTATATTTTCACGTTAAGATAAAACACGAAGGGTTATTACAATGGGTTATTGTTCGAATATATGTTAATTTTGGTATTAAAAACGTTTTGCCTGAATACTATCGTTACACAGATATTGGCAGTAACGTGCAATAAGTTCTTATTGTCACAAAGCTGGCTATAATTTTTTAGTGAAATATTGATGAACTCTTACAATCACTAAGCGTTGCATTTCATTAAATTGCATGCGTATCAACCCTGCAAAAGGCTAATTCTAATTTTACGACGTTATAAGAAATGTATACCCTCATCTATTTCTCACCACAGGCTACGATCTTTGTCAGAAAATGTATTATCTTTGTTTAGGCAACATAATTGACAGGATAGATCTTAAAATTAGAATAGTTACAGTTGTGTTTCCTATATAATTGTATTACGAGAACCTTAAATAAAAATAAAGGTTATTAACATCTAGTATTTGATCGCATATTATTTAAAATGAAAGCTTCAGAAAGTTATTCTAAATCTAACTGTATAAGGAAGACTTTTCAAAAAGATGGTCCAATTCGTGGTTGCCTAGATTTTTGATGTAAATTTTCAACGCGAATGGTGAGAGTGACAGAGATACGTTGGGCGTGCAATCATTACAACAGACAATGATGAAGCTAGTTGTTATTAATGGAGCGTTGCTATAGCGTGAGCAAGTGTGTATGGATTAAATGCTGAATTTTGTCATTTATGTCACGATAACGTTTTTGTCATCTTTTTCAATAAATTCCTGTATCTCTATTCTTTATTCTGTAGAAGTAGATCTTTGCAACTGAGCAACCAATTCAGCAAGTGGTACATTGTCATCTTCATCTGTAGATTGTATCATTCTCGCTAGCGGAATATCATCGTCGTCCTCCGCTTGTGATGGAGAGAGATCTTTGAAACTTGCATGGCGAAAGCATTTGGCTATAGTGGTTTTAATTTATCCCTATTCTTCCAAACCGTTGATAACGTAGAGTGCGAAACTCCACATTCCTTTGCAATTTCACTATTCGATTCGCCATTTTCTAATCTCCATATGACATGTAATTTTTCTTCAATAGAAAACACTTTCTTCTTTTTCTTTCTTCCACGGATTAATCAAAACCAACACTTATAAATCAAGTTGGCACTCACGCAGTCATTCAGCGCACTAAACAATCTGTGTATAATGTGCAAGGTCAAATGGTGGGGAAGAGGTTCGCATGAGGTGGGAGAAAGTACCTAGGTAATAATACGCCTAAATATTCCTTCATTGCTTATGAAGAAGATTTAAAATCGTCCGTATTGTTTTATTTTAATGTTATTAATTTTGCGGTTGGTCGTTATCGTCGATGAATATTGATAAAGTTTCGTCGTTGTAAGCGATATGTCGCTGTATCCGATGTTGTTATAGGCGTTATGTTTACTGAATAGTTTACTAGAGATTCGGGCGGGAGCTTACAATTTGTCTGTAATAACCGATCGGTCGTTATAAACGATGTCGCTATAATCGGTTTCGACTGTGTATAATCGGTTTCGACTGTGTATATATATATATATATATATATATATATATATATATATATATATATATAGTTTCGGACTTCATGCTTTCTTGTCATGAACCATACTCGAGAGTGTGTATCTTGTTTCTCCGATAGAGGGAGATCAAGTGCGCTTGAAGGAAACGCCGCCATCCGATTGTTTCGATGCACGCCTCTCATGATTCCCATTGAAGGAAGAAACAGCGCTGTATGTTGTTTCCAACAAGTTTCATGTTTTTCGGAGCGTACTTAACATGAACTCTCGAAAATTGACAATATTTGTGTAGATAGGTCCCAGAGAGTTTCTTTACATTTTTTTTGAAACTTTCAGGAAAAGAGGAAAAGGACTGAAAGATTCATGACATTATTTTCGTAGAGATAAATACACAACATGAAAACACAAACATATTCACATTAGTCAAGAGGAAAATTTTTGTTGACAATGATTCGCAGTTCAAATATTTCCTTTAAAATCAATGTCATTAGTTTTCTTTATCTGTTCAAGTCATAATATGATTGTTATTGAAATTAGGGTAATAATACTAGAATAAAAATTTTTTAGGCTTAGTGACTACGATTTTGATTACCAACTCGATATGTGTGCAGTAATTAAAGTGGCGATATCCGCGTTTTCCATTCAAAAAATAAAGTATTGCAATAACTATGCTGTTATACTTCTATGGCAGTAATAAAACACGTGGAAAAAACCTTTTATCTGTTTAAGTTCGTGAAATAGTGATTCAGAAGTTTTGATATTTCAACTTAATCTTTCATAAATGGAACGTGGATTCATTTCAATCCTAAATAATAAATTCTAAATATAAATAACATATTAACTTATTTTTCAGGCTTTCAGACGCACATAAACGAGTCCAAAGAGTGAATCAAGGATTAGAAGATAAGTTGCTGAAATTAGTCGATGCCTGCGAAACTGACAAGAACGCTCTAACCAAAGACGTGGCTGTTTTGTCAGAAAAATTAGCCGAAGCGAATTACTCGGTGAAAAAACTGACGGATAGCAACGTAAGTTCGGTTAACTTTCTTAAAAAACAGTAATACACGGCGATTATGTTATGCATTTCCTATAAACGAGTTTTTTCCAAGTCATATAATGACGTCAATCAGCTTCTCACACAACACTTGGTAGAACAATTCAAAATTATTCAATTTGCTAAATTCCACAAAAATGTTATAATTCAGTCGACCCATCAATGTAACTCGTTAATCTAAAGTTGATACAATGAGAGTTGTATTAACTCTTGATGATGCGTTGGCGGTCCGAAAAATGTGTGATGAAAAACCCGAAAAATTAATGATGAAGAAATATGGTGAAAACATTGTAAATTAGTGCGATAGATAAAAGAAACAACAAAGATAATGGAGTGCTAAAAAGTGAATGGTTATACTAATTAATTTTTGTGAGTGTAACAATCCACAGCTATATTAAATTGTTTCCAATTAGATCTTCAGAAAACGCATTATATAATATAATGGAGGCATGCGCTTTCTGCGTTTTCTCTTTCAACAATTCCAACTTTCTTTTACATTTGATTGTTTTCCTTTTTGTAAATTCTATGTCTTGAATAAATTTAAACAGTTTTGTGGATATTACCTTGAAATGGGCCAGAAAACACTGTTTTCTAAATTCACCTCTATTTTGTTTTCGTATTTATTTTTTTGTTATTTTTTTGTTCAGCAATCGTGACTTATTTTACATTATTACGATGACTTCTTCGGAAGTCGTACGCTACATTTGTCAAATTTGTTTTCTTTTCAATTTTAGTGTTGAAATGAATTTACACCCAGTAAGGGACTCGCAAAATTCAAATTATAACGAGAAGGTGTCAAAAATTGTTTAAATTTTGGCCAGTCCATGTGTAAGTTTTCTAGACGTTACGAAAACTACTACATGGGTGTCATATATTGCTGAAATTATAACTTGGAATATAAACAGGAAGATATTTTAGTTTCACGGTTTTAAATTCAATATCTCACGTTCTGTAAAAACTATTTCTCTGATATGCAATAATGACTTAACAGATTTTCAACCGGTGTTTCAGGGTTTATTGACATCGCCTGAAATCTGAAATTATAGATTAGCTTTATTTGTGTACAGTTCTATCTTGAGAAAGTTTTTAAAAAAAGATTCATAAATCCCCAAGTTCACATTCAGCTTTTTTTGTACAACTTTTGAATTTAATGAAGTTTCAACAAATCTTTATTGAAATTCAATGTTAAAATAACATATTCTAAAGAAACTAGCGCCACACTTCCAAGAAAAATAAGCTGAACTTCTTTTTTTATTTTTCCTATTATTTTTTTTGTACTTCGAATAAAATCGCAGATTTGTGATTTTAAAAGATTTTCCTTTCCATTTACAACTAATCTTCACAATATTTGTTGCGTCGAAACTAGTAATGAGAAAAATTATAGCCCCGCAATCGAATCAAATAAAATGCATATCTAACAATAGTAATTTCTTATACACAAAGTTACTTTTTGACGACGTCGTTGGCAGAAATTAGTTTAGTAACATAAGGTAACATAAAGTAGGTATGAGTCAAATATCCGGCAGAAAATTGCTGCATTTCTTTTCCGTAATCGTTTCGTGGATTAATTGCCCTAGTCACGGAAATTGGGAGTTTGCCATGGTCAAGGTCTCAATCAATTCGTTGTATATAAACCGAGTTCAATCTAATTTCCACAATGAATGCCAATGTGCATTGTATTGTAATTTACTGCAATAATTTGAAATGTTCTAAATTAGTCTTCGAGAAGAAAATTTCATGCACTGCGTTCATTTTATCCAGGAAGCATGGTTACAAATCAATTGATCGTTTGAGGTTATTGGCCCATCAAAAATATCAGTATACAGTAGAAAAAAACGAGTCACATGTTTCGGACATTATCGCAGTATATATATATATATATATATATATATATATATATATATATAATTTAAATTAAAAATTTTTTTTTTTTTTTTTTTAAATTTTTTTTAAAAATTTTAAATAACTTGAACTTTATATATATATATATATATATATATATATATAATATATTTGACGTACTTTTTTAAGGACAGAAATTTGGTACTGGTCGCTTTCAGCCTGTGTTTCAAACCAACGCAATGCAATGTCTAAACAAGTAAGCGCTTCAGAAACACTAATTATGTTTTCATCTTCATTATCTGAACTTGTAGTTGATGAGTTGCTAGCGGTGGCGTCAGCCTTATTAGTCATGAGGTCTAAAATTTCGCTATCCTGCTTAATTTGGTACCCGGGATCTTCATCGTTGATGTCCATCCATTGTTGAACCTCTCCATCACACTCGTGGCAATCCAGCTTTTTTAGCATATTTATCATTTCAGACATATCTTCCTGTCTCTCATTTATACATTCACTTTGAGGATTTTCCTCTATACACAAAACTTTATTTCACGCTTTTTTGAGTTCTGCTCTTTTACAATGTCCTATGTTCCTCTGATCATGTAGGACCCATCTTATTAATCAATCTTTTTATGATTTCTAATCAGGCTTTCTTCTCCCTCCTCTTCTTTTTCCAAAAGTAACTTAAGTAACAATTCTTTTCTATAATACCGTTCGAAAGTCACGCTGTCAAAGTCAAGGTGGGAGAAAAACACGCGCGAGTCGGGCGGGCGTAGTAGTTCGGATAAGCGGTCGTTCGGTTGAACGACGTTCGGATAATATATATATATATATATATATATATATATATATATATATATATATATATATATATATATATATATATATATATATATATATATATATATATATATATATATATATATATATATATATATATATATATATATATATATATATATATATATATATATATATATATATATATATATATATATAAGGGATTGTAAACGGATGGAAGAAGAGGCCACTTAGTGTACTACTTTTATTTTCGTCAACGTTTCGGTTAAACAATCGTAACCATCATCAGGACTCTGCAATATGAGCCGATATTATGAAAATCATTACTAAAGATCAAGATTTACCAAATAGTTGAGATTATAAAATAAGTTACATGGCAAGGAACAAAAGAACTGAATTATTTCTATGTTATCAATAACTAAAAATGGATACAACCATCACTGAATATACTTCTAAAAAACTCTCAATTACATACAGCAACAAGGCATCAACAATTAAACTATATACTAAAATCTTAAATCTACACATTCGTATTGTCAAAACAATTATGTCTGTCAAAGGCGGGATAAGTAAGGTTAGCTCTGAAATTGTTTTGCTTCCTGTGAGTGTCAAAGAACCAAAATTTCTATGCTTCTTCTTTCTTAAAAAGACTTCTCATACTATTCATGGCTACAATGTATGATTTATTTCATTGCTATTATGACTTATCAAATAAGAATAGATTTTGCTAATATTATTGATGTCGGAACGAGAATTCATTAAAGAGGGATTTTTCTTAATGTGGAACATTTCCAAAAAAGATCTTTTTTATAATTCTTCTCATACTCCAGAATTGACGTATTTTCATAGTCCATGTCATGATTTGTACTTCTAACATGTTCTGCCAAAGCACAAACTTTCTTTGGATTTTTAACATCAATTTTGTGTTGTGACAACCTTTTTTTTAATTGTTGAGATGTTTGTCCTACATAGCTCATCTCACAGGAAGAGCAAGGAACCTTATATACAACATTAGTACAATTCAGAGTAGGTGCTTTGTCTTTTACTGATGCGAACAACGCATCCAAGAGAAACTCATTTCTAACAGCAATTCTCAGTCTCTCATCACGAAAAAGTCTCACCAGCGGACCCGTTACTTTCGAAATTAAGGGCAACGACGCAAAACCGGTAAAAGATCCATTGCCGGATGGGGCCGCAGCAACCTGCAAGGGGAGAATACCTTCATTGTCACGTCCACGATCTCCTGTTTGACTATTCACTCCTCTTGGAGTACTATAAATTAATTTGGACAGCCAGGCAGCCGGATAACCATTAGTAACAAATATGTCATGTAATGATCTCAAATTTTTTTCCAACAAAGGGTGAGATATCTTCCTGATTCGTTCCTTCATACCCAACACCAAATTAACCTTTTGTTTTATAGGGTGACTTGAGAAATAGTGTAGGTATCTTCCAGAGCTCATTGGTTTTCTATACCAGTCTACGATGAGAGAGTTATTTTCAGTTCTCATTACTCTTAATTACTTTAATACATTGAAACTGTCTAGTCTGCTTAAATTTAACAATTTCCCTGGAGATATAATTCTCCTGGTCAAATGTAGAAATCGAAAAGTTACTGCCTTACGATTGAATATATTATTTGTTACTAGCGACCCGCCCCGGCTTCGCACGCCGCAAACGTTACGCCCCGCAATTTTTAAATCTGTAATATCTTCGAAAATATTCACTTAAATCATACGGCGTATAGGGCCATATATATCTATATTAAATGAACAATGTATTCAAGGTATTTAATTGGTTAAGGATTAATGCTGTATGGGTTAAAATCGCTTCGAAAATTAGCCATTATTGGTCGCAAAAAGTAAATGACAAAAAAAAGTTATTGTGGGTTATCCATTAGAGATAAACATATACCATCACGGACTTTTCTGTAGACCTTTTCAATGTGTACAATACTTAGTACATTATTTTGATAAAACTCGTAGGGTTCAGCCTGCGTTTGCAATGTAAGCGGAAAAAATGTAATTATTTACGACATCACATTAGAAACCTCAATAAATAACAGTACTTCTCCACTATTTAGTGGATATTATTATACATATAAACCTTCCTCTTGAATCACTCTATCTATTAAAAAAAACCGCATCAAAATCCGTTGCGTAGTTTCAGAGATTAAAGCGTACAAAGGGACAGAAAAAGCGACTTTGCTTTATACTATGTAGTGATGCCATGAAAGCAAAATAATACGCAAATAAAGTTAGGGGAAAGAAAATTTTAACATACTTGATACATCAAAAACACGCCTCGTAACACATGCTGGCGTAGTTTAGACAGCCCTATACGTATAATTTCATATCCAGGAAATTAAATGCTCTGAAATTTTACTGCCACAAACGCAATGAGTTTTTATTTTTATTTTCTTTTCTGAGTGAAAATTCACAATTTGGTTTGAAATTGGAGGTGTGGTTCGTATGTGGCAGGTTTTGTTTCTTGTGTAATTCGACTTACTGTAAAGAAATGTTTATTTGTTGCCTCATTATTACGTCAATATTAATATTAATAATCGACTTTTTTAAATTTCAGTGTTAATTCTTGCGAAAACCTTTTCATATTTTTTTCTAGTGATATAATATAGTAAATATAAAAGAAAATTTCTAGGTAGGTACTTTTTTGAAAAATTCTTGATTCTCAGAAGTACCTCAAATATGTTTCATTTTTCAGAAAAATACGGAACAAGATATCTCTGGATAAAAATATTATAGCCAATATCCTTGATGTGTTGATCAAAGATTTCGAATTATCGGAAGTATCTACTTGTTCTTGTACTGTTAGGTCAACAACTATTCCATTTAAAAACGGGGACTTGCGTGACTTTATAATTAATTTTCTCAAGACGCTGAACAAATCGTGTCCGATAAGGGAATATTTCAGTGAATCCAGAATGCATAACATTCTGTTAAATACAAAATAAATAAATTAGTTTCTAAATTCCATTGGGGAATACCATAATCTCCCAATTGACGTCATGTTAATATCTTTAGATTAGTTCAGTAGTCTCCGTATGCTTTGAGTGTATTTTCTTGATGTTGTTGCTCCTAAAACAGTGATTCCCAAACAATGAAGTCGCGTAATAAGGATTACACTAATAATAAAAAAAAGAATCTTAGAGAATTTGGTTATTTCCTTATCATCGTTCGTATAATTAAGTAGAAATTTTTTTACTGAGGACTTTTGCATAACTTTATTCTGCAATAATGACGTTTCGAAATGAGTTTGGTTTGTACTAACAATAATAATCTTTATTTATTGCACATTACATCTTGATCTCTGAAATCTAAAGTAAATTTTCCAAAGACAGGAAGAGCATTTGAAATACCTTTATAAAAGTATAATACCTGTGGTTAATGCTTTTGAGTTCCTAGTATTTTCTCATGATTAAGTAAATAATGATTTAGTAGCTATGAAGTTTACAATTTGTGAAGTTTACAACATTCTCAGCTATAATGAGCATCAAATTATCAACCTATAAAATCGTCTGATGTATTGAACTATATTTAGTAATTTTCTATTGAACAAGTTATTACACTAGACCCTCCCCAACTGACATATCCATTTCTTTCGAAACAATTTAACTTTTATCATATATTGATAAAGTCTTTGAAATAATGTGGAAATTTATCACAACAATCTTACAGCTAAAAACTTAGAGGAGCGTTGGCATATTGATTTGATGACCTGGGGATCTTCAAGAGAAAAACTTTACCTGATATTCGTAACACTTGCAATTTTTTTCTAATCACTCATGCTTTCTTACAAGTGCTTCATGAGTGTGTTGCAAAGGTAATGTTGACCTAAGCAGTGTTTGATCTGAATGAAATAAGATTGTTCCATCTCTTTGAATCGTACCAGTTTTTCCTGGATTAACAACAACATCAACGTCAAAACTCATTATATGTTCTGAAGTTTTAACGCTGAATTATATATAGGGTGAACACAATTGGTTCCAAAACAGTTCCTTGTGGTACTCCGTACTTCGAAACTTTAGCTTCAAAACAGTCCAAATTTATAATAAACATTTTTTTCTTTCTAAATAGTTACCAATTAATCTCACACCTACGTCTATTCGTAATTCTTTCAACATCAAAAGAAAATCTTATGCTCTTCTGTATCAAAAGCTTTGGTTGAATTATGAGGTTATTTTATCATCGTTATAAGTGTCGTAAATTTCAATGGTTAGTGTTAATAATCCATCCTCGATTGGTTTTCCTTTTTGAAACCGAATTGCATATCCGATTATAATTGTTACAATGAAAAATGTATACTACTAAAATTCGTGAATTAAAAAAACAAAATGAATAATGCATCACGAATAGATCTGGATTGTCGGTAGTAATATTAGTATTTCAATCAGAATCATCGATTATACAGCGATAACTTATTACGTAATTGCAAAGAATGTTACACCCTTTGTCAGTTTGACAGTTCAAATAAATCGACCTAGAAAAGGGATTATTATGACAACTCGACACGATTAGTAATTATACAGCAACTTTGAGATGTATAAATGTGAATTGTTATACAGTAGGTAATTTTTTACTTCATCTGTTAGTATATATTCTCATAATGCTGCTATAGACTTGAATTTATTGGGACACATCTATCAAATGTTTGAGAAATGCTGATCTACGATGTTGACAATTAAATTAATCGAATTTTAATTGGCCAGGTTTCATTCAACATAAAGCATTAATAGAAATCACGTTCGAATATATTGAAAATTTGTATAATGCGATGAATGTCCGTATTTATCATTTCAAATGCGTTGCATTGGTTGATTAATTTATCAACATCCTCATAAAATTATCATTCCTACGTACAGCATTTGTTTTAGTTTTATACCTGCTCGTATCGGTATTAAATTTAACGTTTCATTGTCTTTCTGTTGCTTAATGTGTTTTTAGCCTTGACGAAATAATTGCTGGAAAATAAAGGAAAATAATAATGATTTTTATTTCGACTCTGGGCATTTATTCGTGATTAACAGACGTTTTAGTGTTTAAAAAGGATTGTAATTATATACGAACAGAAATTGACGAACAAGAAACGACGATATTCAATTTACTGGTACGGAATTAAGATTATTCTAATTAATCTGCTGGAAATAAGTTTACTATAACAATAGACCAGAATAACATCGATTGATTCCTGCACAAAATAAAACAAAGTATTGTAAAATTGAATACAATTGACTACATTATTGCACGAAAATAGTTCAATTTGCGTAATAGATATTTTCCAGACAAATAATCCATTTTCAAGAGTTCGATGTAACTAATTTACAACAATTAACAGTCTCACGAACAACTTCAATATTATTATCCTGTATGATACTGTCTCCACAATTTTATTTTATATTGTATTTTTATTTTGTATATACATAATATACAATTTTGTGCATATTATGGTCTCATTTAAATGTAACCGTGTTAGTTGTAAGTAGGTAGTTAATATTGTTTCACAAATCAATTTATAAATTTGATGTTTGTAGGGTTCTATGAAGAAAATAATCTTTGTTCGGTATATAAACAATAGTAATAAATTAGTTGTTAAATTAATTAATAAATTAATTGAATAAATAAATTAGTTATTATTAGTTAAAAATAATAGTAACGAATTAGTTGGCCTTTATACTTGCCAAGAAGTATTCAATTTCATTATTTAAATTTAAGGGCAATAGGTTTTTTCATGTTATATAAAAATAATTACATATACATAACAAAGCTTAACAGATGATTAATTCTATTCCTTGCATCGCATATTCTATTTTATTATCCCTTCAGCTTTCCTCTTTCAAAACTCTATCCTCCATTACATTTCTTAATCCTCTTGGCATTATGATCTGAACCTCGTATTTCCAATACGAGGAGTTAGCGTCTGATATTATTTACGAGTTTTTATTTGCTGGATTGAAAATCTTTTTTTTTCAGGAAAGGTACAAAAATGACGTTAACGTGGCCATACAATTTCTTCAATGCAAACAGAGCAACTTCGTCGCTCACAAATTTGATTCTGTAAGTTGATGATGATGTGAAAAGAAAACAGTATTTCAATGAAATTTTACTATAAAATAATAATCGTAAC
The DNA here is from genome assembly GCA_030704895.1 of Henosepilachna vigintioctopunctata. Taxonomy (NCBI): domain Eukaryota; kingdom Metazoa; phylum Arthropoda; class Insecta; order Coleoptera; family Coccinellidae; genus Henosepilachna; species Henosepilachna vigintioctopunctata. Next base: position 1,371,526 of record JARQZJ010000104.1, on the reverse strand, counting down.
AAAGAATTTGTTCAACAATGAAATAATAAAATTTTATTACTACAAATCAAGCGTAAATGTGATAAAATAAAATTAATTGCAATATTTGACATTCAGCATAGAAAAATAAGGTTTCAAATGCAATAGAGTTTTTATTTTGAATGATGTAACATTAATTTTTCATTAATTCCATAGGTATAGTGTAAACAATTTTAGGGCATTTATTTTTTTTTATTTGTATTTGATTGTTGTATAAAAAAAACGTTTTGTTTATATTAAAAAACGTAGCAAGTCAATGCTCCTCTGTCATATCACTGTTTCAAGTTAACAGCCATGTCAACAGCCAAGTTCAACAATGGACATCAAGACTAAATTACAAAAACACTTTTTCAACAGGAGAAGAAACTCAATACTAAGTAAACTTACTCAATGGGAAAATACACTGTAATTGCTTTGTTTCACATAATATAAAGACCCAAAACAATTCGACGGCAATAAAATGTTTTTTAAGTTTTAGCTTTTGTAAAATTATTCCATAGTATGGAAATGTATTATATGCGAAGTTTTTTTGCAAATTAGAATGTAGTACATCCTTGTTAAACACATTTAAATTTATATTCTTTTTTTAGTTGCCTTCTGAAATCCAAACTGAAGTGTCGGCCTTTATGACGCACAAAAAGAAACCAGAAGAAAGGAAACTGGTCGAACCGAAAAGCATTAAAGTCCCAATCCCTACATTTCCACCGACGGCCATGTTTTATTCAATACCAAAGTCGCCGAACGAAGAAAGAAAGGAAGTGCAACCGCTGACGCCTCCTGCTGCACCGGTAGACGTAGTCTCCGCGGCTATCATGGCGAAAGTGTTGGAAGAAAGGCAGCGTGAAAGAATGTGCATCAAACATTGTGATACCTGTACATGCTCAAAAACATTGCAATTAACTGATCCGAACCGGTACCACAACACCAGCACTCAAACGGAAGTCATCGGACATTCTTGCAAAACCTGCAACGATTTGTCGCAGGCCAACTTCCAGCTGACAAAGCTTCACAGAAGCGCGGACATTCCCAAAGTGCCAAATTTTGAACTTGAAAACTGCAACAATATCGTCAAGGTTCAACCCAACAACTTCCTCGTAGAGAAAAGTAGCTCTAACGCGTCCAGCCTGATGGAATTGGACGGCAACTTGAGCTTAGAATTTAGCAACGGGAAGTTGGAACCGAATATTAAGAATTCATCTATAAATTTTTTAGACGAGAATAATAGGATGAATGAACTCAGTCCGCTATTGGAAGATTCAAGGTCCCAAAACAAAGTTGAAAATCGTCGTTATCAAGGACTTCCAAACGGTCATGCCGAACAATTTTGTAGTATTGAAAGTGATATTTCTTCCAATAGGGACAATAAATTGAGGGTAACTCTGGCACCTTCATTGATTTCTAGGACCACACATGGAGATAAAGCAAAGGCCAAAACTAACCTTGTACATGCTCATAGGAATACTGACCACGAAATAATAAATATGGAGCCTTCCTACACAATTAATATAATTGGTGATAGCAGTTCGAAAACGGAAAAAACAGTTATTAACGAGAGGGTCCAAAGTCAAGGGTCACATCTAGTACATAAGGATGGAAATTTTGAAATATTAGATAGGTCAAAATATCACGAAATGGAGGAAAATGTAAAGAGGTTCCTTTTTAAGAAGACTGAGCTTTGGAAAGAGCAAACAGAGAGTTATGTAAGGGTTGATCGTGTTTCTTCCGACTTGAAAAATTCATTTTCACATACTCAAACAGAAATTTAAAATAAAACTTCATTCTTTTCTCTTCTCAGTTCAACATAATAGCTTTTATGCATTGAAATTTACTTTCCAGATTTTATCAAATTTTATTTCAATTTTAGTTTATCATGACCATTTTCACGTATATCTTTTCAAATCAAAATAATGATCAGAAACAGTATTGCTCAGTTCATAGAATGATACCGTATTTTTCTTGAAATTAATATTTCGTGATCTGTCATTATGATACAAATTATTCATAATATTGAAAGTACTGTGTATTTATTAAGTTATAACATATATTATTTTTGTACAAAAACTATTTAGGTATGTATTAGACAATTGCTTGATTTGTTATTGAATAATAAATTAAAATTAAAAGAGTGGCGCAACTGCGACAAGTGCGAAAATATATATGATATATTTATTATATTTTCAATGATTCAATACATCAAAACTTTCAACTTTGTTTTTGTAATGTACAATTGTTTGATTCAACCCATTGCCTAGATTTCACCTAATAGAAGATTCTTGTGCCAATAATGTTTTGAGCAATACATTTTTAAAAGTTTTTACAAGTAATGTTGAAAATGAACAACTAGTGAATGATTTAGTGAAATCTTGCCAAAATATAATATAACACTTTTTAACAATATTCCATCAAATGATGAGCAAGTTAATCGATAAAATATGTAAATAACGAAAATATAGCTCTAGCTTTTATCATCCATTTCTCTATGTTGAAATTTTTTAAGTAAGTAGATCAAATATAATTCTTTATGCAACTTGAAATGGTCTCAATTTCTTAAATTTTTGTAAATCAACTTTTTTTTTAATTTATATCTCCACAGTGACTATAATTTTAGTTCATTGGATTATTTTTGAATTATTTATCCTTTATAAGATTACGTAAAGATTTAATCACTTGAGTTAAATAAATTTGAGAAATCAATTTAGTTAAACTGTTAATGATAGATATTCCAAGCTATACCTACTTATCAACTAATTGTTGATCTGTGATGGTGTTTACTGATCACAATGACAAAATTATTGAACTTTAGCGAAGTTTACTTCAGTAATACATTTATTACAAACTATAGGATAATTCAAACACTTAAATTTGATTTATATTTTCAAATTATTCAGAGTTCTCCAGGTCCTAACAGAGCATGATTCTGTTACCGTCTGAAGAAGTCGGTAACCCGATGAAACGCGTCACATTTTAACCAAAAAATTTAATACAAATTGAAGTGTTTGCTAATAAGTGCATTCCTATTGTTATTATAATGGATTTGCACCAATTAAATTCCATTACTATTCAACATTTATTAATTATGATTAATAAAAATCATAATTTTTTAAATTTCTTTGAAAACAATCAGTGGTGGGTCGATACACTATGAAGACCTTCCAATTACTTTAATTCTAATCCTTTACCTAATGATCTTTATCGGCGTTTTACAAATTCATGCCGGTACAGCTAAAGTGAAAAAAGTCTCATCATTTCACCCTTTTTTTAAGACCAATGTTTCTGAAGTGGAAAGTCAAAAGATCAAGTTAGTAAAGAATCCATGTCAGATTGTACCAACTATTTGAACTTTAATAATATTACTATGTAGTAATATTCATTGGCATATTTAGCTCGATTTGAAAATTATTTGTTTCTCAGTTTTCGTTATAATTCGGCTTCATAGTTCGTTGAAATTACATAAAACTTGTATACTATATGATTAAAAATAGATATTTATTATGTTTTCGCACTCGTTCAGTCTACCTTGCTTTCAATGTTTCTCTTTGATTACTTCTTCATATTTCAATGTTTTTAATTTTGAACAATTACAATTTCTTCATCAAATTGAATACTGTTTCACTTGTTAACATATAGAATGAGTTATATCCATTAATTAGCTTCTATTAGTTCTATACAATTTTCGATAACTATTTGTATTATGTTGTATTGTATTTGCATTTGGTAATATTTTTGTAATTATAATGATAAGAAATTTTTTTATTAGCAATCCGTTTGAAAGTGTCGCTCTTGCCAAAGTTATTCCAATATAATTCTCATGTAACATGCATATACATATGTCATATACAACAGAATAACACTTAAATGTTGAAATGAGTTCAATTCTATTCACATTACCTGAATAGTTAATTGTTTTCTTAATATAAGTTCTATTTGTATTTTTTTCTATAGTAATTTTGTTTGAATATACTTTTATTCTCATTCAAAGAGAAAAGGTATTGGTTTCTAGATATGCCAGTTATATTTTAATTCATTTAAAGCCAAGATTATTGAGACTTGATAGTTAAGAATGATGAAAATTTGCTGAAATAATATATTATCATGTAAACATTTATATTTTTATGTTGTGACAAGGAGCTTTAAAAATATATATATGAACAGGGAACAGTATAGGAAATAGACATATTTATTGTGCATTGGTGTGATAGAATAAGTTAAGAATTTACTGTAAGGTATATCATAACAAGATAGTTTCTAATGAAAAATTGGAAATCGAAATGGTTGTGTATCAAGTCAGCATTGAGGGGGTTCTTAGTGAAATTAACGAAAGTCAAATGATGTCATGAAGTGTATTCATAATCTTAGTATTACAGAATGGTTACCTAAGCAGTGTTAAGTTTTGATATTTTACTACATTATTGTAATTTTTTCTTGAAATATTCTATAAATTTTTTTGTCATGGTCAAGATTTTTTGGACACTGCATTTTATTTGTATTTGTTATTTAGAAATCCATATTTTCTATGAAGATTTTATCCAATTATTTTTTAATTTGAATGTACAGAATATATGTAATCGATTGTTCCTTAATAAGATTAGTCTAAATATATTTTGAAACCTGGTATATAGTCATTTGCATTTAGAATAATAAAAAGTAAATTAAAATTTCATTTTTTCTGTATAGTGTTTTTTGCCAGTTTTCTGGCTTGTATTAAAGGAAGGTTTCAGGAAATGTGTTGATAGTGAAGTCTTTCTAAAATAGACTATTACAGCTGATCAAAGAGAGTGAAAATTGAAAGAATGCCAATGATATTCTATTATATTAGTTACACAATGTCCATTTCAATTCATTATAAGAAAGTCTAGGTCTTAGTTTCGCTAAATTATTCGTTTGATTTATAACAATTTCCTCTTCTATTGTGATCAAAATTTAAAGCAGCGTAGGTTAGTTTTCATATTATGAAAACTATGCTATTCAGATTCATTTTCATGAATGGACAACTTTGATATTATTGCTACTGTAGACAAATTGATAACATATTACATGTCAGTAACCGAGTTTCATCTGTTTTGTAATGTCCATGATGAATATTTTAATCATGTATTTAACAAATCCCGAATGTCCGGAGCACAACTAAAAAAACTGTTCAATTCTGATTTAAGTTTTTCAATGAATTTTGATTCGAGTATTTATTGGATTTGAGTGGTTTCTCACTGAAATATGTCTCTATCTGAACAGTTGAGGTTTCCGACATATGTGATTAACTTGTAATACATATGGAAATAAACTGCATACCTATAGCGAAATAAACCTCATTAAAAGGTGCACTAAATATATATATATATATATATATATATATATATATATATATATATATATATATATATATATCATATATATATATATATATATATATATATATATATATATATATATATATATATATATATATATATGATATATATCTTGAAATTGATTTATTGCCTGTTTAAGATATTTTATTTTCAAAGTTTTTAGCAATAACAGGCTTTTTTTGATATGAAAAAGTTTATTTTTGTTTTACGTTTCGTTGTTAGATTACAACTTTGTCAAAACTAATCATTAGTTTTGACAAAGATTACGCCCAGAAAATGCCATCGTGGAAAAGTAGCAAAAAGGAAGATGAAGAGGCAAAGGATAGAAATCCAGACCTCAAGAAAACTCAGTGCCGATCTTAGACTTTTTACAGCTTCAGCTTGGCAGAAAAATACAAGATGGCGATAATGTTCTATTACTCTTCCAAATATTTTTGCTTTTGGTTTTCTAGAAATTTATTACTATCGACTTCTGATCCTGTGTATTTGAAAATGAAAACATTGAAAACATCAAAAAAATATTGAAAACGAATCAGTGAATTTGATATCGGCGCATTATTTCAACTTTCAGTCAATTAGAAAACTATGAGTGAAATATATTTCAGAATCCATACACACAAGTTAATGAAAAATTGTTGAATATGAATCACACATCTTCTTCATGACGAATCACAAAATAATTTTTTGGTAATGAGATGTATACTATTTGAGATGGGCATACTACCTGACATACCAAAAAAGTGAATCAATTCATGTAGTTATCAAAAAATTGATGAATGAATCTGTATATTTGTGTGATTTCATTGTGAATCCTGAATTTTAAATGAAACAAGTCTTAAAATCACTGAAGTCTGTATTATACAATGAGTTTTGCCTATCATTTGTCAAATATCTATTTATTATTCAGAATCAAAACTTTTGAAAAATCAAAATATGATATCACATTATAAGACACTCATCTTCTTTAATAAAAAAATAAAAGAATCCAGTATGCGTTTGGAAACAAGCTGCGGGTTAGGAAAATTGCTCGAATATTAATGACTGAAAAGAAAGTACAACGTTACCGGATGTAATGGTTCAGATTTGTTCTATAGAAATTGGCAGCAAGCGTGTACATACGCTCGTCTACAAACGGTAATCAGCGCCACAAATGGTAGACATCGGAACTAAATTTTGGAGTTTCAGTCAAACCTGAACCAATTCAAAAATCAATATTACGTATTTCTAACACACCGAACAAGCGTTTTATGATGATAAACAATCCTGAACCAGTATACTGGTTCAGGATTGTTCGCCTGGTTCAGGATTATATTATCGGATTGGTATTAGTGGTTCAGCTTTGCACTAAAGATGAATATATATATATATATATATATATATATATATATATATATATATTATATACATATAAATATATATATATATATATATATATATATATATATATATATATATATATATATATATATATATATATATATATATATATATATATATATATCGTTCATTATTTTCAAAACTACAATTACAATTCTTCACAATGTGAAATTGTCTCAAAGCACCCTACGCTTTTGTGTATTCGAAGTAAAATTGAAGCAATATTTTCATTCGAAGACTGAAAGGCAGATCAAACTCCTTCCGTGAGCATTGTGCTTAGTTGTAATAACTAGATCAATTGTATGAATATACTAGTACTGTTAAGAAATGTTTCACACTGATAATTAATCATTATATGTAATAAAATTTAAGTAACAAAAATTATCATAATGAATTATGTATTCGAGACGAAACATTTCTCAGAATACTTACAGATAACATTAAATAGTCTCTGATTTTCAATTACTAAGCATTGAATTAAGGTAAATGTATATTCCAAGAAGAGAACAATACAAATGTATACCCAATAAGACCAAATGAAAGGTGTCTACCTGAGTAAGTCTTAATCTCTTGCTTTCACCTAAAATTACTTCAGAATAATTAAGGAAGTTTTTATTTAAATTGTAATAATAATTAAATATTGAAAAATGATAGAGATGCTCTGTTCAGAACCGTATACCATTTAGTCTGAAGTTTCTTGATCTAAAAATTCAAAAAATATAAACGGAACTTCTTTGGAGGCAATGCTTGAATAAGCGATTGTATTGTTTGTGTTCTAAATACTTTATTTGAGACTCAGTAGCCGAACGGTGTAGAGACCCTAGAACACTTTTGGCTTACTGGTGCTGATGGACTCGATTCCCACCGTGTTCTTGTTACGTTCAGAATGGGTGTTAAATTGTAGGTCGAAACTTCGGAGCTATTATATGTATCAGATAACCGCTTTTCAGAATGTTTGGTAAAATTCGAGTTCTCTACAACTTGTAAGATTGCTGAAGGAGGACTGATAACTACATACTTTCATAGATATGACTCCTTTGAAAAAATACTCATTAAATCATTCTTAATGTTTCTATCATGTCTGATGTTTTCAGATTTATATCAGCAATTATTTTTGATGTTGCGCAGTTCTCTGGCAGCAAAACCAAATAAATTCAAAAACTAACTTACATTTTTCTTTCAAATCTAATCAAACAATCGAACTACGCCTACTCTTATAGTACCTACTATAGATCCTAGATATTTCCTTTTTTGTTTCAATATATATTTTTCGCCAGTTGAAAAGTGAACCATGAAATATGTTTATGTCATATGTGATGTATGCGCATAACTGCTCCATAAATTTGGTTCTGAAAGCTCTAAGTTGGCAATCCTGGCACTTATTACCCCTGTTTTATTACTTCTAAGGTTGTACCTGGTCGTACTCTATGGTCGTACTCTAAGGTGGTAGGTAGCTATAAAAACAAGTGCAGAAGAGTTGATAAAGGTACAATTTTGAACAAGCCTTAGTTTAGTGTTGAACTGAAAGTTTTTGTTAACAACGCAATAATTTTGTATACCTACCGTTGAAGTGTTTTAATTTTGACCCATTTTTTAAACATGAATTCATCTAAGAAAATTAACAACAAGCGTCGGCGTATCGATATAAAACCCGATCTGGAAGAGTTTAATGGAGTTAAAGAAGAGTTTCTTCGTGTGGGGAAAGAATTTCAAGCTGTATATCCGGAATTCCAAGCAGAAAATGAAAGAGAAACTGAACGTCTTCAAGAAAATGCTGTGAAAGTTTGGAGTCCTACGGATACAATTGAAGATGAAGATCTTGAAAAACACATAGATTTCACAAGGTCATAGATTTAGGATTTCGAGCAGTTCATCACTGTTCCGGATTCATTATCCGGTTCATTAGAAGAGGAAATTATATTTGAAAATACTTTTCATTCCGTTGGGAAAAATTTTTCTAAAATACATCAAGCACTTCCGGACAGAAATATGGGAGCTATAGCGGAACATTATAATAAGTGGAAAAACAAAAAAAATTACAACTTCGACTGTGTGCAGAAACAATAAGACCCAGGAAAACGGCTAAATCTGTCGTGGATGATGTACACTCAGAACGTTAAAATATTTGCGAGTTTTCAAGTGAAAGTAATAATATCACAAAAATAGAAACAACAAAGAAAAAAAACTTACAAAAGAATATTCAGAAAGCCATCACACTAGGACAACCTCCTCGCACCAGGAAACACCGCTGGTGGAACTTAATCTGCGACCAAGCAGTCGACAAGAGAATAACTGCATGGAAAAAATTTAACGGCCATAAAAATGAGGAAAACTGGGAGAATTTCCTTACAACTCAAAAACAGGCCTCCAAAGTAATTAGAAGAGAAAAACGGAGATACGATAATAATAGGTGTCACGAAATACAGAAGGATTTCACCAATAATAATACTAGAGATTTTTACAAAACTTTCAGGGAAGACTTGCGAGGATACCAAGCGCCCACTCTTTGCTTCAGAAAATCCGATGGCGCGTTGGAAACTAACGCAAAAAATAACTGCAAAATGTTAGCCGAATATTTCAGCACCCTTCTCAACTGCAGTCCACCCCAAGAAAAACTTATGTTCGACTTTTCGGGGTCTATGCATCCAGACTCGCAAGCCCCTGATATGGAAGAGATTACGGCAATTATCAAGCAACTCAAAAACAACAAAGCAGCAGGAGAAGATGGGATTATTGCGGAACTCTGGAAACTGAACGAAACTACTTTGACCCAAAAACTTCATCATTTAATATCAGAAATCTGGAGAACGGAACAGATACCAGAGGAGTGGAAATGCGCGTTGATACATCCATTGCACAAAAAGGGGGACAAAATGGATATCAATAATTACAGGGGAATTTCCTTACTCCCGGTTGCGTACAAAATACTTTCTAAAGCACTTCTAAACAGAGTAGAACACCAAGCGGATCCACTAATTGGGGAATACCAAGATGGATTCAGAAAAGGCCGATCATGTGCTGAACAGATCTGGACTTTGAAGACGATATTACAGATGAGAAAATGTAGAAATACAGTGATCACATTCATTGACTTCAAGAAAGCATATGATACGGTAGACCGCGAAACCCTTTTCGAAATCATGAAAGAATTTGGAATCGATCGAAAGACCCGAACAATTATAAAACAGACACTTACAGGTACAACTTCCAAGGTAAAATTTATGGGCGAAATATCAGATCCCTTTGAAATCAAAACCGGTGTGCGGCAGGGGGACGGACTTTCGCCAATTCTTTTCAATATTGTTTTAGAAAAGATCATAAGGGAATGGGAACTTCACGTGAAGGACATACAAGTGGGTATCAAAAAAGAAAATAGAATAAATGTCAAATGTCTCGCCTTTGCAGACGATATTGCTATCATCACAGACAACAGAACTGAAGCCATTCGCGCCGTGGAAAAACTACATGAAATTGCGCAGAAAACCGGGTAACAAATTTCTTATGATAAAACCAAATACATGAAAAGAAAACCAAAAGATAAATCTTCCCTTATGACAAAACATGGTGAAATTCTGCAAGTAGGCCATTTTAAATACCTCGGGGAAGTTATACAGTCCTCAGGTTTAAACCGAATCGCTAATGAACAGAGAATAACCAAGCTCCAAAGGGCCCACAAACTAACATGGGCTCACTATAACAAAAAGTGCATTTCGAGAGGCGCCAAATTGAGGCATTATAACACAACGATTCTTCCAGAAGCAATCTACGCAGCTGAAACAATGGTTATTGGCGGCCATTCAAGAATTAGAGAAATAGAAAAACAAGAACGAAAAATTCTCAGAAAGATTTACGGGCCAATCAATAGAAACGGTATTTGGATGAAAAGACCTCAAAATGAACTGTATCAAAAGACGAATACGATAACGGAAGAAATCAGAAAACGACGAGCAAAGTTCTATGCACATGTCTACAGAATGAAACAGTCCAGAATACCGAAGAAACTACTCAATATAATTATGAATAGTAAATATGGAACAGAGTGGCTAAAAGAGGTCCAAGAGGATCTACAACAGATCAATATAAAAAATCTCGAAGATCGCACTGAATGCCGCTATAAAATCGCACATATAAAGTTCAAGCAAAAAGTAAATCGTCAACCTGGAGTAAAGTGGACAGATGAACGGAAGAAAGAGCATTCAGAGACGATGAAGCGTTTTTGGGAGGCAAAAAATATGAAGCAAAATTCCTAATGATTGCGAATTCAAGTTCAGTCGCTCTCCTCATGGGGAACAATCGAAATAATAATAATAAAATATATAAATATATATATATATATATATATATATATATATATATATATATATATATATATATATATATATATATATATATATATATATATATATATATATATATATATATATATATATATATATGAATTATCGAATTTTTTCAATACATACATAATCTAAGATCAGAAATAAATGTGAACGTGTTTACAAACTGAATGAATGGAAATATATTATAACTCTTGATATTACATTTCCGGTTGAATGGAGGGCAGAGATCAATTGAGTAGTGAACCAGAAATATTTTCGCCAGGCTCCAGACCAGACGTTAATAACGTATAACAATAAGGGTATTGCTAATGCGGTTCTGTAATCTGTATCAGGAGTCGGGAGCCTTCCTGATGCAGCTAGTCATAATGCACTGAAAAAAAGATACGCTGTAACTCAAGATCTTTAGCTGAGGTGTATAATCTTTATTGTATTTGTCTTATGGGTTATATATTTTTATAAAATATATATTTTATAAAAAATATAATATATATTTTCAAATAATTATATAGTCCCAAAATCGAATATTTATCGGTATAGGTGCTGAAACTTACATTCGCTGCTTTCATACCAACTTATTTTAGAGCTTCGTCTGATATTTTTTTCATCTGATTTCATAATTTTTTCCTGTCGAATATCCTTCTGTTGACGATTCAACATTGCTGTTTGAGATTCCGTAAATAATAACAGTTGCCTAGGCATATAAATAATATATCTTCCTAACGTTGCTAAATAAAATTTCTGGATCATATGAGTCAACAACAGTTCGAACTGGGTTCGAATCCTTGGCTATATCTGTGTATGTGTATGAAATTAGTTTAGATATGTCCAAAACTATAGGTAATATAGTGAATAGGTATCAAACGCAATCGCCATCCATGATTGGAGTTGAATAGAAGATCTCAGTCTAATGACTTTCAAAATCAATATATATATATATATATATATATATATATATATATATATATATATATATATATATATATATATATATATATATATATATATATATATATATATATATATATATATATATATATATATATATATATATGAAGGATCAAGTAAAGTATCTTGGTATTATAATTGACAGACATATGAGATGGAATTCTCATATAAGTGGCATGGTGTCTGGCTTGAGGGGACTATTGCAAAATTTTAGATTTCTAAGACAAGTTCTAGACCTAAAAAGACTGAAAGTAATTTATTATGCTTTGGTTGAAAGTAGATTGACATATGGGAATTTGTTATGGGGATCAGCTGCCAAATGTCATATAATAAAATTAGAGAGATTCCAAAAACGAGTACTAAAATTAATGCTTAGTAGGACTAGGGATTATCCATCGGATAAACTATATCGGGAGGCAGATGTTTTGGATATTAGACAGCTCTTTTTTTTGAAGTGTGTAATCGTAAAATATGAGGAACGGTTGAAATTAAATTATATTGAACACGACTATCATACCAGAAGTGTTACTCAGCAGAAAACTAGAACAGCCTTTTGCTCCACTACTGTGGGGCGCCGATCTCTCGAATATCTGGGAAATAGATTATTTAATTTTCTACCACATGAAATAAGAAATCTGAAAACTAGGAAAAATTCGTAGTTAGAACGAAAACGTTTCTCATGGAGCGATCTAGAAATCTCATCGGCTCCTTGATGGAATGAGTGGTTGGAAGCGCTCTGTCTGGGGTGTTGACTTTGGGTTTGTTTTCTGAATGAATGATGTTACTTTGAATTATTTATATTTTGAATTATTGTTTTGGTTGAAGAAATTATTGTTTAAGTTGAGGAAATTGTTATCCCACGCTCTGGCAAAGCCTTTGTGGGAATAGAGTAGTTTTTGTTTATTTACATTTTGGATTTGACAGTAGGAAAGTCATATTATAGAAAACAATGTGCCAATTTATATATTACAAAATTCTGTAGCCAATTTATGTTAAATAAACTATATTATTATTATTATTATTATTATATATATATTTAGTATCAATATAGTAGTAAATCAATATATATATATATATATATATATATATATATATATATATATATATATATATATATATATATATATATATATATATATATAACGTAGAAAATGATGTCTGTTGCATTTTAATTTCTGCATGTTTTACGGCATTTTTATTCAAATTTCAGTTTTTCAAATATTGACTAATTTTTTTCACGAAGAACCAGAAATGATAAATGCCTATGTTTTGATTTTCAGTGAAATTGTTATTTCTGTCTGTATAGGTAAACTAGATCATTCTTCATTGTTGAATGATATTGATATATCAGGTTTGTAAATGACAATGAAAATTTATTACAGCAGTGTCAACATGAATTTAAAACATTCTTTTTCAACATTCCTCGGTTGATGTATGAAATATTTGTATATTTCGATAATAAATTATCTATTTTCACTAAAATTTGGAGATTGTTCAATTTGTATCGAGGATTACCGTTTACTAAATCTTTATCAATCTAAATATACCGCTACAACTTCATACTCAACATTTCCTTATTCGCTTCAATACATGACTCAAAGATACTGCAGAACAGTCATCTCTCTTTCTCTGCTTAGTACCTATGATTCTCGCTTCACAACTCTGCTGGTTTCCAAAACCAATTTCAATAATTTTGTCCTCTGCTTGCGCCAGCTGTATTCATTCGTTCACGGGACGGTGTGTGCCGAGACAGCGCAAAGACCGCGAAGTAGTGTACCGGTGAGTGTCGTATTGTTTAAAAAAATTGACAATTCGTCGCCTATCATCACAGGTGACAGTGGTGCAAGTTCGTCTGTAAAGGGTGCAATGTGACAATTCCGTCTTTAGATGCTGACAATGAGCATGAGCGATACCCTCATCGATGATGATACTTGGGAAGAATTTTGGGGTGAGTTTCATAGTTTGACATTTCCCGCATGAACATCCTATCTATGATGTTTATTTCATATCTTATGTATCGTATAGAATAGGTAATAACAAATGCTATCACAGTCAAAAATCGTCTTCCTCACAGAATTGTCCTAAAATGTAGAAGAAATGTACCTACCTTAAAATAAGGTATACCTACCAAAGGCAATAGTAGCGATTGAATTCGGCATACCTTGAATTCTAAAATGTAAGACAACGACGTTGAAATCGTATAAAAATATATAGTTTCTTAATAACGTGACAGTTATTAAAAATAGAATTCTTGAGAGTGAACGCTCAGCACGTGGAAAATTAAATCACTGGTGTCATTCTGGGAGAAATTTAAACTGTACCTTACAGCTTTGTGATGTTGCAACGAAGTAGAAATTACGTGGTTTCAAACATTAATGATTTTTTAAAGAGTTAAATTTTATAACTCAATATATATGTATAATATATATATATATATATATATATATATGAAGAGCTAACTTTGTTGCGTCCGTATGAAGACTTGATACCATACACTACTGCGTCCTGAACAATGCTGCGTCCGTATATTGGACGCAATAAAGTCAAACGTTGTTTTCATCATTCCTGGGTGTAAATTTCGGATTATTTGATGTAGAAAGACGATATGTTTTATGAATAACATGAAATTCGAGCTCTGATGTTATTTTGTTCGAGCATTTTCGTGTTATCTGCTCTTATGAAATGCAGGGTCGGGCGCAGTAATATCTTATTTTCGAAAGAAGAGCGTATATAGAAGTTCGATGTCTTTCCTGTAGGGGTCTCCAAAAATATTCACCTAATGATATATTCTCTGCTGATAATTATAATAAACATATATTATTGCGTCCTGAAATATGGCAACAACGATCTGGCGCCTTTTGTCGAATAATTTCCTACATACTTTGATGTATTTTGTCTCGCCGCAAATTATCTCTTGATATATCGACCACATATATATCACATCCAATATTTTGAATAAAAGTCGTGAATTATCGGAGAAATTCTTCTGTAATAATGAACTCAGGTGAGTTTTATTATTTGTATTGGAAATATGAGGAATATGACTTACATATTTTCGTAGGTGTTTATGTTAGGAAGTTCTAGTGGTGAATTCTAGCGCCAAAAGAAAATATGAGGCTGTTTTAAAATTTGAAATGACACAGGACAAACGAAACTATTTGAAATTTTATTCAATAATTTCGGATGATTTGAATGTGTTGAGAAATTCGTTCTACAGAATTTTAACAAAAATATCACAGTATCCAAGTAAGACTTGATAATAAAAAAGAGAAACGCATTTGAAGAGAAAATGTTTTATATTGCCATTAATTTCCAAAACACATTGCTCAATATATTTTCTTCTTTTCGCTCCCAGTGCGAGTGCACAAACACCCCTGATATTGATTTCTTTCTGATCGAGAGCAAAACTAAAATTGACAAATTTGGGATGCACTTTTGTCGAAGACGAAAATCATCCAAGAATTGCCGGAATTTCAAAAAACTGAAAGGATATATCTATAATAAACAGAAAAATTCTAATTTTTTTTGACGATGTTTACTGAACAGCAAAATATTGAAGTTCTTATTGATAATGGAAAAAGGTCCTGCTGACAAATTCAATGGTAAGTCATTGTATGAAATTGACATTAACATGGAAGAAAACTTGTTGCGATGTGACGAGAAAAGTGACGAAAGTGATTTTGAAGACTCGCAATATATAGAAGACAGGTGCGCAGGTTTTGATAATGCAATTGCATCAACTAGCACAGATGTCAAGAATTTTAGTAATATCGTCAATAAAAAGATAATTCTAGTACAGTGGACCAATGAGAAAAAAACATCGCTATAGCATATTTTTTCAAGAGCAAAGTTAGAGTGTGATGAACTCAAAAGGAATTATCCAGAAAACAAGGATTCGGCTGAAATGAAAGATTTTATTCAGAATGAATACAAGAAAAAACAATAAGATTGTCTTGGCATTTGAAAATATAACGAAGCTTTTGTTCATATTTTCACTACCTATTATTGATTTTAATTCGATATTTATTATAAACATATAGGATACTAATTCTTTTATTAATAGAATTTATAGAGAGAATAAATAAATATATTTAACAATCATTATCCTATATGCCTATTGAAAAATTTCAAACATCTGTTCACTAAAACTTCGTTTTTGCAGATCTCATATAACTTTATTCAGACAGTTAGTGCTCACTGATTTTTTATGAAAAATTTCATTTTATTTTTTTAGAAGAAATAGTTCTAATAAAGCAATTAAATTTATTTTGAAAACATTATCTTTTATTCCATTTCCTGTGGCACAATTCAAATGAGAAATGAGTTTTATAGGGTCATCTGAACTACTTTCAATGAAAAAGTGGAACAAAAAAATATTTTTAACATTTTGGAATTATCTTATTACTCTCAAATTTATATTGGCAAATATTCAGTTGATATCACATATTCAAAATGATAATAATGATTTCTTCCTATTGAGGGTGCCTACTGGAAACCAAATCGATCTTTATATAAAAAACAATGAGTATGAGAATTTCGAAAGTTTGGCAGTAAACCAACGTCGACTGGGACAGATTAGCTAAAATAGTTAAAACTTAATGACTCTTGCTTAGTTTGAACATCAAATCGCGTATATTATGCCATAGTTACATTTAGAACTATATTTCAAATGGACTTCGTGTTATATACAATAACTTAGTTCAACCGTTCTTGAAATATTCAAGTTTCAACGTCTGAAATGACGTTTGATATGAATAGGCTATCCTTATGAGAGAACCTTCGTTTGTTGATAAAAATACTATTTTTATGATCAAAGAATCGAAGTGGAAATTATATTGCATTAAAGGTCGAAGTTCTGTTTTTTCCGAAGAAAAACTTATAAATTTCAAAACATCTTATTAATCTATTAAAATGAAGTTGTTAATTTCTGAAATATTCACCTTTTGAACTATTGTCGAGCAGTTTGCAAACGAAAACTTTATTGAAAAATTTAAGTTTGAACATATCTAGGTAGGTACATGGCTATAGACTGTGATTATCATGTCACTTAACTCTAACACTGACTTAGTAATTATCATTAATACTGGGGTGCTTAAATTGATCAAATTAAGAAAATTCTTGTTGATTATTTATGTCAGGGGTGTCCAACTTGTTAGGCCTAAAAACCCATAAATCAAACGTTTTTTGGTTGCGGGCCATATTTATAGATTTATATTTTAAGCGTTTTTTACAAGCAAGACGTTTGAAAATCATTCCGCTGCCAGTTGGACAGTCTTGATTTACGGACAATTTGACAATATATCGTAATATATAATACATACCATAATGTATTACATATATTCTTGAAAATTTCAAAAATTTCAGTGTGTTGTAGCATACTTGGAAAAAACTTACCTGCTGTTAACAACAACGAGAACACTGAAATTGCCATTTCGGGACATATTACACATGCGCTATATGTTATGGTTAATTGCATCAATAATATAAATGTAACAATTATAACCATAAAACATCATTATCCATATTAATTACATTATAATTAATGTGTTTAATTAATTATAGGCTATCCTGGCAACTGGTTCATATGATTCAAAATTCTCATACGCCTATATTTTTTTCATTCGCCTATATTTTGAAATGTAAACATTTTGAAGGTACTTATGGAACCCTATAACAAATTATGATTTAATTTTATTGCGAATAAAATGAACTTCTGAAATTAATAAGGTTCCGTTTCAAAAAACAAAAATTCGAACGTTATCTCTATTGAATTTTTGCTGTTAGTTTGGAATAAGTATCATTATTTACAAAAAAGATTTAATAGCCTTTCATCCACCCTTTTGCAAATAGAAATACTACATTCGCCAATAAATAAAATGCTCTCATTATAGGAAACATTATTTCTACCATTCCGCAAACGTCATTCTTGAAATTAAAACTCGGATATTAAGTCTAGGTGAAATACAGCTTATTTCTTGTCCTAGATTAAATATCAAATGAACAATTTGCACCCAATTCTGGTATCATCCGAAGAGTAATTATTTTTCAACTATATTAGTGGATCTGCCCCGTCGGCTATGGTATACTGACAAATTTTCAAAATTCATTGCTATTATCATATTTTTTCATACGATTTGGTTCCTGGGTCACCCTATATAGGTGCAATCATTTATTTCCATTAGGGTTATAACAAAATCCTTAATCCATTCTCAAAATATGATATCACAATTATTCAGGCAACATTATTAAATTTTCATATTTATCCTTTGCTTCTCTTTGATAATCTGTATATTTAACATCTCTTGTTCATCGATGACTTCACTGATCAATTCGAAATAAGTTATAACCCTGATTTTATTGGTTTCTATACTTGAATATTTGTTCGATTCAATTTGAATAATAACGAAACAATCCGGCAACTGCGCCGGAAGCAGTATTGTATAATATACATGCAAGCGGACGTAATAACATTCCCTTTGAAAGGACGCAGCAAGATTAGTTTTTTGTAAATTAGATACTTCACTGAAAAAAAACAAATTTATAAAATAAAGACACTTACGTAACTAAAACACACGAGTTCTTTCAATATACGCTGAGTATATTGAACTATATCTTTGCTTTCTCTGGGACGCAGTAAGGTTGGATTATGTAAGGACGCAACAATGATAGGAAAACCTATATATATATATATATATATATATATATATATATATATATATATATATATATATATATATATATATATATATATATATATATATATATATATACATATATATATATATATATATATATATATATATATATATATATATATATATATACATAATTTAAATATAAAATAATTGATATATAAATTATAAAGTTCATAAATGATTGTTGAATCAACAGATTAAGTAACTAGACCGGGCGCTAGCTGTTAAGTGAGTATGCATAATGTGAGTACCGAATTCTGCCAACGGATTTAAGTGAAGAAAAGGTCAAAAAACAATAATCTGAATCTTGGCGGTTAATTTTTTTTTACCATATTGTTTTTACGCCTTCTCTTATTGGTAAATGAGAGAAGGCGTAAAAACAATATTAAAATATAAAAGGCGTAAAAGAGTATTAAGTATGTACATGATATAAAATCATTTTAAAGATTATTTTTGTAATATTTATAGTTTTTTCTAATGGTAAAAGTCAGGATTGATTCTTGAATAACAATAAAAAACCAAAACGAAAGTTAATAAATGTTTTCTATTCATAAAAAAATTAAAGTTACTTCTGAAAAACCAGCTTGTTCAATCATAAATATATTTAAATTAGGTAGAAAATTACTCATTTTTATTTCTTATTGATGCATTTACATAATGAAATACGCAATGATTTAGATTCTTTACAATTGCAAGACATTGTGCGACAGTCTGCAATACATTTACATGGTGGAATTAAGAACTCTGGTAAAGACGGCTTCGTCATTTGTCGCTGACGTAAGCTGCGGTTTTTCGTAACCAAATGAACCATAATCAATGGGTGGTAATTGTGTTTGATGCGCATTTTTCCATATAACTACATTAATGTTTTTACTGTAGCCCTTGATAAATGCAAAGCATCTTAAGTGCACATCACTCGTTGCTTGAATTGCTCATTATTGAGGTGTAGGTTTCCCAAAGGCATGAGAGCTGTTTGTACAAAATCTTCAGACGCAGCTTTTAACCATTGCATTTTACTACCAAATCTACTAGTAGTGTCGCAGCCACTTACAGCATGTAATGCTGCCAAAATATTGCATATATTTTCACCCACGTGATTCAGAAGCCAAATGGCATCCTAGAAAACATTTCTTTGTGTGAGAACCGTCAAACCATAGACCGAGACACCCAATATTTGCTAAGTATTTTCAGAAATAAACAGCCAAGACGAATAAATCTGTATCAGCGCTGATTATGATAATATGAGCAGATTGAAAATGAGAAGTAAATGATAATGAAAATAGTTTCCTTATTGCATTTTACATACGCTACTTAGTTGTATTTAAGAAGAAAGTGTTAATTTCAAACTAATTTTATCGAGCATTTTACAAACGGTTTCAATACATCCAATAAAATTTCAAGGAAGTAATCATTCATCGTTTTTTATCGACTGCAATTCGTTCCATAATATTCATTGATTTGAGTAATAATACTTATCTAAATATATGTTTATAAAAATCAGAATATAAAATGGTAATTCGGTAAGTAGTTACTTATGTAGTTATATTGATAATTTTGAAAAAATTATATTAAAATATTATTTTAAACCCAAAAATTGTGAAGTAACTAACTATTGAATACTTTCTATTTCTCTGTTGATATTTACCTGATTATGCTTCGATTTGAAAATATGTCTGTGAACTTATTTATTACTTCTCCGATTATGTTTTTATGAGTGTACACGAAATAATTCAATGTTGTTATGAATGTTGAAGCGATTTTGAATTATTTCGTGCTCTTTTGTAAAGATAAGAATACACACGAATAATTGTTCTCTACTTAATTGATAACTACAAGGGAGGAGTTATCGACGCTCAGATGACAAACAGAAGACAAAAATTATTTCGTGTTAAAAATTTCGGTATTACCCCACTCAATTATATTAGCATTAATTTCATTTATTTGCCTTAGTTTATCTATCTGAATTAATCATGAATATTAGGTCTTATCGCTCGTGTAGTAAAATAAAACACTGATCATTTGATCTTCAAATAAAAATAAGTGCCCTCACCAAATTTAATCAGCCATTTAATTTGGCTTTTTTGTTGTCCATTGGTGATATGAAGGTTTATAAATTGTTATTGGAATATATCAGTGTGGTTAAACTGAAAATCTAATATCTAATTTGATTTTCCTTATGTATCCTTCCTAATGTTAATACTTTTCTTACCGTGGCTTAGTTATGGTTTGCGTATGAAGAAAAAAGTCCCTTAAAGAGCCCTTTGGCGCAAAGTATCCTTGTCAATCCTTTGATCATGGTAAATATCAGGATTGTTGTTTATTTGTGTTTTATTTTAGAGAATGATTTGGAATTAAAATTCAGTCTTACAATAACATTTTCGGTCTATAATTCATCAATTGCTGGCTAATGACTCGAAGTCGAAGCCAAAAGGACTTTGGCTTCGACTAGGCAGGACCACTAGAATTATAATAAAGATGTCTTAACGCAGTTTAAGTCTCTCATAAATTATTGAGATGAAATCAGCCTTTATTGCTGCTCATATACATGAATAAATAATTTACTTCCGAATATTGATCTTAATTATGCATCTAATTGTTTTCATCTTTTGACACTGTAGTGCAAAAGTTTTTGACATTGCGACTCACCCCTTTATGCATCTAATTTTTTTCATCTTTTGACACTGTAGGCATTGCGGCTCACGCCTCCTTCAAGTAAAAAATTCTATTTCCGTTCTTCATATTCTCATTCATGCCCTGCATTTCTAGTCTGTTGAGTTCGTCCGTTCCTATATTCCGTTTTTTCTTTATTTTGTTGTAGATACATGTTTTATTTAGAAGTAGATAGTGTGTTTTAACCTCACATTATGTATTTTTATTAATCAAAATGTGTGTCTCTATATGCTGCTACTAGTTATTATTCATAGGTATACCTAAGTACCTAAATAAAATATCGATCAAGGGCTAGACGCAATTTATTTCAAACTCGAAAATAAAAAAGTTATCAGTTATCAGCACTATCCATAGTTATCAATCATAGTCATCTACATAGAAATTCAAGTAAATTAAAAATGTTTAGGATACCTGGGTAGGTCGATTTTATATTGAAAAGAAGCGTGAATGCTTACTTCAGTTGTCAGTTGGGTCTGTTGAACAATTGTTACGTGTGATGTATGTATTATGTAATGTAAAATAATTGAACAATATTTCAGTTTTGTAAAAGATTGATATGATGTCAATTAAGTATGTTACCTTGCGTCATATTCGAATGAAAACTATTAATGATGTCGAAGATATTGATTGTGTTTCACCCCCACAATAAAGGGTGTTTTTTGTAAAGGTATAGAACTTTGAACTGCAATAAAACGACGATGGATCATTCGATTGACAAGAATTTTTTTTCATTCGAAAGATAATTTTGTGGCATTACATTTTAAATATGATTTTTGGCATATGACCACCACGGCTGGCTCGGATATAGTCCAATCTAGACGTCCAATTTTTGATGACTTTTTCCAACATTTGTGGCCGTATATCGGCAATAACACGGCGAATATTGTCTTCCAAATGGTCAAGCGTTTGTGGCTTATCCGCATAGACCAATGACTTTACATAGCCCCACAGAAAGTAGTCTAGCGGTGTTAAATCACAAGATCTCTGAGGCCAATTCACAGGTCCAAAACGTGAAATTAGGCGGTCACCAAACGTGTCTTTCAATCAATCGATTGTGGCACGAGCTGTGCGACATGTTGCACCGTTTTGTTGAAACCACAGCCCCTGGACATCATGGTTGTTCAATTCAGGTAATGAAAAAGTTAGTAATCATGGCTCTATACCGATCACCATTGACTGTAACGTTCTGGCCATCATCGTTTTTGAAGAAGTACGGACCAATGATTCCAACAGCCGTTAAAGCGCACCAAACAGTCAGTTTTACTGGAAGTAACGGTGTTTTGACATACACTTGAGTATTATCTTCACTCTAAATGCGGCAGTTTTGTTTGTTGACGTAGCCATTCAATCAGAAGTACGCTTCTGGTAAAATGGACGTAGTGCGCGATACGTATACCGCACAGAACCATTATTTTCGAAGTAAAATTGCGCTATTTGCAAGCGTTGTTCAGGCGTGAGTCTACTCACGATGAATTGCCAAACCAAACTGAGAATAAATCACTTCTCGGCTGTTAAATCGGTCGCCATCTTCAACAGTTATGCCAACTTAAAGTTCTATACCTCTAAAAAAACACCCGTTACAATTGAATTAAATACTTGTAGAAAAATGTGAATTCGAAAATTTTATCGTTTTTGCAAGCATAAAAAAGTGTTTTTATTGTCTTTTAGCGTTTAGAATTAATAATTGTCATTTGAGGTTTTAATATAACAACATATTATATGTTGTTGATAACCTCGAATGAATGAAATAATTATGGAAATTGTTTTAATGTTTTGAAGGTGTATTCAAACATTTTGTTTTGAACCCTTTCGATTTAAAATTTGTTCACGTTTTTATTCATTACCTAATTAAGTTTCGGAAGTGACGATAAAACTGTGTTTCGAACTTGTTTTTACTGTTCTTACTTGTTTTATGAATTCCATGAAATCTTTGTGAGAAGAGAATGTAGCGATTATGCAAAAAATTCGTACCGTTGATTGACACTTGTAGATGTCACTTATAAAACTTTAGAAGTTTTTTGAATGTATTATCATATAAAAAAATTTGCTGAAAACATTGTTGAAGTCATCGAATAAGTACTTCCAAAACTAATCCATCACACGCTTACCTCGGAGAGAAGATAATATGCACTTTCGTGGAGAACAACATTCCCTTCATATCGCTTCACTGTGATAAGCTAGATTGTCAACCCTAATTGCACCTCAGCTTTGACGTGTATACAAACAAATCTGTTCATGTTAGATTCTTATTTTTTGTTACTTGAAAACACACACTCGCACAAACACACACATATAAAAGAAATCGACTACAAGAAAAAGAATTCTGTTGTTCCCGTACTCATATCAGTGCACTTGTCCAATTCAATATTGAAATTATACTATAACATCCTTTCGATAATTTATTGACGAATTATTCAAAATAACATTATAGCAGAGCTGGCTGGTGCGATGATATGAGCACGAGAACTACATAATTCTTCTTCTTGTAGTAGATTTTTTTCATGTTTTAAGTAGCAACTTCAGGATATTTTGATAAATGATCAGCAAGCGTTTCTACAACGGCCACCTAGATGCCATTACTTCACCAAATTAGATGAAATTGTTTGAAAATTTTTGGATAAATTGTTTGAAGAGTTGTAAAATAAAATAGGTATCTAAAGTGATAAGGTGACTGGTGAAACTGTGTTAACTAATGTTAGATGTATTCATGTGCTTTTCATTGATTCCTAAGATTTAAAATGTAGGTACATTAATATATGCATTATCTATCAGTCTTATGACTGATAGAAGGATATTTGAGAATTGAAGTCGTTGCGTTTCGTTTGTTGGACGTGGCGTAACTGATGAGTACCTGTAGTACGAAACAGTTAACTGTCTGACGCCATTAAGTGTAGATATCGATTTCAATATTATCTAGCATTTATCCCTAATATATATATATATATATATATATATATATATATATATATATATATATATATAAATGTATGTGTATGTGAGTGTAAGCCACAAATGATTACTTATTCTTCTCGAGGAATTGTTGTTTATTCCTCTCCATCTCTGAGTTTGTATAATGAGAACTTGGTTGCGTCGTTCTGATGAGAGCCGAAAAGCACGTAACACTTTTCAGCGCCTGCTCCCGAAATGCGAGATTTGGTAAAAAAATTTTATTTGTTACAGTTTTATTACATAGTGAAAATTGACCAACTATATCATTCCGATTACCTGAAGTCGTATGTTCGGAAATCATTCAATTATTGGTTCCTTGAACGTATGAACAATTTAGAAAAACTGAACACACTCGCTATTTTGTTATAGTTAAACTCCGTTAATCTGGTATAATATACATGCAGATGCGATAAAAACATATTTAAGTAGGTGTTTGTACACTCGACCACAACGGGCGATAGTAGGTGCTGAAGATGCTGGGCGATATTAGCGATAACCATCTGATAATGAATGGTTTTAAACCAGTTCAAGTTCTTCAATTCTAACGAGATTACCCACTGGAGCGGAACAAAAGTTTTGAATAATAATTAAGTGTATATGCCTCGATTTAGAAGTGTACCACGTCTGGGGCATCGTTCAGAATTCTTGGGTTTATTATTATGGAAAACAGAAGATTTAAAACACCCGCGGGATTATTCCATATGCCATAACGACAATGAGTACCGGAATATTGAGTAGAGTAGATGATGGCTATAGAGGTAACATTAGGTAGATGTTTTAAGATTGCACATACACGTGTAAATGAATGATGATGTGATAAATCCGAAATGATATCGATAATTATCGTTTCCAGCATTTTACATAATATATATATATATATATATATATATATATATATATATATATATATATATATATATATATTTATATATATTAATTATAAATATTAATATTTATATATATATAAATATATATATATATATATATATATATATATATATATATATATATATATATATATATATTTATATAGTAGTAAATACTGAGACTCTTGATCGAAATATTTCATATAAAACTGTCAGGGAGCTGTTTACACAAATAATGTCAACGAGAACGAACCCATCACTTTCGACAGTGAATATCAAGGGCGCTTCGAAAAAATCATCGCTTTTGTTTAATGATAATAGGATACAATTGTTTCATCATTATTATGAATCATCAGTCCGTATTCAATATATCAATCAGGAATCGATGACTTTCAAAACGCCCACTGGTCTTATATCCGAAGGAGGGGAACATCACTTCGTGAACATTCACGTGAGCTCCCTCTATCGAAGAAAATACGTATAAACTCTCCCTAGCGTTCTAGATTCCTATTCATGACAACATTAGTGCGAGTACGTGAGGCTTCGTGAACATTTCATTCGAACACCACAGAAATCTGCCTGCAATGTGTAAGAATGGCACCATGTCTAATCGCTCCAGATCTGGATCGATTAATCCAGATTGATCGATATAATGTCATAGTAGACTTGGCTATAATGGCATATATTATGTGTTACATCTTCTGCAGGTAGGTATCCTTCAATATATAATGTTACAGAGCATTGTAATTGATTCTGCGCCTAATAGAGCGCCTGACTTCTATCGTAGAGTGAGGCAACGACTTTATTTGATGAATAATGCACTCATTATGTTTTTATACATAAACATCCTTTGAAAAATTTTGCAGGTCATAAAAACGCTCAATGGAGTACCTACTTGCATTTCTATACACGCAGGCTGGTACTTTTTGCAGGGTCTATTATTGGAAATATAGAAATAATATTGGGTATTGTATTGCCTGAGTTGGTAATGGACGATGCACAACTGATTAATTTCTTGTCGAACAAAAAAGCCTGTACTGTGCTTCCATTGAGTTTAGACTGATCAATCAATCTAAATCATCAATCTCTTTAACATTATCTCTCGAAGGATAATGAAAGCGTCTCATTGCACATGTTTCACATAGCCAGCTCCGCTATTACATTCTTTCACATGATTAGGTCCGATTTTTCGAATCAATATGTCTCTTTTAATATTTCATACATCGTATCATTTGAGTACAAAAAATCATTGATATTGGCATAGACGCATGCCTATTCATATATTTATGTGAATATACCTACGTATTGTAAGTTTTTTATGTGTACATACGATGAAATATCTCGATTATATCAATCTTTCAACAAAAAAATTGAGATTTCAATAAGACGTGGCTGTTTTTTACCCAGTTTTCCTTTAGCTCGTTTTCCCTTGTCCGACATTCCTGTGTCAAAAATGCGTTTTTTGAAATAGTTGAAACATATTTAAGTAATTCGTTCTCGTGTATAAATTGCTTTCATTTGAAATATTCATATTCTTACTATCTCATGATGCTTTAAAAGTCGATTGTGTAGCTATATTGTACTTTCGACTTAATTTATTCGGTAGTTGCAGTTTTTCACTACGGATCATCTTCAAAATATATTTCACCATGTTTAAATTTGTACGATTATTTTATAACATCCGTAAAGAAAGATGTAGATTTCTTATTATTTTTTTTATTAACACATTTGTTTTGAATAGCCGTACCTATAAACAAAAGTATAAAATGCAAGTAATATTGATATTGATTTTTTTTGACATAGGTTTTTTGACATTGAAAACGCTATCTCTAGATTGTGCTGGGAACTTTTTGTGTCACGCCATACGTTCATAAGTATCCATCTAAATTACTGCAAAAGGCTGAGAATAAGTGAGTGAATATTGAAAAAGCGTTGAAGAAATGCTCTTTTCAGGATATTTGGGAAGAATTGCAAATGCTCAAAGATCTTGCGAACTGTGAACACTTCAACAGAAACTGAATAAATTATATAAATATTTCAAATTGTTACTTTATGTAAATCATTTACGATTAATTTTTTGAATTTGTTTATTAATAATAATCAATCCACGTTACAAGTATCTTAAACACTATTATATTCATTTCGAAGAGGACAAGTATTCCTACCCCACAGTTAATTCCATTCAAATTTTGAGAAATGCTATAAAAACAAGCAATCCCATTCATGGCGTGAAGCGATCGTGCCTGAACGATGTTCCAGGCTTTAAGATGCTCCAGAAAATTTACCGCTGATTTGTCTAACTTTCGGCCACGTCCTTCGACAAATTCTTGGAATATTTATTTAACCATATAGCGGTTCATTTGTGACAAATCTGTGGACGACTAAATCAACTTATGGTCGGCTAAAAATAAGGAGTTGTTTAAAAACGAGTTTGAACAATTGGATTGGTGAGAATCATTGTTGGAATTTCTTCAATTACGAAATGAGTCTATTGCAAGTGCAAAAACTATAGTAAATTATATTATTTACGTGTAACGTTAATTCAATTTCTTTAACAAGACTAAAAATCACTATTCTTAGTTACACCGAAAACAATATATGCATAATGTTCACTACAATTTCTGTATATTAACTCGGTCATTTCATTGTCCTGACCTTAATCCTATTGAAAATGCCTGGAATTTATCGAATGAAAATTTTGTTCCAGATACATGATTGATATGAAGAAGTTCTGAAACTAATCTATGATACTTGAGTTATTTATAGACCAAATTAATACGACATAGATAATATCTATGTCATTTCCTATTTCTACCAAATATTCACATACTTCAAGTTCCACATTACCTGTCAAAATTATTCTTAGTCTTCAAAAGAATTAATTTATTTTTCCATTTTTATACGTTTCATATCAACTGGACATTTTCTCGTTAAAATTTCGTTCAGTTGTAATACTGAAAAAGCGGAATATTTTGAATACCATCAAGAATTGCTCAAAAAGAAAATCATTTTATTTTGTATATTCAAATATTTGAATTTAAAAAGCAAATAAGAGTTTTGGCATCTTCGGTACTGCGTAGTGGTCTTTAAGACCAGTGAGTATTCAGTCTTAGCTTCAGGAATTGCATCCATTTTGATCGCTGAAAAAAATCTCCAACTCAATTTTAAACTTTTAAAGAACTAATGAAATTTTTATCCGTATGGGTGAATTTAGGACCATTACTTCCTCGCGCTGAGTAGGACGGTACGCTATTGGTGGAAGGTATATTCATCACTTCATCAGCTTTCTTCCAGCTTTTTGTTTCTTGATGAAAACGAATCGATATCCTCAAGATTTTTCCTCCAGAATGTGTAAGGACCGCTGAGGGTTGCGAATGGTCCTGTCACGGCCACCTACAATACAGGCCATGAAATGAACATCTGTTAAAAGAAGATAGTGGTCCAACACCCCGCCATTAGTTGACCTGGTATACTAATGCAAATAGGACGCTTCCCAAAACTTTCGCAGTTTAAAGTTAAATAATTTGAGCTTTTGGTATAAATTCTATATTTTTCAATTGTGTACAGTGTAATACAATGTTGATGTTGATAATAAAAAACAAAGTCTTTAGTTTGTTCACAAATTTCAGTGAAACGAAACCAATTTTGTGTTGTTTGAGACTTTCGTAGTTTGAAGTTGAGTATTTCACGATTTCAGTCCTAATCCTCTATTCATCAATTTTCTATAGTGTTATTTAGGTGCTAGTGTTGATAGTTTCTGGATAACAAGTGTTTTGTGTGAACCGATTTAATTGAATCGAATTTGTGTTGTGTTTTGAGTACGGATTACTATAGTGTAGAGGATAGGTATTCCGTAGAATTCAGTAAGTTTCAAACTTGGAATAGGTGAGTTTCTAGTAAGAATATTTTCTTAAAATGACGAAAACTTGTTGCAATCCTGGTTGTAAATCAAATTATAACATCACCCTGCGAGTGGGTGGGCAACTAGTATCGACTTTCACTTTCCCTAAAAATGAATTTTTAAAGAGTAAGTGGATGAAATCTATACCACGAGGTAATTGGGATCCAACAAAATATTCAGTTAGAAAAGAAATTTGTTTCAGCTAGTGGGATTGTAAGCATACCAACAAAAACAAGTTTAGTCTCTCACGCGGTTCCTTCAATTTTTCCAAATTTACCGCATTATTTGTCAAAAATTATGCCCTTACCTAGGAAAAACCCAGAGGAAAGGCGGACTAATTATTTAGCTCGCAATGACAATTTGAATTACATGTTTGAAAAGTCAGATGTAATTGTCAATTTTCAAGATTCAATTCTTCATTACTCCAGTAGAAAAAATAGTCTTTGAAACCTCATCAAAAATTTTTGTTTTATTAATAGATGAAATATACATTAATAAAAGGCTAGATTATAGAGGAAATAGTTTGATTGGTGTCGCTTGTAATGACAATTCGTTAACCACAATAATTTTGGGGTTCATGATTTCTTCAGCTTTTGGGTAATTTTTCAGAAGTGGTAAAATTATTACCATTATTACCAGAAATAATATAAAAGGTTCAGAAATGACACCAATCACAAAAAATATTATTACTTCGGTACAAAATGCTGGTTTCATTGTTTTGGATATTATAACCGATAACCATCGAATAAACAGATCGCTATTCACAAATCTAACTAAAAATAACACATTCTTTCAAAACCCAAACTTTCCTCAAAACAGGATATTTGTAAGCTATGATTTTGTACGTTTATTCATAAATATTATTAATAACTGGAGAAATTTAAAGAATTTAGATAATACTTTTCAAATATAATATTTATTTATACTTAGGTAAATAATTCGATTTGAGTAATTCCTACAGCGTTTTTTTCAAGGTTCCTATTCTCTCAAATAATTCAATAAATTTGGTAAGGCAACTTTTCATGTAAATAAATCCCACTGACTAATAGAAGTATTTTTTAGGCAGTGGGGCTTTATCGAAAACATCGTTGTTTTCTTGAAATAATAAATGTTTTACATTTGTCTGTTACAGAAATATGTGCCCACAATACCCAATATAATATTCTATATGTTTTAATACGAATAATATTTCTTATTCGTTCGCAAGATACAAAAAGAGTTGAAATAATGCTTGAAACTTTGGGAGCAACCGTCTAGGAGAGTAGACCACTAACTCAACTTTGGAATACCGAGGGACTACGCTCTTCATGGCCTGTATTAAAGGAGGCCGTGGTCCTCTCCCAAATGTTATAGCTTAGTATCCGCAACCCGCATCAATACGCAAATCAGTGCTATTGCTTTGATCACACCTAAAGGACCATCCATCGACCAAGTAACTTATGACATGAAGGGAGTGGTAAACTGTTATGTTACGTACTATTAAATGGAAACAGGATTGATTCGACTCGATGTAACTCAACATAATTTATTTTAATTTATTTTCAGTGGGAATAATACACTCTCTGACAACGCGTACCGCTCGGCTCTTGCTTGTCAGATCTTGCTAAAACGTCTTGCACACTAGTACAGTACCCTTTCTGCTCTCAGGGCTGTTTCGCACCGACGGCGACGGCTTGTCGCCGGAGTCTGCGTCTTACCGTAGTCCGAAAATTAGTTTTAAGATGGGGTTGAAGAAGATGATGTCGATATAGCCGGCTCATGAGCCATGATTGGTGGGGCCCTCATGGATGGACATGGCAGAACTTGTCATTATTAGAGGAAATCATAGAACCTTCGTTGTTTATGATTTCCTATAATAAAGAATAAAAAAGACAAGAATCTTCGTTTTTCAGATACGTTGAGCATTGAATTAGATTGAAAATACATTATGAAACATAATATTATGACAGGGGGGTCGATTGAATATCTACTTGGCATTACCTGAATGGGGGGAGGGGTCTAAAAAGCATGAAATATGTGGTTCATGGATAGCCCTAAACATTTTTGAAAAATTGCGTACGTACCGTCTGTCCGTGCGTCACGACCCAGTAAGAAAGGGGGTCCAGATAACAAGTATACCAATAGACAATGTCCTCAACAGTGTGTATGTATGCAGATGCCAACTATGAAATATTGAAATTTAAAGCTAACGATACTAGCCTGGAGTTCAATAACCTATATTTTTTTGTTCTCATTTGTGTATATTTACTCACATAACTTGTACCGAACTCTATGATATTTTTAGGTTTTTCAGTGTTCTGGTGATATATACGAACTTTTTGAAACAAAGTATGTAATTCCTAATTCTTTCTCTTTCACTGAACTGTGAAAATTGGATAACTACTTCATTCTCTATTGATATTTGCTTTTTTACTTATCTTGTGATTTGCATAATTATAAGATTCTATTATTCTAGAAAATATTATTCATAGAAAATTTTAGTATATTTTCAAAAATAATTGCGTACTATGATTTAAGTAGTTTTAATAATGAAATATGCTGGGTAATTACCAGGGGCGTAGCTACCGCCGTATCTGCCGTATCAATTATACGGGGGCCCCCAAAGTGTGTAAGGAAAAAAATGCCGAAAAAAAGGCAAGGAGAGTGAATATTTAAAATTTGATTTTTATTTGTAAAATGGTTAAATTATGTTATGATAAATAAATATTTCTCTTCACAATATTTTTTTTCTTTTGTGAAAAATCTTTACCCCCATATAAGGGCATTCAAACAAATTTTTTATACGGGGCCCCGACAAGACACCCAACGCCACTGGTAATTACAAGCCCAATGTCCGTTCGGAACCGGCGTTAAACTGTAGGTCCACTGAATTGAAAAAAAATTTCGTAAGTGATTGTATCAAAATATGATGTTATAAAATCATTCCTGATTGTTCATATACTTACTAATAAGCCTGAATAAAACAATTTGAGCTTGACATAAAAAATTCACTGAGGTGAACGCTGAAATTACAAGAAAATTACTGAGCTGACCTGAACTACAGCGAATTATACCATAATTTTGACTTGATGGGAGTAAAACCTTAGAAAACATTATATGCGGCTAATGATATTTCGCAACTTATAGAATTTATTTGGTACCTAGTTCTTCCAAAATTTGATTTATATATTCAGTCTCTTTGGCCCTTTATGATAAACACTTATTAAATTGAATTGAACACTTCATATATTTGATATTTCTTAATATTAAATATATGAAGCTTAATATTTCACGATTATATTTAACAATATCAAATAGCCAACATGTTTCGAGCGTGAGCTCATCTTCAAGACTAAACTACAATGAAACATGTTGATTATTTGATATTGTTAAATATAATCGTGAAACATTAATATTTGATAATGTTGGCGTTTACTTGATGTAAATCCGACTGATATTGAGTTCTCGCTTAACTCTTGATGAAACATAATTAAATATTAAATTAAATTAATTTCTTGGCTTAATGTTTCACGATTATATTCAACAATATGAATTTGTCAACATGTTTCGAGCGTGAGCTCATTTTCAAAACTGATTTTCAGTCTGAAAATTAAATCTGAGTTTAATTTAATTTAATATGATGTAAATCCATTATAATTGAGTATAAACTTAAATTCAAACACTTGAGCTTATGATTTACACTTTATTGACATAGCATGACGCGTTTCGTCGTTACAAACTACTTATTCAAATGCTTACAGAGTAATCATTATTCTGTAAATATATCAGAAGAAGTCGTTTATAACGACGAAACGCGTCATGCTATGTAGTCAATAAAGTGTAAATCATAAGTTCAAGTGTTTGAATTTAAGTTTATATTCAAGTGGAACACTACCCAAGTGTTTAATTTAATTTAATATTTAATTATGTTTCACAAAGAGTTAAGCGAGAATCTCAGTCGATAAACACTTAATTCTATCTTTTCTTTAATATTGTTGGTATACTTATTCGAATCAGTGGCGGAACTACAATTTGTGAAGTGGACCTTAAGCTCCCTTTTTCGGTTTTCAGTTTTGATACCGTGAAAAGAAGCATATACATTTCGACTGTTCTTAGACGTTAATGTATTAAGATCCAGCTACCTGAAATGTGTATTGTGAAATGTATTCAAAGTAGGTACGTCTTTCACCTATAGGGAGGCAGTTTTAAAAAAGTGATTAAGTGGTTTTACTTTATGTTGTGAAACTCTTGTAGTGTGATCTGAGAGGTATCCCTTTATATAAAAACCCCTTTCAGGGAAGAAGACATCTGAGCAAATTTTTTCAAGAAAATAGTTACCCAAATTTCAACCTTCAATATCGTAAATATGTTCTTATTAATTACCCATGCTTTCCATATACTTATCGCAGTAAAACCACCAGTAAATCCATTTTAGTATCGATACGGGTTATTATCAAACGACGACCTTTTCCGCTTCAAGTTTTCCTGCCAATTGTCAGTTAGTTGACCATCTTCCTTATACCTACAATGTTTGTTTTTAGTATCAGTGATCTTATATCGATTTTGAGATTTGATTGTGCTTCTATAATCTGGTATGCATTTTTCTGTGTACATTTGCGAATACCTCTTTCTATAGCAACATTTGGAGTGATTTTTCGCTTGCTGAAATATGTTTTTATAAATTCATGATATAATCTCTTGTACTCGCATTAAAAACTAACGACAAAACAATAAATTCATGTGTAGAATTATATTCAATTTTTACAGTAGAAAGATCAATAGGCGTAGCTACAGCATCTAAACTTCAGAATATCTAGTTCAATATGAAAATAGAGTAAATTATAAATTGAAATGTTTGGATTGTTCAGATTCTATTACTTGATTATTGTTAATCATAACGAAAAGGTTAGGTACTACATATATTGTAATTGAATAATTGAAAACACTTGACTAAATTTCACCTGCTGTACTGTTCTACTATTTTTGTATATATAAATATATATATATATATATATATATATGTAAAGAAAAATATTTCTTTAATTTCTGAACGCGCCTAATTGTGCCGCGTTTACTAAATTGTCAGTGGTCTGTCACTGTCAAAACACGAAATGTGCTGTTGAGATAGATTGACTGATATTTTATTGTTCAAACTAAATAAAATTTATAATTTATAAGTTCCGTACATTAAGAGGGGAAGAAGAAACATTTATTGTAGTTTCTTTGTTTACAGGTAAGACTGTGTTAGATAAGTAAGGTTTTTGTGAAACATGCCATGCGGGACTTACGCTAAATAAAATTACTTTGTTTACAGAGAAACCAATCAGTTTTATTCCACCTTGGGAGAGAAATATCTTATAAAACTACAATACTTGTTCATGATGGCACCAAAACTACAATTTACCTTCACATACGTAGCATCAAAAACAGACAAAAAGTCAAATGTTATCATTATAACCTCAATATCAACAGAAGATAACAAGAAGTATACCTTGGAAGAAGATGATAAAATTGCAAGTAAACATGTCGCTCTCAGCAAAACGGACAGCTTTAAACGATTAAAAAGGAGCTTGAATCAAAGAGGTGCAGTGAGAACAATATGGATAACTTGTAGTGAAAAAGAAATGATAAATACCTATTTTGACGAAGATGAAAACCTAATGTTCAACGATATGTACCTCAACGAAATAAAACAAACAAAATCAGAAGATACTACTCCAAAAAAGAAAACAAATTGAATTTAAAAAATATATCAGAAAGATTTATGATTGAAAAATTTGTTTGTAAATTCACAAATGCAAAACAATGGATGGATACATTTGAAAAAGAATGCAAACGACATGAAATTAATGAAGATATAACAAAGATAGAAATATTAAGATTATTTCTGGACAAATCATGTGCAGACTGGCACTCGGCTACACTGAAAACCCTGAAAATAGAAGCAGAATGGTCGGAATGGAAAGAAAAATTTTTGGAAACATTTGCTGATAAAGGATGGAGTACAGGAATGTATGCTATATATTACAGACATAAAGAAGGATCTCTGATGGAATATGCAATAAGAAAAGAAAAACTGTTATTAGAAATGGATGAAGATATTGGGGGAAAACTCTAGTGATGCTGATAGCAGCTGGCTTACCTGAATATATAAGAAACAGAATTGATCCAGAAAAGTGCGAAAATTCAACAGGATTGCTTCATGAAATAAAGAAGTGCGAAGGATTGGTCAACAGTAACTTTATTAAAAAGAGAGAAGATAAACAAGATAACAAGAAACACATTATAAATAAGAAGCCATGTAAAATCTGCGAAAATTTGAATAAAGGTACCCGATATCACCCAGAACAGTCATGTTGGTTTAAAAAAGAAGGAAAGGAAAGTA
This sequence comes from Henosepilachna vigintioctopunctata, assembly GCA_030704895.1. Classification (NCBI taxonomy): domain Eukaryota; kingdom Metazoa; phylum Arthropoda; class Insecta; order Coleoptera; family Coccinellidae; genus Henosepilachna; species Henosepilachna vigintioctopunctata. The sequence continues at coordinate 1,336,056 of JARQZJ010000104.1, read as the reverse complement.
AAATCATTGGAAGTAATTCGGTATTAGAAGTTAATCTAAACGAAGAAACAAAAAACGAGTAATCACACCATTGATAAAAATAAAAATGTTATTAGAAGACAAAATACTAGTAAATGGAACATATGATTCAGGTTCCCAGGTCTCTCTAATCAACAAAAGATTAGTAAAAATACAGAGTGTTTCAGAAGATGCAAATAGAATAAAATTAAAAACTGTCAATGGTGTGACATACACGAAAGGTTTAATAAACATAAAAGTAAAGATTTTTGATGTAGAAGAAAATGTTGATGTGTTTATTGTAGACAATGTTGATTTTGAAGATTTCATTATAGGACTGGACATGATAAAAAAATTTAACCTAACCCAAGATGAAGATTTAAGAATAATACAAAAGAAAGAGAGAATAGAGACAGAAACTATGAATAGATTAGAAGAAAAAGCAGAAGAAGAAATTCGAATAAATTTTAATGAGCATGTGAATAAAAATGAATTTATTACAAACTTACATCATTTAGACTATAACAAGAAGACACAAATACAAAGATTAATAGATAAATATGATAATGTATTCGCCAAAGATAAATATGATGTAGGGACAGTAAAAGAATATGAAGCCCGGATAGACTTACTCGTAGATAGATACTGCAGCAAAAGGCCATACCGTTGTACAATAGAGGACAAAATAGAAATAGAAAATCAGATAGCAAATTTACTAAAAAACAACTTAATCGAAGAATCATATAGTCCATTTTCAGCACCAGTTACATTGGCCTTTAAGAGAGATGAAAATACCAAATCAAGACTCTGCATTGATTTCCGAGAATTAAATAAGATAATCGTACCACAAGCACAACCATTTCCATTGATAAGTGACTTGATAATAAAAGCAAGAAATTGTAAATATTTTACCACACTGGACATAAATTCCGCGTTCTGGTCTATACCACTACGCATTGAAGACAGACAGAAAACAGGATTTGTTACACAAGAAGGACACTACCAATGGACATGCCTGCCATTTGGATTGAAAACATCACCTGCAATTTTCCAGAGAATCTTATCGAATATATTGAGAAAGTATAACTTAAAAGAATTTACAGAAAATTACATTGATGACATCTTAATATTTTCACAATCATTTGAAAAACATATAGAACACATAGAACAAGTACTACAAGCAATAATAAATGAAGGATTCAGACTAAAATTTAAAAAATGCACATTTGCAGCAACATCCGTAAAATACTTAGGACATATAATAGGAAACAACACAATGCAGCCTATCAAAGATAACATTATTTCAATAAGAAATTTTCCAACACCGAAGACTCAAAAGAACGTTAGACAATTTTTAGGCAAGATCAACTTCTACCGTGAATACATACCTAACAATTCAATAATACTAGATCCACTGCATAGATTACTGAAGAAAAATATACAATTTACATGGTCAGAAGAATGTGAGAAATCATTCTCAGATATAAAAAAGATATTATGCTCACAACCAGTACTGGAAATATTCGATAAAGATTTACCTATAAGAATTTACACAGATGCTTCACTGAATGGTATAGGTGCAATATTGAAACAGATACAAAAAGATGGAAAAGAAAAACCAGTTGGATATTTCTCAAAGAAACTTAATGACACACAAAAAAGGAAGAAGGCAATATACCTTGAATGTTTAGCAATCAAAGAAGCAATTAAATACTGGCAATACTGGCTAATTGGAAGAAAATTCACAGTTTTCTCGGATCACAAACCACTAGAAAATCTCAACATAAAAGCAAGAACAGATGAAGAACTCGGTGAATTGACATTTTATTTGTCTCAATACGACTTTAATGTTAAATATATACCTGGAAAAAATAACACAGAAGCAGATAGTCTCAGCAGAAATCCAGTATTGGAAGAGAATGATAATGAAGAAGAAGTATTAAAGATGGTAAATCATATAAAATTAGAAGATATTAAGGCAGATCAACAGAAAATAGAAAAAGAAAAACACAAATTGATTGAAAGAAATGGAATACTCTACAAAAAAATAAGAAATAGGGAGAAAATTATATTAACTGAAGAATCAAGTATAACACTAATAAAAGAAGTACATACCAAATGGTGCCATTTAGGAATCCAGCAAATGATAAATAAGATAAGCCCATATTATACAGCCAAGAGTCTAACAAAAAATATAAAAAATATATGTAAGACTTGTGACACCTGTATCAAGAATAAGTCTAGAGGCCAAAATAAATACGGATTGATGTCGCATCTGGGACCAGCGACAAAACCATTTCAAATAATGTCGATAGATACTATTGGTGGCTTTGGAGGACAACGATCTACAAAGAAATACCTACATTTGTTGGTTGATCATTTCACAAGATTTGCGTTCATTCTAACATCTAAAACACAGAGTGCTGCGGATTTCATTAAGTTAGTGAATAAGGTTCTAGAGACAGAAAAAATTGATATTTTACTAGCAGACCAATATTCAGGATTAAATTCGAAAGAATTTAAAGAATTTCTGACAGATAATGATGTACAACTAATTTTTACTGCAGTAGATACTCCATTTTCAAATGGACTTAATGAACGATTGAACCAGACACTAGTAAATAAAATGAGATGCAAAATCAATGAAAAGAAGGAGAAGAAATCCTGGACATCAGTTGCAAGAGAATGTATAGATAAATATAATGAAACCGAACACTCGGTGACAGGCTTTGCACCAGAATATTTATTAGAAGGAAAAGACACCAGTATCTTACCACAAGAACTACGACAACCAACAAATATAGATAGATGGATTAAAGATAGAGAAGAAGCACTGGAGAGAACAATAAGATCCCATACTTATAATAAAAAAATATTTGATAAAGGAAGAAAACACATAGAATTTAATATAGGAGAACTGGTTTATATTGAAAACGGAAACAAAATGAATAGAAACAAGATGGACAACTTAAGAATCGGCCCGTTTGAAATAACAGGAAAAATATCCAATACAATATACAAAATAAATACAGGAAGAACAAGAAAGGAAACAGGAATATACCATATAACAAAACTTATACGAATGGAAGAAGGAATAAATAGTGAAAGCTTGGGTGAAGAGTATTATGAATAGTTTATCCTAAACATTTTGAGAATTACTTGTATAATTCTCACCATGAAGGGGGAGATGTAAAGAAAAATATTTCTTTAATTTCTGAACGCGCCTAATTGTGCCGCGTTTACTAAATTGTCAGTGGTCTGTCACTGTCAAAACACGAAATGTGCTGTTGAGATAGATTGACTGATATTTTATTGTTCAAACTAAATAAAATTTATAATTTATAAGTTCCGTACATTAAGAGGGGAAGAAGAAACATTTATTGTAGTTTCTTTGTTTACAGGTAAGACTGTGTTAGATAAGTAAGGTTTTTGTGAAACATGCCATGCGGGACTTACGCTAAATAAAATTACTTTGTTTACAGAGAAACCAATCAGTTTTATTCCACCTTGGGAGAGAAATATCTTATATATATATATATATATATATATATATATATATATATATATATATATATATATATAAAAATATATATATATATATATTAAAACAAGGTTTGTCAGGCAGAAAGTGAGGTTAAGAGTTTACGGTATTTACCTGAGATTTACGTTGTTTGTTTATTTGTAACAGCCGTTTACATATGTTTCAAGCTTATTGGCTCTCATCAGAACGGCGTAGTTCAAGTTATTATTAGATGTTACACACTTGAAAGTTGATTAAAAAGGAAAAACACAGAACAAAACAACACAAAATTCCACGTGAGGAATCTACATCATTTTTGGATTATTCGATTTAACCAAAAATGATGTAGATTCCTCACGTGGAATTTTGTGTTGTTTTGTTCTGTGTTTTTCCTTTTTAATCAACTTTCAAGTGTGTAACATCTAATAATAATTTGAACTACGCCGTTCTGATGAGAGCCAATAAGCTTGAAACATATGTAAACGGCTGTTACAAATAAACAAACAACGTAAATCTCAGGTAAATACCGTAAACTCTTAACCTATATATATATATATATATATATATATATATATATATATATATATATATATATATATATATATATATATATATATATATATATATATATATATATATGTAGAATTTAGGTAACGGGAATAATCGTTCTGGTGAAGTGTTAGAATTGATGCAGTGAATATAACATAACTGAAATTTTTCAACAAACGTCTTTTATTTTGTTACCACTTACACCCTACATGTTGCTAAACATTTTAGCAATATTTAGGATATAAGTGGCAATAAAATAAGAGACGTTTGTTAAAAAATTTTAGTTATGTTATCTTCACTTCATAAACTCGAATTCTTGTGTCTTCTCTTGAAGAAGACACAAAAAAAATGTCGAAATATCGAGAATTGTAATGAATAAATGAGTTTTTAAACACTTCACCAGACCAATTATTCCCGTTACCTAAATTCTACAAGTCTTCCATCAAATGTTTTGCGAGGAAGTGATTGACATTACATATTAGGTTATGTACTGTATTAGCGTTACAGTAGTTTAGTCCATTTCGACGTTAGTTCATTTAAAAGGGCATGGTTTCGAGCAGCCTAACCCTTATTAAACTCTGTAAATTATTCATTAGCCACTTGATATTATTTTCACAGAAGCTGTTATACGAGGATATTTAAAATTAAAATGCTCTAGAACTACATAAACTAATAATGTTCAAAAATGATTTTTCTGAAACGTTAAATATGGCAAATATATCAGAGTATGAAATATTTGTGTCTAATACAGAAATTATGAAAGTACGCTGTTTTACTCATCGGTATAGGTATGTTTCATATTTTTATATTGGTACACTGCATTCTTCAGACGTTTGCTAATGAATATCTATTTAATATTCTAACAGTTTACTTGACACAGTAATTGTTGAACGGTTATTGTTACCAACGGTGAATTGAAAATAACCAATGTCATTTATCATACGTACATAATTTCAAAGAGTAAATTTTAATAAAAATAATTTACTTCTAACAATAATATCATTATTATCTTGTCTTTTTAATTTTTAATTAAAATTAATGCCATTGATATCTTGATTTCGAAATTTTATGCGATATTTGATTCTAGATTTGTTGAAGTACATTGATTTCTCAGTTGCTGTTTCTCCCGGAAATTCATGGTACCCGTCATTAATTATGTCGACGATCTGCCAATCTTCGTTTCGTTTCAAATTCGTTTCGTAGGTAGAATTTTCGTTTGGAGAGGTCATCATGAGACAAATGGGAGTTATTATAGATGTGATTGTAGGTATCAGTTTAAATACTCTTAAATTGCAACAAAACATGTCATGTTTATATAAAGGTGGTAATTATTTATAACGATAGGGCACCTTGATTGTGGTGAAGGTTATCGGGGTTCTCTAATACTTCGATTCGTTCTTTCATTCTCTTCAAACACTTTCAGTGTACTAATCGGCCTTCGTTGATCTTATCGCATCATACAAAATATCGTTTCAGCCATTATACATAGTTTAATTTCGTCGCCATTTCCATTGTTTGTACGACGATAAGGTAAATGAAATATTTGTTTCAGATACGTGGGATATTGAAAGAGAGCTTATCACAATGTTCCATATTTCGCTGCAGTGATGTAAATCTATCACGTACTATAATTATGCGGGAAACACAGTTAAAAAAGCATGTGTTAAAATGAAACTGAGTTGAGCAATTACTTTGCAACTGGGTTTTATAACATTGGCGCCATTTGCGAGTTTATTACGTTTACAGAGTTGATCATCTTGAAAATTTCATCTTATTTCCACAATATCTATCCTGATAAGATTTTTTGCCAGCTGAACGCAGATTTTCAAATTTTCAAGTTTCAGAAATGAATATAAAATTGAATGAAAATAGCCGAAGCTACATAAGTTATAAAGAAGATTCAATTGACGTCAGACATGGAGAGATAGATGATTTCAGTCCTGATTTCGAAATCTTACATCTTGAAAAAAAGGTTCAAAATTAAATATGTTAAAACATTGAGAATCAGGTATATTTCCGAGATTTTGACCAAACCTTGTGTTGTAAACAGCTCTATCTTTCTCAGCCTTTTCAAAGAATAAGGGTGTTTCTGGATTAAGAAAATGAATATCCTAAATTTAATATCACAAATAGATTTATGTAGTTTCAGTTTGACATTCGCTTGAGAAAAAGATATGTTCTCAGTGACGCATTGTGCAGGGGCTTCTTTTTTACTTTATACTATTGACTGACCTTTGCCTCTAGTGAATGTACACCCGTTCTTAATATCCAACGAATTGTAGTAAGTATAATTGATTAAACACGTCTTTTTACATTTGAATACTATATTTACGTAACATACAATTAAAGCCAGCTTACTCCAAAAAACGTAATTTTTTTAGATATATTTTATTTATAGTACAAAACATGTTTAGTAAACAATTTATTTACATATGAAAGCACATATATGAAATTATTTGAAAAAAAATTTTTTTTCGAAATGGCGGTCCTGAAAATGGCTGCTGAATTGCATCTGGATCGGAGATGAATGACATCATTTCTTGGAAAAGAATTATCTGAAAGCAAAAACAAAAAGGTTTCTTGTTCTGTATCGAATTGGCTATGACCTCAAGCAGAATGGAACATTTTCAATGAAAAAAACAAAATTTCGGACTTTTAAATTTTTTTACCCTTTTTTCACTTTCAATTGTTTATAACTTTTTTGAATAATAATGAATATTTCTGGTTCTGCATGAGGCCATAGCCAGACATCTAAAGAGTAAAATGCCGTTTGGTTCATATCGATAAGTGCAATAGTTTGAAATGAGAGTATTCATGCGAAAAAACGTGGTTCTGAGAAAAATTAGTTCAAAGTTTTTATTCGTGAAAAATCGTAAAAAAAGTGAATTTTACCCACATATCCTTTCCAGCTTCATACACAACTCCTTCCTGGTCTTCGTAAGCATCATTCTGAAGAATTCTCGTATTTCTATAAGCAGTTCTACAACATAACAAGACAATAACAATAAAACAAAGAACAAAACAATAAGACGACCCGAAGGCATGCAGAAGCTGCCGCAACCGAAGGCGTTGAAGCGGCCTGATTTACTGCAGCTCTCCCTAATCTTTTATACCTGCTTCTCGGTCTTGCTGATCTTCGGGACTAATTGTATACTATTTCTACGAGTATATAGTAGCAATTTATAGAAAAAAATTTCGATTTTTTCAAAATTGTTTGGAGTAAGCTGGCCTTAAATACGTTCTTATGACTTTAGTATCCTTGGTCCCAAATAGTGATGTGCCGGATCGTTATAAATGTATAACCGCGGATACGGATACGGATCTTGACTATGTGTCACGCAGTAGTAGTTTACTGAATTTAAAAAATAATTCCATTCGAATTTGAAATATTACGAAGATCTAAGCTTTGTTTTTTTAATAAAAGGTGATCTTATAACTTTTTATAATATTTATATCATTAAGAAGATAGTTGATTGAGTACCTTTGAGTTATATACTATTGAAGTGGAACTAACTATTGCTGATTTTGCAATATAAAGGAGCCAAATATTTAGTTTTGAGAAATAAAAAATTATCTGTATTGTATTTAATAGTTTTTATTGCTACCTAATCGCCTATTTAAAGAATTTCGTCCATTAATTCAAAATTAATAAGGTAAATAGATCCGTAAAAGATCCACCAAATAGTAACTGACACAGATATGGATCTTTCTTCTGCCGCGGATATCCGCGGATACGGATAGAGATATCCAGTACATAACTAGTTCCAAACAAGACTCCCCCTTTTCCTCATGAGTAAGAACTACACAGCGGGGTAACATATTATAAACATATAAATCTTTATATTCCTATTAATCTATCTTCATGTCTTCAAGTACTGCACGGGCAGGAATACGGACTTTTAAATCCTACACTAAACAAACTATCGGTGACCATAAACGCCTCGTATCATGAGGTCCCTAAAATAGTTCCTTACAGAATATGCTTTAAAATGTTAATATAGTCTCTTTTTAGCGGTATGCGTTGAAAATTGTATTCATTCGTGACATAACGTAATAGCTTTGTTCGCGGTAAGGATTCTGAACCGATTCAGAACTATTCGCATGCGCAGTTTGAATTTTGGCGTTCGCGGATCACCCAGTTCCGAACTTTTAGTTACAGTTCTGTGTTCGCGGATAAACTGGGACTGGTTCGGAATTGGTTCTACCGGTTCGAAGCATCAATCTAGAACTGTAAGTTAGGGACTTGCGCAATGCGCATTCACGATATTCTGCATTATATCGTTGTACTCGAATACTTTTCTTTCCCTTTCAGTCTTATTTATATTGTCTACATATTTTTTGTGATTTCTCTCAAGCACTTTCCACCTGTTTTCGTAATTACTTGGTGTAACATGTGTATTTGTGATTATTACCATTTCTTTTCAATTTCTTCAAACATTCTCTTGAAGTTTTTTAATAGCATCGATCCGATATGGTCCCTGTATTTTTGATACAATTCCAAGAGAAGTAGAGTGTTTTGTTGGGCCCATCACCTTCTGGTTTTTGGGACATTTCTGAAATCTTACTATCATGACTATGAATGACTAAACGTAACTTGCTATCTTGTGCTTTCGAAAATGAATGAATTGGAAAATGGTTGCTTACTTATAAATCGAAAATCGACTTCCATAGAATAATGTGTCATTGTATTGTTCTTTGATTAGAATGACAATTAGAATGACAGTTCATAACCGAGCATGCGTATTAAATCAATCCCGAATAAGTTATGAGTTAGTTCTAAATCGGTTCAGAATCCTTACCGTGAACAAAGCTAATGTCTAATATATACTGAAACAAGGCGGTGGTTTGGTGATTAATAGATTCTCATATTAACTTCGTTATCTCTTACACTATTTGAAATGCAATAGATCAACTTATCTTTGTATATGTTGGATGACCATGAAGTTGAAGAAAAATATTAAGGTTTCAAAATATTCAGATTTGGCTTCAAATCACTATTTATATCAACTTGAATGAGTTGTCATAATAATAATTGCATAATCCCCCTTAAATGGTAAGTTCTCATACCAATTCATTAAATAAATTTCACCTGCTAAAATAATTGTCTGCCAAATTCACCATTTTTGAAAATTTTTTGATCTTATTGAATAGTGTTGACGTTTACTTGGTGCAAATCGATTATAATTGAATATATGATAAAATTCAAACATTTGTACACTTTTATTCTCTAATTATACTGTATTTTGCAGTCTGCTTTCATCCAAGTTTTCATTCCCTGTATAGCAGCTCCTCTATATATAAATATAAGTGTAAATCAAAAGTTCAAGTGTTTGAATTTTATCTTATATTCAATTTTTCAATCAGATCACATTAAATTGTATGTTGCAAGTATTAAAACAGAGCTGGTTTTCAGAAAACTTCAAGGGACAAAATATTGTGTAATCAGTAGTCATGAAAACAAAAAAATAGCTTTGTTCGCGGTAAGGATTCTGAACCGATTCAAAACTATTCGCATGCGCAGTTTGAATTTTGGCGTTCGCGGATCACCCAGTTCTGAACTTTTAGTTACAGTTCTATGTTCGCGGGTAAACTGGGACTGGTTCGGAATCGATTCGGAATTGGTTCTACCGGTTCGAAGGATCAATCTAGAACTGTAAGTTCGGGACTTGCGCATTCACGATAGTTTGGCAATTGGTATAGAAAATTATTTCTATGATTTGTTTATACATGCCACATGGTAACGAAACGGAAACTAACAGTTCATTCACTTAAGTATCCTGTATTTCCGACATGGTCCCTGTATTTTTGATACAATTCCAAGAGAAGTAGAGTGTTTTGGTGGGTCCATTTATCTTCTGGTTGTTGGTTGTTGGGACATTTCTGAAGTCTTACTATCACTAAATGACTAAACGTATCTTGCTATCTTGTGCTTTCGAAAATGAATAAATTGGAAAATGCTTACTTATAAGTCGACTTATAGAATAATGTGTTATCGTATTGTTCTTTGATTAGAATGACAATTGCAAGAGGTATACGACATATTATTCGATGAGAACAACCGTGATTGGAAAATTCCCTAAACTAGTTCTAAAATAGTATATTCTCTAAAACATATTCTCTAAGTCAGTTTTTCTCAACTGAATTTACTCCAAGGCCTGATAAAATATTGCGACAGTCTCAAATCGGTAGCGTTTCGGACAGCATATAGGTCGCAGGTGTCGAATATATATTTATCAGTGCGTAAAATATTTTAATTTATAAAAAGACATTATCACATATTGTATTGATCATTCTCATATATGAGTTCCTCGTCGGATCCACCCGATAAGGGGGGTGGTGGCTCCCCGATGAGTGGTGTTATAGCAAAAGCATTACAGACTATGTGGAATAAGGAAGTTGAAGAAGATTCATATATGGATATTCAAACAGATAATCCGGTGAGTTCATTACAAGTTAGAGATGCTGGTGCTCAGGATGGAAATATTTCAAATAATATTGAGAAGAGTAATAGTTTAGTCCAAAACAATAATAAAGTTCTGTCAAATAACATTTCAGTTCCGCTACAACAAAAACATATGCATAGATATGATTTATCTGATATTGGACCATTCGTCGTATATGTCGAAGGCCAGGATAAAAACATTGGCAACCTTCATCCGTTATCGATCGGAAAGTTGATATACAGGAATGATCCTTCAGTAACAAATAATATTCTGACTATAGATAAAGGAGGTAAAAATCGTTTGAAAATAAATTTCAGAACTTTCTTGAGTGCCAACAAATTTTTATCGTCAAATTTCGTAAAGGCAAATAAATTAGAGGCGTTTATTCCTCAATTTTTAATCCGTAGGCAAGGAGTTATAAGATCAGTAGATCAAGATATAAGTTTAGACGAATTGAAAACGGCGATTCAACCAGTAGCAGGACAGAGTTTCGTTATTTTGGATATAAAAAGAATGACTAGAAAAGTGTCAGACGAAAAGGGTTCCATTTCATTCGTACCAACAACGTCTTTGTTGATAATATTTAAAGGTCAGACTCTACCTCAAAAAATTAGCATTTTCAATTGTATCAGGACAGTATCCCCCTTCATTCAAAGGGTCGTACAATGCGGAAAATGTCTACGCTTTGGCCATGTCGCGAACATGTGTCGCGGAGCTGAGCGTTGTTCTAAATGCGGTCAGAATCATCCACTCGAGAAATGTGAAACGGAGAGAGCTTTATGTATTCACTGCGAAGGAAATCATCCCTCAAATGACAGTAAAAATTGTCCCGAGTTTGCAAATCAGAAAAAGATTAAAGAAAAAATGGCATACAATAATATATCTTATAAGGAGGCCTCTACTTTAGTTAAAAATAGCTATGCCAGTGTTGTTTCAACATTACCAATTCATTTCGGTTCTTCTAATAAATTCAATACAAATATAAATAAAAGTCCTAAGCGGAGGTTACCAGATGATTCCAAATTGGAATTGAAAAGAAAACATTCAGATATAATCAAAATTATTCCCTCCACATCAGGCAATGGTGTAAGTCTCAAACAAAACTTCAACGAATACAACAAAGAGAATTCAACATCTCTCGATGATTCTTTAGATTTAAGTTTTCTCTCAGAAGTAGTATATAATTTGCTGCTTTCGTTATTAAAGGAATGTAGTGGTTCTATGTCTAATATTGGGGATATCTCTTATAAAAATGTAATTAAAAACAAATTACAAGAATTACTTAATGGAAAACAAACTTAAAATTATGCAATGGAATGCAAGATCACTTATTGCAAATAAAGGCAGTCTAGAAAAATACATGTACGATAATAATATTGATATCAGTTTACTAAGTGAAACATGGTTAAAGCCATCTATTCAAATATCTTTATCAGGTTACAATATATTCAGAAATGATCGTCCTAATGGCAAAGGAGGAGTAGCTATACTTCTCAAAAATGTTACTCGTTTGAAATTCTGAAGGTACCTCAGATTGCGAATATTGAATTAATTGCTCTATCTTTGAAAATTACGGATGTTAAGAATCTTATAATATTTTCTCTCTACATTCCGCCAAATTCGAATATTGAGGTCTCTGACTGGAATATTCTGTTGAATTACATGGGTAGTTATTCGATTGTTGGTGGTGATTTTAATCTGCATCATTCCTTTTGGGGTTCCCCAACGGACAGTGCAAACGGCTATAAACTCCTCACAGCCATAGAGGACAAAAACCTCTATATAATGAATAACGGTTCAGCAACAAGACTGACGGCACCAGGTCAAAACAAATCATCAATAGATATAACAATTTGCTCAAGCTATATTTTTTCTGTTAGCAACTGGTTCGTTGAAAAGGACAGTTTGGGGTCAGACCATTTCGTCATTAGATTTGATATATCCATAAATTTGAAAAGATCACCTCCTCATAGGACTTCCCGCATTTACAATACAAAAAGAGCAGATTGGGAAAGGTTTTATCAAAATATGCAATCCTATACCGATCAATCGAATAACTCAAACTCAACTTCTTATGAAAAATTTGTAGATAACTTGATACAATCCTGTGAGACAAGCATAAAAAAATATAAAACTGTAGTAAATCCCAAATTTAACAAACCATGGTGGAATAACGCATGCGCTCAAGCTTTGTCGAATAAAAAAGAAGCATATAGGAAATACTTATCTGAGTCAAATCTAGAAAATTTTCTTTCATTCAAGTGCTCCGAGGCTAGAGCTAAATTGACAATAAAAAATAGTAAAAAAAATAGTTGGAGGCGATTTTGTGACTCCTCAATAAAAATACTCCCATAAATACGATATGGAAAAATATTCGAAAATTGCAAAGTGACTCAGCCCCAAGTCAACCTGTTGTTTCAGGTGATTGGGTAGATGAATTCCTCTCTAAATTGGCACCTCCTAGCACATACGCATTATCTATGGAATTGGATCCTAAGGAAGATTCAGATTTCTTATGCGAAGATATTCAAATGTATGAGCTGGATAGAGCCCTCAAATCGAACTCGAATACTTCTCCAGGCATAGACAACATTCAATACATTATGCTTCATAATATTCCACCCAATGCGAAACAAATGTTACTCCAAAATTTCAATGAGATCCTGCAGTCAGGTGAATTTCCTGAGGATTGGAAAAAATTTATCGTAATTCCAATTTTAAAACCTGGCAAAAATCCAAATTTAGCCGCTTCTTATAGACCCATTTCTCTAGCATCTTGTATAATGAAAACTTTCGAGAGAATATTGAAATTTAGGATGGAATGGTGGCTTGAATCCAGAGGAAAATTCCCTAGTACCCAATTCGGTTTCCGAAAAGGCCACAGTACATACGATAACATTAGTCATTTAGTCACAGATATTTATTTAACTTATTCTCAAAAACAAATTATGACGGCTTTATTCTTAGATATAATAGGCGCATATGACAACGTGAATCTGAAAATCCTAAAACAGGAAATGATCGAGATTGGCATGAGTCATAGATTCTCCAGTTTAGTTTATAATTTTCTTATCAACAGAAAACTTTACCTTAGGGTGGGTCATTCTGTGGAGGAGTACAGATTATGTAACTCAGGACTTCCGCAAGGAGGAATTTTGTCTCCCATTTTATATATTGTTTATTATCACCGCCTTGAAAAGCTCTTCGATAATTTGAATGTGAAAGTTTTTCAATATGCAGACGATATTGTTTTATATTCGAAAGCTAAGAATTTGAATGCATGTTGTCATGAGTTGAATGTCGTAATGGATAACTTTATGTCGTTCATAGGAAATCATGGTCATTCCTTATCTCTGTCAAAATCAGTGATATGCTCTTTCACAAATAAACGAATTGATGTACCAGATACAATATCAATAGGTAATATGAATTTTCAACACAAAACATCGGTAAAATTTTTGGGGGTTTACTTGGACAGAAAATTGCAATGGAAAGAACATATATCACATATTAAACACAAAACTGAGAGTAAAATTCAAATGTTAAGATATATATGTCGTAATCAATGGGGTGCTGATCAAAATGTATGCCTGCTCTTTTATAAAAATGTAATTAGAAGCAAAATGGATTACGGTAGTATGTTTTATGGATCTGCTTCGAAATGTATGCTGCTTGACTTGAATGTCTTGCAAAGAAAAGCAATAAAAATATCTTTGGGACTATTGAAAAGTACACCTAATCATTCGGTACTATCTGAATCAGCCGAAATCCCTCTAGAAATACGTCGCGAAGTTTTAACTTATAAATTTCTCCTGAAAAGAATGTCAACGACCAGCGCATTAATGAGGAAAATTCATGAATTATTCGTATCCACGCTAACGGATAAATTTTGGATACTAAAGAAAGATCCACTATTAGTAAAATGTTACAGTGAACTGATCTCCTATTCGAAACATCTTCACATGGAAAACAGACATCCGCTATATTCCCTAGAATACTCGGCAATAATTAATCCTATAGAAGTAGTAATTCCAGAATATAGTGACATCTCTGTCACAGTCGAATTCTTGGAAATTATCGCTGAGAGATTCCCTAACTTTCACCAAGTGTATACTGATGCTTCCAAAATTCCGTCATCACCAGTTGGAATAGCTTTACATGATCCAGTTCTAAATGTATATGAAAAATCGACTTTGAGTGAATTTTACTCAATATTTAATGGAGAGTTATGTGCAATATTAATGGCTTTAAAATACATTCTTCACCGTCACCTGATAATTAATAAATGCAAATACGTCATTATATCAGACAGTCAAAGTGCACTTCGGTCACTGGAAAAAGTTAGAACCAATTCAGAATTCTCAGTTATTCACAAAAATATTTTGAGTTTGGTGAATACTCTGCACAACCAAGGAATAGAAGTCAAATTCTTATGGACAAAGGCTCACGTCGGAATCTCATCAAATGAAATAGTTGACAGTTTAGCTAAAGAAGCGGCCAAAACCAATGAAATTCAAATAGATAAATGTGTACCGTCTGATATATTCCTTGTTATAAAAACAAAATCTTTCAGCAAATGGCAGCAAATATTCAACAATGAATCTGAGGGAAAGTTATACAGCTCTATTAAATCGAATCCTCTACAGAAAGTTTGGTTTCAAGATGTCAGTAGCAACAGGGACTTCATTCGCAGCATATGCCGTTTGAGAAGTGGTCACGCAATCTGTCCTCATTACTTACATCGGATTGGTGTCAGACATGATCCCTTATGTCAGTGCGGGGAAATGGGAACTGTCGAGCATATTATTCTAAATTGTTGTAATTTCAGTCATCAATGTCAAAATTTTTTATTCGATTTAACTCAATTAATACGATTCTATCAGCCGTATAACTTGGGTTTTTTGTTATCTTTAAATGATATGGAGGTAAATCGAACCATTTATGATTATATCAAATCGATAGGTTTGAAAATTTGAAATTAACGTTTATTTCCTTTGCCATGAACGCCCTGTTTTTACTTTACAACTTTATCCTTACCGTGGCTCTATTCATGTACGTGTATGAAGAGTAAAATCGCCCTGACGAGCCTCTGGGCGTTTTGTGCCCTTGTGTTTAATCTCCTGTTCTGTTTTCTCCAGTGTACATTCATTTAGTAAGGATTACACTATCCTTTACTCCGAATAGTGTTTGTTTTGATTAACTTTCAACTTTCATGGATATTTATGTTTTATGTGTATATAGGGTGCTATAATTTTAATTGAGATAATGTTGGCTAATGATTGAATTCAAAGCCATTCATGGGGCCTTCCCCATTGAAATAAAAAAAAAAAAAAAAAAATATTGCGATACGTTTTCGAGAACCGGTAATTTCAATGAATCATGAAGAACAATAACAATAATTTTTCAAGCATTTTATTTGTAATAATTTACATTCAACTCAAAAATGAAAACACATTGAAACACCAAGAAAATTTCAATATGATTTTTTTATTGAATTGATATATTTGCAAAAACAAATATGAAATCAAATGTAAACAGGAAAATACACAATAATCGAAAATAATTAACCAACTTGACGGAATTGAAAATTAAAATCAATGAGATTGCTGTAGGTTTTTTTACATACTACTTTGAGTCCTAGGATAAACGTCAATCCTAGGACTCAAATCAAGTAGAGCAATACGCAAAGCAGAAGCAGCAGCCGATTTCGATGTTTCGCTTTTATAACAGTCATACCCAGATATGGAGATTGAAGAATTCTGTTGGTCTTCATCCAGAACGATGTATATTTACTGAATTAAATTGTGATTGAAGTATTAGATCTGAAGATAGTCTAATAAGTGGTGTTTCCTCGACTAAAGTATAACTTATGAACTTATGAATGTTTTTGAAATCAATAAATGAATTGATTAATGCACGGATTATTATACTTATTGCTGAGGGATAAAACTGATCAAGAGCCTGTTATTTTCTTCACCATCAATCATATCATTTTCTACACTAGTATTTAACGTGTTGTTATTGTGATGAAGGTGATGTTGCAAAGTGATTGTCAACCGATGACATTTTGGATTTTGAACAGATAGCTAGATATTTCGCAGACCTCAAATATTTCTTTCTGGCCAATGACATTTTTACTAAATGAAACAGATTATAATTTACGAAGAGGGTGATAGTGCTTCTTACCTGAAATTCAATCAGAAACTCTCTACAATGCAATAAATAAAGAATTGTTGACTTTGTAAGGTAATTTTTCGTCGATATGAATATTTTTGTGGCGATGATAGTGTTTATTTCGAGGTTTATTTTGTTCCGTGTGACCTTGCATTGTACTTGACACAGAAAGTGTTGAATATGCTTTAAATATAATTTCAAATATGTGATGCAAATTTCGAAGTATTGTTTTTGGTTAATGAAGTGTTCGTTGTCTGCGTAATTTTAAAAATATTTTTCATAAAATTCTATTAATTTTCAGAGATAACTAAAAATATGTGATAACTATTTGAAACGTTCATATTTCACCTGTCTATTGAGAAATAATTCAATTGAATAAAAAAATTATTTCCAAAAAAATCACGTTTGTATAGAAAAAGAGATTTAAGGGACATTGAATAATTAAAAGAGCGAAAAATTCTTCGACCAATCAAAAATTCGATACGTGAAAATGGCCATACCATTTGGGCAAATCTGGACGCTTTAGGTAGATATCAAACTTATAATGAACATAAAAATAACAGTGTAGAAGCAGTTAATTTTTTTGAAAATTAGGGAATTTTTGAAAAGTAATGGATGGTTGTATTTCGGTTAAATGCCACGCTCACTTTAGTTTGAACTAAACTACAAATAATTTAATGTTTGTGAATGAAGTCATACGACTATTTTACTCGTCTTTTCTAACTAAATTGTTGGAGGTTTCATGTGTACAAATGAAAGAATCGCTCATATTTCTGTACCCTGTTGATTTTCATATTCTTTCCATTATAGGTCGATAATTATTTTGATGTAATATTGAAATAAAGTATTGATTTTTTTTCTCAATGAACTTTATATCCTTCAGATTTCATATCTTAAATAAACGATTGCTTACCATTCTTTATGTGTGAAGAAATCGGTGAATAGTTATTATATATGTTTTGTGTCATTTAGGTTTATTTGAGATTACCCATGCCATCATGAATATTTAAACTCGAAAAAATAGTTAATATATATAATTGAAGGTACGACTAGTTTGTTAATCTGTAGTAGCTTAGTCGAAACACGAAACTTAATTGAAGTTGATTGATTTGGTCGTTGTACTGCTCGAGAATACCTTTCATTAGAGCTCAAGATTGTTGAATTCATTGTAGCATTTAGATAAAGGTAGTCTGCGCCTAACCTGCCATTACCTATTTTCTCACACTGGCCAGAACGGCTATCTACAACTCATTCTTATCGCAGTAATAACAAAGTTGATTTCCAACTCTATTTTCAAGTAATTGACAGCGGTTTCAAGTGAATAGGGTCCAGCGGTCCTGCCTACAAGGTCTACCTGCAAGCAAGCAATACCACGCAGCGCTGCCCACGATAGACCAATATGTTCTTACGAATACTTCACTGACGTTCCACTAACAGTAAATCAATAACATGGTGCGGTTTATGTCAACATCCGAGCGTAATATCACGAAAAATGCACATTGAAGCATTAGAAAATGTTATTTTACATACAATGTTAATTGATACGAACGCCATATGGCTGACCGTGAACGCGGTAGAGGTAAAAAGATGACGTGAAACAACTCGACAACAAGATATTGACAACAGCGTGACAACTGTGAGTCGCTCTATATGCAAAATACGCACCTGCGTAAAATATTGAATGAATTCTAAAGGCGGTAATATCAGAAAGAACGCACATAAATTTGTTGAAATGCCATTGCGGTATAGACGTACTAGTGCATGCGGTTTCATCTGAATCATAAATTATGGTAAGGATAAATTGGTCGTCAAATTATATCAACAATTTGATCAAATAGACAGTTCTGTTATCTTCTGTATTTGGACCATTTTGTTGTAAACTAATTTTGAAGTAATAACTTGTTCAGCTTAAGTTGCGGAATAAAAATGAATATGAGAGCATTTCTGAGTGAAATCTTCAGAACAACGAATAACAAAAAAGGTCAGTATCGGGAAAATGTTCCGAAGGAGCTAAAATGTTCCATTTCAAGTACATAATAGCCTAAGATAGAGTTGAAGTGCCACCAGAGGAAACAATTAATCTATTTTCGTTGATGCCAAAGAAAAAAATGATATTCTCTACCAGCAGTTCCCAATCAGTGGGTCGTGTCCCATTAGTCGGTCGAGATGAGGTAACAGCTTGGTCGAGAGTCCATCATAAACTAAAATATACGTAACAAATTGAGTGAATTCGAAGTTTTTTTAAATGAGTCCCCAAATCCATAATTCCCTTATTTCAGAAAATATACTCGCTGTTTTTCTCAAAAATTTTGTCGAATCAATCAAACCATCATTTGTTGCATAACCTTGTTGCAAAAGCATTAGATGTTCTGCTACAAAGTGCGCCTATTCACTTATTATCTCAAATCAGAACACATATTGTTAATCAATATTTGATTCATATCTTCAGCATAATGCTACAATTAGTGGTAGTAGTATTGATATAGGAAGAAACAATTTTCATACGCCCTTCAATTCATGTGAATGATGAACTGTGGAGTTATTCCAATGAAGCAATGAACTATCAGAGATGAGTATAATAGTTTGAGGACCGCTCTTCTATTGAATAATGAATAAAAAAATTGTTAGAGGCTAATTTTTAACCTAAAATAAGCATTTATATGAATAACATTTACAAGATCGCATACATTTAAGCCACTGCCGTGTTGTGCACAGTTTTGATTAGGAGAATAGATTCAGAAGTTTCCAACAAATTATAAGAGATTTTCAACAAGCTCTCGTTCAACTTTCTAATTCAGCTTGAGGTTATACAAGAGATATGGAATGAAACTTCCAAACAACTTTTCTTTCTGTTCGTTGCTTTTTATATCATTATTCAAACATATGAAAATAAACGAGCCAAATTTCGAGCTTTTATCAAATTATCTAAAAGTTGGTGTACATTTTATATGTCCTGTAACTTCATTTTTCCTGTAACCTCATCAGTTTTCACATTGTAAAATTAAATATCAAACTATTTTTGCGAATATAAAGTATTTCTATAGTTTAATACGAGTAGTAGTATATCTAATTGAAAACTAATCAATCCAACAAAAAAAAAAGAAAAATAAAATGTTTTCCACAAAAATCGAATCATTAAATATCAAACGAAACACAATTATTGACTCGCAAATAGAATGTAAATGAATATTGAGTTATGGACTAGTTTATTCGATTTAATGTTGATTTTAGGTTTTCATTCGGATCTCCTGGTGTAGAAATTTCATTTATACTCACTTTCTGAATGATGAATTTATGAAAACTTCACATGTTTCTTCGTTATGCCTTGGATTTCAGGATACGTGGATTTTTGTATTTCAATAGGAGATTTCATATATATCATAGGACTACCGATGAGGTCTATACCTCAATTTTCACTCATTTGACATGGATCCTTGCCAATCTAAAGTAATATTTGAATTTTAATCCCTTAGGATCCAAATGGCTCACCTTGGAAATCTTTGGTTTAGAGACATAAAAAGTTGGCAAAAAATGACGAATGTTGGGCAATATTATATTTTCTCAGGAATTTTCAAAACGTTGATTTAGGGGTTATGAGAGAGATTTAAAATACACAGTGATATTCATGATTGACACAATATGTAGGTGTATGAAGCGATAGACTGAATCAAAATTTTTCTGAAGGTGCTACTTTTTTGTGAAACTTTGTGCTTTTATGTGTTATTGAAAAATATGGAATTTATAATTCATTATATCTCTATCAAAAAATAATCAACTCAATCTAAGTATTTCTATATCAAGAAACATTTTATTAAAATTTGTTCGATTTCATTTCAATTTCTCTAACTTAATTTTCAAAATTATATTTTCAGTGCATTGTATGAATAATTTCTTCACAAAAATGTGCCTTTCTAAAATAAGGAGGAGAAAGTCAATACGAAGTTCAACACATTTTCAGAATCAAAGTTTTATGAAAACATAAAATTTACAAGGAAATGTACTAAACGAAAAGGTTCAAACACGTTATTGTTACACGGAACATCTTGATTTTATCTTAATTTTTTACATTTTATTATTCAGCGAAAAGGAACTACATTAGTACCTACATCGCCAGATAAAATGGGGGGTATATGTTCTCACTTCAGCCCCTTGTGACAACTAATATTAGCCCACCAACGAAGTAGGCGCAGAAAGTGACATGTCGAGTTAGGTATAGTCAGTCATCAATACATATGGAAGCAGAACTTCATGAGAAGCATTTATAAGCATGGTTTCATTGGTTTCATTGATTTAGCATCTTATAAACTTAGCTGTAAAAATTGCTGTTAAATTGTCAATTAATTTTTTTTTAATTAGGTTGATTGACTTCTCGAACTACACTTGCTCTCGGAAATGTTGAAATTACGACACAAGTAATTAAAATTATCGAAGTTTAACTGATTGTATTTACTTTCATACTCTTGTCGAATGTATCCCGAAACCTATGTGGAGCGTTTTAAAGAATTTTGTAGAATTTAGATTATTGTTTCGAATTATATGGTTATTCTTTTGTTATCCAACGGAGGAAAGTAATCTATATTATTGTATATTTCCAATATTGAAATGTTCTACAGCTATTGACTACTATTCATTCACGTATTTATTCGACTGTACGGACACTCCATTACACGAAAACTCCACAAGGTGAAGAAATATAAAGAACAAACAATATGATTTTGAGCCAAATAAGCAGACGATCTGAAAAATTTACTATATAGATGATTATGAATAATTTAATCAAAATATATCCACTATAACTTTCCAGTGAGGTAGGTTAAATTTAAAAAAAAAAAATAAAGATATATACTTAACAACTATAAAATTAAAAATTAACACACTTTTAAGTTTCACTGAATATATTGAAAACTCTACATATGTTTCGGTCGGTTAACCCATTTACCAAGTTACATGATAATCATATCAATTAACATGTAATATTGTATACTCTTGATAATGGGTTAACCGCCCGAAACATATGTAGGGTTTTTAATATATTCAGTGAAACTTAAGTCAAGTGTGTTAATTTTTAATTCTACAGTTTTTAACACTATGTTTCACGAAGAGATAAGCGAAACCTCCGTGTCATTTATATACTTAACGTCATAATATGTAACAAGTTTAACTTCAATTTTAATTTCAACTCCTGTGATTCGAAATATGTCTTTGGCGGAATGATAATATATATTAGGAAAAGATCAACTTGGTAGTCATTCGTTTGTCAGTAGAACTTATTGAAAGGGCATTGAAAGTATAATTAGTAGAAGCAAAACTAATATAAAAACTTCTCTATGTCTAAGTAGTACTGGATTACATTTAAGTTTTGATTTGAGTAATGCATATTTGCAGAATAATGGTTTCTACCTTATTTAAATGAAATATTCTTTTTCCTCATTTTAATTTTATGCTTATCTTTCCTGGGTGGCAAAGAGTAATTTAATTATCTCATGCTTTTAGAGTAATAGACATCCTTTCAAACACTTTTTGTTGAAATTAGTAAATATGTTTCTTTGTTGAAATTAGTAAATATTCGATGAATTACTAGTATATAATTTTGACGTTGTGAAGTAATTTATTATTTAACCTATTACCAAAAACTTATATTTATTGTGTTATATAAGTTCTATTGGACGGGGTTGTGTATGCTATGAAAAGATGAATTTTTATTACACTACCGCTTATTTGTTATCTGATGTGTGAGGGTAGGTTCTGTTGAAACACACTTTAATGAACTTTTGAATTTAACTTTATTTTTGAACTTTCAATGTGCAGGAGACTACGTATTAGGACGAATTGTACTCTAGACTCGTTTCTTACAAACTCTGCCGAATTTTTCATACATTCACGAAAAGAAGCCGCCACAACTACATCAAAATATTTCAAGCATTATGAAGGTCTGTACTACAAACGTACCTGGCAATCCCTTCCCCTCATCTTACCCAATATCACATCATTAAAGCATTAGTCTTACGTGTAGTAATTTTCAGTATATGTATACTATAACATCAAGTGTTCTTCTTTTATCATTTCATCCATTATTTTCTCAATAGTGTATCTCATCCATTTCTTATGTCGAAATTTCGAAAATATGGTTTTGTGGAGGATAGCATTGCGTTGGTTTTTTCGTTTCTGTCTGATAGATGCCAGTGTTGTCTTGTGGAGGTTAGTCTGATAAGAAGTTCCTGTCATGGTCCTATTTCATTTTTGATATCC
Organism: Henosepilachna vigintioctopunctata; assembly: GCA_030704895.1. Lineage (NCBI taxonomy): Eukaryota > Metazoa > Arthropoda > Insecta > Coleoptera > Coccinellidae > Henosepilachna > Henosepilachna vigintioctopunctata. The sequence goes on along the minus strand of JARQZJ010000104.1, from coordinate 1,313,124 downwards.
ATAAATGACCTTCCGGACTATCTTACCTCAAGAGTAGTTTGATTTTACTGGTAACGCTCTGTGTATGAATGATGAGACAAAGTGTATTATTTTCAGCTTAAACTATGGTGATGTGACTGATAACATCAGTCACATGTTGAATCTCGCCTAACATGTGAGCCATACATGTGCGGCCATGTGTGTAATCCATTGCTGCTAGGACGAGTACAAGCATATTTCGGCTTCGAAGTAGGGTCGGATCTGTCGGATGGCGTGCTTAAGTTGGCATATTTATCCTTGTTTGAGTATGTGCTTCGATATGGCTTGGTGGTGTGGAATCATTGTTGTGGAGCTAAGAAGACCATATTTATACTCGAGAAAAAGACAATTGCCCATACTATCATACCCAGGTTTATAAGTTTTTGTTTGTTTATTATAAAAAAAATGTTATTTATAGTTTTACAGAGTTTTTTCTTATAGATTTTTCCCAGTATACGATCTTACGTTTTTCCTTTGATTTGAGGACATAGGTATATATTTTTATTTTTTTTTCAGATTTATTTTTAATATTTGTATTTTGTATTGAAGCTTATGTAAAAAACAGATATTCATGTTTTGATTCTCCAATATTGTCACAAACTCACCAACTCAGTATCTCATAGTAATATGTACCCAAATTGTAAGAAATTTCTTCTTCTAGATTTTTTGCGCGCAGATATTTGTTTCGATGAAGATGCAACTATACAATATAAACAAATATTTGCAATATAAACAAAGTGAGCGCATGTGTCGCCTACTACTACAGTTAAATGAAAATGTAGCATAATGATTAGGGGCCATCCATAAATGGCCCCTAATTAATAAATCATACGTCACACGAATTTCATGATTTTTTGAGACCGTTATATTTTTAGTATGAGGTTCAACAATCAAATGCATCGATTATAAGATAAAATTCAAACACTTGAACTTTTGATTCACACTTTTATTGACAACGTAGCATGGCGCGTTTCGTCGTTACAAACGACTTCTTCAGATGCTTAAAGAATACTGACTCTATTATAAGCTATACCTACTGATTCTATAAGCTATACTGATCCTATGAGCATCTTAAGAAGTCTTTTGTAATGACGAAACGCGCCATGCTATAGATATACATAGATATTTTAAGTTCAAGTGTTAGAATTTAAGTTTATATTCAATTATAATGGATTTACATCAAGTAAACGCCAAGACTATTCTTTGAATTAAATGTGTGTCAAATATTATCATGCACATACCTTACAATGAAATACATGTCACTATTTCATGCTGTAGATGAAAAGTTTTGTCCTGAAGTGGTTAAAAACAACCCTTAGAGTAATTTTACCTCAGTACTTTCGTAACTTATTGATACCATGAGCTGATTTTCATAGCCACAAAGGTAATTTGTTTATTATATATGCATTGTATATAACTAAATTATTTGTCATATCGAAGAAATCTCTGGCAATGTTCATTCAGATCTTTATAATAGTTATAATATCATAATCTGAAATAATTTATAATAATCTGATACTTCTGTGCAGAATTACACAAGTTTCATTCATAATTTAAAATAATGAACGCTTGAATGCATGTTCAACTTTCATTTTTCCTAAGTGTTGCTCCTAGGAGAAAATATTACGAAAAAATTCCAACACACGCAGTCTCATTCATTTGTTATAATTTCACAAGGTTCACAAGAAATTATAAATTTGCCCAGTTGTCTTGCTCCGTTGAAGCGCCGTGTCTTCAGCTCTCGTTTCGTTTCTTCAGTTGTTTCTTTTTCTTCAATCGATGGAGGTTGGCTTCGTCGCCGTCTTCATATCAAGTTCACCAGTACATGAGTTTATTCAAAACAATTAACTATTGAAATAGGATATAGGTGCCCGGTTTTCGGTTACCCGCACTTGAGTAATTGTCAAGCGTCTAATGACGATAAAAAAATCGAACGATACACGAGAAGGGTCAGTAAACTGTGCAATTTGAAATTCGATATGCCTCTCAAAAATATTTATGAAATTTGATATCTGCTGAAAAGGAGATTGTTATAATATTGAGACATCTAACGGAACAGGTATAATAAATAAACTGAATTATCAATATTTCCGTATCCACATTGTTGGTAATCCGATACATCGTTGAATGAAAGTTTGATTTCTCCAAATTTTCTTCCCTTGAGAAATTTGTGGTGAATATGCACCGATAGAGTTTCACACGTATTTGTTCATTCATGGAACGCGAAGGGGGAAGGAAGCCAATAACAGGAAAATGGACCAGCACTGGTGCTGGCAACATGTGTTTTCTTGTTATCTGAGGCACGGCTAACTTTATACTACAGGACATGAAGAGCGTAGTCCGGCGGTGTTGCCAAATTGTTTTGAGTGGTATACTCTCCTAGTCGGTTGTTCCCAAACTTTCTAGCAATTTTTCAACTCTTTTTGTATATTGAAACAAACAAGAAATATTATTAGTATTTATAACATATACTATTATATTGAGTATTGTGAGCACATATTTTCGTAACAGAAAAATGTGAAATATTTATTATTGCAAGAAAACAACGATGTTTTCGATAAAACCAAACTGCGTAAAAAATACTTCTATTAGTCAGTGGGATTTATTTACATGAAAAGTGGCCTAACCAAATTTATAGAATTATTTGAGAGAATAGGAACCTTGTAAGAAACGCTGTAGGAATTACTCAAATTGAATTATTTACCTAAGTATGTATAAATATTATATTTCTGATTAGCGCAACCAACAAACTACTTTATGACAGTATTGAACTTCCTTCGTTTATTTTTTGATTCAGTTTTCTCGTATACGGCTTCATTTTTTTTTGTGTAGTCATTCAATAAGATATTCGAAAAAAATGGAACACAGCATGTTCATAATATTTTTGTCTCCACCACATAAACAGCAACAATAAAAATCTTTCAAGTACTCGCATGTTCAGAATATTTTTATTGTCTTCACCACATAAACAGCAACGATAAAAATCTTTCAAGGACTCATCCAATGACACGCTTAATATATTGAGATTACACAAGATTGCTTTCTGGTGTATATTTATTCAAAAAAATTTTACGCCCGTTCGAGAGAAATGTCATCATTAATTTTCTCAAATATGGCACACATGTGAAATAAGACATTTTCAAATGCAAATAAAATGCTAGGCACAAACAACTGAATCTCGTGGTATACATTTCATCAATCTACTCTCTAAAAATTCATTTTTAGGGAAACTGAAATTCTATACTAGTTGCCCACCCGCCCGCAGGGTTTTGTTATAATTTCATTTAGAACAAGGAATGCAACAAGTTATCGTCATTTCAAGAAAATATACTTATTAGAAACTCACCTATCCCAAGCTTGAAACTTACTGAGTCATCTACGGAATACCCATCCTCTACACTATATTTCACAAAAAATTATTTGTAAGTAATCCGTACTCAAAACACAACACAACTTCGATTCGATTGAATCGGTACACACAAAACACTTCGTTTTTATAATTTGATGTTATGTTATCCACAAACTATCACTACTAGCACCTCAATAACACTATGGAAAATTGATCAATAGAGGATTAGAACTGAAATCGTAAAATATTCAACTTCAAACTACGAAAGTCTTGAACAACACAAAATTGATTTTGGTTCACTGAAATTTATAAACAAACTGAACACTTGATTTTTTATAGTTTGATGTTGAGATTTCAAAAATTATCAACATCAACACATGTATTACACTGTACACAATTGAAAAATATAGAACTTATATCAAAAGCTCAAATAATTTAATTTCAAACTGCGAAAGTTTTGGGGAGCGTCCTATTTGCATTAGTATTATTTGCATTACTAATTGTTAGGCCACTTCTATTCTATGACAGATATTCATTTCATGGCCTGTACTAAAGTTGGCCATGTCTGAGGTCTCAGGAAAACGTATCTTCATATTTTGCATACTCAACTCCTTCTGGCGCCTGCACTATGTGAATATTTATTTGAATAGTTCTCCAGGTATTGAACCTTTGAAGTTGTTTTTCAATAATTTTTGGTTATTTTCAATATTTAAATGAGATGTGTTAGTCGAAAGCCTGGAAAAAATCATCTGATATTGAAGTGATGGTAGTTGATTCACATATGACTCAAAAGGAATTCCATGGAATACGAGATTAATAAAAACCTTGATATTTAAAAAAAAGTCAAAACAATGGGATTAATTGTATTGAAATCAGATTTTTGAAAATTTTTTTACTTTCTTGTCTTTCTTTTAGAGTTGTTCATTGCTATCGAAACAACGTATTTTGATTTAATTTATTAAAATCAATGATTCAAAAAACAGCAACGTTCAAAAAAATTACAAGCTAACTAAAAACTTATCGATTAAAGAAGGAACATGAGTTAGTATTTATGGCAAGAACTTATTAATAAAGATAGTATCAAAAATACTTCTGCTTTCTTGAAATTCAGGCACTAGCTACTACTTATTTGGCTGCCTTTTTGTATAAACTATTCCTCCTTTTGGAATGCACTTGAATGACGAAAAAATTCATTCGACCCCAAACGAACAAGCATACTCAGCCATTGCTTGAATATACCCAATTTTTTCCGATTCATTTTTATATTTTTCAGATTATGTAGGGGAGACCGGGGCTGGTTGTGACATTTTTATTTGACATTTAGGTTTGTTTGATTAAGTAACTATTCAGGATAATAATTTAAAATAAATTTTATGCAGCAGACTGATAGTAATGACATAAATGTATGAATTCTGAAAAAAGGCTGTGTAACTTTCAACCCCGTGCTCTGGGCTGGTTGTTACATTACCCGGGGTAAATTGGTACAATGAAAAACATACGTATTATAAGAATTTTTATTAAGAACAATCATCAAAATCATTATTCAGTTACTTTTCTTAAATTAAATAACATAACATTATGTCTATCAAGCAGTCTTTTGCCACATTACAACGTAAACATAATAATCTGAAATTAAATAAAATTACAAACTTAATTAAATGAGAGGTAATAATAAAAACTTGTCTAAAAATCACTGACTGAACAATTCTTTATTCGACTAGTTTCGCCTTTACCAGCATTATCAAGAATGAATACATATTACAAAGACAACCTATAAATATTTTGCAGATCTGTTCGGACCACCTTGAATTTCGTCATAGAGGTGGGGGTTTCCAAACTATCAGAGATTTAACAGCGGGGAGTGGTTTAGGTCTAACTGGTTACTAAGAAGATCGTATTTATCGGATTTTTGAAGTTTATTTATTTCCATGGCTTCCAGGTAGTTCATTTTAATTCCTTTTTCACAGTAATGAAGTATCTTAGGTTTAAAACAACTTGAGATCTTATGTCCTGTCGACTCTAGATGTTCCCGAAAGGCACATTATCTCAAAACATCATCTCATGGGAAAACGTTGGAAGAACAGCAGAGTTGATAGTCAAGAATCTCGGAAAACCTAAGGTTAACACTGACGAGCTTTTTGATGAAGTTGTTCTTGCCAAGAAATTTTTCTAAAGAAAGGCTTCTAAAGTAGGTGATTGGGAAACAGAAGAAAAGGAAAACGATCGTAAAAAATCTAACGAAGATAAATGAATGGAGCTACTCTCTTCCTTTAAGCAACAAAACATCGCAATGTCTAATCTTGGAATGGTTGTTGAGTATGTGTTCTGCCTTCCTGGAACGCCCGCCCTAGTTCAGCGGGTTTTTTCGATGATGAACAGTGCCTGGATTGATGAACGGGGTTTGATGCATGAGTCCACAGTCCGCGGTTTGATGGTGTGCAAAGTTAATTTCGGACTTAGCTAAATGAATTTTTGAAGAAATTTAAGAAAAGAAGGACTTATTGAGAAAGGTTCAAGTGGTAAAACAAGTAGAAAACTGTTTTGTTTTGTAAATATACACTGTTTGTGTACCATTATGAATGAAATAACAAAGATTATCTATTCTATATTTTAAGTGTGTGTTTTTACATTATATTGCTGTTTTCATAACGAAACCGAAACCTAAAGTAAAAAAGACAGAACTGTCCTACTTATAGGTATTAGGTGATGCAATACTGATTGTCATTCAAATCTCACTTCGATTTATTATCATCTATACAAAATCATCATCCGTATCCCGTTTTTCATACCAATTATGTTTTATTTCAATAGTTCCCTTCAAATTCAAGGCACCCCTTCTAAAGATTTCGATTTTGTTCAATCTAGTAGAACTACTACCACGGGTGGTATTTTATGAATGAATTACCATCTCTGTTGTAAGTAAAAAATACGTTGACTAATGTTTTTCCGCAATTATCACCTTTGCTAAGACTGAACCTTAAATTAACACTCGGTGCGTAGAAAGCGCGTTGCTCGTATATCTCACAGCACGACATACGAAACCATTCATTCAATTTCATAGTCTAGCCGTAAACCGAGAGTAAAACTTGACTAGTCCCGCGTAAAACCTGAAATTATTAGTTATCACTTACCGCAAAAGATTACATAAATACATAATTATGGACCATTCTAATGGATGAACGACTAAATAAGGACATTACATATTTTATCTGCCTCGTTGGCACGAAGAACGCCAGCAACGATTTTCCATCATCATCTCCACTCTATTATCATATGCGACGTGTACTTTTTACTTTTTTTTTAGACGACGTGTAAATAGTAATGTTGGTGTTTGCGGGGATATAAATAGCGAATGTAAGATTACGATAACGCCGCTGGATAAGATGCGAGTGGGATTAGCTCAGAAACATGTTTCTGGATAGCGGGTCCAAATGAAAAACACGACTTGATTGTTGTTGCAATACTGAGACTTTACCGAACGGCGTTTCGAGGTTTTTAGGTCCTTTCTGGTTAATTCGAGAACTGCATTTTTGTATAGAATTAACGATTTTTTGTGAGATCTCACAGCATTATTCAAATACGTTTTCACCTTCCTCCGCAATGGCATTGAACGAGATGAAATTTACTATTCCACAAGTAGGTACATTAAAATACCTACATGTTTCTTGATAAGTTATTTAAAGAAGACCGTTTGAATACAAAATTGCCACCTATATTGTCGCTTTTTATCTGTAAGAAAATAATCATTTCATCAACTTAGGTCATATGTCATTTCACAGAATAAAAGCATAGATATATGCATATACTTTGTGCGAAATTTGTTTTTAATTTTTATGTGCGATATTTCTCAAATAAAATCCTATGTTATAAAGTAAAATGATGTTTTAATATAATTGGTGTATCGCACTATAAAGTCATGAAATGATGGTGGGGTTCTTGGAAACTGGTGTTATGCATATAAAATATAAGGAATTTAAAGAAATACGTCATTACACTGCGCAACAAAAAAGTTGAACGCTTCCTTTATTTCATGAGTCAATCCTTACTAATGCTGGGCTAAGAGAAACGAATATGACAAAGAAGAAAATTATAAGTTCTACATTTTTTTGATATGTTCCTAAGTGATAATAATTATTTTTTCTAAGAAATTGGTAAGTATGAATTACAAATGCTAGCAACATTATTCAAAGTGTGATTGACTATCATCACTACATAGTATAAAGCAAAGTCGCTTTTTCTGTCCCTTTGTCCCTTTGTACGCTTTAATCTTTGAAACTACGCAACGGATTTTGATGCGGTTTTTTTTAATAGATAGAGTGATTCAAGAGGAAGGTTTATATGTATAATAACATCCACTAAATAGTGGAGAAGTACTGTTATTTTTGAGGTTTCTAATGTGATGTCGTAAATAATTACATTTTTTCCGCTTACATTGCAAACGCAGGCTGAACCCTACGAGTTTTATCAAAATAATGTACTTAGTATTGTACACATTGAAAAGGTCTACAGAAAAGTCCGTGATGGTATAGGTCTATCTCTTATGGATAACCCACAATAACTTTTTTTTGTCATTTACTTATTGCGACAAATAATGGCTAATTTTCGAAGCGATTTTAACCGATACAGCATTAATCCTTAACCAATTGAATACCTTGAATACATTGTTCATTTAATATAGATATATATGGCCCTTTACACCGTATGATTTAAGTGAATATTTTCGAAGATATTACAGATTTAAAAATTGCGGGGCGTAGTGTTTGCGGCGTGCGAAGCCGGGTCGGGTCGCTAGTAAATTATATTTAAATTCAAAATCCTTCAAAAACACTTGCAAGATGTTCAAATCTACGAAGAATCAACTGATACTTTTGATAGCGATCTTTTAGCTTTCCTCTCGTAAGTGACCTCAGGAGAATCTCTACATTTGAACCAGCAGTAGTCTGCAAGCATTGCAGATTCATTTAAGCGGCCCTGATATCTTCGTTCCATCACAGAAATATTTTGGTGGAACCGTTCTGCATGCTCATCACTAGAGCTCGGAAAAAATGCAACTTTCATTTTTATGCATCTTTTGCATTTTTTCCAAAAAATTTCATTTTTTCGAAGATTTGAGCATTTATTGCCAATTATTTTAAAACCATATTGAACAGAAGGTTTTCATTATGAAATTTTTAAATGTGTTTGGGTTTGGAACTACCTGCTACCCCAAAATGGGAAATACCAAATTCCATAAACAAGTAACTGTAACCGGAGCATTTCCAACACAGAAAAATTTGTTTTATTTTTATCTGATGCAGCACTTTATATGATTAAAGCTGGACAAAATTTTAAAATATTTTATTCTAATCTGCAACATGTAACCTGTCTAGCTCATGAAATTAATAGAATGGCAGAATGTATAAAAAGCAGTTTCCTTTGGTTAATGACCTTAATGTGAAAAAAGTATTTTTAAAAGCTCTGATACGCGTTCAATTTTACAAAGAAAAATTTTCAAATCTTGCCTTACCTCCACACCTGTAATAACTCATTGTGGTACCTGGTTGGATGCAGCTATATTTTATGCTGACATTATCCACGCCATTAAACATGCGATTGACGATCTGAGTGACCCTTCATCTACATCTATTTTGAACTCAAAAAATCTTTTTAAAAATTCATTAATAAAGAATAATTTAATATTTATAAAAACCAATTATATGTTTTTGTATCTTCAACTATTAAAAATTGTAAGAAAGTCGGTGGACAAATTGGGACCGTCGTTCTACATAAATTCAATTCTGTGGCTCAAAATTATACAGGCTTTCAAATTTTGAAAAATATGTCGAAAATTTTTATGGGCGAAAACGATGTAAATATACCAAATTTAGAATCAAACATCATTTGTGAATATAAATATGCTCCTATTACATCAGTTGATGTTGAACGAAGTTTTTCAAGTTTTAAACACATGTTTTCTGACAAGAGACAAAGTTTCCTCTTAGAAAACTTTGAAAAACACATAATTATAAATAGTTTTTACAATAATTGCAAGAGGTGACTTATGTCTGTTTAAATATTGTTATTTTGTTTTATTGTTACCATAATAATTTTAATAGTACCTATGTGATATTATTTTATTATTAATAAAATCTGACACTTAATATAAATTTTCGATGAATACCTTAAAACCTAATACCTGAATTATTAAATCTCGCCCCCACTCCCTACCATAGTAAAATAATGAAATAATAGTATTATTCAACATTATAATATACATAATTTTTTGCATTTTTTTAAATCTTTGCTTTTTTTGTCAATTTGTGATGCATTTAAATGCGCATATTTTTGGCTTTTTCGGTTGCATTTTTTCCGAGCTTTACTCATCACTGACATCTCCGCAATTAGGTGGGAAAAATGAGGATGAAAGTAGAGGACATGGATTTTTAGGGACATATTGCTGCCGAGTTGGTGGTATTTTTGTAGAAGTTCGGTAACCAATGGAGGGTAGTTATCATCTCTTTTGTTCCCTAGAATTCCATGTATAACCATTCAGAGCTTCCTAAGCTCAATTTTTTTCCCTTCAAAAACTAAATCGAATGCAATGTCCTTTACAAGTTGACGTGTTTGTGGCCCAACAAAGATGCCTTCCTTGACCTATACATCACTTAATTTAGGAAATTTAATTATTTGGGTAGTATGTTAAGTATTTAAAAGCCTGGCCTTCTCGGCTCATGGCTTCGACAAAGTTCTTCATCAAGCTCATTTTGATATGAAAGGGTAGAAGAACATTTTGATTTATCTCTTTAAAACACATAAAAACAAGATTAAAACACTTCAAAACAAGATGATATGCACGAAATACTATAAATTTCGCCTCTACCGCAGTAGTATCACACTAAGTAATTTTCTGGAAGTCAAATAATAATTTGACAAATAAAATTTATGTGTTTTGTCAAAATTGTCAAAACACAATTAACAATGTTGCCGATTTCGAAAAACGAAATTTTCCGCAAATTGAAAAAAAAAGAATTCATAAAATATAAAAAGTAGCTTGTACTTCTAAAACTGAAGCTACTTGGTTTTTTTAATGGTCGTTTTTGCATTCAGTTATCCAGAAGAGATTAGATAGGGCTAATTTTGAAACCGAAACGATTTCATTGTTGGACATTGTTACCTACTGGAAGATAATTAAAATTAATGATCAACTAATTTACTGTAAATTATGGATTCAAATGAGTTTATAATATTATTCAGTTGCATGTAAGAACTTAGAAAGCGAAAGAAATTCAATTATTATATGGAACTATATAATATAGTTATAATTATAATAATTAATTAAGAAAAATAATTATTGTTGAAATGTTTCAACAATAAAAGACGTCCAATAAATTTCAAAATGAAAACCTTGAAATGAAAATTTTTCGAAACAACGCGCTTGAGACTTTTCGTCTCTTAACTTAAAATATCTATATGATAGGTGTTATTATACAAAATATGAGTAATTGAAAAAATACGTAATTTGTTACTGAGAAAATAATTAAAATTGATTCTCAACTAAATTAAACTGTTAATTATCGATTTAAATGAGTTATAACTTTATTAAAATGCATGTAACGTTGAAAGTAAAAACAAATTACATTATTTTACCAATCAAGAACCAAAATAAGTTAACTCCAAATATATTAACAATTGAAGACGTCCAATAAATCTCGAAATGAAAACTCTCAAATGAAAATTTTTTTGAAATAATGCGCTTGACATTTGATCGACTCTCACTGAAAAGTAGGTACATAATATGATAATATCTCCATATTTTCAGTAAATGAAATGAAATATGCATTATGAAGAAACTGAGATACGAAATGTTTTTACTACTAATCTCGTACTATGCATTTTTTCACATGTCAACATTATACATGTCAACAACATATCAAATATCACAATATAATGACAAATCAACTTTTGAATTAACATAAAATTGTTAATTTTATCTGCAATTTTTGTCTGTTGGAAAAATATAAACATTCGTACACTGTAATGAAAAATGTGGGGTGATTTGTGGTACCTATCCAGAAACGTAGATGCATCATACTGCAAAAGATAATGAGTTATACTCATCATCTATTTATATTTGCGAATGATTAGAGATACGTTGTTTAACACCAATAACTTAACACTTGAATAAATTAATAAATCAATTCAGCATATATCGGTAGAGCGGGACCGGCCCGTTTTTCGGCTGTTTCTGCCGTAGTTCCCAAAGATAACTCCGGTACGCAAAAAGTCCCGTTTTTCGAAATGGTGTAAAGATTTTGTCGCTGACTACTTTTCGATCATTCACAAGTATGTCCAATTATCGAAAAACTTTTCTGAACACTACTCATCAGAATTGGGGCTCAAAGAGCGTTGAAAACTTGTCTTCTGTTATTGTGTGAACCTTTATTGACAATTTAAATTGCAATATGAATGAGTAAACTAAAAGACAATTTGGATCATAAACAGATGAATGCGTTTCTTCGTTTTACAGTTCCCAGTCTATTGAGGAAATTGAAGTCAATGGCACTGATATTGGCTAAGAAATTGTATAAAGTACGGCTACCGAATTTTATAAAACAACCCCGAATATGGGCAGACGTTCATAAAACATTAAACATATTTATATGGGAAATATTGATTGTAATAGAGACAATGACATAATTGACGAATCTTTATAAATTTGTAACTATATTATCATGCAACAACCGGGTGGAGTGATGGAAAAGTTTTTACGGAAGTTCGCTATGTGTAATGATGAACAAAGTATGGCCTATGGAAAAACCAATGCATCGTTCCAATGTTGATAATTGAAGTGAACATGGAAGCAAACGAGTGCCAAAAATTTTTCTCTTTTCTAAAATCCTTACCTGCTTTATTAAAGCAAATTTGTTCTTTGCGAATAATACAACTAAATAAAAAAAATTTTGCATGGTATTTTGAATTCATAATAATCAACTGTTATTAATTTAATTAAATTTAATTTAATTAAATTAACTTTCATTGTTAATAATGAACAATGAAAGTGTTTGTGTAGTAAAAGTGTTTTCAATAATACAAAAACTCGAGTCAAAAAAATTTTGAGTCAAAATGAGAATGGCCACGTTATATATATAAAGAAACGTATCAATTTTTATACATGCATTCTTATGAAATTTAATGTGCAATTCAGAAGTGAAATTTGTATTTTTTTATAATTATAGTATAATTGATGATTATTCAATATCTGAAAGAGAATGTAATATTTTATTTCGTCATTGACCATGAATAACATTATGAGAGGAGCAATATATATAGTAGATGATTCAAATTAATTGATAATTTGTTGTTGCATCTATTTCCAGAATAGATCGATGAAAAATATACGAGTGCAAATTGTGCAGATGACTGCGCTTTTTTCTTCAGTGGTTTTTTATTTGCTTTTTAATTTTAAAATCAAATTAATGACTTGTTTAAAAACGAGAGCATTCATTCTATCAGGGTATACAGATGGCAGATATAAGAAGCACAAATAATCCATAAAATGCCAATATAAAGGGCTATGGAGAAATAATTTCACAAAAATGCCACGACATAATGGAAATAAATTCACTACCTTCCGCTATCATATGTCAAAGAGATTGAACAATTTATTTACTGAAAAAATTTATTCATAAATACAAGATATTGAGATATAATTGAATTTCGAATTATTTCGAAAAAACTTCACAAAGTCTTTCAAATTTTTAATTCAGTCATAAACACGAGATTTCGCGAAACCTTGACTTTCTTCCTATTTATGCATAATTATACATAATTATTTATCCATAAAAATGTTTTCAAACCATAATTGAGTCCTAGAAATTAATTATAATTTTGTAAACTTTCTATAAGTTTGTCAACATGAACAATGATCGTGCATCGATATTTTGCTGACATTGTATAAAAAGCTGATAATATGTATACGTGTTTCGTTTATTTTATATTATTCTGAAATATCCTATTAAGACAACATCTTTGAAATTTGTATTGAATACGAAATGTTTTCAGCATAAATCTAATTTTGAATGAATTAAATCTGTTTTTATCGCTCATCCATATGAGCTTCTTGATTCCAAATTCCGGATTTCTAGGATTAACTTTCGGCAAGGAATAGAACAATTTCAATTTGGCATGTAGTTGAAGTAATGAATTGCCCATTTGATGACGATTATTTCGAGGTTTCAAAAAATTTAAAAATTCAACTTGTACGATCTTCGAGATGAAATTATTAACATTACTTTATGAATATGTTTTCAATATGGAAATATTTTGTATATACAGTCGAACCTGCATATATCGAACCTCAAGGGGAACGAGAAAACTTCGAATTATCGAGTATTTCGATATAGGGAGGTTCGATTCATTGAGGTGATTTCTGACTTACTTCGATATATAGAGGTTAGAGGTTTATAATAAAAACGTATATACTCAATGTACTTAATTATAATCCTTCGAAGAACAAACTTTCTTCAGTCTAAACGCTAATTGATATATCAAATCGACTTCGATATGTAGAGGTTTATTGAAAAAACTTCGTTATCCTAGGAATCTTTGAAAATTCGTTATATCGAGTTCTTCGTAACTAATCCTTCGATATATAGAGGTGAAAATAATAAAGTAATGGTGGGCAAATTCAAGGGGAATAGAAAAACTTCGAATTATCAAGGAATTCGCTATATCGAGGTTCGATATATCGAGATTCGACTGTATTTTAATATCCAGATTTTTTTGGTTTTATATTTATAACAAATAATATCGAATGGTTTTGAATAAGATATGTAAATATAATCAATTCCTGCATTCTCGGAATGCTTTAGCAGATTATAATATATCAATGACGATGTAAATATATAAATTACCATTGTTAAATACATTCAAATATTTTATCGAATTACAAGAAGAAAGCATTACTAATTCATCATCAATGTGCCATACTACTGCACTTTATTGCTATTTATAAGTTTTTATCGTTATCAGACTAACAATGATTGATTATTTTGAATTTAATTGTTTATTATTGAAATTTTTTGTATTTCACAATGTCAATTCAATTATATTGCGGGGTATAAATTAATATAAGGTGTATAAATACTTTTCATTTGATTTTCACTTGGTATCATTATTTCTGAATGTGTATTTCTCGTATTGACGAAAATGTTTTGCTAACAACTCAGAATTACGAGGGAACACATGCCATGGATATTTGAATTACGCAAAGGACTCAAGAAAGCAGAGCCGGTGCTGACCAAATGATTTTGCAGAAACATTTTTTCAATAGAGGGCATTATTCCGTCGTTTCTGCTAGAATCGTTCTTCTTGTGTCGGCTGTAAATCAATCTCGCAATCTCATAACCAGTGACAATGAACGTCTCTGTTTGAAAGTTCAAGTTACACACTAAATATTATAATTATTTGAACAAGTTTCAACCGTTACTGACAACTTCGTGCTTGTGTACCTTCCACTTGATGAGAAACACTCTTGATGAATACGAATGTAACCTTGTACATCCTTGTGCGTTGTCTCGTCATTAAACTATTACGCATTTGTTCGGTTCTGAGATCAGTGATTTGGATTGTTTTATAATAATAATAATAATGATATTTATTTCAAAGGATGCTCTAGTTAACAAACATAATGCAGCAAATGAAATAACGTCAGAAAAAACAAACAAAATTAGCATTTCAACACATATTCCAGTAATCATCCAAGGAGTATGGTTCCAATTCAATTAAGAGTTTTTTAACACTATTTTTAAATGAACTCAGTTTTTCAAATCTCTTTACACTATCCGGAAGCTTATCGAAGAATCTCACAGAAATGTAATACGGATGTTTCTCAGAAGCAGTCAGTCTATGCTTAGGAAAGCGGTAATTCAAGCTACGTGTGCTGTAATTGTGCATTTCGTTGCATTTATCAAATTTCTCCCTATGTATGTGCAAAAAAAATGAGATTTTCCAGGATGTAATGAGCATATACCGTCAGAAAGTTATTCTTCCGGAAATGTCCCCTGCAAGATTCTCTCCATTTGAGTCCTAAAACTGTTCTGATGACTCGCTTCTGAACGCAAAAAATATCCTTTCTTAGTGAACTGCTGCCAATAAAAATCAGCCAAAATTTCATCAAACCTTCAAAGTTTGCATAGTAAAACACTTTCAAGGAATTCCCATTGAGATATCTACGTAATATCTTTATACTGTACGATACGAGTTTAGTTTTTTTTTTAGTTCAATTATATGGTTATCCCAGTTAAGATGTTCATCGATGTATATTCCTAAAAACTTTATGGAATTTCCTAACTTATTTTCACTATCTAATAAACTGATAGAACTCGGTGTATCAATTTTTTGTTGTTTTGTCCGAAATAGTATAGTTTTTGTTTTTTCCGTATTGAGAACCAAACCATTTCTCAGAAACCATCCCCGAACACGGTCAAAAGTAGCTTCCGATGACCGGAGCAATTCTGGATAGCTCGAATCAGCAACCAATATGTTGGTGTCGTCCGCGTAGTTGGTAAGATGACCTCTAACATTACTTATTTTAAAAACTTCTGCTATGTCATTCATAAAAATTATAAAGAGCACTGGTCCCAAAATACTGCCTTGTGGAATGCCAAATTCAATCTGTTTCATTTCAGATTTCGATGTTATTCCTTCTTTACAAAATTTAACTCTTTGTTGCCTATTGCTTAGATATGATAGATATGATATATGTACTGATAAAAAAATTTCCTCAAATGTTTTATATTGAATTGCTTGACGAACGCAATTCTAAGAATCAGGTGATGTTTTTCGGTCTTGGTTGAGCTTTCAAAGTCGATATTATTCGTATATGAATCAGAAAATGTATACATAACTAACATCGCCACCTGGGCTTATTAATGGCATTATTTACAAATAATTCTTTGTTTTATTTAATTATATTCCCTAAAGGAGAGAATTTTCTATTTAATTGAATAAAACCTGTAATCTTAAACCTTATAAATTAATTTAATTAATTTATTTGATTAATTCTTATTTAAACCTTATAATATGCCTAGAATTGAATTTTGATAAATTATTGAATCTATCTTAGTTCAGCGCGTGTTAAATTTTTTAAACTCACTCATTTCTAAACATTTGAAGCAAACTACAGAGAAATCACGTTTGTAATTGATTTGTTACATTCTTAGTTCCACCTTTTTGATTTACGAGTGTATTGAACTAACCACATTATATGTTGTACCTGCTTCTGAATATTTTAAAATTTTAATCGTATTTTTTCCGATATTTTGCATACTATTGCACGAAAATCGACATCGATTATTATTAGGCTTAGTGGGGTCATGTTGGATTTGATATATGCATGTCTAGTCTAAAACCGATTTACAGAATATTACTTCCAATATAATTGTGAAGTAGAAACTAGAATTTTCAATTTATGATACAAAATGTTGAATACATTATTACATGTTAGCTTGAGACAGTTTTTCAGTTTCTAATACGCAGTCTGTTAGAAAGAGACCTATAATTATTGAAATCAAATAACTGTAAATTAATAAAATCAGTCGTATCAGTTCTGTTACATGATCCTTCAAGGGTTTATTTTAGGAAACATTGAAGTCGATATCGAACTAGATGGACAAATAACATTGATTGTTCCGTTCTGTTTGAACGGAAATAGAAATAGAATTATGTTGGATGGTAATAGAAATGGAACTGAAGAAAACGATGAAACCTATATAGAAGGGCTGGGAAAAATCCGCTCTTTATATAGGTTTTCTCAAAATACTGATCTCAGCATATTGATCAACACAATAGATTCATTGTTTGAATGGGTTACGAAAATGAATTCGAGGAAAATTAATAGGAATAAGTAAATGAGATGTATTAATGAAAAGTTTTGCATGAGGATTTGGTATATATGAATTAGTGAAACTTACTAAAAATAGTTTATAGGATGGATACAGCATTTTCATAGATGTTTATGAATATAATCCTACAGAATTATACAAATCAAGAGACGTTATGGATAAAAAATTCTTCACTTCTATCGAAGTGGAAGTTGCAAACTTTGAAATCCGACATTTCTCATTGAAATTCTAACGAAATGCACATCCGTTAGCGAAATTCAACTTGCCAATGCGTCCTTGACGCAAACAAAGTTGATAGTCATTGTTTTTCGCGCCACCAAGCAGAGGTAGACAGTCGTATTCGGATAGTTGAGTCATAATCGCGGTACGAAACAAAGAGCGTTTCATATCATATTGTCTGTTGGACGGTTGGTATTATTAAATGAATTGTTTACCCCTCTAAACCATGTAATTACGCTAGATGTGCCCACCAGTGTTTCATATGCTTTACTGCTTGTTAAGTCCGTGTGACAAGCCTGATTTGGTGTTATTATATCTGGTTAATTTGTGGCGGACAAAGACAGTCGAAACAAAAGTCGTTACGCCTGACAGGTATGTGCTGTTGTTGTGCTTTATTGAGATAAGTTCACTTATCTGTACCCGCAGTCTGTATATTACAGGAGATGAACATTTAGGGGCGTTTCAGACTTAATAACATGTGGGTATTTATTACATATGTGATTGTTGTATTTCATACTTTTGATTATATCCTAGGAATTCTGGCAGGCTCTTAGGTGTTTGATTCATGGAATAAATTATCTAGAGATAATTGTTAATTATTATTATTACGATTGTTCCCAATGAGGAGAGCGACTGAACTTTAATTCGCAATCATTAGGAATTTTGCTTCATCTTTTTTGCCTCCCAAAAACGCTTCATCCTCTCTGAATGCTCCTTCTTCCGTTCATCTGTCCACTTTACTCCAGGTTGACGATTTGATTTTTGCTCAAATTTCACATGTGCGATTTTATAGCGACATTCAGTGCGATCTTCGAGATTTTTTATATTGATCTGTTGTAGATCCTTTTGGACCTCTTTTAGCCATTCTGTTCCGCATTTACTATTCATAATTATATCGAGTAGTTTTTTCGGTATTCTGGACTGTTTCATTCTATAGACATGTGCATAGAACTTTGCTGGTCGTTTTCTGATTTCTTCCGTTTTTCGTATTTGTCTTTTGATACAGTTCATTCTGAGGACTTTTCATCCAAATGCCGTTTCTATTGATTGGCCCGTAAATCTTTCTGAGAACTTTTCGTTCTTGTTTTTCTATTTCTCTAATTCTTGAATGGCCGCCAATAACCATTGTTTCAGCTGCGTAGATTGCTTCTGGAACAATCGTTGTGTTATAATGCCTTAATTTGGCTCCTCTCGAAATGCACTTTTTGTTATAGTGAGCCCAGTTGTCATTAAATAGTGAACCCAGTTGAGCCCAATTGTTCATTAGTATATATATATATATATATATATATATATATATATATATATATATATATATATATATATATATATATATATAATAGAATTATATTTATTTATACGTAAGATATTTTGCTTTTCTCTTAATTGATTTTCAATTCAATTTCCAACATCTCGAATTACACATTTCGCACATTTCAAAAACTGTGTGTTCAATTTGGCTAGCACAGAGGCGGTACCGAGTTTCTCTATTAAAATTTGTTTCATCTGAATATGCTTCCGCTTCTGCTGTACTGTATCAAATCAACTCTATACTTTTTCATTCATCGTTGTTTCGACTATTGGCTTTGACAAGTTCTGGAGTACATGTCGCTTTATAAAATCCAGGATTAAGAAGAAATTTGTTCACTGAAAACAACCAATTGATGATGTATGTACCTATATGTGTCGATATTGTATCATATATTAATTCCATTAATGTTTGTTCATCATTGAAAGAATATTTAGTCTATCGTCTTTGTAGGGGTTGAAATTCGTAACTCCATCGTCCATATTATCCATTTGGACAGCCTTTACATTTTAATGATATTCTAGACCTGAGGCAAATACACAAACGCTTGACCCGAATGCATGAATTATCTACAAAGTAGCGGTTATGAAAAAACGGACCGAATGCGTGGTGAAACTATCGATTTCAATAATGACGACGAAATTCTGAATATTGCAAGAAATCTAAAACACGATATGAACTTCCTTCTAACTTTCTGTAATCACATTTGCATATGAAATATTGCAGTCACTAGATTAATAAACTTGAAAACGAAATGACTGAAATAAATTTAAATTGAAAAAGGAGTTTGCACATCAGATTCTATATTACCATAACATAGTGTTTTTCGATATTCAACGCGTATAAAAAAATATAAAATTCATTCAATTATTTCGAGTTCAGACAATTGAATTCTATTTCGAAATGAATTGAATAACACACAAAAAAGATCGAATATTCGCATATAGATTACCACATTATATTAGATGGTTGGAATTTCACTAATACCTTACAAGAAGAAATCAGAATGGCTAAGTCTAGCCAAATCTGATATCATTTACATCATCTTTTTTCCATTTGAGTTTGAACCTTTGGAGCTATTGAACCTAATGAAAACATCTCTGAATGAAAGTGGTAGATAATTGCTGTAGGATTAGAAAGTGGATAACTATATTATTTCACGTACCTACCCTTTCGTTTTTAATAAAATCTGGCAGTTAAAATATCGCGTATCCAATGCTCACATATTTTCCAATTGTACTATCCACTCAGAAGTTCTCTATTTGTTGACTACCAACACAATGCAATGGTATTATAATAATTGTTCTTGTTATTATGTCTTGCTGTATCAATTTTAAGATACTTAGGTTGAACTTTCACTACAATTTGAATATTTTTAAAGCTCAACTACAACAGAAGTTTGTCTTTTAAATATAAACTCGCACAATGTAAAGTAAAAATTTTTTTCACTAACAAGAATTGCTTATTGAAAAAATCAGGAAACCCTAGTATATTGCAATATCGAATATCAAATGCAAGAGTTGAATTCATTAAAATGAATATTTTCAAGATATAATACGGGATAGGAAAATAGCCTTTCACAAGTCTATACTACGCATATCTATCTCTTCTAAAATTGTCTGCTAGAATATTATTAAACACTATAAATTAAAATATAGTTAATAGCATCTACATACATCTCGCCGAAAGACTCTTTCTCTTTCAGAGGCTACAACAATGTATTACAGTAGGTGTTGCGTACACCTCGAACTAACTGGAACGTATATATATATATATATATATATATATATATATATATATATATATATATATATATATATATATATATATATATATATATATATATATATATATGTAAATATATATCTTCTGTAAAGAATACGTTGTTGAGCACTGTGGTCTTCATATTGCAAATAACTGTTGGATGACTTTTTTGTCGTTTCTGTTGGTTTATTGACTTTATGTCATATTATTCCTGAAGAAGAACCGAATTGAGCTCGAAATATAGAATTGCTGACGATTAGTCGTTTGAATTATTTCTGACCACTTTTTTTCAAAAATATTTCTAAAAGTCGTATATATATATATATATATATATATATATATATATATATATATATATATATATATATATATATATATATATATATATATATATATATATAGATAAATAGGTAATTTTTCCACTGTACATATTTTACATATGTAGAATTTGGGTAACGGGAATAACTAATTGGTCTGGTGATGTGTTTGAAAAATCATTATTACAATTCGCGATATTTTGACACTTTTTTGTGTCCTCTTCAGGAGAAACAAACAAGAATTAGAGTTTATGCAGTCATACTAAAATTATTCTACGTCTCTTATTTTGTTTCGTCTTATACCCTACATGTTGCTCAACTGAATGATTTATGTGTTTATAATATTTGGCGTTTCGTTGTTTATCACAAGTTTGTCAAAAATAATGAATTATTACATAAATATATTCCAATTTATTTCATCCTGTTATAAAATGTATGAGTTTATATGGAGTGTTTTGCTTTAATAGGAATTTTTTGTATGTATATTATTGGAATTTTTTTATTTACACATATTATTCGATACGCATCCCAAACTTAATATTAAAAAATATTATCTCATGCTGAAATACCAATCCTTGAGGTAACCCGAAGAAGCCCTCTGCAGAGAAACTATTCCTCAAGAAAGTGAACGGTTCTTAACAATATCACATTAACGCTTTACTGGATATACGAGAAGTGTGAAGCTAAGTGTAAATTACAATTTTCATTAGGAAACATAATGCTGCCTTTGGGCCATTTGAAAGTGTGAGTGAAATGAATCAAATTCACAATAGGTTTTATGATTACCAATATTAACTCCTTTTCACAGTTTATGTACTCTATTAGACGCAAATTTATGATTTAACATCAAACTAATTGGTTGTACGAACTATATCAGCTTGTTTGTGTCCTAAGGAAATAAGCAATTGCTCTTTTCTTGTGGGCATTCATGACATTTCTTGTTGTTCTTTGCTCTATCTAGTTATTATCTAGATAATTCGCAAACGAACGTTTGTTCCGGTTTTTGTGGAGTAATTCTGTGCAATTTATTGAACTGAAGTATTTAGCTTTCATGTTCGGTTATTGAATGAACGGTACTGATCTTTTCTCTTTCTTGTGATCTATGTTCAGAAAGGTATTCTAAGTTCAACCATTACGTCCTTTACGATGTAATTTTAATTCTCATTTTGATTTCGTAACAATTTATTGGATGAATAAAATATGTATTTATAGATTATTCGTAATATGAAACTTATCTTTGACATATTTATTGTCCTTGCTGGCATCTTTTTGATCAATAACATAATTGTTCCATAGAAAATCAATTGAAATGAATTTCAATTATTATACAAAATAAAAGAAAATCAATATCAATTTGAATATGAGTGGAATGTTACTATTATGATATAAATGATGAATAAAATGAAACAAAAGAAATACATATAGAATCAAACTATTCATCTGACAATTCAATATACATACGAGGTCTGTTCAAAAGAAAAGGTGAATTTTGAATTTTCGCCGGTTGTGACAACTGAGAAGGTTAGTCACGTTTTTGTGTGTTCTTCGATTTCTTATTCTTGAAAAAAATTGATCAAAGAATCTGTATTAAATATTGCGTTAAAAATGGAATAAAATGCTCCAATGCACTCAAAATGTTGGCTGAGTTTGTCTCAAAAAAGTGTTCATAAGTGTTACAAGCGCTTTACAGAAGGCCGAGAAGATGTTGATGACAATGAGCGTTCTGCAGTGGCAACCAATATTACGGAAGTTGCAGAGGATGTTAGCATATGCAATTGCAGCTCGTGCTATGTAATTTTCTTTGATGTTTTGGGCGTGAAACGTGTGGCAGCGAAGTAAATTTTGAGCAAAAGCAACTTAGCATTAGAATCGCTTATAACTAATGACGAAACGTGCTTATATGGTTATGGCGTCGAAACCAAGACCTAATCATCCCAATGGAAGTGACCAGAAGTGTCAAGACCGAAGAGGGTACGCCAAATTCGATGAAATGTGAAGGTTTTGCTCACTGCTTTCTTCGAGTACAACGGAGTGGCGCTCTGCACCATGAGTCCTTTCCAACAGGCCGTACGGTTATAATACGTACGGTAATAAGGAATACTACAAGGAAGTTATGTAAGGTTTACGCAATACGGCTCATACGATCCGAATTGTGGAAAAACAAATGATGGATTCGGCATCACGATAAGGCACCAGCCATACATTAATGCTTTTTCATTATTTTCGGCCAAAAACAACAGCGTAATCATGCCTCTGAACAGGCCAATGAATGGAATTTTGCTTCAATTGGTGAGATAAAGTTGGCATCGAAGAACGAGCTGATGGCTATACCTAAAAGCGCATTTCAGAAGTGCTTCAAGGATTGGAAGAAGCGCTGGCATAAGTGCATTATATATGAGAGGGATTACTTTGAAGGGGACAAAATAGATATTGATGAATGAAAAAATACTTTTCGTACAAATTCAAAATTCACCTTTTCTTTTGAACAAACCTCGTACATAAAAACGAATAAATAAGAAACAACAACAGAATTTCATTCAGCAATACTTAAATCTTGAAACAATTTAGTTGTCAAAATACAATTTTGTCATAGGAAGAAGGAAGGAAAAGAAACAACATAACCTGATGTGATTGAACCAACCCTAAGACATCAACATGTAGACAAGGAGCTGGAGGGATGTGTCGGATTTTACTAATCGAAATATTGAACACATCGATATCCTCCTCCCCGTTACACAGCTTATATATCGAAGAGAATTTCAAAACATTTGTGCGTGCTGCCTGGAGAAAAAGAGCTTTTTGACCACGAGGTATATGAGAGTTTAGTCCGCTCAGCATGTTCGGAAAATCAATAAGAAAATTCACATGTTTCACATGTTGAAAAATTTAGAAGGAAGGAAAAGTACATACGCCACTGCGCTAATGAATTGAAGTTTAATATCCTGAGGAAAATCCTGCTTTGGTTAGAGGCAATCTGTCATAAAGCTAAGATATTTCATGAACTTGCTCTGAAGTTTTTCCATTTGTTGTTCTATCAAGTTGTTAATGCGTACAATGTATTTGGTAGCCCATATCACTGAAATTTTATTTCTTGTTCTGTGCATCTTCAAACATATTTTTCAATGCAACTTTGATTTTCATCAATAATTTCAAAGAGCCATAAAAAAATAGAAGGTAACATCAGAGGAAAATTTATTCAAAAGTGATATTCTAACATCAACTTTGCAAATATTCTCAAAATTTCACTACGTTGTTTTCATAAATTCCCTTTCTTTAGTATCCCTCGCTCCGATTTCTACTAAATTTCTCCAGCCAGATTTCAACACGATTTGTTGAGTTGCTGCTGGTTTTCCGTTTCCCGCCTACATGCGGAAAATACAAACGACACACGCAGCCTTCTCTTCCATTCATTACTACCAACGGACTACCGTAACCAGATACGTAATGCTATATTAAAACGCTACAACGCATTTACGGATTCGAGAGGCCGTAGTTGTATTCCAGAAAAATTCAGATATTGATGGTATCAGATTCTTTGAATAGGAATGGGTTATTCAACTCGTTCAGCCATTCATCCGTCTTTGCGAAGGTGCTCGACCAAAACAGTAAAAGTGAAATAATATCTCATATCCGATACATGTTGCAGTTATACCATCGCCGTTTACGTAACCGGCTTGTAGAGAACGAATTTTTAAATGTGGAACAATGCAAGAAACGTTACGTTTCCTAGTCAAATCTCGGTGAAATCATCGATTATTCCTCAATGTGTGGTCTCTAACTAAAAGCTTCCAGACCATTTGTCGAAAGATAACAAAACAATAGCCTTCGAATAATTGCAAAACTTATTTTTTCTGGTTTTAAATATATTTGTGACGTTGTACACATACTGTTTCCAAAATAAATGCGAAAAACTTAATTGCAATTCATAAAGAGTAGCAACTACCAGAAAATTGTTGCACTTCGAATATGGGTGGATCTTTAAAACAAACCTAAATAGACAGTAAAATATTTACGGCATGACTACTACAAAAACGCACTTTTGAATGGGTAAAGTGGATGGACTACCCCTATCATTCTCCTTAACTAAATTTAAGGAAGAACTACCCAACTAGAGTTCTTGAAATATTTATTTCAAGAAGTTGAGACACCTTGACAGCAAAAAAAAATTTACCTTATGAATTTTTTATCTATATACCTACGCTTTCCTTCAGATTTTATTTTTTCAATTGAAAACGGTATGTTTCATGAAAAAATGACAAGAGGTATAGAAGTTTCTAACTAAAACTAAG
Source organism: Henosepilachna vigintioctopunctata (assembly GCA_030704895.1). Taxonomy (NCBI): domain Eukaryota; kingdom Metazoa; phylum Arthropoda; class Insecta; order Coleoptera; family Coccinellidae; genus Henosepilachna; species Henosepilachna vigintioctopunctata. Next base: position 1,287,976 of record JARQZJ010000104.1, on the reverse strand, counting down.
AATTCTTCCCCAAATTTAATTCAGAAAAATGTTGGGGTAGTCTAATTCAATCATGTCCATTCATTTTGAAAGAGTAACATAAATGCAAAAATGAAATTTTTATAATACTCGTAGTAATGCTTCAATAAGGTATTATCGTATTATCTCTTCTTCTTTTTAAAATGTATTAAAAGCTTATCTTTTTGCCATTTCTGTAGCGCCACATCTACCCAATGGTATGCTTTTAACCGTTTATATAACCAACTACACTTTATTTTGACTAAGGAATCCCCACTTAATTTTTTTGCATTTGTTTTAAATCACCTTGTATAAACAATATTTGACAAGTTGCTCTATGTCCATTAACTCTCGAAGAGAAATTGAGTAAATGTATTACTACTACTTTGAACTTTCATTACCTTCAGTCTCTTTTTCGGGGTGGAGGGTCTTCATCCTGCTCATTTTTGCATGATGACATGCAGGTTGCTGGGTATAGTTGGTGAATGTTAGTTGGATTTTGTGAGCAATTTTTCAGTTTGCTTGCCGTGTTTCCACAATATTTTCTCAATTTAAATCTAATTATATAATTATGTAAACGGTACTTGTCTATGCTCGATTGCGCAACACATCTTCAGGGATTCTCCTAATGATAAGCTTGGAAACGACTTAAAGTTGGTAGTAATAGAATTACGACGTGTACGTCTCACTCAATTCGATATTATATTCTCAAATTAAACAATTTCGAAACAACAGAACAAGCCAATCGTTGATTTCTTGTTATTATGTAGCCTCTACTATATAACACAATTAATGATATATTGAATACAGTATCGAAACATTTCTTTAATAAACATTATGTGATTTGAATTCCATCTTTTGAGTCTATCACTAACTTCTAAACCAGATAACATCTAATTAGGAATCAATAAATAAATCAGAACATATCGAAAAACACATGTATTGATTTTTACTTAAATATGACAGAGAAGAGGTTTGTTTATTCTTAATTGCAAACATTTTTTATGTAATATTTGTAACAGTTACACCTTCGTGTCCTAAGATGAAAGGAAATTTGAAACAAGTTTACAAAAATATTTAAAGTAAAATCGATAAGCCTAATTCACTAAGCAGAGGTAGATTATTCAAAATTTTGTTGAATAATTTTAACTTTCAACTTTATTCCATTAAAAGACTCCTCCTTTAATATTTTATATATTAAAGGAGGAATTATATATTCTAATATCTCTCCTTTAGTAGAGAGATATAAGAATAGAGAAGTTCTCTTTAGAATAGAGAATTAGAGAGTCACATCTCTAATTAGAAAAAGAAATGATGAATGTTTTTAAGCTCTTTTCTTGTTTTCTCAAGGGAGTAACTATAGAAACATTTGAACAAAATTTCAAATTCAGGTTTGCATCAACCAACTCCAATGAAGTTATAAATTAATAAGCCTATTTATTCAAAAAAACTAAGCTTGTCAACAATTGGCGCGTTTTTGTCTGAAATTGAGATAGCTGCCTCCAATTACTCTAACTTAATCTTATCTTATATCACATACTTAACCAATTTGACGTGTATATTTATTTTCGAAATAACTGTCAAACAAGTGCGTTCCAACTGGATCAATCATCATCAGAAATTGCCTTTCCGTTTGAAATAGAGCCAAAGGAATCTAGAAATATCTACAAAGTGGATATAACTGAATGGAGGTTTTGTACTTATTATTTATTATCCAGTTCCGCGTAACGCCTAGCATTACATTTTCAGGCTGCTGTAAGGTCATGGCGATGTCTTCGTTAACACTAACAAGAACAGTGCAACAATTTGTCATCGTCAATTCCGCACTTGTCACAGCAAATTGTGTATTGTGATATAAATTTATTGCATATGTCAACTTGCCGCATCATCATTGTTTTCAACTAGAATTAAATTTACCATGTAAAATTCCCAAGACTTGTCGATACCCAACTCAACATCGGCAACATTTTCAGACTATTTTAACAAGTTCATTACATTAATTGCCAATATGGAAGGTCACTAATCAATGCATTTAATAGATTTTGACATGTCTATAACGAATCAAATCATTGATTTATAATGATACTATGATGAATATCGAAAAAAATATAACAAAAAATATAATTAAAGGTATGATGTTTCAAAATGTTGAAAGTTGGTTGGAATGTTTCTAATGTTGATTGGAAATTGTGTAATCTGATAAAACTATATGATAATATGTCAGGCAGAAGACCATAAAACATTTTCTATAATCATTTGGTTGTTTCAACTATAACGTTTTACTGAATTTTGGAAAAATGTTATTTTTATGTGCTTTTGACCAATTGTTCATTTGAAAAAGTAATAGAAATCCATAAACTTTATTTTGATAACAGTAGTTCATTATTACATAAAATTAATTGTATTTTATATTTTGTTTTTAAGATAAAAAATAAAAACATTGGTTTTTCACTAATTTGATGAATTTGACTAAACTACCATTGATTTCGACCCAGAAATCGCAATTCGAGTTTTTTTTCTATATTTTCAAAAACTCTGTGTATATACAGTAAATGAAAATTGATATATTAGTATCAGTTATGTGGTCGGCAGATATATAAACTTTTTCCAATCTCAATACTTCTGTTGTATTGAGTTGGCTTTTTGCAGGATTATACTGAATACTCTATATTACATCGAGAAAAACTTTCAAAATTCAAAAGTTTTTGGAACTCGACTGGGATTCGAACCCAGGTCTTTCAGGTTTACGCTCTACTGCTTTCCAACTAAGCTACCGAGGTTCCTTTTGATTCTGAATTTTCATTATGATAAAATAATACATTTCTACATGTCCGTACGTGTTTGGTTAGAACGAATAATTTTCTGTTCTCAAACAAATCAATTTCAAATCTCCCAATCACCAAATAACTTTTAATTGTTCAATTATCTGTGACGTTAAGTGCCCAATTTCCAATTCTTTTGTATTAAATTTTGATGAATTCTATGTTATTATTCAATTAATTTTCATTGTGATCGTTCATTATAACGGAACCATCATGCCAGCAAAAAAAATTATTGATGTAGATATTAATGCAGTCAATAAATGATTCGAAATTAGTGAAGTATGCAAATCGTTGTTGTTTAGATTTACTTGCTGTGTAAATTGAAATATTTGGATTGTGATACATTTTATATGATACAAACATCATACAAAACAATACCGTCAGCGAAATATCTGTTCAGATCTGTTATAATTCATATTCATATCTGTAATTTCATTACAGATTCATTATTCATTACTTTTGCTCTAACAAAGGAGGATAATTATTCATAAATGAATCTATTTAGATCGTCAGCAAAGAAAAAAGGTATTCGAATAAACAACGAAATTACGAACCTAAAGGCGCGCACCCACTCGCGCACCAGCCTGACTTCCGGTACCTCGCACAATGTAAACACTTCCCTCACAGTGAGGCCAACTCGAGGTGAGCCATCGTCAGTCGGTTTTTGGTCGCGCATCAAAGGACACTCGGTCTCTAACCTCGCGTCTCGCGAGTGGATGCGTGTCGTCTATACAGTGAGGCGAGGATGAGTTTATTGTTGGGCGAGTTGAAGGCGAGACGGATGCGAGGTTGGTGCACTAGTGGGTGCGCGTCGTCTAAACCCGTCTTTAGGATTTACCATATGATTAACATGATAAATTCTTCTCCGTTACATAACGTTACAAAATTTTAAGCTTATAGTTTAATTGTAGAATTCAACTCAATATAATAAACATATAGAATATTACTTTTTGAAATAGTTATCTAAACTCTTGAAAATAGACCGAATTCGGGTTGATAACCCAAATCATATGTCGAGTGTTGATTCGAACTGTTTTTGTGGAATTTAGAAGTGCCAAAGCACTTGGCTAAATTCTATTTTTTATATCAATTCTAAATTATATTTTGTAACATAATTCGTTGAAATAGTATATACATATACCCATTGTCATATTTCTATAAAAAAGGAGAATTTTGAGTGATTAGTTCATTTCGAAAATCTTCAATTTTTATGAAATTGACATAATGATGAGACATATTCACTATATATTCACCACAGGTATTATACCTTTGTGAGGGTTAACAAAAATTTTTCTTGTCTTTGTTCATATCTAGTTGATACAACTATTTGAAGCATGTTAACTTATTCTCTTAATTATATGCAAATTTCTGTTAAAATTTAGAATTTGTACTATAAAGTGTATATGAATATGAATAAAAATCATTATTATTATTATTATTATTGAAAAGAACAATTATACATATACCCATTGTCATATTTCTATAAAAAATGAGTATTTTGAGTGATTAGTTCATTTCGAAAATCTTCAATTTTTATGAAATTGACATGATGATGAAACATATTCACTATATATTCACCACAGGTATTATACCTTTGTGAGGGTTAACAAAAATTTTTTTTGTCTTTGTTCATATCTAGTTGATACAACTATGTGAAGCATGTTAACTTATTCTCTTAATTATATGCAAATTTCTGTTAAAATTTGGAATTTGTACTATAAAGTGTATATGAATATGAATAAAGATTATTATTATTATTGAAAAGAACAATGACAGTGCAGTAAAATGTTTTTAACAATGCCAACTACCGTTTTGAAAAGAATTGAAAATCAAGAAAAATGGTCTCATAATATATGAATTGAGGAGTTTTTCAAAATATAAATATTTCCCTTTTTTTGTTTTTTTCACAATCTGAGGAAATGGTTTTGTAGGTATGAAGCTTTGTTTTCAACCCGAAATTTTGAAACAAATGTCATTGCATTGTATATAATTGAAAACTTCAGTAATAAAATATTTTGAATAATTCTGAAATTTGAAGATTATAGAATCTAGTTTTTTCGAGGATGATTGGAATAATCAAATTTTGTTATGTGTTCGAGAGGAAAATTATATTTTTATTCAAATCACTTTGGATTATATGTTTATTTGAACATTTTCATTCATTTTGACTTGGAATAATGACTTGGAAGTCTTGGAACGTTTAATGCTTTCAATAATTTACCAAGTACCTATATAGAAAACTAGTACTGTATTGAGATATTTGAGCTTGATCTGAGAAAGTATATTTCAAATAATGCGGAAGGTATGTAATTCAAATTTGACACTTCAAAATATGTAAGTTTTTTGTATAGTTTCAGCTAAAATAAATATTTCATCCAAAGGTGCGATCTTTTTCAGTGTGAACAAATATGAAAGTGTTTTGGAACTGTTTTCTATTTTATGCCCATTGAGAAGCTGTCTCATTCAGTTGAATGTGGCTTTATCTCTGTTAAATTGTAGACTAACTAATTGTCCACTTCTAAAATGTAGCTTATTAGGTGAATTACCTTCATCAAACTTATGATCAAAAATAAGGAAAATGAACAAATATTCAATATTCAAAACAAATATCAAACAAACATAATGAAGTAATTCTCTCTACTCAGGAAAATCATAGCTTCTACCTACCAGTTTAACTATTATTTATCACATCATCCACGTATATTCTTCTGTTTATTTCATTTCTGCAATTGAACGTATCAACAAGAGAAATTAAACCAAAATAATTACGTATCCAATGTTCCCACTCAATGTTCATGATATAATGACATACTTAAGATGCAGTGCGCTTGAAATTATATCTAATACTGCATTTAAAGAATTTAAATGGCTAGGCGTCATCAAGTGTTGCATCCAATAATGTTTTGACTTGAATATTCGTATATTAATGAGTGGTTCGGCCATTGGATTACCTATGTAGGCTGTGGTAATGATCATCTAGTGTCATTAAAAAAGGAATATGCATGTAGGAGAGATGTGCAATGTAAAATAAGTGTTCAACTTGTTTGAATTTTACCTTGAGAATTAATTGGTGCAGTGGCATCTCATCATTGCGGAATATAATATTTAATAGTCTAAGATCCGAGTTAAAAACGATCTTCACCGAGCTGATAATATAATGAAACATATTTTATAACAAATTTAGTATATTAGAAAATATGTTAAAAATGGGTTGCCTGAAAGAATCCTGGACAGACAATTATTATTTAAAAAAAATTATTGTTTTTAAGTGTTGCAACATCAAGATAATAAGAAAATTTTTTCCCTGACTTAAAGTATGAACGTATAGATGTGCAGCCGTTGGGTTGCCTATTATTTACCGGGACAAACTACTCGGTTGTCAGGTATAAACAGGTATGTCGATGCCAGTTACCTTCACTTGATTGGATAATAGAAAAAAATGTTATCAATATAAGCGTTGTTTTATTGCGAACATGTTGATATAGGGTTGTCTGCAAAAACTTGGTCCTAATAGGGGTTTGCGAATTTTCAAGATTTCAATTTTAACGCGAGTGGAAATGTGTGACAGAGAGATCCGAGTTGAGTATAGCATGTAATAATAAAGGACACAACTCAAAATATAATGACGTAAATAATACAAATATCAATACTTGTTTGATTATTACTTTGTCTAAATTGTTTTTGCTCTTTCTGGAAAAATTTGTGAGAAACAAAGTGGACAGCCGTAAATTCAAATTCATAAATAAAAAAAGACAATACTAAAAATTTTGTATGACGTTTGAAAATTTTATTAAAAAACGGCATAAATACAAAAATAATATCGATAAAAAATAAATTATAATTCGCATAATTCAAAATTTTTATATATTCATAATATGAAATTCGCAAACCCCTATTAGGACCAAGTTTTTTGCAGACAACCCTATATCAACGTGTTCGCAATAAAACAACGCTTATATTGATATAAAATTTTTTCTATTATCCAATCAAGTAAAGGTAACTGGCATCGATATACCTGTTTAAACCTGACAACCGAGTAGTTTATCCCGATAAATAATATGCAACCCAACGGCTGCACATTCTATACGTTTCATACTTTGAGTCAGGAAAAAAATTTCTTATTATCTTGATGTTGCAACATTCAAAAAAAATCATTTTTTTAAAATAATTAAACATTGTCTGTCCAGAATTTTTTTAGGCAACCCATTTTTGACATATTTTCTAATATACTAAATTTGTTATAAAATATGTTTCATTCTATTATCAGCTCGGTGAAGATCGATTTCAGTTCGGATCTTCTACTATAATGATAATCTAATCGGTTGACAAAATTTCAAACATATCTAGTGTCCTCAAACATATGTTTGAGGACATCACTTCAAAAAGGGTTGATACGACCCTTGAGAATATATTTGTAGCCCAGAAGGTTTGTGGAGTGAATGTAAGAATATTAGTGGAATTTATCGAAGGGTTTTGAATTATGTTATAATTTTCAAGTAAAGTATGAAAGATAAACTGACATTATGGGGAAAATAATTTTGATATTTCCATAAAACTTGATTCATTGATGAAAAATTATAATTGTTTTATTAGAGGTTCTATATTCAGGAAATATAACTGTTTGAGTTTCAAAGAGCGGTCCCAGTTGAGTTAAAAACATCGATTAAACTCCTTCCGGATTGATTGTCGTAGAATTTCTTCTCTAGTATTCCAGTCGTTTCATTTTTATCTGCAATGGACTTTTTAGCGGTTACGGTGAGGAGTGCTCTGGATTAGATGTTATTTCGTAACAGCTTTCGGAATATGTACCACAAATATATACGAAGTGCGACAAGTTCTGAAACAGTTACATTCACTCATCATAACCTATTTTTGAGAATCGCCGCATTTGATGAACTAATTCGTCAAGTTTACAAAACTATAGAAATTCTGAATTTTGTACCAATAGGCTGAATTATAATTATCACTGTTAAATGTAATTATCTAACTTCAACTAATTATTCAACTGACAAATTCAGGTTCGTCAAAAGCTTTGTTTTCAGAAAAACGACATCAACCGCGATAATGTTATTTCAACGCTGTCATTTATGTAAAATTGAGGGAAATTCATCTAAAAATTTTGTAACGATTTCAACAAATGCAACTAGATGCGCATTCGAAAATAATGAAGATATTTTTCATAGTAATTGCGATAATATGAGGAAAATATCCAGACTCTCGAAGGACCATAACGAAGTAAAAAACTTCGAAAAAATTCAGAAATTTTTGCTTTAATGTTAACTCAGTTCATATTCGATATTAATATCAACTATTTAACGAAAGTAACTTAGTATGTTCTTTCTCACAGTAAATTTTAAAATATGTGCTCATAGTACCACCAATATACTAATATAACCAATATAATATTCAATAGGTTATTTGCAATTATATTTGTAAGTAATCCTTACTCAAAATACAACACAAACCTGATTTCGATTCGATGAAATCAGTATGTACACATAAAACCCTTTGTTTTGTGCTAGCACGATTATAGAACGAACAAACACTTTTTTTTTGTGCTATCATACTGGCACTAACGTAAAGGCACCTAATTCCGACCACTGATGCTTATGATTGAATGAATCGTTCAAAAGATAATGAAATTATTGAAAAATTAACTTAAAAAATGGTTTTTCTGAAAGGTTATATACTCTAATTTTAAGAAATGTACATTATTTGATCCTATAATGACTCGATCATTTATATATTTGTTGTTGAACGGAAACGATTGGAAATTAACTGAAGGCACCGTTTACCGACCGGCTGACAACAACTACCCCTGTATTCGACCACTGAGGATCCTGATTCCGACCGACCATATTCACCTACTAAAATAAACTTTATGGTTTATAAAATCATTGTGAATACCGTGGAAAAAAATTATTATATAATTGGGTCAAAATATAAATTGAAAAAAAAGTTCAGTATTCATTAGGAATTGAGTTATATCGGCATTGAGTGCAAAAAAAGTCAGGAAAATAACGAAAATTAACTCATATCATAAAATAATAAAAAAAATAGAATTCCAATTTTTAATGATGATTGAGGAATAATTATTAAATTGTTTATAATTAATTATAATACAAGTAATAAATGAATTCACGAATTGTTTTTCATATGCAGCTCATTTATTTTAGGAACAAGTCCCACGACTGGATATGATATCCTTCATATCATAAACTAGAATATCATCTTAATCTGGCCATTTCCAGAAGTTTCCGCTCATAGTCATTGAGTTTCTCATCAACCTCTTCAATGACTATCTTTTTTTTTCACATTTAATTTGACACGAACTGCACCCTCTCGTAGTTTTTGTTGTAATGCCCAGCCTTCCGTTAAGATTTTAGAGACAGACATTGACATCTGGCACAGGATGATTCTATGAAGGCAGCTCTATTTTACAACTTTTGGTAGAAGTTTTGAATATTTCAAATAAAATATTCAAAAACGTAAATGGTCGGCAGTTATACAGTAGGCCGGTCGGCAACCGGTGCCTTCACGTAATATCCGACCCTAGGATCCTGATCCCGACCAGGCATTCTCACCTTTTAATAGTGGAAATTGACACTCCAATTACAAAGAATCTATTTGAGTGAGCCTCGGTCGCATACAGTGTATTATACAGAGATAGCGTTTAGAGTATATAACTGAATACGAAACACTTAAAGAAAAATCTCTAAAATAAAAAATTAACATCATCTACAAAGTGCAAAATTCCTGTTACCGACCAATAGGTCGGAATGAGGAAATGCTCATATTTTATAGGGATCCGCATTCCGTCCATTATTATTTGATCGATAAATCAATGAAAATATGTAATTTCTGATTACATGTTGAAATTTTATGTTAGAAGGATATACTTAGAAAGATATTACAATATCGTAAGTATGTAAATATGTATAATAAACAAAAAATGTAAATTTGAAAAAAACGAACCTTATTTCGATTTTGTTCGAAATTAGAAAAATAGTGGAAATTGAAAGTTCCATTGCAAAGAATCTATTAAAGTTAGCCCCGGTCGCATACAGGTGTATTATGCAGAGATAGCATTTAGAATATATAATTCAATAGAAAACACTTTCAAAAAAACCTGCAAAATATAAAATTAACATTATCTACAAAGTGCCAAAACTCCTGTTACCGACTGAGTGGTCGGAATGAGGAATGCTCATATTTTATAGGGCTCCTCATTCCGTCCGTTATTATTTGATCGTTAAATCAATGAAAATATGTAATTTTTGCTAACATGTTGAAATTTTATGTTAGAAAGTAATACTTATAAAGATATTGCCATATCGTAAGTATGTAAATATGTGTAATAAACAAAAAATATAACTTTAAAAAAACAGAAGTCTTGTTTCGATTGTGTTAGAAATTAGAAAAATAGTGGAAATTGAAAGTCTGATTGCAAAGAATCTATTAAACTTAGCCTTGGTCGGATACAGGTGTTTTATGCAAAGATAGAGTTCAGAATATATAACTGAAGACAAAATACCTACAAAAAAACTTGGAAAATAGAAAATTAACATTATGTTCGAAGTGCCAAAAGTCCTGTTACCGACCGAGTGGTCGGAATGAGGAACGCTCATATTTTATAGGGTTCCGTATTCCGTCCATTATTATTTGATCGATAAATCAATGAAAATATGTAATTTTTGCTTACATGTTGAAATTTTGGGGTCTTAATGAATCAATAAAGCATTTGAAATTAAAAAACTCGGAACTTATCACAACATTCTTAGAAAAAATCCAGATGTTCGTTTTCACTAATTTATGTTTTTTTGAGATCAATATAGTACGAATACGGACGCTCTCGTACATTTTGTTAAATTGAACCGCTTTCCGTTCACATATGAAAGAGAAGTCTTGATATGTGACATATTATGAGTGATTCTATTGAATGCTGTCTATTTCACAACTTTTGGTCGAAATTTGGATGTTTTAAAGTAGAAAAACCAAAATGGTCGGATACAGGAGACCGGTCGGCAATCGGTGCCGTTATACAAAGTTGATAAATAGAGGATTAATACTGAAACTGTAAAATATTCAACTTCAAACTACGAAAGTCTCAAACGACACAAAATTCATTTCGTTTCACTGAAATCGGTAAGCACACTGAACACTTTGTTTTTTATAGTTTCATGTTGCGATTATAGCAAATTATCAACAACCACAACACATATTACACTATAGACAATAATTGAAAAATATAGAATTCATACCAAAAGTTCAAATTATTCAGCTTCAAACTGCCAAAGGTTTGAGAAGCGTCTTATTTGCATTAGTATAAAGGGTGTTTTTTTTAGAGGTATAGAACTTTAAATTACAATAAAACAACGATGGATCATTCGATGGACAAGAATTGTTTTTTATTCGAAAGATAATCTTAATTTTCAATGACTTTCCAGCATTTGTGGACGGCTATCGGCAATAACAAGGCGAATATTGTCTTGCAAATGGTCAAGCGTTTGTGGATTATCCGCATATACCAATGACTTTACATAGCCCCACAGATAGTAGTCTAGCGGTGTTAAAGCACAATATCTTGGAGGGCAATTCACAGGTTCAAAAGGTGAAATTAGGCGGTCACCAAACGTGTTTTTCAATGAATCGATTGTGGCACGAGCTGTGTGACATGTTGCGCCGTCTTGTTGAAACCACAGCTCCTGGACATCATGGTTTTTCAATTCAAGAAGGAAAAAGTTAGTATTCATGGTTCTATACCGATCACCATTGACTGTAACCTTCTGGCCATCAACGTTTTTGTAGAAGTACGGACCAATGATTCCACCAGCCCATAAAGCGCACCAAACAGTCAGTTTTTCTGGATGTAACGGTGTTTTGACATACACTTGAGGATTATCTTCACTCCAAATGCGGCAGTTTTGTTTGTATACGTAGCCATTCAACCAGAAGTGCGCTTCATCGCTAAACAAAATTCTTTGATTTTTGTTTCAACGGCAATCACATTTGAACATGGCAACGGCAATCTCGTTTTGGGCCCATTCGACGGATCTACGCCTTGCTTGATGATTGTTTGGATTCAATTCTTGCACGAGTTGGATTTTGTAAGCTTGTAAACTAAGATCCTTTCGCAAAATCTTCCATAAAGTGGATGGACTCGCATCCCTAGGGATGCGAGTTATCAATAAGAGTAAACGTGGTGCAAAAACGTTTCATGGTTAATCGAATTAACTCTGATGGACGATTTTGTCGACGATAAAATGGACGTTGTGCGCGATACGTATTCCGCACAGAACCATTATTCTCGAAATAAAAGCACTATTTGGAAGCGTTGTTCAGGCCTGAGCCTATTCATGATGAATTGCCAAACCAAAATGAGAATAAATCACTTCTCAGCTGTCGAATCGGTCGCCATCTTCAACAGTAATGCCAACTTAAAGTTCTATACCTCTAAAAAAACAACCCTGTACAAGCTAAATTAACGGAGGAGGTGTAAAATTCCAATAGACCACCAGCGCCACTGTTGGCATATACTAATTTCATTGCCTGTTTGAAGTCGGCCGTGCAAGAGCTCTCCTATGGATGATGCAATAGAATCACATAGCATTTCGTAAGTTTTTACTAATAAGCGTCTGTTTTAATGAAGATATATATATATATATATATATATATATATATATATATATATATATATATATATATATATATTTATATATATATATATTTAGCGACGACGCCGACGGCGCAACGTAAATACGTTTCTACGCGAGCGCTGAAAATATAGTTGATTTATCTGAAGATCTTTGTAGTTACGAGTATATCACATTAGTTTACGGTTTCTATATGACCTCAGGACGCCGCGGCGCACTGTTTGGGAACCCTTCTTGTATAGGATTTAAATCCAGATCTCGGTCTAGTCTAGATCTAGATCTATAGTATGCTCAGCTTCCATCAGATTCCTTACGGAGATGGTAACTTAATGCTATCTCAGTGGAAACGAAAAATTCACTTTCATAGTTATTTGTATACTAGAATGTGGTGTGACATAATGAGAACGCATAAATACGTCGTGCATTTTGTTGAAATACAAAATGAAATGTTAATATCTTCAGTATTATTACTTATAACTTAGTAACTATAACTCAGTGTTAATTTGACTTCTCACAACTTGTTAAATCATTTGGAATCAGAATCAAATATCTAAGCAAGGCACTTTTAATTTTCATCAACAATTTATATTGACTCGATATGAAATTAAGGCTTTTAATTATCTTCATTTTTATCTGAAGTTTTCTGTGACAAATTTTAACAGCTAGAATAATTATATTAATGAGTTTACAGCCGTAATATTATGTCTAGGAAATACATTATGTAGTGCCATAAAACTACCAGTGTCACTTAGTTGGTTAGACTTTTCGACTTAATTTCTTGATCAAATCACGTGCAATGTAGGACTAGGAACGTGTCATCATACTGAAGTTAAATTTCTAGGTTTTTTCTGTTTTCTCGACTCCGAAAATAGTTGGATAAATCCTCTTCACAATAAGACCTCAAATTATGTTTAGATCACGTATTCTCACTGAAATAGCCTTGAAATGAATAATCTCTGTATATGGAAGAAGTAAGTTTATTTTATCTACCCGAAAATCAACTATCACAGTTCTGTCTGTTGAACTATATCAATATTTATGTTATGAATTTCTGAATGACAATGATTTTTAAATGTGGAATAAGGTCACGAGATCAGTTTTCTCGCTTAACTGTTATGGTGAAAATTTGTAATATGAATAATTTATTTTTAAATCCCATTTATTTTACCAATATCATAAATTATATTATGTTAATAAATTGCTGTTAATCAACTTTTTCTGATATAACTTATCGACTAATGTTTCCTCGTATGTTTTGATGTGGTTTTTTGTTAAATCTCTACTCAAAGATGACTGGAATTTTAGATATAAATTCTGAAAAAATTTCGGAAAAACATATCTTAGTTTATTATTCAACAATTGTAATTTAGTTGATTGAGGAAGGAAATACCTTTTGAAATTCTATTTAAAATATTCAAAAAATTGAAGGCATTCTAAGAGTGTTTATCCACCTGATGAGGGTATTGTAAACCGAAACAATATTGTAGTGGACGATGCATATGAAGACATATGTATATATATATATATATATATATATATATATATATATATATATATATATATATATAATATTTTTGAAATTCTCAGTTTGTGTTTAATTTATTAATCAATTGTCACACTTCAAATTTTCATGTCAATTTTTTATATTGAAGTGTGTTTGGCAGAAATATAATATTGTTCATTGATGACTATGGCAATTCATGCACAAACATTATTATTATGCTAGTTGATTTTGAATAACTGAAATACATAGTTTCTATAATAGTTTTTTCCTTATTTCAGGTGAGCATTCTTGCATTGGTCCTTAATGATAGAATTAGAGGTAGAATGGTGAGTGAGTATATATTTTTCGTTTCATAGAATTAGACTTTATTTACTTTATGAAATTATCATTGTAAATTATTCAATGAACATTAATCACATATATAATCAGAATTTGGATGTTAGAAGATATTTAATAATTGGCAAAATGTCAAACCTGCTTTCTACTTTGAGTATTCATACAAACATATGTTTTATTCATGAAATTATATTTATATTTCATTAAGAAAGTATTTTCAATATAAACAAAGTTAAACTTCAATGATTTTTTGTCGTTCCGATCCCGTTACTTTCCCTTTTATTATTAGTTCTTCATAATATGAACTTGAACAATCTCGATGAGGAAATATTAACGAAAATTTTATCACATTTTATGTTTAAAAATAATCGGTATAACGTTAATCAAAATCATTCAACTCTATAATATAATGAACATTCGTATAAATGTATGAATGAATTCAACTGTATCAATGTTCATTGATTAATGTTGTTATATTCATTATTTGTTTGATTTCCGGAAAATTTCGTGTTCACCATTGTTATTTTATTTCTTTCTTTTCTTTCAGAATTCCATGTCCTTATATTCCTATCGGTTATCGCATATTAATATTAACACTATTTAATATAGACTGTTGCAAATATGTATTGGAATTATTACTAGTTGTCTTGTTGATTTTGCTTCATAAAACCAAGCTTCAACTTTTAGGAAAATTTCAACTGTCATTTTACTCATCATGAATGTACTTTGGTTGAATCAATTGCATTATATTAATGCTTATATTGTAATAACAATTTAGTGTTTTAAATAGAAAAGAAGTTATTTGTCATAACTGAAGATAATGTCTCCCGATTTGTCGGATGACACCTGCCATCCGAATTTATGACAAAAACACAATAACAATGGTGATACATTTTTAAATGTATCGAATAATTGAAAATTTTTGACTAGATTCTGCCAATCCGCCGAAATACATCTTTCGATGACCTGTTTCAATAAACTCTTTATGAACAGTCGATATCCCGAAACATGTTTTAATGATAATGACGTCGAATGATATAAATAATTTTGTGGAATTTATCTCAGTGTTTTGAATTATTACCATACATATGAAAAGTGCAATGAAGTGGCGACAAAAATATATGGAAAAGTTTTCAAAAATTTATTCAAAAATCACCCTGTTCAATAAAATTATTACTTATGTCATTTGATAGATTAATTCTTTATTTGAAAAGTTTTTATGTACTCATGCTAGGAAAATTTTCTGCGAAATGCAGCATTGTGTTGAGAATTATACTGGAGTTTTTGAAAAATTAAATAACTTCGTATTGTTTCTATATAACGATCATGTAAGCAATGAAAATGATTTCAGAATAGTTATAAAAGTATTCAAAAAATAAAACGCCATATGCATATAAATCAGTAAACCTCCTTTGTTTCTGAACCTTCTTTATTTTTCAAATCAAAAGCCATTATCTGCAATGCTTTAAAAAAGTCGTTGATTTCAAATGTTCAATGATACTGTTTTTTTGAGGACTATATTTTCAGTGTTTTATTTCAACTGCTCAAATTTAATTTTGTCAAAATTTTAATATGAAATGAAATTTATTTCTAACCTATTGACACAATAGACAACAAATTATTTTGTAAAAGTTACCTAGGTAGGTACTATTGAAGATTTTCAATTGCTGATAAAATGAAAACTAAAGAATAGAAAAATTTATTTTTAATTATATATACTTATTATATTTATATTCAGGTGCAGGTTTTACATTGACAATCCAATGAAAACAAATCCCTCAATTTGTCTGAGAAAAGAATAGATCTATATTTCTATGCTAGATCATTTATGTTCTCAAACCTTTGCCACCATTCCGTTCCAGCTTTCTTAATATCTTAGCAAACCGGGTTGTTATTTAAATACCTAGATTACAAACTGACTCATCTTCGAGGAGGTGAAGTAACCACGGTTATAATTAGATCGCCATCTTCTTTTATAGTCGTCTGTGGTCTGTGACCTGAAGTCGCGTAACACAGCTTTCTTAGCTGCATAACTAGCATTCATTGTTTACTTTTCAATGTTTAAAAGTCTAAGTTCAAGTACGTGAACAAATAATTGGAAAAAGTGCGACCGAAAGTGAGAACGTTGCGTTGTTGACTTGTGCTTGACCCCTGGATCGGCGACGATTAACCGAACATGGAAAATGTCTGTTAAAATCTGGCTTATGTACCGCAGATATGGAGAGATTTGACTCTGCTGGCATTCGAGAAATTTTTACAGAAATGTGAGTTCTAAAGTGTTCGATAGTCTCTTCGGAATTCGTGGAAATACTTAAAAATGTAAATCTTCCTTGGAATATAAAATCGCATTGAAATGGCAATATTTGTTATAACATCAGATACAGCCATGTGTATGTAAATAAAGCTGAAAAAGAATGACAAACGACTCAATAAAAAATACA
This sequence comes from Henosepilachna vigintioctopunctata, assembly GCA_030704895.1. Lineage (NCBI taxonomy): Eukaryota > Metazoa > Arthropoda > Insecta > Coleoptera > Coccinellidae > Henosepilachna > Henosepilachna vigintioctopunctata. The sequence continues at coordinate 1,271,223 of JARQZJ010000104.1, read as the reverse complement.
CATATAACGAATTTAGGAATAACAACACTGATGTTATCAGTTTTTTTTATTGAAGGAAGAACCCGAAATAATATAATTTTATGCGAAATATATTTCGGCATTTTTTGCATTCAAAGCAGTATGATATATGTGTCCAGTTAATTATTGGAGTTTGATTAAGTTAAGATTAAGTCATATTTGAGTTGATTGAAATGTTGTTGTCACTGCACCTTTTGAATTACCATATCATGTTTGGAGGTATTTATTTTTATTATGTTACTCATCCATAAAGAAGCGATTTTAATCTGAAAAAAATGTATAGGCGATTGATTCTGCATGGCAAAATCATCACGTACTAAGTAATAAATAGAGACCGGATTGTATGCATTGGCATATTTAAACCATTTTCAGCGGCAAATGCATATTTTACCTAAGAGTTTATCTAATTATGATGTTTATGTTGGTACATTTACGATATTTTTCTGAATGCAGTGCACTCACTTTGCGTTCCGAATGTATAATATAAACATAATATAAAGGGAATAATAATAATAGTTGTGACTTTGGGTTGACACCATATTGAACAATAACCAAGGGTTGGAAGTTTGTGTCAACTTGATAGTTTCATTAATGAACTTTTTCCTAACTAATGAAACTATGCGTGCTGATATAGTATCTAGAAGTTTAAATGTTTAAATTCTAACCAGTTACCTCAGTAGATAGAATAATTTCAATGTGATGTGATATTACTGCAGTGTATTACTTATGATTGCCTATCCAAGAATAATTTACTAATTGTATGCTGATTTTTGAATAAAAAAAATTGTTATCCTTTTCTTTCGGTTTCCGAAAGTTTATCATCTGATTTTGCATATTGGTGCAAATTGCGTGCATATTTCGAGCATTCTTCATTTATATTTGAATGCATATGACAAGCTTTTTATGCTGGAATTAATACGGTCTCTAGTAATACGTATATACGACTGTAATATAATGGGTGTTTTTTTTAGAGGTATAGAACATTAAGTTGGCATTACTGTTGAAGATGGCGACCGATTTAACAGCTGAGAATTGATTTGTTCTCAGTTTGGTTTGGCAATTCATCATAATCACGCCTGAACAACGCTTGCAAATAAAGCAATTTTATTTCGAAAATAATGGTTCTGTGCGGAATACGTATCGCGCAAATTTTGTTTAGCGATGAAGCGCACTTCTGGTTGAATGGCTACGTCAACAAACAAAACTGCCGCATTTGGAGTGAAGATAATCCTCAAATGTATGTCAAAACACCGTTACATCCAGAAAAACTGACTGTTTGGTGCGCTTTATGGGCTGGTGGATTCATTGGTCCGTAGTTCTTCAAAAACGTTGATGGCCAGAACGTTACAGTCAATGGTCATCGGTATAGAGCCATGATTACTTACTTTTTCATTCCTGAATTGAACAACCATGATGTCCAGGAGCTGTGGTTTCAACAAGACGGCGCAACATGTCACACAGCTCGTGCCACAATCGATTTATTGAAAAACGCGTTTGGTGACCGCCTAATTTCACATTTTGGACCTGTGAATTGACCTCCAAGATCTTGTGATTCAACACCGCTAAACTACTTTCTGCGGGGCTATGTAAAGTCATTGGTCTATGCGGATAAGCCACAAACGCTTGACCATTTGGAAGACAATATTCGCCGTGTTATTGTGGCCACAAATGTTGGAAAAATTCATCGAAAATTGGACGTTCAGATTGGACATCCGAGCCAGCCCTAGCGGTCATATGCCAGAAATCATATTCAAAATGTAATGCCACAATATTATGTTTCAAACAAAACAAAATTCTTGTCAATCGAATGATCCATCGTTGTTTTATTACGATTTAAAGTTCTACACCTCTAAAAAACACCCCAAATACGACTTTACACTAGATGTTGAATAAATCAATTCATTTCTCAGAAAAAAATAGTGTCCTTTATTTTTTACTGTTTTTGACATATTTCATCTTCATGTTTTGGTAGAATTGAAATCAAATATAGTATCGTTAATCATCTATGGAAAATAAGAAGATTCAAGCTCTAAATTATAATTTTTTTGCGATCGACACTTAAACTTAGCCTGTTTTTTGAAACGTGAGCGACTCTGAAATCCTAGAAGTGGAGATTGTAGTTTTCTGAAAATCTATCAGGATTGTATAATGCGAAAAAGTCATATATTCTGGTGTGATGGAGGCGAAATGTTTTCGATTCTAGAATTGATAGAAAGATTAAGTCTGAATGCATAATGATATCACATCATTTGTTTAGGAAACAAAAATAGGAAACAAAATGTTTAGGTACCAAAGTGAGACCTTGATCGAACAACGAATTATTCTGGGAAAGTGAAGTTAACTTGGTGGGGAATAGGAAGGAAATCCAATGGTGTATGCTTGTTTTACGTAACATACTCAAATAATAAATTTTTATTGAAGCAATTTACTGACGGAACATATACATCTGGTCGAGTTTATATAATAACCTTGGTGGAATAATTATTGAGAAATATTAAGAGATCTTGAATTCTCAGGAAATTCTTCTAAACACACAGATTTTAATGTACATATGCAAATGAGACAAAAAATAAGAATATGTCATGTATTGCCTAGAAAAACGTCATAAAAGAATATTTATAGCAATTTTCACAAATGTAACAATCAGATTCGTGCTGAATTTAGTTTCGAAAATAATGTGAAAGTTCCAACGCATATTTAGAAGTACGCTTGTTAACTACTGGAATCATTTTCATTTTCATGCTCCAGATTTTTTTACCGGGTTTGTAATACAATATTTTATACTCGTATATGTATGTACTTATATATGGATATATAAAATTCGAATATAATATTGCTTTTTCTCCATGTGACATTGAAAAGAAAATTCAATTCAAAGAATACAAAAATTTTTTCAACGAAAGGGTTAAATAAGTGTCCTAGAATTTATGTTCTAATCACTTCGCAAAAACATGAAACTATTATATCATAGCGTCTATCTTTTGGGCAAATACTCAATTTCTTCAATTGAAAATTTACTTTAGAATTTTTTTTTCGATGTTATTGATATATTTCGAAATATTTATTATTTATTGAATATAAACTTGAATTAAAACACTTGAACTTATGATTTACACTTTATTAACTACATAGCATGACGCGTTTCGTCGTTACAAACGACTTCTTCAGATGCTTACAGAATAATAACAACATTTTGAAAAACACAGTTATAAATATCAGGGAATTTTGGGATTCTATGGTTTTGGTTTTACCTAAGATATTCTATTCTGAAAAATAATTTCTATTACCTGAAAAGGTTTGAAAAGGGTGAATTGTTTAATTCTATCTGTTCATTGAGTAAATTTCCAGAATTTTTAAGCCGATTTATTTCCATTATTTCCCAATAATCTAATTGACTACTTCTCTCTATATTTCGTAAAATTTTGAAATTCATATCAAAAGTATGGTTTTCTGTTAATAAATGGTTAGCATAATTCGAATAACTTTTATTATGGGCGAAGCTATATTTATGTTCCTGTATTCTACTACCCAAATTTCTACTAGTTTTACCCATATATATATATATATATATATATATATATATATATATATATATATATATATATATATATATATATATATATATATATATATATATATATATATATATATATATATATATATATATATATATATATATATATATATATATATATATATATATATATATATATATATATATATATATATATATATATATATATATATATATATATATATATATATATATATATATATATATATATATATATATATATATATATATATATATATATATATAGGGCATACAAGTGGGTATCAAAAAAGAAAATAGAATAAATGTCAAATGTCTCGCCTTTGCAGACGATATTGCTATCATCACAGACAACAGAACTGAAGCCATTCGCGCCGTGGAAAAACTACATGAAATTGCGCAGAAAACCGGGTTACAAATTTCTTATGATAAAACCAAATACATGGAAAGAAAACCAAAAGATAAATCTTCTCTTATGACAAAACATGGTGAAATTCTGCAAGTAGGCCATTTTAAATACCTCGGGGAAGTTATACAGTCCTCAGGTTTAAACCGAATCGCTAATGAACAGAGAATAACCAAGCTCCAAAGGGTCTACAAACTAACATGGGCTCACTATAACAAAAAGTGCATTTCGAGAGGCGCCAAATTGAGGCATTATAACACAACGATTCTTCCAGAAGCAATCTACGCAGCTGAAACAATGGTTATTGGGGGCCATTCAAGAATTAGAGAAATAGAAAAACAAAAACGAAAAATTCTCAGAAAGATTTACGGGCCAATCAATAGAAACGGTATTTGGATGAAAAGACCTCAAAATGAACTGTATCAAAAGACAAATACAATAACGGAAGAAATCAGAAAACGACGAGCAAAGTTCTATGCACATGTCTATAGAATGAAACAGTCCGGAATACCGAAGAAACTACTCAATATAATTATGAATAGTAAATGCGGAACAGAGTGGCTAAAAGAGGTCCAAAAGGATCTACAACAAATCAACATAAAAAATCTCGAAGATCGCACTGAATGTCGCTATAAAATGGCACATATAAAGTTTGAGCAAAAATTAAATCGTCAACCTGGAGTAAAGTGGACAGATGAACGGAAGAAAGAGCATTCAGAGAGGTATATATATATATATATATATATATATATATATATATATATATATACCGGGACATGTTCCACAATTCAATTGGTAAACACCTGATTTGTCTTCTCTTTTAATTTTATTTCTATTGTTCTTAATGTGTCTCGATAAATTATTATTGTTCGTTTTAAATGAAATATTAAAATTATGTTTATTTAAAAAGGTTTCGACTTTTTGACTGACGTTTCCAAAGTATGTTAAACTGTTATATTTACGATTTGTGTCCGACTGATAAGGAAATACTAATCGTAGAGCTTTCCGATAGAGTTTTTTTGTCAAGAATTTTTGTCACTAGTTCGCTTTCATAATTATTATTAACCGCAATCTGTTTAATGATATTCAGTTCTTTATTGAAATTTTCTTCTGATAAAGGTATATTGGTTAATCCGTGTATCATACTTTGAAACGCTGCCATTTTAAACTATTAAAAACCATAGAATCCCAAAATTCCCTGATATTTATACCTGTGTTTTTCAAAATGTTATTATTCTGTAAGCATCTGAAGAAGTCGTTTGTAACGACGAAACGAGTCATGCTATGTAGTTAATAAAGTGTAAATCATAAGTTCACGTGTTTTAATTTAAGTTTATATTCAATTATAATGGATTTACATCAATTAAACGCCAACACTATCAATTAATTTATTGATAATATTTTTTTCTTCAGAATGAAAAATTTATTCTGAATGGCCACACCGTTTCACTATATGAGTTCGCCGAAATTTTGTTCCTTTTATTATATATTTTTTATTCATTTATTAATGAATGACATCTATTAAATTCAATTCAGATCAAAAGTGAATGAAACATGAAATGAAAAGTAACCTTTTTCACAAATAGTGATTCTTTTTTTAACACATTATTTCTTACTTTTATCAATAATAATGTACCTACACGAAATTTTACCAAAAGTTTTCACATTCTAAACATCGAATGTTTAGACAATAATTTTGTTCACCGAATTTAACTTAACTGCAAGTAAAAAAGAAGGAAACCACTTCTGCAGCTTGATATCTGATACATGCTGATTCTTCAGCACTTCAGCTGATTCTTTAGAGGCCGGTATAGTCCCATTTTGTCCCACGAACTGACGAGATGATTCGAAATGTATTTGTCCTCAATTCAAATATATTCAGAATTGAACGAATGAATCGGTAGACTGCTTATTGGAATTGTATGTGGAGTCCACATTGTCCTTAATGCAATTAAAACTGCCGCTGATTGTCTTCCTGTTCACTTCGAATTCATTATAGTGAAAATTTACTCATTTTTTCCTCATATAAGTACAGCATTCGAATAGACTATTTGTAAGAGTTTTGTGATTCTTCGGAAACAAAGTATCACAAACTGCTGGACTACAGTAAAACAAAGTGGCTTGGTTTGGTGCCGGGCTTGCTGCCTTAGAAAAACTTTTTTCCCTGTATCGAAAAATGTCCCAATATTTCTGCTCAAAAACCCCAGACCAAAATTGTCGTTACATTTTTCTTTCGTACACAAGCAACCACGTTTCATGCAACTAGTTATGTCGAATGGACATAGTTTCATGAAACGGACTGAATCGATGGCCATACAGTGAGCCAGGAGAATTAATTGTCTCCGAGGTAAACTGGCACGAAAAGAGAATACGGTTTTCCTTCATCACATCGCCCGTAACAAGGACAAGAAAGATAGGCCGCTATTGACCAGCAGAATGTGAAACCTGAGTTAATAAAACTACCGAAAAATACTTAGAGAAGTAGTGTCTGTTAAACTCAGAACTAGAAGAGTTTGAGTGGGCCAATTGTAAAAAGCGCCTCCGCGAAAAGAAGTTTAGAGAGTACTGGATTACGCAAGGATTTATTCACAATAGCCAAGATACGAAAGTTTTTGAAAATTTATCACTTTTTTCCATCTTAGCGACAGATGAAAAAATCTCTGGCTGAAATGCCGAGAATTTTTCTACTCAACAACATGGTTTCGACTTTTTTCAGCCCTTTCGTTTTATTATCATTTAAACTTATAATATTTATCAAAATTTTCCGCAATTAATGATTACGTTATGTTCTGCATGGAAGTATCCAGAACAACTGAACGAAATGGAAAAGTGTCCAAATATGAATAGAGTTGAGGGAAATATGAATAGGGAAAATATGAATATGAATAGAGTTGAGTGTCGTAGTGATATCTATTTTGATAACGAAGATAAATATAAATGAATCGTGCACTTAGGCCCATAATTATATAAAAGCAAGACCCGATTTTTCAGTTATTTCAATTGTTCTATTTGTTTCGAACATATTTGTTCAACTATTAAATTAAGCACTTCTAAACACTAAAATAGGGCTTAAAATTCGCGTCACTACGGAGTCTTAGTAAGTCTTACTTACTCAACTATTTTCTGTTCAGTTCCTTGATTATTTTGTGTTATTCTATTTTCTGTAATGAAAAACTTGTAGAACACAAAATTTTTTTATTATATAGTTCGGCAGATGTCCAGTTTTGTTAAAAAAATAAAATAAATGGTCAACTTATGTATAGTGCAAGACGCCATATTAAGTTTGTTTTGTAACGGGATCCAGACTTCTCAAAAACCAATTCAACCAAATTGAGGTCTTAGCAGCTACAAGCATCGTAGCTACACCCTCAACGTGAGAAGCGAGTTTTCCGATCTGCAGTGTTTCTGTGGTCGCAAATCAGGTCTAAAAATTGCGGAACGACTTCTAGCTTGAACTTTATCGAACGTCCCATGTTATTTACAATCAATAAAAAGCAGTAGACGCCGCGGATGGGATGCTGGCCACCATAAAACTCTTCTGGTCTCCGTCTCCGTAGGCCGTATTAGGAATAATGTAACATTGTTTTCCTTAAAGCCGGCTCTCCACTACCGATTTCAAGTCAGTGCACTTCAGCTTTCGTTGATCTGAGAAAAGGTCGGTGTCAAGGCGTCCGTCCGGTCGGTGGCCGTGTTTTTAGCGTGTTCTGTGCCAAAATGGACACCTTCAATCAAGGTGAGTTATTTCGCACGATAAATTCCTTGTATCCACTTGTTGCGATTGACGCTTTTGGAAATCAACCGGAATAGACTAGGAATTTGGTATTAACTGATGGAAAACTAGAAAATGATGTTTTTTTTTAAATAGATGTTCAAAATATATTTTATATCCATATTGGGTGTTTATCAGTAAGGTTCGGAAAAAATTGACATTGGATCTTAAGTTAGCTGCGCAATGAACCATGAGACAATCTGGAAATTTAGGTAGGGACTGGTTGATGTTGCATAATTCCGCTTGTTTGTCTGTCTTTTTTCACATTTTTGCTGACATTTTTGCTAGCATTTCTGACATTTTGCTAGAGTTCGAAGATTCGTTTTAGTAAAAGTAACTATCGAATGTTAGAAGGAAAATATGAGTTGACTATTATGTCATGTTTACTATTAGTGACAATAACACATATCAGTTTTCATTGGTGAATTATTGAAAGATGTACTTAATCAAGAAATATTTTGCATATGGTTAAATTATTTTCAGTAAGATATTCAGTAATTTTAACTCGGTAATATATTGCTACATTTGCTACATCCTTTGACAAAAATCCCACTTCCTGGAGCTGTGCGTATCTAGATACACACTTATAAAATATTCGGCATACTTTTTTGGAGTTGATTATTTTCTGCAGCTTCACCTTTCTTTCATGTTGATATCACAAAAGCATTTGTGACAAAGTTTTGGATCCCCTTAACAGAGGTGGAAGAAGCTGATATACTGAGGAGAAAATTCATATTTGTTCTTTGTGTTTAATACACCTTCAGTTGCCTATGTCTACCTTCAGCTTTGTGTTTTTATTCGTCTTATGATTACTGTTGTATTTCGTGTCCTCCAGTAATTCTGCAGGAATATCCGCCTATTCCTCTGATTTAGATTAAATATAAATATCCAGTTGCTTTGAATTTCAACTGGCTTGCATTTTCTCATTTCATTATTTCTTACCTTCAACATTTGTTGACTTCAACAACCGATGATGTGTGATCTAAGGACTGCAACAGCAATTCAAGACAAAAGAAGTAATGCAAACACTGAAATAAAACTAGTTATAAAGCTTCATATTTACAACGCAAATCACATCGTTTACGAGTTTATAGTCATAATTATTTATATATTCATTAATTTGCATGTTTGTTCAACAATGAAAATGTTTGTTTAGAACATTGTAAATACTATTCAGATTGTTATCAGATTTAGAATTGATCACATTAGTATTATAAATATGTCTCAGTAAATACACTATTTTCATCAAATGATTTAATTGTTAATGTTTTTAAAGATGAATAACTTTTATCAATTTGAGAAGGTATTAAAAGTAATTATTATGGAATAGTTGAATCATAGAAAAGTTCAGAACACATTTCACATTAAATACTGTTAGTTGTAATTTGTCATGAAACCATATTTTCCGATAATTTTCTTCTGTGTTCAAAATTGGAGATACATTCAAAATATTCTCGATCATTATTCACAAAATTTGCTACAGTTAGATATAATAATACAATCCTATTAAACTCTTAAGGATGCTTAGTACCCTGAAATCTATCATGAGTAAAATTTCGTAGTATTTAGTGTTTCATTAAAAACGGTGAATACAAATAATTATGTCTTTTGTCGAATCAATAAATATCAAGGTTCTTGAAAAAGGTGTCCTTCTCATTTTTCTCAAATCTTCAAACTCTCTTTCTCAATTCTTCATATTTTTTCTTGAGATTGCCTCTCTTGGTTTCACAACGTAATTGCAATGAGAAAATTATATTGAGAAGAGTAAAACTGTTATAATATGCGTTTCGTGAAATAGAGAAACGAGTTTCATAAAAGTCGATCTAAAATTTGCAAAGCAATTTATAATTAAAACTTAGTTATATGATTTTTCAGTATATATTATTGAAACATTACATATGTTCGGACAATATAAAAGCATCATACGCCGAAACAATACGAGATGATGATAAAAAAAATTCAATGCAGCAAATAAACAGATGAACAAAAAATATAAAACAAATAAATATAAATATTGGTGAAATAAATGTATAATATTATGAATATATTACCACTCTTGTGTATTTTCATCATGAAAAATACTGAAAAAAAAAAAGAAAAATACAACAAGTCTTTTCATATTATTCATGTATGACTATATAAGTTCTCTTGTTTCTCATCGTATTAACTTGGTGTACCTCTGTTGATTTCGTTTTATTGGCGAAACTATTCTTATGTTTTACAATATGAAAATCACATAACTTATTTTCATTTGATACTTGATGGTATTGGATTTTTTTCAAGTATCCGCCCAATTAATTGAAGCAATTTATTTAAACTCCTTTGCCGGTGTAAAAGGTTTCAATTTACTAAAATATAATTGAAAATTTTATTCTTATTTTATGGACATAAATCTAGCTCTGTTGTATAGGATATGCCGCGTTCTTAGATGCCGGCGTAATATTGAAGAAAGTGACATAACCCTCAACGACGATTGCCGTCAGAAAATGACTTGATTGGCAATAAGTCTCATATTTAATTTCCTCGACCTTCTGCACCCCGAAGAACATTCCGAGATTAATGTCAAGGCATCGTATCGATTTCGTAGCTACATTTCTACGTTAGACAATTGTCGCATATGGTCAAGACGGGTGATATTTTTCACGATTTATTCTTTGTGGGCGCGTAGGGAGATTTTTGTCGGGTTTCTTGCGGTCTGGTCTCGAGATCGTGTGGGTGCCCAGACTAAACATCCCACTTTTAATGCTAATTCCTTCTTAATCAGCTCCTACAATCCACGTTGTGTAGTATTTTATGTCACTCGGAGTCAGCCAGGGTCGGTTCCACGGATACGATTTTGTCTCTTTCGTTTATTCATACATATACTTTTCTTAATTAATCTTGAACGTAAGAAATTAAATTATTCGCTTTCCTATCTGTTTTCACATTAGTTTTACTTTAAACTATGATGCCCTAGAAATATGTCATTTTGTTCTGTGTTCATTAATTTTCGTTCAGTGTGTGAGAATGAAAAAATATTTTTTCCACTTCTTTGTGATTAAAATGTGTGGGAAGGTGAATGTTTTTCATGTGCAAGTCAGTCAGTGGCTGCTTGAGACAACGTTTTCCATAGTTTTCTTTCCTTTTGTTCTTTTTATCAGCGTATGTTCACCATATATGCCTGTTTATTGTTTCGCATTTCTTAACATTCAGGACATTATTTTCCTTCGAATCGCGTTTTACCTTATGCCATTTTTTTATTATTTTTTTTTCATTCAGTGGACCTACAGTTCAACCCCGGTTCCGAACGGCTTGTAATCGAAGTACTACATTACCCAGCATATATCATTATTTTAAACTACTTGCCTAATTATTCATGTTACCATCAATAATTAGTTCTAGGAATTGGTTCATAATATAACTAAGATACGCACCCATTCCTCTCTTTGTAATCTTCTCATCCTCGTTCCTTATTCTGCCCGTTCATGATACCTGATGATTTTGCGGTATATCCACATTTCAAAGGCTTCCAACTTCATGAAAAAGCTTACTTTCTACATTAATCCCTCTCACAAACCAGACAATAACACTTCATAAATCCTTGTTGATGTCTTTTAAATTTCGGGAATGCTAATCGGGTTGTTCAATGCAGGATTTCATTTTGTTAAAATATTGATGAAAAGCATTGAAACTAATAGAATGAGAAACATTTTACACACTATATACCTATCGTGCACAAAAAAAAAACAATTCATGTCAATTGACTTCTGACAACACTCGCTGCAACATTTTTTAATGTATCGTAAAAAAATTCAGATATACTTAATATAAATCTAATAATTCAAATTCCGCAATCAACACACGGTGCAAAATTCTGTGATGTATCCTGAAAAAAATTTAAATATATTTCATGTAAATATAATAATTCCAATTCCACAGTAATTGTTCAAAAACCTGGATAATGAATTTCACAAAAACTGCACATTAACTCACAATTGCACAAAAACTATTTAATACACTCGGCCTATTTTTCGTTAGTACTGCTAACCAGTTTTGAAAAGTTTAATACAATTGAATGTTATATTGAACTTTGGGTCCTTGGAAATTACAAAATTACGACGAAAAAACATTCATGAATTGAAAAAATACCTTGTGCAATAGTTTTTATACGTCGTATGCAAATTAGATGAGTTGTTATCGAATCTGAAGATGTGACTGATTATGGAACTATTGCTTCGTATATGTGTTAATATAATGAATCATTGTAGAAATAAAATTCTTCTTATTTAATCGATATCAGCGTATTTCGAAATGGAAACAAACTTCTTTAAGATGTTCCGAGCGAAGTTGAATTAACTTATAGAAGTCACAGTTGAAAAATTCTGAGATACTTCTTGTTATATTTCCATCGAAATACCCAACATGTCACGAACGATCTCTTTTGGGTTTGAAAAGTTCATGCGGATGATAACAAAAAATCCGGAACAGTTTATTGAAAATTGTCTACAAATATCATAAAGAATATAATAAAGTGTAATTTCAATATATTCATAATTAGTAAATGACACGGAGGTTTCGCTTATCTCTTTGTGAAACATTATGTTAAAAACTATAAAATTATAAATCAACAAACTTGACTCAAGTTTCACGGAATATATTTAAAAACTCTACATATGTTACGGGTGGTTAACCCATTATCAAGAGTATACAATATTACTGTATACTCTTCAGTGAAACTTAATTCAAGTCTGTTATTTTATAATTTTATAATATTCATAATTATCAAATAGTATAGGTATAGTTGAGTCTCGTAGATTAAATAGATGTAGAATCTTCTTGAATGGATCACAAATTCTTTAAGTTTTTTAAGTGAAATAAAACGAGCGGGTGGTATAACGAATCAACAGCGGAGTAAATCAAGCACTTGAGCGTAATAAAACAAAATATTTTCACTAGGTTGATTTACATTGTTGAGCAATAATATTCCATGTAGTGTTAACGAGCAGTCAATTGTCGTTAGTATTTCACTTTCTTCAAAAAAATTCACCTGTCCGATCCGAGCGAACCTACATTAGTTCTGAATGTCCAGTTTCTCTTTTACAATTCCTCAATTTGAAATCGAACCTTTGAATAGAGCCAATTCCACTATGATGAATGTGAATAATTTCTATTACTTGAAATGCAGCCTCGTAATTAGAGTAAATAAAATATATGTTGGCGTCTATGTCAGCGCTCGTCCCTAATGAGTCTTTTGATATCTGAAACCGCCTAGTTTAATGACATCTCCTGATTAATTGGAATTTCGTTCCGTATTATTCATTCGATTCATTAAACATCGATCATTTGGTACCGGATTTCTCGTTTTTTGCTACCAAACGGCGCCAGTGTGTGATACCCATTTAAAGAGTTCAGTATCTCGTAAACAAGATTCATATTTGGAGTTTGTGACTCTAGGATTGGTCGAACAACAGCTGTAGTAGAAATTCTGTTAATCCTTTGAATTCGAATTGCTTCCTATAAATACTACGGACCACAGGTGGATGTCAAAATGATTATTCCTATTTTTAGAATTCCCAAATTAATTGACATATGAAAAATTTTTATATCCTCTACTAATCCGGACGAATATTCGTCACTGAATGCTTAACGGATTTGTTGTTTTATATCAGTTTTTTTTTGATGAATTTATTCAACTTATCGTGATGAATAGTCGTTTCGGTAAATAATTGGCGCAACTTGCGCCAAATGTGTTGGGCAAAGAGTCTCGCAGTCTTCCAGTCTTGGTCTTGCATTTTTGCGAGACCAAGACCAATACTAAGACCGTCATTTTGAATCCAAGACCAAGACTCACCTTGCAGAACTTACGCAAGAACAAGACTGAGCTCCAAGACTCTTGCAGTTTGCAGTCTTCAAGTTCAATAAGACTGACATTTGAGCCTTTTCATATGACTTTGTAATATATTATTTTTTAATGTCTACATGACTACATTTCATTAACTTCTGTTGACTACCTACGTGTGACTTTGTAATAGATAATACTAGCGACCCGCCCCGGCTTCGCACGCCGCAAACGCTACGCCCCGCAATTTTTAAATCTGTAATATCTTCGAAAATATTCACTTAAATCATACGGTGTAAAGAGCCATATATATCTATATTAAATGAACAATGTATTCAAGGTATTTAATTGGTTAAGGATTAATGCTGTATGGGTTAAAATCGCTTCGAAAATTAGCCATTATTTGTCGCAAAAAGTAAATGACAAAAAAAAGTTATTGTGGGTTATCCATAAGAGATAGACATATACCATCACGGACTTTTCTGTAGACCTTTTCAATGTGTACAATACTTAGTACATTATTTTGATAAAACTCGTAGGGTTCAGCCTGCGTTTACAATGTAAGCGGAAAAAATGTAATTATTTACGACATCACATTAGAAACCTCAAAAATAACAGTACTTCTCCACTATTTAGTGGATGTTTTTATACATATAAACCTTCCTCTTGAATCACTCTATCTATTAAAAAAAACCGCATCAAAATCCGTTGCGTAGTTTCAAAGATTAAAGCGTACAAAGGGACAGCAAAAGCGACTTTGCTTTATACTATGTAGTGATTTTACTTTTAGTTCTATTATTCTATTTCATATAGTTATTATTTCTTCCTTAGATATGACAACACTGATTTAGCGCTTTTTCTCAAGAATTAATTCTCTTCATACTTCATCATATTTCGTCTCGCAAATTTCGTAGGGCAAATGCTTGTCCTACGCAACATCGACTAGTTTATTACATTTGCTCTGGTTTAAATAACAATTGGCGGGAATCAGAAAAAAATCAAATTTCTTACTTTTGAATTCAAGTAAGTGATAATCTTTGTATTAGAAATATGAGAAGTAAGACTTAAAATTTTTCTTCGTGTTTATTTGAGGAAGCTCTTGTAATAAATTCTGGCGTGAAAGAAAGTAAACGAATTATTTCTATCATTCTTTCACATATTCAGATATATCTCCTTCACAATTATTCAGTTCATCTTACAATCGAAGTAGTATTGATAACGAAAGGTTGTGCTGACTAATTCAAAGCAAAGTGTAGAGGTTTTGTGAAAATGTTTCTGGTGTACATGACTGTTGTACTAAAAGTTTGTGATTATTCCATACTCTGCATGTATTGTCATTTTGTTATTATGTTTATCAGTTTCACATTGTGATATTTTATTTTGGTTATTTTTGATTCTTAATATTTATATTTTGAATTTATTGTTATAAAATCCTAGTTGTTAATTTAAATGTGTAAACACAAAAATTTATTAGGAGTATCATCGGCTAGTTTTCGCACTGTAAAATCTCATTCGTACGACTTTGTGCTTTCAATAATGACATTTTTATCCATTTTTTTATTATGAATCAAAATTTTGTTTCGATTTTTATTATTATCATCATCATTTATGTCTACATAAACTATAAATTTCGGCCCGGTTACCCTGACCGAAAATCTAAATTGAAATTTTTAATAAAAAGTACAATCTATCAGATACTTGCAAGACTTTGCGAGACTCTTGCAGCATGACCAAGACCAAGACCCACTGTGCAATACCAAGACCAAGACCATGTTTGGTCACGCAAGACCAAGACCAAGACTGCCTAAGTCTCGTCTTGTTCTTGCTTTGGACAACACTAGGCGCAAGTGCTGCAAAATACTTGCAGACGTGGGATTGAATAAACTAAAAATTTTATTATGCCTTTGACAGTCTTGAATTGAGTTAAATTTTCAACTCTAATCATTAGTACAGTTTGCAAAAGCTATACA
This sequence comes from Henosepilachna vigintioctopunctata, assembly GCA_030704895.1. Lineage (NCBI taxonomy): Eukaryota > Metazoa > Arthropoda > Insecta > Coleoptera > Coccinellidae > Henosepilachna > Henosepilachna vigintioctopunctata. Next base: position 1,255,689 of record JARQZJ010000104.1, on the reverse strand, counting down.
AACTTCAAATGGTATGAAGAACTTTTTGAAAGAATATGTGGATGTGCCTAATATTACAAACAAGAAATGTGGAGCTATTTCACAATAGTGGATATCTGCTCTTGGAATGTTGAATGTAATTTTTTAATATCATTGAATACTATTATAAACAAAACTGTAGTATATGTTGCTATAACCAGTTTTTCACGCAGTGCTAATGTGGAATAATAATACGTGAATTTTTTTGCAAACTCGGTTTATTCTCTTCTATGGAGTTTAATGCGGCTCAAACTAGACCCATCTGCATAATCCTCTCGTCGGTGTTACGAGTAACTTGCACCACAATGCGGATGTTTTTGCATACTTCTCTTTTCGTTAGTTGAAATTGATAAGAAATCAGTGAATATCTAAATTCTCACATGAGAGTTAGAAGCTTTTAATTTTTATATTAAATAAAACCACTCGGCTTGGTTTCACAAAAGTTATAATAAATACTTTACAATTGCTTCGGGGTGTTACCCCATTTTCAAAAGTTTTGAAAATTTTATTATTATGGAGTTTCACAAAATTTATAAATTTTGAAAACCATGCCAAGTGTTTGTATATAAATAGATAGATAGATAGATACTTTATTTCTGTTGAATGCAAAATACATTGTAGAAAAGGTCATATAAAAGAACAGAAAAAAGAAAAAAAAAGAAAAAATATATAATATATTAAACAATGTTTCACCAAGAGATCAGCGAGCATTCAATCATCTTTCAATTTATGTTTTTAAAAATGAGACAAAATCGGCACCCTTGAAGCATCCTTGAATTTAGAGTAAAATCAAATTGGGAAAACTTCCTATTACTTTTAATGTTCGCTACCTGTAATCTGCCCATTCTTTGTCAACATCAAAAAATAATAATAGATGGCGAAAAAAAAAAGAAGTTGAACAAGTTGAATTGTACTCTCCAGCTGGTTTATAACCTACAGTATCCTCGTTTCGAATAAACTCTCATACCGCTGTATAGTTCAGATTCATCCAGATATAAATATCCCCAAGACATTCTGAATTACGTAAGTGTTTCCCGGAAATATTATAATTGGCTTGTGTTCTTGTGATATTTCTATGCAGGTGAAATTGCCTCCTTAGGAGAACCGCGGACGGCGATTTTCCGTGCGCTAACTGATGCGCTACTCTGACTTATACGTGTAGCGCACTCGTTTATCTGTAATCAGAAAGGCTGCAGTGTGGCGTTCGCAGGAATGGCAGGAAAGATAAGGAATGAGGTTTGCGGGATGTTTGGCGAAATTGTCGCCTGAGGCAGACAAAGTCATGATATCATCTGAATTTTCTCACATTACGGTGCAGCAAAGAGATTTTGTTCTTTGACGTCTTTCACGATGACACTCTCTGACAATGTTCACATACATTTGAATATGAATGGAAAGCTTATGATGAAAATAAATACTTGCTAGAGAATATTATTCTGAACTTAAAAGATCTGAACCTATTTCGGTATAAGGTCAGAGATTTGTGCACACACAGGTGAAAATTTGTGCATTACAGGTTAGGTGTGAAAATCTTAGGAAGACCCCTGTTGTTTTTTTTGCTGTTAGGTCTAAAAACGCTCTAAATGATCTTCTGAATGTTAGCTGAGGGTTTTTGTATAAACTCTCCCTGTATCTACGGTTCTTGAACCGTGAATAAATTTTCATATCATTTTTCATTCTATGCGTAGAAGTAGTTCATTCAGTATCCATAGGAATAATAATTTCTTCGAATATTACGAGTTAGTTTAGTGTTTATAACACCTAAGCGCCATCTGACGTAATCTATGGTTCTCAGTTTTATAGTACATAAGTTTTAAACATGTGACCACAGACAGTTGGCGAAACAGGTTCGAAATCTCTGCCATTTAGTCATAAAAGACAACTGAAAGAATGAAAACATTTCACTTATTTATGCGGATGACTTTGCGATCAAATCTGTACCTCCATATTCATGAATGACTCTGGACAGTTTTGCAATTTTTGACCTTTAATGCCATCTCTATTTTCGATCGGACGAGTCATCGACCTTGATAGTAAATATTTACCAAGAACGAAAGAACAATATACGCTATTGCTCAAATTAACAGACGAGCCGTGTCTAAATATAGGATGCAGTGTGTTCAAACAAATCGAAATTTATTCTGTTGTTAGTATTTATTAATTTCTGTCGCGGAGCACTGTACTGGCAAATCCCCGAATCCATCAGGTGATGTTTAACATACAGCTGTATTTCTCTGTTTATAACTTTTCAACTGTCATAAACACTTCATTTTGATAACGTAATTTGATTTCAAAATGCTCTTTGAGGTTTTCCGTATGGTCATAGCCGTTTCATTAAGTCGAAATATTATTATCATAATGCAACCATACACGTTTGGATATACTCGTAGTTGTGAGAACTGAGATTTTCGTACTTGGAGTTGCCTTCATAGTTATACACTTTGGGATAATTTTGTACGAGCACGAATTTGCATGCTTGTACAAATTTGTATGTTTGATAATATTGATAGTATCTTCGTACCTATGCCTAAATGTTCGTGCATAGTAGAAATTAGAAATTCAACTCTCCAATTTTGAACTATTGGATAGGTATACTTTGAATAACATATATTTTTATCTCTTCGTATTTGTAATTATGCATGAAATGTATATTTTTGTAATTTCTTTCGTAAATAAAATAAATGAATGTTATATAAAATTTATTACTCAAACTTTAAATAGTATTTTTCATGTAAAAAATGTATAAGGTATTTTGAATTTCAGTTGTTATGAGGATATTTTCATTTCTACCAATTCGCTCTTTGAATCTAGATTGTTTGCCTTATATTTGTTTGAGATTATAGCATTCAAGTTCGAAAATTCTTGATTTATTACAATTTTCTCATTCTCAATGAAATATATTTCAGAATAGTTGTTTTGAAATATTCGTATAGGCTAGTATACAAATTTCAATATCAAAGAGCAGTGGTTGCCAACCAGTGGGCAGCGCCCCACTCAGGGGTCGTAAGATGATCCAAAGGTGTGCGCCATGTGCAGCTTATTATTATTAAAGAAGGTTAATAGAGTACATGCTCAATGTTCTAAATAATCATTAATAGTATGCTGTACTTCAGGTATTCGATTATATACCCACTTTTGAGACAAATAAAGGTTATCAAAGTTTTCATCGTTTCTTTCATTTTCATCCTAGTTGAGTTGGGTCAAGGGGAGAGTAGTAATTAAGCGTAAACTTGAGGGAGGCGGACAGAATTATAGGTTGGGAACTGGTATAGAGCTTTAAGGAACCAACATATTTAAAGAATGAACTACGATTTCGATTATGTTTCTGAAATTTCACACGTCTTTGGGTTCAAATATGCGAATATATGACAATACATAAGACTGAAAAAGCAACTCTCTTGAATATAAAACAACAAGGTAGTTTAAAATTGATCGCCAGAAATTCTAACTGTACTAGGTATCAAGGTAGTTTAAAATTGGTCGCCAGAAATTCTAATTGTATTAGTTATCAAGGTAGTTTAAAATTGATCGCCAGAAATTCTAAATGTACTAGGTATGAAGGTAGTTTAAAATTGATCGCCAGAAATTCTAATTGTACTAGGTATCAAGGTAGTTTAAAATTGGTCGCCAGAAATTCCAATTGTACAAGGTATCAAGGTAGTTTAAAATTGATCGCCAGAAATTTTAATTATACTAGGTATCAAGGTAGTTTAAAATTGGTCGCCAGAAATTCTAATTGTACTAGGTATCAAGGTAGTTTAAAATTGGTCGCCAGAAATTCCAATTGTACTAGGTATCAAGGTAGTTTAAAATTGATCGCCAGAAATTCTAATTGTACTAGGTATCAAGGTAGTTTAAAATTGGTCGCCAGAAATTCTAATTGTATTAGGTGTCAAGGTAGTTTAAAATTGGTCGCCAGAAATTCCAATTGTACTAGGTATCAAGGTAGTTTAAAATTGATCGCCAGAAATTCTAATTGTACTAGGTATCAAGGTAGTTTAAAATTGATCGCCAGAAACTCTAATTGTACTAGGTATCCAGTTAGTTTAAAATTGATCGCCAGAAATTCTAATTGTACTAGGTATCAAGGTAGTTTAAATTAAAATTGATCGCCAGAAACTCTAATTGTACTAGGTATCCACTTAGTTTAAAATTGATCGCCAGAAATTCTAAATGTGCTAGGTATGAAGGTAGTTTAAAATTGATCGCCAGAAATTCTAATTGTACTAGGTATCAAGGTAGTTTAAATTAAAATTGATCGCCAGAAACTCTAATTGTACTTGTATTGGTATCCACTTAGTTTAAAATTGATCGCCAGAAATTCTAATTGTACTAGGTATCCAGTTAGTTTAAAATTGATCGCCAGAAATTCTAAATGTGCTAGGTATGAAGGTAGTTTAAAATTGATCGCCAGAAACTCTAATTGTACTAGGTATCCACTTAGTTTAAAATTGATCGCCAGAAATTCTAAATGTGCTAGGTATGAAGGTAGTTTAAAATTGATCGCCAGAAACTCTAATTGTACTAGGTATCCACTTAGTTTAAAATTGATCGCCAGAAACTCTAATTGTACTAGGTATCCACTTAGTTCAAAATTGATCGCCAGAAATTCTAAATGTGCTAGGTATGAAGGTAGTTTAAAATTGATCGCCAGAAACTCTAATTGTACTAGGTATCCAGTTAGTTTAAAATTGATCGCCAGAAATTCTAATTGTACTAGGTATCAAGGTAGTTTAAATTAAAATTGATCGCCAGAAACTCTAATTGTACTAGGTATCCACTTAGTTTAAAATTGATCGCCAGAAATTCTAAATGTGCTAGGTATGAAGGTAGTTCAAAATTGATCGCCAGAAATTCTAATTGTACTAGGTATCGTACTAGGTAGTCGTATGTAACGGGTGAGTAGTCCTCTTTGAACCCGCCAACGAAATACGCTTTGTTTAATTCGTTCGAATGAAACAATGATTCAAATTCGACAGACATTGCGATTCCATTTTTCAAATATCATTTATATTTTCATATTTTCAAAATTCAGTATGAATATATGGGTGTTTTTTCTATTCGATAAGTTGGTATACCAATGAACCGATATCTCTGAACAAAGACATTTTCTGTCCTTTGATATTTCAGTTTCAATTGAAGCCCAGCTTTGGTGAAAGTTTCGTATGTCATATTTTGTGTGTAGTGCGCCAGCTGACTAAATATCAATCCGAACTTTTATATTCTTGTGTGCGTTGTTTGCCGAACACTTTTGACAGCTCGTAGACAAACGGTTCTTTCGGATACATCCCTGCATTCATTAGCAGATGCGCGATGCATATGGATCATTACTTTTCGTCGAAACCATGCTCTAATTGGTCCAGCCTCTATAAATATCTTTTACTGCAACTCCACTGGATATCGTAATATTTATTGTTTTTATAAATGCCGAACTCGTTTACTGTCTTACTGCGAGAAAAATAGTAATGCACACCATGTTAAATTTATCGATGAAATATGGGCAAGTAATGAAGCGAAAATACCTGTACCATATAAATTAAAGGATGTGATTTATACGAAACGAGCATCTTTACTCCCTTACTCCATTTTATGCTACTTCTAGACTTCTAGATGACAGTAATGGGACTACCAGGAATCTTAATGAGACATATCATGCAATAGTTTTATATTATTATTATTATATATATATATATATATATATATATATATATATATATATATATATATATATATATATATATATATATATATATATATATATATATATATATATATATATATATATATATATATATATATATATATATATATATATGTTTTTTTTAGAGGTATAGATCTTTAAGTTGGCATTACTGTTGAAGATAGCGACCGATTTAAGAGCTGAGAAGTGATTTATTCTCATTTTGGTTTGGCAATTCATCATGAATACACTCACGCCTGAACAACGCTTGCAAATAGTGCAATTTTATTTCGAAAATAATGGTTCTTTGCGGAATACGTATCGCGCAATACGTCCATTAACGATGAAGCGCACTTCTGGTTGAATAGCTACGCAACAAACAAAACTGCCACATTTGGAGTGAAGATAATCCTCAAGTGTATGTCAAAACACCGTTACATCCAGAAAAACTGACTGTTTGGTGCACTTTATGGGCTGGTGGAATCATTGGTCCGTACTTCTTCAACAACGATGATGGCCAGAACGTTACAGTCAATGGTGATCGGTATAGAGCCATGATTACTAACTTTTTCATTCCTGAATTGAACAACCATGATGTCCAGGAGCTGTGGTTTCAACAAGACGGCGCAACATGTCACACAGCTGGTGCCACAATTGATTTATTGAAAGACACGTTTGGTGATCGCCTAATTTCACGTTTTGGACCTGTGAATTGGCCTCCAAGATCTTGTGATTTAACACCGCTATACTACTTTCTGTGGGGCTATGTAAAGTCATTGGTCTATGCGAATAAGTCACAAACGCTTGACCATTTGGAAGACAATATTCGCCGTGTTATTGCCGATATACGGCCACAAATGTTGTAAAAAGTCATCGAAAATTGGACGTCCAGATTGGAGTACATCCGAGCCAGCCGTGGCGGTCATATGCCAGAAATCATATTTAAAATGTAATGAGAAGATTATCTCTCGAATGAAAAAATATTCTTGTCAATCGAATGATCCATCGTTGTTTTATTGCAATTTAAAGTTCTATACCTCTAAAAAAATACACCCTTTATATATATATATATATATATATATATATATATATATATATATATATATTGAATATGTGGAGAAGTTGATTCCTTATGAATCTAATGATTATTTGTCATTCTCTGGTGATTATAATTATTTCAGTTATTTTTGTTTTATTCCTTCGAAAATGTTCTTTTTTTTGCGTTACATTTCAATATTCAGTTCGTACTTCAGGTGCATCAAGATATTTTCAGGGGTTTTAATCAAAATTATTTTCGAATGGTTTCAGACTATAACTCCAAGACTATAATCTTGTAGTGCAATCATAAGTGAATGCCTATCTTATTTTCCTTTTCACTCCAGTAAAAAAAAGAAACACCGCAAATGAGAAGTGGCAGAAATAGTTAAATAATTTGATACCTGTAGGAATAATATTTCTTCACATCAATTAGATTAATATTCCTATTTTGAAAAAACTCTAAAATTCTATGAAAATAGTAAATTTCACGTTTTGTTGAATTGCGGTAATAAATCAGAAAGTCCTTAAAAATCACTTTCGTGATAATAGGTCAAATTTCTCGCTTTTTAAACATTCAAATACTCATATAAGCTCAGTATTCAGTATTATTTTCTTGGATTATCATTGCCTGAAGTCGGTAGACATCTCAAACCAGAATTTCGATGAATATATCTCAACTCTCGTGTTTTATGAAATATTCGTTTCTTGCTTTATTTGCTCAATCAATTTTGCTATATTTGCTATTATGTGCATTTGCCTATAATATACGAACTCAGTACAGTGATCAAAAGGAGCCCAGTTATTACAATCTACAATACATTGTATTGTATTTTAGGTGGTAAGGGCCAATTGGTATTGCCGAAAGAACCAAATCCACAAATATGGTATGCTTCGAATAGTGAAATGAAGTTAACTATTGTCTGTGTTTCGTGTCTGGTAGACAAGGACCTTTTGAACACTCCTGCAGGACTTTCCGATATCACTAATGGTTGAGTATCTTTTTCGAAATTAATAACTAGAGTATGTATTTTTCGATGTATACAGTCAGACTCATCAGAAATATTGGAGGGGACGAACCGGTGGTCTTTCCTCTGGAAATATTCCAAATTTTAGATGAGAAATGGTGGGTTTCAAATTTTTTTTATGTATTTTGGAGTCATATAGTATCATATATAGAGTCGTAGTACTAATCTCGAAACTGAAAATTCAACATTCTGTATGATTCTATTTAAATCTCGACTCTATTATTGGAAGATTGTAGCGTTTCACTAACTTCAATATGCGGAGATTTGTAGTATTCATATGAGATTTTGAAAGTATCCGATGATCTGACTCGTTATTTCCATAGTTCTTCGGTTCTTTCTTAGTTCTTCCTATATATAGCTTCGGAAGAAGCGAAGGTTTGAGCCCTTGAATAGAATTTTGAAGGGGTTCGTGCTCTCTCCGGCGCCGTGTATGTATAATAACAATAATAATAATAATACATTTATTCCCAACAGATATACATCCAATTACAGAGAAAAAATTACAGAAAAATTACAATTTAAAAAAAATTACAAATTGTACACAAATAATAATAAATAAGAAAAAATTAAGGAGAAAAAACAAAAAAGAGTATAAGCGAATATATACAACGAAAAAATTGATTTGAAATAAATTGAAATAGTATTGAACCAGATAACTAAAAAAAAATAGAATATTGTCTATTATAAAATTACGTATTGTCAGCAGAAGTTGACCAATAGTAACGAAATAATGTAATGTAATGTATGAGAATATATACAATTTATCATCTAAAAATTAATGTGTACCATTTAGTTATGAAATATTGATTCATTTCCATCATATAGATTTTCTTGGATTAATATATATATTTTTTTATTTGAACTATAATGAAGAAAAGAGGTTCAATTGGACCACGTGAATGCTTCACGCAGTCAGTCACATTCATTCCGTCTTCATTCATTCGACACACCTACAGGTAAGCCACAAACTCACATCACAATAATTAAATTCCAGATAGTAAAAGATAACTGAATCATCTGCTTGTATTTGAACGAAACACTTGAAATGAATTTTATTAGCTTGACGAACGAATAAATTTTCCATGGACAATGCACACATACTGTGCACCTAAAATTTATAAACTTATAGTAGGAAGATTTCTGTGCCATACGTAGGAGTTAATTTCTTTTTGATAACGATCTGTTCGGTTACATAATTTTCAGTAAAACAATATCAAATGATGACCTAGAAACGGTATGTCATAATAACATTATTCCGTTCATTTCCTCTGTACTTTGTCTTATTACGGTAGAGTATTAGAGCAGTGGCGTTTCCACCATTTGGATAAAAGATTTATTGACTCTTTTGTATCTTGAATTGATTGAAATATAGTAGAGCAGTTGATTTTCGATAATGTGGGCATATCTAGTGTCTTGAATGGCAAATGCGAATATTTTCTACCACTCAAATTTTCATCAACTTGTTAGTTCTAGTCCAAGTCCATTTATCGTACTTTGTGGAACTCCTAACTCAACATTATACTCGATCTCATGAACTCGGCAATCTCAGCACACTGCCTTCCATCTACAAGATTTATCTGACTACATATGCTCATGAAGATGATCTCATATTGCATCAAATATTTTCGAAAGAAACGAAAATAAATATGAATCCACCCGAAAAGGAGAAAAAGATACAAATGAGCTCATAAAATGAATTTTTCTCAATATTTATGTGAAATATCTCACAGTAGGAAAAATTTTTATATTTTTGGTTAAGATATTTCGCAACAATAAATCTTTTTGTTAATGATACTTTCTTCATTGCTGCTGAATTGAATCTTTCAATTTGAAAATTAATCATCGTTATCAAATTGTAATGTTTAGAGATCATTCATTTAAATACTTCATGGCATACGATGAAATGTGATTGTTGTTTGACACAAACAATTGGAATTATGTACTGAAAGTTTGTTTCACTTATAAGCTGTAATATATTTGAAAAATTCAATATTCCAACATTTAATTAACGGAGGTATATTTGTTCATTTTTATCTTTACTCACTTAACAAATAACCAACCTTTTTCTTGTTTTTCACACAAAAAATCAACAAGTTCATACAATGTGAATGTACGTATTCTATTATTAATTTTGATGATCTTACCCGAATATTATTTACTACCCACTGTCATACCCCATCAACCACTCATTCAAAATAGCTGATCGTTGTTGATAATGTTCACTAGGACTAGATAATCTTTGATGCTGATTACTCTGTTTTGCTGGATATTGTGTCAATTATTTGAAGATTTACTTCATTAAGTGAATTTTCTTTTATTAACACCAGATTTTCCTATTGTCATTCAATGTTTTCGATTATTTCAATATCAAGTGAACAAAAAACCACACTAGTTTCTGTTTGAACTGTCTCAGTTTAAATGTCGTTTGACAAAGTATTAGATATTGACTTTAATATAATATTTGAAACACAATTGCTTCAGTGCTTTCGAATGATAGCGCTATTCTAAAATATCGATATAAAATAATGCAATAGTTCTCCCCAACATTGTCGTGTTCTATTGTTAGTGTTATAGCCATAAAATAGGCTTAAAGTAATATCTATTTCGATCTCCGCTAGATTCAAAGGCTGCTATTAATAACAAATGTCAGGGATGGCATAGTTCCTGTTATTTTTCATTTCGCTGTGTTATACGACCCATTGTTGCTTCTCAATTGTTTATTAACGAAAAATTATGTTTCAAACTGTTGCGAAATAGGTCGTCGAAGCTTCCCAGGCCTTTAATGAATGTCGATAAGTCTCATCCATTTACTGAAAGTATATTTTGATGAGTTATTAAATGATGAATGAGCACATTTCATTGAAAGCACTTGATAAATCGTGGTTCTAATATATATATATATATAATGGGTTTTTCAATAGGTGCGCTTCAACTTTTTTTTGAATAAAACACAAACGGTTTGACTTTTCAACTAACTTTTTTTTTTATTATCGAATTTGAACATATACATTTAATTATGAAACTCGATTTCTTTCGCATGACCACCGCGTGCACGTTTTACGAAGTCCAATCGTTGAACCCAATTTTCAACCACTTTTTCGCCTAAATCGGTCGAAATTCCAGCAATTTCGCGTTCAATATTGACTCTGAGCTCTTGCAACGTCGCCGGCTTATTGGCATAGACCAATGACTTCAAGTAACCCCAAAGAAAATAGTCTAGAGGTGTTAAATCACACGAGCGCGGCGAACTTAGTTTTCAATATTGCGATTGTAGCGTGTGCTGTGTGGCATGTGGCCCCGTCCTGTTGAAAATAAATGTCGTCCACGTCCATTCCATTCAATTGCGGAAAAAAAAATCGTTTATCATATCGCGGTAGCGATTTCCATTCACAGTAACGTGGCGATCGTTATCGTCGACGAAAAAATATGGCCCAATGATGCCGCCGGCATGTAATCCGCACCAAACAGTGATTTTTTCGGGATGCAACGGTGCCTCATGAACCACGTGTGGGTTGCTTCCTGCCCAGTAACGCATATTTTGCTTGTTGACAAATCCATTTAGCCAAAAGTGAGCCTCATCGCTGAAGATGATTTTTCGGTGAAAATCTGCATAATTTTCGAATTGCTCTTGAGCCCAATTCACGAATCGGCGTCGCTTCAAATGGTCAAACGGCTTTAGTTCTTGTGTCAGCTTGATCTTATATGGATGTAAGCCAAGATCTTTACGCAAAATTCGTCACAATGACGTCACAGAAAGGCCCAATTGTTGCGAACGTCGTGTGAGCGACACATTCGCGTCTTCTTGAACTGAAGCGCTGGCGGCTGCGATGTTTTCATCACTTCGAGCACTTCTTGCTCTCACGGGCACCGGGACATTATGTAGCGAAAACGTAGACTCAAATTTTGCCACTAGACGGTCGATTGTCGAACGGGCTGGCTTGTTAAATGGACCGTAAAATGGCCGTAATGCTCTTAAAGTAGCAGAAACAGAACGATTATTTTGATAAAAAATTTGCACAATTTGCAATCGCTGTTCAAGTGTGTAGCGTTCCATGATGAAATGTATACTGATGAAGTTTCATATGTCAAGAGAACAAGGAAAAACATGGCGTCGTTCGCCGCCCCTATCGGAAAAAAGTTGAAGCGCACCTATTGAAAAACCCTTTATATATATATATATATATATATATATATATATATATATATATATATATATATATATATAAACACAATATGAATATTTAACAGGCAATAATGTTCATAAGGTATTGCAAATTTTCATTCCAAAACTTTTTGTAGAGATAAGTGAAAAATGTTGTTGATCAGATACATGGTGTTCACTTCTTTGTGATAAACAAGTTTTGACTGTAAATGAAATTTGTTCCAAAAAAAATGTACTGTACATGGGAAGTACTCTACTGATTTTCAGAAGTAAGTAAAATATCATCCTTTTTGCCTTAGGAATTTAGTTTGTCAAACTCAGAAACCAAGGTAAAACCAAAGAGGACTTTTTATAATGCAGATTTCGATATGATAAGCGTTCTACTTGTGTTTGTGCTAATATAAAAAATATTACTTCATTAATATTTACTGGTGATGAAATAGTTGTTATGCACCTGTAGTATCGATTAGCGAATGCCTCAGATGCTAGTTTATGTTGATATGTATAATAATCAATATCCAAATAGTGTTTACCATGTCCTGAATAATTGACAGAATTATTTCTTCGTTTTAAATGAAGCGTTTGTGAAGAACTACACAATTGCAAGACCTTCAGATTCTTCAAATTATTGACACACATCCTCAAACGAGTATTTTTGCTGGTAAATGCTCATACATTAAATGTTAGCAGCACACATGTTCGGAATATTCTACAAAAAGTTATTATGTTCATATCACGTTCAACGTGCCCAACTGTTTGTAGCTAAAAGACACTCAATCCGTGAGTACTTTTGCCAATGGATTTCAATTAAAATCGTAGAAAATCTTAATTTTACCCTGATATGGCAACGTCGGCCGTGATAATGGTGCCCTTCAGCTTCTAGTCACTAATCGGAATACCATTTTGTGAAACTTAAGCCATGAACATGTCTATGTATTTTCTTATATAATTAAAACATTTCTATTTTCAATGAATCCAATGAGAACGTAAAAAAACCTTGGACCTTGGAGTTTATATTCCTGGAGTATATAGTCGAGTTATAACCTTAACTTACATTGTACATGAAAACAAGGTTATCTGGAACAATATTCGACGTTTATAAGGGGGAAATTTAATATCTACTTAATGCGAAACTAGTGGTAAAAATATAAACTTTTGTAACAGACAATTGTATATTCATTGCATCTGCTTGGAATCTCAGAATTAATATGTTATTATATTATATATAGGAATCAACAGAAAACATCTGTCAGATCATAGACACACCAAGCTCCAAATTAATGTTCATACGTTCATACATATCTACTAAGTTGCAACGTCTTTTCGCCAAATGTCATCTTATGATGTTTTGACATTATCATGTTGCCGGACTTGCATTGCGTATAACTAATTTAATTTCATATTCTGAAAGAAACGTATGATTAATTGAAAGTTGAAATGGAAAAATTAAACAGATTAAACTGAAACGATTAATAATTTAATGATGTCCTGCGATCTGAAACATAAATATGAATCAAACAAAATGAAAAAAAATAAAGACAATAAAAAACAAATTAAACAAAAAAAATAAAATATAAAATAACTCATATTTCATATAAGACATCAATAAATCATCAATCTTTTCAGGTTAATCCGTTCAATTTCTCCATTTTGAAGTTTCAAGTAATCATAGTTTGTTTCAGAATTTGAAATTAAATCTATAGGCAATGGAAGTCGGACAATATGATGAAGACTCTACATTGCTCAACTCCGTTAAACATGTTCTCACATATCAATAGGTTAAATTAGTAGTACGCTAGCAACTAACGTGTTCCTTGTAGAACGAAACGGTTCTTTCGTGCGTCTGGATAGTGGATGGATCTCATAATACATGTTCACATAACTAGCTCTACTATAACATTCTTTTGTTTGATATAACTTTTTCGAGTTATATACTCCAGTATTTTTCTTAAATATTTCATTTTGTGCTAATAGCACAAAATATATAGTTGTGGGAGTGTATACATAAATGTATTTATATATGTGTGATATCCAGGCAACATTTTCAATCTGTAACACAAAGTGCTGCAGAATTCTGATTGAAGTTTGAGAGACGATGAGATAGACGCGAATGCGGATTACCCACTGATGCAGTTGTTGCTTCATTTCTTGAGATCTGATGTTTCTGAGCTCTATTTGTGTTTTGAGATAGGGTTACAGGGTGACTCTAAGAAAGGCAAATATTGATGCCCATGATGAAGCTATACGAAGTTCCTCCCAAATCCAAATAGGACTATGTGGAGAATAATTATCGAGAACATTGAAAAGAACATAATGTGACCAGGGAAGATAATGTGCGCCGCCTGCATGTATTTATAGCTATGTGATTGTCGCGGTGTTGTTATTGAACTGTCTATTTCCATTGTTGATAATTTGGTCGTAAAATGTGCCGGTTTAGATCGAGTGAACAAGAAATCGTAACAAGCCCACAATTCAAAATCTCAAGTGTAATGTTATTACGAACTGAACTTGAAACTAATTCTAGATTAGCCAGACCTCTAGATTTAATGGAAATAGTGGTCACTGAACTTTCATCGAAACTTCCGTTAAATTAAGAGTACAATATGAATGAAGACTTTCGCAAATAATCTCATCTCCGCATAATTTAAACGCCTAATAAACCCAGATGACGTCTGTTATAACTGAGTTGTGTTGGAAGATTTTAATGCATTATAATCTCACATGGAAGTTAGAAGATCGTAATAGCTTATTTAAAATAATTACTAGGATGGAAGTATACTTCGAAGTAAACCTGTAGTAGAAATTATACTGTAATGTTTATGTCAAAATGTATTAAATTTCTTAATAACTGTATTCGATTGGATATTAAGTTTTGAATTTAACTACGTTATATATTTCATATAAACAAACTATAGAAAAAGTTTTCATATTCATGCAAATGCAGGAAAATCAAAATTTAGTATATTCGCCAAGAAATCACGAATGATAAATGTGCAGGTTGATAATATATGTATTTCTGTAAACGGAGAAGCCATTGTTCACAATGAACATATCAGATACTTGGGTACAATTTTGGATTCGAATTTAAACTTTCACGCACACGCAGATTATATAACGAGAAAATTTTCGAAAAAAGTAGGATTCTTATCACGAATCGGCAAATCTTTGTCTATGAGTACAAAGTTGTCACTCTATAAAGCCATTGCATTTCCTCATTTACAATTCTGTTGTTCCTTATTGTTTAATTGCCCTCAATATCAAATAAATCTATTAGAAAAAATACAAAATAGGGCTATGAGATCTATATTAAAATGTAATAGATATACACCTGTCAAATCCATGCTTAATGTGTTAAATATGTTATCTGTTAGCCAAAGAGTTGTGTTTAATGTACAAGTGTTCATTTTCAAACTGAAAAAAAATATGTCTTCAACCTACATTAGTGATAGAGTTCGATTATTTGAAGATGTACGTACTAATAATACGAGATTCAAAACAGACTTTATCCTTGGAAAATGTAACACCATACAAAAGCTCAAATCTATTTTGTATAAAGGTTTAATTGAATTTAATGGACTTCCTGCGCATATAAAAAAACTGTGAAAGTTTAAAAGTTCATCTCAACCAAATGCAATACAGTTTAAAGTCACTCTAATTCAATTGGGCTTTGTTTCTGCTAGTGCTTTAATTGATGTTTATCATGTGATATTAGTTAGGTGCTAAGTATAACGTTTTTGTTTTTCTACTATATTATGTTATTTACATATATTGGTACTTTACTCAATTCACAGTATTTTACTTATCATTATTTTAATTTTTAATTAACTTGTTATTAATATATTTTGTAATATGATGTAGCAATTCTCCTAAATAAATACATTATTATTCAGTGGTACCAACAACACAAATCGTATCGACATTCTATGAAAATAGTTTTGTTAGATATGTTAGAAGAGTTTGTTCTTAAATGAGAAATAATATTCGAAGATAAGATTGTGGTGTGTATGTGGGATATAACAATAAAAAAGAAATTTTAACGAAGTATATTGTTATATACAGTACTCTAACAAAATACACAATGGTGTGATTCTTTAAACATCTTCAATAATTGGAAAATGGCATTCCTCACTATTTTATTAATATAGTGATTCTCCTTATTCTGAAAATGTGCTAATCTCAACATTAGGATAAAAATTCATAATAACATTAATGAAATGGGCCTGACCAATTACACAAAAACATATTCAGAAATATATTTGGTAATAAATAGACATGAGACAGTTCGAGAATTCAAAATTTCAATGAATTCGGCACATTCGGCAACGAAAAGTTTTTCCTAACCATTCCAATTTTGAAATGGATTAACATCAAGTAACGGTCGCAAACATTCAAACATGTTTGAAAGAGAAAAAGAAGTTTTCAAAATCGAAAGTCTAGAAATTTTAATTATGCAATCTGAAAAGTGCTTAACTTTGCTTTCTAGTATTTTGTTGCTAGTATAGTCTTATAGGATTTTGTAATATCACCATAAATTATTACATGAGCCTTTTAGGGGGGGGGGTCATCTTGCCATGATTCCTAATAATGTTTGAGATTTAAAACAGTTGCTCATAAATCAATGAAAAAATCCAATTACAAAAGAAAAATTCATATACCGAATTTTAGTTAAGCATGGGAGGTAGGGTAAGAGCTTTGCTTACATTTGCTGGCAAGTGAGAGAGGGGGTTGAATAATTGTAATAAATCTGCTAACGTACTACTTGAACGGCCATAGAACATATAAGTCAACGAAGATCTTCGATATAGAGAAATATGATTTTACCGGACATAATCAAGGTAGTTAAATATTCTCAAAAAGTTTTAGCACGAATGAAACCAGTAAATTGCAGATGTCCATGTTGTAGAAAAATGTTGTCATTGCTAATTTGTTTAAGGATTATATAATTTTCCAGTAGGTTTCAAATAAATCAAGTATGTCCCCATGAAAGGAAAATTTAACTAAGTGAATTCATTTCACTTAATGTACGAAAGTATTTTTGAAACCGTTTTTGAAATTCAAACTTCTGATTTGAATATTGAATGTTGGAAGCTGTTTTTGATACAAATCTACTTCAATTAAGAACTGAAAAGATTTTTTGAGCGGTTCCTTTTGACTATATCTATTCTGTGTTTTAAATTGGTGTTGATATTTAATGTATGCTGTGAAATTGAAAGTCTTCTTTCATATTCAGTTAGACTCCTTCAAGAAATAATTAAGGCATCTGTTTTCCTTTATTTTTTTGAAAAGATATCAATTTTATGGTACACAAATTCATGAGTACCTTCAAATGTTTTTTATCAACATTCATTATCAATTACAAGAATTAGGAGTATTACTGAATAACAATTATGTACCTTTTGTCCATAAAAATGTAGACAGTGTTGGTTTTTTTGCATATATAGCAATAAATCGAACATGGTGAGGTTTCCAATTAAATATTCTCATAGTTACTCATTTTTTGTCAGAAACATTTGAATATATATTTTGCTGTAGGTGTACTGAAAAAAATCTCAATGTATAAACATTGTAATGTCTGTCATGCTCAAGGCATTCTCCAAAGTATGAGATCATCTTCTGCACGTTCTTCGCTGTTGATGCACAGAAGAATGCGCCTTGGGGATGAATGTGTTAGTTTGGAATTCCATCTATCTTGCCAAGAAATCAAAATATCGGATACTTTTTGCTCTGAAATGTGTCCACACCGTAAAACATTTTATTCACAAATCAAAACAAAGAAATTTTAAGTCACGATAAATTTGACCAGTAGGGCCTGTGAAAATCCAATATAAAAATCATTCAACATTCACACTATTCAATTCAATTATTATTTCATTGAATAATTCACACGGTGAGAAAACTAAATAATTAATTCAATAGTACTTATTTGTTATTGAAATATCAACATATATCATTTAAAATCTTGTCTTTGTTCAATTTAGTTCAGGCATCATACGTGAAAACACATAATTTTATTATTGATGAGTATCTAATAAAAATTTATTGTTTAATTGTCTGGAATTCACATATTCCCAACCGATTGATTAAATTTCGAATTATAAGTGATAAAATTTCAGTTACCTAAAATTCAGGAACGCTTAGAGAAGCTGAAATTGTAATTATTATTTCACATTTCACTCCTCTCGATGATCAAAAGTTTGGCTATGTTATAATGATCCAAATATGCCATTAGTTCATTCGTAATAGAAGCATTGAAACTTCCACATGAGTTATTGTAACTTCTGGAAAATGCTGAAATCTTCCTGACTCATGAATAGACTCTCTAAGTCCGGACGTCACCTACAGGGACGTAGCCATTAATGGATGTAATCAAAAAAGTTTTTAAATATTTAAAAAATATGTCATTCAGCGTTTCCTTATTTTTAAAGATAAAATAAGACTTCTCCTTCATATATTTCGTTTTGGAGTATGTGTTTTAAAGAAAATGTTTTCAAGCCGATTGTTTAATTAAATTAACTCACCTGGGTAAAAACGGATATAATTGGCTGAAAATGCAGGCTGTTATAACTTAACAGGATGTTATAACAGGCCGTTATTATTAAACAAAATACGAAAATTGCAGTTTCCATTGAATCACTAATAATGAGAAAACACTAAGTGAAAATATTCCTATTGGTTTTTATACTAATAACCTTATTTGTTTGGAGTCAGTTAAGCACTTTACTCATTCCGGTGACGTCAGACTTAGGCTGTCCTTTAGTTGCTACTAGTGCGCGGGTAGATCAATAATAAAAATTAATTC
The DNA here is from genome assembly GCA_030704895.1 of Henosepilachna vigintioctopunctata. NCBI lineage: Eukaryota > Metazoa > Arthropoda > Insecta > Coleoptera > Coccinellidae > Henosepilachna > Henosepilachna vigintioctopunctata. The sequence continues at coordinate 1,236,967 of JARQZJ010000104.1, read as the reverse complement.
ACATGAAATATAGATCCACAAAACCGTCTAAGTCGGCCATGTAGCCAGATCATTAAAACTATATGAGTCGTGTATGTAGCCACATCATTGAAAATATATGTAGGGAAGTGTCATTGTCATTAGGTGGAAGAAAACATATCACAGAAAAGCAACACTATTCTGTGATCACATTATAACGCCCCAACTTCATCTGTCAGCATTTAAAAAGGGCTACCAACATCGAATCCACCTTTCCTGTCAGAGGTCTTCACTGGCAGTCACTTCTGTGTTCAACAATCTGTCATTCTAATTTCCATCGAGTAACACGACAACCATGTATTGTTGCCTGTTTTACAAAAAACATTGAAAATAACTCATATATTTCTCTATATTTATTATTTATAATGAATAATGTAATACATAAACTGTCTGCTCCAAATATGTACTTAATTTCAGTGAAAATGGATTTTAGTTTATTAGATCGATAATAAAAATAGAGTTTCATAGAAATATAGATCATATGTATTGTTTGAAATGAAAATTGAATGAAAATAATTTTCAAATATTTATATATATACCTATATATAACTTATTTTCAGAATTAATTAACTGCCTCTTTGAGTTAATTAAGGTTATTTAAAATTTTACATTAGTTTTGACATAAATGAGATATCCAACGCAGTTTTGAGCATTGCATATATTATTAATATTTATATTTTATATCACTGAACATTAAATATATATTCTATATCTATATATAGCTTAAATTCAATGGACGATGAATCTACTCTGTGATAGTTCATAATTAAATGAGAGGTAATAATAAAAACTTGTCTAAAAATCACTGACTGAACAATTCTTTTAAAAACTTGTCTAAAAATCACTGACTGAACAATTCTTTGATAATGCTGTAAAAGGCGAAACTAGTCGAATAAAGAATTGTTCAGTCAGTGATTTTTAGACAAGTTTTTATTATTACCTCTCATTTATATATAGCTTATTTTCGAAATGAATTAATTTTCTCCTCAAGTTAATTAAGGTTATTAATAATTTTCAATTAATAATTATTTTTGTCGAAGATGTGATATACAACCAAGTTTCGATAATTGAATATAGCCTGTTATTGCTAAAAACCTTAGAAATAACTTATATATTCCTATATCTTCATTATAAATAATATAATATTCAAACTGTCTGCTCAAAATATGTACATAATGTTAGTGAAAATGGATTTTAGATCAATAATAATAATAGAGATTGATAGAAATATAGATCAATAAAAATAATTATCCATTTAAAGGGTTAGATCAATAAAAATATAGATACACATAACCTGTCAAATCGTCTATGTAGCTAGATCACATAACCAATACAATCACTTACATAATGTTCGTGAAAATGGATTTTAGATCAATAATAATAATAGAGATTAATGGAAATATAGATCAATAAAAATAATTATCCATTTAAAGGGTTAGATCAATAAAAATATAGATACACATAACCTGTCAAATCGTCTATGTAGCTAGATCACATAACCAATACAATCACTTAAACGCCTAGATTAATAGAAATAAAGATTCACTTAAACGGTTAGATCGATAAAAATATAGATCCACATAAATGTTCAAGTCGCCTTATCATTGAAAATATATGCTGCCCCATCAAGGATAACGAATATGTAAAGTGTGGTTAGATTAGATGGTTAAACTGTAAGAAACGAAGACCGTTATCGTCCGAGGACTAACGCTTATGAACTGCATTGCAGTATTTTCATACGTCAATGTCAACTGTCAAGTTGACTACAGGATGTTTTGGTTCAAAAGAAAATGAAATAAAAATAATTCTCAAATATATATTTCTTATAAACCTTATTTTCAGAATTAATACAATGCACCTTTAGGTTAATTAAGGTAATTCATGATATTCAATTAATTAGTTTTGACAAAGTTCTAATATACAACGAAGTTTCGAACATTGAAATTAGCTTGTTATTTGTAAAAAACATGAAAATAACTAATATATTCCTATATCTTTATTATTTATAATAAATAATATAATATTTAAACTGTCTGCTCTAAATATGTACATAATTGCAGTGAAAAATGATTTTTGAATTGATACTTTCTATAACATATATTTCTACTGGATTCCAATAACCGCTGTTGCATTTTCATTCAGAGTTGTTCCAAGATTGAATCAAGATATGTTACTTGAGCTCAATGAATGGTAGGAATCCTGACAATCTCTTATATTGAATTCTCTGCATTCCCTCTGTAAACAAAAGATGAACCTTATAGCATATTGGAAACATATTTATATATATTGATAACATTATTATCAACATATTTATTATCATGAACGGTGTTCATACTGCATATCAATCATTAGAGTTACTTTTACTTAATGAATGTTCATTCGTAAATTAAATCTTCACTATATTTATTTGATTACAGAATAATTTGAAGGAACTCAGTTCATTGTAAATATAAAATTTGTGGCTTGGTTTCATTATACGTACTTTGTATTGTTGTAATCCTTCCTCCTTTCTAAGGTAATTCAAGGCAGTAAAAGCAGGAATTACATATTTGTGTCCACGAGAAAAGCTTCAAATTGATTATAATCATGTTTACTTATACCCAATAGTTATCAACATCCTTTCCTCCATGCTTCTTGGGGTAGTTGGAAAGACAGCACAGTTAAATAGCTCGAGGTAATCCTGTAGAATGTCGACATAACATGTTAAGCTATTCCTCCCTAAAACAAAATAGAAATATCATTATAAGGGCTGTTTCAATTTGTAAATCATTATATATACATATAGATCAACATGAATTTAGAATTGAAAGGGAATATGTTGAAGATTACACATTTTGTAAATTGAAGTTAAATCCTACAGTAAAACTACTGGTTGTGTATTTTTGCTATCAAGTAGGCTTTACTAAACAATATTCAATAATTTAAGTAAAGAATCTATGTAGGTGGAATCATTGTCCAGGTATTCATGAAAATAGAAAAATTCAAGTAATTTTTAACATTGAATTTGTTAGTCCAAATTTTTTTACATACTTTGATTCAGTAATCCTTTGACAATTGCAATTAGCTATATATCAATCCAATGTAATGAAAAATTGTCCATTCTTATCCACCAGAACAGCTCAAATAGTTGAATGGCTATTGAAAAACCTTCAAAACCTGTAGATCATTCATTGAATAGGTTAAGCTCTTTCCTGAAACAAAATAGAAATGTACATTTAGCTATATCCTTGCCTATGTTAATATTCCAATATAGATTTTCATGCATTTTTAATTGAGAAGGAACGTGATGAATGTTACACATTTTGTAAATTACAGTTGAATCCTACACTAACTACTAATGATGCTCGAGAGCCCTAATTATGGTTTCTATGAAATTAGGCTTCACCGAACTGAATAATTTGAGCTCAGAATCTCTGACACAAAGAAAGAATGAAATAATTTTTGCATAACAAACTTGTTAATTCAAATTAGAATACATACTTTGATTCAGTAATCTTTTTTGAACAGCAATTAGCTATGTAGGTTTCCAATCCAATTCAAAAATTGCCCATTCCTGTACTCTAGAATAGCTCTATATCGTTTATGGTTATGTTAAGTTGATTCTTATGATTAGAAACTTCTCCCCCAGGCATTCTTGGAATTGCGAGCCCTCGAAATGGATTCTGCTGGTAACGGTTACACTCAGAAACTCTTCGAATGTATGATAATGCTTGAAAATCCTAAAATATAACATGAATTGATGTTATTCGGCACTGTATTCCTACGTTAAGCATGCAAGAACAGAAAGAACACTATTATCTGTGTTAATATTAAATGAACGCAGGTGTACCTACCTATTTAATATTGTTCAAATCTGCTTCACGTTTACTTGCTTGGCCCCATTATCATTTATAGATGCTTCAAAGTTGTCTCACATTATATTGACGAATTCTAGATATATTATAAATGCCCCCATTTCAACATGTATAATTATTTTGTGATTTATCGATATTATCGATCGAAATTGGATATTTTTGGTTAAATCCTGAAATCAGAACAATTGATTAAAGGGTATTTTCACGTATTTTTTCCAACCTACCTGTAATTTTAACGCCTTCGAACGTGATCTGAAACCCATCTTTTTCAATCCCATTTAGACCGGGAGCTGATGACAGAAAAAAGTGGACAATTTTTTCAAGGCTGCCTTCGATAGGAGACATATTTACAGTCGGGAAGTATAGATCCACATAGTTTAGAATCATCGAAACCTGCAAACTCATGTTTAAACTATGCGTTTATTTTGCATTGAGAAATGACTACTCGGAACAACGTTTTATAGTCTGCCATTCATTGAAATAGAAAACAGGGTTGTGGGATTTCTGAAAATCTTATTGGCAGACGATTTACTTGAGTACAAAGGTGAATTATCATAATATTAGTTTGCAATGAACCCGTGTAACTCGAACCAACTTTTTCAAGTCTGCCAATTACACTGTAGTGTGCCCGTGGCCCAAAATCAACAAAACATCACAAGGCAGTCGATTTGCAGTGATATAAATATTACTTACGTATTTTTCAATTAGCATTCATTTTACAATAACTCGGAACAATTTTTTCAAGTCTGCCTCTTGAATTATTATAAATTTGGACAATAAATATTCCATATAAAACTACTGGCATACGAATTCATATGTATTACAATGGAGGCAGACGCAGTTCAACTTGAAAAAAAAATTAATGTTTATTACCAATTTTCTAATGTCTGCCAATCACACTATTGTCTATTCTTAGCCTGAAACTAACAAAAAATTACAAGGCAGCCGATTTGCAGTGATATAAATCCTATAAAAATGATTTCCAATTAGCAATTTTTTTAAAATAACTCGGAACATTTTTTTCAAGTCTGCCATTTTTACGTGGCATTATTCATGTATGAAATAGATCAAATATCAAATAGCAGACGATAAATGATCAAACATATGTGAATACCCAAATGAAACAATTATTTAGTCTGGCACTTTTTCCCGGCATTATTCAGTTATTACAGTGACAAGCGAATGATTCTATCTGATAAATATGGAAGTGTAAGTATTTGAATTTTCTAAGAAAAAATTATTCTGATAATTTTCCCATGTCCAATCTCATACAATATACAAATAAGCACTCTAAACTCTATTTTATTAAGCTGGAAAAATTAAAAATTAGATAATGTAGTTTGAAAAAATATCAATTGTATTTCACAGGAACTATAAAAGGTTTCTTAAACAATATTTTTACACTCTGAGTATGGAATGATGTAAATGAAAAAATGTTAGTCGCTTTAATCGTCGCATGAATCTTCATATGTTTCATTATAATCAAGGTCTGCACAATCGTCACTTTCTGCCTCATCATCATCATCATCATAGTCGTCATCATCATCATCTTCATCGCCTTGGTTAAGATAATCATTTCTATCAATTTCATCGTTGAAATTTTCGGGCTCCTGGGATCCGCTTCGAGGATCAGTCGATGACTCTGAAAATGAATAATTTATCGAATTTCACAATGAATTTTTGCCATAGAGTATGAACCAATGTCAAATAAGTTCGGGAAATTCTTTATAATGTTTATTGAGTCTGACAGCATTTTTCAACTTATTGTTTTACGCTTTTCTTGTTTCCTGCAGTAAAAATAATCAAATAGCAAATATTCTCCACGTTTTACTTGAAATTACAGTATAACTTAATTATTCGTTTTATGGAATTTTATTTTATTTCTATTAGATACTTGAAACAGTTTTTCTTATTTACGGAAATTTTGAAAATAATCAAAATTATTATAGTTATTATACTTTATTATTACCTTGTTCATTTTCACCGGATAATACAATTTCGTTGATGTTTTCTGGGGTTTCAGGACCCTCAAACCATTTGAACGTTAACTCTTCATCAGTCAAAGTCCATCCATAGTCAGCTGGATCTAATGTTGAAGGAATGTTTTTGTAAGCGTTTCTCCACATATTTCCGACGTATGCAGCCCTCAGTATTTGCTGTTCTAGTTCTCTTGAACATGGTGGTATATTCGAAGCATCAAAAGATATTATTTTTTTTTAAATACCTCCATATTGTCTACCATGCCATATTGCTGGATGAATAATCTCAATCGAGCGTCGTTCACTAATTTAACATTCCTCAATTTATTTGTTTTAGTGCTATACATTTCACAAACGAATTTTTCAATAACACTTGCATTTTTCTTTGCATTACAATGCTGTGCTAAATCTGCAAAGGCTTTTTGGTACTTTTCATTGGATAAAAGCATCGACAAAGGTTTTTTTTTGCCTCTCCTGTAAAAAGCTGGCGTGAAGTCGCTACCGGTAAAGCAATGAAATGCTGGTAAGGCGAGGCAAACTTGATTACCAAGAGTAGCGTAAATAGCACTTGTATTTATCAATCTGCAATTATTTCCAATCCCATATTGTAGCCAGATGTTCATAGCTTCATTGTACTGTTCAATATTTCCTAAAATTATGATCAGTATGTCCGTGTCAGCACATCTAATTACAGCGTTATGTTTGTTCTGCAGCTTGCTTAAAAAGAATGAGAATTTTGTATCCGCCTCAAAATGACCTTCGAAATTTAAATTTTCCACATTAGTTCTGTAAACTTTGTTGTTTTGAGTGATGTATTTATAACACGAGGTGGAGGAGACGTAGATTTCTTTTTCACCAAATATTTCAGCGATCTCGTCGCTACACCAGTGTTCAATTAAAAACTTGACAAGCGATTCTTTAAACTTGATATTTCTCAATTCGGCGCTGATTGGTTGATTTTTCCTATAGAGCTGAAAGGACGCTTCTCGAAAATTCGAGCATACAGTTACAGTAAGTCTCCATGATTCGAATATACAGTTTAACGGACAGCGATAAATAGCTGTTTCGGAAAAATTAGTATACGTATGTGTATACGTATATGTGTATTAGTCACAAAAATACACTTATATTCAATTAATACATTTTATCTACATACATATGTACATACAAAATTGTTGACGAATAAATATTAAACATTAGAAGTTTCGTGGATCGTATCATCTTTCATACTAAAAAAAGACGACTAATGACGGTAGAGTAACAAATTCATTCACTTGTCATCAGCGGTCTGAATTTAAATTTGGAAAAAAAAAAATTTTTTTCATAGTATTCATGTATGTTTGATTATTTATCGTCTGCTATTTGTTATTTGGTCTATTTCATACATGAATAATGCAACGTAAAAATGGCAGACTTGAAAAAATTGTTTTGAGTTATTTAAAAAAAAATTGCTAATTGAAAAATATTTTAATAGGATTTATATCACTGCAAATCGGCTGCCTTGTAATTTTTTGTTAGTTTCAGGCTAAGAATAGACAATAGTATGATTGGCAGACATTAGAAAATTGGTAATAAACATTAGTTTTTATTGCAAAACAAAAAAAGTTTAAAAATTGTATGTATACAATGTAATCGGCTGCCATTCTTTTTAATCGATATTTGAAGTTGTTAAATTTATGTTGAAATAAACTATAAGCTTGAAAAAATTGTTCCGAGTTATTGTAACATGAATGCTAATTGAAAAATACGTAAGTAATATTTATATCACTGCAAATCGACTGCCTTGTGATGTTTTGTTGATTTTGGGCCACGGGAACACTACAGTGTAATTGGCAGACTTGAAAAAGTTGGTTCGAGTTACACGGGTTCATTGCAAACTAATATTATGATAATTCACCTTTGTACTCAAGTAAATCGTCTGCCAATAAGATTTTCAGAAATCCCACAACCCTGTTTTCTATTTCAATGAATGGCAGACTATAAAACGTTGTTCCGAGTAGTCATTTCTCAATGCAAAATAAACGCATAGTTTAAACATGAGTTTGCAGGTTTCGATGATTCTAAACTGTGTTGATCTATACTTCCCGACTGTAAATATGTCTCCTATCGAAGGCAGCCTTGAAAAAATTGTCCACTTTTTTCTGTCATCAGCTCCCGGTCTAATTGAATAATTTTGGTTAAATTCTGAAATCAGAACAGCTGATTGAAAGGTATTTTCACGTATTTCTACAATCCTACCTGTAATTCTACACCTTTGAACGGGACCTAAAAGCAATCTTTTTCCATCGCATCTAATTACGCCAATCCAACGAAAATACTTGTTAATCTTTGTCGTAGACTTGATAAACAGCTATGTTACGATATATTTTCACTTGATTTCCATAGAAAAGTTTCCTATAATACGATTTTTCCGTTCGTTCATTTCGAGGTTAAACGACGCCTTGACCTTCGTATCGAGTTTTTCCATAAAAAATAATTATCTGAAAAGAAAAACGATGTTATCTATGTAAGAAAGTATTTTTACGCTCGTTTTTAATGAGAAAAACTTACCTGTAGACCGGCAAACGTATTTTTTCTTCCGTTAATTGCACGAATTATAGCAGGCCCTGCAAATGCAAATACGTCGCCGAACGTAATGGCGCTGACCGTTCACCAACGGGCAGAACGGTCACCGAACGAAAGTGGCGCATCTACCTTCTAAATATTGACCAATTTGAGACGATAGGAGATATCGTCTCTGGTTCTGACGTTCGGCGTCTCTTGTTATCGCGTGGAAAATAGAAAGGTGCAGATATATCCGATTTATCCCTTCGGCAAAATTTCGAAAATTTGCGCTAACCTAACCCTTAAGAGCTTTCGAAACGGACGTATTTACTTACTACTAATGACGGTCGGAATTCTCGAACTTTCGAAAATTCATATCTCCGGAATTTTCGCACGAATCGTCATGAAAATGCCGCGGCTCCCGTTTTCGAGCTCTATACTTTCTGAAAAAAGCAACCCCCACTCGATCCGTTACCGATCTTCGGAGGAGATACGCCTTATATGAGGGTACCTTTTTACGACGAAAAAAACGTTTTTTTTTTCAATCGTTTTTTTCGGCCGTTTCCGAACCGATTTCGATGCGGTAAAAAGCGGTTTTCTCGTCGGAAGCGTTTAAATTTTCAAAATTCGAAGGTTCGAAGACCCCGTAGCCCCCGAACGGGGGCCCCACCTCTGCGCGAAGCGCCCCGTCGGAAAGCCCCGACCTCGGTCTACCCTCCGCTATCGCCGAGGGGCCCGGGAAAATTCTTCTCTCCGAGTTATTCGCGTTCGAAATTAGCACCGAGTTTCCCCCGCCAATTTCTCCTCTTCTCTTCTTACGCGTTTAGTATTATGTAATATTCCAAATAACCGGATCCTGCACCATTTTGAAATAATAATTTAATAGGAAGTTTAGTTAAATTAATGTTTCAATAAGAACATTTTAGCAGGACAGACCAATTTACATATAGACGTATATAAGGCACATATAACTACTTATGAAAGTATAGTCTTTTTTTCAGGATTATAACTACTTGTTCAACTCGATGAGAGATCAGGGATTCTGTTGTAATCAACTACAGAAATCTTTCATCAGTTCACCTCGTTAGTTGTTGGAATTTCTTCGGAATTTGTTTTTTCAAATATGTCCATATTACCACATATTTGTCCTGTAGAATGCTTCAAAGTTTTCTTTGCTTTCATGCCTTCATAAATTTCTTGGCCCCTTTCAGATGATATATTGATTTTAATTACTCTCTTGCAACACAGTTCTCAACTAGACTTTCACCACAACATTTCAATAATATTCAGAGAAAAAGTGTGAAGAATTGAAAATTATTTGTCGTATCTTCAAGTAGGTATCAGATTGAAAACCCTCATTACATATTAATTTTCATAAAAAGTTTGCAAGGAAATGATTTCTTCATGTTTTTTATTCCATTCTCAATCATTTATCGATTAGTTACGTTTCACTTAATTTCAAGAGGCATGGATATTTTCAATCAGTATTTAATGAATTTGGGTCATGCAATTTAATTTCTCGTCTATTTATACGAGTATATTATTAACAAGTAAATATAAATAATTTTGTACCTTACACGTTGAATTTCATCATAAATATTTATCCAAACTCACGTCTAGCTGAAACATTCTGGTGTGGTTTATGTTGCCTTATTAAAATCATCTAAAATCGATCAGCATTGAGCTTCAATAAACAATTTTAATCACAATCTATATTACTTTGTAATGAATGATTTATTGAAAATGTTATACTATTCCTGATCAAAGAAAAAGGTTAATTTTGAATTTTCGCGGGCTTTTAACACAACAATTTTAAATTTTGTGTTAAAACTGGAATAAAGTGCTCCAACTCACTTAAAATGTTGACTGGCTTCGCAGGGTCTACTTTCTCCCAATAAAGTGTTTATGAGTTGAACAAGCGCTTTACAGGCCGAGAAGATGTAGATAACGATGAGCTTCCTGGAATTGCAACCACGTCAACAAGCGAAGAAAACATCGAAACAGTGAAGAAAATTGTTTTGGAAAATCGTTCAATCTTTATTAGGGAAGTTACAGAGGATGTTGGCATATCAATCGGCTCATAACATGCAATTTTCTCGAATGTTTTGGGCAGGAAACGTGTGGCAGCGAAATTACCAAATTTTTAACGTAGCAATAGTATCCCTCAGGAGTGTTGAGTGACAGAAATGACGATCATCATCAACTGGTGACAAAACGTAGGTTATGACGTCGAAACCAAGGCACAATCATCCCAATAGAAGCGTCCAAAAGAGCCAAGATCGAAAAAGGCGCGCCAAGTTCGATCCCATGTGAGGGTTTTGCTCAATGTTTTCTTCGATTACAACGGCTTGGTGCACCATCAGTTCTTGCCAACAGGTCGTACGGTTAATAAGGAATACTACAAGGAAGTTATGCAACGTTTTCAATACGGCAATACCGCTCAAACGATCGGAATTGTGTAAAAACAGATCATGGATTGTGCATCACGACCACACCAGTCCACACATCAATGCTTGGTCGTGATTTTTTGGCCAAAACCTACACCGTAATCGTGACTCAACCATCGTATTCACCAGATTTCGCTCTGTGCAAAATTTTCCTATTCCCCAAACTGGAGAAACCAATGAAAGGAAAGCGTTTTGCCACAATTGGTGAGCTGATTGTCGAAGATTGATGAGTCGCAATCCAAGAACGAGGTGATGGCCATACCGAAAAGCGCATTTCAGAAGGGCTTCGAAGATTGGAACAAGCGCTGGCATATGTGCACTGTATCTGAGAGGGATTACTTTGAAGGGATATTGATGAATAAATGATACTCTTACAAAATTTCGAAAATTTACCTATTCTTTTGAACAAACCCAGAATTTCAGATATTCCCAAACTCTCTAAATCCTTGTCGGTCTAAACCGGGGATTCCCTATAATTGGGAGGCGTAATTTGATTCTAGAGAGGACGCGACCAGTGGCTCAGATATGTATAATCCATTATATGGTCATATAAGTCCATTTAAGTTTTCATACTTATTTTGTTTCCATCGTAGTTGGGATATGGGGGCGTAGTATTTTGGCTTAAACTTGAGAAAGGCGCGGCGCATTGGGTAATATGTTGGGAACCACTGTCCTAAACGTTCAAATTTTTTCCGACAACGCACTTCAATTTGAGTTTGATATCTTAAATTCAAATATATCCTTTCAATGATTTCTGAATCTAACTTATGAGTTTTGTAAAACTTTAAATTTGTTCATAGGCCCTATGAAGAGATGTTGCTTAATTTGGTGGTTTAGTAATTGTATTGAGTCGTGAAAAAAGATAATAAATCAATAAAGGAGAAAAGTTACAGTTATTTTGAGAACATAAACAAGAATTAATTATTACAAAATAAAGAATCATTTTGAACTTAAGTTTCAAAAGGTGTATAATAATATCAGTTTTAGCAATTTAATTTTTCAGTTGTTTCGCAACGACTTATTCTTGTAGATTGGGATACCCTGATATATATGCGATTCTACTTCAATATATGTGGTCTGTATTGAAATATAATGAAAATATATTGCAGAAATCAAGAAATCTTTTTTATCGTTGAGGAACTACTCTGTTTTTGTTCAAAAAGTACTCTATACGCTAAGTTTTGAACGAGTTCAAGGCATTATTAATAGTACAGGAGCAAGCAATGTTTTCAAGACAAGAATTTCAGATCCGCTGATTTTTCGATATGTCAATCAGAGTCTCTGGATCAATATACGCTGCTGGTGGCAGCGGTTGCGTTTTCTAATACTGCGCATTGCGCATCTTACCTGTTCAGGTAAAAATTCTAACTTTTGAAGAAATTTGAAGACGTTTACTTTTTTATCATTGATTTTCGATTAAATCATCAAACACACATGTTTGTGTGTATTTCCAGACATTTTTGTTGTTGCTAATAAAATGCCAGAATATAATTCTTTCATTTTGAAAATTCTATTTCAATATGTTGTACGTTGAGTATCTAAGAACCCAAAATTAATTTTCCAGACACTAATCGAAAAACAGCGGACCCAAAATTCTCTCAAGTTTGAAATGGAAATTATTGAATTATTTCAGCTTTTGTTTCAGTATAATTGTTACATTTTTCGGTTGACTTCGATTGGAACGATTTTCAATTTAATATGGGTGCACAAACAATTTTTTGCGATGATGTAGATTTAATGGCTACCTACTGATATGTTTCACCTTTCAGAAGTTTCTTGAAAAGAACAAGAAATAGATAGTGATATTCGGCCAACTGAATTGGAATGGTTTTCAGTTCCATAGTCGTTTGGTTGGAACGGAGCTTAACCATAATTCATAATGCTTAATATAGGTTATAATATTCACCCAGTGGCTAGACCATTATTTTGCGCTCGTATTATTCTCTGAGATTGTTCTTTGGCCACCCGAGTGGACACCCAAGACGAGATCTCTCCGATAATAATAACGACAACGAATTATTACCATCTATCCTTTTACGGAGTTAGATATAACATTACGGAAGATCAGTTCATTGAATGGGTTGTCTTCGTTTATATGCATTTTTGTATTTGAAAGAAACTGTTGGTCGATATCAAAAAGAAATTTCCCTTAAAATATTTCATTTATCATACAACAATTTTTTCGAATTAAATTTTGAAATTCTATGTAATTATTAAAATTTATTAATATATGTTTTTAATATAAAAATTTTGGAAGCAATATTTGAAATTATTACTTTGAACATAAGACTGTAAAAAAGTCTACCTTCCACCGATTGCAGCATTAAATGAAAATTAAATATATAATATAGGTGTCTATTTATTTTGACTTTCGAATTGAGCCATATAAATTCAATAAATCTTAAAATATAGTTTATCTCTTCATCATAGAAATTATAAATAGGTTTCCACTTTTATCAAATTGAATGTATCGAACTCCTTCCTGATAATGGATGAATTTCGAAAGATAATAAAAGCTCATTGTTGTCAATTATATGATACATGTAATGAATATGTGCAATGATATTGTACTTCTACATATCTCCGTAGCTACTCCTTTTGAGTACTTTTGAGTACCAATAATTGACATATATTGTCGTTGAAATTGAAAAAAATTAGCAGCATTTAAAAACTGAAAATTTTATGTAACAATATAATGAAGAAGAGGAGAAGGGCTCATCGATCCGATAAATTGATTTTAATTTAATTTTATAATTTTTCCATAGAGAAAATCGAATTTTAAATTTATGTATATATATATATATATATATATATATATATATATATATATATATATATATATATATATATATATATATATATATATATATATATATATATATATATATATATATATATATATATATATATATATATATATATATATATATATATATATATATCCAGAATACCGAAGAAACTACTCAATATAATTATGAATAGTAAATGCGGAACAGAGTGGCTAAAAGAGGTCCAAAAGGATCTACAACAGATCAATATAAAAAATCTCGAAGATCGCACTGAATGTCGCTATAAAATCGCACATTTAAAGTTCGAGCAAAAATTAAATCGTCAACCTGGAGTAAAGTGGACAGATGAACGGAAGAAAGAGCATTCAGAGAGGATGAAGCGTTTTTGGGAGGCAAAAAAGATGAAGCAAAATTCCTAATGATTGCGAATTCAAGTTCAGTCGCTCTCCTCATGGGGAACAATCGAAATAATAATAATATATATAACGGATGTATTTTTCAGAGGTATAGAACTTTAAAATGCAATAAAACAACGATGGATCATTCGATTGACAAGATCTTTTTTTATTCGAAAGATAATCTTGTGGCATTACATTTTGAGTATGATTTCTGGCATATAACCGCCACGGCTCGCTCGGATGTAGTCCAATCTGGACTTTAATTTTCGATGACTTTCATAAGCGAATTTTGTTTAGCGATGAAGTGCACTTCTGGTTGAATGGCTACGTCAACAAACAAAACTGCCGCATTTGTAGTGAAGATAATCCTCAAGCTATGTCAAAACACCGTTACATCCAGAAAAACTGACTGTTTGGTGCGCTTTATGGGCTAGTGGAATCATTGGTCCGTACTTCTCCAAAAACAATGACGGCCAGAACGTTACAGTCAATGGTGATCGGTATAGAGCCATGATTACTAACTTTTTCATTGCCTGAATTGAACAACCATTATGTCCAGGAGCTGTGGTTTCAACAAGACGGCGCAACATGTCACACAGCTGGTGCCACAATCGATTTATTGAAAAACGCGTTTGGTGACCGCCTAATTTCACGTTTTTGACCTGTAAATTGGCCTCCAAGATCTTGTGATTTAACACCGCTAGACTACTTTCTGTGGGGCGAAATGTAATGCAACAAGATTAGTTTTCGAATAAAAAAAAATTCTTGTCAATCGAATGATCCATTGTTGTTTTATTGCAATTACAAGTTCTATACCTCTAAAAAAACACCCTTTATATATATATATAGATATAGATATAGATATATATAAGGTATCTTAGTATCTATCAACACTGAACTCTCTTCATGAAAATGTTTTCTGTTAAAAAAAATTAAGAGGTAATAATAAAAACTTGTCACTGACTGAGTTCAGTCAGTGATTTTTAGACAAGTTTTTATTATTACCTCTCATTTAAATATGAACTATCACAGAGTAGATTCATCGTCCACTGAATTTTTAAAAAAAATTGATCAATAAAATTATTTTTCTCCATAAATATCATTCGAGAATATAAACATTGTTTTATAATTTTTAAGTAACTTTTGGAGCTCTGAAACTATTGCTCATCGAATTCATTTAAATTCAAATGAATTCGATTTCGTACACAAATTTGATACAGGATTTGTACATGATTCGACGAATTTGTACACATTCGAATAAGAAATTATCGAATTGTTATAAATTTGAAAAAATGGTGAAAGGAAAAGAATCGTTACAAATTTCACATTCTTAATGAGAATATAAATAGCGTATGTACCTTATTAGTAACCTATCTGTTTAATTCATTTTTCAACAGCACGAAAAATAAAACTGTTGGTTTTTCTCTTGGTATGAATTATTGCCCATAAATCTTCATTAACCGTATACCCCAAACGTGACTTCCCTTGTACTAGCTCCTTTAACGCCTACTCTATCTTTCAGGTAATCTCTTTTCATAATATTTTGTTATTACTCATCCAGTGTTAGGCACAGCACGCTTAAGTTTAACACCTGAGTAATGAACGGAATAAATTGAAAATTATTGTCCGTGTCCTCTTCCTTTTCAGTTTGATCAATAGCTTTTGTTTTCAGCTGGTTTATGCATTCATACAGATGTCTGTGCTCCGCCGTTGAAAATTTGACATTTTCTGTTCTCCGTCGTCTACATAGGCGTGCATTATTTATCTAGGGATGATGGCGTTTGCACGTAGCAATTTGTTTATTCTCGGCATAATAGTTTTGTGAATATGCAATATAGCCGCATGTGTCCCGCGGTAATTTCTTCATTATAATTTTGTGCCCTGAGGACGAAATATTTCGCTAATCTTTATTGTATACAATGGGGGTATGGGTATAAATTACGATAGTTTATGTAATAACACGTAACAGAGTTATTTGATGAAAATGTTTTATATTAGTTATTCTCTTTCATTTCAAAAAGAACGTAGATTACGTAAGGGAGAAGTCGCAATAATATATAGAGAATAATGAATTAAGATGCCTGATGTGTAGTTCAAACATAAGTGAGCATTCCAGTTGAAATTTTCATACATAGATAGATTTTCCTAATACATTTTGTAGCAATTGAGTAATACTTTCAATACTTCTAATGTTATATCGATTCAATCTGACAAAGAGTATTTGAACGTGAATTCGATCCATTTGTAAACATTTTTCTGAATAGTGGACTATATCTAGCTTATCCTTTTTCTAATATTATGCAATGCTACCATATTTCTGAACATTTCAAACCGAACGTCGCGACATACCATGGTTTAACGGCAAAACTTCTGATTAAATTGAAGAATTTATTTTTGGTTTAAGAATTCAAAATTTTTTCGTGAGGGTGCTCTCTTGGTCTTACCCTGCCTGTTGGCTCCCAATCACCAACCACAGCTGACTATCGCTCATCTCTTGTTCGGTCTAGATGGCCTGCCCATTTCCACTCTGACCTTCATTTCCTTGAAAGTGAAGGATGTTGTGAGTGTGTATTCTATCTCGTATTTTTAGGTTCATCATGTATCTTTCTATACTCCGCTGAGTTGTTCGAAGCTTCTGGATGTGAGCATATTTCAGGGTCCAAGTTTCGCTTTCGCTATATATATATATATATATATATATATATATATATATATATATATATATATATATATATATATATATATATATAAAATAAGTGTTTTTTTATGTTGTAAAATGTACAGAAAATCGAGGTCTTACGAACGATATAAAGGGCTTAAATACTACTTGTTCTTCGAATTAAATTATGTATGTTGGTTCATAGGTGTTAAGTCAAATTTACATTGGGTATATATATATATATATATATATATATATATATATATATATATATATATATATATATATATATATATCATATTAGTTCTACGCCACTGCGTTTCTATCGAAATGCATCTCGTCATCACATGGTCCTTCACACACCGGATATGCAAGTTGCTCCCACCGGATCGAGATATCATTTGTGTATGTACAAACAAATGTCGACGGTACAAGCATAACATATCAGGCACTCCCGTTTTGCTTTTCCCATTAGCGATCAACATAGAGAACTCAATTCAACCTTGCCTCCCTCCATCACATGTTTATATAGAGTATGATTAATTGCTATACATATATAACGTCGTCCGATACCATGTTAAGCATCGTGTCACATTAACCAAATTGAAGGGGATGAATTAGAGGGTTCCGAAAATGCGTAATTTCAGGCGATGATACTGTGAGTCATGTCTGTCATTGAGCTCTGCTTCATTTTAGGGTGATTTGATTTTTTTGTTGTCATATACGTACATTTTCCACTGCTTGTTCTGTCTAATAAGATTAAAATCATTATACAAACAAATATCTGAATAAGTTTGTCGTTTTCTTATCACTCAATTATTGTATACTATCATATAGCAAGTACATATGTAAAAATGTGGTGAGTTTAGCTTTCAAAACGGAGTCACACCCCGAAACAATTGTTAAACAATAAATATAAGTTTGTGAAACCAAACCAACTATTTTTTATTCAATACATATAATCTAAGTTTATGTTTCATATGATTTTCCATTTTTATCCCTAACAAATCGATATGAAAAAAAAATATATAATTCTTTCATTTAATTCAAAATGCATATTCATAGTTAAATTCTTTAACATTGTTAGATTTTCATATAGATTTTAAGTTGCTCAAGAGATACTTTTAGATTGTTGGCGAACATATAACACTTCTCTTCACAGGTTTATTTATAACATTCAATTTGAGCTCTAAACACCAGGAATTCCTGAAAATGTTAATTGAATTTTCTAACGTGAAATGTCACTTACTTAGATCCATTTACGCTCTACCTCAATAAAACGAATTACAACACATACAAAATGCACAAAAATGAGTCACAACCTACATCGATCAATAAAAATTGTGTACAGTTACCTCTTATCAATATTTCAGTGTGCATAGAAATGACTCATTTGAAATATAGTTTAGTAATTGAGTGGAGAATTTTTGATATGGATTAAAGGTTGTTGCAACACGAGTATATACCGGAATGATTGCTTTGTTTTATCTCAATTATTTAATGTAAACTGTCCGCTGGCTCTAACGGTTACACAAGTTCAGTGTAAAAAATCTCTTATTACCACTAGTAGCTGTTCGTACCCATAACTCGTTCAAACGTAGGAATTTTCACAACAGTTTTTATTCGTTTTTAAACAATTTATAAGTGATTTGTCACAGTTTCCGCTTTGCAGATGTCGAAACTCAAGCCAAATCATATGATGAAAATTAAGATCTTTTTCTTTTAATTCAGTGGACTCAGAACTACAGTAGAACTCTTGTTCCGAACGGCCAATAACATTGTCATATTTGTGTATTACCCATTAACTAATCATTTATAATAATAACTTCTCAAGTCATAGATAAATACAAATACCCATATCGGAAGTCGAACCCGAATCTTACCGCACCATAAACGAGTGTCTCTTCGACTAAGCATTTTTATATAAAAAGAAGAAGAGTTAACGATAAAATATTTCGGCAGAATTATTTCTTTTCCGTTTCAAAACCTATTCACATAAAAGTGGAACATGATATCTACTCTCATACCGTCAAAATTTCAAGTTTTTCATTCATATTGAAAAGAACGTATCGTGATCTCTGAAATAATGGTTAGACACACATACTTGCGAGCATTTTAAATCAATTTTTTTTTATTCACTGGACCTACAATTTAGTGCCGGTTCCGAACGGCCATTGGGCAATGTACATTACCCAGCATATTTCATTATTGTTCAAACTACTTAAATCATACACAAACACACCTGCCTTCACCGGAGCTCGAACCCGAGTTCTACCGCACCATAGTCGAGTGTTCTCCCCACTAAGCTACGGAGACCGGCTAAATGAATCTATACTAATATCACAAAGAAGTAAAGTTAGTGAGTTTGTGATGTAATGTCTGGATCTTCTGAACCGATTTCGGAAATTATTGCACCAATAGAAAACTACGTCATTTGTGAGTCATATAGGCTATATATTTTACTAGAAAAAAGTACGGATTCCTACAAAAACTTCAAAAATGTAAACCAAGGTATGAAAAGACTTGCCGTAAAATGTATTTTATCGCATGCGCTGCGGGAAATATTAATGGTGGAACAAAAAAATGTTCTACAATATTGAAGAACATATCAATATAAAAAAAAACTCCGGGGTACTATATATTTAACTATTTGAGTTTTTTCAGTATAACTAATTTTTTTAAAGAAATGTTAACAAATACCATGTCTGAATGGCCACGTTATTTATGTCTTTTTATTAATTCTCATCCAATAAGTTTTTTATTATTTAAGACCGTTTCAGTACCTAAAGATTACTTTTTGAAGTAATTATTAAAATCGGCCATTGCATTCAAAAGATATTACGAGTTTCAACATGTCAATCTAAACAAAATCATACTAATATTATAAACCCGAAAACTTGTATGGATGGATGTATTTTTGAGTGTTTAAAACACTCAATTAAGTGTAAAAAACTTCTCTTTTACTGTAAATAATTTGGACGAATGAGATAATACGACATATGTATGGACCCGCCGCGATCGTGTCATAATCTATTGAGTGAAACTTCTATTAGACCATTTTTCGATTGCTTCCTCACCAAGGAAATTAAATTTTCTATAAGTTTGAATGGTTTTGTACAAAATGTTTTTTGGTTGCATAGTTCAAAATATAAATTAGAAATTTGAATACGCGAGACAATTTTCAGTCTAAAACTTTACCAAACTTCATAGTAATGACATAAATATGACATTTTATACACTTATATACTACCAGACTATGTATTAGATATTATAGACCTATTTATACCTTTAACAAGATAAAGCTCTGATACATAGCGGTAAAGTAAAAAAATATGTATTTGCTGAATAAGATGCCCAGAGTAGTAGATGAAAGACTTTTTTCAATGAAAATGGAATTGGAAGGATGACTCATCATGGACAGTTGTGACAGGCTCAGAGCGATAATATTGTTTGCTTCTAAATAACAAAAACAAATGCGAGTTATTTATACCAATATTATTATTTCAAGGTTGTATTCATTTCATTTATTGATGTCAATTACGTTTAGCTGAAAGTTATCACTCCATTCATTAACTTTGAGTTGTCAGCTAGTATCTAATATGAGCATTATTTTTTTCAAATTAAATTTCTGTTGTCAATACACAAAAACAACAATCGTTTGCTTTTATAGACTGTATAAATGATCCTATCGGAACTAGAAGCTATGATAGAAACTTCATATGTCGGGACAAACTTTGGAAAATATAATATAGACTTATTCACTTGGTAAAAAATGTGATTGTTCTTACTCTCACTCAATCATAAAGGACAATTCCTCAAATATTGATGTTTGAACATAATTAAATTTTCATCCGTTCTCGACAATAACATATGTTCGACGTTTCGATAAAAAAATATCGTGAAATGCTGTTTGATGGACGAATTTCAAGCACGATACTCGAATTGTATATTGATTTGTCACAACCCTGATTCCTTTCGATTAAGGTAATTCTAATCGAAATTAACTGTAGTCATTAATTCCAAACATTGCTATATTTTCAACGAGTTACTAATTTAAAAAATGAATTCATTGAACGGTTCTCGGAAAAGATTAGGACTTCATACCCCATCCCCGTTGAAGAATCCACGATATCAAGCATAAAACATGTTCATGAATAGTTATTCCGATAATAGAAGGATATCGTGAGACATCTGGTGCTTTGGCACCGTAACATGTTTGTTTGTTAATTCAAATCAGATAGCCGTCTATAGTTTAGAAACGCAATTCAATGCTTAGTTACTCTGTATATTATCTCATTTCAGATTGAATAATATGCATATTTATTCGGTCCTTATGGAAACCATTGAATCAAATGGGATAAAATATCGACGTTATTTGTTATGTTTGACATTCATGTTGAAATTGACTTTGTTGGCATGATGCATTTCTGTTATTGTTTTTTCAATGGATTATTATTATGGGGTTCTACTCTGGAGTTTTCTCAGAAATACCTAAATAGGTATTTTGTTCGACGTAAAAAACATAAACAGAGGTTCTCAAAGTATTAACTGTCCGCAAAGGACATACGAGGTTTGTTCAAAAGAAAAGGTGAATTTTGAATTTTTCCGAAAAGTATTAATTTATTCATCAAAATCCATTTTGTCCCCTTCAAAGTAATCCCCCTCAGATAAAATGCACTTATCTCCTTCCAATCCTTGAAATACTCATGAAATGCGCTTTTCAGTATGGTTATTATTATCAGCTCGCTCTTCGATTCCGACTTTATCTCATCAATTGTGGCAAAACGCTTTCTTTTCATTGGTATCTTAGGTATTGGGAATAGGAAAAAGTCACATGGAGCCAAATCTATTGAATTCAATGGTTACGATGTTACGATTACGATGTTGTTTTTGGCCAAAAGATCACGAACAAGCATCGATGTGCGAACTGGTAAATTATTGTGATGCAGAATCCATGATTTTTTTTCCACAATTCTGATCGTTTCGCCGTATTGCTTCGCGCAAACGTTGTAGTATTCCTTATCAACCGTACGACGTGGTGACAAAAACTCATGGTGCACCACGCCATTGTAATCAAAGAAAACACTGATCAAAATCTTCACATTTGATCGAACATAGCTTTTCGATCAAATGTGAATGTGAATCTCTTTTTCGATCTTGGCTCTTCTGACCGCTTTCATTGGGATGATTGCACTTTCGTTTCGACGTCATAACCATATAACCAAGTTTCGTCGCCAGTTATTGCCATTTTGAGCAAATCTGGATTGTCGTTGACTTCATTCAACATTTCCTTAGCCATGCTAAGCGACGTTGCTTTTGCTCAAAATTTTGCAATTTCTGACCAAACTTCGTTACCTCACGTTTCATGCACAAAACATCTGAGAAAATTGAATATCATGAGCCGATTGATATGCCAACACCCTCTGTAACTTCCCTTATAGTGAATCGACGATCTTGCAAAACTATTTTCTTTACTATTTTTACGTTTTCTTACTTTTTAACGTGGTTGAAACTCCAGGACGCTCATCGAAATCCACGTCTTTTCGGCCTTCTGTTAAACGCTTGTATCACTTATAAACACTTTTTTGAAACAAAATAGACTCGCCGAATGTCACAGTCAACATTTTAAGTGCGTTGGGGCACTTTATTCGATTTTTAACGCAACATTTAAAAGAGATTCTTCGATCCATTTTTTTCGAAAGAAAGAAATCGAAGAACACACAAAACGTGACCAGCCTTTCCAGTTGTCGTAAAAAAAGTGCTTATCCGAAATGGCGATAATTTCAACATATGAGAAACGTATGTGTACCAACATAACGAAAAAATTTCCATAATCGAATGTTCGCAATCCGTGAAAATTCAAAATTCATCTTTTCTTCTAAACATACCTCGTACTCACACATAAATCCCACGGTCTCACGAAAACCAATTTATTCAAATTCAAAGCTTTCAATTCTGTATTCTACATTTGGTAGCAATGACTCAAAAATGTGGGTAATACCTGTCTAAAGTACATTTCAATATACTATAATTCTGGTAGTACTGAACTACCAGAATTACAGTACATTAATAAGTACTTCATATGGTTTTTGAGAAGGGTACTCACAGGAGTTTCAAATTCACTGGAAGTAAATTTATATTTTCGAAATTTCAAAGTAAATTCCTGCAAAGATACTTACCACTTTCAAGTCTGTTGATGAGCAGACGTCAATCTCCAGAAATTGTATCAGCAACAAGGACTTTAGGTTCAAATGACATTTAGATCATACTTTTCGCATTGTTCTTCTGCCTGTCCTTCAAAGAATTGCACAGTCCAATACCGTATGGAACAAGCAGTTGAAAGTTGAATTACCAGTGGCATATAATATTGTTCTTCTGTCCAAGACAGTTGATAGTAATATGTAATATTGAAATGTAAAACTCCACTGGCTTAAGACTTCAAGGTAATTCTTCACTACCCTTGACATATTACTGCTCTATGTCTTATCTCTCAGCAAAATGTCTTTGAAATGTCAACATTTTTCGGCATTTTATAATTGAAAATTTTTTTTTCTTGTGTTCGTATAATACCTACTCTTCTCGAAGTTATTTATTCACTTGACAGTTTTCACTAGCCTTGAGTCAGTTAACTAACTTCAGACCTTTCAATTTGAATAGGGTCTTGATTCTAAGTAACTATTCTTCTATTATTTGGCCTCTATATTTACTTATGATGGTCAATATGCAAATACAAACTTGGATGTCATCCAGTGTATGGAAACAATAACGAAGCAACTAATTACAGCCTATTCAATTCATCTTCGAAGCGTGTTAAGAAACACTCAAGTTACACTGTTTGTTCGCATCAACCGAAGCACCCCTATCGGTCTCTTTGATCTCTTTGGTTAACGAACGATTACAGAGAGAAGTCTGTGTCCGCAAGTCGCGTCAGTAATACTCAGATTGGCGGCATTCACTTGAAAATCGAAGGCCGTTTTTCTTCGTCAGTAACATTTTCGATAATGCCTTATCTACAGATTGGACTTAAGTGAAGATTGATGGACTCAAGAGTTTTCAATGTTATTTATTTTGGTATTGCAATGTAAACTGGCTGACAAAAGTTCGTATATACTAATTTATGTCCATCCGATTCTAAGAATTTTTGAGGTTGGTGTCTTACATAGTAAATATTGGGCTGTATCCCTAAAAAAGTATATTTGGTTAATTAGTAAAAAAACTGATTCAGTAATTATGGTATGTTATGTTTTTATCCCACATAGTTTTCAAAACTTCTTCCTTCAGTTTAACACCTTGAGTTACTCAGTATTATGAACATTATACTGGAATTACTTCATATCTGAGATACCATGCTCTATGATAGTTTACCATATATAAGTTATATTGAACTCTTTTGCCTTTTGCCACTCCGTTTGCCCATATCTAAATTTCTTCGTGTTTTCCTCCTGAACATGATTTCCTCTTTGAACGAAATATGGCGGTCTTAATGAAAATATTCTCCAAATTGCCTGATAGATGGCGGAATGTAAAGCTTTGTTCGTTCTTATGTTTTAGTTCATAGTTCAGTTTGTGTCTCGTATTGTGATCATACAATACGAGATTCTATCGTAGTCTGTTATACGACCATTGAATTATATTCCTACCTTACTTTTGAAGAACTCTTTATTTTCACTAATTTTTCTTCTATTTTATGAATAATTTTCGCGCCTTTGATTTTCTTCATATTTTCAAGGTTGGCAATGTTACCTATAAAGGTTCTTTTGTTGGAATGCTGTGAGACAGATTGTTTATTAAGCTCTTGGTTTTGGTTCCGTTGCGTTTCGTTTGCCGTTTAATATTTGAGACATGTATTGGACTAAATAATATACGGGTACATATAAAAAACCTAAAACATGAGATGAGAATAGTTAGGGAAATTTTTGACTCTGTAATGGTATCCATAAAATGGCATTTGGTATACCTTTTTATATTTGTTGAGTGCTTTTATCAATGATGTTATTTCCAAGACATATTTTCTTTGCTTTCAGTCCACTGTACCTTCTTATCTATATTTAGTCTCAGGTAGTTGTATTCACTTAATTCTTTGATTTTTGCTCCATATATTGTTATATTGAATGGTGTTATCATATTTTTCTGTTGAAATATTGGAGCTACTGTTCTATCTAGATTTATAATTAATTTATTGCTTTGAAAACATCGCTAAAACTTGATTATCCTTCATTCGGAAATTGAATTATTGATTATGATTGTAACTCATGATTATGTTAACACTATTTTGCTCTATTACAAATCGTTAAATTACCAATTATCATAAGTCATTCTTGGGCTATGTAGTCGTATTATTCATATCTCACATTTCTAACAACCTAACAAATGTAAACATCTTTACGAAACTGAATTGAAAATCTGTGAAAAATCACTACAGCCATTTTTTCCATACAATACAATGAAATATCATCAATTTAACTCCTTTCATGTTTATAAATTTGATTAGCGAAGAATTCAGCGTGAGTTAAACTTACTGAGAAGACCCTATGTAAGATATTCAACACCGCTTGAAATCTATCAACCATTCCACCATTTATTCTCTCTGACAGATTATTACACGACAGCGGCTGTCTATTTTCATCTGTTTTATCTCGGTTACTAATTTCAGAATTTTATTTTGAATACTTACAAATAACTTCCGACACGATATTACTTTCAGATAAAATGTGAGTTTATGGGGCATCCACTTGAATGAATCTGGTAAGATATTGCTATGAAATAAGCTGAATAATGAGCTGATATCTATGCCCCTTTATCCAGAAATAGTTTATGGTTTCAAGACTTGTATATACAGTGATATATTATCAGATACGTTTAATTTATATATATATATATATATATATATATATATATATATATATATATATATATATATATATATATATATATATATATATATATATATATATATATATATATATATATATATATATATATATATATATATATATATATATATATATATATATATATTCATGAGTTCTATGAATATGATGTGAATATTATTGTCTCACGTTTTTTTCTCTTTCTGAAAAAAAGTGAACTGAAGGTACACAACTTGATTTATTCAGTATTAGTCATCTTTATAATTCTCTCTTCTCTCCTTGTTTAGTTATATTTCACTTTGTCATTGTTTGAAAATTTATACATTTTAGGGTGATTTTCAAGACTTGTTAAGTAAAAGAAAATTGTAAATTTAAAATATTCATTCACAACACTTCATCTGCATCTTTTTTATATTGTTTAGTATAACATTTCAATTTCATTCAAGTGTCAGTAAATACTTTAATCAACATGAAATACTTTTTAAATGGTCGTATTCCTTTTATTAGAAAAACGAATTCTATTTAACGTTGATACTTAGAACTATAAGTTCATCTCAAATACAGTTTTGAGTGTTAGTTGAAAAAGGTTAAATAAACGACAATTGTTTGAAATCTGTGATAACACTACCACTTTTAAGATGACGAATAACATATATAGCATTTTCACGACCTATTTATTAGAGCACTTTAATTTTCGAAAGAATGTCAACTCTTACTTAACCTTCTGAACTCTAATTGTCATAAGGCATAAATATTTTTTCTCCAAAAAGGAAAAGATTATAATTGAAACTTGGAGTTTACTCCGTTACTTTTACACATTTCAAAATGAAAATTTTTTTCGATAAAAAGTAACCTTATACCTAAAATTAACGTTTGCTCTTTTCCGCTAGAAAAAGTTTTTTTTTTTTAATTCAGCGGACCTACAGTATAACGCCGGTTCCAAACGGCCAATGGGCTTGTTATCAATGTACAATACCCAGCATATATCATTATTTAAATTTCTCAAATCATAGACAAACACAAACACCCATGCCTTTAGCGGGGCTCGAACCCCATTTCCACCGCACCATAGTCGGGTGTTCTACCGACTAAGCTAAAATATCGAGTAATGTGGACAGTAGTATCTCGTTTATCACTAAGCGAAATAACTCACTTGCCAGAATTAGACTTGTATTTATTAGATACATTTCATTAATAATATTGATAAGTAATTTTTAAACCGAGTTTTCCATAAAATTAAATCTTTCTTGATAATTTTTTCAATTATGCACACAACTTATATAAATGTAAATTGTTTATTCAAAACACTTTGAATAGAGCAAGATTGACATGTAAATATCCTGAGCACCCTGTTGAATAGGTGGGGCACTTATATGGCGTCCTTTTAAGGCGAGTAGTACTTACCAGTTTATCAGAATTTCTTATAAATTGCCAATTTGTTATTCAATATCCAGAGGTGTAGTGACATTTCAAAATGATTCCATTTAACTGCTAATTTCTTTCCATTACTAGTAGTTTTGTCTTATTATAAAATCGAATGTCGTAAGCTCACAATACATTAGGTAACTATTAGGTTATACACATCTCTTAGTAACTAACGATGGTGATAGCCTACCTCCGCATTGGAGATCACTTGAAGTATAATTAGAATTGTAAGAATTTTCTTTATTGTTTTTCAGAATATCAAAAATACAAAATGTTTATAATTCATTTCATCTGGTTAATGTATAAGGTTTTTCAGTCAATTTTCATTGATTGATTTGAATTTTTTCTCAAATATTTGGTGTTATAATTATTAGTTGTCCATATCATACTCTGAAAATATTTAATTTTCTGTTACTTTCTTTTTCTTAGAATTAAACATTCTCAAAGTTTTATAACTTTGCAAGGAGATTTTAAAGTAATAAAATTGTGCATTCGTTCGAAGCTGGATTAATCTGAATGAATAAATTATAACTTGAATGAAACTATTCAGTTTTGTGATTTTGATTATAATTTAGTCAAATATGATAAAATTGTTTCAACAACACAATGGCTTTATCAGATGTAGATGACAAACTAAGCTAATGCGTTGTGGACAGCCCATATACATTTAGTTTATCATCTACATCTGATGGAGGCACTGTGTTGGCGGATCAATATTGTCATAATAATAATATTTATTTAATCCAGTAAAACATAAGAAATGTATAGGTCAAGTCAAAGATGGAAATTACTTATTTAAGAATATTACAAAGTAGAACATAAGAAAATCTCCGCAAAATCAGGCCGTAATTTCCCGCCGGAGGTCTATAAACACTGACAAAAGTGGCATATATTGAGTTCAATTTTTGTTTAACGACACAAAATTCGCAAAGACGTTCAACACACAAATCCGCGACTTCAACTATCTTAAATTCTAGATCATATTGTACGAAAATTAATGTACCTTCATGTATGCTGCTTGTGCGGCAAAAGGCAGCCGCCTGGGTGTATCCAGGTATTATGGCAAAAGGTAAACTGCTTGGGTAGCACCAATGTTCCGCTACTCGGATAACACTTGGAGATAGTGGCTGGTGGAAGATTTCATTAAGGTCCAATTTATTCATAATACACTTAGTATTTAACTGCATCATTCCAAACAAACCAGTATTCTTTAGGGGGCTCAATATAGCCTTAGAACAAAGGTTATATCTGCGACTGGACCTGTTTCAATTTTCCGCGTTGAAAAAAATGATTTACACTAGCATGTATCGTCCAATTTTCAGCCTTCAAGGCTTTATTCGGACAATGGGATAGCCACCTTGAAAGATGAATTATTTTCTGGATAACGGGAATCTAACTCCTCATATTTGACCAAGGTAAAATGATTTTTCGGAAAGTTTCCAAGACCTTCCACAGTTGTTTTAGGGTGTAGTCTTGAAACATGAAGAACCTTAGATTTTTCGACGCTACATACGTTTGAATCCCCAATGTAACCACCTAACAAGAGCTGGACGTGGCTTCATTGAAGATTTTTTCTTCTTCCTCACAATTTGATTCCATTCTACAGGTTTATTACCTTGATAAGCGTCCTTGAGAGTTGGAGACTTATTTGTGTCCATGCCAAGGAAGTTTTCAGCTGATGCAATTTCATTTTTAACATCTTTAGCTTGAATTATATCTCCAACTCTTGGCCCAATCGATTTGTATAAATTATAATGCTATCAGGCAGAATATGCAAGAAAATATCGATAATCGTTTAAAAATGTTAAGTTTTGAATTTATTGTTACCTTGCAGACACAATAAAAGTTGATCAAAAATTTATTCGAAACGTTTGGTGTACTAATATATTTTACTCCAAAATTCGGGTGAATTTTAGTTATTTGCCAAACACTCATTTGTGTGAGTGAAGTTTTTCTACTCAGATGGTGATTGAAATCCAGACCAGAAACCCCTGAAACTGATAATTTCCTTTGAGTAGCAGTATTAGCCCAAGGATTGCCAAGCTTGTTCATAAGATGAAATCCAAAAGTCACATTTACTTTTCTCATAATAACTCTAACCTGTCATGATAGAGATAGCATATTTTTTAAATTTTTCTTCAGTTGTTTTTTACTAAAGGCAAACAATTCCGAAATGGTCCCTGGTCATGAAAATGTTGGAAACCACTGATCTCTTCTATTATTTTACCAACATATCTGCAAATATAGAATATTCGCATAGGGCATTTCAGGAAAATTGGAATTCTATTCACTCTTATCCCGCATTTAATATTTATCCGTTCATTACACGAAGACTCGTCTTTATTTCTCTGCATTTTCAGATAAATACAGAGAAATATTTTTGCTTCTTTTATCACCTTTCATCTTTCTCTTCATTCTCGAAAAAATAATCATATCAACTTCTCCAGATATGTGCGAAAAATAATTCTTTCCTTGTCGTTGAGTAATCAGTATTAACATTTTTTTGAGTTCTTTGAAATGTATAAAAAGTCGTCGCAGAATGGCAGTTTCAAATGTATCTTGAATAGAAACAATGCCTTGAGTGGGAGGTTTCTCATTAATTTATTATGCAAAACACAGTTAGGTTTTATGGGTAATGAAATATCCTATCAATACAAAAACGAAAACTCGGAAAATGTAAAGGCTAACAATGGGACAATAAATTACATTCGAATAAACAATTCAAGCGGTGTTAATAATAGAATATTGTTAGAACAATGAGAAATACCAATGATGGCAAAAATGTTACTCTGTAATACCAAGTTGGTTGGGCCTTTGTAGAAACTATACGATGAACCAGGATAAACTCAATTTCAAATGAACAATAACGAAATATGTTATGTCCATTTTGTTTTGTGTTTTGAAGTTGAATATTCCGAAGTTTTACTATAAATTATCCATTTTTCAATTGTGTGTAATGTAACGAAGGCGGTGGAAACGTTTATTTGTTGATATCATAATATAAAGTTTATTAATAACACAACATAAAGTGTTTTGTGTGTTTACCGATTTAAACCAAACGAAATCAAACTTGTGTTGTTTAAATCTAGTTTGAAGTTGAATATTTCAGGCTTTCAATATATATATAAATAATTATGTAGTCCCCAATTTTCTTATTTCGTAAATTGTAATACATACTTGTGTCGATGATGATAATTTGTTGATATAATAACATCAAACTACAGGAAACGAAATGCTGGTGTGTTCTTCTAGGCGAAATTAAATGTGTTAGTGTTGTATTGTGATTAAGAAGTACCTACGAAGAAGTTGTCGTTGCCAATGTAGTTTTCATGTGTTTTAGTAAGTTTTGAGTGTCATGATTTCCAAATTACGAATTTGAAAGAGTTCATTTAAGGATTATTGTATATTATTTTGTATTTATGTACCTTTTATGTATTATGTATTTCATTACAACTATTCTGCATTCCTTCAAAATTTAACATACTTCTCAAGACAATAAAAATATTGAGTATGCTTTTTTCAATTTTTTCTCACATATTATTCAGTGATCACACTGAAAAAATATTTATGGAAAATAAAAAAAAGGTTGTGAAAAGAAACGAAGTTTATATTGAGTAGATACTAGGTTTCATTTAATGTCATTAAACTATGTACAATAGTACCTATAAGGTTTCTTTATAGTTCAAATATAAGAGCAGGCAACTTTGAATTCAATACACTGAATTCAATACCTAATATTATATTAAAAATTCTATAGATCCTTTCAATTTCTTCAGTACGTTAATAATATACGAGAACAGTTGAAATAATCATAAAAACTTGACCACCATCTAAAATTTGGCAACAACGCCGGACGACCATCTTCATGGCAGGTTTAAAGTTGGCCGTGCCACTGCTTACAAACCTATTACACGAATACTGGAGCAGTATTTCCTCCGAATCCTAACCCTTTTTCCTTGTTTCCTAATTATCCCATCGCAGCCATCCTTGTTTCCTATGATCTGCCTGAATAAGTTAATTCCAAAAACAATAACTGTCCGACCACGGCCACCTTTATTTAATACATGCCATGAAGAGCCTAGTCCCTCGGAAAACAACGATATTTTCGATAAAGCTCCACTGCGTAAAAAATACTTCTATTAGTCAGTGAGATTTATTTACATGAAAAGTTGCTCAACCAAATTTATTGAATTATTTGGGAAATTAGAAACCTTGAAAGAAACGCTGTAGGAATTACTCAAATTGAATGATTTACCTAAGTATAAATAAATATTATATTGCTGATTAGCGCAACGAACAAACTACTTTATGAAAGTATTGAGCTTTCTTCGTTTATTAGTTGAGTCAGTTTTCTCGTGTCCGACTTCATTATTTTTTTTTGTGTAGTCATTCAATAAGATATTCGAAAAAATTGAACACAGCATGTTCAGAATATTTTTATTGTCTTCACCACATAAACAGCAACAATAAAAATTGTTCAAGGACTCATCCAATGACACTCTTAAAATAGTGAGATTACACAAAATTGCTTTCTGGTGTATATTATTCAAAAAGACCCGTTCGAGAGAAATATCATTAATGATTTTTTCAAATATTGCACACATGTGAAATAAGATATTTTTAATTGAATCTGTAGGAATAAAAAGTCCTCCCTGTTGCAAATAATTAAAATATTATGTAAATATTTTAAGTTATTTTAAATTATTTAAATAAATAAACTTCATACTACGAAAGTCTCAAACAACACAAAATTGATTTCGTTTTACTGAAATTTGTAAACAAACTAAACACTTGGTTTTTTATAGTTTGATATTGAGATTTCAACAAATTATCAACATCAACACATGTAATACACTGTACGCAATTGAAAATTATAGAATTTATACCAAAAGCTCAAATTATTTAACTTCAAACTGCGAAAGTTTTGGGAAGCGTCCTATTTGCATTAGTATACCAACTCAACTAATGGCGGGATAGCCAATGTTGTTATTAAAGAAATTAACAAAATTTTTGTTAAAAAAAAAATAACAATTGTTATTAAAGGTGGCCGTGGTCCGACCCTCCTCAACATACTCAAGTAAAAAAAGAATACATGTGTTTCCTTGTAATTTTCGCTCAATTTTGACATTCTTTTGATCAATTAGTGTTTGGAATAAATTGTCCTAGTATACCAAACTGAATTCGGTCCTTTTGAGAGCATTTCTCTTATTTGTAATTATTTATCAATTGAAATGAATGTAATTTTACTATGTAAGGAATGTTTCTCAATAAAATTATATTATTATTATTATTATTCAATATTTCATTCAGTGTCTTTAGCATAAAAGCTATATGTTTGTGTATACACGTTTATACACACTCACAAATATATAAAAATTATCTGAATTGTTAATAATTTCAATTGATGTATGTAATTTTCAATGCGTACTAAGAATGGAAAGATAATCAACGTCAAAACCTGCCAACAATGTTTAACATGTGGCCGAAAATCGCACACCTTCCTCTTCTTTTCTTCACACCGCAAAACGGTACTTTTCCACATGTTGGCACATTGATGAATCGGATTCTCAAGTGGGTGCACAGAACCTGTTAGAGAATACGTGCCGACCATAGTATCTGTTCAGCTTCATAGAAATAGATTTGAATTGAGTTACTCAATGAAAAGATCTGATGTGGGCCAGATATAGGCCGTTTGGATAGAATTACATGCATATTCCACCAGCCGAACGTTCTGAATGGAAGCCCAACGCTTTTATGGCGCCTCTTTTATGCGGAGATGCCTGGGCCCACACATATGCGTTTCTCGAGTATTATCGGATTTGTGATTTTTTTACCATGTGTCGCCATTCGGTAGATTATGAGTACTTGAGTTTTAAAGACCACACATCGGAATGAAGACGATTGCGTCGCCAACTCTTGATTATGTCTCGAGTGTGTTTATTCGAATTATAACTCAATTAATTTTCATCTAATTTGCATAATGGTCTCGTATCGAAAAGGGGCACATATAGCAATTGAATATAAATAGAACTGTTATAAATAGAAAAGTTATTCATAATCTCATTATCCCTTTCTGGTGGATTTGCAAAATGTTAAATTCCGGAGTTCAACATTCTCTATAACATATAGATATTCTTTTTATCACTTCACTAACAGCTTATTGAAAACCTACAAACTTATCTTGAAACTTAAGTTGGAATCGTGAATATCAATTTTTGAATAATTCAAATATTAGATACTATTTTTTTTATTATTATATTATTTCAATATATCTATAATTTTATTTTTATATTTATATGCTTTGGGTGATGTAAAAACTTCTCCATATACATGGATGTACATGGATAGCTTAAAATTTATTTTTTATTTAAATTCATTGCTAAAAACATTATTCATAATATATATATATATATATATATATATATATATATATATATATATATATATATATATATATATATATATATATGATGTTTCTACCTGTTGATTATCCATAGTATTTTCAATTTTTTTCAACAATAACGGGCTTTGTTATATTAACAAGTTTTACCAAAACTAATGAATATTTATTATTAGTTTTGACATAGTTGTAATAAACAACGAAACGTAATCGAAAATAGAGTTTTTTCTTCGATAAAGCCTGTTACTACTAAAAAAAGATTGAAGATAACTATATATATATAACATCTATCCTTCAATTTTAGGTTACAAAAATAAACTCATGCGTTGCTTCTGAAAACGAAGGTTTATTTCGTTAGTTTCTTACAAATACGATAACATATTCAACTACACTATTATTGCAACTTTACCTGAAAACGAAGAAACGACAATTGAAGTCTATTCTTCCACCAATTATTCTTATTTATCTATTTTATTTAAAGAATCTATCACAATAAATCTCTTTTACCAAGCTATTTTTTTTATAACCTCTCAACTGAACATAGACCTCAGACCAAGGATGCCACAGAGTCTAGCGCTTGTCAGTTGTCAATGTCATTGGTAATGTAGTAAGCGCGGCAAAATTCAAAATTAAAGAAATATTATTTCTCTACATATATATATATATATATATATATATATATATATATATATATATATATATATATATATATATATATATATATATATATATATATATATATATATATATATATTTCATTTTCAATATTTTTAGCAATAACAGGCTATTTTCAATGTTAAAAGCTTTATTTTTGTTGACGTTTCATTTTATATAACAACTCAGTCAAAACGTTAGAATTTCATGAATTAACATAGATATCAAAACGTCAAACTTATTTTTTCAACTTTATAGTTATTAGTAAAAATTTGGAACACAGAGTAAATGAAAGAACTGATTTAAAACATCTTAATTCTATTTACAACGATTTGATAAACCTTACAAATAATACTCAATATATAAAATGTTGTATAAAATGAATACACAACAATCACCAAACATCATATGTCAAAACTCATTCTTTCCTGATCTACCATGAAGTTCACACACATAAACCCATAAAAATTTTTCATGTATGTATATATAAATCACACTCATTTGAATCACCTGGCTTATCATGAGTTATTCAAAGCTTTCATCATGGTGAAGAAGACCAAAACTTCCGAAGCGAATGCTAACCCAGAAATATTCCTCTGAATACTAAAGAAACAAAAAGGCCAATTCGATTTTTTCAAAAAAATAAGTTCGACGTTTTGATATTTATATTTTTTTGATATCATAAACTTCAATTATTCATTAATTTTGACAAAGTTGTGATATATACAACGAAACGTAAACAAAAATAAAGCTTTTAACATTGAAAATAGCCTGTTATTGCTAAAAATATTAAAAATAACTTTCTCAAACAGGCAATAAATTAATTTTGAAAAAATATATATATATTTATGTATGTATATATATACATATATATATATATATATATATATATATATATATATATATATATATATATATATATATATATATATATATATATATATATATATATATATATATAGTAAGGGATTGTAAACGGATGAAAGAAGAGGCCACTTAGTGTATTACCTTTATTTTTGTCAACGTTTCGGTTAAACAATCTTAACCATCATCAGGACTCTGCAATATGAGCCGATGTTATAAAAATCATTACTGAAGATCAAGACTTACCAAATAGTTGAGATTATAAAATAAGCCACATGGCAAGGAACAAAAGAACTGAATTATTTCTTTGTTATCAGTAACTAAAAATGGATACAAACATTACTGAATATACCTCTAAAAAAAACTCTCAATTACATACAGCAACAAAGCATCAACAATCAAAACTTTAGAACTTAAATCTTAAATCTAAACATTTGTATTGTCAAAACAATTATGTCTGTCAAAGGCGGAATAAGTAAGGTTAGCTCTGAAATTGTTTGCTTCCTGTGAGTGTCAAAGAACCAAAATGTCAATGCTTCTTCTTTCTAAGACCTCTCATACTATTTATGCCTACAATGTATGATTTATTTCATTGCTATTATGACTTATCAAATAAGAATAAATTTTACTAATATTATTGATGTCGGAACGAGAATTCATTAAAGAGGGATTTTTCTTAATGTTAAACATTTCCAAAAAAGATCTTTTTTATAATTCTTCTCATACTCCAGAATTGACGTAGGTATTTTCATAGTCCATGTCATGATTTGTACTTCTAACATGTTCTGCCAAAGCACAAACTTTCTTTGGATTTTTAACATCACTTTTGTGTTGTGACAACCTTTTTTTTAATTTTTGAGATGTTTGTCCTACATAGCTCATCTCTTGTGAGATGAGCTATGTAGGACAAACATCTTTAGAGGTATATTCAGTAATGTTTGTATCCATTTTTAGTTATTTTTAACATAGAAATAATTCAGTTCTTTTGTTCCTTGCCATGTGGCTTATTTTATAATCTCAACTATTTGGTAAGAATTGATCTTCAGTAATGATTTTTATAACATCGGCTCATATAGCAGAATCCTGATGATGGTTACGATTGTTTAACTGAAACGTTGACAAAAATAAAGGTAGTACACTAAGTGGCCTCTTCTTTCATCCGTTTACAATCCCTTACACTACATAGTAATAATACGGAGGTATTCTTGTCAGTTTCTATATATATATATATATATATATATATATATATATATATATATATATATATATATATATATATATATATATATATACATATTTCATGTTTGTATGTGTCCGTATATGTGTGGTTTGTAAGCATTTTCTCAAAAGTTTATTTGTTCTAATTTGAAACTCTCCTCTTTTCAGGTGAGTGTCCTTAATATGTACCTACCTATATCTCAATAAGAAAGGTGAGTTATCCCATACCTGATTGAATATTCGAAACAGAATCGTGTTATTTTGAAATTGTTTATATTATAGAAAGAATATATTTCGGTAACAATATACAATTTCATACAGGCCACACATATTTGGGTAAATTTTGTATCAACATAAAATTGACAAGACAGTTGATAAGATAACATCTAATGAAGATTATATACATTTTCAGAAATTTTTTTTGATAAATGTTAGTTACGAACAACCCTTTTTCATAGGAAATATTATACATTGAAAGAAATAGTTATTGCTTTGAAATTAAAAATTCCTAGAACATTACAGCTAGTCAAGTGCAAGCGTG
Organism: Henosepilachna vigintioctopunctata; assembly: GCA_030704895.1. Classification (NCBI taxonomy): domain Eukaryota; kingdom Metazoa; phylum Arthropoda; class Insecta; order Coleoptera; family Coccinellidae; genus Henosepilachna; species Henosepilachna vigintioctopunctata. The sequence continues at coordinate 1,200,307 of JARQZJ010000104.1, read as the reverse complement.
AGAAATATTCAGTCCTGTCAGCTTTTACATATATATATAAAACAACCTGCTTTGAAGTAGTCGTCCATTTCTTTCAAAAAACGTGGATTATGTGAATTATTCCTGACCCGATCACAGCGATCAAAGCTATTGCGCCATTTGCAACTTCAATCTGTTATTTCCGTTAGAGTAGACCGATAAATAACATGGAATCGCTAAATTACGAATGCGACTGTCGACACTTTAAATTTATTTACGACGCGTCATAAATCCATTTAAATTTGTGTTTTGAATTAATAAACAATCTGCAGTATGGAGATGATCATTTCAATTGCCATTTTCGATTATTACAATTGGACTTGTACGTTCACGAAGGTTTTTTTAATTGTAAGTGTTTAGAATATCACTTAATTGAAGTTTTAATTCTTGAGTTGGTTTAAAAAAACAACATGTAATTGCATAGTTTTCCTTTTTTTTGTGTAATGTTCATAAGTTGTCTAAAAATTAGAGAATGTAAATTTTAGGGAACATTAATCGTGTGATACCTGCAATTTTCAACCTTTCTACCTCCTGGCGGATAGTTCTCGAAGACTGGACAAGGGAATATCCATATCCATCAATAGGAGGACGTAAGTTGTCAAATCTACGTTATGCGGATGATACCACTCTCTTAGCCTCAACCAAAGATAGCATAGAGACTCTACTTTGTCGTCTGGAGACCACAGCTACGGAGTTTTGACTCGCTATTAACCACGATAAGACCAAAATTATGATCGTGGACCGCCCTAATAACAACCAGGTGAACGCTCAAAACATTACGGGATGTGAAGTAGTCACCAGCTACGTTTATCTGGGCTCCTAGATCTCATCGCTGGGAGCTGTGAGGACGAAATCCGGAGGCGTTGCGCCATTGCAAGATCTTCAGTCGAAAAGCTCACAAGGATTTGGAGGGAACGCAGAATAACCAAAAACACAAAGGTTCTACTAATGAAATGCCTAGTTTTTCTAATCTTCTTGTACGGAACTGAGACATGGACATTGAGGATCGTCGCAAAATTGATGCGTTAGAAATGTGGTGCTGCAGACGCTTGAAGTTCAGAATCCCGTAGACTGCACATCTAACCAACGTCTCGATTCTGAAGGCACTAAACATCAAAGAGAGGTTATCGTCAAGTGTGCAGCTGCGAATTCTTAAATTATTTAGACATATCGAACGATAGGTGGTACAAGGGAAAGTCGAGGGCAAAAGATCGCCTGGTCGCTTTCCTACAAAGTGGACAAATCTAATAAAATCTGTGACGCATTCCAGCATCAATGAAGACACCAGAGCATAGTAGCAAAGCTAAGCATAGTAGCAAAGGACCGAGACACGACCACTCTGTCAAGAGTGAACGACTAAGAAGAAGAACCTCCTGGTGGAACGCGATGTAATTTTTGGTAAAAAAAAGCTTCAGATTTAAATTTTTTAAAATTTTTCACTTTGCTAAGAAAGTCATGGTCAACTTTGAACTTGTTTCTGTTCGACACGCGATAGTGTTCTCTTAAAAAATGGCATTCCATAAAAAATAAACTCCCTTGTTTATATATATATATATATATAACGCCATCTAGTGGACTATGAACTAATATTATGGTATTTTAGTGTATTATGTTACGGTAGAGTCCTTACCAGATATTCTGTGATCCGTCTTACATTATTTAACGCGCGACATGATATTCAATCGACATTTAATTCTCGATTCTTGTTTCAGGTTTGTTGTATTTTAGAATTAAGTTAATATTGTTTTTATTGAATAAATATGATATATATATATATATATATATATATATATATATATATATATATATATATATAGTGTTGGCGTTTACTTGATGTAAATCCATTATTATTGAATATAAACTTGAATTCAAACACTTGAACTTATGATTTACACTTTGACTACATAGATTATCGACTATATAGATTATTCTGTAAGCATCTGAAGCGCGTCATGCTATGTAGTCAATAAAGTGTAAATCATAAGTTCAAGTGTTTGAATTTAAGTTTATATTCGAATAAATTCTTGTTTCAGTTTTGAACATTCATCGAGAGTCATTAACTATTATTAAATAAATAGAAAAATAACTAAATTGTATGTATATAATTTCTGAGCTTGTCATCTTGGACATTACCCATTCGATATTTCTGAATTTTATAACCGCTGAAACTCATTTACATACACAAACGTCCATATCACTACACTTTTCCCCACTTTATTCCATTCCATATTTCGGGACTGTTTTTTCGATGTTCCTCCTTCTTTGGTGATTCACGTGATTGATACACTATCGTTATACACGTACAAGGCGTGAGGAATGGGAATTTTCCATCGTGTTTGTGGAAGATGTTGAATATTCCATTTAAAATAAACAAAATGTATACGATAAAATATTCGACCAAGGCATCGATTTATCTTCCACAATTGCGTGGCTTCATTATCGTTTTCCGTTAATGATGTTACTCTAACAATCACTAACATACACTGAAGCGATATACAAGGGATATCCCTTTTTTATGATTATAATGATAATAATAATAAAATAATTTTATTGAGAAACATTCTTTACATTGTAAAATAACATTCATTTCAATTAATACAAATAATCACAACTAAGAAGAATGCTCTCAAAAGGACCGAATTCAGTTTTGAGTCTGATCTTCTATTCAGCCCTCGAGCAAAAATATTGGTTAAATTTATATTTACAATAATATACAACTTTATTCGAAAAAAAAGAAAAAATTTCCTTAGAAATATTGAAATTTTGAGACAATTTCACATGGTGAAGAACATTTGTATTGAAAAAATATATGAACATATGATACAAAAAATTGATTCATACATTCTACAATTGTCTACATTCGAATCATCGAAGTACTCTGCCTCACTTTAGTATGCCTTTGTTAAGGGCAGAGATTTAACTCTCCTCTTAAACAAGCTTTCTGTACTTTCAAATTCGATGGTAAATGGTTGAAAATTTTTGTGATAATAGAGGGAGTACTCAAGTTTAGCTGTTTTATGCATAGGAATAAGTAGCACATCACTATTCTTTGTTGAATACTCATGATTACTATTCAATTCAATAAACCTTCATTTTCTTCAACATATAAGAAACATCTATAAATATATAAACACGGTAAGGTGAGTATGTAATTATTAATGAAGATGGGTTCACAAGATGTTCGTTGATGAATATTAAATATTAATCGAAGTATCATTCGCTTCTGTGTAATTGTGACAACATTAATTCACATATTCGAGTTTCTTATGAGAAAATGTTTTCGAGTAAATTAGTTTTCGAATTAATCATTTCGGGATTTTGTTCCACATTAGAAGCTATGAAAAGCAAAGTGAACTTACCCACAAAATTGCATTTACATGATTGAAATTCGTTGAAATTCCATGTCAACTATTAATAAACTGAACACTTTTTTAATATTTCAAAAATAAATCATATGTTAATGAATGACACGGGTGTTTCGCTTATCTCTTGGTGAAATATTATGTTAAAAACAATAAATTAAAATTAACACTTTTGACTGTTTCACTCTTGAATATGTTAACTCTACATATGTTTCGGGTGGTTAACCCATTATCAAGAGCATACAATGTTGAATATCGTATACTCTTGTATGTAGAGTTTTTAATATATTCAGTGAAACTTACAAGTGTGTTAATTTTAATTTATTGTTAATATCATATGTTGTCCACTACAATATTAGGCCAAGCAACAGGGTATTTGTTGTGACATTATTTATTTCAGCAAACTGACTGTGTCATTAAAAGAAAGATACTTCTGATTTAGACAAGCAAATACCACTACTAAATTTTTTATTGATGATTCTTTGAAAATTTGGATAAACTCTGAAATTTATTGCTTATTTAACTAATTACTTACCTCTTTTATTTTTATCTTACCTGGCTGCGATTTGGTGATAAAGCAACAATCTTGACACTATTCAAGTCGGAAAAAAATGGATAATGGTGGCATAATAATTTTTTGCGAAATTGGCGGTTCCAATAAATCAATGCGCTTAATTGAAAAAGTTCTGGATGCCACACGAATCATCTAATTTGGTTTGTTAAAGCGGATTCCTAAAATATAAGTAAAGTACAACAAAATGTTATCTTGAATTTTTTTAAAAATATTGCAAAATACAGGAAAAAAGGTGTTACTTGATGTAAACTTGATGTATGTGTAAACTTGACTCCGAACGGCCAAGCGCTCGTAAAGGACGCAGTGGAAGGGGGTCTTGGAGAGTAGTAATGTTTACACCTTTTTTTCGTATATTTTGCAATATTTTTTCAAAAATTCAATATATGCATTTTGTTGTACTTTCCTTATATTTTCGAAATCCGTTTTAACAAACCAAATTGGACGATTCGTGTGGCATCCAGACATTTCGAAATTAAGCCAATTGATTTATTGGAACCTCCATTTAAAATTATAATGCCACCATTGTCCATTTTTCAACCAAATCGCTGCCAGGTAAGATGAAAATTAACGAAGTAATCAATTAGTTAAATAAACAATAAATTTCCGAGTTTATCCGAATTTTTCCACTTGAATACTTCAATCGGGTCTAGTGAGGGCTCATTTTGTTCGTTATTGAATGGCCTGCAATTTTATTGATTTCATTGAGTTTGCATAATCATTTTTGATGTTATTAATAAAAAACTAAAAAAATTGAATTTTTTCGTATAAATCGTCAATAACAAATTTATTGTTGGCATTAAAAGTAAATAAAGTATGAAGTACCATTATTCTATTGGCACAGTCGGTCTGTTGAAATAAATAATGTCACAACAAGTTCTCTGTTGCTTGGCCTAATATTGTTTCTCAGACCATTTACAATATTGTATTCAGTTTTCATCCATGTGATGCAGGTATTGTATACCGAAACAATATTGTAGTGGATAATGTATGAGGTATTTCTGAAATTTTTAAAAATGTGTTAATTTTTAATAAGTCAAAATGACATTTTTCGGTTTTTCACGCCATTTGAATTTTGGTAACTATATCTATCACCAGCACTGTAGACTAAGCAACCTTTTTCACTCGATCGACTGATAGAAGCCAAAAAGGTCGTTTTGCCTTATCACATTCACTATTTTCATTCCTAAGCAAAGTTTTCAACATAAAGGTTCATCATTTCGAATAATTAACATTCATCTTCTGCAAAGTTATATCAATTTGGGTAGGTTTTGATCTAATGAAGTGAATTGAGACAAAAATAATCATGAATGAAGTCAATATCTGGTAGTAAGTTCTGGTCAAATCTTCAAAGCTACTTATCTACATAGAAATTTTGGGGTTAGTTCACTTTGCGTTTCATAGCCTCATTCAATCCTGCAGGATCAAATATAAAGTTAATATTTCAGTCCGCACACAACTTTAGAAAAAAGCACATTGTGTCTATGATGATACTGAATTATAGACTGAAACCGACAAATAAATTTTTTCAATTTGCATATTTTTCTAGATGAAATCTAAGTGAATATCGACAGTTGTAAAGACGGAAACAATAGAAATAAATAGTGATCTACAAGAAACTCGTTTGTGCTTTGATTGCAACAACTAAAACTTCAATTGTAACATCCAATAATGCTTTATTATTACCCATATCGACATCTTGACCACATCACAACCCCATGGTTATATGATTCAATATAAAATGTACATTCATTACAAGCATGACAATGATTTTGAGGAACTTGAAGGGCCTGTCGTAGCTAGCGACGAAAAATAGAAAAAAGCAGTGAATTTGAGTTGTCAAATTTTCGAAAATTTGAACAATTTTGTGGTTTTGAAGTCTCACTGGAGATAAATGAACCAAATACTAAGACCGAGCAATTTCTATATATACCTTCAAGAAATTAGGGCATTCTATCAAGAAAAAAATAAATTATTCAATTGTTTTAAGAACTGCCCATTTTCAGCTGCCACCTTCTTCAGCTGACATCGCTGAAAACAATCCCGCATATATGTTGCTGATAATTCAAATGACGAGAGAAAATAACCACAGCCTAAGAGCTTCTGCTGATTTGTGATCAATTGAACCAAATCAAAGACTCAGTAATCCGTACAGCTCAAAATGAGTGATAAAAAATACTTGCATCATTATTGTTTCAATTCTCGGGATGTTACGTTACGTATCAATGAGAGAATCATATTCTCGCATGTATTTGAAAGATGAAGAAATAGATAACCGAGAACTTTCAAAGTATTTCCAAAAAGTGGTCATCGAAAGGCCCAAGAGAGATTGTCTTAGCTTGTCATCACTTTCTTGCCGACCATCATCAAATGCCACAGATTGAAAATGCTTCGAAAATCGTCGAAAGTTTTTAGAACTTTTATTACTTCTTGTTTACTATTTTCTGTTATTATTTCACAATCTTCTTTTTCAGAAATGTAAAGTTCCTCAATTTGCCTACAAAATCGAATAGATTTTTCCATAAAACAGGAAAGTTGGAATAAATTTCTCAATAAATAAGCGATACTAAGCTTAATGACGAGCCCTTAATTTTATCATCAAAAGGTTGATGGTAGTAGTTACACATCAACACCATCTTGGATAATGTGCAATAATCAACACGAAGGTGTTTCAATTTTACTGCAAATGATGCTTCAAAATTAAAATAATCTGTGGCACTATAAAATTTTTTTCAGCGATGCTCTAGAGCAGATCCATCTCTGTGACAACACTTGTTACTGAAGGCATTAAATCAAGCATTTCTCAATTATTCTCGTCATAAATATTGCTATATTTTATACAGTAATAATTCGAGCTCATTTAATAGTCATTTTGCGTTCGATCGAAACGTCAAAATTAAAATATGACCAAACTACCATTGTTGCTTCAGCGGTTAATATCACAAAGATTAAATCTCTTCATAAATTCATTTATATTTATTTTGCCGTAAAACAGTCGTAAAATTGCAATATACATCTGACTCGGTATAGCAATACTTCACAGAGGTCAGTCTAGTGTAATAAAAATTGAATTGATGCCAGCAGCTTTGAATTAGTATCTGTGGTCGTGATTGAGAATCAGTGGCAGTTTGGCAACTATAAAATTCTCTTTTATTCCCAGAGCCTATTGATGTAAGTCTGCTTTATGCGAATCTAGAAAGGACAATTATCGTAGGTAGCCGATGCGACGTCGAATAATACGTTATAAATTATATCCTTCGACTTATTGTGATTGCCTTTATCATTTAACAATAATCCTTGAGTTTGCGTCACCGATTATAGTAAGTGTTGATAATTCATCATTTCAATTGTGGAATTCAATAAAGTGAGTAACTATGAAGGATCATAAATTATTCTGATGATTTATAAATACTCGTAATTGTTAGTAGCTGAAGAATCACTGCTGTTCGATAACTTTTGAGATGTTTTTTCAACCAGTACTAGTTTGAGTATATAATTCTTCTAATACAGTTATGAATTTTAGAGCATTTTGAATTTCTACTGACTCTATTAAGCATTACAATATTCATTATATTCGTTGTTCTGTAATTATTAGTACTACTGGCCATGTCATTTCCTATCCCAATGTATCATGCCATAAAATCTCATAATAGCTACATGGAAGGAACACCCTAAAAATGTATAAAGACATGACTTTAGGGCAATTCAACCATATGCGGTAGACTTAAAAATTTACTGCAGAGGGACCTAAGGACAACTAAAAGTATATGTAAGATAGCTGCAGACACTGCATGGGGCAAATACACATGTTGAGTAAGACACAAGAAAGTCCTAAAAGACAAGAAAGAAAACTTGCATTAAATGAAATAAGATCATGAGATGTACAGATTCATCAGCAAAATCTCACCTGTTAAAAGCATACATTTAGAAAACCATACTCCATGGAAACAACTGTTGACAAGCATTTTCGTTCGTTTTTTAAAATGGTATTCTCTTTATATGAGATAAAAATTGACGTAAATGCTTTCATGCTGATGTCTCACAACCACTAAATCGAAATTAATTGAAAAAAATATGCAATTTTGAAGATTTTACAAACTTGAGAAGTTAAAATCATAAAGAAGATATATATATATATATATATATATATATATATATATATATATATATATATATATATATATATATATATATATATAATGAATTTCGACGATTTTGAAAGATTTCTCAATTTTGCAAACTTTTTACTGCTAAGAATGAAGGTGTTGTATCCAAATATCAAAATTACCGAGTACCTAGTGCGATGGCAGGTCCTTGCTCTTTCAAGCAAGCTGAATATCTGTTTAATCTTTATTAACGTCGAAGTATTATGGATATTATATGGTATATAACATATGAAATCCAAGTAAGATACTTCTTCTCATTCTGAGTTTCGTTAATTTCGCCTAATCAGATTTCACTGGGTCACTCTCCTGATCGATTTCAGTTGTAACCAAAAAAAAATTATGCAAATTCAAGAAACATCTTTATAACGACCAGGCAATTTTTCACGCTTGAACGAATCTATCGCCGTCTCATTCTTTCTCGTAAAGAGCAAACCTGCGAACCATGAAATAAATTGAGGTCTTTTAAAATATTAAAATCATCTTGAGTTTCGGCAATAAATTATATGCAATCTTGTGTAGTTAACAAAGCAGAGTAGGTCGAAGTAAGTTACGATAGTTAATACCATGTTCCACAAGGAAGTGGTTTTTTGTCACCCTAAGTTGTTAGGACTATGTTAAGGGTGATCTTATAGACGTCTTGCATCGATCAACTGCATTCAGTTTTTTCAAGGTAAAACACGCAATCTAAAATATGTTGGGATTTACAATGTCTAGATGTCTTGGTAACGGTTATTCTAATGTTCTCGGAGACTTCTAGCAAAACTTGATACTATGTGATAACCAACTTTCCGCTGAATTAAAAGGCGATCCTGATTAAGAAGGCTCAAAAAATCGATTTCTCTTTTGTTTGAATATATTCCTTATGTATCTGAGAATGTGTAGACAAAGTTATATAGCAATAAATGGAACTTAACACACTTGGCTATAAGTTACACTGAATAAAGGGTAATTTTTTGAGCGCAGTTTCTTTTCAAATCGAATAAAACACTTAATTTGCACCATTTGCTCAAAAGTTTTTTTATTGAAATTGATAACTTGGCCTTTGCCATTTACATTTCAAAGATAACTTCATAAATGTTGTCCGCGGCTCCGTATGAAATAGTCCATTAGGAAGGTCCAATTTTGCGTCATTTCTTTGATCATTTCGGCCTGTATCCCACGAATTACGCGTGTTATATTATCCTGTAAAGCTTCAATCATGTTCGGCTTGTCCACATACGCTAAAGACTTTACATAACCCCACAAGAATTATCCCAGAGGCGTCAAATCGCATGATCTTGGCGGACAATTCACAGGGTCATTTCGAGAGATAAGCTGCTCACCAAATTCATCATTCATATGTCCATTGTTTCACGAGATTTGTGACATGTGGCACAGTCTTGATGAAACCACATGTCAACCAAGTTCAACTCGGCCAACTGGGGCAAAAAAAATGTGCGTATTATGGCTCGATATCGTTCGCCGTTGACGGATCGTTTCTTTCACGGTCGTCTTTGAAGTAAAATAGACCGATGATGCGACCAGCCCATAAACCACACCAAACTGTCGTTTTTGTGTGGATGCATCGGTAATTCTTGTATGGCATGTGGCTGTTCATCACTCCAGATGCGGCATTTTTGTTTATTTACATACCCGTTAAGCCAGAAATGAGCCTCATCGCTGAACACAATTTTTCGACAAAACAGCGGATTTTCATTAAGCTGTACTAAGGCACATTCACCAGAAATTAGACGTTGTGGTAGGTCATTCGGCTTCAATTCTTGCAGAAGTTGAATTTTATAGGCTTTCAAACCCAAATCAACACGTAACATTTTCCATGTGGTTGAGTAACACGCATCCAATTGCTGAGAACGGCGACTAATTGACATTTCACGATCCTCATTAACACTGTACGCTACGGCTGCAATATTCTCTTCAGTACGCACTGTACTCACGCGAGACAATGGTTTAATGTCCAACAAAGTAAACTTGGTGCGAAATTTGGTGATAACAGATGAAATGATTCCATGATGACATGACAGAGTATACTGAAAACTTTTCACTTTGACAGATGACGTTTGAATGCCATTACCAACCACTGCCGCCAACCTGAAAAACTTAACTCTGGAAGAAATCACCCCTTGTATTAAAAACTATACATATGTTTCGGGTGGTTAACCCATTATTAAGAGTATAAAATGTTACTGACAGTTACTGAGTAATATTGTATACTCTTGATAATGGGTTAAAGATTTAAAGACATCAAATTCAAGATTGAATTATGAAAGTTACAATTTTCTGAAAAAAACTGTGGTTAGTTCAGTTCAAATATTGCAGATATTTTCGATTGTTTTTCATAAAATGTATATTATTCCATGATCTTGAAATTTATAAATAATTTGTTTTCCTTTCTTCGAGATGAATTAAACTGCATGGGCACGTACGGCTCATTTTGATGTAATGAAAAGCACCAATATCAATTTCATCGTAACTGTTTTACGACTCGTACGTGGCCTAGCCGAGTGTCGTTTCGCCAGTAAAGCCGCGACCGCGGCCACATTTTGTGCATTCAATTGTTTCGCGGTCAAATTGCCGATCGACGTTACGCACCCGCGTTTAGATAACAGTACGGGCACAGAAGAATGACAATGGCTCTGTGGGCGTCCCGTCACCTTGGCGGAATGCACGCCATGAGCACAGATTCGTTACACGGGTGATTGGCAGCGGCGGCGACGCGTTGGCAGGAATGCGGCTAGGCGCCGGCCGATAGATCGGGGTCAATGCTTGCATGAATACGTCCACGGAGATGTTCGCGAAAGCGGGGCTCTCCTATGTTACAACATCTGTCCGATTGTTCGGAAGAGGCACAGATAATTCGGATACCGTAATAGATTTATTAGTCTTAAATTTGGGCGAAAATAGAAGACTCTTGAAGTGTATCGAAAATCAACATAAAATCAGATGTTCAACCGTTTTAGAAACAAAAAAATCGACGGGTTGCACTCCGGAAGTGCCGGCAGAAGTGGAACCTTGAATATTAATATTGTGCATTTTTGATATTTTGGAATGGCTAGAGAATAATTTCGTACGAATTTTCATTATCAGTATAAAAGTATTATTATTTATGTGGTGGAATACAATATTCATTTATTGCGCTATCGTACACAGACACGACCATTTATATTACATTAAAAATTTAACACTTCAGAACTATTACAATTATTTTACATTAAAAAGTTTATCTCTTAGGAAAATCAACTTCCCTCCATAATTTCAACGACTTTTTCATCATCATCTTTACCAGAACCATCATCGCTAATCTCTAAAACTGATACGATAGTTTTATGATAGCTGAAGTAAGAAACGAACAGTTTTGATTCGAACCTATTTAAGTGTCTAATAAAGACCGCATCAATAGTAGTTTCGTATTTCGTTGAGCTAAGATTGCGATCATTCGACATAGTTAAACCAAATTCATTATTTAAAAACTCAATTAATAGTTGATTTTTATCGTCTGCAAAGTTTATGTTGAAATCCCCACTCAAAATCATTGGCAATTCATCAAAGCTTTTTCCAATTTTTTTTTGAAGCAATGCAGATGCGTCATGAGAATAAATGAATAAACTTTCGTACAAGAAGTCTCGTATAGCACGCAATGACTTATCTGGAGAGATGTAAACGGCAACCATAATAATAAACTGATTATCACCAGAGTGGCAACGACTTATACAAATATCACTGATATCAGAAACAGTAGCATTAAACATGCTGTTGTATTTCACATGCACATCCATATAATTTGTACAATAATGAACTGTGTTCATATTCTGATAAATAGCTACTCCTCCCGCTGGGCGATTATTTCTTCTGAAACTCGCAACAAAGTTGAAATTCGGAATGTCAATTATTTCATCGTTACCCATATGAGTTTCTGATAAAATTAACACATTCATCTTTTTAACAAGAGCGTCAATTACTAGATCATTCACATGCGCACGTAAACTGTGACAATTGAATGAAAAATACACACGAACATTCGCGCAAGCGCCTTGCGCCGCCTGCCCTCTCTCCATCCGTCTTACGAATTCTCGATCAGGTCACGTGTCCTGACGCGAGTTTAGAAATTTTTACCCATTCCAAAAAAAATACACAGCGCCGCTAAAGAAGTTTTCACTTCAAAATTTATTTGCCCCAATCGTCCATGCTCGACTCTAGTCGTCAACAGTGCGCTCTGGCCTGTAGCGTTCTGTCACTTCGTTGTGACATTCATTCACCGTTGCACGCTCTAGTAGACTTCAATTGTGGTACTTGAATCAAAAGTATGTGAAAATCAAATATTCGCTTCTCGAATACATTCACCATTTATGTGAATTTTTTCTTCAATATCCATGCCTTTTTTCTAATCCGGTTTACATATAGTAAGTTTTTATAAGTTACAATATTATTTGTTTACATGGTTTATCAAGTCTGTTTCTTTTTACATCAATGAAGTTTCTTTTTTATTCTCGATTTTTTCACTTCCAAATAATTAAATAAAATCTGGTGGAGATTTCAATGTAATGTTGTCAGAAATTATAGAACACACATAAGTTTCTTAATATTCAATAATCAATATGCATTATTTTTTTCTGCAATCTCGTCTTAACAATACTTTTTCATGTTCAAACTAGCATCCAAAATTTTTTATGAAAAAATTCAGAATCATTGTTGTGGGCTGACGTATTATCTTTTGGGATAGTGAAAAGTTTTAACTGCCATAATTCCTTTTCTTCGTTCTTTGTTCTCAATTGTTGATTTTCTCATTTTTCATAGCTCTACAACCTATAATTACAGATTTCTCAGTTAGGTTTAACAACTGTTCATTAATTATGTCATCATAGAGACGCCTTTTTTTTGCAGAGAAACATAATAAATGGAGGTATAAGTATTCAAAAACTTACCTGCTGCTATAAGAAATTGCATTTCACTGAAGAGTTTCAGGAGATCTTTGGAATTATTCATATTTCAAAAATATGAATGAAGTGGATAAATATTAATATTAATATTGAAATTTGTATGTAATAGCTTCATGCTAAATAAACTTCTTATTATTATTATTACTATGTAAGACAATTCTCATAATTTTTTCTCAACCCTCTACCTCTCGAGCAAATACATACTGATTTTTCTCCCTAAACAAATTAATTGTTTGCGACGCCAATTTTTGATGTTTCAGTGAGCATCAAAACCTTGTAAAAAATATCATGTTCAAATCTCCGCTATCCCAAAGTCCTCTGACGTAGTATGTAAATGAAAAGTTAACTAAGATAGCCCAGATTTACTGTTATGGAAATTGAAGAATTTGTATTCTGAAAGTTATATATTGACGAATAAATATTTTTATTATCAAATTAACAAAGTACTGCTCATTGATTTACCCTCGTATATCCAAGATCTTTTATTTCGTCTATTGATAATGGTTGAAAACTATAATGCCTTGGGCGTACCGTCAACAGTATCTTTACGATACGGTAGATTGCACCATTAGCCAAAACTTTAAATGGTTATCTCGAAAAGGCGGACCTGAATTCAATACGCCTCGTTAGCCTTATATTATTCTCTCTGTACTGAAAGTCTAATAAACTCTTCTAACGGCCATAGAAATTCTCCTGACAATAGATAATTCGGAAGCCAACAGGAATCAACTTCATTGATATGTCGACAAAGGAGCAGTCCTTTATGTTGATCGGATAATGAATACTAAAAGTAATATCTTTAAGGAACAATTTCAATAGTGAAATAAATAATCAAGCCGTCACGCTAGGAATGATAAAAGAAGTAAAAGTATACTACATAGGAACAAAAGACAAATAGTTCCATATCAAAAAATCAAATGACGTTGGATATGAAGAAATTGTTTGTCATTCTACAGAATTCATTTCAACAAATCGAATATGGATTAAGTAACACTTCAATCTATATCGTGTTCTACTGATTGAAGTTTCAATGATGATCTCCACGTATCGTACTCTGATACAAATCATCAAATTGTCTTACTAAATAAATCGACAAGTAGATCGAACAGCAGGCATCTTGTAACATTAATTAAGTGTATAACAAGAATATACATCTGCTATTTTTGCAGATATTCAATGCAAGAACATCACCATAAAATGTTAAAGAAAACACTTCTTTCTAGATCTACACACTTGTATTCGATAATTGTGACCTATATTTCACTATTATGATAACTCTTCAAACAATCCGAAGAAATCGTCAGAATTGTCAACTAAAAATGTAGGAATTTAGAAAACAATGTTTGCTTTTCGATTTATTATTAATTCCATTTACATCAAGTAACCTCCTCCAACGTTCAGACAATTCACCAATTTTGTTGAGAATGGCAAATTTGTGAAAAATTTATCAAACTTTCTCTTTCGCATTCTGTGGGACATTCAAAATATATCGCATAATTAAAAACACTCAGCTGATACGCTCAGTGATATACATTCTTCCTAAATGATATTTCACCTATGATTTTCTTTATATCTAGAATAGTTCGAATACTTTCTAATTTCAACATGATAGCTTTGTATACTTCGAAATTTTTAATATTACTTCTGCGATGAATTAAAAAAATTATGTCATCTGTTATGTTGTTTTGAGTAATCAAAGTCTTCAGCAAACACTCACTTTTATATAGTTGTTTTATAAGGTTGATTAATAAGAATTTTTTCAGATTTTAAACACTGCACACATTCTAAATATTTACATGCAATTTTTTTTTTTTGTTAACGTTCCGTTAGGTATTTGTATATATTGTATCAAAAACACTTGGCTGTGTTTCACGAAATTATATTAATTGTTCGAAAATTGTTTTGGGTGGTTACTCTATTTCCAAAAGTTAACTGAAGTATCTGATTAACTGAAAATAATGATGATAGGTAGGAGCCATATTTTCTTTTTCAGTAGTTTTTTCAGAATATCATACCGTACTATTATGAACCAATATTATATTTTTTATCATTTATACTGACAAATATGAAGAACAACTAAGGAAATCGTCACATATTCTATAAAACTCATCCCTTGAAGGCTGATAAAAGTATCACATTGTCAGAGGTACCGACTCCATGGATCCTGAGGGGGATGGGTTCCCTCAATAATTCTTTAAGGGGAGTGGAGCCCCCCTAAATTTGGCAAAATGAATAGTTATATCATGCTAAAAATCGGGTCTACGACCTTTTTGCCGTCTGGAGATATTTTACAATTCTCCGAAAGGTTTTTCGCAGATGACAAAATACAAGCAGGCTACAAATGTGCTCCTATCTTGAGTCAATGTTACATTTCATGACCTATTTCTTTTTACGTTTTGAAAACAACAAATATGAGATGGCTTGATTTGTATCTGCAATAAAAGGCTTGATAATGATGAACATTTCGTGGAGTGTGTTTAATAGAAAAACCTTCAGAAGTTGATGGTCCTTGGCTTCTTCGGTAGAGATGTGTATCAAAGAACTATGAAAACAACAAAGCCAGCTCACTTCACACCCCCCATAGGACAATGCTCTTTACAATGTAGTTTGTGAAGTTATGCAACAATCTTCATACTCGCACAACCCAGAGATGTTGTACTAGAGTGCTTGCTCTTAGTGAATAAAGATGAAACAAATTTCGAAAAATCATTAAGGTTTTTCAAAAATTACCCATACATTAAAAAACTGGACTAACGCTTGAACATGTTAGTCGATATCGCTACTGAAAAACAAACTTTTGTTAAAAACATACGTGATGTAAAAAAGTACATTACAGGAGCCTGCAGTTGGAGAAATGTTATGTTTCCAAGCAGTTCCAATCACGACAGCAACAGCAGAACGGTCATTTAGCGCCCTTAATTGTCTGAAGTCATATCTTTGATCCACAATGGGACAGAAGCGACTGAACAACTTCGCTGTTCTTCATGCCCTCAGATATGTTTTGCTTGAATTGGATATTCGACCACTCATCAACCACTTCGTATTCTCTAATCCATTCAGACTGTCGACATTTGCTCTTTTCTGAGGGCATCTAGCCTAAACTAAATGAGTAGTAACATAAAGTTTTTTTTAATTAAATTTTCGACTCGAAATAAAATCCTGAAAGTACCTAGTTATTTCCTGCAGTAAGTACCCTGCAGTACTTCATACTCAGCAAGCTAACTATAGCTACGTATTGTCCAGCGGTTATAATTTTTGTGCTTTAATATCTGAAAGCAGTTTTACGCGATAACAAGAAATATTAACTTTTTCGTTCAACCGCTAGAAACTGGCCAATGTCGCACATGTGTGATTTCGGCCATGCGCTATGCATATAAAAATTGTTTCAGCAAAGTCTTTTGTTCTGCTGTCCGCTTTTTTGCATTATTCTGACCCGAGATTAATACTTCTATTCAATTACTAATATTTTTTATACCTAGGTGTATGTAATAGTGTATACTTGTCTATATAACTACATATATATAGTAATAACTCGAAAAGCATGGCTCAAAGGGTTCAATGTACCTAAACCGATACTACAAAACAAATTTAACTGGTTCTTAAATCAGACTTGATTTTATCATTTATATCATTTAAAAACAATTTTATGCTTAAAGTCGAACATGATTTAGTTTTCCTTCGTCTGACTTCGGCCGACATGTGTGTGAAACTGGCCACCGGTTTTCCAGCCACCGTTTTGACTAAAGTGCGCACACACGCCACAATCGGCGGAATCTACTTCAATTTCATATTGCGAATAAATCACAATAAGCCAACATTTTGATGAATTTTTGATATTATAAGATACGAATGAGTAATATCATTACGAAATAATCATTTTCAGAATTTGTTCAATCCATTTACGAAAAATATCATCACCTTTATATATAGGACAAGTGTTTTTTGTTATACGTTATATTTTTGAAAATAATCATTTATTTTGAAAACTTTCGAATGGAATACATCGAAATGAACATTCTTAATGAGATTTATTCGTTTTCAGAATGTTCATTACATTTACTACTAGTTTCACCCCTTTCAAATAATTCAATTCTCCTTCCTTCTCTACGCTACTTATTTAGAACCAAGCCAACATTTTGATGAAGTTTTGATGGAAATAGATGTAAATGAATAATACTTTCACGAAATAATCATTTCCAGAATTTGTTCAATCCATTTACGAAACATATCATCCCCTTTATAAATACGACATGTGTTTTGTGTTATACCTTATATTTTTGAAAATATTCATTTATTTCGAAAAATTTCGAATGAAATACATCGAAATGCACTTTCCTAGTGAGACCTTGTTTTTTAGAATTTGTTCGATCCATTTAAAATCAGTTTCACCTCTTTCAAATAATTCGATATTCAATCCTTCTCTACGCTACTGATTTCGAACCAAGCAAACATTTTTATGAATTTTTGATGTGATTAGAAGTATTTGAGTTATATTGATAGGGAATAATCATTTTCAGAATTTGTTCAATTCATTTACGAAAAATATCATACCCTTTGTATAATTGACAACTGATATTTGTTATACCTCATATTTTTGAACATATGTATTCATTTATTTTTGAAAAATTTGAAATAACTGATTATTTTTAAAATATTGTTCATTTATATCAAAAATTCATCAAAATGTTGGCTTGGTTCGAAATCAGTAGCGTAGAGAAAGGAGGTTTGAATTATTTGAAAGAGGCGAAACTAGTAGTAAACGAATTGAACAAATTCTGAATACGAATAAATCCCATTGAGCATGTTCATGTCGATGTATTCCATTCGAAATTTTTTAAAATAAATGAATATTTTCAAAAAAAATGAGGTATAACAAAAAACACTTGTCATATATATAAAGGTGATGATATTTTTCTTAACTGGATTGAACAAATTCTGCATATAATTATTCAGTAATAATATACTCATTCGCATCTAATCACATCAAAAATTCATCAAAGTGTTGTCTTGTTGTGATTTATTCGCAATATTATATTGTAGTAAATCTAGCCGATTGTGGCGTGTGTGCGCACTTTAGTCAAACCGGTGGCCAGTTTCACACCCATTTGGCCGACCAAGTTTTAAATGAAAACTTGGGTTTACGGAATGGCAACAGATTTAAGTGACATACCAGACCATTCGAATAGGCCCAATCACAATAAAATATCTTAATACGAGTATCATTACTCTACGAATTATTCGTTCTTGAAATTCAAAAGTGGTTCAAGTAACCCAAGTTTACGGTTTACCTAAATATATACCATATCAATTTTAATTATTTACCTACCCTATCTTCTGTTTCCAAGCGTTGAATTTTAATGTCGAAGAAATAAACAACTGTTCTACTACATTAATATGTCTATCCATTATAATATAAATCATTTATTGTAGGTGCTTTACAAATTTGATTGCTGAACAAAGATTCGAGATTCATAAATTTTAATTCCGTTACCGATACACGGAGCCGCTAATTATTCATATTAGTAGCCTAGTTGGGGCCAAAAGACATAACACTCAATCATAGACATTCTAACTTTCAATTATACTAATTTCAGGTTATAATTCATCAGGCACAAGATTACAAAGATCATGCCAATGTCAGATACTCACGCTTGTTGATCACTAAGTACATATTTTTTCTCTAATAGCTCGAAGGCTATCGGTATACCGGGGTGGCGGTTCCAATGAATCTACCAAAGTATATTTTTCAATTAAAAAATAACCTGGGGATATGTGAAAGTTAATTTGTCTTCATAACGTGTTATAAAATCAATTATTTCAGGTATCGTACTGACTGTGAGATGTTGTGTGGGCTTTATGAGCTTATTATCAATATTTACTTCCTGTAAGATGGCATGGAAGGTGTATCAGGTTCAATGCAATTAAATGCACTTTGTTTGATTAAAGAAAGCTTTTCGTCCAGGAAACATCAAAGATTTACTCGATGAAGCCGATTAGACCACACTTTCATTAGCGCTCTTATGCCTTTCGTGTCTGATACATAGAAATTACGCTAATCAAAACATAGTTTCATTACTCTTAAGGTTTGAAATTATGGTGTTTATCATAACCTGACATCACATGTTTTTGTACGGTTTGTATTGTGTTTCAATGTTAAAGATGATTTTGTGCAACACAAGTCTTAGAATCTGAGTTAAGAGTCTTTGGACATGTTTGTATTGGGAAAATGATATGTTCATTTTGTTGGTATCATAAACTCATGATACATCTGGTACTGGTTCTTATTATCGTTAGAATTCGGAACTTGAGACTATGGAAAAGTGTTACATTTTCAGGCTTTTTAGAAATACACATCTTTGAAGTAATCAAATCCTTTGAGTTTGTCAGAACTTTAGTGAAAGTTCTGACGAACTAAGTTTAATCTCAACTTTATCTCTCAACACACGTTCTGCATCACTTGTTAATGTCCAATTTCCGTGTTATTTGCGTTTGAGTGTGACGAGAGTAAGTTTTCATTGTACGATGTTCTAAAACAACGATGCCAGCTTAAATTTTGTCATTTCATTATGGAAAATATTCAGGTTTTGCGACAAGCTTACAATTGATTTTCAAGGCTTAGAAGTAGTCGTCGGTCAATTTGAGAGGTTCCTCTGGTTAGGAAGGCTTTCCATTTCAACTAGTTAGTACAACAATCTGATGCATACAAAATGACGTTCAAGTCACAGAGAAGTTACAGAAAATATTGGCATCATAGTTCAGATGTCTGAAATATGTTGACATTCATTATTTTTTCCAATAGAAGAGTTTTTCTATTCAACATAGTTGTTATATGCCTGACAAATTATTTACCGATTACGGAAATTTCTTACAATTAAGGAAAGTAACGGGTGTTTTTTTAGAGGTATAGAACTTTAAGTTGGCATTACTGTTGATGATGGCGACCGATTTAACAGCTGAGAAGTGATTTATTCTCAGTTTGGTTTGGCAATTCATCTTATCAATTAATTAATTAAAATCAATTTGTCGAATGAGCCCAAAACGAGATTGCCGTTGTTCCCGATTTTCATAAGCGAATTTTGTTTAGCGATGAAGCGCACTTTTGGTTGAATGGCTACGTCAACAAACAAAACTGCCGCATTTGGAGTGAAGATAATCCTCAAGTGTATGTCAAAACACCGTTACATCCAGAAAAACTGACTTTTTGGTTCGCTTTATGGGCTGGTGGAATCATTGGTCCGTACTTCTTCAAAAACGATGATGGCCAGAACGCTACAGTCAATGGTGATTGGTATAGAGCCATGATTACAAACTTTTTCATTCCAGAATTGAACAACCATGATGTCCAGGAGCTATGGTTTCAACAAGACGGCGCAACATGTCACACAGCTCGTGCCACAATCGATTTATTGAAAGACACGTTTGGTGACCGCCTAATTTCATGTTTTGGACCTGCGAATTGCCCTCCAAGATCTTGTGATTTAACACCGCTATACTACTTTCTGTGGTGCTATGTAAAGTCATTGGTATATGCGGATAAGCCACAAACGCTTGACCATTTGGAAGACTATATTCGCCGTGTTATTGCTGATATACGGCCACAGATGTTGGAAAAAGTCATCGAAAATTGGACGTCCAGATTGGACTACATCCAAGCACGCCGTGGCGGTCATATGCCAGAAATCATATTCAACATGTAATGCCACAAGATTATCTTTCGAATAAAAAAAAATTCTTGTCAATCGAATGATCCATCGTTGTTTTATTGCAATTCAAAGCTCTTTACCTCTAAAAAAAACATCCTTTATTATATTATCTCTCCATCGCAGACTAGCAACCAATAGCAAGAGCAGTCAAGAGATTTCTATTGTATGCTCGATCCGAAAAACCAGAAGCCAGGTCGGACTATACAAACATAATCAAGTGATTAATTTTTTAAAATCAATTTGATGCATTTGATTTTAAAACATTAATCATTTGATCATGTTTTTATAGTCCGACCTGGCTTCTGGTTTGTTTTTTCGGATCGAGCATACTATAGAAGTCTCTTGACTGCTCTTGCTATTGGCTACTAGTCTGCGATGAAGAGATAATATAATACTTTCGTTAATTGTAAATAAATTTCCGTAATCGGTAGATAATTTGTCAGGCATATAAGAATTATGTTGAATAGAAAAAAATTTCCTATTGGAAAAAATAATGAATGTCAACATATTGAAAGACCTTGTTGGGGAACACGGTCATAAGCCTTATTCCCCACCAAAGTCGTTGATGGGACGTCTTCCCCAACCCCTAAACAGAGTTTTACAACAGAATTTGGGAGCCAACCAGTACTCAAGGAATTTTCGGCACCATAGAGAAAGTTTTGATGAATGAAAAGTGTGGAAATGTGGCACAAACCAATACAAAATGTGGAAACATGTATGGAAACTAATAAAGTGTGCTACAACCCTAGCAAGATTGCGACGGAAAAATCACTGAAAGGTGCCATTAGGGTAGCGATGACAAAAACTGAATAATGTTGAATTGTTTTGCTTGTAGGTCTTTAATGTATAATTTTTTTCCTCTTGTAATATTGATGATTCATTTTTTCTGAAATTTCATCAACGACACTTTTAAAAAATGTTTTGTTGTACATTGTTTCATCATAATTCGAGAAGAATTCAAATATTCTACAAAACGAATCTGACACAATGATTTGTGAAATAAAATAAAAGAATTATATATAAATTCAAATTAAACACTTGGCTTGATGTGTCATGAATATATCGAAAAATAATACAATGAAATTGAAAATATTATTAATTTTATTGTATTATTTTCCAATACACTTTTCCAATACATAAAAAAGTATAGTATGTAAAAACTTGAAAAATGTAGATATTTTAATTTAATTTGCAATATCATTTTGTAATTAAACCGTCTATATATCCTTCCACTTACTCTGTTGTGTAAAGATTTGGAAATATCACAAAAATTTTCGAGGATAACTCAAAAATATACCCATGAAAAAATGAAAATTCCGTATTCACACTCAATCTGGACTCTTTAGTTATATGACAACTTCATTGAGTATGCTGCAAGGCATAAATCTCAATACAAGGGGATGCAATTCGTATGATCATGACATTCTCGTCATATTCATTCCAGAAGCATAATTTTCTCTATTCTGTATGAAAGCACAGAAAATAGTTGAGAAACCCATAATCTAAATCATTTTTGCTTTCGAATCTCTTCTAGTGTTGACGAATATAACGTGAAATGTACCTACGTGAAATATTGATCAGACGTTTTCTGGTAGAATTATATAGACATCTATTTTATTTCATCTGAAATAGGTAACTATGAATATATTTCATTACCTACTGTTAAATTTTAAAGAGATACATTTTGCTGAAACATATACTTGACATTTTCTGATAATAATTATATGAAATGAATTATGATTGTGAGGTTGAAAGCATTTCTGAAATCCAATCCTGATATTTGTTTGCCCAGGGTTTTTTTTAAACTTTAGATCACAACAAGTGAGATTAAAAATTTTTCAAGTCATATGATTAATAATTTAAATAAAACTAAATAGTTTTTCGATTTTCACTATAATTAATTCAAAAACATGACAATATCGTATTGCCAACACATTGGCTCCGTCAGATGTTGATGATAAAATGATATTGTCATGTTTATCATCAAACTATATTGTTATGTTTTTAAATTAATTATAGTGAAAATCGAAAAACTACATAGGTTTATTTAAATTGTGTATTTAGATTTTCAGCAAGTATCGGCCCAATCGATTAATGATCATATGATTAACATCAGAACCTGGAGAACTCGACACTCCAGGATACTCGACAACCTTCGACACATTTTTTGGCTTCGAAAAAGGAAACAAAACATAACCACGAACGGTATTCTCATAGATAATTTAATTCACAATAGGAATTATGCTTATATATTACTACAGAGTGTTGAATTTTAGCTCTGAAAAGAATGAAATTCTATTCATATAAATTCTAAACTATCATTAAAAGAATAGAACACAAAATATTGTTGGCGCACAGTAATGGTACTTTTATTAATTAATGAAATAGCTATTTCAAGCTTACTCCGACCTAAAACCATATCATTATTTGAAGTAAAAACATTTCAAAAATGATGTATTTAATACATTTGATAAAATTAACCCCGTAGATGCATAAACGTCCAGTCAAAAACTATGTAAACAGCAGATTTCAATTGATTTTTACACCCTAAAAATAATCAAGTAATGTTATTAATCAAGATTGATTAATAACATTATCAAAATGTTATTAATGATAAAATTAATCAAGAATTTAACTAATAATTTCCTTGAAGTTTTGGGGTACTCCGCCTCCTAAACGAAGGTGTAAAAATGCTCGGGCCCCCTTAGACCCCGTGAAGTCGGCGCCACTGAGTACCGTTAATCCATGAAGTCGGCGCACGTCACTGAGTGCAGCAAAGGTTTTCTCGTTGATTCCGAAAGAAAAGTTGAAACTGCTAATTTTCCTTCCACTCCTCCGTTGTAAGTTTCGACACCCGTATTACATAGATGCAAAAATATTTGCTTAACTGTGAGTCAAGAGGAAGTTTCCCAAGTAAAATACAATCGTTAAAAATTGCGTGTTCGGCGCAAATTGCAAATCAATCAAACGTTCAAATAACAAATTAAGTTTTCCGCCGCTCATAGCCGGAGAAATTCCATTATAGATTCGATAAAGGAAACAGAAAAAATGTATTTCTTTCTGTCGTGAGCACAATGCGATGTGTTCCGACAAGCGTGTAACAGCTATGCATATTTTCTCAACGTCATATTATTAATTACTGGTATAACCGTATAATCAGCAATTATTCTACATATTGGATGTTTCCTTATTTTGACTCGGGTTCGTTCGATGGCAATCTCGATAATAATTGAGTGATGTAAATATTCCCGGTAGAAGTAATTAGTCTTTACAACTATTTCCACAGTGTTTCTTTCAAAATTCGTTAGTCAAGGAACTAGCTTGGCGTTCATTCGAAGTCGCAAGATAAACTGTTAGATCCAAATCTGAGATTCAAGTTTGTATCAAAATATTGTTTAGATAATTATTCAAGAAACTAAATATTTACATTCGAAGCACACAAAAAAGCAAAAAAACATGTACATCTTATGTGCTGAAATACTTAACATATTATGTGTGCCACATCAGCAAGTTACCCTAAAAATTTAATCCAATAATTCAAAATAATATTATATCATCATTTATTAATTATTAGTGAAGAAAAAATATAAGTTAAAGATTTAGATAGCAGTCTTGTAAACAAAATTAAACGCAACTATTGGTACCATTTCCTTGTAACTACCCTAAATAAATCCTTATTTCAATAACAAGGAGTAGTTTCTTAAGTCTCAAACAAAACTAAAAAGGAATATATAACTATTAATAATATAAAAATTAATGTTTAATAGTCATCTTCTTAAAAGATACTGAATGAATTCTGAAAACAGAATTAATGAATTGTTTTATTTATCCAACTGACAAAAATAAATTACAGTTGATAGATAGTTACAAAATAATTTCGTGGCTACTGGCGGAGCATAGAACCTTTATAGAATAAGTTATAATTTTTTTATTCGTAACAAAAAAATCATATGACATGCTCCAAAATTACACCATTCTATAATTCTGCAGCGTTGCCACAGTTCGAAGCAGGATGATTTTAACTGTAAGTTAGGCTTTGTGGAACTCCATTCACTGTTTTAAATGTTAGAACATCATTTTCATAGGACATTATGGTTTCTTTTCCATTCTCCAAGACCTTTTTGCTGGTACTCTTCTTTCCGTTCAAGAATTTGGTGGAGGTGGACGTCCTCTAACGCTAGTCGCGTCCGGGTGACCGTTCAAAACGGAACTATCGAAATTGAAGGAGGTGAATCCTGAACCGCCGCTGAAGAAGTCGTCCATCATGCTGCCGCCGAGAGATATGCCGAATGGGCTAAAGAACTGCGAGGAAACGGCGGAGTTCAGGTGGGAATTTCTGTTTCTCCGCGAACGGTTATGCCCGTGGCCGTGGAAATCGCTAAGGAGATCAGCAAAAGGAGTGCCACGAAAAATTCCCTGAATACATCTTCGGTATCTCTGAAAGTGAAGAATGTTCCGAATCCGAATCCATCGAAGTCGTCGTCGTGTCTGCTACGACTCCTGTGACCGCCGTTTATGAGACCCTCTTTCCCGTACTGGTCATACATATGTCTTTTTTTCTCATCTGACAATACTTCGTACGCTTCTGATATTTCTTTAAAACGTTTGGTGGCGTCCTCCATATTGTCGTGATTTTTGTCCGGATGCCATTTCAGAGCTAATTTACGATATGCTTTTTTGATTTCGGCAATATTGGCACCTCTAGGAACCTCAAGTGTCTTGTAGTAGTCCACCATGTTGGTGCCTGAACCTTCTTTATAACCCAGTTTAACGACAGATTATCTAGTTAATTAATGTCGAACCGAATTAAATATCCGAATTCATAACACACAATAATTTCACTTGAAAACTAATTAATCTTTACTATACTGGCGACCACAGGAATATATTAGAAGATAAACGTTGATTTTATTCGAATAATGTTTTTAGGCTATTTGACTAATGCACATCAAGTACGAGTTATTTTCCAAGAAAAATTTCCCACTGTATTTTTTATTGTTGAAATAACGCTTTTTCATCAACTAGGAATGTCAATTGAGTTGAAATCCGTACATTTCATGAGTTCGTTCTCTATGTTTTGGTTCTGGTACTAAAAGTCCACTGTAAAAAAGCTAATTCAATATATTGAATGGTTTTTTAAGAATAATTATCTGATGAAAATTGTATTTAAAGGATATAAATATATAAAAAAAATACGTAGTGGATTAACAATTATGACAATTTATAACAATAACGTTATGACAACGATTTATCATTATACATACAATTGTTGTGCTCAAGGCACTGAATGAAAAATCTGCTCTAATATTTCATTAATGAAAGTTATTATTGTATCGATATTCGACTCAAAATTATGTTCATATATAAATATAATATTATATATCTTCATATATATATATATATATATATATATATATATATATATATATATATATATATATATATATATATATATATATATATATATATATATATATATAAAAAAAGAAATTTACTACAAGAAAAACAATTCTGTAGTTCTCGTGCTATATTATCACACTTGTAGATATTCGATTTCAAAGTATACTATAACTTTCTTTCGATAATTTTTTGACAAATTATTCAAAAGAACATAATAGCTGAGCTGGATATATAAAACATGAACTTTGCGATGTCTCCATTAGCCTTCTAGGGATAAATGTTAGAGAATATTGAAATCGATGCCTGTATTTATTAAAAGGGTAAGACAGTTACTGTTTCGTACTACGAGGTACTCATCAGTTACGCCACGTCCAAAAAAGGAAATCCAACAACTTAAATCCTTACATACCCTTCTATCGATTGTAAGTCAGAATTTACAGTAAGTCGTATGCATATATAATGCATAGATTAATGTACATCTCAAATCTTAGGAATCAATGAAAAGCACATGAAAACATCTAACATTGAAAGTTTCACACGTCCTGATCAATTAATATACTACATTTTGCTTCTTTTTCACTACATTTATTTTTCTTGTAGTAGATTTCTTTCATGATTCAAGAAATGACAGCGAGCGTTGCTAAAACCGCAACCTAAATGAAATTGCTTCATCAAATCAGATGAAATTGTTCAAAAACTAGAGTTGCAAATAAACTCTCAATTATTCTTATTCTAAAATCTAAATTATAAAAAACTAGAATAACAAATTTTACATAAATTTGCATAATTAAATTCCTTTAAACTAAAATATTTATGTTAAATTAGAGCATTCAATATTTTGTATTTTATTAAATAGTCCATATTTAGTGTATACGAGATGAAGTTTTTGGGCATTGAGCGGAACACTTAAATAATTCCATCACTAGTCCATACCTAGTCTCAAATTTAAATTTTTTTTATACATAAATATGTCTGCAATAGGAGATTCAATTAAAGCAATCATTGCACAGTACATAAGTAATCTTGATAATATCTAATAAGTCTTTCTATAGAAATATTTCACGAAAAACTTCTAAAAAAAATTTTTCCTCATTTTCCTTGCTTATCGATATCCCAATTTTTCAACTAATTTTGAATTACACTATTTATACGACAAAAAATTCTTGAGTGGTTTTACATCAAACACCTTATATGGAATGTAAGTTGAAATTTTGTGAAAAATGTGTGCACCCATTCATTCTTAAGTAAAATAAAACGATAATTTGTTTTTTCAATTTCTTAGTGGTTTAGAATCACTGCTCTGTAAAATTGAACGTTTTTTGTTATTTTAATTCTATAACTATTTTATGTATTATATTTCATACTATTTATCAGGTATTTTCATTTACGAGTGCTTCTTTCATTGAAAAATTGCCTTGAAAGTGATTTTTCACATTTTTGTATGATAAAAGTGTTTTAAATGATAAAATCTTCAAAATAAAGTATCAAGTGTTGTGCACCATCATTTTTTTTGCATAAATTTAATTTGAATTATTTAGGTCCATATGAGTGTGAGGATTTATACACATTACGTTGATCAATTGATACTTTTATATGTTCTCTTGTCTCAAATGAATTTGTATTTCATTTTTTGCACGGAAGTAACTCTAACGGTAATTTCAAGAAATCGTATATTCTATTTAAAGTAACGAGTTTAGAAGCAGTCCTATTATTGTTTTCTTGGATGTTTAGTATACATTGAGGGCAGAAGATGAATGAACGTACACCCGTCCGTCAGCCACAATGTGCTCTAAAATTGGAAACTCACGAACAGCTGATCATAACAAATCGATGTTGTCGGTACAATGAGCCGACATAATGAGCATGTTACATAATCGTGATTTGGAAATCGACATTTTGATGTAGTTGAAGCAAGCATACCTACTTCGTTTACCATTTTACCATATGGTCTTTTATTATCTAAATATGTGGACCAATGTCAACGACTCCATTTTGTAACTATTTATCAATGAGTATTCTGGTCTGTTCTGGTTGTTCTTGAAATTAAATCTTAGGAATATGATTGAACTGTATATATATATATATATATATATATATATATATATATATATATATATATATATATATATATATATATATATATTTAATACTTTTAGTAATAACAGGCTATTTTCAATGTTAAAAACTTTATTTTTGTTGACTTTTGTAACTAATGAATAATTTAAAGTTATGAATTACTATATATATCAAAACGCCAAACTTATTTTTTTGAAGAAAATGAAATTTCCTTTTTTGTATTTTTACATATTTATTTTTAGTATTCAGAGGATATTTTTTATTTTTAAACAGGCAATAAATTAAATTAGATTTATCTGGTTGTTTCAACCGACAGGTTGTTTGTAATGTAGAAATCTTAATTTTTGTTGACTTTTCGTTGTTGGGTACAACTTTGTCGAAACTAACGTTTTTCAAATTATCTTAAATTAGTTCTGACAATGTTGTAATCAACAATGAACCGTCAACAAAAATAAAGATTTCTGCATTACAAACAACCTGTTATTGCTAAAAATATCATTAACATAATTATAACAACAGGCAATGAAAACAATTTTAAAAAATTATATATATTCAAACTAAAAATTTATATCACTTATCAATTGGGCCGATACTTGATAAAAATAAATACATATATAATTTAAATGAAACTAAGTAGTTTTTTTATTTTCACTGTGTAATTAAGTCAAACATGACTAAAAATAATAAAATTGGCGAAATAATATTGTCATGTTCGACTAAATTATAGTGAAAATCAAAAAATAACTTAGTTTTATTTAAATTAATAATTCATATTTTCAGCAGATAATAGACTAAAAATTCACACTCTAGAAATATTTTTATGTATCCGGCAATGCTACAGTTGGTAGCGAAACTTCAATAAGAAATAAATTTTTCCATTTTCACAGTCGTGTATTTCAAAGAATATCAATTTAGTAGTTTAGCTTCTAGTATTAAATTCTATTTATGTCAGTGGAAATATTGATACTGGTGAAATTTGTATATTTTAGTGGAAGTGAAATAAGGATTGTTTCACTTCTGATTCAAAATATAATATTTTGAAAAATTCAAATAACTGAATGAA
Organism: Henosepilachna vigintioctopunctata; assembly: GCA_030704895.1. Classification (NCBI taxonomy): domain Eukaryota; kingdom Metazoa; phylum Arthropoda; class Insecta; order Coleoptera; family Coccinellidae; genus Henosepilachna; species Henosepilachna vigintioctopunctata. The sequence goes on along the minus strand of JARQZJ010000104.1, from coordinate 1,171,014 downwards.
TGCTGCAAATAAATTTAATTACGTTGCATTTAAAAAATTAAATGAATGAATAAAAAAATCACTGCATTGAATTCAATTCAGTTGAATTCACTAAATTAATTGATATATTATAAATTTCCAGGATGCATCATAGGTATATTAATTTATTTTCTGTAAAATTGAATTTGAATGAAAATAATGCAGTTATACAGCTGTAAACTTTATCTGAACCGTTATATGATATTATTCCACTATGACCTAAGTTGAAAATACTGAAAGCTGAATTCCTTCAAAACAGGTTCAGAATAATCTCCGAAATATTCGCAAATATACAACGTACATTCTGTTGCGATTATTTTGAAGTAGGTCGAACACGATGTCAAACAAATGCCCGCAATCAAACGATCTTTTCGATAAACATTTTATTATAAAAATTTTAAGACATTTTGGTCGAGTTGTCAATACCTATTAGATATCAATCAAGACAAGATTTTGTTGGAACTTAATAGTTAATTTAGGGTTTACTTTTTTGACTATTCTATCTTCATTATCCATAAAATAATGCTTTTATGTTTATTGGTTTAGGTCAGCCATACTCGAAAGTTTGCTCCACGGAATCCTAAGGCTCCACAAAGCCCTTTTTTCTCGAAAATACTGGTCAATGAAAAACGACTAAGCTTTTGCTTTTTTATGTACATAATTATTAATAGAATATTTTTTAGAATAGCACATAAACTAGTTATTATATTATACTAGTTATTATAATAGCACATTAACTAGTCAATATATTATTTAATTCGACAAAAAATACATGGAGGTAGATAATGAATTTGGCTCAATTTGGCTATCCAAAAGTAGTGTTAAAATTTAGAGTATGTACATACCATTGCTCACGAAATTAGAAGCAAACTCTGACTCATGATTTCACAGAAAAAACTTCTGAATTCCGTACCTGTATTGGACGAAATATTTGGAGGTGTATATAAACGTTTGCTCGTGGCTTCGCCCTCCTCTTTGTTTATTTTCAGACCGAAAAACACGGATCATACCTAATTTCATTTAAAAGCTTTCTTCCTGACGCAATAACCCTCCTGTCACCTCTTCAATTTTTGATTTTCGACCTCGTCAACACTTTCATTTTCTAAGAAAAACTCTTCTATGCTTTTCCCTGATTCCCCTTGTATCTGTAAAACAAACATGCTGATAGGTGCAGCGGTACACCCCGATGCAGAGAATTCTGAGAAAAAAATGTAACATCAGTTTCTCCTTATAATTTAGCCCTGAAGAAGAATATTAAACATTTTCAAATGCTTGGAAAGAACTAAATGAACTCATTATCCTGTTCTAGACGGCAATCCAGTTAAACACTGAAATATATATATATATATATAATTTCGATATTCACGAATCTTTTATACTTAGTCAATAGTTACTGAAACTCTTTCGAAATATCCCAAATAACTCTCTCAGGAAGTTGCACTTAATATTCACTCTCGAAAGTTGGTTCTCGTTGAGAACATTTGTTTAGGCAGCTTCCTAAGAGTTCTATTTGAGATATTTCGATCAAGAGTCTCAATAAAAAATAAATTATAATAAATAAAGTTCAATAAATTATTAATCATTAATCGATTGGGCCGATACTTGATGAAAATCTAAATACATAATTTAAATAAAACTAAGTATGTACTTTTCTGATTTTCACTATAATTCATTTCAAACATTACAATATTGTTTCGCCAACATTTTATCATCAACATCTGATGCAGCCGATGTGTTGGCGAAACAATATTGTCATGTTTGAAATGAATGCTGTGAAAATCCGAAAACTACTTAGTTTTATTCAAATTATGTTCTATAAATTATAATATATATATATATATATATATATATATATATATATATATATATATATATATATATATATATATATATATATATATAAATATTATATAATATATGTATATATATATATATATATATATATATATATATATATATATATATATATATATATACAAATCTTTAAACTGGGAAATATTCAAGAAGCACACCTATCCTATGCCTGTTATTTTACAAAAGAATAAAAATTTTCGGCAAAGTAGAGCTTAAGACACTCGGTAGAGTAGTTTATCCTATTTTCAATCTCTCTTCACATTTTTCATACACTTGGAGAACTCAATTGGGCGTACATCTGCATCCGAAGTGATATATTTATCCGCTTTGTTTACAAAACCCAAAGTTAGCAAATCCGTTCATATTCCACTAAAAGCCAGCCGTCCTGTAGGTAGAGGTGCCAGTTGCTGACAGTCGCGTACATTAACAGTTCTGTATTAGCTTCCTGTCCGAGCAGAATAGAACACCGATCAGTGCGAATAGAGTGCATTTGTGAACGAATCAAGTGAATACACCTACATTTTTATTCTGTGGATTATATATGCAATGAACACTCGAATTGTGTGTTACGTTATGGGATATAACCTACTGAAATTTTTGTCATCGCTACCCATTACGAAATTGAATGCCGAATGTTAATCATTTCGGTTTTATGATTAAGCTATAGGGAAATATTTGTTTTCGTGTGTGTTGACATGACGGCGTTCAAACAATTCAGGTGAGCTCATTTAATTTCCACGAATTCTTTTTAAAAATTGTGTTGTTAATTTAAACAAAACTAAGTAGTTTTTCAGATGGCTTCATCAGATGTTGATTATAAACTGTTTATCATCAACATCTGATGAAGCCACTGTGTTGGTGAAACAATATTGTCATGTTTTGAATTAATTATAGTGAAAATCGAAAAACTACTCAGTTTTATTCAAATTATGTATTTAGATTTTCATCAAGTATCGGCCCAATCTGTTAGGTAATGATGGCGTTGTTATTTATATACATATCTGAATTATATTATTTGGTTAACTGATTATATGATGTATTGAAAAATTAGTTATAGTGAGTACGATACCGACATTGCACTGAAAATTCCTATAGCATTTCACAAAAATATAGTGACAACTTTCAACACAAGATGTTCAGGTATAATTCAAATTAGGTTGACCAATTACACAAAACAATCAGGTACAGTAATTTATATAAATATTTGTAACTTATGTATATTATGAAATAAAATTCGAAAATTATCTATTTCATCCATGTATAATTAAAACTCAAATTAATGAATATATCTTAATGTAATTTACATTATGAGTTTTTCATTTATGTCAGTGAGAAGTTAGTATACTTCTTTAGTCAATTTATAATGCATTTTTCTTATAACTTCTACAGTATATTATACAATCACGCTATTTGTATTGAGTTTTCAACTAAAATTTCAACGCTATTTCAATTCAAATAGCGTGATTATACAATCACGCTTTTTGAATTGAAATTTACAACTATATTTCTGATATGAATTTTGATAAAATCTAGAAATTCTATTCATAATACACAATTCACATCTAAAAATGTATTCTTTCTGACTAATAATTGAATACCACAATAGTATGCTTTTACTAAATGTTATTTTTTTTGAGATATTGTTATTTTGCGAAAATTTCGTTAATTTTTATATTTCAGTATTTGAATTTAATTGAAATGTTTTTGACGAAAGTGAAAGTTTATGAGAAGTAGGTTTAAGTTTCATTTTCATTATTATTCAAATTCAAGATGAATGAAATAGAGACTGAACAAAAATAATAAATTGTCATTAAACTAGTGGTAAAAATTTTAACGAAAATTTTGAGGGTAACATTACTCTTCGCCTTGAAAGTTATGACGTTTGAGTTAATTACAATGCGATATGAAATTTTAGTGTTCCTATGTTGTGTTCAGTCGTGTATTTTTTGAGAGAAGTATGGATGAAATGAGTTTTTAATTACTACTCGTTTTATACTACCTACGCAAAGCAATCTAGATACGAGTTTCTAAATAGTCTTTGACTTATATAACTCTATTCAATGCTCACGATATTATGAAATCTCTGTAGTGAAAATCAACAATTATTTGGATATTGAGGATTAAAATTATTATTATTAATTAAATAATTATTAAATTAAAATTATTCATTGAAAAGACGCAAATTAAGTAATTATATTTTTGTTGATTTGTAACTGTTCTATCAAAATAATTTAATGAAAACAAATTCTGTAATTATCGTGTTCATATCATTGTACTTGTAAATATTCTATACTAATAGTATACTATAACTTTCTGTTGATAATTTTTTACGAATTAATCGAAAGAAAATTATAGCAGAGCTGACTATGTGTAACATGAACAATATGATGTCTCCATTATTCTTCAAGTGATAAACGTTGAGACTGTTCTTGCATACTTTGCAATATATTTCTGTTTTCTGTTTCATAAGAGGGTCTTTTAGAATTGAAGTTGATGGCTCTCGTTTATTGGACAAGACACAACTGAAGAATGCCTTGTAGCATGAAACAGTAACTGTCTTGCGTTTCTAATAAATGTAGACACCGATTTCAATATTCTCAAACATTCATCCCTCGGAAAATAATGAACTCATCACATTGTTCATGTTTCACATAGCAAGCTCTGCTACAATGTTCTTTCGAATAATTTGTCAAAACAATATCGAAAGAAAGTTATAGTATACTTTTAATATTATATCTAGTTATACTTATATGTCAGAAATTCACTACAAGAAAAGGAATTCTGTAGTACTTGCACACATTCGCTATCAAAGTACACCATAACGTTCTTTCGATAATTTTTTTTCGATGTTTTCAAAAGAACATTTTAGCAAAGCTGGCTATGCGGAACATGAACAATGCCATGTCTCCATTGTCCTTCTATGAATGAATGTTACAAAAGCTTGAAATCGATGCCTACATTTATTGAAAACGTGAGACATTCACTGTTTCGTACTACAAGGTTCTCATCAGTCATCTTTCAGTTCATCGAATGAAAGGCAACTATTTCAATCCTCAGATACCCTCTCATCAATTGTGAGACAGAAATGTAGAGTAAGTCGTATGCATATATAATGCATAGATTAATCTCAAATCTTTGAATCAATGAAAAGCACATGAATACATCTACATTGAAAGACGCACACGTCCTTATCAATTAAGATACTACATTTCTTATACTTATAGTTATAATATACTTATAATATTATATTTATATATATATATATATATATATATATATATATATATATATATATAAATGCGGATAAGAATGGCTAAAAGGGGTCCAAAAGGATCTACAACAGATCAATATAAAAAATCTCGAGGATCGCACCGAATGTCGCTATAAAATCGCACATGTGAAGTTTGAGCAAAAATCAAATCATCAACCTGGAGTAAAGTGAACAGATGAACGGAAGAAAGAGCATTCTCAGAGGATGAAGCGTTTTTGGGAGGCAAAAAAGATGAAGCAAAATTTCTAATGATTGCGAATTCAAGTTCAGTCGCTCTCCTCATGGGGAACAATCGTAATAATAATAATATATAATATATATATATATATATATATATATATATATATATATATATATATATATATATATATATATATATATATATATATATATATATATATATATATATATAACTATATATATATATATATATATATTATATATAACCTTTTAATTTCATTGAGAATATTCAGTGTAAAATTTTCCAGTAATGTTCATTTTTTATTGTAAAATATTTAGCTTACGTATATTATTTTCTGGACATCAACAAGCAAAAAAACTGATATGATATTCCTTATAAATTTAAATTTCTCTCACATTTTAGTATAGTGACAGCTATAGAATCGATCCATCGATTCATGTTTATCGAGGAATCCTCATAGCATCTCTAGACCAAGAATAGAATCCAATTTCAACATATTCTATGATTGATGATTCTTCACAAAATAATAACTATTTCTGATTTCAATCAACCGAACTTTTTCTCTTTCAAGTCAATGATGACATGATTTCTATCAATATTGATGTTGAATTTCGTTTGATTTATTATATATGTATCAAATTCTACAGATCAGAGAATCTAATTGATGGATCATAAACTATCCAGTCGAAATAAAATAACTTCAACTATATTTTTACTAACACCAAGTACTAATTTCTTGAAAAAAAATTTTTTTTGAGGAAGGACTGTGGAAGGAACAAAAATAGAAAATGGTACTCTGTTACCTCCCTACGTTAAATATTAAAATTAAAACAAAAACGAAGATCCGAAAATACCTAATAAACTACCCAAAAAAAATATATGGCCTGACAGAAATTTTTTACTATTGCGTTTATTATGTTTGTGAATCTAGTGTCAAATTGTGATATTTGTATCATTTCTAAAATTGATCTTTAAGAGTCATCATTCATAAATCTAATAATGAACCTCGTTTGAATCAAAATTGATATAATGGCCTGTCTGCACTACGTGTTCGCCAAGAGCACAACTCAATAGTGGTATGCATACTATATTTTCTAATTACTTTTATTGACACTTCATTTTCTATCATATCTGAATAGAAAAGTTTTATTGTCGATAATGTCAGAAATTACTGATATATAGATATACATATAATATATACGTATATATATATATATATATATATATATATATATATTATATATATATATATATATATATATATATATATATATATATATATATATATATATATATATATATATATATATATATATATATATATATATATATATATATATATATATATATATATATATATATATATATATATATATATATATATATATATATATATATATATATATATATATATATATATATATATATTTTTTTTCAGTGCTTAATTGGGATTGCTGTCCAGGACAGGAAAATGAGTTACTTCTTTAGAATTTTCCAAGCTTTCGAAAATGTTTTATTTTCTACTTCAGGGCTAAAATAGTATAATATCAACAGTTTATATAAAAAAGCACTATTGAAATGTGTGAATTATTTAAACTGTTAATATTATACTATTGCCTGAAGAAGAAAAGAAACATTTTAGAAAGCTTAGAAAATACTAAAGAGTTAACTTATTTTTCTGTCCTGGACTGCAATCCCAATTAAACACTGAAAATACATATCTAATGTCGTGAAACAATCAAATATTTATATGAATATATATATATATATATATATATATATATATATATATATATATATATATATATATTCTTAAATATAATTAATTCTCGCCGTTCGTGACTTCTATGTTTGGTGTACTGGTGTAAAGTATTGACGCTATAAAAGATAAAATCAACATGCCAACCTCATCTTATATGCTGCATGTTTGATACTTGATAGAAATCTCAGATGGCATAGATATCTGCGTTGTAGATTCTATCGTATCTGAGTTGTTTGATGCGGATATCGTCTTAATCCGATTCAAAGTTTTAACAGTTTGATTTATGCAAATAACGGCGTACGCTTATTTTTTACTGAAAAAAATCTCCGCGATTCATTCGGCCCAGCCCTGTACATGGCATTTTATGTTTACTGGTTTGTAAAAGAACACAATTCAACAGATGACTTCTGATTTCGCATTTAGAAGTATCTTGTACGTTATTAAGTACCCATCACAAGAAATCACGGTATACCATAACGAGAACGATGTGCCTGCTTACTGGTCGGTGTATATCATCATAAATTATGTTTAAGTTCTGTGTTTCGTTGGATTCGACAGTAGATGTCGTTTTGTTATCTGTTTTATGAAACTTGAAATTTTTGCTCGTAATGTACGTTAAAGTTGCAAAATCATATGAGATTTAAATTTATGAAATTATATTTACTTTCCTTTATATTTCCACGTAATCTTGTCACTTGTAATCGTATTTGTATGTAATTTCGAGGTTTGTCATTGTAAACCACAGTGTGAAGGTTTTTTCCATTTTAAATGTTGATTATTCCTCTACCTATGCGTAATTACCTTTCGTTGGTATATTTGCTATCAGGTTAATAATATATAACATAATATTTTTTAGGTCGTCGGCATATTAGAATAGTTGTCTTAATCAACTGTAAAAAAAAATTTCTATCTATTGTACCTTTGATCGAGACATCAAACATCAATAGATTTTAATAATTGATGAGGCCGATACTTGATGTAAATCGATAAACATAATAAAACAATTGTTAAACTGATTTACACATATATTAAAAAGAATACTGCATGACGTACGTTTCGATGAGATTCACCTTTTTCAAATGCTACGTGCAGACTAAACTTAGCACGTAGTCTGCACGTAGCATTTGAAAAAGGTGAATCTCATCGAAACGTACGTCATGCAGTATTCTTTTTAATATATGTGTAAAGCAGTTTAACAATTATTTTATTATATCAATAGATATGGTTGTGTTTTGGATTATTTATTCGTTTTTTTCTGTTTCAATTATTGATGTGGCAGTTCTGTACATTCGTCCAGTAAATGAAATGTCAGGTGGTATCTTTGGAACTAAAAACTGGGACATCCTTATTTCATTTTCATTTGATTATACCTGTCATGGATACATTAAAGCACTTTTGAATTTGTTTAATACGTCTTTCTATTTTATTTGCAATAATTACTCATCAGCTTGACATCTGTCAATGTTAGGTAACTTTTATTATTATACAATTTCCATTTGCTCTCTTATAATTTTTTCAGATGATAATAATTGTAAACAGTATGAATATAATCAAAGAAAATAAGATTTAGTTGATATTTATACATTCTATTCATTTGCGTATTTGGCAATTATTTCGTAGGTTACAGAAAAACGGTTCTTTATCAATAGATATCTTAGTGTGTGTTTTTTAATTTAATTGAAGTATAATTATTCAAATATTTCATACTTATGTTTTCGGATATCAGACCATGAAAGATGTCTTACATTTTGAATTCGTCTTAAAGATTTGAAGATCTCCACCAGAAAATTCGAAAGTCTACTATTAATTTAACAAAAGCCCCCTTTACTATTTTGAAGCCGTGAGGACGACGGCTGACATTATTTGAAAGATCCCCAAGCGAGATAATTCACTCACAATAATAAATTAAGGGTCCCGGGCAAGACCAATGGCGCCAGAGTTATTCAGATGATCTAAATTTCATAACTGCGGAAATTTTAAGAAACTTTTACTGAGGTGAAACTTGCAAATAATATCTAGAACGTATCTCAGTCCTCTTGAGTGAGTGTTCTCTGCATAAATTTCGTTTCTTTTTATTTACTAAGTTTTTATGAATTTTTCGATTCTTCTATTGATTTCGTGTAAAAAATATCTCTTAGTACTTCTTATCATATTTTCTACTGGCGCCAAGCTGCTAACTTCTTCAAATAATTTAATCTACTATTTCAATATTGAATTTTAACACTCTATACTAATTACCATATAGACAAACAGAAGGGGTCATTCAATTGAACAGTCGAATAATAATGAGTCATTAGCATGTATTTGTTTATACAGCTGATAACAATATTTATTTAAATTGATGAGGAATCATTGGAATGTGCGATCTTAATGTTTATATTTTTTGCTTTCATTATGATGTGATGTTTTCATCTAAATATGACATGATGTGTTCAGTACCTTCCTACACAATTTCTTTATTTAATATATGCTCAATGTGTAATAGGTATAATAGATTCAAACAAAATTTGAAGGGGTCGGATTTTGTAACCATCGACATTCTTGGATATAATTTGTTTAAAAAAATCATTGCAATATTGATTTTCTATGAAAAATGTGAGCTTCGTCATTATGTGAATTCGTCATCACGAAATGCGCAAAATGAAAGGATTTGTCTTGAAAGTTGTATGTATAGTCCTCGTAAAAGAGCAATCGTTCAGATTGGAGGATTTTACCTTTGCTTCACTACAGATTACGTAGGCGATTGTCATTATATTTTCATTCAATTTCGTAGTATTCTACCAAACACACCACATATATATATATATATATATATATATATATATTTTGAAAGTTTTTAGCATTAACAGGCTTTTTTAATATGAAAAAATTTATTTCTGTTGACGTTTCGTTGTTATATTACAACTTTGTCAAAACTAATATTAGTTTTTTTAATATTAGTTTTGACAAAGTTGTAATATAACAACGAAACGTCAACAGAAATAAATTTTTTCATATTAAAAAAGCCTGTTAATGCTAAAAACTTTCAAAATAAATACCTCAAACAGGCAATAAATCAATTTCAAGATATATATATATATATATATATATATATATATATATATATATATATATATATATATATATATATATATATATATATATATATATATATATATTATTATTATTATTATTATTATTATTATTTCGATTGTTCCCCATGAGGAGAGCGACTGAACTTGAATTCGCAATCATCAGGAATTTTGCTTCATTTTTTTTGCCTCCCAAAAACGCTTCATCCTCTCTGAATGCTCTTTCTTCCGTTCATCTGTCAACTTTACTCCAGGTTGACGATTTAATTTTTGCTCAAACTTTATATGTGCGATTTTATAGCGACATTCAGTGCGATCTTTGAGATTTTTTATATTGATCTGTTGTAGATCCTTTTGGACCTCTTTTAGCCACTCTGTTCCGCATTTACTATTCATAATCATATTGAGTAGTTTCTTCGGTATTCTGGACTGTTTCATTCTGTAGACATGTGCATAGAACATTGCTCGTCGTTTTCTGATTTCTTCCGTTATCGTATTTGTCTTTTGATACAGTTCATTTTGAGGTCTTTTCATCCAAATACCGTTTCTATTGATTGGCCCGTAAACCTTTCTGAGAATTTTTCGTTCTTGTTTTTCCATTTCTCTAATTCTTGAATGGCCGCCAATAACCATTGTTTCAGCTGCGTAGATGCTTCTGGAAGAATCGTTGTGTTATAATGCCTCAATTTGGCGCCTCTCGAAATGCACTTTTTGTTATAGTGAGCCCATGTTAGTTTGTGGGCCCTCTGGAGCTTGGTTATTCTCTGTTCATGAGCGATTCGGTTTAAACCTGAGGACTGTATAACTTCCCCGAGGTATTTAAAATGGCCTACTTGCAGAATTTCACCATGTTTTGTCATAAGAGAAGATTTATTTTTTGGTTTTCTTTCCATGTATTTGGTTTTATCATAAGAAATTTGTAACCCGGTTTTCTGCGCAATTTCATGTAGTTTTTTCACGGCGCGAATGGCTTCAGTTCTGTTATCTGTGATGATAGCAATATCGTCTGCAAAGGCGAGACATTTGACATTTATTCTATTTTCTTTTTTCCAAATTCTTTCATGATTTCGAAAAGGGTTTCGCGGTCTACCGAGTCATATGCTTTCTTGAAGTCAATGAATGTGATCACTGTATTTCTACATTTCCTCATCTGTAATATCGTCTTCAAAGTCCAGATCTGTTCAGCACATGATCGGCCTCTTCTGAATCCAGCTTGGTATTCCCCAATTAGTGGATCCACTTGGTGTCCTACTCTGTTTAGGAGTGCTTTAGAAAGTATTTTGTACGCAACCGGGAGTAAGGAAATTCCCCTGTAATTATTGATATCCATTTTGTCCCCCTTTTTGTGCAATGGATGTATCAACGCGCATTTCCAATCCTCTGGTATCTGTTCCGTTCTCCAGATTTCTGATATTAAATGATGAAGTTTTCAGGTCAAAGTAGTATCGTTCAGTTTCCAGAGTTCCGCAATAATCCCATCTTCTCCTGCTGCTTTGTTGTTTTTGAGTTGCTTGATAATTGCCGTAATCTCTTCCATATCAGGGGCTTGCGAGTCTGGATGCGTAAACCCCGAAAAGTCGAACTTAAGTTTTTCTTGGGGTGGATTGCAGTTGAGAAGGGTGCTGAAATATTCAGCTAACATTTTGCAGTTATTTTTTGTGTTAGTTTCCAACGCGCCATCGGATTTTTTGAAGCAAAGAGTGGGCGCTTGGTATCCTCGCAAGTTTTCTATGAAAGATTTATAAAAATCATATATATATATATATATATATATATATATATATATATATATATATATATATATATATATATATATATATATATATATATATATATATATATATATATATATATATATATATATATATATATATATATATATATATATATATATATATATATATATCTATATATATATATGTATATATATATATATATATATATATATATATATATATATATATATATATATATATATATATAGATATATATATAAATACATGTTATGAGGTATCGGCAAAATGGGAGGCCACTATGAATAAATTTTATCCAATTTGTTTGCCTGGTCTATATCTCTATTTCTTTGAAATAGAGATGAATTTTTTTAAATATACAAAAGCTGTTTCAAATGTTTGGCGCGTTTTTTATGTTTTACATTACTTTCATATTTCAAAGTCTTAATTTTGAACACATTTAAATCTATAATGTTTGAATTTTTCGGTTATCATCAACAATAATTTACTTGAATACCTGAATTCTGGGGTCTTCTGGTTAATACTTCTTTCGATCGATGCTCATCATATTGTTGTTAACTATTTTTGCAAGAATGAAATTAAACAACTAGGTACGTTTCGGTCTCCACCATAACGAGATTTCTCATACATAATATATGAAGGAAAATGTGTCAGAAAAAATAGAAGTCAGTAATATATTTTCACATTTGTTGCAATTAACTTCATTTTCAAACTGAATTGAAGAACGTGATCTTCGGGTGCAAAATGCCTATTCTGATGAATGTATACTATATCAAAAGAATCTATTTCAACTACACATTGGCTTTGAATTTGAATGCATCCTTTCTAAATTTTCAAGGTTCTCTTGTTTATAACTTCACCTTTCATTCAAAAGACATGTGATTGTTCGAATCTTTGAAAAAACATATCATATTTTCTGCTTACCATTTAGGGGATATATTTGAATAGTCAATGGTCAACAGATTTATTTAAACAGTTTTACTTGCTGAGTTTTTTTTGCAGTTATTCAGTAATATCAACTTATTATATAACACATGATTTTTTTCTAAATCTTCTTTATATCAAACAGTAAAAGTTGCAAAGGTACTTCTTCTATTAGGGAGAAAGGAAAAGGCAGCGAATTCAAGGGGCAAAAACTTGAACGAAATAGGAATAGAAGCCGATGTTTTCCTCTTTCAGAATCGGATGTAGAGGAAGACATTAGAACATTACAGGAATTGAAGAACTAGAAATAGAGTGAGAACATTTTAGAAAACAGATACTAACGATTTGGTTCCAACTTCTGGTATATTAAAAAAATTAAACTAATAACAAAAAACAATTATCGGCAAAATGGGAGGCCACTATGAATAAATTTTATCCAATTTGTTTGCCTGGTCTATATCTCGACTATGATTATAGTCTTCATCAGGACTCTAAAATAACAGATGTTAACAAAAATTTCATGATAAAAATTTTCTTCAACAACTTACGACTAACTAGGTAAAATGTTTGGCCAACACCCTCAAAAGGAGTGTGTGTACTTAAAATATATATAATATTGTACAGGAACCTGGATATTAATGTTTAGATGTAAAATATACAAATTATTATGAACAACCAACCAAACAACGATAGAAATAATAGAACAGAGATGAGGGGAGCACAGAAAATTGTCACCGAAAAAGCACAGAAGGCGAGAGGGTAAATGACTGTTACAACAAATATCATACTGGGCACATAACACAAAAAGTCCATTAAATTTGTAGGCTGTCTGCGAAGGTTATTAAAAATTATCTGAAAGTAAATAACTGTAAATGCAGCTGAGCCTGGAAACGTCCGTCTTCTTATTAATGCTATTGGTGTTATTATTTATGTGGACCATTTCCAAGAAAATCCAGCTAACTACCAGCACCTAAATCATGTAACTACCAGCTGCATCCAGTATTCTCACATTTTCAAAGTCGAAGCGATGTCCCTGTTTTGAGAAATGTAGTGCTAAGGCACATCTATACGGGCGAAGTCTTACATCACACTTTTATCAAGAGTTATTCTTCTTTTAATGGTCTGCGAAGTTTGTCCTAAATAAACTCCTTCACAATCCGCAAGGAACACTGTAGATGCAATCTGGTGTTGAAGATGAAGGTAGTTACCTTTCAGTCTTGTAAAAACACTTCTGCTAGTAATGAAGTTATATTTGGCAAGTTTTAGCTCATCTATTGCACTGAAAATGTGACACAGTTTTACCTTGAGGGAAGGGAAATATGGTAAAGATCTGTATTTGACCAATAGAGCTTGTAAGTCTATGTTATGACCTATATCAGGGTCAGTTGTAGAGGTGGGAACCCGTGATCTAATGACAGTACTACATAGGATCTTCTTTACAAGTGTTCTCGGATATCCATTGTCAACCAAGATCACTTTTAGACGGGGCAGTGAGCTCTGACAGTAATCTGTGTGTACAATGTTTATAATTCTATTCTTGAGTTGATTGATTATATTTAGTTTCTTGTGTACATTATGATAAGATTGGAAGTGCAGATATCTGAATAAGACGGCTTCTGATACCAATCCAACTTGATAATATTTCCTTCGGATCTAACCACTCTGATATCCAAAAACGGCACAGATCTATCTCTACAGTAAACTTAATATGTTCATCATAGGAGTTGAAAACATTCTGATAATCAAAATTATCCACCAAGAGTGGCATAGAATTTCTCCCCACACCAACATTCGTGAAGACCAATTCACATCCATCGTTAACTTTTTTTTTGAGACAACTGATTTCTCCTATAAAGATGAATTTTAGAAGAAATTTTTTATCATGATATTTTTGTTAACATCTGTTATTTTAGAATCCTGATGAAGACTATAATCATAGTCGAAATATAGATCAGGCAAACAAATTGGTTAGAATTTATTCATAGTGGCCTCCTATTTTGCCGATAACTCATAACATTTCTGTTTAAATTACAAGGCAATACTGCTTCCATTATTGTATGTATATATATATATATATATATATATATATATATATATATATATATATATATAAATTTGAAGAATATATAACAAATATATCACACAAAGGATGTTTTGCATTCTGGCTAGAATTCAAATAGTATAAGTACTAGTCGATATTGAAGAAAATTCGAAACACGGAATCCATATTAGTATCATGAATTATTTCATAATAACAATAATGTCAATGTCAGCATAAATAGTCTATTGTTCCTGCTTTTCTGAGAATGTTACACTAACATTGAAACTACTTAATTGAGGAAATGACATCAATTTGCTACTCAGTTGTCATTAAAAGCTATTGTTACGTAGATTATTCTACTGCAGAGGTGTTTTTCTAATAAAAAAGTTCTATTCGATATCTGGTTCGCTCAAAAAAAATTATTCATAATCATTTGTGCACTAAACAAAAAATTTTTATCACTTTTCGATATTAGATTCTTTTTATCTCAAGGTTACTCGGTACGAAAATGAGAGAAGTCACCAATAAGTATACTTTCAATCTTCTTACAGTTCATTAAAGATTTTCTGTAAAATGAATTTGTTTGAAATACTGGTTCAAATAAAATATATTCATATAATAATAATAATAAGCTTTATTTCCAAGGTAACTAAGCAATTACAAGAAAATACATAATGAATAGAATGAATATAATATACAAAGTTAATTAAACAATAGTAATCTATATACTCAAATGAATATATAAACAATGAATAATAACTAAACAAGAAAAAAATACTTCCTCCGTACTCAAACCGAAAAAAAATCACGAAAGTACCGCAATGGTTAAGATTTAAATTATTCGTTAATGATGGTAACCAGCTAATCACAGTGCAAATTACAGCAGCCTGATCCCGGGTTTCAAATAGAGAAAACTCTCTCTGTGCCATGCCCCATCTTAGCCTTTCTGAAATTCTTAGACCCTTCTTATTCACTTCAGAAAAGATAAATTTCAGGAAAAAATCGCTGGGAAATTGTTAAAGAAACACAGTAAGTAAATTTCACGAAATATATAATGAAAAACTGAAATTCGAATTCCAAATAATTTTATTTAAGATTTTCTTTATAATTTTATGCTTTCAATTTTGTGGGATTTTTTTATGCTTGCTGCACAGATATTTTATATAACGAGTAGGTTGCAATTTGGTTAGCTTCAGTCTCAAGTCTCCACGTTGTATTATATCCAGCCGATTTCTTTTTTTGAACTTGCTTAAATCATTTACAAAACTAAATCTACATTCAGCTGAAATAAAAGACGAGAACGGTAGTACTAGTTTTCTTGCACATTTGGTTGAATTCGGGTATTTGATTTTTGTTTTCTCACGAAGCCATTACATCGCTGCTTTCATAAAAAATAAATTTCAGAGAATATTCTATATTTGACGGTTTTTCAGGAGCTTTCAGCGATCATCTTTTAAAATTAAGAAATCATCATTTTTCATTCTTTTGCGTTTTTGATTAAAATTCCGCTTTTTCGACCCGACAAACTAACATTTTTTTAAATTACTTTCATGTCGTTTTTCGTTCATTTTCGGTAAGGAAAAAATTGACATTCCCTAACGAGTGATCGGCTTTCAGTTGCAGAATTGAAACTGACTGTTATACAATTTTTTATCATGTGTAAATATAGATATATTTTTTCAGTGGTATCAAGGTTAGTGTTTTACTTAGTTGATATACTTTTTATTGTTGTTTATACTCATCAAGTATACGCGTTAATAGTTGTGCGTTTCACTCTGATAAAATTAAGATATCATAATCGCTAAATCAACAATTTATCTAATAATTTATTGAAATATTAGGTCTTCCAAAGGAGAACAATGAACCATAAATAACAATATGAAAAATTGAGAATAAAAAGAACAAAGAATAACAAACTTTATCAGGTGATTTATTGAAAAATTATTATATTTGTTCAAAAAATACGATTTTTTTATTTCTATTTAGCATTTATTCAAATGGGCATGTATGACTGAAGATTTATTTCAAGTCTCAGTAACGGTAAGTCATCGGTTTGAACCATGTACACGAAGCTGTATATGCATTTTTGTTAGTTATACATAACGTGAGCAATTTTTTCGTCTCAAAACCTTTGTTTAGTGCTTTGTTGGGACTATGTATTGTAAAGAACACTTTTATTATACTAACTCTTATTGTTCTTCATTAGGAAAGAATGATTATTACGAATTGAAACTACTATAAGAAATATGTTTTCAATTAGTTATTTTTGTATTTATCAACAACGGTGTACAGCAGGTGGGGATATTTTTATATTCATTTCAAACATCGCTTAGAAAACTGCAATATGTAACTGGTTTTTTTTCAGACATTCATAATTTCTTCATTATTCCACCCACGGAGCTTCCGTTAAATCTTTTCGATCATTCCATTCGCTTGTTTTTAGCATCGTGAATAGTCAAAAATTAATGAAGATCCGTCAATAATCTCAGTATTCGATAATAAATATATTCCATGTTCAATCAATTTGTCAAATGCTTTTTGAATGTCTGCCCATATTCGCGGCTTCTTTCATAAAATTCTGTAGCCGTACTTTTCACGAAAATATTTCATAAATTCTTCATCAATGTCAGTGCCATTGACTGTAAATTTCTCCAATAATCTACGAACTGAAATTGGAAGAATCTGATTAATTTGTTCATGAGCTAAATTATCTTGTTAGGTTACCGATTTCATTGGTGCTTCAATTGTCGATAAAGGTTCACTCTTGGTAACAGTCGACAAACTTTCGATACAGGTTGGTGAACTTTGGCAATCGACTATGCAAAAAAAGTCAGAATTCTAATTTGAAAACAGTTTCTTGACATATTTGATAGTGTTGGCGTTTACTTGATGTAAATCCATTATAATTGAATATAAACTTAAATTCAAACACTTGAATTTATGATTTACACTTTATTGACTACATAGCATGACGCGTTTCGTCGTTACAAACGACTTCTTCAGAAGCTTACTGAAGTTGTAAGCATCTGAAGAAGTCGTTTGTAACGACGAAAGGCGTCATGCTATGTAGTTAATAAAGTGTAAATCATAAATTCAAGTGTTTGAATTTAAGTTTATATTCAGTTTCTTGACAATTAGGCACATTTTTTAATGCAAGAAAAGTGCATTAAGAGTCCACAAAAGTTTCACAGGATTTTGAAAAACGGCACATTTTTTGTGGGGGTTATCTTTGGAGACAACGGGACACAACCGGAACGGAACTTTTGTTCACGTTAGTTATACATGGTCTTTACCGCGACATAATGCTACTACGGTTTCTAACCTTCATTTGAGGTTCCAAGGCTTTCCATCTTTTACTTAGTTCTTTTGAGAGAAAAGGAAAACTGCAAATTCAAATCCGGTTAAATTTCAAATAAATATCGCAAAAATGAAACTTAAATAATGTACAACTCTTAAACCCACTGAATTTATTGTAAATACACTTAGTTTCGTCAATAACGGCATTAGAAAGTGTAGTAGACCGTAATATTCGAGGTAGGGGAGACCGGGGATAGTTGACCAACTTTTGAATTGTGCTTGTATATTTCCGATTTTTAGCTTAATATAAAAAAACAACAGTTGAGACAGATAGAAGAACCTTTCAGGTACCTATAAAGTACTATTCCATAACCTATATATTTCTCGGTATTATTACTCATTTAGTTGATTTTCTAAACCCCTGACGCTTGGTCAACCTACCCAATATCCGGGGTAGGTTGAGCATAAGCATGGGGTAGGTTGACCTAGGCAATAATTAGTGTAAATAAGGAGGATTAGTATAAAATAAAACAATTTTTGTTAAACGAAGTAGCTCTCGACAGACTTATAGCTTGATGATCTAATTGATAACGAGGGATGACGTTTCAAAAAATTACCAAGCCAGTCTTCGCCTGCCATAAATTTTGTATTCCAGTATTCCGGTACAGTTTCATTATTCTTTTTGTGTATTCGAATTCATACTTGTGTGTCTGATACGGTGTTAAACCATAATAAATATCAGCAGCCGTCTTCAAATAAGCTTCCAGCTCATTTTTTTCGTCATCGCTAAATATCTGCCAATTTCTTATGTACACCGACGTGCCCAGAGTCAAATCAGCTTCCTGAGGTGGGGATTACTTTCTAGTTTTTTTTAAGTTCACTAAATATCGATGCAACGTTTTGTAGGCAATTTGGTATTTTGTTGATCTGGCGTTTATGCTATTATTATCGAAGATTACTTCGTTACAAGCTTTTTCTAGGATATCCTTTGATACATCACCCCTTTTCAGATTTTTTTTTGTACGTCCTCATTTTCTGTAAAAATAAAAAATTGTGATTTAGTATGTGAGAGAAGACCATAATAGTGTTTACATGGATAATGCACATAAACAACTAGGTATCCTACACAATTCTTTAAAATAAGTAAAAAATGTTATACTTATTTTAAAGAAGTTGATTGACTAATTAGTCTACCTACCCCGAAAAATATTTTTCAACCAATCCCTGACGCCATTTTGAATTTTAACTCGGTGTAGTTTGAAAACTCTTGCACTAACATGGAAGCTATACTGTATTTTATAGAATAAAATTATCATATTTATGTTTGGCATAACAACAAAAGTGTTTCAAACTGTTCAATAGCCACAATAACAAAAAAATATTCGAACAAAAAATTACTTAAAAAGACCAAAAATACAACATGAGATGCCATTCAAGAACGCTACGAGACTGCAGCGCCTCACTTCGCACAAGTTCGAGGACCGCGGGGAGTTATTGTCTTTCATGATTAGTTGATAAAATACACGTGACAGTGGCGAGTTATTGTGGCCTAGTCTATCTGCCCTTATAGCCAACCGTCCCCGGTTTCCCCTATAGGCGAAACTAGTTGTATTCACAATAAATTCAGTGGTTTTAACAAGTTTTAAGCTTGTATCCCATTGAAGTTTTATTTAAAATGAAGTACCACACGGTTAACATTTCATTCAATGATTTTAAAAAATTTCACATAATTTAAGTACAAAATATAAGGCGAGTCAAGACCAAAAAAATAGTTCACCGAATGCTTCATTTCCTAACAATGTGACAATTTATCGAATGAAAAACGAAAGAATATATCTTTTGAAATGTTTATTATAGTAAATTTATAAAATATAACTACTAGTGCAATTTGGACCATTCAGCCATGTGGTGAAAACTGAACATAAACTGCGCATTCGCTTGCTTTTTAAGATCACAGAACTAGTCAATTACGGTATGATTAAAGACAAGGTATCACAAACTTCAATTATAGTGTACCTACATTTCGATAAATGCTTGCATTTTTTCTCTTTATAATTTGTTCAACTAGTTATCCCACAGTCGTTCCACCTTTCGTTTATATTTAATTCAACAATTCGTATGATTTAAACAATTTCAAGTATTTTCATTAAATGAATCCAGTGAACATTCTGGTTTCATAGCACACTTTATTTATACATATTCCTTATATAGTCGTCTATTTCTGAAGCAATCTTACAGTTAGCTAATTATCTTACAATTTCACGAATTGCATTTCAAACTTGTTTTTGTACATATTCATATTGACATATGGTGATAGAACTTTCGACCCGTATTTCGAGAATTTACCGAATACGCGTAGGAAATTGCTCCTAGTCGACAAAACTGTCTTCCATCTTCTTTTGAACTGAGCGGAAACATTCGAATCTGCGAAGTACGTGTATAAAATACGGATGATAGGAACCTATCTCCTTCTATGTATAATGTAGTACAATCAAGTGGAGCATTGCGCATTTATTTTTACTCTCTTGTTGCTCCATTCTCTGTTAAGTCCATTGATATATATTCATATTCATCTAATTTGGACATTTTGTCAACTATATTTCTGAAAAAAAGATCAGTGATCATATAGATACACACTCACAAGTTCAAATAGGAATATATTTGCTTATTTGAACGTTTTAATTCATGTCTCGTTCACTAACGGTTCGATTATAGAGACCGAATCTTTCCACTAACCAGTGATCGTTTAAAATTTGAATCATTCCATGTAACCATATCGTTCATGTGAACGAGATTCGAAAACATGATTGAGAGTTCAAATGGTTGTGAAGAAGACGGTCAGCAAAGCGGAAAGGAATCTATTTATAGTTTGCATTGAAACTATATTTTGCTTCAGACTAATATCTATTGATGATAGTTCTCGTTTATGTTTCTGTTGTAATAAGTTTCCTGTTCAATTTTTTGAAATATATTCTGATATTTGAAGGAAACATTTCCTTTTAACCTATGTCAGATAAATTGTGACATAAGGTACATGCGGGTATTAAGGCCTGTCGGCTAATAAGGCCTAAACGATCAAAATCTTGTTTAAAATACGATTTTGCTCTGAAGGTAACACTCACACACGCATATTACACGTACAAGCATATAACACGGCAAAAGTTGACTTCCTCTCCTACGGCGCCGGCGGGCCAAACGTTGTCAGGGGTAGTGGCCCGTCATAATTTAATAAAAATTGGCTCCAGTAAAACGTAAGTACTAGTGTTATTATTATACTTATCTATTTACACTCACTGTCTGTATTCGTATCAATTTACGCTTTTCCCATACTGTCTAAATAAATATAGTGGTACAACACCAATTTTATTCATTTCGTTTTTCCTAAATACGTTGCCCATGGTTAATAAGGCCTATGAAAATTTGAAGTAGTCCTTATTATACTTCTAGTTTTTTATACTTCTTGTTTATTCTTTTTTCAAGTCAATTCACCGACGCCTGCTGATGGTGAACAAGGACACATAGAACCTCTTAATAATTGTGGTATCGGAACGCGAATCACCATCAATTTTAAGGCGTTATGCTCCTGAATTCGTAGAAGAGGATGTGTCACATGTGGATTATACTAGACAAAAGACTCCAGAAGCTGATAGTAGGTTGCTGTCAAATTCTCCAAAGATATTAGCACCTGATGTCGGTAAAAAGAATGTGCCACCTGCTGATTATTCTCGGCCAAACTCCTGTTTGACTCCTGAACTTTCTACATGTTTAAGATCGACAGCCAAATTGTTATCAGAAAAATGACCAAATAACCAGATTCCAAGCCAACCAACCGCAAAACGCAGCTATTATTGCCTAATTTATGGGACTTCTTCAGGTTATTCGGAAGACAATGTGCCACTCATTCAAATAAAATCTGGGTTTCATGATCTCATGCCCACATCTGCTAAAATTCAAGAAGCAACACCTATCACAAGGCTATCAATTACCGAGTTACTCCAGTTTCCAAAGATCTTTTCGATAAATTCAATGAAGGTAAAAAAACAATGCAGTAAAGAAAAGTATAGTACAGAAGAAAAAGAAAAAAGAGGAAATGTAAAGGGACCCAGGGTATTCAAAAATTGAATTCACTTTAAAAGCAACTAAAGCAAAATCGTCTTCTCACGGATCTACTAGAACCAAGAACACTTCAGGCAATCAAGCGAGGTGGTACTCTCATGCTTGTTAAGAAGACCACATAGATGACATGAGGGAGTGCTCTTAATGATTTAAGTGGTATGTATCGGAGTGCGTCGTTTTGTCAGTGGATGATTGTGATGACTTCATATGTCCTGCCGGATGTTAAAAGAGACCATGTATTTTATTATTAGAATACTTATATATTGTTGTACTATTATGTATAAGGATTACTGACCTCAAGAACCAAATTTTAATGTTTAAGTTGATTACTTATATAATATAAAATATAGGCCTTATTATCCTACCTAATTATAATAAGGCTTATTGATAGTGTTTCAAAAAAAGTTCCATTTTATGTATATTGTGAGCAAAAGTTGCTATTTTTTTGTTCTATTTTGTAGTACCTACCATAAATAAACGACCGATTACCAATAAATGTACTTGATTAAGTTGTTCTTTCAATATTTTATAACTATTTCCCCTTAGCTAGGCCTTATTACCCTCATGTACCTTATTCAATTTATAACCTAACTTTCAATCATTAAATAATAATAATATTCATTGTGAAACATTACTCACATGGTACATATTACACTTCAGTTACTATGGTATTTACAAGTAACGATAATGCTCACAAAAGGACTGAATCCAGTTTTGAATCTGATCTGGATTCAGTCCTCGAACAAAAATATTGGTTGAATTTGGTAAGGAATTTACAATAGTAATCAACAACATTTGTGAAAACAAAAATGACCTTACAGATATCAATCCTTCAATGCATTTTCATATTGTGAAGAATAGTCGTACTCAAAAAAAAACAAACACATGATACAAAAAAATCTGGTCCAAACATTACTGTCAACATTCAAATCATCAAAGTACTCTGCCACACTATAGTATGCCTTTGTTGAGAGCAGAAATTTAAATCTCCTATTAAACAAATGAGCTTTCAGTACTTTCAAATTCGATGGTAAATGGTTGGATATTTTAATACTCTGATAATAGAGTGAGTTCTCAAATTTAGCTGTTTTATGCTAAGGAATAAGTAGCACATCGCTGTTCCTTGTTGAATACTCATGATTATTATTCAATTTGATAAATCTATCTTCATTTTCTTCAACATATAATGAACATTTATGAATATATAAACACGGTAGGGTGAGTATGTAATTAATAAGGAAGATAGATTTACAATATTTTCTATGATGAATATTGAATATCAAACAAACTATCTGCTTCTGTGTAATCAGAACCCTATTTATTTAGAGCAGCCCCACAGCAGAATCTTATGGTTAATATAACTATGTACTAGATTATAATACACGTTAAAACACAGTTTCTAGGTACAATGTTCCCAATTCTAGAGATTGCAAAAAAGGGGTACTCAATTCTTCACATAAAACATCAATGTGAGTTGTCCATCTCAAATTTCTGACTACATATTATCCTAGAAAGTTAGTTGATTCAGATGATGAGATAGTGTTGTCTCCATATTTAATATTCATGGTACTAATTATATTACCTTTCAAACAAAAATAAACACATACAGTTTCATCAACGTTCACCATCAAATTGTGCAATCGGCACCAATTTACAAACTCTCTCACAATGCATTCACATGCCTCCAGATGTTCTTCAGAGTTTTGCCAGAAACAACCAGCGATGAATCATGGACAAACAGTTATCCCAAAAATCGGGACAATTTAGCAGGCAGATTGTTTATAGATAATATGAATAATAGACGTACAAGACGTTGTGTGTGCCTTGTGGAACCCCAAGACCAATACTATATCTCTGAGAATAACTCTCGCCTATTATCACTATCATCGTTCTTTCTTCAATGCAATTAGGTAACAATCCAGAAAGATATTAAAATTTAATTCATTTTCTTTCTTTATCGAAATTTCTTAGAAAACAAAATGAAATATTCAATTGTCTCATTTCTGTTAAAATACGCATTAGTCCTGTTGCCGTGATCCCCTCCATTCTTTCATGGCAATTGAACATGTTTGTAGTGTTTTACTTCCTGGTTTTCTGCTTTTTTATTTTCATCAAGTCGAAGTATTGTGTGTGCATTGAATTGTTTTCTGTTTACGCAATTCGTATAAGCACTTCTTTTTTAATTGAATCATTGAAATCCAATTACCAAGTATAATCATCAGTAAGCGTATTCAGCTTTAAATTGTTATTCTGGAGTACCAATATTTAGAACATTCATTCAGTTGGTAAGTGCAATTAACTTATAATGCTGCCAACAGCTGACAAAATGTGTAGCAGGTGCTTGGAACATCTATCGTAGTATTACATGAAAGCATACTTATTTTGGGTGTAATAATCACCATAAGATTTGTTTGTATTCCTCGATACTTCTTTCTTTACTGTTTCTCTGTTGATTAAACACAAGGAAGTGCCCCAATTCTTTCAATTCAGTTTATTTATGAAAACGAGATTGTGGTGACGGATTTATTTATTGTATCTCGATTAGATTAGATGCCATGGAATTCCAACTATTGGGTTATTCATTCAAATTCAAAAATGTTTAAAATTCCAAGATACTCATTTAATGTAGAAATAAATATGCAAAAAATTGATAAATTTTGTCAAGAACACTTGATTTGTTTTTACTGACATTTAGAATTTTTTCCGATATATATTTCGGAATTTTATCAATTTTTTATCAAACAACGAATTGCTTTAGCAGTCAGTAAACACTATCAAAAAATAAGAGATCTACCTATTACACTAAGATAAATCGGCATTTCTCTTATTTCATAAGGAATTTTATAACTTACCATTTCTTGACTTATACCACTGATAAATATTCTTTGCTGAAGTTTCAGAATTTCAGTTTCAACAAAATTTTTCAATGTATTAACCTAAAATTCAAACTTCCTAATATGAGTACGAATACTACTCGAAATACTCGAAGAAAAAGGACAGTAAGCAAATTCTTCAAAGAATAGAATAAATATTTTGTTATGAAAATAATAATCGACATAATTTCAAAAAATGAGGTGTTTTCACCAAAACTGTAATACAGTGTTATTATGTAGGTATGCATTTACTAATACATATACTTTCTCCAAATTGGTAAAATTCGATAGATATGTAGAAATTCCTCTTTTGAAAGCATCCAGAAAATTGCATCAAATGTTACTGATGTGCTTTTCCAAATAAAAAGGAACTCACTTCTGAATTTTCATCTTCCCAATCTTGAATCTTGATTTTATTGTTTATGATATCACCAATATATCGCCAAACTATTAATGAAGGCATCTCAGCACCATATATCTAATAATATAAATTGAATACTGATATAGGCAAAAGGAAAACATCCGTCGTCATGATGGTCATTTTCATATCATATAATTTAAGGCATTGAATGATGAACAAATATATTAGGGGTGAATTATTGAGATATAATTTAGGAGTGGCCTCTCTAATAACCTGAGTGCAAATTATGTATTCGAGATAATAGTTTCAATAAAGACGTCAAAATAAATGCTTGGTTTGAAATCTGTCTAGAGTTAAGAGACCTTTATATAATGGCACCATACAATATTAGTTATTTTTTGCTTAATAAAATATGAAAATACTGCCTATTTATCAATGGATTTTTATTGCCCATGAACTTAAATTCAATCTTCAATTCTAAATTTTAAATTCAAGTCTCAAAAGACTTGAATTTAGGGATGAAATGGAAATTGAAGCCAAGTAGTAATTACTTCCACAATTACTGTAATTTTCACTCAATTGAAAGGAATTTTTCAATAGAATGAGACCTTTGTATAATGTCTATAATTCTCTATAAATATAAAACAATATTAGTTATTTTTTGCTTAATAAAATATGAAAATACTGCCTATTTATCAATGGATTTTTGTTGCACATGAACTTAAATTCAATTTTCAATTCTAAATTCAAGTCTCAAAAGACTTGAATTTAGGGATGAAATGGAAATTGAGGCCAAGTAGTAATTACTTCCACAATTTGTGAAATTTTCACTCAATTGAAATGAATATTTCAATAGAATGAATTCTGAGACGAAAATGTCAATGAACATATGATTATAAGTAGAAGAAAACTGAATAAAGCTAATTCAATATTCGCTGATGTCTTGGTGAAACATAGTTCACAAAATTATGTTGTTTCTTGTCAATTGTCAATAGTTTCGGGCTGTTACACTACTTTCAGAAGTTAAACTCGAGTGTAACTTTTGAAAATGTGGTAGCACGTCGAAACATATTCCTATGTTTTAACTTGATATACTTTTTTTCATACCGCGTTTACTCTTATTGATAACTCGCATTCCCAGAGAGCGTAGCATTGAGGAAGACCCGAATGAGTCCATCCGCCATCAAGCACAGGAATTGGATCTGCGTCCATCCACTTTATGGAAGATTTTGCGGAAGGATTTTGCGTGCTCACAAAATCCAACTCGTACAAGAATTGAAGCCAAACGATCATCCAACGTAGATTCGTCGAATGGGCCCAAAACGAGATTGCCGTTGTTTCCGATTTTCATATGCGAATTTTGTTTAGCGATGAAGCGCACTTTTGGTTGAATGGCTACATCAACAAACAAAACTGCCGCATTTGGAGTGAAGATAATCCTCAAGTGTATGCCAAAACACCGTTACATCCAGAGAAACTGACTGTTTGGTGCGCTTTATGGGCTGGTGGAATCATTGGTCCGTACTTCTTCAAAAACGATGATGGCCAGAACGTTACAGTCAATGGTGATCGGTATAGAGCCATGATTACTCACTTTTTCATTCATGAATTGAACAACCATGATGTCCAGGAGCTGTGGTTTCAACATGTCACACAGCTCGTGCCACAATCGATTCATTGAAAGACACATTTGGTGACCGCCTAATTTCACGTTTTGGACCTGTGAATTGGCCTCCAAGACCGCTAGACTAATTTCTGTGGGGCTATGTAAAGTCATTGGTCTATGCGGATAAGCCACAAACGCTTGACCATTTGGAAGACGATATTGCCGATATTCGGCCACAACTATCTTGCTATTTAGCATTGCTCTACGAACTGTTGTGGGGGAAATTGAATGACATTAATCTAAATATTGATTGAATAAAAATTAGATGAAAATAAAAAGTGATGCAAGTATGTAAATAATAAATTATATTGCAATGAAATTCTTACTGAAATTTAGTTATTTTAAATTCAAAGAAATTTCATTAATGAATGCGCACGACTTTTTGCTCAAGTAAATATTTCTAACGCTGTGTTAAAAACTATAAAATTAAAAATTAACACACTTGACTTCAGTTTCACTGAATATATTAAAAACTCTACATATGTATCGGGTGGTAATCCCATTATCAAGAGTATACAATATTACTTACATGTAATATTGTTTTACTGACATGTAATATTGTATGCTCTTGATAATGGGTTAACAACCCGATATATATAGGGTAAAACACCCATTAGTCAGCCCTGCACCAGTACTCAGCCTTTACAGACATTATTTCCCTATAAATAGTGTTGAAATTTGTGTACACCGCTAAAATAAGGTTTGAAAGAATCCTTTGTCCCTCTATTGTCTAATATGCACACATACGAACCAATATCATTTCAATCAGACAAGCTACTGTCGTTCATTTGCATCGCCGACACAGACACGACTATACTCGCTACTGTTACTGTTTTTTATCTTCAGGAACCGCTTAAAGTTTTCGGTTGATTTTTGTGTCTCTATATTGTTATATGCGGTGGATAATTTTACAGTGTTACAATATAATGTTTATTCTGCAATAAAATCAACTTTTACATGCATTTTATTTGTTGAATATATTGTAATTAGGGTGGCTGACTACTGGGTTTCGAATTTGAATTGTAAATCCAGTGCTCAGCCATAAGCGGCTGACTACTAGTTTTTAACACGGAAGTGTATTTTACCAGTAGTCAGCCGTGTACGAATGTAATTGGATGTTGTAATGGATCTACGAATCTAGTAACCAGCCGTCAGTCCTATTGCACTAAATTGCACTTTAAAGCCTTTTTAATCACAGTTGAGTTTATGCACAGTTATTTTAGACTGAAAATCACTTTTTTAAACTTTCATCAAGTCAAAGAGACCTATTCACCAATAAAAAAAAGAACAATTGACAGAAGCTATTGTGGCGATTAGGATAATTAGAGAAGCAAGTCGAGTTTTCAAGGTTGCGATAGAAAATTTGTCTATAACAAACAGCAACAGTTTTAGCAAATGTGAATTGAACCCATGCAATACGACCGCTTTGGCTACTCAAAATGTATTTAGAATAATCTTGAGAAATTTCACAACGTTAAGTTAATGTTTTGAGTGCAGATTGTAGTTCTGCTTGTGATACTGATGCAAACCAACCAAAATAGGTATCAGAATCGAATGAAATTTTTGTGATAAGCTTGCTGATAATAGGTGATCACACATTGAAAAATAATTTAAGTACCATTACAGAAGACGAGATATTCTTGAAGGAATTCAAAATCATAACCGACTTTGAAGTGATTCACGAAAATGTTAAAATTCAAGAAACACTAATCATACACCGGAATCAATTTTTGAAGAATATATGACAAATGAAGATATTGATCTAGAAATAAATACTAACCAAGAATTGATAAAGAAAATGAAGATGTTGGACAAGAAATACATACTTACTATGCGCTCCCAGAAAATAATAATTATGGATAATGTGAAAGGCATAAAGACAGATTGTTAACTTGATCCAATTAAAAATAATATTGAACAAGACGAGACAACAAATATCAATCTGTACCTACTACACGACAGTACCAAAAATATTAAAAGCAATATAAACATAATGTCCACTGTTAATGTAAAATCAGGAGACGTGAGTCATTTTAAATGGATATTGCCTGGTCTAGCTAAGTACATCAAAAAAGAAGATAAATCGATCAATGAAACAGGAGCTATTTCTTCGAAAGAGTGCAAACAATTTAAGAGAGAAAAAGAAGAGATGAAGAACAGGAAAAGTACGAAATATTGAATAAAAAATCAAATACTTGAGATTAAGGCAAAGAAAGAAGAAGAGGAACATGAAAGAAAGAAGAATTACAAAAAATTATAGCGGAAAAGCAGTTGAATTCTAAAAAAAAGTGTAAATAGAAAAAAAAATAGTGCCTGTACTATAAAGAGAATGAGATGTAAAAATTGTGAAGATGAAATAGGGTGTGATAATTACCCTGCATGGTACCATTAGAAATGCACTGAATTCGGTGGGGATATGTGAGAAAATATATATAATAAGAAATGTCTAGGCCAAATATGCCAAATAAGTGAGAGGCTGACTACAGGGTAAGCCATGGCTGACTTCTGGAGAAATGGGGCTGAGCACTGGGAAAAAGTGCCATTATATGATTATCGTTAATTTTTTCCATAAGTCTAACAAAAGTTAAATATTTTGTTAATTTTTTTAGTTAACATAGTAAATAACCTTTCACAAAAAAGTGGTTGTTTTTATCTGTAGTGTTTAATATTTGAAATATAAATGAACAAATTTGAATTACTCACTAAAAGGCTGACTACTGGGTGTTTTACCCTATGTAGAGTTTTCAATATATTCAGTGAAACTTCAGTCAAGTGTGTTAGTTTTCAATTTTATAGTTTTTAACATAATGTTTCACCAAGAGATAAGGGAAACCTCCGTGTCATTTGCTATCTAATGTTATTTGTATTGGTAGGCAATGAGAGACCGAAAAACTTTTGAAGAAATACGTTATATTACCATTATACAACATTTCCACTTTCATATTTACGCTCTGACGTATGTTCCTAAATATAACTAGATGTATTCATTTTAAAAACAAATGATATATGTTTGAATATCATATCTTTAAAGGGGTAATTGGACTTTTATATTTGATCTGAGAGCCTTAGAATTAGAGTTCCATTAAGGCATTTCACTTCAAAGGATTATACTTCAAAAGTCATTGATTGCAAATGTTCGGTCAACTTAATTAGACTAATGTAAACACACTTGCTAGATGTGAAAATGCCTTACGTAGTTTTGTAAAAACCAGTTTTGTTTGTGCAATTCAAATAAACAGATCATTTTTCAAAATTGTATTGATGAAAAGCGACATTTGACAAATTTTAAGTTTTATTATAAACTTGGCACTTATTTTTGTAAATAAATTATTTTATGAAACGTGAGTATATAAAACATTTTATTTATTGTGTTCAGTTCGAATGCAAAAAACAAACCTATTTCTTTTTACTTATAGAACTTTTTATTATTTGTTATAGATACTCTTTTTTTAAATCTTTTTCACAAATTGAACTATCTATTTATTTTTCTATTAGATTAATTCCAGAATTGTATCAAAAATCACCCATTGATCATGACCAGATTCAGACGATAAGATTCAGATTTTTCAAAAGTCAAATATGCGTATTACCCAGTCTCCAAATTTTGCATGCATTATATCACGATTTTCCTAATTCGATTCATTCGACTTAGAAGCAGGATCTAATAGTAAATAATTTTCACTAACGCAGGTGCGAACGGCCAATAAGATTGTAAACTATGTACATTTTACAGAAATTAATCACTTAACATGTACCTTCTCCAATAATGGACAAACAAACACTACAATCGAATCCTACCACCCACAGTCCGTGGTTTTTCCGATTTTATTTAAACACGGAGTAAACAAAATTTTTATAAAAAAAAAGTAAAACATAAAAATTAAGTGCATATGCGCAAAGCGACATCTCGGAAAACGATAGGCTAATAACATTAGATTAAGATCACAATTCGAAAAAACTTCAATAATACCCTTCAAAATTCATAAATAATCAGTGGTAAATTAGCATAGTCCAATCCACCTAATTTCATGATACAAAACATGGACACAATTCAAACATCATCATAGCAAGCACAGAAAATATGATTCAAATCTCCATTATCTCTACAATGACATAATTCATGAGTAGCTTGTTTTCTTCGATGCTTCCGTTGAAGAAGACTTACATTGTTATTCAGAAAAAAACAAGTTCCGTTATATCTGTGTCCGTACCATTTCGAGATCTCAAAATGCAACTAGTCTGCGTACGTATTCAATGCACGTATGCATCTAGATTTGAACTAATTCAAACAATGGCCTGCGTTCAGCAAGTCGAAACTAACGCAACAAAACAAAACAAGAAACCAACAGATCACCCAACTAACGGAACCACATTGAAACCGATACTCATGAGATCGGGAGACACAGAACGAACATCTTCTCTGCCTATTCCATTCATCACATTAAGGCTTCTGCATTCGTACGCATCGGTTCACTGAGAACTGTCGACTTAACAACTTATAAGAAACGACAATTAAGAGCCACAGGATGATTCATACACTAATAACGTAGTGGTTTGTTGTAGTGTGAGATGCTTGGACTCGCGTCACATCGCACTAGTCTCTAAGCTGAACACACTGACGTAAGCCAGTTCACTATTCTCTGTGGTTCGAATAGCTTCGCGATAGTGCGGCTACCAATCGAGTAACGTTAAAGGCCCCCGACGTTAGTGTCGTTTAGCCATAATTACGCCGTGTCTCGTTTAGTGCCTTATCGAACGGTAAATTTGACATTATGTGAACAAGTGACATCATCATGTGCACCAATACCAGATTTAAAACTAAAGGTATTCTAATTTGATCTTGAAGCTTGAAATAATTCAACTCATTTGTTTCTTTAGTACCACTTTGACTAGTTCTTTCATTATCTATATATTATATTGTACTTTGCCACAATTATCTTATTCGCTTTCCCAATGAATTAAAATGCATAATTTTCATTTTGCTCCCAGTCATTCGTAGGTATCGAAAACCTTGAAAATTTTAATGATTTCTTGTTTATACGAATTTTAATATTTCAAATCAAATGTTTACATAGTGCATTACAATATTCATTAATGTATCTACGTGATTGTATTGCAAAATAATCATTTCCTGTTTTAATTAATAAAATATGATATGACCGAATGTCTCATCCACAATATAAACAGAAATATTTAGTAATCAATGTATTGAAGGTAGTAAAATTTAGACAATTTCTTATCTTACTGGAGATATTAATGGAAGATAATAATTTGGATACTTAGCTATTTATATCTTTTTATTTGTAAGTCTACTGGTGTTTCTTTGAAACAAAGGCTTGTTCAAAATTAAACTATAATAAAACACTAGTTAAGCTCAGTCAAATCCAATGAAACAAAGAAATAATAATCATTTCATTTCTCGCTTTGAAATCAATAATATAAATTACAATTTAATGAAGTAATATCCTAAAACCTGACGATGTAAATATAACGAACGAAAAAAGGTTTCTAATCAACTTAATTTCAGGAATCTTTTCAAGTGCTTCAGATAGAATGTTTATTTCAAAAGAATGTTCTCAAAATATCATTGAAATTTTAAATAAAAAGTATTATTTATTCATTTATGAAAGTTTTGAACGTGTTGAGAAAAGATTGTGAACACTTCTCACCCATAAATTTTTTAGATTAATATAATTCATCATTTTATCAAATATGTCGTCAAACCCGTACCAAAATCTAATTGTGTTGATATTCAATAATGTATACAATAATTAATTATAAAAAGTGCTTGGTGCTCTATAATAAAATTTGATAAAAATTAATTAATTAAAAATTAATTAAAATTTTCAATTTGAACTCTAATGTGAAACATAAATTTCAATGTGAAGAAATGTATTGAAAAGTTTCTCATTCTATTTCAATTAAAATAGATGAAATTTATTGCGGCTGTGGAGAAAGACTTTCGTAGGTCACAAACCCTACTTTTAATATAACTACTTAGTTCAAAAATTAATAAATTAATGAAAGTTCTAAATGAAAATAAGTTCATAAATTTCCAACTTTCTATAAATAGGTACCTATATGTATCATATTCCAAACTCTCTTGGAATATTTTCAAGATGACCAATTTCTACCTGCCCGTTTTATATCTTGAAGGGGATTATAATCTCCTTTTCTATCCGTAAACAATGATGCCTTTGTAGCTTGAGAATGTCGGAGAATTCTAAGATTAAAACTATCAAATGAAAAGTTTAATTGTATCAACAGAAATTTACAGCATTGTTACCCATTTACAAGGTGCATTCAAATACATTAGGATCAACAAAGCACAAACAGATGCCCATTAAAGCTAGTTTTTTATGAATAAATTTCTCTATATTCATAAAAATGTGAAATTAAAAATTTTTTAAAGAATTTTGCCTGGAATGCCATTCTCAGGACCATTTGATGATTTCTCAGAAAGTTCCAATTAAGAAAAACTTAAACTTGTAAAATTTGGAAATTAATTGATTTATAATTAGAATTAATAAGAAAAAATATCATTAATAAATATAAAACCGACGAAATGAATAATGATCAGATAGAAATTTTATATGTATCTATCAGCATATCTTAGGAAAGAATGAGTATGCAAGATATCAAAGCATTTAGACCAAGCTTTTATCAATAAATGAAAAACCCCAAAATCTCTGGAAGCTTTCTAAGTTTTCTCTAATGATTATAGGTATAGGATGAACTTTAGTATTTATTATTGCATACCTACTTGCTCCAACGTTTCTTACAGTTTATTCTTATTCTGATACTAATAAATGCCAATTCATATTTCAATATATAAATTCTGATTTTGGCAAATTGTTGTCAACTAATGCGGTTTTCTATAGCATTAAAGCAATAATATAAATAAATAAATTACCGTCTATTTTAAAGCAGCTGGATCAACTCTTGACAATTGTTAGCAGCCCGAAACATTCCGTGTGAATTAAATTTTTTATGAAATCAAAACCAAATCTCTCAAACCAAATCTCGAAAATTTTTATTACAAAAAATATTTCGAAATTTGAACTCACACATGATAAACATAACGTTTACCAAGAACAATCTTGGTAAGATAACGTTCAATTGTCAGACACGCAATCTGACATTGGAAAATCTTCAATTTCTTCATAATCGGACCAAACCTTCTACATTTTTCTATATTTCATTCATACCTTCTATGTCGTTTTTATGGTGAAATGAGTTCACACATGACTTATAAACGTTACATGAGAAGTGCAAAGATCAGTATGTTGCAAAATATTTCATTCAATGGTAATATGTTTACATGAAAATGCAGGTGGTCTTCCTACATGTCTTATTCAGTCAGGAGTAAAACCATAAAATAAGTATTTCATAACAGTTAAGAATAAACGAACACATTGTTCTTCATATCAATATAGTGAAACCCCAATTGAAGATATTAAAAATAATTTCGAATATACTTTGACACCCAAATCTTAACGTTAAACTTCTCACCATAGTTTCTTGAGTAACCAAAGATGTTTCAATCGCAGAAATCTTCAAAAACGTTTCTGTAGACTATTCAAAGTGAACTTTTCTTCTCTTTAAAATTTTATCAGCATTTTAAAGTCATGGCCATGTCATGTACTTTTCAATTCAGTTTATTTTATATAAAATAAAATATATTATATCACTGTTTCGGAATCTGAAAATTATGTTGTAATCTATCGATAAAACGATCAAGCATTACAATCAAACTCAGTCAAATACAATTGCAAGTAAATTGGTTCAAATTTAATTGAAGAAAATTAAAACAGCTAGAGTTCTTTTCATTCCTTCACTAATTAATTAGTGAAAATCAAATACCATAGTTTTAATAAAACTAAGTTTAATGATATTCTTTACGTTTACTCAAGCGTTCGTATAAACAGAGGAAAATATAAAAACTTAGTTCGTTTAAGATTTGTACTTTTCTTTCCCTTCATTTCGTATAAATTCGTACGTCTCCCATTCTATTAGCGTAGTGTAGCATATATACACCTGATGAAACCAATGCATTAACGAAACAATCAACGTTATGTTTCAACAAACTATAGTGGAAATTAAATGGGTTTCATTTACCCAATTTCATTAACTCAAGTAAATCTAGATGTTTAATGAAAATGTATGGGATCCAGTGCCCCAGTGCAATGAGATGTGGAGTGAACCTCAAAATTGTACGCTCTGGTAAATGAAATCTCAAAGTTCCCACAAATTTAGGCCTGTTCGTGTTAGAAAATGCCATTTGCTCCTTCAATTTACATTAGGACCATTTTTCTTATGAAATTCTCAGAATGTCACTTTAATACAATTGAATTAGACGATTTGAATAATCAAATTAGGTACGTTTAAGAGTGGTTTCCAAATGTTAAATCCAATCTCAGTTGTCTTGATGCACTTGTCTATATTTAATGACATATAAAGTTCCAAAATGGGTTGTTTCAGATGGGCTCCTTTCTAATATGTCGCTGTATTGAATAGGGCTGATTGCGAATATTAAATAATGACTTGGCAAGTGATTCCTCGTGCGTATGCCTGAAGTTTTGCATTTATTTCATCGTTACCCAGCTTTTGTTTTTTCCTTTGTTCAACTCATTTTCTATTATTTTTACCGATCATTTGCAGTATGCCATTTTGTGATGTAAGTGTAAATATTTTGCACGTAAATACAAAAATAGACAACTGCCACATAACCCACATAAGCCTAGAAGCACACAGAAAAAATATGAATATGAATTATAAGGAAAAAGGACTTCAAAAATGAAAATTACTTTATATATGTAAAAATTCAGAAAGTACTATTGATGACAGAAAAGACATAAAACATTGAATAATAAATTCAATTTATCGAGCCGCACTGTTCAAAACAACACACCACAATCAACAAAGAATAAAACATCTAATGTCCATCTATCAAGTTAGAAGAATTGAAAGTAAAGGATACAAAATAATAAATACAAATTCTCTAGATTAGTTAATTGAAAAACAATCACTTGTCCAAAAGTTCGTTTTCTCCTTCACCATGATAATTTAGAGGTTTTCTCATTACGAAAAAGATAATATACTTCCAAAGCGAATGCCGAGCCAGTTTTTTCCTCTGATATATCAAAGAAGATGTAGATTTTAGTAATTTTTTTAATATTTCAGTTATGAATTTCTCTAGCTTTTTGAGAGCTTGTGCCGTTTTTAGTTTTTTTTTGTTTTTGGCACGGTAGGACTGCTATCAATGGAGGTTGATTATTTCAAAGGTGACAGAGATACAATTTATTGCATGTATAATAAATGAATTTCAAAATGAAAAAATGAAGGATATTTTCAAATTTCACTTTGAGTGTACATACTATATGATATGTATATATATATATATATATATATATATATATATATATATATATATATATATATATATATATATATATATATATATATCGGTATATATGTGTTATGTGTATACATACAAATACTTACATACGAGGTCTTTTCGAAAAAAAAGGTGAATTTTGAAGTTTCGCGGTGTTTCGATTTTTTTTATTATGTTGGTACACATACGTTTCTCATATGTTGACATTATTAGTAATTTTAGATTAGGAGTTTGTTTTTGACAACTAAAAAAGTTAGCATCTCTTTGTGTGTTCTTCGATTTTTCACTTTTGAAGAAAATGGATCAAAAAATCTGTATTAAATTTTGCGTTAAAAATGGAATGAAGTGAACTGTGGCATTCGGTGCACAGTCTAGTTTGTCTCAAAAAAGTGTTTATAAGTGGTACAAGCGCTTTGCCAAAGGCCGAGAAGATGGCAATAAGGGTCCTGTAGTTGCAATTACGTCAAAAAACGATAAAGACATCGAAACATTGAAGAAAATGGTTCTGGAAAATCGTCGAATCGCTGTTAGGGAAGTTGCATAAGATGTTGGCATATTGCTCATGCCATGCAATTTTCTCGGATGTTTGCAAGTTTGTTGTCAAATTGATGAATTTCAAGCAAAAGCGACGTCGCATTAGTATCGCTCAGGAGTTGTTGAATGACTTCAACGACGATCCAAATTTGCTCCAAAAGGTCATAACTGGTGAAGAAACATGAGTATATGGTTATGACGTCGAAATTAAGGCTCAATCACCCTAAAGGAAACGGCCAGAAGAGCCAAGACCGAAAAACGAACGCCAAGATCAAATGTGAAGATTTTGCTCACTGTTTTCTTCGATTACTATGGCGTGATTCACCATGAGTTCTTGCCAAAACAGCTCGTACGGTTAATAATGAATACTACACGAAAGTTATGCAACGTTTGGATGGAGCAGTGTGCTTCAAACGAACGGAATTTTGGAAAAACAAATCGTGGATTCTGCATCACGATGATGCATCAGCTCACACATCAATGCTTGTTTGTGTTTTTTTGGCTATAAACAACACCGTAATCATGCCTTAAACACCGTACGCACTAGATTTAGCTCCCTGCGACTTTTTCTATTCCCACAACCAATGAAAGGAAATCGTTTTGCCAGAATTGATGAAATAAAGTGGAATCGAAGAACGAGCTGATGGCCATACGGAAAAGCGCATTGAGAAGTGCTTCGAGGATTGGAAGAAGCGCTGGTATAAGTGCTTCTGAGGAGGATTACTTTTGAAATGGATATTGATAAATAAATAAATACCTTCAGAAAAAATTCAAAATTCGCCTTTTCTTTTGAACATTCCTCGTATATACATACATCTGACGTTCTCTCACTATTCGAAGAAAAGAATTGTTGCTCAATGAAAAGATAGTGCAATACCTACGTACTGTCATCCTCATATCGGAAACATTGCATAGTTTCTCAATGGAAATCCTTGCGAAATAAAGTATTGGTTAATTGAACAGGCGCGTTACTATATCTGTTGAAATATATTTCTTGAAAGCGTTCTACCTAGATCGTATTCTCGGATCAACTATTTACTTATCGTTACGATAAGAACACCAGTCTCCCTCGTTCTTTTATCAAATATAACAATATTATCATTGTCTGGTATTGAACATAATTTATTCAATTGATTGTTATATAAATTCAAGGAAAATTATCTCGTCCAGCTATAATCACAGGACTAATTATGATGATCTTTCGAGACTGATTTTAATATCATTGCCACACACGCGGCCCGTCGTCCGTCAGTCGAGATTATTATAACTCCGGAGTTCATGCATATGTAAAAGGAATCACTGTTCATTACAGATGAAGAGACTGTATAATATCAATGGATTGATGAATTCATATTATGGACATATCAGGGACGTTGACATCACGTAAATTACACACAAATTTGCTTTGGCAATGACATATGAATGAAATATCTCAGAATGTACCTTGACTTAGCGTAGTGGGCGGGCAAGAAGGCAACTCGAAACGTTGAAATGTTTTTTGTTTTTACCCCGTGTATTTTGTCATTTGTTTGCTGAAGCTAATGGACTGGTTTGCACTAATGCAAAAAAGTTGTGGTAATTTTGTATATAGTTCTCCTGATTATATCTCATTCATGTGTTATTCTGTAGTTCCTGAGCCTCTCTCTAGCCATATAAAGTCAGATAAGAATTTATATCTGTACTTGCTTTTGAAACAACATAACATCCCTAATGTCTTACGATCTTGAGTTCATAGCTGTCTAGGGTCAGAGGTTAATTATAGTAACTTCTATGAAGAAGACCTTGGGATCAATTTCTGAAATGGGCTAAAATGTGTACGGAACGGATATAGAAAACTACCGGAAGTATTTTGCTTTGTAAATCATCTCAAACAAGGCATCCTGAATTGAAATTCTATCTGTAAAAATCAAAAACTACGGAGTACAGATAACTGTGAGAGATCGCTTGGCCCCACTTGGATATGTCACATAATAAGAAGATGAACTCTTTCATGATTTTCATATTTGTTATGATTTTTTAGGCCTTATTTTCTATCAGCAGTCTTCTCCAGATCAAATGGTTTTTTTTGATCTTCTCCAGATCAAAAACTTTTTTTTTTAATGAATGAACTTATTCTATAACAAAATTTGACGAATAAAAGATCAAACATTTGGTTTTAATATTGAAGTTGCTTTAATACCTCACAATTTTTGAGCACATAGTTTCAACTCATTATTTTCAAAATTGATATACTAAAATTATACAAAATTCAAAAAGTTGAAATTTCTTAAAAATACTTCTTTTCATTTGGATTCTTTTGAAAATATTTTACGCAATCATTTCGAAAATAATATTCAGTATGTCAATAAAAGTGATTGCTTTGGAAGGCGGCTTTACAAATGCCGGTGTCAGTGTCAACAATGTCTACATAGTAGAGGTATGGTCGGAATAAGTAAATCAACAAGACAGGAACACAATTGACACTTTCAAGTGTTCTTCAACTCACCCCGTATATTTATTAGTTATACAACAGCCACATGCTATTTGATGAGTGGTTCCCAATGTGGTCCACATAGTTCCCTAGGTTCGATTTGGAATTTCTGGTGAAATGCTTGATTTGAATGAGTGTTGAAATCAAGTAGGATTTCAAGATATTCAAGTTTTTTATGAATTTCTCAATTAATTGATGATTTTTGCTGATTTTTGGTCATTGTATTCACTTATACGGGCAGCTTGTGATCAAGAATGATGTATTTCAATGTTTTGAAAGCAAATCATTCTTTTCCTGACCGCCTTTGCTTCTGTTTTCTCCAAGAATACATTGCATTATTTTTACTTAAGTGTTCTTCTATGTGTTGATGTGTTGCACTTTATATGGCCTCATATTTTCTTTGCTCACACTATCAGGTATGGCATGAAGTTTATCCGGTAATAACAAACTATTTTCAATTTTTAAATTATTTACGGTTCAAAGTTACTTTCACATTATATAATATGCAGCTTACTTAATGAACCAATATCTACTGACCAAAAAAGTTTTGGAACCTCTGAGATCCACGAATGTCAGTAAATAGTACCTATCGCGCTTATTGGGCTATCTTATCGCTGTGCAAAGAAAACTTCACGCTTCGTATAATTATAAATTACCAACTTTCCGCTCAGGTAGCTGACTTCGTTTCTTTCTTGCATCTCCTATTCAACGTAGCTGGCCTTGTTTAAATGAATTATGTTTCAAGGAGTCTGACTGACGTGCTTATTTTTGCTAAGCCGGCTCGATTTTTACACGCATTTTGATCACAGGACGGAATACGTAATGTGAGTAGAAGAGTTGATTTTATCCCAGCTTGCACTGCTTTCTATGAGATAGTGTCTATAAAGAACCGACAAATCGTATTCTATCATACAAGCTGTTTGATCTGTGTGTTTCATGAATGTCTGTTTGTACTAGTGGTACCATCATTTTGATACTTTTTCGTTGATTCATGAATAATCTTTAAAGGTATGTATTCGAACTTTATAGAAGAAATGCGATGCTTACTACATAACGAAAACTCAATCTTAACTAACATATATTTGTATTTTTACAAAATAAAATATTTTCTGTATCATTACCGAAGCATTAATGTTTTCATTTTTTGAAGTACATCTAGTGGATACTGATCATGCTTACTTGATTACTATCGACTAGGTACTTATGATCCCCTATAAGGCTGAAAGCGTGGGAGATCGATTGATTTTGACGTTACGTAGCATTCTTTTGTGAAGAATTTAGCATCAATTTATAAAATTTTTTCTCATATGAAAATTCATCATCGTGGTACTTACTAGGAAAAAAATTATAATTTATTGTATTATAATCAATTTACCTGATGAACATCAAGTTAAAAACTTTTTTATGCTTAGTTGATAGCGGAAATTGACTATGAACTCAAAATTTTCTTTTTCAGTGCCCCACTTCAACATTTTGTATTTTGAAAAACAGAGAATGTAACGTGTGTTTTTTTCAGAGGTATAGAATTTTAAGTTGGCTTTACTGTTGAAGAGGCGACCGATTTAACAGCTGAGAAGTGATTTATTCTCAGTTTGGTTTGGCAATTCATCATGAATAGGCTCACGCCTGAACAACGCTTGCAAATAGTGAAATTTCATTTCAAAAATAATTGCCGTTTTTCCCGATTTTCATAAGCGAATTTTGTTTAGCGATGAAGTGCACTTCTGGTTGAATGGCTACGTCAACAAACCAAACTGGCGCATTTGGAGTGAAGATAATCCTCAAGTATATGTCAAAACACCGTAACATCCAGAAAAACTGACTGGTGCGCTTTATGGGCTGGTGGAATCATTGGTCCGTACTTCTTCAAAAACGATGATAGCCAGAACGTTACAGTCAATGGTGATCGGTATAGAGCCATGATTACTAACTTTTTCATTCCTGAATTGAACAACCATGATGTCCAGGAGCTGTGGTTTCAACAAGACGGCGCAACATGTCACACAGCTCGTGCCACAATCGATTTATTGAAAGACACGTTTGGTGACCGCCTAATTTCACGTTTTAGACCTGTGAATTGCCCTCCAAGATCTTGTGATTTAACACCGCTAGACTACTTTCTGTGGGGCTATGTAAAGTCATTGCTCTATGCGGATAAGCCACAAACGCTTGACCATTTGGAAGACAATATTCGCCGTGTTATTGCCAAAATACGGCAACAAATGTTGGAAAAAGTCATCGGAAATTGGACGTCCATATTGGACTACAACCGAGCCAGCCGTGGCGGTCATATGCCAGAAATCATATTTCAAATGTAATGCCACAAGATTATCTTTCGAATAAAAAAAATTCTTGTCAATCGAATCATCTTGTCATCGTTGTTTTATTGCAATTTGAAGTTCTATACCTCTAAAAAAACACCTTATACATAGGTTGGTTATTAAATTATTGAGACAATATGAGTAACTTGAGTTATAGTGTTCTTCAATTAAGAAATTTCTATAAAAATAGCCATTAATTGAAAGGCATATGATTCGTTTATTGCTAACTGAAATCATTTTTTCAATATCTGTTTCAATATCACGAGGTTATTATAATGAATTGGCATTTTCTGTGTCCATTACACGTATTCTATCAAATCACGCATCTATCAAATGTCAATTCGTCAAGTCTTTGATTAGACATTAAAAAATATTCAATTAGGAACTGAAAATAAATACTGAAATTTGTCATGTTTCATTTTCATTTGACGAAAAAATTGGCAAACTGGGCGCTTTAAAATCGTCAAGAATCATACCCTTGCGAAAAATTGTCAATAATTTCTCTTAATTTACACTAAAATTACAATGAAATTTATTTTCACTTATCAGATGCTTTTTTCGCTTGTTAGATATATGTTAATTATTTAACAATAGGAAGCACAAAAAAAATTAATTACGATGAATTATAATTATGATTGAGTATGTATATTGGTTGAAAATGTATTTATATTTAATCAAAAGTATTTTTGATATTCTCGAATGTTAAGTAATGAAATGAAAAGAATTGTGCACTATGTATCTCATAATTTCATTTTATTACACTATTACTGATAAATGAGTAAATTTCCTTCTGTTATACTTTTGGAACAAGTCTTTCAGAAATATTTGTGTAGGTTATTGTTGACTTTCATGGAAAAATAGTTCAATCATCCAACGACTAAAACTTGGGAGTTCCTCAACCAAAACCGCGACATCAGATGATAATGAAATAATGATAATGATGAATGATTAATTACTCACAATTCTAATAATTATTTCTCATTCAAGAACTAGTGGAAAATATCGAGCAAGAAAACTTTATGTGAGTAAAACTCACATAAAATCATGTAGGAAGTAAAGCTTCCTGAAACTTAAATATTATTTAAAATATTTTTTTTTTCGAAATTTTTCATTTTCACTATTCGTAGTTGGCAAAAATGTGTTCTTCAGTATTCTAAATATCTTCTATTTTTATCTAGCTAGCCGTATTTTTCATATTGAAAGTTAATCGCTTCATTGTTTCGCGAATAAAGGTGTCGAGACAAATAACAAAGTGGCCAGATTTCAACCATTGAAACATTTTGAAATTAATTTTTATATGTATGCGAATTTGCATCCATATAGCCCCTTCCAAAACATAATTATAATACGGAGGTAGGGCAGATAATTTGATTTTGGGGTAATTCCATTCGATCCTACAACCAACCATTTTTCCCAATAAGAAATCCCAGATTATCTCCTTCAAATATTTCAATGTTTATCTGGCTTAATAATTTTTATCTTAAATTTGTTTACACTCACAACAATGATGAAAAAATCAATATTAGATACCTACATGTAGGAACAAATATTTTCCGAAGTCTAAAAATAACTTTGAATAACTATGATTGCATGTTAATTCTTGAAGATACTATAACATTTTATATAACTAAAGTTGCTTTATCTTCAGTGAGTTTATTAAAATACCAAATAAGAAACAGAAAAAAGATACAAATTTCAACACAGTTGAATACAGCAATCATTCATTGAATGCATATATGGACTGAATGTATCTATAAATTATATACTTCAATATAAATTACTTACCTCATGTTTTCGTTATTTCCATATAGAACTTTCGTTCATCTTCAGACCCTGGTCTTACACGGGCTCTAGACTTTCTAGAGCTGAACCTTCGTTTTGTCTTACAATATGATATTAAGTTATTAAAAAAAATCAAAAAAAATAAAAATGATAGTCCCCCTCATGATGTGATTGGAGTTTTTATTTTTTTGACTTTCAAACTGCAACCTAGACTAGATATTTTTTTTATCCTGATGGTCCTTACAAACCTGTTGGTTCAGGAACAAGGAAAACCTACATCTGACACAAGTCAATAAGCCAACAAAAAACAACACTGTTGCATTTACTTTTAATATTATCATAATAATTATTGGATGCCTTTTGTGTTGTTTTGTTGGCTTATTGACTTGTGT
Source organism: Henosepilachna vigintioctopunctata (assembly GCA_030704895.1). Lineage (NCBI taxonomy): Eukaryota > Metazoa > Arthropoda > Insecta > Coleoptera > Coccinellidae > Henosepilachna > Henosepilachna vigintioctopunctata. The sequence continues at coordinate 1,126,908 of JARQZJ010000104.1, read as the reverse complement.
CAGATGTAGGTTTTCCTTGTTGTATGAGTTGTAAGTGATTGATTAACACCTGTCTATATTTTTAGTGTTCCTGAGGAAGAACGAAATTCGTTCGAAATATAGAATTGCTGACGATTAGTTGTTTAAATTAGTTCTGTCCACCTTTGCCGATAACCAAAAATATTTTGAAAGTATATATATATATATATATATATATATATATATATATATATATATATATATATATATATATATATATATATATATATATATATATATATATATATATATATATATATATATATATATATATATATATATATATATATATATATATATATATATATATATATATATATATATATATATATATATATATATATATATATATATATATATATATATATATATATATATATATATATATATATTATCGATATACATCGATATTAGATGTATATTATCGACAAATTGATTATACTGACAATATTAAAAGTAAAATCGAATTCTGTTAAATTGTCGCTATTTTTTGTTTAAAATATGCCGTTTTCTTTTCAGGAACATCAACAGAGTTGATGCCATGTATTATGGGAGCATTTGACTCGATCATCGAAGAAGGAAAGCAACAAATTAGCTCGAAACGCACTTATCAGTCCAACAACTTCGCCCATCTATCTCCCGGTGTCCAGAAGCTGCTGTCGCATGTACCGGACCACGAAATCAGCAGAAACTTCTCTTCCGAAGAAAATCTTGGCGCAAGGAGGTTCTCCTCCAAGACTACGTATCGGTCTCTAAGGACGCACACGTCGTTGTACAAGAGCAGCGAATCTCTGGATATCATATCGCCTAGTGTCCAGAAGATGCTCTCCAACCTTCCAGACACCGAGCTGATTCTTCCTCCGGCGCACAACGAGCGTAGGACGAATCAGTCGTTTTTGTATTCGAAAAAAGACAGTTGCGAATCGTCTCCCAATGTCAGTATCCTCGAAAACAGCTGCGAAGATACAAATAAAGCAAACGATGACGGAGATCTTGTGAGAGATGTTAATTGTAGTGAATATTGTGTGAATGAAGATGAGTTAAGTGATAGTTTTAAACCAGTGCCTTTGGGATCTTATCTCCATACATCTCCGCATGGAATTGCCTCAAGGACCCCTGTTGGAAGGAAATCGCTGGGAAAGTATTTACAGGTTTGTAATATTCGTACTTATACATAAACAAAATACGAACCAATATATTCTAATTGGATCTATAGAATCCTTCAAAAGATGATAAATATACTCAAAATTTCATTTGAAAAACGGCTTTTCTGAAAAATTGCATATTCTGACTTCAAGAAATGAACTATTGAATTCAAGTTATATCTAAGAATTAGTTATTCCATTTTATTAGTTGTCTATTGGAATACTCAGTATGAAGAGAATTGTATGTGGTCTATCACAATAATCCAGGGTGTTCATTTCTGGAAATCTAACAGGACATCATTAACTCAGTAAATTCGAGTAGGGTGAAAAATTACTGGAGGTACATAAATATAGTTCAGGCTATTCAAATCTGGTTATCGATCAAAACATAAATAAAGTCTAGCAGGACTAGTTCTATATTACTCTGTTAAGTTTTGTTGTAAAAATGACGATCAACTGCATTTAAATATGTAGGTGGGCCATATAGTAACCATGCATTTTTTCCGCCAGAAAAAAAACAGATTGATTCAAACATTTTTTCAACTTCATTACCGAATGGCATAGCTCTTCATTCAAATTGGTATGGCATTATAAAATTAACCACGGAGTAACCCTTCTTCTTTCACCCTCATATATGGCACACATTTAATGATTCTCTGTTAATACTACGACAATCAAAATTATAATTACTCAAATAAATTCATTTAAAGTAGAGGACGAGATTTCTTCCATATTCACTTTCGAAGAACTTTTGAATACGATGATTGCGTGTGATTTTCACACTACTTCATTTTAATTACTTTATGGCAATAAATTAAGTATCCTAAAAGGGTGACCTGAATGAAAATTTGTTAAACTTTGAAATAAATTATTCCAGTTATATTCTGCACCAACTTTTTGGGAGTTATTAATTCTATATATGCTATATATTTTGGAGTCATTCAATATATACGAAAATTGATTGAAGACGTCCAAATTTGCCTTGTTTAACATACGAAACGCCCTAATTACACATTCAAAGAAGGCTTAATATCTAGTCTAATATTTAGGTATAGGAGATAAGAGTTAAACGCAATTCGTTATTCAAAACATTAATTAGGTAGGTTTATCCTTGTGTAATAAAATGTTTCATGTATTGATCAATATTTATGGTCTTTTTTAGTAATCATAAAATCTATATTGCAATATTATCAGCTGAATTGTTATTAGAAATTACAAAAATGCTATTGTTTCTTTTGTTTTTTCTTGATTTCGCTTTGAAAATCGCCATGACAAATGTTATTATTACTCAATTTTTTTGAATCGACTTATGTGATATCGAAATCAGTTATACTTATTCCCGATCTCGTTTCATATTTTCTGACTTTTTATATTTGTTATCCATATCGAAGAATTTTCTATTTTCCACTTATCTAGCATGAACTGCTCATAACCAGTAGAAGATTGCGATACTTAATATGACTTTATTGTTTGCTTTTAACCTTCGAAAACATTCTAAAGTACGATGATTCCAATTTAGTTCCCCCCTCTAGTAGTAGTTATGAATGGATTCGGTGACTCATGCTTTCAATTAAGTCATGTGTAGGTTCTACATATAAAGAAATCAAGTAGGTTCAACATATGAAGAAATCTGTCGATTTCAGATAAGAAACTTGAATATAAAATTTGTTAAAACTCCTATCAAACAAACGCGCTCAACTAACATAATTTTATCCTTAACTAGTTATAAAGACAGAAATAAACCAACTGTGGCCTATTATGTAATGTAGAATGTTTCCTAAAAATAAAGTTGAAATAAACTTATGAAATGTTGTGTTCAGACATGGTTGAGCTCATGTGATAATATAAAAAAGGTACATACATAAAAATTCCAGTTGAATCATTCCATACGATATAATTCAACTCCAACTCAACTCAAACACTGAAATATTACATCGACACTAGAACCCAAAAGTAAACACTGAATCCTGCAATATTACAAATATTTCAAGTTGTATATAAAAACAAGAAAAAACATTCCACTATATATGTTTTTACTATATATATATATATATATATATATATATATATATAAAATACTTCCTTCAGTGGAGTGTTTGTTTTTTTCTTTTTTTCCATCTCCAGGTTCGTACAACTTGAACTTGGCTACGCCGTTCTGAGGAGAGCCAATAAGTTCGAAACACGTGTCAACGGCTGCTACTAATTGCGGGATATGTCGGCAGTGTCTAGTTTTGATTGAAATTTTCCCCAGCGTTGAACATTATTCATATATATATATATATATATATATATATATATATATATATATATATATATATATATATATATATAAACATTGAACTATATATATATATATATATATATATATATATATATATATATATATATATATATATATATATATATATATATATATAGTTGAAGAAAGAGCATTCAGAGAGGATGAAGCGTTTTTGGGAGGCAAAAAAGATGAAGCAAAATTCCTAATGATTGCGAATTCAAGTTCAGTCGCTCTCCTCATGGGGAACAATCGAAATAATAATAATAATATATATAGTTGAATGTTTCACGACTGTAGATATGTATTTTCAGTGTTTAATTGGGATTGCAGTGTAGGACAGGAAAATCATTTACCTCTTTTGTATCTTCCAAGCTTTCGAAAATGTTTATTTTCTTCTTCAGGGCTAAAATAGTACAATGTTAACAGTTTAGTGCGTTGTTATATAAACTGTTAATATTGTACTATTTTAGTCCTGAAGAAAAAAAAACATTTTCGAAAGCTGGGAAAATACGAAAGACGTAACTGATTTTCCTGTCCTAGACTACCATCCCAATTAAACACTGAATATATATATATATATATATATATATATATATATATATATATATATACTGTGGATTAATTTGTCTTTTCAAGTTTTTTTGACATTGTTTGAATTTGCTCTGAATAGTTATTCTTCTTCATTTCGGGAGTACTTGCTCCCTTCTTGAGTGAATACAAATTTGTCTGATAACTATCAAAAAATACAAACAAACATTGAATTTATATATATATATATATATATATATATATATATATATATATATATATATATATATATATATATATATATATATATATATATATATATATATATATATATATATATATATATAGAAAATGAACACTAGAACATTCATTCGAAATGAATCAAGAGAATGTTATAGTAGAGCTAGATATGTGAACGTGTACGATGTGATGTCTCCATTATCCTCCAAGGGATAAATGTTAGAGAAATATTGAAATCGATGCCACACCTGATGGAAGTGCGAGACATATATGTTTCGTTCTGCAAGGAACTCGTCAGTCGCACCACGTCCATCGAAGTGAGGCAAAGGTTTCAACCTCCAAGCATCTCCTTGTGACTTCAAGCGGAAGATCGTAGAGTAATGAATACTCTACAATTCCATCTATAGAAATCAGTAGAAAATACCTCTCTCAGATTACAGACACACCAAGCATCGAAATTTCACTTATCTTCTATACCCGTAGGTATCTACTAAATTGCAATGTCTATTTGACAAATACCATCGAACGATGTTTTTAAATGTCAATAGGTGGCGTTAGTAGTACGCTCGCGTTTATTCCCGTATTTCAGGGGCCTATTCGGCGATATTTTTAAGGAAATGAAATTTTTTTGTGCTTATGGCACTGAATGAAATATTTAAAAATATCGCCGAATAGGCCCCTGAAATACGGAAATAAACGCGAGCGTACTACTAACGCAACCTATTGACATTTAAAAACATCGTTCGATGATATTTGTCAAATAGATATTGCAATTTAGTAGATACCTACGGGTATAGAAGATATGTGAAATTTCGATGCTTGGTGTGTCTGTAATCTGAGAGAGGTATTTTCTACTGATTTCTATAGATGGAATTGTAGATTATTCATTACTCTACAATCTTCCGCTTGAAGTCACAAGAAGATGCTTGGAGGTTGAAATCGTTGCCTCACTTCGATGGACGTGGTGCGACTGACGAGTTCCTTGCAGAACGAAACATATATGTCGCGCACTTCCATCAGGTGTGGCAACGATTTCAATATTTCTCTAACATTTATCCCTTGAAGGATAATGGAGACATCACATCGTACACGTTCACATATCTAGCTCTACTATAACATTCTCTTGATTAATTTCGAATGAATGTTCTATTTCATTTTCTTAAATATTTCATTCAGTGCCATAAGCACAAAAAAATTTCATTTCCTTATATATATATATATATATATATATATATATATATATATATATATATATATATATATATATATATATATATATATATATAAATAAAGTTCGAATAAACAGACTAAACATTAATTCAAATTGTATCTCACCGTAAATTATAATGAAACTAAAATATTCAAATTTGAACCAAATCAGAAACAAAGGGAGTTTTGGGAATTGCTTCACATACAGAAAAACATAGACAATACGCCTAAACGACAGACATGACCTCAGAGGGCCCAAGCAAATTTAGTTACCTTCAATGAAAAAACTAAGGCGACAAAATAAGGAAGTAGAACAACTTTTAACATCAATAACATAACCAACTTGACAGAGGAACACGTTAACAATAAACAATAATTGAATTTACGATGAGATAGATTGTAAATTAATTTTTAGTCAATTCATTCGAACTTTTTGTATATACATTCAATGTTTGTTCGTATTTTTAGATAGTTAACGGACAAATTTGTATTCACTGATGAAGCAAGGAACAAATACTCCCAAAACATATTTGAAGCAGAATATTAAAACTTAAAAACGATTAACTTAAAAAATATATAAACTTAAAAACGATTTTTTTGTCTTGAAAATGAGCTTACGCACGAAACATGTTGAGTATTTGATAAATATCAATATTTAACAATATTGTTAAATATAATCGTGAAACATTAAGTCAAGTGTCAAATTTCATTCAATAATCAATACAGTTGATAGAAACAGCGGTATATCTGAATATACAGAACATTTAGTACATATATGTAAAAATAAAAACACGACATAGGTAGCTCAAAATAGGAAGTATTATCTCGTAGTATTCGAAAAAAGTTTGTTGTGAAAGGTGGCCACTGAGTATTGAATATGGTATAGTACAGCGGTTCCCAACCTTTTTAATTGGGTGGGACCACCTATTTTGAATATTAAACCGTGAGGCCCACTTACTAAATACACAAGAGAAATAAATAAAAACATTAACGGATGAGGAGAATATATATTATAACCAATATACCCTATCTATGGCCTATGACGTGTAAACTCTTAGTTAGATATGTATACAAGGATTAAACAAACAACAATTTTAAGAATTCAAGAACTTCATTTTATTTTTCTTCAATATTTTAATACTTTATTATTTTTTTGACCAGAACCCGCGGCGCAGTACCACACTTCCCGTGGCCTATAGGTTGGGAACCGCTGGTATAGTACATTCATTCCAGGCACGAGATGAATTAGTCTCTTCTTCTAAGTTATTCATGCTTCTACCCAAATAATGATTTATATTCAATATGATATGAAATAACTTTTTCAAATTCCCTTACAGAGTTTGAGTTATAATCCATTTCCCAGATGATTTGGAGAACCCGAATAAACAACATTATGGGATAAATTTAGGGCCCGTGCCGAAATTAAAATTGAATTAATCATTTAAAAACAGATGAGGTAGTAAGTAGGTACTTAAAACAATTTACTCAAATTAATCAATATTTTTATATATTTTTTGCAACGCATTCACAAGTCATAATTCAGTAATGAGTAAGATTAAATGAATAGTTTACATTAAAATATGGAGCTTTTTTAAATCAAAATTTAAGGTATAACTAAGTGTATTGAGTGTTATAATTTTCTTGTTTGTAATTTAGAATACTTAGCTATCGTTATTGTATTCAAGTCTATAGGGAAAAGACAATATCCTTTCCAAGCTTAAAATGAATTTCGTGTCCTATTTTCTAAAGTATCAAATTACATTTTTGTTCGGAGTTTCAGCACCACTCGCTCTAGAAGCTTGTAGCGGAAGTAAGGGCTTAGCTTGTCTACACCACATTGAAGACATATCACGATATAATTATGTTTGAAAATACTAGTCATATATATCAATTATGAAATTAATTAATTAGTTAATTCTCAATTAAAGCAATGTAGGTAAACTTATACGACTCTTATAATTACTATTTGAAATCTATTGAAAACGACTTGCCTACTTGGAATCTGATGTTTTTAATTGTCTGAAGTCTCCTGTAGACGAATAACGAAATGTAATTTTTACGTTTAATGTATCGATATATGCAACAATTTTTATAGTATCAGTATTTTTCAATCGGTTGAAGATTGACAAAAAACCGGTCAGACCATTCCGCAACATCTTCATAGCATCGAAATTCGACTTGGCACTTCCAATTGCCGATGAGTGATAGTAAAAGCCCCCATATACGTTATTCAAGAATCAAGAATGTGCTCGTATCCTCGTGAGATCTCACAGTTCCTTGACACACTTCGATCGAAACCTGAGACACATAATAATGTCAGTTACAATAAATGAGAACATGCCAGTATATCGGCAATGAATCAATCTGGAGGATAATTATAAATTAATTGGAGCCGATATGCTAACCATTATTGATTTCATTAAGCGATTACTTGAGTTTGTGGACTACTTGGATGCATGGTAACGTACAAATTGGTGATAGATAAGACGTGGGATACCTTCACGCAAACAGGATTCCAGTGATATCAGTGGTTCACAAAATGCTCTCCATATATGCCCAATGGAGTCGATTGCAATTGGGGAATATATGAACAGGAAATAAATATAAGATTGTCAGAAGTTTTTTATCTCTTTATATTTTTTTCCTTCGATGCTATGATCCAGATTCTCATGAGTACTTTTATCCAGATTCTCCCTTGTACTTTTGTGTTTCTCAATCATATTTTAATTAGGCAGTTTCTCGCTCTCTGTGTGAATATGTACAGGTTATTCGTATTTTGATTGAGGTATTAGCTATCGTCCTGTAGTTTCCGTTAGTCGAGTTTCAAGTTTTATTATTTGCATTTTGATTTTTTGAGTATTGAGTATTTGTTTCTTAGATACATTACATACTTGATTGTTCCTTTCTGATAGGGTGTCGTAACTTCCGGTAACGGCCTAAATCCGAAGTGCATTCATGAAATAAGCGACCTAGGTCTTAAATCTCTTGGTCCTAGGATTGTATTGTATATCGATTTGTATCAATTTCCTAAAATTGGTTTGGAAATACCATCGTCAGAATGACAAGAAGATTGTCGCTGCGTTAAGGAAATACATATATCAGAGCCTATTTGGGTGCCTCTCCTTATTTATCTTTATTTTGAGAATTGAAGATGAAAGCCAGGAAACTAAAAGAACAAGCTAGTTCCTTACAAAGTGATGACTATTTCGCGAAAACTATTCTAAACTCAACGTAATATTCTTCCTTGTTATATTTTGATCAAATGTATTTTAATATATTTAGTATAGCACCTTCCTTCAACAATGTTCTTACTTATCAGGATGTTTTTCTCCACGTCCTGTGTGTTGGTTGATAACTACTGACCCTGCTCTACAGCATTGCTATCTGAAACTTAAGGTCCAAAAGAGCAACTATGTACTCTTTACCTCGGTGAAAGAAATTTTACAGACATCTTGTTACATCTCTCATAGCTATACTCAGGAAAATGTTATCCGGCTACAAAATCAGATCCTTATTATCACATCCTAGGCATTCGGTTGCGGTTTTCGGAGGATCAAAAATTCGCTTCCCAGGTGATTTTATTTTCTATGAACATTAGAACACTTGTCATTACCCACAAGTTCTTCACTATTTATATAGCTTATGAACGAAAATTTCTGATGAAATTTTAATCATAAAAATCATGTCATGTCAACTTTTCATCTGCACAAAAACAAATGTCATCTACAAAAATTGTTGAATATAAACTTAAATTCAAACACTGGAACTTATGATTTACACTTTATTGACTACATAGCATGACACGTTTCGTCGTTAAAAACGACTTCTTCAGATGCTTAAGAATAATACTATTAATAATAATCATTATTCTGTAAGCATCTGAAGAAGTCGTTTGTAACGACGAAACGCGTCATGCTATGTATTCAATAAAGTTAACTCATAAGTTCAAGTGTTTGAATTTAAGTTTATATTCATTTATAATGGATTTACATCAAGTAAACGCCAACACTATTAAATATAAAAAAGGTGTTTTCAAAAAATGTTAGTTACAATTTCAACGAATCTGTCTGTATCTTGTGTGGAACTCAATAAGAATTGTTTACTTATATACCTTTCTAGAGTTTTCTTTCTTCAACAACGAGCATTGCTTTTTATTGTGTCCTTTTTTTACATTCGTCGCATCATTTATTTAACATCTTCGTACATATTGCATCTATAATATTGATTATATTCGTCCTGAATAACTCGTTTAGCATGCTTTCACAAGTTCAAAATTTTCGTATGAAAACATTTTGGGAATCTTTGAACACTCCAGAATAGCTATGAAATGACTAGATATAATAAAGCGTAAATGCAGCACAAAATGGCTAAAAATTCAAATCCAAAAGGATTTATAACGTATCCATATAGAATATCCCGAAGATCACACAGAGTATCATAATAAATCGCACGAACGAAGTTTGAACAGAAAACATCACGCCAACATAGAATGAAACGCACAGATGAACGAAAGGAAGATCATTCTGAGAGGATGGAGCGTTTTTGGAAGTCAAGAAAGCAAAAGCACTATAGGTACGATTTCAAGTTAACAAACGCAGTCTTGATGAGGAATAATCCCTTCAAAAATAATAATAATATGATACAAGAATATCTAGCCAGCTTCTACCATAACATTCTTTCGGTTTATTAAAATTTTTTGAATTGATGTTCCGGTCTTTTCTTCAATATTGCACTCAGTGTATATTATACAATGCAAATATGCTTCGAAGCTTAGCTATCAAACGCACTGTATACAAATAAAATTAACGTCGCGATTATTGACCCCCAATGCGAAACTAATAAATACAATATGTTCCGCTCCTTCTTAGATGCCGCTCTTAGCACTGAACTGTATTTATATTTTTCAAGAAATTAAATTATGTAATATTCACTACACCGCTTGCTACAAGCCGCCGAGTTATTTCAAATGTGTAGCTCTCAACCTGATTAATCGCATTGGAAACACATCTTGACGCCTATAGCTAATGGATTACATCCCTCCTATCAAAGGACACGATTATATTCAATTAATAATCTTACTCATGGTCAAGACTGAAAAACGGTCCGGCCCTTATCTCGGATAATTCCAACGTCAAGTACCACAGACTGACAAATGTGCATACGTCAACGTCAAACACGGCTCACTTGATACTGAGAAATGTCAATTTCGAGGCGTACTTGAATCCAGTTCAGAACTGTCCAAACCAAATGTAATTTCCAGTCAAATGAATTCACAAAATTGATATTTCAATGTTTTGAGAAAATTCGAAAGTACGGAAGTGTCGTTCTATATAGTATTATTTGTTCCTAGTCCATCTTCCACAATACCATAGAAATAACATTAGCCAATACTATCCGGGGCAATGCGTGTGTAAGTAGTGGAAATATCAATTTCGCTACATATTTGAATTCAAAACGGGGCTGTCCAATGCGTTCATCATCTCTGGCCAATATAATAAAGTACTGAGCAGAAATTTCAACAGTAGCCAATTAACAGTAGCAAATACTGACAGGGGCAATGCGTGAGTAAGTAGTGGAAATATCAATTTCGCTACATACTTGAATTCAAAACAGGGCTGTCCAATGCGTTCGTTATATCTGGCCAATATAATAAAGTACTGAGCAGAAATTTCAATCTTTTACAGAGAAAGTAGACAAAAATCCCCGTTGATCAATATAAATTTATTAGTTTGAAATCTTCAATAGTTTGATTTATCAATTATAATCAGTTGCTTGATGGAGATATTGATTTTGAGAGTTACTTGTGCAAGAGTAGGGATGTCCAAAAGAGATCTGATCTAACACCTATGAATGCTCGAAAAATAATCAAGTACTTAGTGAGTAAATTGTATGAAGTATGAAGAAAAATTTTATGATATTTGATTTTATCAATTGGTCATTCATTCTGATCTAAAACTATGAATAAAAATAATCAAGTACTTAGTGAGTAAATTGTATGAAGTATGAAGAAAAATTTTATGATATTTGATTTTATCAATTGGTCATTCATTCATGCTTTAAAATTCTGTCATTATCGACAGTAATTCTATTTTTGCAATCGCAATATTCAGTCTGTTCCTAAGGATTTATTTATGAATTTATCAAATCCATAGTTCTCAATCGTTTAAAGTTCCATCCAAGTCCAAGGCGTTTAAAATTTACTTACGTTTTCTCCGTCCTTTGTAAAAAAAATCGTTACTGGATGGGCGAAATGAAATACATTTCTTTTTTTTCCATAAGAAGATAATATAGGAATAATTAAGTATTCAATTCTTTTATCTATCAAATTATGATAAATTTTTGGGATACCACAACTAGGACGTCAAATAGAAAACGACGCTGGCTTTACAAATTAAGTAATCGAGAGCTCAAATATAATCCCCTGATCATACATTGGACATCCTTGATATAGAGCCTTTATGAAGTAGAGACAAATTGCGAGCATATGTTGAGACATAGCTGATTAATTTATGAAACATTTTTAAAATTTAGATGCCACATCAACTCGAGATTTTTTTCTCACTACAGGCGTCAGAAACTGCAACATGTGCATAACGATTTTTCTGCGAATTATCATGCACATTTTGTCTCGAAAAGGAATTTTGTAGACTGGTTTTGTTGGTACGTTATAAATTGACAGTAGGTAAATTAGGCGATACGTATTCACTACGAGCTCACACTTCCAAAATACGTTCGCATAGTATAAAGATTTAAGATTATGTAAATTTCAAATTGTACCATGTCCTGAAAATATTGGAAAAAATCTAGGCAGCACAGCAAACGGAAAGAATTTAAAATATATATTCCATATCTTTCTCTAGCGTTCCCTTTTTTTTTATAGATTTTCAATATGTTCACGCATTAATTAATTTTTGCTGTTTGACAAGTTAAGATACAGGTTTTTTTTAAATCTCAATCATCTTCGAAAAATTTTGATGATTTGATTTGAATATTAATTTTCACAAGGTAACCCATTAGTTTGTTCTCACGTACAAAAGTGGAGAATGTACAAAACATTCTAATTAACTCATAATAAAGATCTAAAATTCAATTGAAAAAATTCAATAATTGCGTTAAGTTCTAATCTCTAGTAAGTGCAAGAACCTCACGTGTCTTGTTCGAAACTTTAAAAATATACATCAACTTCTATCGTCCTGAAAGGGACGGTAACTTTCAATACAATGAAGTTTTGAATTATTTTTGGAGAAAGATGGAAAAATGAAATACAAATAAAATGTACCGATACCTTTCAACATGTAACCGTTAATGATCAAGGTTGTTCACACTCTAGCAGTATTTATCTACGACTTATCTGTTATAGTCTGATATGACGAGTTTATTGTTTTCTGTAGAAAATAGAGTGCAATGAAAAAATGAGATCATTGAGTGTCGAAATCACTTCATTCTACATCGTGAGGTATAGTTTTGGGTTCGTCTGGTTGATTTTTAATCGATGTGAGTGATAATTTCTCGAAATATGGAAATAGGAGTTGAAAACCTTAAATCTGAATATAGAAAGGGCATGCAAGATGATAAGTTGAGTATTAAAAAGATTGAATGCTTTTGTTACAACACGACAACTTAGTATGAAATAATTAAACGGTTATTAAAGGTAATTAAGAAATTGTTTCGTTTTCAATTTGGAATATGGAATTTGTTTATTGTAAATTGTTATATTGATTAATATCAAACTTTGTAGAAATTTGTATAAAATTACATATTGAAAAGTCTGTCTATATTATTATAGAACGTGCTCTAAAAAAATTAGAAAAATTGATAAATTTGTCAACTCATCTTTCTGAATGTTTAGTAAAGTAAAAATAGGACATTGTTTTTATCAACCTTGTACGATAAAAAAAATAGTAGCAAATTATTTTCATTGAGGGATTTAATTTTGCATGTTTCCTATAATCCCAATAGTATTAACAATAATTAAAATTCTAAGATTTATTAGAAAGTTGCTTTATTGGGTTCCACAGTACTCAATACACCTCCTTATTTCTATGATAACCAATGATGTTGGTTTGTGTTGATAAAATACATGAAACAAGTCAGTCAAATTATATCAAACTTACGTTTGGAAATTGTTGGCATCTTAAATTCAGTGAGCAAGAGTTTTTTCAAAAATTTAACTCTATCGACGAAAAAATCTAAATATTTCTCATTCCGAGTTGATCGAAAGAGTTCTAGAAAGTTCGCTTGTTCAAAATGGCTCGTTATACTACTCTTTCACTTATCAGGATCGAATTGATAATCAAGAGGAAACATTGATCTCTAAATTCATGCATACTTATCTACCCAAAAAGAATGCTCGTAAATCCAAACCATATTTTCAGCAAAGCTAATGTAGGCATCTTTTTTAAAATTAAATATGAGGCACATATTATTTTTAATGTAAGAAAATTGGTTTTAGTCAATAACTTATGCTTCAGATGTCCACGACATCCTCCGAAATATTATTTCCTAGAAGGAAGGCATATTTATATAATGCAAATTTCACCAGCTGCGACCTGCAGTTACAAGACGTCATGATAATGGCAATCCCGTCAACTTTTACAATCCGCGAGGTACTCACGACACACGTGATGCATGTTAGCATGACGTAAGACGATATTTAACGATTCGCCGCGCTTTCCTTTAAAAAGGCCGCCATATTGGCGCTCATGAATACGGCAATTTTTTTAATGTTAATTTTACGATCACGATATTAATAAGAGTTACGGACTGCATTTTGCATTCCTTTCCAACGATGAGATGCCCAAATAAAATGCGAAATATTAAAATTCCATTCCGAATTATCATTCCTGCTCCTCCTGGTTGAATACACGTAGTCTCGAACGAATTAATGCACATATATTACACAGTTTTCATGAGGGAGTATTGGATTAGTGTGTATATATTTTATTACAACTACGATTCACAGAATTAGTAATATTCTTCTGTGGCACGAATCACAGGAAACAGTAATATTCTGTGCAAACAGTGTTACCAACCTGAACCTAGAATCGTTTCAGATGGATAACAGCTTTATTAGTATGACCCATTCTAACTTTCATCATATATAATGATACCTAATTAATTGCTGTAATTAACTGAATGTTTTTTTTATATTTTGTGCTGATAATACTGCGACATTTGGATTTGGAATCCAATAAAATATTACTTTTATCGGATTGAAAATGTGCAACATGAAAAAGTACAACATTTCAATATTCGATCTAATTACCGTAAAACTCCCTAACTTTGTGACATTTTTTCATTTTTTTTTCAATCTAATACCTTAATGTTTCACATAGAAATTTGGGGATTTTACTCAACTTAGTCACACTTCTCAACTTTCGAACGCCATCTTTTAACTACCTCTACCCCTTATAGGAAAGGAGGGGGAATTTTTTTTCGTGTCACATTGTTAGGATCGGAGCTGCCCAATAATGTGACACCCCTTTTTTACATAGAAAACTCACCCAAACTGGATCTGTCATATTATTGTAGTGCCTTTTTCAGATTCTACACATTCATTTTAATAAAAAATGGAAATAAAAGTCTTACCACCTTTTACCAAATTTAGCAATTTTAACCAAAATTTTCAAGCAAACGTCAGCTTTTTTGCCTTTTTTTACATTTTTTGAATATGGTGTAACGAATGAATAGTAGTTACTGATTTTTATTAACTTTTATACCTATTAAAGAATATGAAATGGCCAAAAGAACCTACAATACAAAACAAAACAAAAATTTTACATGGAAAACATCAGAAAAAATCACAAATTGTTCGTAAGATTAGAAAACCACAAAAAAAGGAGTAGAACTAGAAATTTTACCGCTTCAGGTCGGCCACAAAGACACCTGGTTTGATCTCTCGTGGTGGATTAATTTGGCGAACAACTTGTACTTATACCTTGAGACACTCTCATACTCAATTTTTTATGTCTTCCCAAAAACATACTAACCCACTTTTTACCGGGCAGATTATCCTTGAATTCAGGAATACTACGACCGATTCGTGTCAAGTAATTCTTCGCACAATATTCGATCTATGTGTTTAGGACCTTAATTCTTAGTATATATATTATGCCATCAAAAATAGTTCTTCGCGTTAATGTTATTTAACTCAGCGTACATCTTCAGTTAATAAAAGTTAATCAGATCAAAATCTTGGAGTTTATGAATGCATTTGTTGTACAAAAATCAGATAATCAATTAGCAAATAATCCAAATTAGTTTTTTCGGAATAACTGCAAGAACTAACTAGCTCACTTTCAAATCAGCAGATGAATAAAAATATTAATTGAATCTCTTTTTTGCAGGTTCCCAGTGAAAGCAGTATAGGTACAACAAGTGCAACGAATTCTTCCGAAGTTTCTAGGCCAGTTTCCTTAACAAGCATAGGGTCATGTTCATCAAGCGGAAGCAGCGGAAACAATCAACCTGGATCGGCCTATTTGGCATCAGCAGAAAGTTTGGATAGCGATCCAGAACCAAGTGGAAGTCAAGGTAGGATCCATATAAATTTTGTACATTATTAAGAAATTGCCAGATAGAATTTCTTTCCTTATAAATGTTTGAGATCCATTGAACACTGCGGAAATCTATAGAAAGCAATTTGTAGTCCTATACAAGACACCGCTCTTGTGAACTCAATTCACATACACATTTTGAGAATCTCTAAAGAACTACAAATCTTAAAATTATTACATCTTACTAATGAATAATTGAAATTTGGCCAGATTTCCTTTCAAACTAAACAGAGGAAAAGTGATGTCTCCCTATTTGCTTCCAAAGTACAGTTATCTTCAGCGCAAAATCATCAGCACACCAAAAACACAAAATATACTATAATAAACTATAAGTAGGTAACTAAATATGTACTTTTCAGCTCAACTCAACCGTATCCAATAACAGTGCAGTCTCCCTTGCTTATTAGATTTAAATTTCAGCCCAAGCTTTCGGTCTTGTGGTAGTTAGTACCGGTACTTGTAGGTCTACAAGTTTGTTCCTGTCTGTTTTCTTAGATCGTGGTCCTATATCAGATAAGGGCGTCCTCTTGGATACCATGTCTTGGATACTGTCTTCTGTGGTTCATCATAGTCAATCCTTCTTCCTAAGTGTCCCGCCCATTGAAACTGAATTACGTCATGTAAAAATTAATAAAATCGATGGCATATTTTACTGCTTTTCTTAACAGGTAACAATTTCATTCACTGAAGGTTAAATAATTCATATAAAATATTTCGCATTTGCGTACTCTAAATTCTTCTCGGAATGTGCATATTCTAGCTTACATCTTCCATCATACTTGTTGTCGAAGTCCCGCACCCGTGAAGCATAAATGATGCTCTTTTGCGAATAGTGCAATTAATTAAGAGAAAGATTTCGGAGGAAACATGCAGGCGAAGTTCGCTACTTGTCCGAAATGATGAATGCATACAAGTATGTTTATGACGCTGCCGGTAAAAGCCAGAATTATGCTTTCGATTAAATTCAATACGGTCAATAAGTCCGGGTAGTTAAGCCGAAATTATGGGTACCCGGTTTTTTTTTCAGGTCGGCGAAGAGAAACTAGACCGATGGTAAATTGTTGCGCGTCGATTGGAGAATGCAATATTTCAGCTTTTTTATTAAAACGTGGAAGGTCGCTCATTAAATATATAAATACAGGGTGTTTCAGGAAAAAATTTCCTGCCTATGTCGAATGTCTTTTCTTGCCTACTGAAGAAGTATTATTAACGTAACTTCTAAATAGCGACTTTTAAATCTACGAAATACCTTAAAAGATTGAGTCTTGGTATGTAAGTGTTGCAAAATCTGGAGATAGCTAATAAAAATGTGTATGGTATATGTGCATTATGGTAAATACACAGGTCGTGCATATAGGGGCATCCATTAATCATGTGATGTTTTTTTGGCATTTTAATCCCCCCCTCACTTCGTGATACATGGCGAGGTTCAAGACTACCCCTACCCTATATCACGTGTATTTTTTTAGTACCTGCAAAGAATCTTAATTTTTTAAAAATATTTATTATAAAATACAGGTTTAAGTATCATCAAATTTCATTATAAAAAATAAAAAAACTACCATAATAACCTTAAGAGGTAGACACAAAGGTTGCAAGTTGTTTTGGACTTACATAAAAATAATGAAAGAAATGCAGTTAAGTATCACGCGTTTGCCGAAAAAATTAATACTCGTGATATATTACTACACCCCCCTTCCCCTTGTTTTCCATTTTTTAATGGAACCTCTCCCCCCCCTTTCGAGCCTCGCATGATTAATGGACGCCCCCTTACCAAAATGTGTTTCTAATTACCAAAAAAATTAATAAAGTAGGCTGTACAAATATTTTTTAAAAAGCAGGCTTCATTTTCTTGTCAGTGAAAGGGTCTTATCCATCTTACAAAGATGACAAACTGTTGTTGGACTTTCATTATCTGTAATTTTCATTCGAAATCTGAAATAAGTGGTTGAAAATTTCGGAAAGAAAAACACGAAGTTAAATAGAAACAGTAGTTTTAACAACAAACAATTTTGTTATTGAAGCGTTAAGGTTCAAACAAAATGAAATATTCTCTCATTAATTCTCCATTAGTAATCAGAAGTCGAATTCGCACTTGTTGAAACTGAAACATTTGTTAATTATTTTGTTCAATTTTTGATTTTTTGATTCTGTTTTAGACTTGACATTTCAATCACTTGTTTTTAATTAAAACTACTGTTTTTATCTAATTTCCTATTTTACTGATTATTAAACATCTTTTTCAGATTTCGAAGGAAAGTCCGACAAAATCTGTTGATGAATCCACATCGTATAGCATCTTCATACAAGTAGATGACAAAAGTATTTAAAAATTATATTACTATGATTTCAAACGTTTAATAATATTACATAATATTAAATCATTAAATTTCGTAGTTCGTATACTCCGCAATGCAAAACCTGAATGAAATTCGTTTGACTATTGTCCTTTGCGATACGGCTTGTTTATTTTCAGTTCGAATGCTACCAAGGAATTGGAACTTACAATCCTTTTTCACATTTGATTTATACAATCAAAATGGATGGTTATCTTCCGTATCATCATTCAAACTCCCCGAAGGTTTTCGAATAATAAATCGTCTAATGCACATCATCAGTTACTCCTGCATAGCATCGACAAAGAGACTAAAAAACAATATGATAGTGTTTGTACTATCATTAGGACGGTTCATTTAGCCTTGGGCTATGTCTGAACCATGGATCTCCACCTAGGCTAGGCCGTCGTCATCCATTATAATATAAGGTTTCATCTTCGCTCTTGTATGCAACATTTCGTTTTGTTGAAGGGTTCACCCAGGAGTGACTAAAGCGGCATAAAATGAAGAAACGAATGTGAAGGTCAAAGAGCTGTTTATCTCACTCTATCAGTGCTGTTAGTCTGTCAACTGACAAACCAGGAATAGATACCAAAACATTGAAAAATTAGATAATACTGAGAATTGTTAAACGGTCAAGCGAAAAAACATCTGAAAATGATTTATTTATACTGCTGAGGAAGGCGGAGAAGCCTCCGAAACGTCCAATATACCTGTAATCACACTGTAAAACACCGGTAATCACCAATAATATTGAGCTTATATACATATATATATATATATATATATATATATATATATATATATATATATATATATATATATATATATATATGTTTGTTTGAACGTAGAGATTCACGGATGGAAAAATATAATGGTATATTGTTCCGGGAATACATCCGTTGGTTTGTTGAGTGCCTGTTGGAAACTGGCACTCAGCCAGTCTCAGCCAGAACTCTGGCCAGTTTCCAACAGGCACTCAACAAACCAACGGATGTATTCCCGGAACAATATACCATTATATATATATATATATATATATATATATATATATATATATATATATATATATATATATATATATACAATCACATGTCCGTGTCCGTGTGTACAAGTTCACTTGAAACAGGAAAGATAAACACACGAAATAAAATGAAGGAATACACGGCACTTAATGAAATATTGTTCAAAATTACAACTGTTAAATCAATAATGGTCAATTGCTAACTAAATTTAAGAACAATCTATCAATAAATGACAGGGCTTATCACTTGGTAAAACATTACGTTGAATGATAAATTAAAACTGGAATACTTCGCATAAGTTTCACTGAGCATGTTGATAACTCTACATATGTTTCAGGTGGTTAGCCCACTATTATTGAGGCCGTAATATTATCATTACTCTTGATAAATAGTAATAAGCCGAAAGAAGGTGAAACTTAAAAAATCAAGTGTTTTAATTTTAATTTATTATTTAACAATTTATATTGTTTCTAATGACCTTTGGTTCTTTTATTTGTTACTCACCTTAAATTTATTGAAATAATTTTAACTACACTAGTAAATTCATCCTTTTTCCTGTGCTAGAGGAATGCAATTATTATATATTCATTATATATCTTCCAATTATCTCATAAATTACATCATAATCGGAATATAATAAGACGTTTTCAAACATCCTGCTCCAAAGAGAGTTCACTTTTTCCTATAAATTTATATACTGGTGCAATATATATTCAGAAAATCTTGTTAGGACCTTGATTCTAACAAGCTTAATGTAAGATTTTTTACTCTGATTAGTATTTTATTGTTCTAAGTTCGATAGGTATTCATGTGCATCATCCTTCAAAAGAAATTAATTGTTTTGCATATTATCGCGCAAATAATAGTAGTTTCATGGTGAGATTATTCTCAATAGATCCACTTCCATCGGAATACACTACTATGTAAAATAGTGGACAATAACAACATTATAAATAAATTCAATGGACGATGAATCTACTCTGTGATAGTTCATAATTAAATGAGAGGTAATAATAAATACTTGTCTAAAAATCACTGACTGAACAATTCTTTATTCGACTAGTTTCGCCTTTTACAGCATTATCAAGAATGAAAGTTAACATTATAAATTGTATATATATATATATATATATATATATATATATATATATATATATATATAATGCATGTTATAGATTAACTTGATAATAATAATCAGTTTTGTTTCTCTGTAAAATGAGAGTTATTTTTTAGCTATTATTTACAATATTTACTGTACAGTTACAGTCAAAGTTACCTGTAAAATGAGAGAAACAATTTTTATTATTATCACTCGTTGCTTCTCTTGGTTAAAACTATTAAAAATGTTTTTGTTATTTACTGAGTGATCTTTCTTTCCTTCTTACTTATTGTCGCAAAACGGCATTTTCAAAACTTCAACATTTCACAGTCGTGTTACCGGTGGTTCCGTCTAGCAAGAGTTAATTAGACGCTTGTATTATATAAAGGGCGGCAAATTTCAATGAAGAAAGTGCTTTCTATATACATATATATATATATATATATATATATATATATATATATATATATATATATATATATATATATATATATACATATATATTAGCGAAGTTATAGAGTCCTCAGGTTCAACTGAATCGCAAATGAGCAAAGAATACGAAGATCCAAAGGGCCTACAAGCTAATATTTAAAAAGTGCGTTCTAAGATGCACCAAATTGAGGCATTATAACACAACGATTCTTCCAGAAGCAATCTACGCAGCTGAAACAATGATTATTGACGGTCATTCAAGAATTTGAGAATAGAAAATCAAAAACAGAAAATTCTCAGAAAGATTTACGGGCCAATCAATAGAAACAGCATTTTGATGAAAAGACCTCAGTATGAACTTTATCAAAAGACAAATACGATAACGGAATAATTCAGAAAACGACGCGCCAAGTTCTCTGTACATGTCTACAGAATGAAACAGTCCAGAATACTGAAGAAACTACTCGATATAATTATGAATTAAATGCGGAACAGAGTGGCTAAGAGACGTCCAAAAAATCTACAACAGATCAATATAAAAAATCTGGAAGATCGCACTGAGTGTCGCTATAACAATGCACATATGAAGTTTGAGTAAAAATTAAATCGCCAACCTGGAATAAAATGGACAGATGAACGAAAGAAAGAGCATTCAGAGAGGATGAAGCTTTTTTGGGAGGAAAAAAATTAAGCAAATGTCCTAAGAATTGCGAATTCAAGTTCAATCGCTCTCCTCATGGGGAATAATCGATATAATAATAATATATATTAGCAATATATATATTAACAAGTCTTACACTCCGTTAGTGTTATTTCGCTTCATATTTTTTATATCGGCGCCCGATGACCATTGCATATTTGCTATGTAAAAACGGTTGTAAGAAAATTAATTTTTTTCGAGCATACGAAATTTTTTGAAAAAATATTGGTACATTGTACCAATAAATCGAACCGATAAATCAAAAAACAAATCAAAATTTTCTGACTAGTCTAAATTTTTTCCGTTATTCAAACTTCACAAGACCAAGCAACCGTGTGAACAAGAAACAGAAAAAAAGAAGTGATTGATGAATTAGTTGAGTAATAATACGTAAAAAAAATAAATGAGATATTGAAATTCAATAAATAACTTTTGCAAAATAAAATAAAAGAAGTTTTCATGTACAAATGGTAACTTTGTGTCTATAAAAAACAATTCGATGAGTTTTTGGGTACCATTATCACAAATTAATTCGCTCAAACATGTTCATCACCCAACAATGTGGTGTGCTGTTTCTTCAAAGAATAGCGAGTTTAAATAGCGAAAATTAAAAATTTCGAACGAATTGAAAAAATTATTTTGAATCATTCTCTTGTCAAAGAACCTTATTGTTTTCTCTCATTGATCAAAAATATTTTATGGCTGAAAATATCGAATGAAGCCATTTTATTCGAAAATGGTTTCAAAAAAATTATTCAGGTATGTGATATAATTTTTTTAAATTTCAACATACCTATTTATATAAATCGTCAAAAGATTCTCGCTGTGAGGTGCAATCAAAGTATGTAACTGAGTAATCAACATGCATTTGCAAGTATAAACTGAGTAATCAACATGCATTTGCAAGTTGACAGTCAAATATGTCCTGTGTGCCCCCTGTATAATTGAGACTTTCAACTCCAGACTTGCAGTTGCAACTTCTTTATTGGAAACCAGTTATTGGATAATCTTCTGATTTATGTACAACCGTAAAAATCTGCGTATAGAGATCACAACATCGGTTATCTCCGAGTCTAACCGGCGTTATTTTCAAAATGTTTAATGTATTACACACCTCATAGATATATTGACGCAGATTAGAATGGTGTGTAGAATTAGCATAGTAGCTGCTCGACTTGACAATTTAGATAAATCGTCATTGAATAGAGTGACTGCTCGTTCACAGCCTTCTTAGAAATCCACGCGGTGATCACAAGGAATTTATTAACTGCGCGACAGGCATCACGAAGTGTGAACCGACCTCAGCTCGGGGGACAGAGTTTCTTGGCAGGTGGAGTCTTTCAATAAATATTGTTAATACGGATAGCTTCCTTATACTACTGAAATTTCAAATGATATAGAATTTGAGCAATTTTGTCACTGTCGAATAAATTATATTCCTCATGGACTTATCTCTTGAAAGTGGACTTTAAGTTCGCATTTTTGTTTCCTGGTGTAACCGATTTGATATTCCTAGTTTCGGTTAGGGAAGGTGCCAATGCAATCATATTCCTCATGAAGTTATTTGTTGAAAATGTATTTTAAGTTCTGAAACCTTGTTTTCTGCTACAAACAATTTGATATTCTTAGGTTAGGTGCCAAATCAATCTTAATCGTATTAAGTGTAAATCAAGTTTGCAGTTTGTTGTCTGTTTCAACCAATTTGATTTTCTTAAATTGATCTCAGTTTGGTCGTCGTGTCAAATATTATCGTACTTGCAATTATTACAAACCAAGTCATTAATACTACAATCCAGAAAACTTGAGTTCAACTTTTGTTGCTTTTATAGGATATTGGATTCATTGGTCAATTATTCATCTCCAAAAAACGAACAGAACTTTAATTAGTGATTGCAATAAAAAGGCCAAAAATATTGCAACATGTGCTTCCATCAAGAGATGACATCTACAAATAATTCACTGCGAGAAATTTTAAATCGCGAAACGTTCAGTTTCACGAAATGAATAGTTTTTTAAAAACTATACCATAACATTATTTTTTCCTCACTTATTATGCTACAAATTAAATTTAATTTAGAGTTTTTTTTCAGGTTCTGCAGACAGTGGAATTGCGGAACAGCCTTCGGTGATGACGGCAGAGATGAGAGTTCTTCAGGAAGTACTGGATTCGGAGGCTGTGTACGTTTCAGATCTCAACCAAGTGATCAAGGTAAATACTCATAAACAATAAAGTATATAATAAAGAGTCATTTGCGTTAATTGTTAAAAACAGAATGCTTCTAACAATTAATGCTGAATGTTATTGAACATATAATAGTAATAATAATAGAAATAAATTTATTGACAAACATTCTTTAGATTGTAGAATTACATTCATTTCAATTGATACAATAATTACAACTAGGAAGAATGCTCTCAAAAGGACTGAATTCAGTTTTGAGTCTGATCTTCTATTCAGCCCAAACATATATCAATAGTTCGAAAGTGTTATTCAATAAATGTCCAAAATTTCTTAAAATCTTAAAATATAACTGTATAGATAATGAATATGTACGAAGGGATGTGTAATATATCCTCACTCAAGATATAACAGTCGTCTTGATTTTTCAGTTGAAATATTCAAAAAATAAATTGAAGATAATTGACTTCACACCTTTTCTCCATATGCGAAATTTTAATCCCTTATCTGATATTTTTTTATCATTTATTACCTATTGTGTAAATGTATCACAATTTCTCGCATTGGCTTTGGAATGAAGTAAAATCGATTAGTCACAATCGGTGTATATTGCTTAAAACAATAATGATGACTTAGGTTGAGTTTATTTACAAATGAATGCGATATTTTAGCATTCGCTTATGATTTCGAAGTTATTGTGAATTCCTTAAGACCTATTGTACGATTGCTGAATCATCATGATAAACGTATAATGATTCGGCCTACTAGGAACATTGGGTATATTGTTAAAAAACAATTGATATCAGTTATTTAAAGAAATCTTTTATTATATTTTCGTTTCGTTTTCTCCATTACAAATACCAAAGTATATTTATTTAAATGGTTGTAGATGAAGAAACAATCCTCTACTTTTTTCACGGGACTATGGTTTTTCCCTACATGCATTATTATGAATTAATTGGTCAATAACGTTATCCCTTATCTAGTGGAGCAATTTTATATGATGCTGAAGCAATTATTGGTAATATGTCCAATCGATAAGCGATAATCAACAGCATCAATCCTAGCCCCTATTCCAGGACCAATAAAATGTGTATTTTACTGAGAAACGCATATTTTTATGGAAAAATCTTTTTATTGGTTCATTTTATGTCTAATATCTGTATTTTGTTACTTAAATAGAGATGCTCATTTATGATAGAGAATTTTGCAGAATGGAAAATTGTAAAATATCTTGATGTATTAGGTATTCCTTTTTCATTGAAAAAGTTCAGTAATGTATTTCATTTCAGAAATGAAAACATATGAGCTGATACATGTCATAAGAAACAATCAAACTGTAAATTTCTCTAGTGTTTATTTAATATTTATTCTAAAATCACTAAAAGGATGGAATTACATTTCTATGTTAAGATTTGCACTCGTTTTTCTCGTCAGAAGGTGAACAATATCTAAAAAAAATCTAGCTACTAATCATTCATTAATTAGGAGTTGATATACGTTTCGGATATATCGCGATATTCGTTCTGGGTGGTTTTAAACACGTGTGATATCGCTGAAGACTCTCGAATAGTTTTCCGAGGCACTTGTCGCTTACGATACAATTGATGGAAATACAATGTCTATCTGCGAGAAAATAGGAGTAATTCTAGTTTAATACGGCCGTAATACATTCAATCGAAGATTGGACAACTACATCATTTTATTGGCAAATAATTATTAAGATGACAATGCTATAAAAATTATTTCAATTCAGACATGAATATTTCTATTTCTATATTCTATATATCTATATTCCATTTTCCGCAAATCCGCTAACCTCCGTTAATTGAAAAATTTTCATTTCTCCTGAATGTTAATAGCAAAAAACGTTCTCTTTCATGTATGTATTAGGTAACGTTATGTAGTTTCGTTTGTGAAAATTTACACCTCGGTGTGCTAAAGGTATGGCAACAAGACACAAGTTCCAGCCTTGTATCCCCAGTTGATAAGTAGGTTTTTATGGCTTTTTCAACGAATGTCTTCTGGGTATTCTGTATATGTAATTTTCAAAATGTTTGTATGTAGTGGTATTCATGTTAATACTTAAAACATTTTCGATTAAATTTTTTATCTCACGGTATCTCTCGAAAAAGATACCATATGTCAATTTCAAAACGATGAGTTGTGGGTACAGATGCTTTGTACTTCGAGATATTCAAAATAGATAAAATAGGAGGTAGACTGATGCAATCTTGCTGTTA
This sequence comes from Henosepilachna vigintioctopunctata, assembly GCA_030704895.1. Taxonomy (NCBI): domain Eukaryota; kingdom Metazoa; phylum Arthropoda; class Insecta; order Coleoptera; family Coccinellidae; genus Henosepilachna; species Henosepilachna vigintioctopunctata. The sequence continues at coordinate 1,100,917 of JARQZJ010000104.1, read as the reverse complement.
TTGGACTGACACTGTTTGTCTTCTACATATCATGTAGTTACATACCGAGCTACTGCCGTTGTATTCGAACGTACCTATTTGTTTACCTTGAAAATAAAACCGAAAACCAATTTTGAAGTTATCAGTGTCTAAAGTGACATTTGAATAATCGGAAACAAATGTCGTAGGTACTCGTATCTTATGCATACGAAGTGGAATATCCTCTGATGTTTGTAAATGAATTGAACAATGCATTCCAAACATGTGGCGGCCAAGAGGCCAGACCTGGTGGAATAGTCCGTTTCTAAAATTATAAACTAGTAAACTTCTTACAGACAGGAAGTTTACTTGTTTTGTAGCACGTGTCCGTGTGCAGAAGGAATAATCTAACAGTTTTTTTGTTGGTCCTCTGACGTTTGTTAACGGAAGTGCGAGTTTCATAAACCCATAAACTAAATTCGTAACGTTTATATGACGAAGATGGTCACCAACTACGGATAACATTATCGTCGATTTGATGTGCGAAAATGGATGCTTCAGTTAACGCTTTATTTCAACATGATGTGAAACATCAGGACCAAATATTGATATCTACCTACATCAATAATTCTCATGAAAATTACTATCAGTAATAATCTCTTATTCAAATCAAGGTCATTAAATACTCGTGCATTGAAGGGGTTGTTAAATGAACATATTTAAGGATTTTTTGGTGGTGGCTTAACAATAAAACTTTTCGAGAATGAATTACCGAATTAGATTTACGATTAAATCTTCTTTACGATTTCTCAGTTTCTTGAGGATCATCAGCAATCATAAATGTTGTATAGGTACCTAATTCATGCTGTACACATCTTCATGATTTTTTAAAGTTAGCATCGTTTTGAATTTTTAGCACTAGGTATTTACTCGATCTCCTATTCAAAACTGAAGGATTATATCGTTTCGAGATATCTAAATTTTTCGGTTTTTCAATATTAAAAATTCGCTAAAAATGAAGAGGTGGAATTTATCATGCAACACTTAGCTCAAATACACAAAAATTGTTCAATTACTCTATTCTAAAGCGTTATCCCAAACTAATGTATAAAGTCTTGATAATAGGTTGTGATACTTGTTAGTATCACAAGACACATGTTAAGCGAAATAAATAATTTTTGTGAAATTTATCAGTGTTTTTCAATGATATTGTAGATGACAATATTTACACCGTAGGAAAGTGCTCTGCGATATTCCTCAAATCCAGTATTTCCCAAATTGATAATATTAGTGGTATTAATTTCAACAGTTATAAAGAGTTTAATTCAGTTTTAGGTTATGTTAAACTCTCTAATAAATTCAAACATATGTCGAATGAACTGAATAATTTGTTTCAATCTTAGTCCAGCGTTTTGAATGGTATTATAAATACATATAAATAATGCTTTATATTATGATCTAGGAATGTGGTTTCAACATATCTTGAATCAATTTTATCAAATTGATGTTATTGTTATTATTCACTAGTTTATATTTAATAGCCGTAAACATAATGTGGAATGTATAAAAAAATTGTGGAATTTAGCGAAATATTTTGAAGTACTTATAACAACTATTTAACATGATTTAACTATCATCCACCAGGAATTGTGCCAGAAGTCGATTCGCATTATTGAAATATATGAAATTCAATAGTGTCATAGCTTCAAAAATCGTGAAGACAAATACATCGTATTAAAAAGAGAATATTTTTCTGCAAATTTTTTGTGCTCTTGTTAGGCCGTGGATTTTTCCAAGTATACTGTGAATGCTTACAAGTGTGTGGAAGTGTTGTACACATATACATATTTATGAATTCATATAAAAGCGTCATTCAATGAATTGAAGCATAGTTTATTCAACAAAAAAATATTTTCAAGTTCTCCAGTCAGCTGTCAGGGTCAGATGTCAGCTAGTAACCCTCTTACACCAAAGCGAAAAATTCCTTCCGATTTTAGTCATACTATCACAATCACTCGTGGTCTCCAGGAATTCTCTTCGAATTGCTCTTCGTGTAGATGATTCAACCGGCCGATTGGTATGCCGAACGAAACATCCATCAAAATAAAACAAGTTTGATAGTCGAATTCGCCGAGTTCGCGGTACGAGTGAATCACGCCAATTGTCTACGGTGATTCTAGATGCATATCGGTCAACAGGAAATACTTGACCGCGAAGAATAAAGGCTGTTAAGAAACTGTCATTAATTCTATCAGCAGTACATTTCTGTTAGTCATATACACTTTTTATTCTTATTGTATCAAGCTACTTATAGCGCCAACAATTACGGTTTTTTTTATAGTCCTATAAAGGAACTAACGCATGTCGGATACTGTTGAGGACAATAGTTATTCAAATTCTGATTATACTTTAAATTTGCTAATATATGGCAACACTGTCACGAGATATCTTCCTCAACATTTAAGATACAATCTAGGATACTAAAGAATCTGTAGTCTTCTGAAAATAATCTGAACTTGAAATTGAATTCGAATGTCAACATTCATTTTGCCTAATAGTGTATTTGACAGCAATAAAATTATAGATCAAAATGTTGTTAAGTTGATAGTATATATTATTTTAAACCAATATAGCCATTACATCATTTTGAAATATATATGATTTTCAAAAGAAATCAATAATAAAATAATTTAAATTTCATATTTGATCACGTGATTGAAAACGCACTGGATTGGCTAAATCGAGAGTGGCGTCACCGTGCCGGAAACAAAGCCAACAGCCAACAAAGGCTAACGTTCATTTCTCTGATCTGTTTGTACTTGTGTGTTTGAGTGTTTATTTTCTGGTTTCATTAGTTATTTTATTTGTTAGAGACAGAAGAGAGAAATTATTTTGAATAATTATAAATATATATTATATAAGGTACGATGAAGAGCAATTTTGTTGAAGCTGATAGCAGAAATCTCCCAAGAATAGACGCTATTATGGTTAGACAATTTTTTAAAAACAAAAAATATAACTCACAAACAATAAAGTATTAAAGTTTTTTATTTTAAATCTTTTATTATACTAAAGTATAAAAATACAATGATAGGAATAAAATCCAGTTTATTCCGTTCAAGATCAACAATAAAATACGTACGTAATTAATACCCCAAAATATACTAGAATATATAGCGAAGGCTATAACGAATATGTAATAAAATCAACTCGTTATTTATGTATGAAATATAGGTAGGAATTATTTACTAACGTTGAAGTGATCTTCACACATGAAAGCGTGAGATTTTACAAATATTTCTTTCGGGTTTCTACGAGAGAGAATTAACCACTTTTTCCGAATTTTAGTGTTTGTCGGAAGGTTCACATTTTCTCCGGGGTTTCAATAGATGTGTTAGTACATTGTGGCACTACGCACCATTTATATGATATTTTATCCCAGTAAAGTTATGAAATCGTCAACAATCACTAAATTTAATAGTCGACAGCCGTATTACAATGTGACGGTTACTGTGTTTATTGCATCGTGACGTCACCACATTAAGTAACCTGTATACCATTGTTTTGGCGGGTTTATCATTCATTCAAACTTTCTCTGTCATTTTCATAAAAATTAGAAATATTTACAGGGAATTAATCAAATAAAAAATATGCATCAGCTATAACGAATAATTTGAGATATTTTTGTGGAAACAGTCAAATACCCTATTGGTAAATTTAATATGTAAGTACGAGACGATTTGAATAAAAAACTCAACAAGATATACAAGCACCACTTGAAGTCGGCACCATTGCTATATCAAAAATAGATTGTCTTGTTTCCTCTTAAAAACAAGAAAATGTCCAATATCAAAATAACTTCAGTTTAAAAGCATCATATTAGTACATAGTCCAAGGGTAAGAAAATATCTAAAGATAGATACCGAAAATCTTAAAGATTGACGCATTAAATACGAATTTAATACGTTCCTTCAGATACTTGGTTCATAATATCGTAAGTCGACCTCATTTTGGTGGTAATATATCAATCAATGATATATGACCACACCGATCAACAACCTTCTTCTGTCGAACTTTGAATAGTTATGTCAAGGTCTAATACTTGAGACATTTCTGGTGGATAGTTTTCTTATTCATGTAGTTCCAAAAAATTTATTAAAAATACAAAGTATGAAATATATTGGACTCAAACAGGAGAATTAAATTTGTTGCATTATTTCAAATTATATTTTCAACTCCCAACTCAAAGAGGAGTATAGTATAGGAGTTAGTTTTCACGAGTCTGTTTTCCATTGCATTGTAACTCCTAAAGTAGTGGACCGATTATGATGCGATGTTTTAAACGGTCGAAATCGAGATGGTTCCTAGCTATAATTTAAGAAGATATCTTTAGTCGATTGATAGTCATCACCTCAATTCTTACTAAACATAAGACTCTTACAATTTTTGAGATTCAAAATGTCAACATTATTCACGTACTTACTATCGAAATGTTATAAGCAGAAGTCCGAAAAATAAATGAATAGCGATTAAAAGTCAAAAATGTGTTCTACATTTCCAAAAACTTTATACTCAAGAAAATGTCAAAGTAGTAATCTTTGTGAATAGGTACAATATTTTTCATACAGAATTCATTCTTTTAAATTGCAATGATTTGAAAGAATTAAATAAAAATAAAGTAAAAAATTGAGAATCACCTCCAAAACTAAAAAACATTAAATGAAGTAAAAAAATAAAATGTAACTCTTGGCCTTATATATATATATATATATATATATATATATATATATATATATATATATATATATATATATATATATAATAAAGAACTCAGCCATTAAGTAAATAATTTCAATCCGACTTAACCATCAATATTCTTAAGATGGGTGTGGCACTTTCGGGGTACCATTAAGTAGATAGCATGAACCTATAATCCAAATAAAAAGAATACTGACAAAAAATAAAGTATGGATTACTCAAAAACCTCAACAACAAAGTAGTTAAGTACAGAAACATCAATGCCTTTATACTTCTTCATATAGCGTCAATACTTCTTTAGTAGTTAAAAGACTAGAGATTGATTTAATTTTTCTTTATACCGTTTTTTGTAGGGACTTTCTCAAACTTTCCAGTATTATTTTTTCTAATATCTCAATTCAATTAACGTGAACTGTGAATGGACTCAATCCAGTACACCTCAATTAAAAATAGTACCTTCTGTCACTTGTTAAATATATATTAATAATAGTTATTATGCATTGTTTCGCAATATTTATGATTTATAGTTAATTATAATAACTAATTTAGAAATTTTCTCTAGATAAGCAAATTTTAAAAAAATATTGTGTTGTAACTAAATATATATGGTAAAAAATAAAAAAAAATAACTGAAAAGAACCTCAACATATAATGTTGAGGGTAATAACACAATGCAAGCTACCTATTCAAAATTCAACAATAATCTTTATTTTTTTAGGGTTATCTGGAACCCTGGAGAACGGAACCAAATTGTGTTTTAGCAGCGCATCTTGAGGATCTATTTAGCAATATTGAAGAAATACACGAATTTAACAAGTGAGTAAAAACTGCAATCAATTTAGATATTTTATTCAATAAAAAATTTATTCGTTTATATTGATATATATTTTGCTCGTATTAGAAAATTTCTGGAGCAACTGAGAAAGGCCGAAGGAGACTCCACAAAGATTGCAAACGTGTTTCTTCAAAACGATTCGGGATTCTCTGTCTATAACCAATATTGCACGAATTATCCACGCACTATGGATGTTATAGGCAAACTTACTAGAGATGAAAAAATGGTTCCAGTTTTCAGAGAAAAGCAATTGGCTCTGGGACATCCACTACCACTTGGGTCTTATCTCCTGAAGCCTGTGCAGAGGATATTGAAGTACCACCTTCTGTTGCAGGTAATTATTTTAGATGCATGAAATATATTTAATGTACAAAATTTTCACTAATTTATATAATGAAATATTGAAAATAATGACACTACTAAATCTGTATTATAGAAAATTTAACTTTTATAGATTATTATTTATAAATTACTCAATTGAAAAGGAAGATCAAAAATATGTATATACTGTCTAGCAACGTTGTAAATGTAGATGATCTGAAAATATCTAATTCGTTTTTGGTAAATATGCTCATTAAAATCTTATTTCAAAAATATTTTGGAACGAAGAATATTCATAGTGATATTTATTCTATGATCCTATCAGTTATGCAGAGTTCTTCCATTCGCATAAATGAAGTCCAACTTTCGATGGCCAACAAAAACGAACTTTAGAAAATCAAGAATTCGTTATGAACCTTGATGAGTTTCTTGATGGGAACATAAATCCTAAACGGTTAAAGAAAACCGATATCAAAATATCACTTCGCTAGCTAGATATCAGTCACATCTGTTTTGTTAATTTCTACATTACGAAAGAAATTTATTATTTTAAAACGAAGGAAATCATTTAGTTACCCATGTGTGTTAGAAAATATTCATCTCCAAAACTATACAAAATCTTCATCATACTTTAAGGAGGTATGAAACATATTGAAATGCATATTCCGCGTTTTTCGGTTTTATTTCGCGGAATTAGTACTAACCAAATTGGATACGTGAATATTTCACATCAAAATACATACCTGGTTCTTATTCGGGTCATCAACTTACAATTAGAAATTTACCCGCCTAAATGCAAGATAAAGGTATGTTGTTAATTGCTATTTTACCATCAATTAGAAGTTAGCGGAACCTAAAACACTACTCTTATGAAGTATAAACGATATTAGTAGGCCGTCAATCTATAAATAAACAGGATCATGAAACAACTACGTCCGCACTGATCTTTTTTTCGTAATTGAATCTTTCGATTTGTAATTAGTCTATTAATATCGACTGAATTTGATGTGAAGTGGCTATAATTGAAATGAATTGCTATAACAATCCGATACAAATAAAACATATAACTGAATATAAGACTTTCAATTAAAAAAAAATATTTTGCGAATATTCCATACAAGGAAATTATGACTACTGAAAAACATTTTTTCCAAGTTCTGTGAAATTTATTCTATTTTATCGGATATCGACATTCTTGGAGTAGATAATTAAAATAAAACTACTTGTCCAACGGGTGGCCTGTAGATTTTAATTAGTTGAAAACATTATACTAACTTGAAATCTGTTAACTCTTCGTCTCTTGATATAAAAAGAGAAACCATAATTATTTAGCGCATGATCTTGAGTTATAAATTCTTAAAAAGAATTTATCAGATTGATAGTTGAAAGTTCAATTTTTTTAATTCAAAAATCAATTCAATGTGTTATCATCAACCACTTTGTCTAGCATTTCTATTATATATAGCTGGTGTCGCTACAGTTTCTGTTTGTTTTGTCCGCAAAATATCGTCATCTACTGGTATCAATCACAACTTCACTTCACACAATACCTTTTCCATGCCATGCCTGCTCTGGCGATTCTTTCCATCTGGCTTGACAAGTAGAAGTGCTAAGTATTCACAGATATAATAACGTCTTCAAGATTATCAATTAAATGTATACCTTTTGCATCTCAGAAAACGATGCCATAATTTCGTTCCACAAAAAAGTGAATTCAAGCAATTGAATTCTCATTCTTTTAAGATACAAGATGTTTTAAATAATTATTTAATTATAATTATAATAATTATAATTATAAGAGAAAAACATTTAAATGTATATAATATATTTAACAGAGGCACATCTAAGAAAAAATTTTTATCTTGCATTCGATAGTCTGCAAAGATAAAATCGAAACGTTGGATAAATGTATAAAAAACGAATATGACTGAATAGAACGTCATTATTTCATTCAAATTTTGATTTTTTCATCCGTTGCAGAGGCTCTCCAAACAATGCGAAGCAGACCACAAGCATGTGGTGGATTTAGCTTTGACAACAATGACTGGGATCGCCTCGGACATTAACATGATGAAACGAAAACATGAATATGCCGTGCGAGTTCAAGAAATTCAATCTCAACTCTACGGATGGAATGGGCCAGATCTCACTGCACTGGGCGAATTGATCGCCGAAGGAACATTCAGAGTGGTCGGAGCAAGGGGTAGAAGACACGTTTTTCTATTCGAAAAGGTATTTTTGATGACCAAGAATAAGCAGGATGGAGCTCTAGCTTACAAGTTTCATATTATGGTAAGCATGGTTCTTTTGAATATTTCACTAATTGTTGAGTGTTAATATTCGAAATATTGGAGGGCAGTATTTCTTTGAATTTACATTATTTGTTTTCAACAGTTTATTGGTTTCTCTTACATCAATGGAACACTATGAAACACTGTATAATTCAGATCACTTGGCATTATTATGAGTAACTAGGTTTTTATACCTAGTTACTCATAATAATACTCAATTATGCTTTGAGGTTAGGGGTTTTATGCCTGTAAATAAAATAGGTTTATTCACAGCCATGTTCATTTTGTATTATTGCAGTGTTCGAACTTAATGTTGGTGGAACAAATCCGTGGCGAACCATTGTCTTTTCATGTTCTACCTTTCGATAACCCAAGACTGCAGTGTACATTAAGGGCTAGGTCGCCCCAGCACAAGAGAGAATGGACTTTACAAATAAAACGTGTGATTTTAGAAAACTACAGTGCTGTTATACCTAATCATGCAAGGCAGCTGGTAATGGAGCTTGGACAAGACGTCAACGAAGAGGGTATGTGGAGATCATGAAAAATCCCTAGCAGATCCTCTTTACCCCATCTTCCCTTCAAATCCCAAAGATGCTTTCTAGAAGAAGTAGGTTTATGCCAAAGATTTATAGGTCTTTTGTATATTCGGACTATCAGAATGTATTAAATCAAAATCAAAAAATTTTGCGAATTATTTTTGACCATAAGAACAGCCTTTATCATGATTGTATCCAGTATTTGAATAGTATCAAACCTCACCTTAAAGTTTACTTACACTCGAGCTGTTTTATGTATAACAACAATTTATTGCTAGTACTTTAGTCACTAGATCATACTATCTATTCTAAATCCTTTGCCACACTCATGCACCCTCAAGTTTGCCACCAATTCTGTTTTGTCATAGTGGTGACTGATATTTCATACACTTTAAAATATTGGTGCTTAAAATCTGGATTTTATCAAAGAATTTCGTTTTATCGTTTGTTTTTATCAATACATTACAAACATTTTTCATATTTAATATGAATATTGCCCTAATTCTAAATTATTTACAATATTAGTTACGGATAATTGAATATAACGTGTACTTTTTTTGGAAATGATGGTGGACCAACTTAAAGAGTTTAGGTATCACTGTTAACCTCAGCCTTTGGTTTATTCAAAAAGCTCGTTATAAACCTCTACTATAGTTAAATTATATTTCGAATAAATATATAAATGATTATTTATCCAAATAATTTGAAACTTGTAGCTGCGATATTTGTAATCTCTTAATACGAGTAGTCCAAAATCCCACTACTCGATTCTCTAGGTATCTGTTTCTTTTTATGAAACTATGTTCCAATTAATGTTTAGGGAATGTGCAAAGTAATTTCGATGGTTTGTCTATCAAAAATCAAACGTAATTACCAGTAATTAAATTAAGAGCACTTATTTTTCATGTACATTGCAGATGTATAATTTTTAGTCAATGTACCGTCATTTTAAAGGAAATGATGTAAAGAATGAAAAAACTATGGTTGCCAGATATCGGTGAACCGCAACGTCAGGTGTGCCAGGTTTAAACAGGAGATTATTGTTAATTATTTGCAGACGTCTGTTCTTTTCAAAATCTCTTGAAAAACTTTAAAAAACATGATGCAGTATGTCAACTATAGCATAGATTTTTTCGTGAAGAAGGTTGCCCGTCTGATCGCAGATTTTTAATTTTACTAGAGTTCCAGATATATATTTTATTTTCGATAGGTATTTGGCACCTTCCATCAAGCATAGCGAATATGAAAATCGGGAAGTAAATATTCCGTATGCGATTCAGGGAACTTTCCAATCAAGACCCGCAAATTTCGTCGAAAGTATCAAAAATCTCCATTTTATAGCAGCTGTTGTCATTTCCTGGCCAGTTTCTAGAAAAGCGACTGTTTTGCTGCGATATTGCTCATTAAAATTGTTTTTATTACCGTTGGAGGACAGTGCTTCTGATGTCGTGTAGAAGGAGGCCGTGAACACTGAAGAAACTGATTTAAGTTGTCATCATGAGGAAGCTGACGCACGAATAAAGTTCCATATAAACAAAGCCCCTCCAGAGAAAAAAGTTTTAGTCAAAGTCGATGATACTGAGGTCTTAATCATTTTATTAGGCAAGATACATAAAATAACTTATATGGAAATAGGCTGACTGGACAAAATTCAGAAAAAAATTAGAAACGTTGAAATCTAATTAATTGTTTCATGTTATTAATAACTATTATCTTAAATGACTATAATCTGTTATGTTGTTTGGATAAATACAACCGAAACGAAAATATTGATAAGGTTTATTATTAATTGAAAATGAGTAGTTTTCAATTCAATAAAATCAAAAGTGTTACTGAACATGAACGCTAAAGGAAAAAATAAAATAAATTCGATATTCTTGAAAGAGGACATAGACAACTTTCTTATCCAAATTATTTTTATTATACTCATAAATGTATGGATAAAAATTGAAAAAATAGTACATTTACACTCCATGATATTCTTGTTTATTGCAGTAAACCATCCGAGCATCTTTTCTCTCGAACTCACGCTTACCTGAAGCAAGAATTGTTCATTAAAGGCATGACGACTTCTACTTGCTGCCTTTTTTTAACTGGCAACCATGGGTTATCGTAAACAGTATATTAAACTTCAATTTTGAATTAGTTTTTTAAAAACTTATGACTGTAAATAATTGACAATAATATACCTGTTTAAACCTGGGAAAACTGACATTGCGGCGCACTGACAGCTGGCAACCATTTTTTTCATTCTGTACTTCATTTTCTTTAAAAGGATACCTATTGATAAAAAAACCTTACATTTACAATTCACATAAAAAAAATCGAATACACTTCATTTTACTACTTTTTTATATTACTCAATTTATGTTAGCATATTCCCTAAGTATTAGTTTGAACCTAATTTCATTAAAAAAGGGATACCTGCAGAATGGAGCAGTGGAATCTTAGTACTAAACATGTGTTCATCTCCTTCATATTTCCACACTTGTGTCAAAGAAATTCGAATCTAGTATATTCTGCGTCTTTACTGCTGAATCAAAAATAAAAAAATAAGTAATTAATTTATTTGCTACAGAAAAAGCAGAAAAGTGGTCTCTAAAACACTCCAGTAACACACCCCATTACCTGGAAAATAGAAGTCGTAATAGAAAACCAACAGATCCAACGGGTCGTCGCGCCGCCTCCCAAGATCGCTCTTTCTCCACTCTGAGCAACTGGAGGAGAAAATCGGAACCTGGAGTTATTCCTCAGTACAATACAAAAACTTTGCCGCATAAAATCTCGAAAATGAAAAAACAGAAATCGGCCTCTAAATTTTACACAGACCTCTCGGACTCTGAAAACTGTGAAGCTGTAACCGAATCGACTGACAGTCTGATCTCTGAACAGTTAAAAGTTAACGACTTCAGTTCTCAGGAACTGAACGAGGAGCCGAAGATGGACTTAGAAAAGATCGTTTCCGATATTGTTAATGAAGAATTCAAAAAAATAAAGAGGACCAAACGGAGTTTGAGGGACAGCGAACCGACCCCTAACATGTGGTTCGAGGATTCTCCCGCAAAGCTTCCAACAAAAGCGGATTCTCTTCCTAGGTCGTTTCAGTTGAATGATCAGGGCGGCAGCGAGAATTATCACAGGCATGTGTTGGATAAGTCGTTAAAGGAGACTCCTAGCGGTAGCATCGAGGATCAGCCAGAAAAGTAAGTAAATTACATTGAATATAATAGATGCGAATATATAAGACACAAAAACCAAAGATTTGCTATTATATTTCTGATCGTTGAAACACCTCCGCGGCTCTTGTTAACATTAACTACATTTTTCGTCTTCTCCACTTCCACAAGCATTAAAAATACCTTAAATGTAATCCTGCAATTATTTTGCACCAAGTGCAAAATAATTGCATCTTAATTGTGCAATTTTAGCATGGAGAAATTCAGGAGATTTTGAGGGAATTTTCAGATTACAAAGAATGGCAAACAGAATGATTGATAGTCTCAAATACCGCGATTGTTGTAGTACATTCTCAAGAAGGCTGATGAACATCCCTATCTCAGAACGCTCTTGGTTTTTGAAACGCTCGTATACGATAATGGGATGAATATTGAATGATTGCAGATTGAATTATTATTAGCATTCCTATAATTCTAGAACAATTAAAAATACGAATAATCGGTGTTAACGTAATTCGGTCAGATTTTTTACATGCTATGACTTAATATTTATTCTATTAAACAATAGGTATTAGGACTATGACTTGAATTAGGCACGGGAAATGTCGCTCAATTTGCCGCCCCCTGGGCCTGCCGCCCGCGTGCGGTGCACGCCTTGCACGCCCGCTTACGGCGTCCCTGAGTAGAGTATTTTACTTATATTGGCATTTAAAAAAGACCAATTGACCTTATTAACAAGATCGTATTTGTAATAAATACATTTGATACAGAACAGTAAGAAATTGAACATTATTTTTGTTTCAGCGATCTTACATCTCATATTGACGACTCTGAACATCCAGAACATAAAATATATAGAAAGTCAGCTATTCGGATGAGCCTTCTTCAAAGAATACGAGCTTTGATGTCAGAGCAACAAAGAAAAGCAAGTTCCCCATTGTGGAAACAACACACTGCCAGAAGTACCGGTGAGAGAATAGCCAATCCAGATTACGTGGATCCTCAGAAATTCTTTCTAAATTCAAGCCGTAACAGCTTACTCAACGAAAAAGTTGACGACGATATTGATCTGTTGGATAGATTGGATATGACTATAAATGAAAACGATGTACTTACCGAGATCGAGAATCGACTTCAAAAATCCATGTCCTTAGATGATACCCGTCAAAATCAAAGATTCACTTCTCTATCTAGTCGATCGGAAAAATTCGAGTATTCAACTTTGTCGTTGAACTCGCTGAATTCTAGTCAAAATGATGATAGTTATTATGAGAGCATACTAGATGATCGTCTTGTCGAAGAATATGTAACAGATAAAAATGGCAGACTTGTCTTGAAGCAAGACAGTTTTCGAAGCACAGAAAATAATTACATTTTAAAAAAGAACCAAACAATGGAGGATATGAAAAATGAGACAGATATAAAATCATCCGTTTCGACAAGTAAATCGGAAAATAAAATTTCTGATCGAAAAGCAGTGATAAAAAGACCTAATAAGGCACCACCTCCAATCCCAGTAAAGCCACCACATCTCTTGAATGGACACAATAATAGTTGTACAAACAAAGAGACAATAAAATGTAGTATTTCAGAGACTAATGTAGAAAATATTGAACGTTGTGATGATCAAACGCAATCTGTTACTGAAACAACCTCCAAAAGTTGGGTGAAAGCAATGGTGGGAAGATTTGAATGATATTTGAAGGACCAATAGGCCATATTCTAATGTGCTAAATATCTATGTTTGTCCAAAGCAAGGATGTAATGTTTTTGTTCGATTTCTCAAACTTTCATATTTCCTACCATTTGAATAAGGACCAATTATATAAACATTGAAAAACATGGTATAAGACTGTATTGAGTAACTGAATTTTATGTATATTCTCATTCGTCTGGCATGAAAAATCAATCTGAAACTAATTTAATACCTCCCTTTATCGTTTATTTACCTTGTTCAAATGTTTTATTTCCAATCAAATTTGCAATGTACACTATTGTGAATGAAACAACAAAATATTAATTAGTATTTCACTTAAAGTTTAATTGATATCTCGTAAGTTCATTTTAATTCTCAACTTAAACAATGTGTGAGAATTTAAAACTTCTCACGAATTTCACAAAAATCGAGAAGGAACGAAACAAATGTGAATTAAATTTATTCAATTTTACTGGACAAGCAAAATTAGTATTAAATTTTAAATACACATATAATGAAATAAGTTTTGATATTTAAATATCACAAACTTGACTTTTTTGAAGCGAATTTCACTATGATAGTGAAATAAAAAATGGTGAAGAAATCCGCGTTTTATTCTGCATTTTGAAAATTACCTTTCCAATGTTTGCTACAGTCTCCTAAATTTCCTTATTCGTAGAACAAGTTGATACTGTAGCAAATATTTTCAATTAACATCAATGTTTCAATATTACAGAGCTATGCGATCTAAATGAATTATTTCACTAAATATTGATTTACATGTGTTACATCAATTTGCATGTTTTATGAAAGTTTGAAAAATCAGAAAATCTAATGGATTTTTGTGAATAAGAAAGTGCAATCTTTTTTTTTATTGAAACACATATCTTACAGAAATAAATATTTTTTCATTTGCATCAAATGATTATCTAATATGCTGCTCTTATATTTATATTCATTCCTTATGCCTTTGCTTGTATTTGTACTATATATTCTAACTTTATAAGCAGCATCAAAACTTTCATGAACTTCTTTCTAGAACTTCAACCTTTTTCCTCATAATTGTAGCTTGAAAAAATAAAGTGTCTGAACAAATAAATTTATCTGTTACAAAATGTTTTATCTGTTGACAATATTGTATATTTTATAAGAATCCTCTATAAGTCAATAGATGACATGAAGATTCTCTAAATATTGAGATATCTACTTAACAATACAATGTGCCAAATTGAAAATGAATATCAGCATTTAAATTATTGTTGAATAAATTAATATAATTTTGTAAAAATGTTATTCATAATATTGAATTATATATTATTGAATCAAATTCTTGTTTTATTCAGAACTTCCATTCATTTGGAAATCCACTTGAATTTCAAAGTACTTTATAAAGTGTTCTATAGCAACATAGATTCTCTGATATTTTTAGAACTTGAAGTATTTAAACTATTTTGAAGAATACCTCTGTTTCTATGTTATTATAATATAACCACTTTTAATCACCGCAAACTATATGGTGTATCCATAACGATTATATTTTTTTGTAATCATTAAAAATTATTATTTTTTTACTATCCTGTCATTTATTTCTACCTCGAAAATACCTTAAAAAACTACAAATTTCACCAACCTCAGCACACAGTGTTCTATAGCAAAATAGATTCTCTGATATTTTTAGGACTTGTAATATTTAAGCTATATCGAAGACTACCTCCGTTTCTACATAAATTTTTTATTTTTTACATACAAGCACTCACTCAACAGATTAACAGAGAGTTTAAAACTTTCCTATAATAGAAGAGCACATATTACAAATGTTAATTACCTATAAATTAAGTTATATCTAATATGTATATCTTATAACTAGAGATTTTTCATGCATCTCATCGAAATAAAGTTTTTGATTCATTGAGTTAAATCTTTCATCTATCATTAATCGATTGGGATTTTTTATGAAAATCTAAATACATAATTTAAATAAAACTAAGTAGTTTTTCGATGTTGATGATAAACTTTATCGTCAACAGTTTATCATCATCTGATGAAGCCACTGTGTTGACGAAACGATATTGTCATGTTTTTGAATTAATTATAGTGAAAATCGAAAAACTACTACTTAGTTTTATTTAAATCTTAGTTTTATTTTTTATCTATACAGAAAGTACCTCATGAAGAGTAACTCTATAAAAACTGATAATTATTCTATTATCGACCTTTAAATAATCTCTTTTTCAAATGTCTCTTGCACAGCCTAACTCTACTTACAAGCCATGAACTAGGAAATCTGGCAACATTCAAGCAAGACCCATAATAGAAATGCTGTAATGGCGTTGTAGTTTCTGCTCATTGCTGCTGAATAAATTGCTATTTAACGACAGAAATAACATTCAAATCCAAAAATAAGTTCTGAAAAGTGCTATTGTTTGAAGTTGTGGAAAACAAGCAAAAGAAATTTCCCGCAAATTTCGTATATAAACAGGAATATCTGTTGTGTTTTAAGTTGTGCTTTTTTTTGTTATACAGGAGAGGTAGAAATAACACCTAACATTTTCCATCTCATAATTGTGTCAAAACAAAAATCCTCGTTTTAGTTGTTATGATATTATGTGATGTACAGTGTGTAGAAAGTGCTACTGTGTTTTTTTCAGCAATACACTAAGGAATACCTTTGAAAATTGTATGTAAATAACTACCTATCACTGATGTTTTGACTGAGTAGTTCAGACATTAACAAAAGCATTATTTGCTAGAATTGCTCCTTTTTTGTGATTAGTAGAGTTACTTACCCTTTGTTAGATTTAGTAGTTATTTAGAACTAATCTCTTATAGTTAGGTCTTGTTCTTGATAATAGCACAAAAATGCCAAGTCATTGTTGTGTGCCTGGATGCAAGTTGAACTACAAAACTTACCTCGAGTCTTCTGTATTTCATTTTCCAGATGAAAGATGAAAATCTGATGAATCAATAGCTAAAAAATATTCCTAGGGCATCATGGACCCCCACAAAATATTCTGTAGTTTGTGCCCAACATTTTCCAGAGTGTACACTTGTTAGAGAAGCTATTCAGCGTTTACCAGATGTATCAACGAAGGCAATATCTGCTCAAGTTAAACTCAGTTTAAATGCAGTGCCAAGTACTTTTATATACTATAATAGAACAGACACTTACAGGTACAACTTCCAAAGTAAAATTTATGGGCGATGTATCAGATACCTTCGAAATCAACACCGGTGTGCGGCAGGAGGACGGACTTTCGCCAATCCTTTTCAATATTTTTTTAGAAAAGATCATTAGGGAATGGGAATTTCACGTAAAGGGCATACAAGTGGATATCAAAAAAGAATATAGAATAAATGTCAAATGTCTCGCCTTTGCAGACGATATTGTTATCATAACATACAAATTTCTTATGATAAAACCAAAGACATGGAAAGGAAACCAAAAAATAAATCTTCTCTTATTACAAAACAGGGTGAAATTCTGCAAGTCGGCCATTTTAAATACCTCGTAGAAGTTATACAGTCCTCAGGTTTAAACTGAATCGCTAATGAACAAAGAATTACCAAGTTCCAAAGGGCCTACAAACTAACATGGGCTCGCTATAACAAAAAGTGCATCTCGAGAGGCGCCAAATTGAGGCATTATATCACAAAGATTCTTCCAGAAGAAATCTACGCAGATGAAACAATAGTTATTGACGGTCATTAAAAAATCAGAGAAATAGAAAAACAAGAACGAAAAAGAATAAACTGTATCAAAAGACAAATACGATAACGGAAGAAATCAGACAACGACGAGCGAAGTTCTATGCACGTGATTACAGAATGAAACAGTCCAGAGTACCGAAGAAACTACTCGATATAATTATGAATAGTAAATGCGGAACAGAGTGGCTAAAAGAGGTCTAAAAAGATCTACAACAGATCAATATAAAAAATCTCGAAGATCGCACTGAATGTCGCTATAAAATCGCACATGTGAAGTTTGAGAAAAAGTCAAATCGTCAACCTGGAGTAAAATGAACAGATGAACAGAAGAAAGAGCATTCAGAGAGAATGAAGCGTTTTTGGGAGGCAAAAAAGATGAAACAAAAGTCCTAATAATTGCAAATTCAAGTTCAGTTACTCTCCACATGGGAAACAATCGTAATAATAATAATATCAAAGTACTCATGTCTCAAACTCGAACATTCTAACTTATAAAACGTTACTCTCATATGAGAATCAATGACGGTACCTGTTAAAACGGAAATTAAAAGCTTGATCCGTAAATCCGTTGAATATTTTCTAATCTATTTGTGTATTTATCATAATTTGGATTTCAGACGACCGACGCATACTCTAGTTTGGATCTCACAATAGAATTATACAAGGCAATAACAGACTCAAGTCGACCAAAAGGCCTAGTTATTCGTAATATGAAACCCAGATTTCTGCGAGCCTGTTGGATGATTCCTTCAATATGTAATCAAAGATTAGTTTCTTATAAAGGTTAACATCCAAATCATTCACTGAGCTGACTTCAGTCAAACATTGACCTGACAATGTCAAATTGGAAGATATAGGATTTTTACTTCTGGAGAAAAGAATATGATGGTATTAGCTCAAGTTTAGCTGCAACTTATTGACGTTGCAGTAGTCAGAGAATGCATTAAGATCGGACTGTAAAAGAGAATAATCGTTGAAGGATTTTATCTGTTTCGATATTTTGAGATCATCCGCATCTATATCTATATCGGTATATCTAAAACATTCGAAAATATCATTCAAAAACAAAAGAAGAAGAAGTGAACCAAGATGTGAATCCTGTGGTACACCTGATGTTACCGGTAATGAATTTGATCTGGAACCATTCACAACCACATACTGTCTTCGGTCGTTCAAATATGAAGCGAGAAGACCCAGGAGATTTCCATGCACCCCAAAATCTTCTAGTTTTGTCATGAGTGTTGGGTGGTGGACTCTATCAAAAGCCTTGGAGAAGTCAGTGTATATTACACATACAGATGTTCCTTCCTGGAAATTCCTCAATATCCGCTGTACGAAAGGCAGCAAGTTTGACACAACAGACCGACCAGAGAAAAATCCATATTGACATGGAGTTAGAAAAAAAAGATTTTTTGTGATTATGGACTCAAACATCTTACACATATGGCATAATAGTGAAATAGGTCTATAATTTTTTACATCGCTTTTATCACCCGACCTTACACCGGAACAACCTGTGCAACCTTCCATCTTGAGGGGAATTTCCCCTCAATTAAGCATTTATTGAAGATCATATGGAGCGGTAAGAGGATGGATGAAATGCAGTTCTTCGAAAATATTGGTGGTATACCATCCGGGCCAGGGCTCTTGTTGATATCTAAATTTTCAATGGCCTTTAAGCATTCCGCTTTGCTAATATGTGTATGTTGAAATTATATGGGCTATCAGACAACCTTACCGAGGAAGCGGTGGTCGACGGTTCAAATACATTATTGAAATGATCAAAAAGAGATTGGAAATCGATTGATTGTTAGTAGCCACTTTATCTTCCAGATGCATTTCAGCTGGCATTGATTTGCTAGATTTTTTATTAGATAGAAATGACCAGAAATACTTAGGATTATTTTTCATATTATTTTCGATTGATTGTACATAATTCCTATAATCAATTCTAGTATTTTCTTTAGCAATTTTTCGAAGTCTCGAAAAGTTATTATAATCCACAATATTCTTAAATTTCTTCCAATTCCTATGAAGTTTCTCCTTTTCCCTCATAATTCTGATAGTGTTTGGTGAAAACCAAATGGGTAAACGCGATTTTTTTCATTTCCCTACTCGGCACGCTGTCAACTATTACATCTTGAAGAATATCGTACAATTTTTTAATGGAGTCGTCAACATCGCAATTCGAGAACAAATGTAACCAATCAACCTTATTTAATCTATAATGGATGGATTCGTAGTTAGCATCAGAGAGTTTTTGTTTTATGTATGAATTATTGTTAAACCGTCTAAGAGACGTCAAGCTCAGATCTATTTCAAGCGCTAGGTGATATGTATCCTCAATTCCTCACCGACAAATGGGGTTAAGAAACCTCCCACGCTCACCACCGTCATGACAAGATCGAGTAATTTACTATTTGAATTTGAGACGTTTAAGTTCTGCTTTAAATTAAGCAATGAAAAGTTACCAACGAAACATTCACTAGAAGCATCAACGGCACTCAACGGATAAAGTGATTGAAAATTCTCTCCCCATTCCCACCTAAGCCTTGGCAAGTTGAAATCACCAAGTATTACAATTTCATCGTTCTCATTTTTCGCTACAATATCTTCCAAATTGTTAAAAAATGATATAAAATTATTCAAAACAGTATTGGGAAGAATATACACACAACAAATTTTCAATTTTGTACCACCACTGAGATCTACGGAGATCCATAGATCCTCAATAACAGAGTTTGTTGACCAACCTGGAATAGATTTCGATGTCAAATTATCCTTTCCAGCCATCACAATTCCACCACTATCACTTTTACCACTCAACACTTTGTCACGATCCCTCCTGTACCTATACATTGTAAGAAGCTGGGAAAAGCTCTGAAGCTCCCTGAACATGTTGGTAGTATAGTGTAAATTGTTTATACTTGAATGCGAATAAATACGTACAAAATTTTGAACGGACTAATTGGATGTTTTTTAATCTAGACTTGACAGGACTGTCTCATGGCAGACGTAAACAGCCCGAATGTCATCCGACTTTTGCACGAAAATTTTACCATCCTTTATCCAACAATATTTGTAGTCCAATCTTTTACAACAGTCTGCTTTTCTTGTGAACTGTTTTGAAATAATGTGAAAGATGTTCGTTTACATATATTGCACGAGCTTCAGCATTTGGTTGATGACCTTAGTGGTGAGATTTCGTCCTCCATTTCTCCGGAAAGCCGTTGAAAAAGCACTCCTCACAGATGAATTTGCAAATTTCACTGTAATATTTTTGGGAGTTCCTTTCACCTGGTCAGAAAATGGCGCAACTCGATGGATAGTCTGAATCTCAATCTCAGATACAGCGAAATTCACTTCGTGTCAGATTTTCTTAAGCACCTCGATCATATTCTCATTTCTTCGTTCCTGGACCCACATATCTCGATATTATTCGATCCACTCATTTGTTTCATCAATTCTACTTCGGATTAAAATAAGCTACATTCTTTTTTCACTGCCATCAACTCATGCTCCAGTCCGTCGACAGATTTCATGTAACACCTCACCTTTTCCATTTGCTCATTAAATTCGTCAATTTTATCACCGTAGAATTTCAAAGACTCAATGACCTCAGACTGACTAGCCTTAACCAATATAATATCCTTTAGCAACATATCCATTTTTGTAATGAGTTCCCCCATTTCAAGAGCTGGTATATTATTATTCGGAATAGACCGGCATTGTTTACAAGTCGAACCAAATCCTGAATCATCTGAGAGTTCCGCACATGTGGCCGGCAATCCGACACATTTCTTATGGAAGGAACTGTGACACTTGCCTTGACAGCTAATTCCTGGATTCCCATGATTTATCCCAGAAGAACATAGTGAACACTTGGCAGGCATTACGAGAAATTTATCAACTCTCTTTCGAAGAATCACGGCAAGTCTCTCACAAGGATTCGTAGAATCGAGGGGCTGATCGACCGTACTTGTCACCAGGCGTTCTCCAGATGTTGAAGAAAACGAAATTATAGCACTATTCCTTAAGACTCACTCAAAAAATCATCTAAAATTTGAATTAGTTTCGATAGTTTTTTAGTATTGCGTTTGTTTTGATCACTTGCGTATTCTCTATTGAATTATGATTGTAATGGTAATAAACTTTTCTTAAAAAACTTTCGATTCATCTGTCTAATATTGATGGACTTCGAAGAGCGCTCCACAACACAACGTCCACTTAGCCGAACCATTTTCTTAGCCGAAACTATATAGAGTATCCATAACGAGTATTTTTTTTGTTATCATTTACAATGATTACTTTTTCACGATCCTATCATTTATATTTCGGTCAGAAAATACCTTAAAAAGAAACAATAAATTTCCCCAACTTCAGCACGGTAACAGAGCGTGGTTTGTTGAATACTTGCCAATTGGAGGTATTTTGTAAGAAAATAGGGAGTATTTTTGTAAGTGGAAATGGTTCGGTTCACTTCCACTCAGGTAACTGGGCAGAATTTGAACTTCGGTGCTATGTTAGCACTTACAGTTTCGGGCAGAAGTTCTGCCGTCACATTAATGCATATCACCTTGACACAAACGCTCAAAACTTGGGTTATACTTGTTCAGAAATGTTTTTAAACCAAAGTTACAAAAAAAAACAACAAAAGACACGATTATAAATTATTCAATCGCCCTTATATTTTGTAGCTATAACATTTGGTCGGATTCACGATATCATTTTTATCATATTTCTGATCGAAGGCGAGTGCACTCAGAAAAATATAGTAAATGTACCGATAATATTCCAGTTAATTCATACTGTTACGATTAAGGCCAATCGGTTTCTCTACAATCTACTAGTAATGGGCGATATAGCGGCCTCTACGTTTTAGAGATAGAACCTCCCAGAATAGCACGTTCGAGAAACCTGATTGGGTAAATAAGGCCCAACGTACTCTACAAGGACCAAATCTGGTTGCCCAAGCGACGCTGATGGCCCCATGGTACTTACGCCGAGGTGCACTCTGCAGAAAATCCAGAAACATATTTCCATTTCCGGTGGCACGAATTCTTCAGACTTTACAGGAGCCAACAAACGAAGTTCTCGACCATCTGGAGAACATACCTCTTCGTATCCGCTAGCGTGCGTGATTAGTGGCGCAGTGCGCGAAAATGTGCGGTGCGCTAAAAGTCAAATGTGCGCGAGTGGATAAGCGTGAAATATAGACAATCATTTTATTTTTATCACTTATTTCATAACATCTGAATACTATAATATTTCATGTCATACCATATACATTATCTAATTAATTTTATATCATCTTACATGGGTAAAGTTTTCTGTGGTTTCCTTTACCATTAAATGCCCGACGAATTTAAAATCGGACATTTAACCAAATGGCACGTAATAAACAAGTCGACCATAGACGCAAAACAATTGTACCAAAACGAATATTTTTTTTTCTTTTTTTACGTATTATGTTTAAATACCTAGGGTTGAAGAAGGTCACGAGACCTTATAACTTCCCACAGTGTAAAATATTATAATAAACACATGAAATGTAATTATAGAAAAGATAAATGAACGTTTTGAGTTCGAGTTTGACGACAAGGAAGTCAGTCAGTTACAAACGGTAATAATGAGGGTTTAGTTACAGTTAGTGACGGTCAGAGTGGTAAGTAATGGTCAAGTGTAAGTTAGAGTTACACTTACAGTGAATAGTAGAGAAAAGTGGCGTTTTACAGTATTTATTATCATTCAGTTTAGTAAATAAAGAATTGACTGTTGATTTGTAAATTAAATTATTGGATTTTATCCGGCAAACCCAAAACTCAACAATATTAATAATTATAATATCATAACTAGATATTAGGTAAAATATGCCATTACTCCTGAGAATAGCTTAAATATGCATATGCATATAATCCGGTCACTAATTACAACGATGAATATAACAGGAGACACTCCACTTGAGGTTATGAGGTACACTCATGCGAATAAAGTAATATGTGAACACAGCTGTGAGTTGCACAGATTACATGATGCTTCTGTGTAAAATATAATCCATGGTTTGTGTAAAAGTAGATTCCTGAAGATGACATAGTGACATACCTCGAAGCTAGAGAAACGTGTCGAATAAATTGAGAAAGTACGATTACAATGGAACACGTCAAAGTGATTTGCCGTATCTATTTTTAATAAACAAAATATTACAAATTAAAAAATTTTTATTATAGAGTCGTTACCTGATCAATAGGTGATTAATATCCTTCTCTCAAATATAATTGGAAATCAGTTCGTAAGAGAGGACTATTGATAATTTAACCAACTAAATATAAATAAAAATAACTAAATTATATACCTATGAGGGTATGATAACTCAATACCAGATATTTGCCAAAGGTAAAAATATTTGTGGTCTATCAGAAGTCGTCGTAGCGCGCACATGTGCCTCGAATTATATCTGATCGATTATTTATTTAGTGTGAAAAAATCAGTCGGTTGAGTGAAGTCATAAGAAAATAAAAAGTTGCAGGTGAGACAGGCCCGGACCTGGCCAATTCACAGGAGGGGCTGCTGGGGCCTCCGTAGCGAATAATTCCTCCACTTACTCCTCTATCGTTAGCAGAATGAATTATCCTTCGAAAAATCAAGCGATTATCTTATCGACAGTCGAAGAACTAAAAACCCAGGACTATATATATGCCATTGGATCTTTATTATCTCCTAAAAACATCTCCCACGCCTCTAGAATAGTCAATAACAGAATTTGCATTTACCTATCTAGTTCCGAACAAGTAGACAAGCTCATTAATGCTCACAAATCAGTCTCAATTAAAGGACACCAAATCGAAATTCGCAGACTCATCACCCCAGCTCAACGTTTGGTAATATCGAATGTATCCCCGACGATTCCAAATGATATCTTAGAAAAACATATTTCCATCTTGGGCCTTAAAAAAGTCTCTCAAATAACGGCTCTCCGAGTAGGTAATATGGATCCAGAGTATAGTCATATCTTAAGCTTCAGACGTCAAGTGTTTATTTCGCCTACCGATAACATTTCTGTTCCAGACTTTCTACTGCTTGAATACGATAATAACTCGTACAGAATTTTTCTTTCAATCAACGGCCTTAACTGTAGTTTATGCAAATGCACTGGGCATAGCGATCCTGACTGTACATCCCAAAGAGCAGAAGCGGTAAGTCCTGCCGTTCTTGTCGAAGAAATTCCGCATACTGAAACACATGAAGTGATGATACATGCTCCACCTAATACTTCTAATCGATTCCAGAATACAACAGAAACCGAACAAAAATCTACCCTACAGATAAAAAAAGAACAGCAAATCTCATCACAATCATATATTACATCGACTAAAAGACAACTCTCCTCGACTCCTGAAATTATCAACGCTCCGGAAACTGTTCCACCCTTTCCAAAGCCGACTAACATGCCGTCTAAGAGAAGCAAATCCTCAACAGTAATGGAAGATATGGCATCTATCCTGAAACCTATTGAGAAACTCATTGAGGAAAGAAATCCTCCATTCTTCTTGAGCTTCGTGGAAACATGTGCTCTCCTGGAAAACTGCTTCAACTCTAATCACCCTGAATTAATTATTAAAAATTTTACAGACGACTCTTCGAAAATAATTGAACTACTTAACGAAATCCATCAAAACATACACAACAGAAGGATGAAGAATAATATTACTAGGTTGAAAAGAAAGTTATCAATCAATACCAGTTTCTCTACTACAGAAGATGAACCTGATCTGTCTGCAACTCAGTAATAAATCAAGGAATGTTCATATTGCAATGGAATATTAATGGTTACTTCTGCCATAACGAAATGCTAAAGTTATTGCTAGATGATTTTTCTCCCCTTGTCATTTGCATTCAAGAAACTCATTTTTCTCAAGATAATTTCTCTACGCTACGACATTATCGAGGTTTTTATAAATCCAGAACTAACCAACAGAAGAAAAGCGGCGGAATATCTATTTTCGTAAAAAACAATATAGAATGCTCCGAAATTCCAATCACTACTAACCTAGAAGCTGTTGCAGTCTCAGTTGTACATCACAAAAAAATAAATATATGTAATCTATATATTCCTCATCCAAATCTCATAAATTTCCATGACGTTGAACAATTTATAAAACAGATTCCCTTGCCTAGAATAATTGTAGGCGATATGAACTGCCACAATCTATCATGGGGTTCGATCTTCAGCGATCCATATGGTCAAGAATTACTAGATATAATCAATAGTGAGAACCTAATCATTCTCAATAACGGCACTTCAACTCGCTTCAATGCAGCAAATGGAAACTGTTCAGCAATCGATCTCTCGTTATGTGATCCTTCTCTCGCAACATCTTTAGAGTGGGATGTAGCTGATGAACTTCATGGTAGTGATCACTTTCCAATTTTTGTTAGGATGTGCGAGGATGAAGATCAGCAGTGCATGAATTTTCCAACCTGAAATCTTAAATCTGCATAAATGGGAAATATTCCCAAATGGGAATGCAATATATATAGTGCATTCAATCGACCAAGCCAGTTTAAATTTCAATATAGATGATGATATTATTATTACTATTCGGTCCTTCAATAAAATGATTCTGGATGCAGCATCATCATCTATCTCGAAAAATATTGAATCCAAAAGGCCTCGTGTACCTTGGCGGAATGATGAAATTAAAATAGCACTGAGAGCTAGCAAACATGCGTTCAATATTCTGAAAAAACATAAAACCCCTGAAAATTTGGATAATTTCAGAAACCTTAGAGCTAAATCCAGGCTACTTATTAAGAAAAGTAAAAAAGAATCGTGGCAGAGATATGTCAGCACAATTAACCCGTCGACTTCTATGTCATTAATTTGGAGGAAAATTCGAAAAATTAAGGGACAAAAAACTCACCAGCAGATCAATACTTTAATAAAAAGTGATGAATTTATATCTTTAAAATCAAAAATACCTGAAGTTCTTGGGGATTTTTATGAAAACAATTCCAACGATAATAACTACAACCCGTCATTTCAAATATACAAACGATCATCTGAAGAAATTGAAATTCCAACTCGTAATACAAACGGCGAATTAAATCTACCGATATCTCTTCAAGAATTAGAATACTGTCTTAACATATCCAAATCGACTAGTCCGGGCCCGGACGATATACCGATAATATTTATACAAAAACTTCCATTTCGATGCAAACTAATATTAGTCGACATATTCAATAAAATATTTTCGAAGCAACACTTTCCAGACATATGGTCCACAGCCATAATTGTTCCTCTCCTTAAAACAGATAAAAAAAGAACGAATACCTCCTCATACCGACCAATATCACTAACTTGCAGTATGTGTAAATTGTTAGAAAGAATTCTGAATTACAGGCTTAAATGGTACTTAGAAAAGCATAGCCTAATATCTCCGCAGCAAAGCGGTTTCAGATCTTCTCGAGGTACAATTGACAATCTCGTCGCATTGGAATCTGAAATTCAATTGGCTTTTAAAAATAATCAACAGGTATACGCAATTTTCTTCGATATTAAAAAAGCTTTCGAAACAACTTGGAAGCACCGAATTATAAAAATAATGTACGACTGGAACATAAGGGGTAACATATTAGCATTCGTCAAAAACTTTCTGAATAATCGATCATTTCAGGTTAGAGCTAATGGTTTTCTTTCATCTAAACGGCAACAAATAAATGGCACCCCTCAAGGAGCAACAATTAGTACCACGTTATTTCTTATTGCTATAAATGAAATAATAAAGGACATTAGACTTCCGGTAAAGGCAATTTTGTATGCGGACGACTTATTGATATACACAACGGGATCGAATGAGAGGACAGCGGAACACTTACTCCAAAAAGCCGTAGATCAACTGGTATATTGGACATCTCGTTCGGGTTTTGTCTATTCGACAGAAAAGACATGTTATATGATATTCCAAAAAAGAAAACGAGTTAGTGTATTGAACTTGAGTCTATATGGTAATCAAATGAGGAAATGTGAAGATATTAAATTTTTAGGATTGATCTTTGACAGTCAGCTCAACTGGAAGAAACATATTAACAGCTTAGTTCAGTCAATACAATCTTCTCTGAACTTACTGAAAATTCTGTCCAATACTTCGTGGGGGGCTGACACTGGCTGTCTGCTGTTCTTATATAGGTCGACTATAAGAAGCAAGATTGATTACGGATCTATCTGCTGTAATTCCGCCAACAGATCATTGTTGACAAAATTGGATACTATCCAGAATTCTGCCATAAGAATTGCATTGGGTGCACTTAGAACAAGTCCAATCCAGAGTTTGAGAACCATTGCACATGAACCTGAATTAGAACTTCGTCGCGAATATTTATCAATTTGCTACGCTGCCAAAATCTCCGGAAACACTCAAAACCCTGTGCATAGTATTTTATTTCCATATACCAACGTATTTCGAAATCAAAAAAATAGGAAGGTATCGCTTTCAGAGCGGGTTAGTAGGAGTAATTTTAACGCAAACTATTTCAATCACACTCTCCCTTACCAGTACATCTCTACGCCTTGGTCTGTGGATACTCCTGATATCAATTTATTTTTAATGCGAACGTCGAAACATTCTTCAACGGCCTCACACTTCCAAATGTTGTTTTTGGAAACAACATCTAAATATCATGGATTTAATAAATTGTATACGGACGCGTCTAAGTCCAATAAGGGGTGCGCGGCAGCGGTAATAATGCATGATACTAAACTCGCCGTTCGTCTACCGTCACATTGCAGTATATATACAGGAGAAACGTTTGCTATATTGGAAGCATTAAAATTATGCAAGTCCAATGGAGGTAGAAACGTCATAATAACTGACTCATTCAGCGCTCTTAAAGGAATTAAGCATATTTATTCAAACCACCCCATTGTAACATCTATCAGAGAGGAACTAGGTAACTTGCAGAGACGAAAAATTATTGTTAAATTCATGTGGGTTCCATCACATATGGGCATTAAAGGTAACGTCGAAGCTGACCAACTCGCAATCCACGCATCATCAGATCGAAATGCTACAACAATTTTACATACTCCAGCGTCTGACATAAAATTGTTAGCCAAAGAGCATATTTTCAAGAAATGGCAAGGAAAGTGGGATCAAACTAATGATAAATTAAAACTTATAGTGAATTCAGTGCGACATATACTTCCGCTTCCGTCGAACCGTATGGACCAAGTGAAGTTAACGCGCTTACGAATCGGCCACACGAAATTAACCCACGGCTACATATTTGAAAAATATGTAGCCGTGGGTCCTCCTTCTGTGTGTGAGACGTGTCAAGTCCCTCTAACAGTGTATCATATTCTCTGTGTTTGTGAAGACTATAGTGAGGAACGAAAATCTCAAGATCTGAACACTGACTTGAAAACGTCATTGACTGTAAAATGAAAAAATACCATCACGTTTTTGAAAAATTTAAATCTGTTTAAATCCATTTAACCTCTCTTATTTATCATTAATTTGTTTTGTATATATCTCTGACTGTACCACCGCTAATAACCCTCCGTGGTTGATGCGGGTAAATTCAATTAAAAAAAAAATATTTGTATTGACAAATCAATGATGCTATGACGAGGAAGATTGAATTTCCACCAATACATAAAAAATACATCAAAAAACACAAATATTCATATCAAACTATATGAACTATGTGAGCGGAAGGTCTGAGAAAACTGAAAGAAATTTAAGTCGCACATTATAATGAAGAATTATCTTGATAAAGGATGCACGGTTTGCATGGACAATTGCTATTACTCCCTTAATTTTACAAAACCTCTAAATACACGAAAAACTTACGTGTGTGAAATCCTACGAAATAAGAGAAAAAGAACCCACAAAGATGTGGTGAATAGTAAACTACAAAAAGGGGAGTGCTTTTAGCAGCGAAATGGTTCTTTTACTGTATGCAAATGGACAGACAAACGAGATTTCATACATGCATAGGCAACACTTTGTGTTGAAGATTATTCCAAGAAGTTGCACAAACTATAAAATATTTTTTCATTATTTGAATTTGAATTAATTTTTTGTTAGCTTTTTAATAATTTTTTTCAATGCAAACCCGCATTGATTGTTTTTACTAGGAGCTTTATCTATCTATATTAACACTATTCTAAGTTCAATCGAAGCTGACGAAAATGGTAATCAAACACAGTACGAGATCAGTCGTAGTTGGCGTCCTGAAGGAGGACGTAAATTACGAGTTATCTCGTAGTTGGCAGTCGACGTGTTAATGCTGCTTTGTCTCGAACATTTCTTCTTACTACAATTCTGCTATCAATATTTATAGACTGAATTGATTCTTCAAAACTACCCTCTTCTAGTTCTTTTTCTAGTAGTCTTTTATAGGATCTCTGTATTTTATCCTGATGTCTCTTCTTCATTATTTGACGAATCATGAATATCATTTCGTTGTTCCTTCCTAAGCATTCATTCTGCATTGAAGTAACATAATATGTCTTATAATGTAAGAGATACATTACTAACCGAAACGTCGTGTGAATTCTATTTCTAATTCAAGCATCCGTCTGTTCATCGCCGGTAAGATTTTATTCATTTTATTTTATATTACTTCTGTTTTTATTCTCATTTTATAATTCTGTTCCAGCTCTCACGACATTAATTACACAGGCCTACAACGATTTTGGTGCCGGGGATTTTAGACCTGATTTTTAGGCGATATCAAAAATGTTACCGGTTTTTTCATATCAGTTCTAGTTCCCGAGATAAAAAAATACACTTTTCACAACAAAAAATTTATTTTATCAGCAATATACTTCAAGAAATTGCCTTTTGGGTGATTTTTTTTTAGTGAAACTGACTTGGACAATCTCGCATGATTCCCCAGCAATATAATAAAAGTGTTCCACCTTTCTCGGTATCTATTCTCCATCGTCTTTATACCTTGTAGGAAACGTTCTCCTTGCTCTTTGCTTAGATCTCCTAAATTGTGTTACAATTTAGCTATATGACTATTGAGATAGTGTAATTTATACTCATATTACACCCTAAATCTTTGAAACGAACTAGCATTTCCTCTACTAATTCTATATAGTTGCCTTATTATTTCCAAGGAAATTTTGTGCAACTGCTACAAATGATTTCCACGCAAGTCTTTCACAGATCATTCATTGAAATCTCCAAAATTAGTGGTGTATTTCATTAATCGGTCAAAGATACCTGCTTTCAGTACTTAAACCAGAATATTTCTGTGAAATAAAATGAAAACATTCACCATTTCTGTCGAGTTGCTAAATTAGAACTAATGAATTGCTTCATTAGTTCTAATTTTATATGCAATGGCGGAAGAAACTAATTCTTTTTTTTAATTCTAATTTTTTCTCTCGAAACTAATCGTTTATTGATAACATTCCTTTCCCCAACAACAAGAGCATCTCGTCAAACCCATGAAAGTCAGCAAACCACTCAAATTACAGCAATACACAAAATTTTCATCAGATAATAAAACTGCAATAAGCTTCGTTCTCTCGTGCGATATGTAGTCACTCGAACGTCTGAGGAAAGGCAATTTTTTCCTTTTAATCTTGAGGCTAGTATTTCAGCACGTTCCTTAGAAAGGTCTAAGTCTATGAAGAAGGCATTAAGCTTGCGGCGGCTAATGAATCTATCAATTAGACCAAACAGGAAAAAGAAGAAAAGTTGACTGCGCATGCTCTAGGGCGGCTAAGGAATCTATCAATTAGACCAAGCAGGAAAAAGAAGAAAAGTTGACTGCGCATGCTCTAGATGCAACCTCAGGAGAAGACAACAAGATCTCTTCCTAGTCCGGCTACGAGAGTCAAACGGTAAACATCGTTCTATCCTGCTAAAGTATTCAGTTGTAAATAGTTGTTAGATAAAGTGTTTATACTAAACAGAGTTTGGGTATACATCCTAAGAAAACCCAACAAGTTCATTCTGCGAAAATGGCTTAGGATTTGATTTTTTTCCGCAGTATTCAAAGTCACCATTCCCAAGAAATAGGTATTTCAGCTTGATCCTCCTGAGATTTCGGCAATACCCAGTGAAAAACTGGTATTGGAACATCCTCTGAATGAGGAATAGGTATTTGTGCTTAAGAAATATTAGGGTTTTTTTATGGCAATTTTTTTTGTTGATTTCGACTATATTAGTCATACAAAAGTAACAGAGTCCTCATAATGATATTTTGTTCTCGACATATCATAGGCACTCCAAACTTCAAAGACTTACGTGTCCCTTTCTCCCATTGTCGCAAATGTTCTATGCATATTTTACTTACACTATGAGGCGCCCACACTTTTTCTTGATGTTGAATTTCAATATCGAAGTAAACAAAATACAAATAAATGACCCGCAGTTTTTGTAATCAATTTGCGCTGATCTTTCACCATATTCACCACAACCATAACAAAACATATCAGGATGGTTAACACAACATCTGGACGAGCTAGCCACAATGAAATAGTAACATAAACACTATCGATGTTATCGTAATAGTGACTATTTACGAATAAGACCGGTAAATATTTAAAATGAGGGTAGTAGAAAAACTAGAGCTGATGAGTTGAAATGGCATATGTAAATATATTGTACATCAACTACTTTATCGACCATAGGCCAAAAAAAAATTTTTTTGTAGGCCTGTGTTATTAATCATTTTCAAGTTTTTCAGTTTAATCCGATTAATATTACCATTTAATTTTCATCAATTTATCCATTTAATTTGATTATTTTTATTCTCATTTTATAATTCTGTTCCAGCTCTCACGACATTAATTATTAATCTTTTTTAAGTTTTTCATTTTAATCCGATTAATGTTACCATTTAATTTTGATTTATTTTTCTATTATCTTCTATTTAAATTTCTTCTTTATTTCTATTTAAATTTTATTATTTATCTATTTAATTTGATCATATATGTATATTGTCAAGAATTTGAAATTGAGTTTATAGACAATGGAAGTCCGACAAAATACTGAAAATTTTGTAATGGACTTTTCTCGTCGACTCAGATCAGGCAGTATAACAAATGGATAATCCAAAAATGAAAATATTCTTTATTATTTACAATTTAAATATATATTCAAAACAATAATTCAACCAAAAATATATTCTACTAACATATGGATAATCCAAAAATGAAAATATTCTTTAATATTTACAATTTAAATATATATACAAAACAATAATTCAATCAAAAATATATTCTACTAGCATAGTTTTCCGTGGATAACCAGCAACGGTGCCTGGACGGTACGATTCAAATATGCTCTTACCTTCTGCCGTTCGAAAGCGCCCCTCGCTGCTTCGCCGACCGCCTCAGTGGGTCAAAGTACGACCTGCAAAGAGAACGGCGTCGCCCGGAGTCAACACCTCCGAACAGACGGATGAGGGACAAGGAAATGATCCGATCAACACTCGGCCCACGGAGAAGCTCTTCGGAGTCAACACCTCCGTGAGAACCAAAGAAGAACCGATCAACACTCGGTCCCAAGGAGAAGCCCTCCGGACTCAACACCTCCACGAGAACAGGGAAGGAAGGGTGGAGGAGAAATACCCAGTTTCCAGGGAAGAACTCTCCAAAGTCAACACCTTCAGTGAACTGAACTTCTGAGTGTCGTGCACCTGGTTTTATACTCATCGGTCCCTACTCTCGTTACTCCTTCTCTTCGTACGGTGGCACGGTAGGGACCTGCGCGATGTTCACTTGTTTATCTCACATTTTGCGCTCGCGTGTTCTTCCACCGTTACAATTTTCATATTCACATCACTTGAATTTTCAAAGAGTTCATAATCGCTACTATCCTCGCCAAAATTTTCGTCAAATTCTGAATCGGTGGACTTTTCTTATCCTTTGTTTATTATATTATTGATTTCTTGATAAATTAATTTTAACATTTATAAAACTAATTTTTAAAACTATGCACTTAAATAAGAGTTTTTAATAATATAAAGTGATAAAATCAAATTGTTATTTTTCGCCCGATTTCTGAAAATTATGGTGGTAGTTAATGTGTTTATAAACACGTTATTCATACACGTTGGCACTTATAGGTGCCAAAAAAATTAGAAGATTCTGTGAATACAGAAGCTACTGAAATAACAGAGACGAGAACCACTAAGCTATGGGTTTGATTAATTTGCTCACTGTGGGAAGATATTAAAGGACATCCCTGTCTACGTAAGCTGTCTAAAATTTCTTGCCTTCTTTTAAAACAAATATATTGAATCTGTAATCAATGTAAATGATATTATCTTTCCAATTATTCTCCTCTTATAATGGTTAGATATATATATATATATATATATATATATATATATATATATATATATATATATATATATATATATATATATATATATATATATATATATATATATATATATATATATATATATATATATATATATATATATATATATATATATATATATATATATATATATATATATATATATATATATATATTAAAAACAAGGTGTGTCAGGCTGAAAATGAAGTTAAGAGTTTACGGTATTTACCTGAGATGTGTGTAACATCTAATAACTTGAACTACGCCGTTCTGATGAGAGCCAATTAGCTTGAAACATATGTAAACGGCTGTTACAAATAAACAAACAACGTAAATCTCAGGTAAATACCGTAAACCCTTAACTTAACTATATATATATATATATATATATATATATATATATATATATATATATATACTCTCGTAGCCGGACTAGGAAGAGATCTTGTTGTCTTCTCCTGAGGTTGCATCTAGAGCATGCGCAGTCAACTTTTCTTCTTTTTCCTGCTTGGTCTAATTGATAGATTCCTTAGCCGCCCTAGAGCATGCGCAGTCAACTTTTCTTCTTTTTCCTGTTTGGTCTAATTGATAGATTCATTAGCCGCCGCAAGCTTAATGCCTTCTTCATAGACTTAGACCTTTCTAAGGAACGTGCTGAAATACTAGCCTCAAGATTAAAAGGAAAAAATTGCCTTTCCTCAGACGTTCGAGTGACTACATATCGCACGAGAGAACGAAGCTTATTGCAGTTTTATTATCTGATGAAAATTTTGTGTATTGCTGTAATTTGAGTGGTTTGCTGACTTTCATGGGTTTGACGAGATGCTCTTGTTGTTGGGGAAAGGAATGTTATCAATAAACGATTAGTTTCGAGAGAAAAAATTAGAATTAAAAAAAAGAATTAGTTTCTTCCGCCATTGCATATAAAATTAGAACTAATGAAGCAATTCATTAGTTCTAATTTAGCAACTCGACAGAAATGGTGAATGTTTTCATTTTATTTCACAGAAATATTCTGGTTTAAGTACTGAAAGCAGGTATCTTTGACCGATTAATGAAATACACCACTAATTTTGGAGATTTCAATGAATGATCTGTGAAAGACTTGCGTGGAAATCATTTGTAGCAGTTGCACAAAATTTCCTTGGAAATAATAAGGCAACTATATAGAATTAGTAGAGGAAATGCTAGTTCGTTTCAAAGATTTAGGGTGTAATATGAGTATAAATTACACTATCTCAATAGTCATATAGCTAAATTGTAACACAATTTAGGAGATCTAAGCAAGGAGAACGTTTCCTACAAGGTATAAAGACGATGGAGAATAGATACCGAGAAAGGTGGAACACTTTTATTATATTGCTGGGGAATCATGCGAGATTGTCCAAGTCAGTTTCACTAAAAAAAAATCACCCAAAAGGCAATTTCTTGAAGTATATTGCTGATAAAATAAATTTTTTGTTGTGAAAAGTGTATTTTTTTATCTCGGGAACTAGAACTGATATGAAAAAACCGATATATATAAAGTGATAGAATCAAATTGTTATTTTTCGCCCGATTTCTGAAAATTATGGTGGTAGTTAATGTGTTTATAAACACGTTATTCATACACGTTGGCACTTATAGGTGCCAAAAAAATTAGAAGATTCTGTGAATACAGAAGCTACTGAAATAACAGAGACGAGAACCACTAAGCTATGGGTTTGATTAATTTGCTCACTGTGGGAAGATATTAAAGGACATCCCTGTCTACGTAAGCTGTCTAAAATTTCTTGCCTTCTTTTAAAACAAATAAATTGAATCTGTAATCAATGTAAATGATATTATCTTTCCAATTATTCTCCTCTTATAATGGTTAGATATATATATATATATATATATATATATATATATATATATATATATATATATATATATATATATATATATATATATATATATATATATATATATATATATATATATATATATATATATATATATATATATATATATATATATATATATATATATATATATATATATATATATATATATATATATATATATATATATATATATATATATAAAAATATATAGATGTGTCAGGCTGAAAATGAAGTTAACAGTTACACACTGTATACCTGAGATTTATTGTTTGTTTATTTATAACAGCCGTTTACATATATATGTAAACGGCTATATATATATATATATATATATATATATATATATATATATATATATATATATATATATATATATATATATATATATATATATATATATATATATATATATATATATATATATATATATATATATATATATATATATATATATATATATATATATATATATTCTTACTTTTTGGTTGTTCATATATGGTAAAATATGGTTGTAATATAGGATAAAGAATAGACTATATATCGTCCCAGTAACAACGTTGACCAATCTTTAGCAACCTACAAATAATTTTGTAGTAGAAGTATGCACCATATGCAAATTTCAAAGCTGAAAAAACTATATCCAAACAAAGCTATTTTACTTAATTCCTAGGATTATCTTAATTGAAATGTTCGTTGAAATCATCAAACATAAGAATGAAAAGCTGGCTCAAAAGTGTATAAAGATATGAAAATGTAATAGTCAAATTGATTGCAAATAAAATGCTGATATTAAAATATTACTTCAGAAATCCTCCCCTAAAACTCCTTTTTCCTGCAATAACTTCTCATAATTGTATAAGGATATTGGAAGGTTAAAGAAGAGAGTACTTAAATGAAAAATAATATTCCAACAATAAAAAAAAATAAAACTGATAAAAAATAATCGTTTTCTCATGGTTGCATTCTTAAAGCGCCATCTAGTCTTACGGTTTCTCCATTCAACATTGGATTATTGATAATGCTCTCTACTAACAGAGCGTATTCATTTGGATTTCCCAATCTCTGTGGAAATGGAACAGATTTTTCTAAAAAGGCTACCACCTTATCTGGCAAAGCTGAGAACATAGGTGTTCTGAAAAGTCCTGAAAGGTATACACAAAAAAAATAAAAAATTAATATTCTCAAAGAGTACAATGAATAAATGATAATAGTTAAAAATTAATAACTGAAAATTGTGACTAACAGGGTAAATAAAGTTAACCTACCACATACTTCTGAAAACAATAATTATTGAAGGTTATGGTCTCTCGCAAAACGCTTGGTGGGGCAATGTTGGAAAGTATAACAATATAATTCAAAACACTTGGTGAAATCCACAAAATTATTCAATTCACCATATATTATTATATACATTTCTCTCTATCAACATTAGCACATCAAGATATTCTATAGACATAATAATTCGTTTTACTATTTTGATAATATTGAAATGATGATAATTTCGACCTCTACACGGTCATTATTGTTCACGTTCATCAAAAATTTAAAAGCAATCCTGTTGAAGTGTTGTGAGCAAAGTTAGTTATTGCGTTAATCACTATACTCTTATAAAAAAAAACTCAGGTAATATAGATTTTTTACTGACACTATAAAGCTAATAAACTCTTCTTGCAAATAGGTTTCAGGTGGTAGAAGTCGCCGGGGTGAAGTCACCGGAAAGAGACGTTTCCATTAGAGTTTCACGGGGATCCATTTTGTGTCCAATCTTGTTACTCATTTATATTAATGATTTACCTGTAATTTACCACTAAAACCGGGTATACTCTTTTCGCTGATGGCGCAAGGGTGTACTCTAAAGATGACAATTTGCAGAGGCGTGGAATGGATGTATTGAAACTCAAATCAGAGCAGAGCGCTGGTTTTGCTCGAATATTCTACTCCTGGACAAAGAAAAAGCAAAAAGAATGGTATTTTCAATGAGGAATACAAGTTTCAAATCAGGAGGGAAAAACAGTGAAGTTTTTGGGTGTGATGTTAGACCCCAAACTGATATTGATAACTTTTGTGTCAGTGATTCAGTTGAACAGCCTATTCATTCTATTTAATTCTTTTCTTTCTTATGCAATTTTGGTTTGGAGTCACTCAGCTGTTTCAGAGGTTGTTTGGCCTACAAAGAAAGGCTACTAGGTTGATGTGTGGCATCTCATATAAAAATGATTGTCGGCTGGTTTTTATTAGACTTGGTTCTTCATTCTGACATTGCCTTGTTCGTTCGGCTTGGAAAATCTCTTCACAAAGGGACTCTTTCAAACCCATAGATATGTTTTCTATTATGACATGCCTCTGCCTAAGATTTTAAGGTAAAAGATTTAATCTGCCTAAGATTTAGGCAGAAGTTATTACCTGCCTATTGCGACGATATCAGGATGTACTGAGTTCTTTGGCCATAAAATTTTATAATGTGATAGCAGGAGAGATGAAAGACTTTTCATATAATAATTTTAAACACAGAACTAAGAGCTTTTTAATTGAGATGCATTTTCACTGAGATTAATTCTCAGTGAAAATGCATCAATTTTTCATCAATTCTGTACATTAATTTTTGAATTTCAAATTTTGACATTTTTTATTTTTACATTTTATATTTTGTACACTATTTTTACTATATTCTTTCGAAGTTTATAAGAATATTATATGTACTTAACATTAAATGAAGTATTGACTATGTTGTGTGTTGAGCACAATGATATATCAATGTCAATCATAAAGAAGTCCATGAATTTTATTCGAAAACCTCTTACTTTCATAATAACTACATCCTTAAGGAAAGGAATTTTCCTTGATAATTTAGAAATTCCTGTTGGGAAATCGTTATAAAAGAAAGGTGATCTAAATGATTCAACAATCGCCCCATCAGCATATTGCGCACATTCTCTAAGATTTACGAGAAAGTATTGATATTTCGCATCATAGGTTTTTTTTTAAATATTCAATGTAATTTGCAAACGCCAATAAGTGCAGGAAAGTGCAGGAAGGCCAAAACAGCTATGTCTGAATTGATTACTACTAGGGTAGTTTTAGCTTTAGAGTAGGAAGAAATTCATAAGGCCCAATTGGCTGGTTCAATTGAGTTAGGCACGGGCTGCTTTTGAAGAAGTAAGCACTGTCCTGTATTAGGAATGTAAATAGGGTTGGTACCTGTTACTTGAATGTAAGTTATTCAAGTAACTGGTACCAAAGAGTTTCATTTAACGCTTAGAGAAGCATATTGAGCTCTCTTTCATTTGTTTTGTTTATTCATGACATACCTGCACTGTTCTCTGGTCTCAAGTAATAATGTATGCCGACCACACTAATTTAATGTTTTTTAAAATTTACCCGAAGAGCATTGGGTAATGGCATTGAATGCTTCTGATGGATTCTGTGCCGCCACAAATGACTTAGTGTTGAATGGAATTAAGACTGATAGCACTCACTCATGATTGATCAAACCATGTTTGATCCAGTATTCCTAAGGCATTTAAATTTGAAAAATCGTTTATTAAGGTGAATAATTCCGTGAAACTTTTAGACATTCATGTAGACTCTCATTTGAAATGGAGGCTCAGGTGCGCATAACTTATTTCTATTATAGGAACCAAAATATCTGGACGGTGTTCCTGTTTATATAGCCTATTTTTAGTAGCAGCCTATAAGAACAAAATACACTGTACGCCGCTATTAAACTGTTTAATTGTCTCAATGGCCATGTCCAAAAAATTTGTGAATATAAATTATTCAAAAAAAGTTATAGGAATTATTAATAAGTTTTGAACCTCATTTGTTGAACAAACTTTTTCCTTTTTGCAAGCCACCCATATAGTAGCACTGAATAATTGTTTCTTTTAGGCTTTTTTCAAAATGGTGATATGTATTTTCGTTTTCACTTTTCACTTTTCACTTCACCTTTGAGATTAAAGCTTTTTTATCTGAATCATTTCTATTACGTAGTTTTGAATTATACTATTACTCTTGATAATAATTTACTTCTAACATGAAATTTATAAAAAATATTTTGAATTTATCGAAAAGAGACTTGGAAAATGATAATCAATAAAAAATAAACTACAAACTGCAATTACCTGGAGCTATAGTAACAACTCTAATTCCTTGACCAGCTAAATCCCTTGCTAATGGCAAAGTCATTCCTACAATACCTCCTTTAGAAGCTGAATATGCTGCTTGACCCATTTGTCCTTCGTAAGCTGCAACACTAGCAGTGTTAATAACAACACCACGTTCACCATTTTCGTTTGGCTCATTTTGGCCTATCAAACCAACACCCAGTCTGATAACATTGAAAGTTCCAACAGTATTAACCTAAAACACAGGATCTAATTGTTTCATTCTTATTGCAAAGATATGCTTTTTGTTTACAAATATGTTGAATAAACGCCAATATCAAATTACAAAAAAGCCATTAGAAACAGTTTTCCTGTGAAAAAGAATAATTTGATATTTTGTCTCTCGGTAAATACAAATAACGTATTTTTATGAAATTATTTTTCATGGGTACGTTAAGATACCAGTGCCCTAAAATATGTATTATCTTGGATTTCGAATAACGAGTTATTTGAGATACAAGCTGTCGAGCAAGCGAAGTTTTGTTTTGAAATATAAGCGCCATTTGAAATACGAGAAACGGCCAGCACATGGTCCACCCAGTTTACTGTTCTGCGCCTGCGACTGCGCTTGCTTCGACCTGCACTAGTGTGCTTGTTTATCTCGCTGTGTAAGCAGCTTAGTTTTTCTCGGGTATTGCGCTTTTTGTGCATTTAGATACTTTATCACATTTATTTCTATAACTATGGGACAAAGTGGTAAGTAATAAAAAGTGAGTGGAACGGTCAGAAGAATGTCTATTGAATTGTGCTAAAATTCCTATATCAGTGTTACAAAGAGGACCATGACCTTTGCAAGGAAGAAACTGTGGTCCCAGAAATGTAGTCTGTAGCAAATCATTGGAACTCGAAATGCCAGTAGAGGAGGGGATTGTATCTCTGTGAAAATCCATGTGCTTGATAATGGATGAGAGAGATGTGAACAAGCTGGTCGATGAGCACACTTAGGAACTGAAGACCGGGAAATTACAGTCGCAGCAGCATTCGGGCGTTCTGCAATAAATTGGTTTTGAGGAAGAGCCAGAGGTGGAGGTTGACATAGTCAGGTCTTGGGAATGTGGAAGAAAGTTTCACAGTTCGTGAGAAAAAACACCCCGAAAAAATTTCAACTGCTAAGCAAGTGCATCGAGCTATTCAATGGCATTTGCCAAATATTTCCTCAGCATTCTGAAAAAGAGGGGGAAATAAACCTCCTTGGGCAGTTTTATAATTAATCCTGTGAGAACGTCAAAGACCAGTGAAGAGAAAAGTAGTGACTAAAATTGAGCATACAGTTTTGTTCTAAGCCTTGTGTGTAAGTTGTATGTAAGTTACATTTAAGTTACCCAAAAACCAATATGTATTTACACTTTATAAAATCAGTTTTTTGCTTTACGTTCTGTATTATTATGGTTTTATACCATAAGTGTCGTTTACAAATACATATTTCTTATTCAAAAACACATAACAGAAACAATTATGTGTAGCATTTTTGGAGCTGGAACGGATTAGTTTGATTCATTTCATTTCAATGGGAAAAATTTGCTATGAAATAAGAGCATTTGACATACAATGAAGTTTCGACGGTAACACAGGACCAAGAATGTTTGACCTATATACACAGAATCGCAATTTTGACAAGGAATTACCAAAGGAATTTCACAAAACCTTCATTCAAGGATCATTTCTCATAAAAGTGATTGCCGAAATACCAACAAGACGAATTCTTCTGCATTAACTCAACATGTACAAGCCACTGGTCACAATATGAATTACAATGCCACAAAATTTTGGATTACGCAAATAATTAAAACAAACGCCTTTTCCTAGAAATGGTTCACATAAAAAAGACAGGAAATTGTATTAATGAAAAATCTGATACAGATAACTCAAGCAACATCTGATTGGTTCTTCTGATTAATTGCTCATATTCTGATATCCTATTTACCGAAAAATCCACTCCAAATACACAAAATAAGTTCATTCTCTTTTTGTTAGTCATAAAACTTCGGCCAACGCGAAGGAAAATAAGTTACCTCTATAGTATTTTCCAAGCTTTCGAAAATGTTTATTTTCTTCTTCAGGTCTAAAGTTGTACAATATCAACAGTTTATATAACAAGGCACTATTGAAAATTTTTCCTGCAATTACTGTGAAGTTAGTCTGAAGGTACATTAGTTTCTTGAATTTTAAAAATAAGTATTCCCAAATGCGTTGTTATTTCATTCTACGTGTATAGTAGTTGAAGGACGCAACGACACTAACTGTATTTCTCAATTCTCCTTTTCAAGTGGATTGTTTCCAGATGTGTTTTCAAGCGCCTCGGGGGGGAGGGGCAAACGTTGGCCGATGTTTTATGACTAATGAAAAGAGAATGAATTTATTTCATGTGTTACCAGATATATATATATATATATATATATATATATATATATATATATATATATATATATATATATATATATATATATATATATATATATATATATATATATATATATATATATATATATATATATATATATAAAATACTTACCATGATAACCTTGGTGAAATCATCCAATAAATGAGGTAAGTTCTTTTTGAAATTATATGTCTTGTACGCTACACCAATTCCAGCACAATTAACAATATAATTCAGTTTACCAAATTTCTGTTTGGTTAATTCTAGTGCTTGTTGAACATCCTGTTCAGAAGTTACCTAAAATATTAAAAGCAATCAGACCATAATTTCCACAAACCATTTTAGCATTTTTACATTAACTGGTGCAAAAACAGTTTCTTTATCCCCTAATGTCTTGGACAATTCACTACCTTTAGATGAAGGAAGATCGCAAATGACAACTTTACTGCCCTGTTGCATCAATCGTTCAACTGTAGCTTTTCCCAATCCTGATGCACCACCAGTGACAAGAGAAACTGCACCCTACAAAAATAAAGGGGATATTTTAAGATTAATCAACAAAAGAATTATGGTATTTATTGGTTAAATAAGAAATTGCATTAAAATCACCTTCAACATATTGTATAAGATAAAAGATCCCTACTACCAAGACTCCAGTTACTGTACACAATTACTTTATATTATGTGCCTATTTAAAAGATTTGAGTATACTAAGATTTGTTTAAGGTAAAGTTAAGAAGATTGATAAGAGCAGTTCAAAGTTCATATATAATAATCACTGTAGGTTGTAAACAAACATAAAAAAAACTTCAACACATTTTCAACATTAATAAGGTTAATTGGACATATGAACTACTCAATTTTATCAATATGTGCTAAAAGATTTGTTCAAAGAGTCTGTTATTAGAATTTTTATTGAATTTTCTCCTGGAGGATTTTCACAATTTTTGTATTATTATGTATAAAATATATATCATTATATATAAATTGAAAAAATTTAATTTTTTAATTTATTTTTATATTAATAGAGTAAAATTGTGTTTTAGTATTAACAAACTACAGATGGGCGACGTAAAACCCCAAATAACCATCATTAACTCACTTCCGCTATCACTAAGAAAGAACTGAAAGAAGTAATAAAAATTGTTGGTAGTTTTATCAAAATTTCAAATGTAGAGGTCATTCAATATGGAAATGATAACAAAACAACTGTGAAAAGTGACTTATATTATATTGTATTATGGAAGAATCAATAGCGGAAATCGACCCCATCATATATTACAGCAATTTATAAGATAGCAGATTTCCAAATCGATTTATCGTGTCATATTGTGGGACAAAACAAAACCATTTATACCACACTGAAGTTATGAAAAAATTTGTGAAGTTATTATCTAGCAAGAAGTTACTGCAGATGAAACCTGAAATTCTTATAGTTACATCATTATTTATCTTATTGTGTGTTTTATTCTTTCTCCAAACCAAGTTCTCATTTTATCTGGAGTCCGGTTTCCCTATACATCCCTATGTTCACGGTGGTCTGAATAGTCAGATTGTCCCTGTGTATCTCCTTGTTGTCGTTTCACCAGGTGGCGGGTGGCCTGCTTCTTTTACTGATCGGGTTTCGTATGTTGAGTACTTTCTTGACAACATAGTCATCTGCTCGACTTTGGATATGATCATACCATCGTAAACGAATTCCTCCCACTTTTTCTACGATCGGAGCTACTTTGAAGGAACCTCTAATGTACTCATTGTGTAATCTATACATTTATCTTATTGTGTGTATTATAGGTTTATGAAAATGAACACAATTTTTTTGTAGATACTGATTATTATA
The DNA here is from genome assembly GCA_030704895.1 of Henosepilachna vigintioctopunctata. Classification (NCBI taxonomy): domain Eukaryota; kingdom Metazoa; phylum Arthropoda; class Insecta; order Coleoptera; family Coccinellidae; genus Henosepilachna; species Henosepilachna vigintioctopunctata. Next base: position 1,057,053 of record JARQZJ010000104.1, on the reverse strand, counting down.
TGATTATACTTAAATGTTATGGAATTCTACAATGCCTTGTTGCATTGTAGAATTGCATTGTTGAAATTCCTTGGTTGCCTTTTGACATCAAAGGGCTGGGGAAAAAATCCTTCAAAGTAAATTTCAGACTATTACAGGGCAAAACTGATAACAACATTCATATGTATACATTTTGTTTTTGTGGAATAGATTCATTTATTTGACATCACAATTACAAAACTGACCAAGACAAAATAATATTTTTGAAATGGCTTTGAACTTGTTATGTTAAGAGCATCTGAAATATCACTCGAACAACAGATCTGCACACATGCTTCTATAGAAACACCTCAATATACACATTCCTATCATCATTCTGTTTCTTCTGGTGTAATAACGTGATAATACAATAAAATACTATTTTATTGTATTTAAACTTATCTCGATGCCTAATCACATAAGCACTCGTAAATGAATACGGAAATCAAAGTTAAAAATGCAAATTAATTAAATATATGCTAGTTATTGACATATAATAATTTTATTTTCAAATCTGACAGTTTTTTGAACAATAAACTATCAATATTAGAACAAATAAAGTTCTTTATTCGACTCACATCTTATTAACCGAAGCATTAATATTGTATTAAAGTAAATCGAAGCTTCATGTAAATATAATGTTCATTAAATGAACATTATATTTACCCAAAAATGTTCATTAATAAAATCCCCGCAAGCGAAACAGTATGGAACATACACATGCCCTCTTGTAAATCTTGAGTCCAACAAATACAAAATTTTATTATTCAATCTAAATTATTTTAAGTTGGCAACTTCATTACACTGTCACTATGACAATTTTAAAAAAGCGGTTATGTTATTTAAAATTTCAGTTATAGAACGTTAAGTTATATTATTATTTTGAAAATATTCCATATTCAACCAATTTTATTGAAAGGACTCAGATGGATTGATGAATAGTATGATTCACTAACGTTTAGGTGTAACAGTATGGAGAGCAATATTTCAAATCTGTCTATCCGTTGGAACAATTCCAATTCTAGTAGTTCCAATGATGCCGAATCATTCTCATTAGAAACTGAATTAAACAAAAAGAGAAATTTCGAAGATCAAAACTTGAAACAATTCAAGTTGATAACGTCTAATTTAACATCTCGTTATGACAAGTTTATGAGTAAGGTGAATTCAACAGAAACATACTCTCAATATTTTAGTGCACCACAAGCAGAGCACTATACAGATAAATGTTCTAAACTTAAATATGTGCTAGAAGAATTGGAAATGAGGAAAACTGTTAGAAATTTAGAAGAAAAACTGAAAAGTAACCTTTTAAGGAATCAAATTATTTCAGATGAAGTTTTAAGTCTAAAGGAAAAAAAAGATGTGACAGGAAAAGCACTTAGTATTGCTAAAAAATATTATTCTAGTGTCTGGGGTTTTAATGTGGACATAGAGAACCCATTAGAAGATAGATTCACATGTATTATAAATTTTGGTTTTGCAAGTAATTTGTATCCCTTGAAGTTTCTTATTGATCGAAATAATCGTGATGTAATAGATTGGGATGGTAGTTCGTTACTCACTATAGAAGAAGAGACAGAAATGAAAGAACGTTTTTCTGGAGTGGACAATTATTTACCTCAAGTTTTGTCAGAGCTTCGATTGATTTTATTGAATAAAATAAAAATGTCCTGAGTAATATTCTATATTGTATTTTTTTCTAATAAATTAAAGAATTATTTGATAATCAGCTTAAATATAACAACTTTATATTAATCATGAATCTTTTATTAGTTCTATGGAAACACTCGGTGGTAGAATGTGTCATTTGTATATGAAAACTACAATTAATAAATAAAATATAAATACTTTAATTACAACAAAACTGACACATCTATTGGTCATAAAACACTTAGGAAAAAATATCTTGATAAGTTTCGATAGAGCACGTTTATTGTAAATTAGTGGTATTCAAATACCAATAAGATTAATTCATGCAGACAGACTTAGTACATATATAAAATTTCACACACGGTTTGAGTGAACTCAAATTTTTGAATTACGTTTTAAAAATTTTAGAATAAATACAAATATTCTTTCAAAAATCAAATGTCGAGCCATAAGGTGGTATTTCAGACGTCATTTAATACAAAAAACAAAGTTTTGTATAAAATGAGAAATAAATTTAAAATATATTCTAATGGATTATATACAAGTATATGGTTTCAGTCCATCACTTAATAATTTTGACTTATCAGCTACCTAAATAAAGTTTATTGACTAATCCAAATTCTCTTTTATTGTTCATGGAAGAACTATCATTTCAAATCCAGCCAATCAAATTAAAGTAGTCGGAACGCAGTCGCTGGGCGCATAACAATAAAAACGTAATTGTGTTATTTAATATTTTTTGTTTTTATGAATGTGCGTACCTATTTTGATAAGACAAATAGTGTGTGGGTATATTGATTGCTCCTGTAAACTAAAATTAAAATTAAAAAAAAAACAGTGACTTACAAATTGTTGGATATTAAGCAAAAAACTATATTCGTTATAATTGTTTATGTTCAACATTCCTAGAAATGACTCAGTGATATTTATCACTCTCTCCCTATTTTATGTTATCGTATATGATATATCTGTCATCAGCAGATTTAGTATGTAGCACCGAAACTCTTAAATTTCGGAACTTGAGACTGTTTATATTATATTCTTCATATTTAGTCTTAATAGATTCTTCGACTGCACAACAAACCATATTACGGCAGTTAAATAAATGATTTCATAAAGAGACGATCACCGTGTTTCAGTTAGATCCACCGTACCTTCCAACACAAATAAATGGTTTTTGTTTTCTTCGTGATACGTTTAATATAACACCGGTAGCTGTACTCGTCTATTTTACATAAGGTAAGAAATAATTAATTTGTAATAAATAAATAACACAGTAATTACTTTAAATTAAATTATACGCTTTATAATATCTTTTGGGGGAAAACTAAACTTAAATGTTAAAAAACGTATCGACTTTTTAAGTTTTAAAAACTCGTAGTAGACCAGGGTCGATAATTTTGAAAATGATGAAAAGTGAAAAAAAATAATAGTAGGATGAAACTCGTTAAGAAAGGACGAGAATATAACAAAAATGAAAGGAAAAATAATTTACGGGCGATCTGAGGTCGGGAAGTGGAAGGGGGTGAGTTTTTAAGGTAAAAAAATGGTGTACCTCGATTTCCGGCACAACTACAAGTCCTATGGGAAAAAATTAAATGACAAAGTTGTAGGTAATAAAGAGACCTACAACTTTTGTAATCACGCTTTTTTCACATAACCTCAAAATTTATGTGAAAAATTCAAATAATCAAGTTTTTGGTTTTTTATTTTTATCTTATGCAAAAAAAAATTTTTTTTCACGAAATTTGGTGAAAACTTAGCTTTCTAGGTCCTAAACACGCTGTAATTTTTTTGATTTTAAATATTTATTTTTTCACCTTATTTTGACTTAATATCGAAAAAACACCTAATTTTCAATCGAAAATTCTCGCGTCAAAATTTCAGCTTTTTGAAAAAAGTCGGAGAGTTTTTTGTTCGTTGAAATCTCTTCTTTCTGATAATGTGAAAAAATATATACATTACTATGGTAAATATTCTCAGAAAATGCAAAGAAGGAACTCGAATCCGAAATTTTTTTTTAATCACTATGTACAATTTTGAGCTATTTAGTAAAATTTACACTTTAATTACTTGAAAAACAAAAAAATTACAAATCAATAAATCATAAAGATTGCACGAAATATAACATTTTAAAAGGGGGAAAAATTTCGGATTCGAGTTTTTTCTTTTCTTTGTATTTTCTGAGAACATATACCATAGTAATGTATATATATTTGCACATTATCAGAAAGAAGAGATTTCAACGAACAAAAAACTCCCCGACTTTTTTCAAAAAACTGAAATTTTGACGCGAGAATTTTCGATTGAAAATTAGGGTGTTTTATCGATTTTTTGTCAAAATAAGGTGAAAACATAAATATTTCAAATCAAAAAATATCACAGTGTCTTTAGGACATAGAAAGGTAAGTTTTCATCAAATTTCGTGAAAAAAAATTTTTTTTTGCATAAGATAAAAATAAAAAACCAAATACTTGATTATTTGAATTTTTCACATGAATTTTGAGGTTATGTGAAAAAAGTGTGATTACAAAAGTTGTAGGTCTCTTTATTACCTACAACTTTGTCATTCAATTTTTTTCCATAGGACTTGTAGTTTTGCCGGAAATCGAGGTACACCGTTTTTCACCCTTAAAAACTCACCCCCTTCCACTTCCCGACCTCAGATCGCCCTTAAATTATTTTCTCATTTTTGTTATATTCTTGTCCCTTTTTAACGGGTTTCATCCTACTATTATTTTTTTTGGTTTCAAAAATTATCGACCCTGGTCTATAGGTAGTAAGAGCGTTCTTTAAGATTTTTGTTTGAAAATTAATTTCAATTTAGGTTTTACAATATTATGCAGATAAAACTGCAAAAAAATTTTGACACTATAGCCTTTGTTTACAGGTTACAGATACGATATTATCGACATGTCCGGCCGAGATAGAGATATTGGAAGAAAATGGGAGTCCGGATCAGCAAAAAGAAAAAGAAAAGCTGAAAGAACTGCATCCAACCAGGCTTTGAGTTTAAATATGATAAAGTTCCTCAACCAAACTGCGTCTGGTAGTACAGAACCACCTGAATCTATATATTCGACTTCTACACAACAAACGTCCAAGATACCGTTAGGAAATACTCCAGATGCACTGAGTACCGAGACTACCGAGTGCGAACGTCAGTTAGAAGTAGAGTTTGGATCATGCTCTAGCCAATCAAAAGTTGACGCTGAAACTATTGTGCTGTCATCAAGCAATCAAGAAGAACAGATTGACATAGATTCTCCAATTCGCAGCGACGACGCCAGTACCATAGTTCAGCAAGTGCTTGTTAATTCGGATCCAGGATTGTGGACGTTTCCCATAACGGATTCACAGCGTCGTGACATAGTTCAAAGCGGCCCCACACAGCAATTAAATAGGGGTGATGAATGTTATCCCAAAAGTGATGATCACAGACACTTTTCCAATTTTTATTTCTCGAGAAAACTAAATAATGGTGAAAATCAACATCGTCGCTGGTTAGTTTATTCCAATTCTCAGAATAAAGTTTATTGTTTTCCATGCAGACTATTTGGCAATTCACAAACTCAGATGGTGCAAGGAGGGTGTTGTGACTGGAAACATTTAAGTAGCATCTTACATAGACATGAGAATACTAAAGAACATATGGCACATATGTTCCAATGGTTAACTTCAGAGAAAGGTATAAATCAAGGCAAAACAATAGACCAAGAAAACGAAAGGCTAATACGTGAATCTCAAAAACATTGGCACAACTTGTTAGAGAGAATAATTGACATAATTAATTTTATGGCCTCTCATAATCTTGCATTTAGAGGTCACAGAGAATCTCTCAAGACAGGTGACGTTGTTAAAAATTCCGGTAATTTCATAGATTTATTTAAACTGATATCGAAATTTGATCCTACTTTACGAGAACACATGAAACGCATTAATGACAAACAACTTTCACACCATTATTTAAGTCACGATATTCAAAATGAATTGATCATATTGATGTCAAAAACAGTTGTCGATGAAATTATTCGTAAGGTTAAAGAAGCTAAGTACTATTCTTTTTTGCTGGATTGCACTAGAGACAGTAGTAGAGTTGAACAAATGTCGGTTATCTTAAGATTTTGTGATACGTCAACTGGCACAATAGTCGAACATTTTATAGGATTTCTAGCTGTTAGTGAGACAACTGGAGAATATTTAGCCAATGCTATACTGGAGCATCTAGAAAAATACGACTTAAATGTTCAAGACTGCCGTGGCCAAGGATACGACAATGGAGCAAATATGGTAGGTGTAAATAGTGGAGTTAAAACTCGAATATTGAATATTAACCCTAGGGCATTTTTCACACCTTGTGGCTGTCATAGTTGGAATCTACTGTTGGTAGATGCAGCAAACTCATCTATGGCAGCAAAAACTTTTTTTGGTTTCATCCAAAAAATTTATTTGCTATTTTCAAGTTCAAGCAAACGCTGGGATTTAATAAAAGGCAAATTAAAACTAACTATGAAACCTTTATCAGACACAAGATGGGAAAGTAGAGTCGAAGCGATAAAGGCCGTATTATTGCAATTCGATGAAGTGATTGAATGCATCGAAAGCTTAAAAATCAAACGGAGCAATCAGACACTCTCAGTGATTGCGATTCGGTACTAAATGAAATGTTAAGTTTAGAATTTCTCGTATCTTTACATGTGTGGTATGAGATATTATCGCGAGTTAATATGATAAGTAAATTATGGCAATCAGTACAAATTCATTTAAGCATTGCTCTTGAACATTTACACACATTTTGTGAATGGATAAAAGAGTATCGGGAAACTGGATTCGAAAAAGCCCTGTCTGATGTTCGGCAATTTAGTGAGAGAAGCTGTTATGATCTGCCAAAAGAGTTTAAGAATAAAAGAGTAGCTAAAAAGAAAAGGATGTTCGAATATGAAAGCAGCGATCAACCTATACAGTCTAATAAAATCCGGTATCAAACAAATTTTTTTTACGCCATGATTGATTCTATAATAACCAATATGGAATTAAGATTTACGTCTTTAAATCAACATTTTGAAAATTTCGGTTTTCTCTATAATTTGAGCAAGCTAAAAAATATGCCAGAGGAGCAAATATTAAAACACTGTAACGATTTACATAACGTCCTGCATGTGGGTGAGAGCAGTGACTTCCAACCTTTCGAATTATATGAAGAATTAAATACAATGATCCCAAATTTACCCAACTTCATTATAGATGTAAAACAGCTGCTGTCATATATAACAGAAAATAGCTTGAAAGAAATTTACCCAAATATTAACATTGTCATCCGAATTTTATTAACAATTCCGGTAAGTACAGCCTCTGCTGAAAGGAGTTTTTCAAAATTAAAATTAATAAAAAATTATTTAAGAAACACAATGGGCCAGGAAACACTTTCAGCTTTGGCTGTTTTATCAATTGAATCAGAGATGGCATCTAGGCTGAATTACGATGCAATCATTAAGGAATTTAGTAAAGTTAAAAGCAGAAAATTTCTGTTCCTCTAATAAAGAAATATAAATATTTTTAAATCTACACTTTAAGAAATGTGTGCAATCAGGACATAATATATCATTTTAATTTTTTTTCATGCTTTATAAGGTACCACCACAAATTCAAACAAGACAAGGGTCAATGATCTATGCATACGTAAAATATCATGTTAACAAAATTTAAAATATCGACAGTTTCGGATTTCTTGATTCTGTGATTATTTTTAAAGTTTCAAATCCTCCTGTGACGGCTTTATTATGTTTTATAAGAAATTAAAACAAATTGACGACATGAAATATTTAGAGAATTGACCTAAACATCTGCTTTTTCTTTATTATTGTAACTCAAGATACATTCAGAATAAAGTTAGATTGTGCTTTTAGATTAGTTTTTTGTTGAAGTGTATTGTGTTAGAAGAACCTATATTGATACGATTAAAACCAATCTGTGGTTCTCTAGAATATTCTAGTAAACAATGATATAGTGACCTCTACGTTCTATATGGAAACTTCTAAAATGGAATGTTCGTGAAAGCTTCTTGGGTATATAAAAAGCCAGGTTATAAGTATTTACAGAAATACTGAAGATCTCTTAGTGCTGGCCATGTACGAAGGCTCTAATAAAGCGTGTATGAAAATATTTGAAAAAATTCTTAAAAAATGGATGTGTAGTTTTATAGAATAATACGTACTATTGTCGAAGAAGAATATGGATTTCAAAGAGCAAGATCTACACAGGATGCTATAGTAGAGCCACGACCAACTTTACTCAAGGTACCGAATTTGAGCCTCTGCTCTTTCTGCTTTACGTTAAGGAGTTTTTCTCGATTGACGTGCAGGAGAAAGTAATCAGCTTTGCTGATGATACAGCCGTCTATTTCACGGCACCAAGTTGGACGCTCTTAGAAAGTAAAGTACAAGGAGAGTTTGTTTTTATCATGGATTTTTTCGGAATAAATATTAACAGTAAATATAGACAATACATATTTTCTACAATTCACGAGTTATACCACTAATCGTCCAAGCTATAATAGAATCAATATTGCATGATCTCAATTCGTTCGCAATAACAATCAGATAAAACGCCCTAGGCTATAACACCATAACTTAAATGTGGTTCAACTAAACGACGATAAACTTTATTTAGTTTCTGTTCATCACAGCCGTCTCTCAAGAATTTTAATTTTGGTAACATAATTCTCATTCTATCCACAATTGGTGTCCCATCTCAGATGATTATCAATAGTAATATCTAGATAGTTAATTTTATTGGGTTCAGTAATTTCCTCATCGTGGAGAATTGTGAAGATTGTGAACAGAATGAGAATTATGTTACCAAAATTCAAATTCTTGAGAGACGGCGGTGATGAACAGGGACTTCATAAAGTTTATCGTCGTTTAGTTGAACCACATTTAAGTTATGGTGTTATAGCCTAGGGCGTTTTATCTGATTGTTATTGCGAACGAATTGAGATCATGCAAAAATGGATACTTAAACTTATGCTGCGAGAGAAGATTAAATATGCATCAGTGTAGCTGTACTCTCGATCTGATGTCTCCACGGTGCGACACACTGAACATACCCTAAATTTAGAATATTCTGTTGTTTATATGTTTATTACCTTCTCGTAAAACAATTTCCTTGGCAGAAGTGTTATAGGATTCGCAATTTAAAACACCACAAGTATGAAAAACTCTAGGTCTTAGGATGTTTAGTTACCTAGGTCCTCTTATGTATAATGCGCTACCTATGAATATTAAGGATACCACCTATATTAACGATTTCAAAAAACGAGTTAAAGACTGGATCAAGAATTGTGGAGGAGAAGAGATTAAATTTCTTTTGAATAGATGGAGTTTCACATAAGCATGTATCTGATAATGTGCGTGTTTCTTTTTCATTGTGTAGAATTATTAATAAAGTTTATCTTCCGTTACCTTGGATCGGTCTTTTATTATTTTTTGAAGAGAAATATAATTTCAAAATTACAATAGAAATATAATTCTATATTAATCTCACCTCACACACAAGTGTTTTTTTTTGCTTTTGTTAGTGAAATATATTTATTTATTTGTATTATTCACTTATTCGTCATATTCTTTTACGAGAGTGGGGTGAAAAGTTTCCGGTCTAACCAGAGATCGCGCCACTAGGTCTACTTTTGGAGCGGCGTCCTACAATACCATTCCTACTGAGCTTGTATGTAAATTGTAAAGTTTCAGCCCAATCGCTACGTTAGTTTGCGTTTGAGGGCACATTGCGTGAGACTCTTCCGTTGTTCTCGTGAAAATGGAAAAATTGGAGAAACGTGCTGTCATCAAATACTTCTATTTTGAAGATTTTACACCAAAACTAATAGAAGAAGAGATGGATTCAACACTACGAGAATCCTACCCATCATATTCAACTATTAATCAATGGGTTTCTGCATTCAAAATGGGTCGTGTGAGCACCTCTGACGAACCTCGCTTGGACGCCCCGTTAGGTCACAACTTCAGAAATTATTGAGAAAATCCATCAAATAGTATCCGAAGACCGCAGATTGAAAGTGCATGAGATAACTGAGACCTGGAGGATGTCAACTGAACGTGTGCGAAATATTTTGCACAACCTTTTGAGCATGGAAAACCTGTGTGTAGGAAGGTTGACGCGTTTTGCGCTCGACCAAAAACTGATTCGAAAAAACATTTCTACCGAAAATTTGGCGCTGTATATGCGTAATCTAAACGAAATTTTGCGTCGATTGATAACTGTTGATAAGATTTGGGTTTACCAATACACTCCTGAAAATAAGGAACAGTCAAAACAGTGTGTTGGAAAGGGGGAACCAACTCCAAAGAAGTCAAAAACAATTTTATCGGGAAACAAGGTTATGGCTACTGTTTTATGGGATACGAGAGGAATTATAAGCATTGATTATCTTGAAGAGGGTAAGACTATCAATGGTCAATACTACGCAGACTTATTCCAAAGTTTGAAGGACGAGGTGCAAATTAAACGACCCCATTTGGCGAAGAAAACAAATTTGTTTCATCATGATAACGCACCAGCGCATTCGTTGATTGTTGCCATGTCCATAATCCACGAATTGAAGTTTGAATTGATGCCGCATCCTCTATTACTGTTATTAACTATTACCTGTTTCCTAACCCCAAAAAAATGGATTGACGGTAAAAGATTTGAGAGCAACGAAGAAGTTATGGAAACTAGAAATCAGTATTTCTAGGAGTTTGACGAATCTACGTCTAAAACTGGTATAACTAAATTAGAACACTGTTATGAGAAATGTATCAGTGTTGATGGAGATTATGTTGAAAAATAAAGAACAAAAAAATTTTAAAACATCGTTTTTCTTGGTAATGCCGGAAACTTTCACCCCATCCTCGTACTTACTTACTTGTAAGCAAGTAAGTAACGACGAGGTCGAGGTCAGTCAGTTACAGTTTAGTGATAATAACCCGTTACTAAAAATAGTTACGGTTAATAGGACAGAAAGGTGGCTTTCTTTTTAGTATTTATTATAATTCAGTTAGTAAATACAGAATTGGTTAATCATTTTTAAATTTAGTTGTTGGAATCCATCTTTCGAACCGCAAAGTCGTAACAATATTATCAAAAAGTAAAATTTCAAAAAGTGATCATAGAATTAAATGACAGTCAAAGCTAAATACCTAACCTAACACGTAGGAATCAATCTCACCTAGTCATTTATTGTAATGTAATGTTATAATATTTATTATATATTATAACCTATTCCACTTTTTTCATTAATACTGAAAAATTTATAAGATTCAACAGCAGAACAAAGTAGACATTGTAATGGGAAGAGTTATTTTTGTGGCCGCAAAAGCATCAAGAATTTCAAATTGCTTTAATTCACCTTCTAATTCCTATAAAATGAACCAATTATTATGAAAAGAGTAACTGCTTATCTAAATAATATCAGTGCACAGCTCAGATCCTTGCTTACTGAAGGTGGATCAAATGGTTAAGCAAATGGGGGGTTACTTACAAGTAACCGTCATAATGGGTATTATACTAAAAATGATCCTTAGAGTGTGGGCATATTCTGGATTAATCCTTGTTTCGTGTTTTCTACTGTATTACATGTATGGAGGCATTTTTGCTTTTATCTTGATATTTATATCTGTTTTAGGTGAGATGAAAATTAGCACTTAAAACAAGAAAAAGTATTTCTAATAGTTCACAATATTTATCTTTCAGGAATATTATATCATGCTCAGGATAATTTCTTATTTCATCCTGAAGTACCAAGCCATTCAAGGGTTTATATTCCTATACCATCAATGTTTGGGCTGCCTTATGAAAGTGTATACACCAAAGCTTTAGATGGAACAATAATTCATATGTACTTTATTCATCAACCAAGAGAAAGAAGAAAACATTCTCCAACTATACTTTTTTTTCATGGTAATGCAGGAAATATGGGTCACCGTCTGCAAAATTGTGTTGGATTATACCATAATTTGCATTGTAATATTCTTCTTGTGGAATATAGAGGTTATGGCCTATCAGAAGGTAATCCAACTGAAGAAGGACTGTACTTAGATGCTAAAGCAAGTCTAGAGTATCTCTTATTGAGAAATGATATCAACCACTCTGAGATCATAGTGTTTGGAAGGTCTTTAGGAGGAGCTGTTGCTATTGATTTAGTTTCTAGAGATGAATACTGTATGAAAGTTTGGTGTCTTGTTGTTGAGAACACTTTCACCTGTATACCAGATATGGCAAGAGTAATTTTCGGTTGGAGATTATTTAAACTGCTACCTCAATCATGCTATAAAAACAAAGTAAGTTTAAAATTCTTTATTAATTATACACAAATAAGATATATAATACGAATAATTGAAGTTGAAATAACAAACCTAAAGTTTTATTATTTCAATTAGTTTGATGAATTTAATTAACTATGCAGTAAGATAAAAAAAAACTTGATGCATTTGTACATTAGTGTTGATTAAAATTTATTACATGCAAAATGATAAAAATATCAGTATTACATTAAACAAAATAAGAGGACTACATCATCGGATATATTGAATCTAGTAATGTATTGCTTCAGGAAATCAATGAAAATTACTCTAAAGAAAACATTTGACCAATTCTCAGAAGTATGAAATTCTTACATTGTGAAAATTTTTTAAACTATTGTGAAAAGGGTAATTTTTTTGTTACAATTATGATTACTGTCATACAGAGGTAGCAATTTGATAGGTTTATTATACATATTATTTTTTCACACATAATCTTGTCAGAGATTTATGATATTTAATAAAGTCTATCATAAATACTGGCCGTTACATATATGAAACCCCTACATAGAGAAAAATAAATTCTACTTTAATTAAATGAAAACTATACAAGTCATTGTAATAAATCATGCAATACATTTCTTCTTACAGTTCCTCTCAGGGAAGAAAGTTAAAAATCTTTCATTGCCTGCATTATTTATATCTGGCTTGGCAGACACATTAGTGCCTCCTAGAATGATGAACGAATTGCATAGCTCCTGTGGCAGTTACACTAAACAGCTTCTTCAGCTTACTACAGGTACACACAATGAAACATGGACATTACCAGGTTATTATCATTCCTTAGCTATGTTTCTTCAAAGTTGTAGAATACAAAATGTGAAAATGTATAATAAAGATGCACTTGTTACTTATTCAGATAAATTGAAAGAAAAAGTAGAAATTATGTGAAGTTTGTATATAAAATGTCTATGATATTTATTTTTTGTGTGTAGGTTTTCACCAAATATATTTTTATAAGTTTGAGTGTAATTTGAATTTTTTATGGAACTTTCCAAACCTGGAGTACCCATAACAATAAACAGCTGTAAAATGACTAATTCATAGATAATATTAATCTAATTCACCTATATAGGTGAGTTAGATTAAATGTTTACCATTTGAACAGAAGAATATTTATGTACTTACTTTAATACACTTGCGTAATAGAAAATAAAGTCTGTTAATTTAACGAAAGTACTAACTGAAGTAATTACCTTATTTAAAATATAAGGAGAGTATAGAAAGTCAACTTTTTAACAGGACATATTGAAAATCATAAAACACCAATTAATCAACTGTAATATAAATTTTAAGAGTAAACAAAATACCTATACAATGTTACTTAGTATCTTTCATAATTACTGAAGCTCAGATGTCTAAAATTGCATGAGTTCACGGATTTCATGATCTACAACTAGAATTTAACTTTATTACTGTGTTCAAAGATAGAATAAGTTAATGAACTGGAAACATGTAGAATGATTCTAAAGATACATATAAATGAGTGCAGTTATATAGAATCAAAATCAACATCATCCGTACTTTTTCTCAATTGCAAACATTTAAAAAATTTTTCTGGGCTGTTATAAACAGCTTGAACAGCCGGAATACTTTTCATACTTTTTTGCCAGATAATTAAATTAGGTATGTCATTATCAGCAAATGGAAGTTTCTGACCAAGTACCATACCTAAGGCCTTTGCTTTTTCTGCCCAGGGCCATAACATAAAGTCGACAATTCCAGGATTTTCACCAGCAAAATATGTTGTTCTTTTACCCCTTAGCTCAGTTTCAAATGGTTCTATAGCAGTAAGAAACTCTTTAACCCATTCTTCTGGTGTCTTGTCTTCAGGTTTCATTAAACATTTATAGAACACTGATGTAACAATTTCAATCTTTGATATTAGTGCATCTGTTTTTTTCAAATCTTCAGGTTCTGCAGGATACAAGGCAGGTGTTGGGTATTTTTCTTCCAAATATTTCACAATGACTAAACTTTCCGTTATAATTTCATTTCCAGTATCTAAGGCTGGTACTTTACCTGCAGGATTAATTGTTAAAAACCATTCTGGTTTTTTATTCAAATTAATATTTACAGCTTCGTACTTCAAATTTTTAAACTGTAAAACAAGTCTCACTCTTTCAGCGTAGGGGCATAACTCAAATGAATATAATCGAAGACCATCAGCTTTAGACGGTTGCGGAGAACCAACAGTTAAATGTTTAGTTCTGGTTTCCATTTCAGCGAATTAAATATAATTCAAAAAATGGGTGATATATTAAAGTGGTTACGTATTAGCCAGCCTCTCCGACAACTACTCTTGACAATTATCAATTAATTAATGCAAAACACAAACTGTATCTTTTCGAAATTGAATTACGTGTTATTTACACTCTTATGTCATTCATTCCCTTTACTTATCGGGATCACGTGACATGGCTTTTGTTATTATGTCATTTGTCAGTTAGTCCATTGAAATGTTACAATTTTTAGGCCGAACCTTGCATTTATCAGAGGACGCAATTTTATTGTTGGGACATGTGGGGGGGGTTGCTAGAAGCTTAACTCTTAAAAGCTTAAGAAGAAGAGTTTGTGGGGTTGCAACCCTTGTCCCGCGGCCGCCATATTGGAAAAGGGGTGTAAACGCCTTTTTATCCATATCTCTTAAACTATACATCTCACCAAAAATTTGTAAAGAAATAATTTGTAGCAAATCGCTTTGTCTATAATTTTGTCAATCTTACTTTTTTCGATAAAATTGAAAATAAAAAAGTTATTAACAAAAATATGTGAAATTTTTTCCAAAAATTTCCTTTTTTGTGTTATAACTTTTTTTTTCAATTTTATCGAAAAATTACCTCAAACCAATATTGTAGGCAATTCGATAACAAACAATTTGACCTATAATTTTTTTTATTTACATGCATTTGCGAGGGTTTTGGAGCGCTCCAAAGCCGACTATTCGCAACAATCTGGTCACAATGGAACGTCAGATTTACTTATACATTATTCTTTTATTTTAGATATCGTTCTTAATATTATTTGCAACATTATTATATTATTATTCAATTCTAACTGACCTTTTTTCTTACCATAATACTTACAATATTATTCTTTTTTGCAATAATTTCTAATGCGACTGTACATTTACAAGAACTAGAAGCAGGTAGAAAAGGTCCAAGTTACCGTTTGGTGACAAGTTAACATCTGCCTGCTATTTTTTTATTATTTGCCTTTCAAGGTTCAGCTGTTTTCTCCTCCTCTATTTCTTTTTTCAGTTGTGCTACGTATCTCGCCACGTGTAGATGTATTAAAAATTGTGAACACTATTTTCAATTAAGTAGATATAATTCAGAGTTTTGCGTGCAGAATTTTTCATTTAGTGATAAGCTTCTAGCTTTCTTTAATACTTCATCATGAGTGATTGTTTTATTTGTAAAAAGCCTCTCGGGGATGACAAAATAAGAACTGTGAAAGCTAGAGGAGTGAAAACGTTGCTTGATCGAGCAAAAGCCAAAAACGATGTAGAAAATGAACAATTTTTACAAACTGTTTCGGAAGTAACTGTGCATACGCAATGTTACCATTATTACAATGATAGTCGAACGGATAATGTCGTTCGTCGTCTGAGCAGTAGCAGTTCATCATCTTCAGTTTCAGAAATTGTAGAGACAGATTTTGATTTTTCGCTTAATTGCTTCATTTGTGCAGAAACATTTGCAGATCAGAGTCATTTGCGTCAAAGCCGGCAGAGGAAGATCTGTCAGGTACGAAAAGAAGGTACAAAAAAAAGCATTCTGGACCTTGTTCTCAGACGATCTGACGACGAGGCAAAGGGCATTGTTGATCGTATAGCCAATGTACCCAGCTTAGTAGATGTTGGAGCCAAATATCACAAGGATTGTAGCAAGCAATTGTACTCCAAACAATGGTGGCGTGAAAAGCAATGCGATGACCGTAAAAATAACATTGACACTGCCATGGAGTATATTTTTACATATTTATATGAAAATAGCGAAGAGTGGCAATTCCAAATGTCAGATCTAATGAAATCGATTAAAGGTGACTACATTCCTGAAAAGCGTACGATTATAGAACGATTGAAGGCGAAGTTTACAGATGACATTTTATTTTTTAATGAAAATGGACCATTGGATACCATTGTCTGCTTTAAAGGGTTCATATACAAAGTCATATCAAAGAAAACATCTCATAAAAAAAGATCGTAATGAGGAGAGATTACAAAAAGTTCGAGATGCAGCTGCAATTATTTTGGAAGACATCCGTTCACATCCTTATGAAACGAACAAGTATCCACCTTCTGATAATTTTTTAAAGGGCGTTAATACTCTTACTCCTGAAACATTATCAACTTTGCTATCAGGAATTATATGCCAATCAAAACGTAAGTCGTTGGTTGCGGCAAAAAGAAAGTGTTCATCCATTGCTCACTCCATCATTGCAGCAACTCGACCTGCTTCATTTATTTCTCCCCTGCTACTTGGGGTTGATACTGAAATAAATCCTGAACCATCCAAAAAAAGTCGAAAAAAATAACTGGAAAGTAATTGTTGAAATATATTAAGTTCTTGGAGATTATCTCTACAGTTCCGCGTGGATTAGGCCTACTAGGGATACCACATAAAAAAACGCACCATGGACTCTACCTCATAGGTGGTGTGGAAAAGGGTCAGTTAGAATTAAATAATAATATAATAATGTTGCAAATAATATTAAGGACGATATCTAAAATAAAAGAATAATGTATAAGTAAATCTGACGTTCCATTGTGACCAGATTGTTGCGAGTAGTCGGCTTTGGAGCGCTCCAAAACCCTCGCAAATGCATGTAAATAAAAAAAATTATAGGTCAAATTGTTTGTTATCGAATTGCCTACAATATTGGTTTGAGGTAATTTTTCGATAAAATTGAAAAAAAAAGTTATAGTTATAAGTTAGAAACACAAAAAAAGGAAATTTTTGGAAAAAATTTCACATATTTTTGTTTATAACTTTTTTATTTTCCATTTTATCGGAAAAAGTAAGATAGACAAAATTATAGACAAAGCGATTTGCTACAAATTATTTCTTTACAAATTTTTGGTGAGATTTATAGTTTAAGAGATATGGATAAAAAGGCGTTTACACCCCTTTTCCAATATGGCGGCCGCGGGACAAGGGTTGCAACCCCACAAACTCAGAGTTAAGCTTCTAGCAACCCCCCCCACATGTCCCAACAATAAAATTGCGTCCTCTGATAAATGAAAGGTTCAATGTAACATTTCAATGGACTAAGTGTAATATGGATAAAATAAAAACATTGCCACTTTTCTTGAATATTAATCTTTATATGAATAGGTGCTAAATTGCATGAAAAATATAAAAGTATAGCATAAACTTGGTATGAAATAACATTGTTATAAACTAAGGTACAATTCTAAATCTAATCAACAACTCCTCTGGAAACCAAAGTATCAAATCGACATATTTTCTGTAAAGAGTAACAGATGGCATACTATTAGAAATAATACATTGTTTTATTACATAATATTAAACTGTCTCCCAATAATTTAAAATGAATTTTACAACTGAAATTAACTAGATTGCCTCAACTGGAAAATTTCAGATCAGAATCATTCAACCATCCAAATTACTGTACACATCTCAATAAAGGTTTAAAGGAATTGACAGGTGCATTAAACTTACTCCCACCTGAGAATGAAAAATAATGAAATTTATAGCATATTGTCAATTTTAATTGATAAAGTGAATTTAGTGTACATACTATAAAAACAACTTTTTAATCGTTATAACTCAGACATAAACACTCCTACATCATAAAACTCAGACATAGTTGTTCTTAGAAAAAAGTGTATTATTAATTTCTATAGATAATTGTATGATCCACAATTTTTGTTAAAACTATTTTTTATACAAAATACCGTTTCGTTGAAAAAATTTCTGAAAAGGCAGTTATAACATGCAGTAGACCGAAGTTCGATCGGTCTACCGGAATGAACTGATGCGGCGTTACCAAGTCTATATTCATGGCTTGTAAGTAGAGTGAGGCTGTGTTTATTGTAAGCGCATTTAATATTGCTATTTTCCTGTACTTGCCCTGTAACCTATTTCTACTTAACATTTATGAAATTGGTTCAATACTGATTACACTTTTCATTTATTCTCTTCTTATTATAATTCCGACTCCGAGCAATCTGTTTCTGCTGCTCGTGAGCTCGCCTTTCTGATCAGTTTCCTGTAAGGCCAGAACTTAAGGCTACAATTTGATACTTTTTCATTGTTTCTACTAAACTCA
Source organism: Henosepilachna vigintioctopunctata (assembly GCA_030704895.1). Classification (NCBI taxonomy): domain Eukaryota; kingdom Metazoa; phylum Arthropoda; class Insecta; order Coleoptera; family Coccinellidae; genus Henosepilachna; species Henosepilachna vigintioctopunctata. The sequence goes on along the minus strand of JARQZJ010000104.1, from coordinate 1,038,730 downwards.
TTAAAGCTCCCTCCTCAAAGGTCGACATTACATTCAAAGTACCTCCTCCATTGTACCCTCTTTTCTTTTCCTTATCCTTTGCCTTATTGTCATCTTGTCTTCCGTTCTGATTTTTACTGCTTCTTAGTTTTTCAAGTTATTCCCTTCTTTTTCTTCTTGTGCCGCAGTTTTCGTTCTTGTAGCTGACTGAATATTAAAACCATAAAATTGTCTGGTTATTATATTTTCTGTTTTCTTAGAGAAAAATTTTTTTCTCAAATTGTATTTCAAAAATATATGTTTGGCAAATATCCACAACTTTGTATTCAGATAACACAAAATGCTTTCAACAAATTTGTAAGGTCTCAAATGCCCGATGAAAAATCTCAGCTATTATTGCCTTAAATGCAAGTCGAATATTCGAACGATTTCGATTTCCTCAACCGAATTTTATTCACTATCACAGCAAACTTCACAATATATGGGGAAGTTTACTTATGGTGCAATTTCCATCAAATGTTCACGGTATTGAGCTCTTGAATGTCCAAATCACACAATTGACTCAAATGGAGTATTCCGATAAAGTGAATGTCGCTGAGGTAGGTACTTACGGAAACCGCCTTGTTGACCAAGTATATTTGGAGGGAATTTTAAACGAAGAAAAATTTTTAAGAACCTGTTTTTTAAATTTTATTGAAGATTTGCCAGTAGGAGAAAGAATCTGCTATACCAGAGGTTCCCAAACTGTGCGCCGTAGTATGTCAAACTGCTATCATTATCGCTCTCAAGATTGCTTCTCGCAATTATATAAATATCCGGTATCTAATGAAATGGTTGTCTCAGAATATCTGATGGCCCTTTTCACAGAACAGCTTTCGAAGCTCAATGAATGTTTTTCGAAATGTTTTGAAGATGGTAATGTCAAAAAATATGTGTGGATCCAAGATCCTTTCCGTGCTCCGAAGTGATTCACATTATCATAGGAAGAGAACCTCATCGAACTGTAATGCGATAGCAGCCTCAGAAACTATATTTCCTATTTGAGAGTGTTTTGGGTATCGGTTCAAAATAGTAGATGATGAAAATTGACCACGTTGAGTATCCAAAAAAAATTTAAGACTGAAAAGTTTTTACCATGGCTTACATAAAACAGTATATATATATATATATATATATATATATATATATATATATATATATATATATATATATATATATATATATATATATATATATATAAGAAAATGAACACTAGAACATTCATTTGAAAAATTGAAATTAATCAAGAGAATGTTATAGTAGAGCTAGATATATGAACGTGTACGATGTGATGTGATGATAAAATCATTTATATGCATATCTGAATCTACTAAAATCTGATTAATTATTTGTATACTGTTTATTTATGAACATTCAGTTACGTTTGATGGAAAATCTAGAGTGAAAAAATATGCTTATTTTAAAAAAAAATATATTCCACGATTTACATATTGAAATCTTCTTTTATAATTGGATGCTAAAACAACAGAATTACAAATTGAATCTGAGTTTTCAAAGGCTTCATTCAATTTCTCACAACGTCTTCAATGCTATGGTTTTTTCAGCTGGATCTTTTCTTTCGTCGTGAACTGTTTTTGATAAGTACGGATAAATTTAGAAAAATACTTGGCACTGCATTTAAATTGAGTTTAACTTGAGCAGATATTGCCTTCGTTGATTCATCTGGCAAACGATGAATACCTTCTCTAATAGTAATAAGTGCACCCTCTGGAAAATGTTTGGCACGAACTACAGAATATTTTGTGGTGGTCCATGATGCCATAAGAATATTTTGTAGCCATTGATTCATTAGATTTCATAGATTTTCTATAGATTTCATCCAATGGAAAACGAAATAGAGAAGACTCGAGGTAAGTTTTGTAGTTCGGCTTGCATCCAGGCACACAGCAATGACTTGGCATGTTAATTTTTGTGTTAATATCAAGAACAAGACCTATAAGATATTAGTTCTAAATAACTACTTAATCTAACAAAGGGTAAGTAACTCTACTAATCACAACAAATGAACAATTCTAGCAAATAATGTTTTTGTTAATGTCTGAACTACTCAGTCAAAACATAAGTGATAGGTAGTTATTTACATACAATTTTCAAAGGTACCTATTCCTTAGTGTATTGCTGAAAAAAACATAGTAGCACTTTCTACACACTATACATCACATAATAGCACAACTAAAACGCGGATTTTTGTTGAAAAAGCACAACTTAAAACACAACAGATATTCCTGTTTATATAAGAAATTTGCGGGAAATTTCTTTTGTTTGTCCAAACAATAGTACTTTTCGCTACTTAGTTTTGGATTTGAATGTTATTTCTGTCGTTAAATAGCGATTTATTCAGCAGCAATGAGCAGAAACCTTTGCAACGCCATTACAGTGTCTCTATTTGTGGGTCTTTCTTCGATGTTACCAGATTTCCTAGTTCATGACTTGTAAGTAGAATTAGGGTGTGATATGATAAACAGAAAAAGAAAAACCAACCAATAAGAGCAATAAAAGGTATTAATGGCCAGATAGTTAGCGGTGAGAAGTAAATAGCAAATGAGTTCAACCAACATTTTACAGTTGTAGGAAGCAAACTTTCTGCAGGGGTAAAATATAGAGGTAATGCAAAATATAAGGAAGAAGAGATATCAAACAGTGTATACCTGAAACCAACAAATTTGAGAGAAATAAAAGAAGCTTTAGACACTATCAAGGACAACTGCTCGCCTGGAACAGATCTTATCACCAAGAAATATATTCTCCAATTGTTTAGCATAGTAGGTGGGACACTCGTAAAACTCATAAATACAATATTATGAAGAGGTATTTTCCAAATGAATTAAAAATTGCCAAAATAATACCCATCCATAAAAAAGGCAATAAAGAAGAACTGAAAATAAACCAATATCCATTTAGAATACATTCTCGAAAATAGTTGAAAAAATCATAAAAACAAGAATAGTAGACTTTGTTAAAAAACACTTTGGATTTGACCAACAGCAATATGGATTCCAAAAATGTAGCAGTACACAAGAGCTACAGTAGACCTTCTCGAATATGTACTGAAGGAAACTGACAAAAGTAATTATGTTCTTGTAGACATTAGGAAGGCTTTCGATACTGTAGATATGGAAATAATGATGGACAAGTTAGGACGGATGGGTTTTAGGGGAGTATGTTATAACTTAATGAAGATGTACCTCATGAATCGGAAACAATACACAGTGATAGAAGAAATGTTAGTATAGGGGTGCCGCAGGGATCAATTCTTGGGCCTCTGTTGTGCATGCTGTATGTTCATAGCCTAAAATTTTTGGGACTACAATGTGAACATTTCATGTATGCGGTGTTTTCTGGTTCGAAAGGTGAAAATATAGTGAATTGTAACTTGGAGAAGTACTTTAACTGGCTGTGCTACAATAAGTTAAGTATTAATGTGGAGAAAACAGTTTATATGTCAGACGAATAAAACTTGTGATATTAAATTAAGTCTGAATGGAGTTGAACTGAAAGAAGTGACAGAGTACAAATATTTAGGACTTGTTATTGCAAAAAATTTAACCTGGAATAACCATGTAGAAAATATAATGAGTAAGATTTCACCATGGTTGGGGCAATAAGGAGATGTGGCGGTCAGTTGAATAATCAAACCAGAAAAATACTTTATCAGAGTTTTATTAAACCTCATCTTTCATATCTGATTCCATGCTGAGGTTCAGCCTCAAATTATGTATTACAAAAATTGCAAAACAAGCCTGTCAAAACTATGTATCAACTAAAATACCTCACTCCTACAGTTCAGGTCTATAAAGAAACTAAAATATTGAATATATTAAGCTTTTTGAACATGTCAAATTAATTTACAAGTTAAAAATTAAATTACTGAAATCTAGCCTTGTATTAGTACAAAATGATAACTACCATAGCTATGGAACAAAAAAGAAACGGCACCTGAGAAATGTTTTTGCTAGAACAACTAAGGCCTTAAGATCTCCCATATCTGGTAGTATATCTGCATACAATCAAATTCCTGTACATGTAGTAAACACCAATAAAATCCATAAAATGTGCCATAATCTAAATCTATTTTTTGGAATGATATAATTTTCCGCTTTAATATGTTTAAACTCAAAATTACGAATTACTTTTTAGTTAGGTGTTATTAGTTATAAGCGAACTAAATCTAGTCAAATATTGTAGGCCCTGGTGCCAGTACTTTTTGAGGTCATAAATAGCGCTTATTATTATTCAAAAACAAATGTAAGATTATATAGATTAAAAGGAATTTTTTTTTTACATTTGAGATATCCAGTATAATCACGTGAATATTTTTCGAAATCATGCAAATCTTAGATATCGGATTGACATAAAATAGCAAACAAGATCTCAAATAGATACGAGTCTAATATTGGTCCACTGTTATTTGTTCTGTTTATGAATTTGTATCTGATGGATAATATTGACTCGCCACATTCAATATTCGCGAAGTATATCATAAAATTAGATCACCGGACAAGTGTTCAACTTCAGCTAGCACTGGATCATGTTTGCCAGTTGGTGCGAGTATATTTGAGTTTAAACATGTAATTTGATAGTTCAATATTAAATTAAACTCTTGGCTTAATGTTTCACGATTTATTTAACAATATGAAATAGTCAACATGTTTCGAGCGTTAGCTCATTTTCAAGACAGTCTTGAAAATGAGCTAACGCTCGAAACATGTTGACTATCTCATATTGTTAAATAAATCGTGAAACATTAAGCCAAGAGTTTAATTTAATATTCAATTATGTTTCACCAACAGAGAATTCAATCTCAGTAATTTGATAATTATTTGAGTCGAACTGTTATTTCTTTCACAAGCAAAAAAGATGTAATTCTTTCTCGTTCTGATAGGGTGTGAGATCTGGGAATAGTCTTTAATCAGAAACTTTCCTTCATTCCACACATAAGTCAACTCATTTAATCTGCCTCAAATATATATGGACTCGTTATCTGCAATGATAAGAATTTCAATAATTCCTAAACATTTGTAATTCTATTTAATGCCCTATTCCGTAGCCAGTTGGAGTATGGTATGATCTGGAATCCTATTTATTACTTGACATCAATACCATCTTGAAGACATTCAGATAAGGTTCTAGAAATTCTTATTTTGGAGGGAATGAAGTTTATCCTCAGAAAGGAATCAATCATGGCGAATTATTGAATCCATTGAGTGTAATCTCATTGCAGGGTAAGAAACTCAACGTATCACTCAAATTCTTTTACAAGAATTAGATAATTTATTGTTATATTTCATTTATTATTAGTTACTATTACTCAGCTTTATGTTATTATTTTCTGTAATTTGGTATTAAACTTGTTGAGAATAAAGAACTTATTATTTTTGAAATATATTAACCAATTACTGAGGTCAATTGACAAGCGCAAAAATTGTTAGTTGAATTACATCCAGAGATGGTTTTGATGCTTTGAATTAATATAAAACCATATTAGCTATTTATATTGTGAGTTTGCAAAAGAAGACAGCCTCAAAATACACACATGCTATGCAATATTTCAATTTCATGTAATACTTCATATAATGTAATATACTCTAATATTGAATGGCTTTGGCAGCAGTTATCTAAAATTAAATTTCGAGATGAAAAAATATAGATATAAATAAATGTAAACCATATATTGAAATATAGTAGTCAAATTATCACTATACATTCTATTTCTTATAACCACAAGACTTCCTGCGTCCACGAGCACGCTCAAATTTGCGTCCCTTTGATCTTACAAATGGTTTAGTGTGCGAGTGTGGAACACCAGGTGCAGGACCAAAATGTTTTACAGCTTCACGAGCATTTCTACGTCCTTGCATAAGAACAGTTTTCTTACCAGTTGGCGATCTAAGTGCAAGCTGATCAAAGGTGATCACCTCTCCGCCTGCAATGAAAGAAAACAGGTGATTAATGCCAACAAGAGTAGAACACTGAGACTTAACATGTTAATTAACATTCAAGAATATTAGCAAATACTTTGTTTTAATTATTTTTTGAAATGCCAACACTTCACTGTGTTGCCACTAAAACTACAACAGAGTTAAACATCTATTTGATCATCACTGCATATATTATTATATTCAAGAGTAAATTATATTAAATAATACTTGTGAACATTGTTTATATGAGTATAATTTCATTTGAACGGAATGGAAATCATTCAGTTGATATATGTTATTAGCCTTAACTGATTATTAAGAGTTTTTAAAACGCAATTCAAATGGATAACAATGTATTTAGCTAATACTGTTTAACTGGCTACTTATACGACAGATCCTAAGATCCCGTTTACTCAGGTATGATTTATTTTGATTTGACAAAATATCTCAACCATTTTTAGAGACTACAGGTTTTCCGTGTTCAACAAATGTTATTTCCAAATTATGAAGGTATCTTTATAGTGAGTATTGATCCTGAACATTATCTATAACTGGGTCTCCCTGTTTGTTCTAAAATAGGATCACAGTCAAAATATAGTGTAAACTCCATGTAACGTCACTCGATTCAATGACAAAATCCCTGAAGTGTTGAAATCACTTGTCTTTTTTTGGTTTAGCTTGTTTTCAATACAATGATACATATAATATATAATACATATAATAGTATAGCGTTACACCCACTCTCAATAACATTAAGTAATAAAAAGTGCCTCTTAAATTAAAAAAATTAGTGAAATCTGTGCAGCTGTGTACATTCTTTTGTCGCTTCATTATCCTAGCCCAGCTATACTCAACCTGCGACCCGCCGGGCCTTTGTTATTGGCCCATCTGTTACTAATTTATTGTAAACCATTTTAAATTTCGCGCCCATCAGGCACGAATCGGAACGTAGCCTATCTATGAGTAGGTATTAGTAATCTGTGATTGCACGAGTGAGACGCAATGCATGGCGGGAATCCCCTTCCTACCCACGGACCTGTGCGTGTCGCTTTGTTTCCGGTCGTAACTTGTTTTGAATTTGTTTTCATCTACGGTGGTAGTAATTTCACCCAGTAATTGCAGTTATTTGTCGTCTTAGTGTAAAATTATTTTCAAAATGTCCGGAGTGTCTTCTAAATATAAAAGAAAAATATGTAGTGAAAATAGATTGTTTCAAGATGAGTGGTAAACGGATTATTTTGTTGTGCCAAACAAAAACAATGCAGATACTTGTTTGCTATGTCGTGAAAATATTATATTGAAGAAATACAATATTTCGCGTCATTTTACAACATAAATCATTCGACGAAACGTTTCCTCTTGGATCGTCCTTGAGAAATGAGAAATTGAGTTTTTTTAAGAGGTCATTGCATCAACAACAAAATGTTATGTCTGTGGCATTATCGCAAGACTCAGCGGTAACTAAAGCATCATATGAAATTTGTTACATTCTTGATAAGCATATGAAACCATTTACTGATGCAGAAATTGTTAAGGAATGCTTTGTTAGTGCTGCCAATATACTTTTTGATAAATTTAGTAACAAAAAGCAAATACTATCTGATATAAAAAACTACACCTCTCGGATTCAACCTGTATGCAGAGGCGGCGTAAGGCGTGGGCGACGTGGGCCACCGCCTACGGCCTCGCGGTACAAGGGGCCTCGCGCCTCAATAATTTTTATGTATTGCTTATAAGACATGCTTCAAAGCGAGAATAAAATAAAAAATATATATAAATTAATTCAAATTGTTTTTTTAGTCTGGCAACATTTGCTCTATCTAACTAACTATCGCGAGTCTCCTTGCCGCCGCCGACCAGTGCGGGGAATCCCTTGTTTTATTTGTTCACTTTTTTTACTAGGAAGCCAGCCAATCAAATTAAAGTAGTCGGAACGCAGTCGCTGGGCGCATAACAATAGAAACGTAATTGTGTTATTTAATATTTTTTGTTTTTATGAATGTGCGTACCTATTTTGATAAGACAAATAGTGTGAGGGTATATTGATTGCTCCTGTAAACTAAAATTGAAATTAAAAAACAGTGACTTACAAATAAATGGTTTTTGTTTTCTTCGTGATACGTTTAATATAACACAGGTACCTGTACTTCTCTATTTTACATAAGGTAAGAAATAATTAATTTTAATAAAACAATTGTTAAACTGATTTACACATATATTAAAAATAATACTGCATGACGTACGTTTCGATGAGATTCACCTTTTTCAAATGCTACGTGCAGACTAATTCTCATCGAAACGTACGTCATGCAGTATTATTTTTAATATATGTGTAAATCAGTTTAACAATTGTTTTATTATGTTTATCGATTTACATCAAGTATCAGCCTCATCAATTATTAAATAATTAATTTGTAATAAATAAATAACGCAGTAATTACTTTATTGTGTTGCTTATATAGTGATGAATGTTATCCCAAAAGTGATGATTACAGACACTTTTCGAATTTTTATTTCTCGAGAAAACTGAATAATGGGGAAAATCAACATCGTCGCTAGTTAGTTTATTCCAATTCTCAGAATAAAGTTTATTGTTTTCCATGCAGACTATTTGGCAATTCACAAACTCAGATGGTACAAGGAGGGTGTTGTGACTGGAAACATTTAAGTAGCATTTTACATAGACATGAGAATACTAAAGAACATATGGCACATATGTTCCAATGGTTTACTTCAGAGAAAGGTATAAATCAAGGCAAAACAATAGACCAAGAAAACGAAAGGCTAATACAGGAATCTCAAAAACATTGGCACAACTTGTTAGAGAGAATAATTGACATAATTAATTTTTTGTTCTCTCATAATCTTGCAATTATAGAGGTCACAGAGAATATCTCAAGAAGGTGACGTTAAAAATTCCGGTAATTTCATAGATTTATTTAAACTGATATCGAAATTTGATCCTTCTTTACGAGAACACATGAAACGCATTAATGACAAACAAATTTCACACCATTATTTAAGTCACGATATTCAAATTGAATTGATCATATTGATGTCAAAAACAGTTGTCGATGAAATTATTCGTAATGTTAAAGAAGCTAAGTACTATTCTTTTTTGCTCGATTGCACTAGAGACTGTAGTAGAGTTGAACAAATGTCGGTTATCTTAAGATTTTGTGATACGTCAACTGGCACAATAGTCGAACATTTTATAGGATTTCTAGCTGTTACTGAGACAACTGGAGAATATTTAGCCAATGCTATACTGGAACATCTAGAAAAATACGACTTAAATGTTCAAGACTGCAGTGGCCAAGGATACGACAATGGAGCAAATATGGTAGGTGTAAATAGTGGAGTTAAAACTCGAATATTGAATATTAACCCTAGGGCATTTTTCACACCTTGTGGCTGTCATAGTTGGAATCTACTGTTGGTAGATGCAGCAAACTCATCTATGGCTGCAAAAACTTTTTTTGGTTTCATCCAAAAAATTTATTTGCTATTTTCAAGTTCAAGCAAACGCTGGGATTCAATAAAAGGAAAATCAAAACTTACTATGAAACATTTATCAGACACAAGATGGGAAAGTAGAGTCGAAGCGATAAAGGCCGTATTATTGCAATTCGATGAATTGATTGAATGCATCGAAAGCTTAAAAAATTACACGGAGCAATCAGACACTCTAAGTGTGGCAATCAGTACAAATTCATTTAAGCATTGCTCTTGAACATTTATACACATTTTGTGAATGGATAAAAGAGTCGGGAAACTGGATTCGAAAAAACCCTGTCTGGTGTTCGGCAATTTATGGAGATAAGCTGTTATGATGTGCCAAAAGAGTTTAGGAATAAAAGAGTAGCTAAAAAGAAAAGGATTTTTTTTACGCCATGATTGATTCTATAATAAACGATATGGAATTAAGATGTACGTCTTTAAATCAACATTCTGAAAATTTCGGTTTTCTCTATGATTTAAGCAAGCTAAAAAATATGCCAGAGGAGCAAACATTAAAACACTGTAACGATTTACATAACGTCCTGCATGTGGGTGAGAGCAGTGACTTCCGACCTTTCGAATTATATGAAGAATTAAATACAATGATCCCAAATTTACCCGACTTCATTATAGATGTAAAACAGCTGATGTCATATATAACAGAAAATAGCTTGAAAGAAATTTACCCAAATATATACATTGTCAACAGAATTTTATTAACAATTCCGGTAAGTACAGCCTCTGCTGAAAGGAGTTTTTCAAAATTAAAATTAATAAAAAATTATTTAAGAAACACAATGGGCCAGGAAAGACTTTCAGCTTTGGCTGTTTTATCAATTGAAACAGAGATGGCATCTAGGCTGAATTACGATGCAATCATTAAGGAATTTAGTGAAGCTAAAAGCACAAATTTTCTGTTCCTTTAATAAAGAAATATAAGTAATTTTAAATCTACACTTTAAGAAATGTGTGCAATCAGGACAGCAGTCAGGACATAATTTATCATTTTAATTTTTTTTCATGCTTTATAAGGTACCACCACAAATTCAAACAAGACAAGGATCAATGATCTATGCATCGATAAATTTCATGTTAACATAATTTAAAATATCGACAGTTTCTGATTTATTGATTCTGTGATTATTTTTAAAGGGATAATGGCGCCAAAGAATAATGTTCGTCACTTAAAACCGCGCTGTTGCTTGAGTTTGTGTCTGATTATGGCTGAATTTGTTTTTAAAGAAAATTAACTACAAATTTTTTTTAGCAATAAAGAACTTATATTCAATAGTGCAACCAATGTTTGCATTCATTGTCATATTGTTATCTCCACCTTCTATATATTTACGATTACTATTTTTGATTAATATTAATTGAATTTGTATTTTTATGAATAAAAATTGACAGTGTTATTTGTTTTGTTTTATTTTTATTTCATAAAATCCATCTTAAGGTCGCCACAGAACAGGGCCTCGCGAAATCTAACTTGCCCACATCAAATTTAGGTCTCGCTCCGCCACTGCCTGTATGAGGCGTAATAAAGATATTAGATAACCTTAGAAAGTGCAAGTTTTTTAGCTTGGCATTCGATTCCAGCACCGACATTTCTCGGTGCAAAAACAACGCAATGCTCAGTTTTTGTTAGATATTGTACAGAAAATAATTTAGTACAGGAACATTTTTTGAAATTCCTACCAATGAGAGGTCAAACCCGAGGAACAGATTATCTTGATACAGAATGAAATTGACATACAAAAAATCGTGTGTTTGTGTACAGATGGTTGTCCTTCAATGACTGGATCCGAAAATGGATTTATTTTGTTATTTAAAAATAAATATAATTTAACCAATTTAATAACATTTCATTGCATTATCCACCAAGAAAACTTGGCGGCGCGTGTTGTAAATCCAGAAATAGAAGCTGTAATGAAGACAGTTATCAATATTGTCAATTATATATGAGCAAGAGAATTGAACCACAGAAGATTTAAAAGCCTTTTGGAAGAACTGGGATGTGAGTATAACGACGTCCTTTTACATACCTCGGTGCGATGGCTTAGTAGAGGAAAAGTTTTGGAAAGGTTTTTTCTTTACGCCATGAAATAATACTGTTTTTAGAGCAAAATAATAAAGTGTACCCTGAATTACAAAATGATGAATGGTGGTGTATTTTAGCCTTTCTGTGTCATATTACGGAAAAACTCAATATCCTCAATCGGAGTTTACAAGGTGAAAATAATATGGTCTCCAATATGGCAAATAAAGTGTTTGCATTTGAGGAAAAGCTAGGCATTTATCATGAAGAAATAAAGAACAAACAGCTGCAAAATTTTCCAACTATGACAAAAACTACAGAGGACGATGTCAAAATCTCGGAAAAAAACTGCTTTATAATTTCAAATTAATTGAATGCACTATTAAACGAATTTCGAAAAAGGTTCCAAGATCTAAGAAAAATAAAAAAAAGTTTGTTACTTATAGAAAATCCATGGCATTTGGAAACAATGACTATCTCAGAGTTGGCGTCGGTTTTAAATTGCAAATACTCAGAGTTATTTGATGAATTTATAGATTTTAAAAACGATACCAATCTAGAAGTTATGTTTAAAGAAAAAAGGGAAAACAGAGAATATGTGGAATTTTGGATTATTGTTCCCCAAAAATATAAAAGCGTCCAAAGATGTGCCCATATCCTACTAACATTCTTTGGGTCTACGTATGTATGCGAATCGTCTTTTACAAAAATGAAATACACAAAGAACGTGTATAGAAACAAACTTACAGATTCTCATCTGGATGACATAATAAGGATAGCATGTAGCGACAAGCCAAATTTTGATAAAATTATGAAAAAGTGTTCACAGTATCAAAAATCGCATTAAAACTTATAAACATCTTTGTTACAACTTATTTTTTCATTAATAAAGTAAATACGTCGGTAATTTGCAATTATGTTTTAATTAATAACTAAATAATTTTTGCTTGCGGCCCTCGACACCGTGACTGAAACGTGTTTGTGGCCCCTAAAAAAAAATGTTGAGTATGGCTGTCCTAGCCCATAATAAACTCGACTTTCGGTATCATGCAAATCAAACTTTCAAAGAAATTCGTTCTTTTGTTTACAAATTGGGATTGCACGTGTAGACTGGTGTTGACCATCACTAATAAGTAGGAGTCCCTTAATCGCATTCTTAGTTGCTCACAAATTTTCAAACTGTTAACATGGCTAGTAAAAGAAAATCACTTTGTACTGACAAAAAAGTTATACTGATTAGAAAAGTATTGCCTTTATCACCAAGATTCCTCATTATCGCAAGACGTGAATAGAATAATTTATAAAATACAGGAAAATTACTGGTACAGCAAAAGACGTCACACAAAAATAACCGAATATACGCAATAGCGTTAAAATATGATATTTTTTTATACACATACCTACTTGGAGTAAACTTTTTCTTTTCATAATTCTGAATTTTTTTTCTCACAACTCTCTATACAGTGAGTACAAAAATGTACAGTCCCTTCAGTGTCGTTATATAGAGTTTACACTGTATTTCAAATTGACTAGATCAATCTTTCAAAGACAGTATTGATGTATCAGTAACTAATAAACATTTATTTATTTTGATGAATATGGAGTGTTAATTGCATTTTCACAATATACTCAGAATCTTGAGATTTTTTTAAAATCGATTTCATTTTGAGAATTACTAAAGTATAACATTGATCAAAAATTAATTTGGTGGAATTTATTTAAATTTGTTGATCTCTTTGAAAATGAAATGAATATTTCAGATTTTCCTATGAAAAAATCAGTAATAAGGAAAAAAATTATTCATAACAAAAAACGTATTATTGAAATTTTTTTCATACAAATTTACTTTGTACAATGAATTTTACATGGAATTGTATACATTAATACAGTTAATTTCTAGGTTTCTAACAAATTTTGATACAAACAGAGTATATTTCATCACAACTGTGTACAGTGTAACATATTCTGATTGAGAATTTAAGACAAATTGCTTGGGTAGTATACACAGATTACAAGCCCTTAAAAAACCAAATAAAAGAAAATGTTTTATTCAAACATAGAGGTTATAATGAGAGAGGTTATGATGTGAAAGATTTTATGTAGAAGTTAAAACTTAATATTTATATTCGGTGTGTTATTAATTACTTATATATTTTCAATTGAGAGTTAATATAAATTAGTAACCTAATCGATGTATAACTATGTAGCATAACACAATAATACTACTAGATAGACTACGTTAGTCACACAGAATATTAAATTGTATCGTTTATTTATTATTTATGTTAAAGAACTTTTTTTTATTTGAACCTGTTTGTATTCCAATACCGGTTCAATTCGCAATACAGTATACCAACAAAAGAACTGCTGGGAGTAATGTGGGAATTGAATAATCAGTAAACTGAAAATGATGTACGGTTCAGTTACTGACTCTCTTAATAAGTTGACTTTTTTCAAGTTATAAAACAGTATTCAAGTTTGTTTTACAGATTATAATTTTCAGGAATAGCAACTATTATAAAGATTGCTAATAATGATATATGAAATATATTGAAAATGATACTTTACCATCCTAAATTGCTAAAAATTTTGTTTCGTCACTTACCAGCTTTGATAATTCTAGCACGAGCTTTTTCTGATACTCTCAAAGCACAAATTGAGAGCTTTGGTAGATCCCAAATACGAGCATCATCAGTAACAGTTCCAACAATAACGGATGTTAGGCCTTCGCGACCAGGTTTCTTCATAAGACGAACTATTCTAGCAATCGAAATAGGTGGCCTATTGATTTTGCTCATAAACAATCTTTTCAGGATAATTTTATTGAATTTAGAATTTGAACGACGAGCAAGATATCTGTATAACTGAAATACTTGTGATTATTTCTTTATTCGGCTTATATATAATATATATTCTCACCTTTACTAAAAGACGTAAATATACATCTTGACTCCTTGGCTCGGTTCTCCTAACCTTCCTGTCATATTTATGATTTATATCGATACCCTAGAAAAAAAATTAGTAATATAGCTTATGAAACACTGAATGTGAATCACATAGTAATTCAAATTGTATACTTAAAGAATATGATTAAATAAATAAATTCAAATAATAAAAATTCACTCACCATGATGAATACCTTTAAGTTGACACTATCAAAGAAAGAAGTAGCAAACACTCACAAGCACAGAACATTTTTCTATGCTGATAACTATAAAAAAGCTCTAATTTTAATGAAGTCCTCAAAGTCTATTTTGAAGCCATCACTTGAGTACCAAATAACCAGACACAATAAAATATATTCGAAGTAAATTCAATTACTCATTATAATATTTTATATTCTATTTATTTAAATGTATATGTTGAATATATTTATTTAAATAAATATATTTAAAAATATATGAAGATTGTTGCTAATCTAGTTTTTGTTTAAAATACACTCACGATTTTATGTAGTTCTGTGCCAAGCATTTCGTCAAATGAATTATCATTTTGTTCCTAGAACAGATATATATATATATATATATATATATATATATATATATATATATATATATATATATATATATATATATATATATATATATTTTTGAAAGTTTTAGCATTAACAGGCTTTTTTAATATGAAAAAGTTTATTTTTGTTGACGTTTCGTTGTTATATTACAACTTTGTCAAAACTAATCTTTATTAGTTTTATTAGATTAGTTTTGACAAAGTTGTAATATAACAACGAAACGTCAACAAAAATAAACTTTTTCATATTAAAAAGCCTGTTAATGCTAAAAACTTTCAAAATAAATATCTCAAACAGGCAATAAATCAATTTCAAGAAATATATATATATATATATATATATATATATATATATATATATATATATATATATATATATATATATATATATATATATATATATATATATAGAAAATCAACACTAGAACATTCATTTGAAAAATTCAAATTAATCAAGAGAATGTTATAGTAGAGCTAGATATGTGAACGTGTACGATGTGATGTCTCCATTATCCTTCAAGGGATAAATGTTAGAGAAATATTGAAATCGACGCCACACCTGATGGAAGTGCGAGACCACAGAACATACCCTTAATAGAAATGCAAACTCGGTGCATTGGATATGGAAACAAATATGGCCGATTTGACGTTCACAGTGGGCGGAAGTAATTATCTAGCGGGAGCACGAAGTATAGATATAAGGAGTCCGAACGGTATAGGTTTTTCCGTAGTATTTATGGACACAATATCAAAGCTAGATCATAGTTCTCTTTTCTACCACTGGGCTGCGCAATGTTCAAGACGTACAGATGTCCAACAGACTTAAATACGCGCGAATTTGAAATTATAATTAATTATAAATTTATTTGTTTAAAAATAGTTTTAATAAAAAAATGGGAAGGTGTTGTGCTGTTCGTGGTAGAAAGGTTCTGTGCCTTAGTGGCAGAAAGGCAAATGGAAATATAGGAAAAGTGGCTTTATTTAAAGTACCCAAAGTAAGTAACCTTAAAATTGTCCTGGGAATTAGTGTTGTTAATAAATATTTGTTTTATAAATTTTGGCGTTAAATAATACTTGAAAAATTTATAGTCTTATTTGTCGTTGATTCAACAAAGTCATTATTTTTTCCACAGGATGCTGAAATGCGTAAGAAGTGGAGTTCTGCTATTGACCAAGATTTAAAAGCTACCAATTATATATGAAAATTGCATTTCAATTCTGAAGATGTGATAAAAAGTGATCGGACAGTATTAGCGGATATACGTGTATACGTGTATGACTACCAAAAAGTTCATTTGCGGAAGAAAGCAGAGCCAAAACTGAATACAACTTATAATGATAACCAAAATAATAACAGCTTGTTGTCAGATGTTTCTGTAGATACTTCTGATATTGTTGACGACATTATTAATAATGACCGTAGCTTAAATGTTGAGACAAATACTGTTAATCAATTTCTAATCGAAGTTATTGGCCCCAAGAAAAGTAATGAGCCGAAGGCAAGCAATGAGCCTCAGATGACTGAGCCTGAGACAAGTAATGTGCCTGAGTTTTCTTTTCATTGTATAGAAAGAATTTTAGAATCTCAACCATTACGTAAAAATTGGAGTTGGACAGTATTATTACTTTATCATATATAAATTGAAATTGGAATTAGTTTTTCACATAAAAATTGATATGAATTTGAAAGTTACGGTAAGAAGCTGAAATATAAATCATTACTTAAATAGTATTATAAAATTTTTATCATGTTACAGATAATCAATGCACAAACGAATATTCTTGTTATGAATGTGAATATTTCTTCGATGGCTTGTGTTTCGCAGTTACTGAGCAATTTCGAAAAAACCTTTTTTTGCAAAGGAAGTGGTTACAATGAGAAGAAGTAATGATGAATTTAGACAGATAAATGAATTGATAATAAATCATGCAATTACTTTGTAGCAAATAAGATCTTAAATATCAAGTTTAAAATTTGATTTAAACTTTGTTTTTTATGTTTATAGATGTTCACAAATTTGTACTGCTATATTAGCATCAAATGAAAGGTATAAGAAGAAAGTAGAGGACTATAATCTGCTCTTACTCACTTGCAACACCTCCAAAAGGATCTAATGTGACAGCAGGGGAATTATTAGGATCATTAATGCAGACCTGAGCATCGTTTGAAGGCAGTAATGTTAATAAGGAAAATTGGAGTAAAAAATTGGACGAAATAATTGAAAATACTTTTGATAATAATAATAATGTTGAGAATAATGTAAATTCAGATGATTTACCTTCTAATAATGATAGTAGCAACAATGATAGAAATAACAATATCATTACTAATAACAATGAAAGTGATTATGAGGGTGACAGTAAGAAGGGAGTGTCTAGGGGCAGCTATGTGATTTCGTATAATGCAGGATATGTAGCCTGTAATATTTTATATTATATATATATATATATATATATATATATATATATATATATATATATATATATATATATATATATTTATATATATATTATTATGTTATGTTTATTATATATTATAAATTCTAAGATTTTTGCTTCACTTGACATTGTGTTTATTGGTCTAAATTCTTCAATGAACTTAGTATTGAGAACTTTTTTGATGGTACTATTGTAGTAATCTTAAGTTTACTTGGGATTACACCTCTTTTAAGTGAACAATTAATGATTATTGATCAAGGGTTATCAAACACTTTCAAAGCATTTTTTATCATTGACATATCAGCTTCATTAGGACTACTTTTATTTGGCAACTTCATTATCATTTCTTTCAGTTTATTCTTATCCAAAAGATTAAAAGTTCTCCACTTAGTTTTAATTTGCCTTGGTTGTGCTGTTATTGTAATTGCACTTTGAGGTGTATTAATACTATTTACAAGTTGTTGAAGCTATCAATTTTTTTAGAGTTTTCCACATTGATTTAGCATCACCTGTAACTAAGTCAATATTACTTACATAAAATAGTTTTTTTCATCTCTAATCATATTAGTAATTCTATTTCTAATTACCTTATAACTCTTTCATTCAACACTATATTTGGTATATTTAAAACGTTTGAATAAGTTATCTCATTTTTTCATCTCACTGATAATTTCATTTGTAATCCATTTTTTGTATCTAGTATTACACAGCATGGTTTGTTTTGGCGTTAGCTCATTCATCACAGACATGTAATTTTTGTAAAAAAATA
The DNA here is from genome assembly GCA_030704895.1 of Henosepilachna vigintioctopunctata. Taxonomy (NCBI): domain Eukaryota; kingdom Metazoa; phylum Arthropoda; class Insecta; order Coleoptera; family Coccinellidae; genus Henosepilachna; species Henosepilachna vigintioctopunctata. The sequence continues at coordinate 1,020,516 of JARQZJ010000104.1, read as the reverse complement.
TATTTTAAATCAAAATCTATATTCCTGTAATAAAACCTATTAATACACTTCCCAATTAATATGTATATGTATAGTATTGATATTTATATATTACAATTGTTTGTATTTTTTATATTAAACATGTTTTATTATTACTTATGCTATCAATAAATAATACGTTTAACCATAACTCATTTATTTTTAATTAATTTGTTCATTGCAATATTGTAATTAATAGGCATTTGACAATTTTTTAATCTATTTTGAGAGACAATTTTGAGTTTCTTTACTTTAAGCTTAATAATTCTGCATGTAAAGACGAAAAATAATCCATGAATTTAATTTTTGAAAACCTTTCAACATTTTGTTTATTTTTTTTGATAAAATGGTGCCTGTTAATTCTTGTGGTAATTATTAATATCTGAAATGTTTCAATTACAGAGTATCTCTTTATCTTTTTAATACTGCTGAGTTGAAGGCGCATGAAAAATTTCTCAAAATTTCCTAAAACATTTTATTCCACGTTTTTCGAATATTTTATTTCAGTTGTCAATAGCAACACGACTTCCCGCGTAAAAATTTAAACAAGCACTTCTTAAACCGTGGCGCGACCTAGCGGCAAAAGATCTGGTCCTAAAATTGATACCATACTTTTAACATTACGTTCGGACTCCTTATATCTATACTTCGTGAGCGGGAGATTCAAATTCATGTCACAGTATGTACACAGAATCGAGTCTATTATTCTATGAATATTCAGGTATTTTTTGCGCGGGAATTTCAAAACTACTACTTAAAATATGTATTGATATTCAATATTAATGTACCCACCCAAAATTAAAAGAGTTTCAAATAAAAGAGATTTTTATTATTATAAACTGATTATAATCATGTAAACAGTAACACCTCACAAGTAATTGGAATTTAAAAAAATCTACAATACATAAATTGGTTTATTTACAAAGTTCTATTCTGTTCTGCCTATTAGGCAGAAAATGATGAACTGAACATTATTCCTGCAACAATGTGAATAAATAAATATAACCAGATCAATATTACAATATAATATAATATAAACCAGATCAATATTAGAACAAATAACAAAAATTTCTTAGATATAAAAAAATAACAAAATATATATTTTCTAAGTTGCTAAGTTTGAATGAGAAAGGAACATAATATTCTAACATAAATACAAATAAACTAGATCAATATTAAAAACTTAACAAAATAGCAAAAAAATCTTTGGTATAAAAAAAGAACAAAATATACATTTTCTTAGTTTCTGAATTAAAATGAACATAATAAGAATGCTAAGTTTGAATGAAAAAGGAACATAATATTCTAAAATAAATACATATAAGCTAGATCAATATTAAAAACTTAACAAAACAAAAAAATCTTTGGTATAAAAAATTAACAAAATATACATATTCTTTGTCACTTAAATAATCCAAAATTATCAGTCTAACTGTCTTACAAAACAACACTTTTTCATATCATGTTCAGAGCAAAAATCATATTGCGAGTAGTGATCTCTGTATAAAATTTTGGGGTAAATCACCTTTGTGCCCATAGTTATTTAAAAACTCATACAATTTATTATGAATATCCATTATAAATTTAGAAATTTTATGAGATGGGTATATCCATTTCCTTTTGTTTTCACAATACTCTTTGAACATAATGAAAGGGTGTTCATGTGAGGGTTCTTTGGAAATCAAATCTGTACTACAAACTTCACATTCAGGAAGTGTCATTTGTTTAAGAATATAACCAGCTACATATGCTGTTGCATTATTATCCTCTTTGGGAAAATGAAAATTATTAGAGTGCAAAATTGATTGGAAGTCATGAAGTATTGACTGGTTCAGTGAGAGGAACCAGAGGAAGAGTGACATTTCTTGCAGCGATAAAGGTTGAAGATCAGCTACATCAGTTGGAGAGGTATTATATGAACCATTAATTGGTTCAGTGAGAGGAACATTATCAATATCAGAACTCATCTCTCCAATGCGAGGAATATTATGTCCAACCTCATCTGTTTTTGTCTGAAAATAAAAGGTCAAATTATTGAGAGCTTCACAGTCATCCTTCCCACAGTTTCCATTATTAATGGGAGATGTTAGTCCATTAATGACAGTGGTTTTCAATGCAGCAACAAATTGATGACAAGTTGGATTTGTATTTGATATTCCATGCTGCCTTATAATACAGAATAAATTTTCCTATGGATCTTGACTGAAAGATCTCAGTGATAAATAATTGAAACCTTTTCCCAAAGGATTCCAAAGATATATCACTGATCTTATAGTTGTCTGCCAACCTTTAATGAATTTAAATTGGGATGTAAAATCCCTACCATTACTTTTGTCAAAAAATTTTAAATATTGTAATTCTCTAAGCATTGTTGACCAAAATACAATATGAGGTGAAGTATGTTTCAAAACCCCCTTCAAAGGCTTACCTTCTGGTCTTATACTGACTGCTACAAGATGGATATTTACAATGAAATTTCAATCGCTCAGCCTGCATCATTATAAATTCTGAAATTCTAAGATTTTATACTTGACTCTGAAAATTTTGTCGACCGTCTTCAACGTCTGGAACCTTGTGAACTAACGTGTGAAATCTTTTTAACCCTTGTTGATTATACTCCTTCCAATGTTAGTATATCCCAATAACCTACAATCAAGAGTTATTTCATAAAATAACAAAATCATTGTTATGTTTTGCCAGTTTAACAAAAAATGCAATGTTTATGAAACATTTTCCACTGAACTACTTAAAAAATACAGGTTATATTTGTTAGTATACTTACATTCGCTGTAGTTGTTCTGATGGCGAACTTTTCCTCCAAATCTAAAGGTTGTGTGACACGGGAAAGAATTGGAGGAAGAATTCTTTCAAAAATTTCATATCAACTGCATTCAGTCGTGTCATACACGCTTCCGTAAGATTTCATGAAATATTTCAGTCCACAGAAAATTTTCTAGAACTGGTTCTATTGAATCATGAAAATATTAGAGTTTATGGCCAAAATTATGCGCAGTAGAACAAAATCGAATGTTTGATTCCCTCCACCATTCACATGTCAACGGCATTCGGAAAATAACCTGTAAATTATAAAAGATTTGACAAACAAACTGAATTAGAGGTAAGATGTCTTGGTCAAAAGACCAAGTTATCATACTCATTGAAGAGTATCAAAAACATGAGTGCCTATATGCTGTGAAATCCAAACTTTTTAAGAACAGGCACGCTAGGCAAAAAGCTTTAGAGGAAATCCAAAGTATATTGAAGAAAATTAGACCTGAAGTGAACATTAGTGAAATAAAATCAAAATTTCAAGCATTGAAATCAAATTTTATAACGGAGTACAAAAAATATACAGATAGTCAAAGAAGCGGAATGGCAACCGAAGATGTGAGTACATTGGGTTTCGTGTTTACTTTATAATGAAATGGTCTTTTTGTATTTTGTAGATATATACTCCAACCATTTGGTATTTCAATTATTTCTTCTTTCTCCTTGATCATATTGAAGCGAGAAATTCTTTTGATTTAATAGCTGAATCAAATCAATCTTGTAATCTACTTGATGAAACTGTCAATACTGAAGATTGTATAGAAAATGTAGAACAAGAATTTGTTGTATCTTCCGAAGGCATTCTTTGCTCAGATGATTCAAATATTCTGAGGTATCAATCCATAGACCAAAAAAAAAAGAAAATAGTAGACCTTAAAAATGAGCAAGTAAACCAGCAGAATGACAAGATTGTTCAAATGGCTTCCCGTGCACTAGAAAATATTTCCAAAAGCTTAAGTGGAACTGAAGACAAGGATGGCTCAAATAAAAACATTAGGGATGAAGACGAAACATTGGCTTCATATTTAGTATCAAGACTGAAACAAATAAAAAGGCGTGATATTCGTTTACAAGTAGAAGAAAAACTTATTATCATGATATTTGAAGGAATCAAAACGAGCAACAATGTTGACAGGAGTTTTGAAGATCATGACTATTAAAATAGTTACTTTGTTATTTAAGGTTTTTTGTGATAATCATATTTTATTTGTTTTCAATTATTATTTAAGATATGGAAGTCATTCCTAATAATGAATCTTTCAAATAAATCACGAGTTTGTTATTTTGTTACTGGAGGAAGTTTTTGCTTTGATTATATTATTAATTTTTTTTGTGTTTTTAATATTTCATTTATTCTCCTAAAAGAACAATTTAAAATGGAAATTTTTGGGTTGATTCAAGTAAATTTTCATAAATGAATTTTTATTTGTGCTCAGAGATTAACTTCAACATAATACAAATGCAATTAATTTTAAAATTCAAATAGTACAATACAGGTGAATTTTCTATAGCTCTGAAATCTTCTACTTGATGATCATCTGTTGTTTCAGAAGTTAAATGAAAATAACTCGATAAATTAGTGATTGAACATACGAATTGAATTTTCCTGCCAATCGACAATGCCTTGCGGAGAGTTGAAATACTGCTTGTAAGTATCCCTTACATTTCTTGCTGCAGGTGATGACCTGTTGCCCCCTGACGACTCAATCTTGCAAGTTGCTCCAATGGCTCATTTATATCTGTGTATCTTACATTCTCAGTAGCTAAAAAATTATGTATTATAATACAAGTTAATGTTATTAGTTCAACCTTCTCAACATTTAAATTGATTGGATTCAAAAGTACTCTAAAACGATTAGCTAAAATGCCGAAAGCATTTTCGACAATTCTCCTAGCTCTTGATAGTCGATAATTGAAAATTCTGCAGTCATGTGTGAGATCACGCTCTGGGTAGGGTTTCATTAGATTTGTCAGCAATGGAAAAGCGTCATCAGCAACTATGACATAAGGGACTTTTTCTGTGGTACCAGGTAACTCAACAGTTTCTGGGAAGTTCAATAAGTTACTTTTCATTCCATTACATAAATTGCTCCTTGAGAATACTCCACCATCACTTATTCTACCATTAACACCAATGTTTACATAGGTGAACATATAATTTATGCTCACAAGTGCTAGAAGAACAATACTGTTCGAACCTTTATAATTATAGTAGAAGGAACCATCTGAAATTGGTGCTCTAAAGGTAATATGTCTGCCATCCAATGCACCTAGACAATTGGGAAAGTTCCAAAGTTCATTGAACTTGTCTGCAGTTGCTTTCCACTGTTCTTTTGTATTTGGAGTCTATATAAATATAATTTTTAATTAATCGAGCTGTACAATTATCTAGTATTTGTAATTACCTTCAGGTAAATTGGCCTCAATTTTTCAATTATTGATTTACAAACTATTGGAAGAAATTTGGAATGGTACTTTCATGAACTCTCATCGAGTACATTAAGGATCTATAACTATCACCACTTGCCAAATATCTCAATGTTATTTCTAACCTGAAAATAAATAATTATATTAATGCTGAGAGAAGCCTCATGTATTTGAATTTACTTTGTTCTAGCAGTTACACATTGCCGCATATTGGTATCTTGTTTTGATATACTTTTCTCAATCTGTTGGAGTATATACTCAAATTGAGTATTGCTCATTCTTAGGAAATTACGGTAAGCTTGTGGATCATCATTCAGTAATTCGTTATTCAGCATACTTGACAACCCTCTTCCCTCATCTCTTTTCTGCAGCCACTTCCGCGCCCACGTCCGTCTGTTTTTTCTATTAACTTTAGATTTTTTTCCACAATGATGTAAAATCATAATACATCCTACGCATGCAGCTATCATCAACATATATTTTCTACTTGTATTATCCATTTCCCAAAATAGTAGTTACTGTCTGTCTATTATGAGAAACGACATTATTATGATTCTTTTCACTCTGATGTAACCTAGAATTAGTCTTTTTCTATTGAAAGTGCGTAATGCGCATGCGTCAGAGAAGAAATAGAACAATAATTATGACATCGTGTAATACTACTGTGACACTACCAAATTAATTGTTGATCAAATTCGTTATAAAATTCGTTCAACCATTCTCCCTGAATTTCTGACAATATTTATAACCTGAATTCACTTCATGTCATACCGCCTTAAAACAAAAGTAAATAACAAATGTCATTTGTTTAAACTACCTATTGTAAGGTGTTGTCGAATCTATATAGATTTGGTAAGATTTATCTATATTCAAAATAATTATTAACTCACCTATTTGAATGAATTAACACATAAAATTAATCCTACGACGCATTGCCAAACAACCGGCAAAACCTTGAGTCTTGAATGACGAATGAAATAATTTGACGGCCAGTCCATTACAGTTTCCCTTGATTTTTTCAGCTACAGCGCCATCTAATCGCTGGTTGGCAAAGCTCATTTCTAAAAGTAAGGTTAATGTTTTGTTTCCAATTTTGATAGGTAACTCGGCCTTCTTATTTGGTATGTTCTGTGTGGAAGACCGTAGAGTAATGAATACTCCACAATTCCATCTATAGGAATCAGTAGAAAACACCTCTCAGATTACAGACACACCAAGCATCGAAATTTCACATATCTTCTATACCCGTAGGTATCTACTAAATTGCAATGTCTATTTGACAAATATCATCGAACGATGTTTTCAAATGTCAATAGGTTGCATTAGTAGTACGCTCGCGTTTATTCCCGTATTTCAGGGGCCTATTCGGCGATATTTTTACTGATTCCTATAGATGGAATTGTGGAGTGTTCATTACTCTACGGTCTTCCACTTGGAGTCACAAGAAGATGCTTGGGGGTTGAAATCGTTGCCTCACTTCGATGGACGTGGTGCGACTGATGAGTTCCTTGCAGAACGAAACATATATGTCTCGCACTTCTATCAGGTGTGGCGTCGATTTCAATATTTCTCTAACATTTATCCCTTGAAGGATAATGGAGACATCACATCGTACACGTTCACATATCTAGCTCTACTATAACATTCTCTTGATTAATTTGAATTTTCCAAATGAATGTTCTAGTGTTAATTTTCTTAAATATTTCATTCAGTGCCATAAGCACAAAAATTTCATTTCCTTATATAGTATATAATATATATATATATATATATATATATATATATATATATATATATATATATATATATATATATATATATATATATATATATATATATATATATATATATATATATATATATATATGTAAGTCTGTATTCAAGACTTGCTTGTTGGTTTATTCAATACCGTTGTTGATGCAAGTAATAACTGAAATTTTATTAAACATTATAACATACATGACAATACATATACAATGACATTACACTACCTGAATCAACAACAAGTACACTTTAAACAATTATGGTTTACTATACTATGTATCACAAATATTAATAACAATATTATTATCACAGCCGCTCTCCCCTCCAGGCATGATGCCGCACGCATCCTTAGTTTGGATGAAACCCCAAACTTACATCCCCCTCCCCACCCAACAGGTGAGTATTGGATTCAGGAACAGGACAGTAAGGGATCATTTTACTTGCCTGAAAAATATTGCATTGACTCCTTTTGGAACCCGTGTCTATCATGTATAACAAATTTGAAATTTTTTTTTGTATTTTATAAGGACCCACTCTGATTGGATCCAGCTTGTTTCGGTTAAGGCGACTAGAGTTTTGGATATATACAAGATCTCCCTCTTTATATGTTATTGGTTTTTTATTTTTGTCATAATATATTTTATTTTGATCATGAACTTTTTGGAATTTAAGAATGCTATTTCTCTGTTTTCTTTTAAATTTTCTAAGTTATTTTTATTCAATTCAGGTGGTGAGAAAGAATTATCAATTCCGTTTAAAAGATAACTAGGGGTGAATTTTGTTGTGCTATGTACAGTGTTATTATAGTTTTCAGTGCATTGCTCGGCTATCACACTCCACGGTCGGTGTCTATTCTCCGAAATTTTACATCTAATTGCATTTACTAAAGTTTGATTTGTGCGTTCGTTAAGCCCATTTGAGAAGGGACAATCAACTGCTGTAAATACGTATTTTATTTTTTCTGATTTCAAGAATTTCTTGAATTGGTTGGAATTTATCCCGGCATATTGGTCGGTTAAAAGTAACTTGATCTTATTCTTTTTTTGAATTTTTTAACTAAATTAATGAAGTCTTTTGCCGTTTGGGTTTTTGATGTTATTGCAAAAGCATATTTTGTGAAATGATCTATTATTAAATGCAAATATCTTTTCGGTGACTTATTACTTCCAAATCCTCCTACTGTATCCAGAGATACAATCTGAAATGGCTCCGAAGCTGGGCCTATTTGGGATAAGGGCTGTGTAAAATTTCCAAACCTAGTTTTATTTTTTATGCATGTGTCGCATGTTCGACAAATAAGTTTTATGTGTTTGTGCATGTTTTTAAAATAGTATGTTGGTGTCAAAGTTAGAGTTAATTGTTTTACACCTATGTGACTATCACTATGCAGCTTTTTTATTAGTTTAATGCCGAAATCCTCTGTAATCCATATTTTCTTTCGGTTATTTAAAATTTTATAATATATATTGTTTTTAGTTTCGAATTTTTCATTTTCTGTGTTCAATTGTTTCTGATTATTTATTATATCTTCTAACGAGATATGGTTCACTATTTTAACAGTGGGTTCATTATTAATGTTACTTTCTAACACCGGATTACGTGAAAGAGCATCGGCTTCTGCGTTGTTTTTTCCAGGGTTGTATATTATGTTAAAATCAAAGTTTGATATATAGTTTAGTATTGTTAATAGTTCAGGGTCCTGACTTTTTTTTATATTGAAATTTTCTAGAGGTTTGTGATCTGAAAAAATGGTAAATTTATGGCCCATTAAGTAGTACTGCCAATATAATATGGATTCTTTTATCGCTAGACACTCCAGGAATATTGCACGTTTATTCTTTTGCGATGGAGTTAATTTTTTTGAAAAGAAAAATACTGGTTTTAGAGAATTATCTTTTTGAGGTTGTTTCAAGATTGCTCCTACTCCTTCTTTTGATGCGTCTGTAAAAATGTATATTGGAAGATTTGGGTCGAAAATATTGAGTATAGGTTCGGTGCTCAGATATTTTTTTATTGTATTGAAACTTTCTACACATTTCCGTGACCATTCAAATTTTACATTCTTTCTAAGTAGATTATGAAAAGGCTCTAGAATTATCGATGCATTTGGAATATATTTTAAATAAAAGTTGATTTTCCCTAAAAGCTGTCTTACATTTTTTTGATTTTGAGGTACTGGATAATTTTTTATCGCAATTAAATTGTCATTTAGGGGACTTATTGTGTTTCCTTTTATTTCATGTCCCAAATATACTACTGAACTCTTAGCGAAAGAACATTTTTTGAAATTTAATTTGAAACCCGCATTTTGAATGGCAGTGAGAGTTTTATCAATGTGACTCAGGTGTTCTGGTAAGTTTTGTGAAAAAATTAGGATGTCATCTATATAGTTTATGGCGAATGCATTAAGTTCATTTCTAGAGATTACGTCACTCAGTATTCTTTGAAAAATTGACGATGCTGATTTCAGTCCAAAAGGTAAACGTGACCATTGCCAGTGACCGTTATGTGTGATGAATGCCGTTTTTTGTTTATCTTTTTCTCTGATTGGAACTGACCAAAAGGCCGAATTTATATCAAGTTTCGTGAAAAACAAACAATCGCGCGCTAAAAGTAACAGGTCATCTATTATGGGAAATGGATGGCATTCAGGAACAATTATTTTATTTAGCTCACTATAATCAATACACAAACGTGACTTTTTTCCTTCGTCCTTCTTAAAAACAAGAGTTACTGGAGACGCATATGGACTGGAAGAATGTTCGATGATACCTGATTTTAGAAGAGACTTTACTTGTGTATTTATTTCATCTTTGTCCTTTAATGAACATTTATAGGGTTTTCTAGCAATGTATTTGTTTTTTGTTAGTTTTATAGTGGCTTCGTAATCCGTCACAATGCCTACATCGTACTTGTTTTCCGCAAAAATTTTTTTGTGCTTATCCAATATACATTCCAGAGACGCTTCGTTCTTATTGTTACTGTTTACATTCGTAATGACGGTATTTATATTCATTTCATTACCTAAATTATTTTCATTTTCTTCACATTTTTGAGTAATTTTCAAGTTTTCATTCTGACATAGCCTGAATTCTTTGATAACATCTAATCCCAGGAGGATATCATCCTGAAATGACTCACTTTTTATCACAAAAAGGCGCCAATTTTTTGAAATATTGAAAATTTTCAAAGTTACTTCAATTGAACCTAACGTTTCAGTAAAACCTGAAACCGTATTTATCTTTTTTGCCCCACTTATATTTTTCTTTAGATTTAATTTCTTTAAAATATTATAATTTATTACCGATATATTGGCTCCGGAATCATAAAGCGCAATAACCGGGCAGTTGTCTACTAGAACTCTTAATTTAATAAGTGGGGTAGTTATTCGTTTTTTTGATTCATCAGATGATGAAATGCTGTCTTGGACTTCCAAGTTGTTAACCATTTTGATTTATCATTTTTGAATTTTTGTTTAGAATTTGTGCGATTACGGCATAAGTGTTCTGAATGAAATCTATTTGGAAAACCTATTTTTTCGCAATGCGGACAAGGTTCCGAAACAGATCTATTCGAGAATTGAAGTTGTCTTTTATGTTCAATTGCTGAGGTATTTTTATTATTAATCAAGCCTTCTAGTTGTCTAACATGCGACATCAGTATATCGATTGAGTTTAAATCCCTCTTACTAAGTCGTGACCTAATTTGGGCTGGAAGACCCAATACAATGAAATTGATTTGGCTATTCAAGGTTAATTCAGGATCAGCATCTATGAGTAAATTTCTTTTTTTTAATGCATAATCTAACATTGGCCCGCTAATATAGCGGAAAGTATATGCATAGTTTATTTCATCCCAACCTATCTCGGAAAAAGTGTCAAGAAACGAGTTTTGCCAAAATTCCCACGGATATGAGAGTGTGTGCGTTTTTAGAAAAGCAAGAAACCAGTCAAGAGCCGGTCCTTCTAAAAAAACTTTCAATACTTGTGGAAAATGCGAATTACCTATCCTTAAACGATTGCATTCCTGCACAAAAAGTTCTAAAAATATTTTCGCGTTCTGATTTTTTCCTGAAAATTTATCTAGAATCATATCTTTTACCATTGAATGCAGAGATTTATTTTCAAAAGTTTCAGATTTGGGAATATAAGGAGCGGTGGGGTTGGGATCGACGCAAGCCTGTGCCCCATCCAAATAAAGACCCTTAAAGCATACATTACCCTCCTCATCCAAGTAATTGTCCTTGAGTTCATTAATCAGTGTAATCCATACGTTGCGGAAATTTCCACGTGTCTTCATGCTCTTCGTTACATTTCTCACTACGCTCGTGTTGAATAATGTACGGTGATGTTCTTTAAGCTGATATTCCGTTGGAAATTGAAAAATTGTATCCTCTTTTTCTAACTGCACAGTGAGTACCTTCACAATCGTGGTTTTTTTCGTCCAGACAATCAGATATAAAATGAAATCTTGCACGTGGTGCCGTCATGTTTGAAAGATTCTGTTGTTGATTTGTAAGTCTGTATTCAAGACTTGCTTGTTGGTTTATTCAATACCGTTGTTGATGCAAGTAATAACTGAAATTTTATTAAACATTATAACATACATGACAATACATATACAATGACATTACACTACCTGAATCAACAACAAGTACACTTTAAACAATTATGGTTTACTATACTATGTATCACAAATATTAATAACAATATTGACAATCATTACTCAGCTTCTCGTACCGCTGGTCTCATTATTCTGCCGTGCCTTATTATCACAGCCGCTCTCCCTCCAGGCATGATGCCGCACGCATCCTTAGTTTGGATGAAACCCCAAACTTACATATATATATATATATATATATATATATATATATATATATATATATATATATATATATATATATATATATATATATATATATATATCTTCTATCTATATATAAAAAATGAATTGCTGTGCGTTAGTCTCGCTAAAACTCGAAAACGGCTGAACGGATTTATCTTATCTTAGTCTTGAAATGTTCGTGGAGTTCCAGGGAAGGTTTAAAAGGCGAGAAAAAATCGAATAATTGCCGGGAAAACTCTAAAAACAGCACTTTTCTATTTCCCATACAAACGATTCTAAATAAAATGTGGAGTCAATTTGAACTTTACTACTATCCGATAAAGTTCATATTAAATTATTCGTGTGCGCTTTGGAGGATTTGATGTCGCGTTCCGAAACTAAACAAAAGTAAATACCGAACGTGACAGAATCGGATAGTCACAAAATGTAATAAATCATCAGTAGTACTGATTTTCAATCAATTTTCAAATTTGCGTAACTTTATTTTAGCTAACTTCAGTTGTTACCGTATCAGACAATTTTTTTAAGTTTGATAAATCTTCAAGTTTGGTCACAACTTGAGTTTCAGAACGCAACCATAATATTTGACAACCACGGAGCTAACCTCAAAACACGGAAAAAAGTTTTCCTATTAACAAAATTGTGTTACTATCATGCTTGCGATATTTTATGAGTACATCTATGTTTGTAAGTGACGATTACGTAGTGTAAGTGACCTCTACGTGCGCGAGAATTTTTTTGCTTTTGTGATGCTTTGTGGTAGTGACATTCCAAGTAGTGTGCTCTTTTTTTGTTGATATTTGGGTGATAGTGACACTTTACTGTTAAGTGAGCCCGAATTTTCTTCACCTTAATTTATTATATTACGTTACGATGCCGAGGAGAAGACGACCTGACTTAGGTCGTCGCAGTCAGTCAAATGTACGAAGAGCTACCTCACGTGTTAACCGCACTGATGGATTATTGTGCCGACCACGACCACCTTTACTACAGGCCATGAAATGAATATCCGACATACGTCGACAAGGTTGCCTATGTCGATATTGCCGCCTTTTCTTGTAGTGGTATACTAAAGCAAACAGGACGCTTCCCAAAACTTTCGCAATTAGAAGTTAAATAATTTGAGCTTTCGGTATAAATACTATATTTTTCAATAGTGTACAGTGTATTACAAGTGATGATGTTGATAATTTGTTGAAATCTCGACATCAAACACTAAAAAACGAAGTGTTTAGTTTGTTTACAAATTTCAGTGAAACGAAATCAATTTCGTGTTGTTCAAGACTTTCGTAGTTTTAAGTAGAATATTTTACGATTTCAGTTCTAATTCTCTATTCTTCAATTCTCTATAGTGTTATTTACGTGCTAGTGTTGATATTTTGTGGATAACCTAATATCAAATTATAAAAACGAAGTGTTTTGTGTGTACCGATTTAATCGAATCGAAGTTGTGTTGTGTTTCGAGTACTTACGGATTACTTACAAATAATTTGTTTGTGAAATATAGTGCAGAGGATAAGTATTCCGTAGACGATTGAGTAAATTTCAAGCTTGGAATAGGTGAGTTTATTTATAGTAATAAGTATATTTTCTAACCTATTTATTACCGATAACCATCGAATAGACAGATCGCTATTCACAAATCTAACTAACAATAACATATTCTTTCAAAATCCAAACTTTCCTCAAAACAGAATTTTTGGAAGCTATGATTTTATTTATTATTGATAATATTTTAATTATTTGCAACGGGGAGGGCTGAATATACTTACAGAAAATGTCTTATTTCACATGTGTTCCATATTTGAAAAAATTATTAAAGGTATTTCTCTTGAACGTGCCTTTTTGTATAATATACACCAGAAAGCAATTTTGTGTAATCTCACTATTTTAAGAGTGTCATTGGATGAGTCCTTAAAGATTTTTGTTGTTGCTGTTTATGTGATGAAGACAATAAAAATATTCTGAACATGCTGTGTTCCATTTTTTCGAATATCTTATTGAATGATCAGACAAAAAAAAAATAATGGAGCCGGACACTAGAAAACTGAAACAAAAAATAAACGAAGAAAGCTCAATACTTTCATGAAGTAGTTTGTTGGTTGCTCTAATCAAAAATATAATATTCATTTATACTAAGGTAAATAATTCAATTTGAGTAATTCCTACAGCGTTTCTTTCAAGGTTCCTATTCTCTCAAATAATTTAATAAATTTGGTTAGGCAACTTTTCATGTAAATAAATCCCACTGACTAATAGAGGTATTTTTTACGCAGTGGGGCTTTATCGAAAACATCGTTGTTTTCTTGCAATAATAAATGTTTTACAGTTTTCTGTTACAGAAATATGTGCTCAGAATACCCAATATAATATTCTATATATTATACATGCTAATAATATTCATTGTTTGTTCACAATATACAAAAATCGTTGAAATAATGCTTGAAAGCTTGGAACATACGACTAGGATAGTATACAACTAAGCACAATTTGGCAACACCGAGGGACTCGGCTCTTCATGGCCTGTATAAAGGGGGTCGTGCCACAGCCTAACTCTACTTACAAGCCATGAACTAGGACTTGGCAACACCGCATCTGCTCTATCCGGTAGACCGATCGGTCTTCGAACATCGGTCTACTACATGTTAATAATTGCCTTTTCAGAGAAATTTTCAGCGAAACGGTACTTTGTATAAAAAAATAGTTTTAACAAAAATTGTAGATCATACAATTATCTATAGAAATCAATAATACACTTTTTTTCTAAGAAGAACTATGTCTAAGTTATAGCGATTAAAATATTGTTTTTTTAGTATGCATACTAACAAGTTCACTTTATCAGTTAGAATTGACAATATGCTATAAATTACATTATTTTTCATTCTCAGGTGAGAGTAAGTTTAATGCGTCAATTCCTTTAAACCTTTATTGACATGTGTACAATAATTTGGACAATAGAATGATTCTGATATCATATTTGTAACAAGCAAGCAAATTTTCCAGTTGAGACTATCTAGTTAATTTCAGTTGTAAAATCCATTTTAAATCATTAGGAGACAGTTTATTTTCATTGATAAAAACATTTACATGCATATATGAATATACTAAAATCTGATTAATAATTTGTATACTGTTTATTTGTGAACATTCAGTTACGTTGGATGGAAAAACTAGAGTGTAAAAAAATGCTGTTAGTTTCAAAAGTTTTTATATTCCACGATTTACATATTAAAATCTTTATTTATAATTGGATGTTAAATCAACAAAATTACAAATTGAATCTGAGTTTTCAAAGGCTTCATTCAATTTCTCACAACGTTCCTTCAATGCTGGTTCTTTCAGCTGGATATTCTCTTTGAGAGTGTACTGTTTTTGATAAGTAGGGGTAAATAGAGAAAAATACTTGGCACTGCATTTAAATTGAGTTTAACTTTATCCATCTAGCCTTCTGTTGATCAATCTAGCAAACGATGAATACCTTCTCTAGTAAGTGCTCCCTCTGGAAAATGTTTGGCACAAACTACAGAATATTTTGTGGGGGTCCATTATGCCCTAGAAATATTTTTTTAGCCATTGATTCATTAGATTTCCATCATATGGAAAACGAAATACAGAAACTGGTGGTTCGCCGGCCTCGAGGTAACTTTTGTAGTTCGACTTGCATCCAAGCACACAGCAATGACTTGGCATGTTAATTTTTGTGCTAATATCAAGAACAAGACTTATAAGAGATTAGTTCTAAATAACTACTAAATCTAACAAAGGGTAAGTAACTCTACTAATCACAAAAAAGGAACAATTCTAGCAAATAACGCTTTTGTTAATGTCTGAACTACTCAGTCAAAACATCAGTAATCGGTAGCTATTTACATACAAATTTCAAAGGTATTCCTTAGTCTGTAGCTGAAAAAAACACAGTAGCACTTTCTACACGCTATACATCACATAACAGCACAACAATTAAAACGCAGATTTTTGTTTTTACACAATTATGAGATGATAAAAGTTAGGTATTATTTCTACCTCTCCAGGTATAACCAAAAAAATCACAACTTATAACACAACAGATATTCCTGTTTAGATAAGACATTTGGGAGAAATTTCTTTTGCTTGTTCTTCACAACTTGAAACAATAGCACTTTTCACAACTTATTTTTGGATTTGAATGTTATTTCTCTCGTTAAATAGCGATTTATTCAGTAGCAATGACCAGAAACCATTACAACGCCATTACAGCATCTCTTTCTGTGGGTCTAGCTTGGATGTTGCCAGATTTCCTAGTTCATGGCTTGTAAGTAGAGTTAGGCTGTGGATACCTCATACAAAGAGTGCATCCTTCTATATTCGTGAGTGGCGACTACCGCTACGTGCGCGAGAACTTTCTTTACTTTGGTGATCTTTTGTGATAGTGACATTTCAAATTATGTGCTCTTTTTTTTGACCTTTTGTGATAGTGACAATTTACCTCTAAGTGCGCGAGATCTTTTTATCACTTATATTGATTACAATTTACAACGGACTCGATGATTATGATTTATGACTGCCACGACCTGACAGGTCGTGGCAGCCAATCAAATGTGCAAAGAGCTACCTAACGATATAATATATTATTTAAGTTTCACTGAGTGAAACTTAACATATTAACTAAACGAGTATGTTCTGGGCGGTTATCCCATTATTAAGAGTGATAACTTAATTTCTATATCAATTTTGAAATGGACGAAATATCAAAATGCATCATTTCTATTTGGAAATTTCTGACTTCAAGTAGAAATTATGCCTTCTGATATATATATATATATATATATATATATATATATGTTCATACCGCTCCCAAAATCTACTCGTTACCAGATTTATATTTTTAGTGCGGAAGTGAGGCAAGAGGGGAAGGCAGTTGGTAGTTACCAACTGTGTCGAACTGTCAATGGTCAATGGCTAGTTTGTTTCTTAGGTTATCGCTCATCCAAACAAATGAAAGTTTTGTTTGAATATTATGGAATTTGTAAATTGTATGGTCGAAATATTGATAATGATATTGTATATTGTGAATATATTTCGTTATAAATATTTGTCGAGGTGTTAAGATCTATAAAATCTGGATGTAATAACCACTAGATGAATAGTAATCTGCTACTTCATGAAATGAATTTCTGAACTAAAGTAGTGATTAAAATATTTCATTGAATTTACGATATTTCAGGATACACAATTAAGAGCTTATATGGAATTGAATATGCTACTATTGAGTAAATATTTCAGAATCCTCTAGGTTAAAATTCTTCGGCTTAAGAATATTGTATTGTGCTACATTCTGCCATGGAGTTAATTCATAGATGCAAGATGCCTCATAATTGTCTATAATATAGTTATCATACTTCGACTAGAAAAGAAAAACAATATATATTTTAAAAAATAAATTAAGTATCAAGACAGAGAGAATAGTGATAAAAGATAAAATTTGTTGAAAAGGTTTGTATTTATATGGTTTGTTTTTATGTTACCAGAAATATTCATTGTAGTTTAAATTGGCTTACTACATAATTTCCATTTGATAAATTGACTACACACTATCCCAGATAATCGAATACTAGAGTACTTATATGAAAAATAAATTGAAGTGCTTTAAAATATATTATTGGTTCCAAGCAGTTTCACACATGGTACAAAATACTATATTGCAAATTGAATACCATTATGTTGTTAACCCTTCAGCAAAGAGTAGTAGTACTCATTATCTCATTTGTTTTGTGGTAATTCATTGTTCTAGGTCATATAGAAAGAATGCATTGTTTTAAAACACATCTACAGTAGTTTCTACATTTAGCTATATAGCAAATGAATTGAATGTTCAGAGCTAAAGCGTCTATTTCTATGTTTGATATGGTCAATAAGAGTATTCAATAGAATAGTACTGATTATAATAGGTGTTTTGTAGAATTACTTGACAGAATATTGTGATGAAACATGCAATGTTCAACATTAAGTCAGGTTCAATATACACACAACAGTTGTTTTCATTATTTCATTCATTTTGTGGTAACTAATTGTTCTAGGTCATATAGAAAGAATGCACTGAAGAAAACACATCTATATTTGTTTATACATCTAGGTATATAGCAGCTGAATTGAATGTTCAGAGCTAAAGCTGCTATTTGTATGTTTAATATCATCAATAAGTGTATTTGATAGAATACTACTTATTATTATAGGTGTTTTGTAGAAATACTTGCCAGAATAATGAATGGAACATGCAATGTTCAACACTAAGTCAGTATCAATATACTACACAATTGAGATTGAACTTTTACTTACCTCTTGGTGAAACATGATTGAATAAAAATTTAAATCAAACTGTTGGCTTTATGCATCATAAATTTGTGAAACATTAAGTCAAGAGTTTGATTTGAATTCTTACTACACAATTCATTATTCAAAAAATTGTGTTAGTTAGTTACGAGCTTCATTTCAATATAAAAAATTTAATCTCAATTTAGTATAAGCAATTTAACAATTAAATATCCAAAACACAATACTTCGATCATAAAGATGAAAAGATGTTAGAACAATTCTTGCTGAATTGAAAATTCAATACAGTAGTGAGAGATAATTCAAAACAGTAGTAAAATATTGTTATTGAGACTAGTAGAATAGATACATGATAACTGAAGGGAATGATAATTGTATATTATAAGGAAAAAGAAAACTTCAATTCATTGATGTTGCATTATGTATTTTCTTGAAAATTAAGGCAGACTTAAATAAGCAGATATGACCTGAGTAAAAGTTGAAAATGTTATCTATAGAACATAAAATTCAGTGAAATATATACCAATGGGTGAAATATTTATGTTCTATTGATGTATTTTATATATTTATTCGTTTAGAAAATGGAATACCAACAATAGCATTCACACATTGAAAAATAAAGAAATGATAATGTATATATAACTAATACTTCACACATGCATATATAATTAATCTCTAACTAAATCAATGATGAATACTTAAATAAGCATTTGTGACCTGAGTGAAAGTTGGAAATGTTTAACATAATCCATCCATCATAAAATTCAGTGATATATACCCATTGGGTGAAATATTTATGTTCTATTGATGTATCTTATATATTTATTCGTTTAGAAAATGTTATACCGACAATTATGAAACCAACAATAGAATTTACATTGAAAATTAAAGAAATGATAAAGCATTTATAACTAACACATCTTACATTGCATATATAATTATGCTCTAACTAAATCAATGATCAATATATATTATATCCATATATATTATTTTCAATATTTAATACAATAAAAAATGATAAATTTTTCAATTATATTCAAAACTGAGTTAGATAACTGCAACCACCTTATATTATTGCATTGAGATGATAAGTGTAGCTAAATGACTGAGTTAGTGTTGAAATTTATCATTATTCATGTCTTTTCTCTATACCCTTGTTCTGTATACCTTGTATTCTGTATATATTTTTTCATGAAAATGTTGGAAAAAAATTCAGCACAAATATCGTTCGGGTAAAACGAAATGATTGCATTTTAATATTTTAGATGAAAATATATACAATATGAAAAAAAAATTGTATAATTAACGTATTTGAACAACAATTCCGAAAATTTTTATGTGTTCTCCTGGGTCTAAACTAAAACAGCAAGTTCATGTAATCATACCA
The DNA here is from genome assembly GCA_030704895.1 of Henosepilachna vigintioctopunctata. Lineage (NCBI taxonomy): Eukaryota > Metazoa > Arthropoda > Insecta > Coleoptera > Coccinellidae > Henosepilachna > Henosepilachna vigintioctopunctata. The sequence goes on along the minus strand of JARQZJ010000104.1, from coordinate 1,000,937 downwards.
ACATCCCAAGAAGTTGTATAAATGATTTTCTAAAACTTACACCTGACAATAATTTTCTGCCAAGCCACTTAATGCTAGATAAGTAGCTAGATCGTAACATATGTCATAAGATGAAATAAGTTGAATAGAGCTCAATTGAAGTTGAGAATTTCCTTGAAATTGAGCTCAATTTCAAGGAAAAACTCAATTAGCACTTCATAATACATTTTCACTTATATTGAATAACTTACAGCAAACAAACAAACCAAATAAAGGAGTGAACTTGTTGGTGATTTTTAAATGAAATAAAACATGATAAGAAAACTTCATGTTCATTCGCAATTAATTCAGTATTTTTTGAAATGCAATTGATAACTGCAACAATTCGAAAACGAAAGCTTGACAATGAAACAATTGGGTTCACAAAATCAGCTTCAGTCAAAAATTTATATCGTAGGGAGGAAGAAGCTGCAAGAAAACCTCCTTGGGGTTTTGAACCATTGTTACAAGTCTTAAAATTTAGTGATTTTGGTTAGCTGACTGACCTTTTTTGTCTCAAATCCAAATACAATATTTATCGCATGTTCAGAAATATAAGTGCGAGGTAAAAAATTTCCTCTGTTGTTAGAGTCAATTCTGATTTTTATTCCACATTTCTCCTAATGAGATCATTTCTTTTTTTCTTACTATGTAGTGAGACAAAAAAGCTCAACTTGACTACCACAGGATCGGAGGAACATTCAATGTAGTAATGAACAAAACTTCTAAAAGATATTCAGTCTTCACTATTGATTGTGAAGAAATATAGAACCTTATAATTTGAGTAGAAAGAATGAGTCGTACTAATGCATACACAGTTAACATTATTTCGAATCATGTCGCAAAATTCCAAAAGAAAAATTGATTTAAGTAAATTTTGAAGTTTATAATCGTTAAAATCTGTCAATGAAAGTCCAACTAAAGTACATTTATGTTTGAAGATAAATATATTATACATAAATGTATAATATATGTGAAGTAATGATACTTCTAGAGAAAAGGAAGTTAAAATTCCTGGTGACTCATTTATACTTTGCTTACAAAATTACCCAGCATGAAGAAGTAAATAAATATAAAATAAATATGTATAAAATAAATCAATCGTGAGGTGTTATTTTTTACACATTTCGAGCATACAATGCAATATATAATAACTACCTAATACTTTAGAAAATTTTCGAACCATTTTATAGAAAAGGTTCGAAAATGATCAGCTATGAAAAACCAAATTTGTTTTCAACCCTTAAAAACTAAAAATAGACGTTAGCCCAAATTTGAACGGACAATGAAGCTCCAGGTGCCAATAAGATTGTGTTAAGATTTTTGATGTGGAACATGTTCAGGTAATCAGGTTCTTGGTGTAGGTATCATCTGCAATCAAAAAAATATGTATATGAAAAATAATCGAAGAGGACACTAATACCATAACAATTACAATCAGTATTATGATTTTATGTAGGTTATAATGCTATTCCTGTATTAAGTCCAACTAGTAGTAAATTTTCAAATTACATAATTTCTCCACAAAACTACTCGAGATTGCTTCAATAATTGAATTAGAGTACTTCAGTTATTAAATTATCTGGCTGTCGTTCGAAAGTCAAACCTGATGAAGTTATAAAATCATCAAAATTTTCAGAAATTCCTTGCGCATTTCTTTCATCGAGCAAATTTATAGGAGCGAATATATTTCACCAATATTTCTGCAATAGTCTTTTTGCATCTGTTATTTTGGATCTCTATACCATGACCAATGATCTATGTGTCCTACAATCTAACGACTAATTAATTTTTTTAGTCACGAATATTCCAAATCCAGGGGCATATTTCTTTTGTTTTTCTTTTTCTTTTGTTTTTTTTGTAACTTATTAACATCATTTCATTCATGATCTGTGTCAAGAATTCCCTTGTTATTATTTGCCATTTTATTGTTGATATATTGGCATCAAGAGAATGAAAATGTTTTCATCCGTCATTTTTTCTCAATTTTTTTATGAATTTTCTCGGTTTTTGCATCTGAACAAAATTCATCATGGTCCACAAGAACAGAAACACAAGCATTTATATTTCAACAGTAAAAACTAAATATTAGGAACGGTTCTAATTGAAAATATTTAATTTATTCGTCATGCCTATTGATTGTTGAGTGTTAGAGGCATAAAGCCGTATTGAATAATATAGGTTGAAAAAGTGATTTTATTGAGTAATAAGTTATAATTGAACCAAATTTTTCGAGTCGATGAAATGAAAAACGAAATCACTAAATAACGAAAAATACCTGATGAATTGATTACTTACCTGCTGCCAAATTTTCTTTCACCAAAGGTTCAGTACTTAATAAAGTTGTCAATCAATGTCTTTCCAAATTTTTCTGCAACCAATCGCAAAAAAGGAACAAAATTTTTTCCTCCATAATATTTCCATGATAATAATTGAAGGTGGAACTTGCGTCACCTAAAAATACATTGAATAACAAAAATAGTATACCATAGACTTAGTTATTTAATTCAATTAGTTAATAATTGAATTAAAAGAAATAGATATCAAAGATTATTCATTTTACGTATCAATCAGACATGAGAAACATTCTTGATGGAAAATTATTATCAATGTCGTTACTTGAACATAAATGACTAGGGTGTACTTTCAGAAGGGATATAAATCGGAAAGGCACTTAACTAAAACGAATACAACGAAAAGTATCAATTTGTTGAAGTTATTAAATTTTTCCGGTCACCTGAGACATTATTTCTCAGCATTGCTGGGGAATATACTTTTTTGGCTTGTCAAATAATATGAAATAATGACCCTTAATGGAATAAATGCGATTTCAATTGTAAGCTCTGTTAGGATATTCATTACATGTTCAAATGTAGGGCTGAATAGATTCGAAAAAAATGATTGAGAAATAAGCAATAAGAACAATTTTTTATGAAATGAATTCAAACATTTCCCATATAGTCATGAAATAAATGGAGCGCGTATAACAAACATTCGTATTGCTATTAATTATTGGAAGGCACATAATAACCTAATAGTGAGCAAAATCTGAAAGTTCAACTGTTTAAAAAATAGAAGGAATAATAAAAACGGAAATAAAAGTTAGTAAATAAAATATTATCCAGAAGAAACTGATTTATAAACAATAGTTTGGGTTATATGATTTATCATTTTTTGACCAATTTTTTTCAACGCTAAAATTCTGAATTGTATAATGTTTCATAAATATCCGAAAATTCATCAATGAAAGGAAATATTTGATATTATTAATGTCGTGCAAGTAGGTACTTACCCGTTTTTTCCTGTAGAATTTCACGATAAATTTTCATCGGTTCATAACTCAACTTTCACAAAACTGCTAAACAATGGTATGTTATATTTGACTGAAGTGGAATAAATTTCACAAACATTCACGAAAAATACAATTAAATTATTTCACAAGACTTTCGTGTAACACGCTTAAAGTTAGACTGGCTCGGTAAAATATACCTACACATATTTGTACGAGGTCACTTATCTCCAGATGTTCTCAAGTGCCCTACGAGTGAAAATACTAATAGGGATCTCGGACCGTATGGTTGTTGACATTATACGTAATAAATATTGTCAACAAGTATCGATTACCTACTAATGTAATCAATACAACAATTAGTTCAATTCGTTGGATATTTTCTGAATTCAAATTTTTCGTGAAAGAATAATTTAAAAAATCTCGAGAAATCTTTTCGTCTTAATAGATCGTTAGGGGTCGTACGAGACAAGGTCTGTTTCGGCAAATATAAAGCAATGGGAAATTATGATGAAAAATAAGAGAAATCTGTAATTTATTCCAAATTAGCTAGTATTTTGATGCCTAAACCATTTCGCACTCATAGTGTGAATAAGTCAAAATTTCATTTAAACAGACTTGTACAAATTATTTGATTGAAATGCAAATCTCATATCAAAGTAATGAAGCAGAATCCCTTCAATTTTTTCGGGTATTTCTGAAATGGAAGTTTTGAAGAGGAATAATTCGAGAAAATATGGTGAATTTATTTCTTTATTTCCGGTCAATATTCAATTTTTGAAAGAGCTTAATAAAAATACTTTTAATTTTTAATTATTGATCTAATAAACAGTACTGGATTCAAACGATAATTTTACTTGATCTACATTGTCAAGAAATGAAAATGTGTAATAAAATGTTAAATTTATACACAATAAAAGAGCCTTGCTTCAATCGAATAATCAAATATCGGTTAACTGCTCATTATATTGTGAATTCATGCAACCAATCCCTTATAAAACAAAACTTTCGATTTGCTTCAGCATTACGAAGTACAGTTCATACTCGTCAAACTCATGGAAAACGAACTATATAAGTGCATCGTTCGAACGTAAAATGTTTCATAAAATATAGAATATGATATCGATTATTTTCCATATAAGTACCAATGAAATCCTGTCGAAAAAATTCTATGAAGATATAATTTTATTCGATATTCATTGTTGTGTTAATTAATACATTTTGAATAAAAGTGATAAATTGCCATGTGTCCATACCCTAGAAATACATTTTTTTCAAGTATATTTCCACTGAATTTGAATGGAATACAAAGTTCGTTCAAAAAAAGGTGAATTTTGAATTTTTTCTAAAAGTATTCAATTATTTATAAATATCCATTTTATTTCCTTCAAAGTAACCCCCTTTAGGTATAGTGCTCTTATGGCAGCGCTTCTTCTAATCCTTGAAGCTCTGAAATGCGCTATTCCGATTTTATGTCATCAATTGTGGCTTTCCTTTCATTGATTGCTTCAGTCATTGGGAAAAGGAAAAAAGCAAATCTGGTCAATACGGTGGTTGTTTTTGTCCAAACAATCACTAACAAGCATTGATATGTGAGCTGGTGCATTATCATTCTGATTCCTATCGTTTGAGCCGTACTGCTTTACGCAAACGTTGAACAACTTCTTTGTAGTAATCCGTATTAACCGCATGAGATATTAGGAAGAACTCATGGTGCATCACGCCGTTGTAATCGAAGAAAACAGTGAGCAAAACCTTCACATTGGATTGAACTTGGCGTGCCTTTTTCGATCTAGGCTCTTCTGACCGATTCAATTGGGATTATTGGGCCTTTGTTCCGACGGCCTAACCATGTATTCACGTTATGTCACCAGATATGCCCTTTTTGAGCAAATCTGATGCAATACGAAAGCGACCTTGCTTTTGCTCAACATTTTGCAATTTCTTAACAAACTTCGCTACCTCACGTTCCATGTCCAAAACATCCGAGAAAAGTGCATGGCACGAGCCGATTGATATGCCAACGTTCTGTGCAACATCCCTACTAGGGATTTGACGGTTTTCCAGAATCATTCTCGTGATTGGTTCGTTGTTTTCTTCGTTTTTTGAGGTAGTTGCAACTCCAGGATATTCTTCATCATCAACTCCTTCTCGAATATGCTTGTACCACTTATAAACAATTTTTTGTGACGAAGTAGATTCTCCGAATGCCACAATCAATATTTTAAATGCGTTGGAGCACTTTATTTCATTTTAACGTAAAATTTAATACAGATTATTTTTTTGAAAAGTAAAAAATCGAAATAACATATGAAGATCGTGACTAACCTTTTCAGTTGTCGGAAACAAACTTCTCATCTAAAAGGGCTGATAATTGCAACATATTTGAAATACCACCTTAACAAAAAAAATTTTGATAATCGAATGTGTACAGCCTGCAGAAATTCGAAATTCACCTTTTCTTTTGAACAGTCCTATTAAGCAGTTGGAAAAAATTCTTACGGCAGTTTTGATATCTCAGTATTATGTTTTGAAAAATTGCAATTTGTATATCTAGAAAAAAATAAGGATTGTCTTTCAAAGAATTTAAGTCTAAGGAGTTACTGTGAAAAGTCCACTGTGAAAAAGATGTAGCAGATGAAGATACGATAAAGTCCTATTTTGATAAAGCAGTTGAAAGCAGCAAACTTAGTTTTTTTTTGTTTTCTGCGATAAACATTTAAGTTAATGTATTAATGAGAATAATTGAACATTAGTCGTTTCAAATTCGAATTCTAATACTTTCGATTGATATCATGTAAGGAATCGATCTAGTGAGCAGACATTTCTTCCTAAAAAATTTAGATTAGAATTTTTCTGTTCGATAACAACAATGAAATAATTTACAATTAGCTGAACTTTCAAATCACATTTAGAGAAATTGCAGTTTTTCATCTAATATGTAATTGAATTAAGGGTAATCATTTATTATATTCACTCAAATGCTATATTTTCTTGTTGGTTATGTTGTTTTTCATTACTTGAACCACAGATAATTCAGAACGTTTATATTAGTCATTATATGAATATAAAAGATATCTTTACCGGCAGATGTTTATATAGTTTATACAGCATATTTATCATAATAAGAATAGGTACAGTGTAATATGCCATTTCACAACTAAAAATTTAATGAACTTAAAATCATATACCTAACTTTTTCGAATTTCAAGTTAACGACCCCTATTCAACCTTGTAGCTTCTGGCGGAAAACAAATCATATGAATATAAAGCAAACGGGCATCTGAAAAATACGAGTACCTAGTTCACTTCTTTTTATACATCAATTATTTTTTGATAGAACAAATCATATTTCGATCTTGTATTGTAATACTTTGAAACACCAACTCAAAAATCAAATCGAAAAATCAATTTTCTGTAAATCGATTATTGATACTCGAATTTTTACGTTTATCGATTCAATATTTGGATTTGAATCTAAGTGAAAATCGATAACGAATAAATCGCCCTTCCCAAACTTGAAACACATCCACGCCTATATTGGTTTTCGTATCTGAGTTCAGATTTGTTTTTCATAACGTCATATACGTCATCAGAACGTTTCTGAGGTAATGAACTGAAGAACTAGAGCAGTGATTCTTAACCACTTTGCTGCGGTACAGTTAAATGACGCGAGATTCTTCAAGTGTACCTCCAAATTAACCTGATACTCCCACGATGCAATTTCTAGATTTTCAAGTTGAGCACCTTAGAATTTATAGACCTTAAAATCGTACAGAAGACAAAATGTCGATGAACATCAACAATTCGTCCCAAAACAAATTCGTTACATTTGAATTTTTAGAAAAAATAAAATGAGTTTCACCCAGAATTCAGTTACCTTCTAATTATCTTTCATATTTTTCGAGCTTCCTAACGTTTGTTCTCTGTTATTAGCTTCCCGGCTCTGCGCGTATAAAGAATGAATATTTTTGTTAACGATAAAGCCCTATAATGATCCCAAGACCTTGACAGCAGTCAACAGATTTGTTGCATATATAATTTTCAACTCAGATTTCAGTTTGATGAATTCCCAACAATGATAAAAATTAACAGTTTCGTTCGCAATAGTTAATATTCATTCGGAGCCCTTATATTTGCGATTTTCAATTGGAAAGGAGCATCTGAAACTATAGACATTCTCACATTTTAAACGAAAAAGAATCGGATTAATACATGAGTAGAAATGAACATTCAAATAAAACTTCACAAAGGTACACCTAAAAAATTATAGAAAAACTATTTTATGGAATAGGAGCATAATTAAAGTTTTGAATACTCGAAAATTATATTATTTCTCTGCTCTGTTGCAACTTTTTTTGTCCGCAATCTCAAGTCAGATTTTTCGAACTGAAAATTCTCGAAAAATATGGGGCTGTTATAACTTAGTTCACCGACACCTGATGAACAAGGCAAAAAACCCGGGCATTTAGGCGAAATATGTTTTTTTCACGACATATCTGAAAAAATATTTTTTGCAAACAAAATAAAAACATCGTTATAAATTTTCAATTTTCATTCATTCATACAGTGTGCCATTGAAATCGACTTCATTTTATGTAACACCAACAAATAATAGACATTTTTAAAGAAGCACTCCTTCTGTTGTATTATGGTAACAAAAATAACTAAAGCGCTTTTTTCAGGTACCAATCAAATTATTATATGATACTTCTAATGACTAATACTTGATAATTTTGAAAAAAAAAGCTACTACACAAATGATATTCTCATACATCTAGTAAGATAGCCAAATCCCTATAATATTGTTTCAATTGTAAATATAAATTATTTCAAGTAAGTTCTAAGACTTTGAATTTTAGGGAGATCAAGTTTTTTTCAAACTATTTTGATTTATGTTAGTCTTCCCAATTTTCAATGAAATATCTTTCTGTTCTAACAAGAATTTGTAAAAGATCGAAATTTTTTCAAAGAGATCAAATAAAAGATTTGATCATAGACCTAAAATGAGCCGTTAAGCGAGTTTCTTTATTCCGTCCATTGATACGTGACTAGTGAAAACACTTTCTGTCGACGCATTGTGTGCAGATATACACAAAATAATACTATACGATTTTAAGCATTTCTGACTATAATGAGTGTTTCGAAAAAAAATAAGCCATAGATGAATTGCGCTATGAAATCTTATCGCCGTCAATAAGGTCCATGTCATGAGCGTTTGTATATTCGTCAATCAGCTTCGTGTCATCGATTTCGATGTTAATTTCCTTGAGAAAAGGGACTGTTCTTTTCGACATCAGACCATGGGGTACTTGCAATGATGTTTAGTAACATCATCCAGTTAAATTGGTCAAAGTGTTCAATTGGTTTTTCAAACTTTTCTATGTGGGAATTCATTGCTATGTAAAAAATGTAAAATACTTTGAAATGGTTTTTGGTGTTTTCATCTTGTTCGTTCGAAATATTTTGTGCCTTTAGAAACAAAAAATTTTCTTTCACTCTGTCTTCTAACGTTTTATTCAGATACGCAAATACGATTCTGTTTTCGATTTTTCACTTTTTTCCAACTTTTCGATATTCGAGATTAGAGAACGTACATGACTGAATACATTGGAAATATATATGCCTCTGACAGTGGGTCTTCAAAAAATTATTTGATCCGAATGGGTAGTCTATCCAAGCTTTTAAAATAAATTTCCAAGGCCTCGAACATTTTCTAAAACCTTCCGATTGCAGAAAAATTTATCGCTCAACTAAAAAAAATTGGATTTCCCTGACAAAAAAAAATTGTACGGTTTACACACGGTCACTTATTAAAAGCCGCTGCTGGACAGCCCCTGGACTCCCTTCGAAGAAGACAAATCTGGGAAATCCCGGACGGATAGCAACCGTAATAATTAAAGATGACCGAACAGTAGAGGATTCGATAATATTAGAATTTCAATTAGCCACCCATTTTCAATCATCACTATTCATTTGTGATTCAAATCTTCAAAGATATATTAGAATTATGTAATAATATAAAAAATACTCGAGAATCTTTGCACATCTCTATTAATATGAGTGAGTTGAAATACATATTGAAGTGAACAATACATATTGAAGTGAGTTGAAATACAGTTCAATATAATTTCGAATTAATTGAATATAATAATTCTCGGTCACTTCCGAAAAATCTTTTTGTCAGGGCAAAATTTCAGAAGTATTTAAAAATCCTTGTCTCTTATAACCTGATAGGACAGGAATGATAAGAAATAAAGGCCTGTTATTGCCAATATAAAACAGTGTCAAAACAATAGGACTCATCTATAATGTATTCTTAATTCCAAAATTTCGATATTTGAGATATTTTGCACATTGGAATAAATATCTCCAATCAGAATTTAAATTTTAAACAGAGTTTTACAAATTCTTCCATTTTTGGAAACGCATCTATCCTCAATCAAAATAGTCGCCGACTTCATGATAAACATCGGTTTACCAAATAGATGTTAAATACTAGAATATTCATGTTCTTACATGTTACTCCTGTATTGAGAACTGCATCTCATGCAACATTTTACAAATTGAACTTGCTTACTTATGAACTTTAAATTGTTAAAATGAATGAATCAACAATTGTTGACTCATAGAAACAATATCTTCATCCAATTATTTGTGTTAAGTCAAAAAAATTGCGAGAAAACATAGAAATAGAAGCAGAAGTAATGGACATGAAAAAATTTTACGTTCCTTGACCTGAATTATATTGAAGTTATATTACATTCCTCAAAATATAGTGATTTAGTTCATTTTATCACTTTTCAAAATGGGAATTACCTACAGTATTACAGATATTGCTACTTGAATATATACGGCAAGTTGAAGAATTTGTTTAATGCTAATCTTTTGCATGTGAAGAATTTCAGTTGAAAAACCTATGAAAACCTTCAACTGTTTAGAAATTTGAATAGAAGATGAAGAAAACCTTTTGTTGTAAGATTAAATTTTGACCTTCATTCTAACTAATATTATTCTCTTATTATAATAATGTCTTTTTTTATTATGTAATGAAAGACAAAAATCTCGCATGCAACTAGATTGGAGGACAATGCAAAATTGTCCTCCAACAATTTTGTTTATTTAAAATTCTGGAATATAATTTGGTTTTTACTATGGATTGGAAGAAGTGAACTTGGGCTAGAACAGGTACAAAGTATAACTACACTGATTCATTAAAAGTAATCAATATTTCAAATGATATGTGGAAATTCCTAAAGAAAAATTTTCCTGAATTGTATGCTTTTGATATACACTTTCTATAGATTTATATTATACATTATTTATAATATAAAAATAATTGATATTTTCAAAACATGAATGATGTTATATATACATTATTTCTGAAGTCCTATAAATTCATAATCTTTTGAATCGGACACCTATCTCATTTGAGTAACGTACATTTTTTTTATTCTTCAAAACGAAAAAAAATGAAATTTTTTGACTCATTTATGAAGATCTAGGTGACTATGAATTATTTCTGCGCATTTTTGATTTGCAACATGTTGTTACATCTAGTCGTACACGTAGGGTATTTCGAAATGAGCATATTCGTGATATAAGTAATAAATAATACTACATATGTACTATTGACTATCTTATACCGTTTTCAGTTATTCAGATTTTTTTAGTGTATTTCTGCTTAAAATATACATAGGTATGCAATTCATATTCGTAAAAAATATTAGAAAAGCTTCCTTCACAATTTGAATTATTTTTGCTTCATTAATGTTTTCAACGATTTTCTGCACCTAGGTATTCCGACTCTTCTATGAATAAGGAATGTTGTTTACGATTCACTCACGTATCCCTGATTAATTTATATAAACAGATACTCTCATAAGCGGTACAGTGCTACGATAATCAAACCGCTGATATCAGTCAATAGTTTTTGGCAATTTTTACGCTCAAATTCAAGTATTTCGAAAATATTGTGGTTTAAAACGTGTTTCACATTCGAGCCCTCTATATAATCTAAAATAATCCCCACGATTTTTTCAAACATTTCTGAATTATTTTAATTGATCGAACAATTTATAACTTGATCAGAGGTAATAAGCTAGATGCGTTTTCATTGAATATACTATAACCTTTATGAAGCTATGAAATCATACCTAAATAACTATAAGAGACATCTATAATTTATTCTCAATTAGTAAACATTTTCATTTTTGAAATATTTCATAATTATATGTAATAGCAATTTGCAGTCAAATATTCATTCTACAACATTGCATTCAACAGTATTATACAACTTATTCATAATGTAATTAATTGGTATATCAAACAATGAATATGAATATATTGAATTTAAATGACATTTTTACTTGATCTTTATTGAAAAATTATAAGTAAAGTAAAATATTAACTTGAGACATAATATAACACTTTCATCTTCAGCTGAAATAATCAAATAGCTGTAGATTGCTCATCTCATTATGCATTCATTCAATTATCTATAAAACGAACTATCGATATGCTCCTCTTTGTCGAAAAACTCTCATAAAAGTCACGATTAGGTACCTATGTTGTACACAATCCTCTCGATAATTCATTATTATATTATAAGATACAGTAGATATAGTTGCGATAAATAAATGAAAAAACTGATCAAAGAAGCTACTTCGTAATCGAGTAGAATCCCCTCAATTATTTGGTGATTTCTGACATTAATGTTAACTGTTCATGACGATGAACAGTTAAATGTCTGTTATTGTTGAACGATATTTTCAACATCTTCATACGTTTTTGTGTTACCTTGTCATAAAAACGAGAGACTTTATTTAGTCTTTGTTACTAAAATGCCTTGTGAAATCAGATGTTAACAAGAGACATCTAGAACATCTCGAAACACATGTTCTGAATTAGCCAAAATTTTGATAATCAAAATGGCTATTTTATAATCACGGAAAAAAATTTCAGTCAAAATTCATTTTCAAAACCTCTTAACGTTATATAATTGACGTCCATATGATGACCGTTAATTTCTTATTCTTTTTCCGCAGTTATAAATTATAATATGTCTTTTAACATCTGTTAGGAATTCGAGATCTACATGGTCGACAGTTCGACATGTCCCTGAACCTTCCAAGAAATTAACCTAATATTGAATCCATAAAACGATTGAAATGACGACGCAAGGCCGTATATAAAAGGGGGCCTAGGGGACCAAACCCTCCTCCTCGAAATCAGACAGTGTAATACAAAATTAACTCATTTGCGAAAATGATGAGTCCAGCATAATGTTGAATTTTGACGAATAAACATATGTGAATTAGTGTGAGGGAACTTGTGTTTTTGCAAGAAGAAAGAGGCCATAGTGATATTGGATCTCCCGCAAATTGTCATAGGACTTTTTATCCTATCATTTATATCCTCTTGATAATTACCAGGAAGTTATTGATGAATTCTGAAATACACTGAGAATCTTGAACTTTGTTCTGTACTATGTGAATATTGTTAACCTCACTAAGTCTTTATAACATATAATATTTTTGAACGGTTTTTTTCCTTCACTTATATGTACTTTGTTTCGCCTTTTTAAAACGAAATTGAAATTTAATTGTAATTTGTCCACTGAAATCGACCTCAAAAGCTAACGTGAAACATAACTACTTTATTACCCAAATTACATATTATTACCTTGTTCTTGCCCCCCATCTCCAAAAATATTATGTATATCCGCTACTGGTGGGACTGGATATACTGTGCGTAGTGATATTAACCAGATGCCAACGAAACTCCTCTTCAAAAGGTGGTAAATCTTTATGAAGAATAATATGAATCGATGAAATGAAATTAACTGTGTGAACTTTAATTTTAAATGAAACTTCTATGAAGTACAAATCTTATAATCACTGAGTTTATTGCAAAAACAACTAATTTGACTTGTACTATTACAGTTTTATCAAGTCTTTATCTCTTGATTTTGCCGTTATGGTTGAAAGTAGTTGTTTTAAAAATGGATTCAGTGTTTTTAACAATTATAACTGAAGTTTCAGTTATTTATGCAGAATAGTCGAATTCAACACTTCACGAAGAAAAATGTTATGAAATCTATGTTAATAAATTATGGCATACCAAAATTAATTATAGTCATGTACATAAGTTCAAATTTTTCAGATGAATGTACACGGTATTATCCCGTGTCGAAATGAATAACACATCTCGCAACTCATAGAATAGTTTTGATACAAAAATATCATCAAACTGAACACCTACTTTTTTCTTCACAAATTGGCAATTTATTAACTTATTTATTATTTATTTTCTAGAGCTTTTTGGATGATCTATTACACCTTTAAAATTCTTCAAAGAGTGAATATAATCGTATATCAATAACAACAATCGAGGCCTTCGCACTGAATACTCCACTTTCATCACGCGAAATTGATGCGAATGTTATTTGCTTATTAAAACATAGTGTTTGGCAACTTTCAGAATTTTTTCAGTTTTTCAAGAGAAAGTGTTTTCTATTTTGATTATATGACTCAGATTAAAAGGAATAATTCAAAAATAATTTTCTGTTGAAGCTGAAGAAAACTAAATAAATAGAAAAATAATAAATCTTTTTGGTATTCATTCAGCATAAATCTTGAATATACTGAAATCTTGAATCATATATTTTACTTAACAAATGAATTATTTTAATAAATAAAACATTCAATAATAGTATTCCATTTGAAATAATGATATATTAAATATAATACTTCTGATTAGGCGATTAGTCCGCTATAGGCAGATTGAATTTTATTTATCAACACAAATAGCGGTTCCAGTCCTTTCGCAGTTAGATTTTTTCGCATCTCGAATATTGATAGACTGTAGAATTTTTTAGATTAATTTTTCAAAGTCATTAATATAATTCATTTCTTACTACCACTTCAACGAACCAAGAAAGTAATAATGAACATAACGACTAATACACGTATTAACTAGAAATATGTATGCAGACATGTCTATCAGCGGAAATTTGATGAAATGTATGTTCATCCAATGTATCAAACGAAGTAAAACAAATATTGAGTTCATGTATACCTATATGAAAAATAAGCTATTAAAAATAGTTTCAAACACTGAAACTGCATCTGAAAATAATTCCGTATTATCTCAATCAGAAATACATTTTACAATCAGTAAAGTAATAAAAATTCTATCAAAGAGTTGTCTGTTGTGCCCTCTATAGAATAATTTCTGAACAAGTAAGAATGAGCAGAGAAATCTACACCCTAACATCCTACATCCTAAGTCAACAGCCTAGGCTACACACATGACACTTTGAAGTAATAGATGTTAACTGACTATTTTTCGTTATATATTGTTCAATTTAACATATGCACTTTTATATTTATGATATAAGTATAACTGATCCAGATATATTCAAAACTATGTGACATTATATTACCTATATTCTTTATATGCAAGTATTCTTCCTTATATTTCATTAAAAAAAGAACTTCTTTCATTAATTGAATATTTCTGTCATTCCTGCAATTGACGAGAATTTATATAAAAAGCCGAGTTTTTTTATTAAGATCACTTTTATCATCTCTGTTTTAATTTACATCATTTCCAAAATAAAAATTCAAATAATAACAAATTATTATTACACTATAACATCCTAATAACTAATAACTAAAACGTATTCGAATGATCTTCTTGAATTATTTATGGATATGGGGAATGCCTTATATTAATGGTTCCTATACATTAAATATAAAATTCCGAAATATACTTATCAGGTTGAATCACTCAAAATGCTGTTTGGAAAAAAATACATATTATGAAACATTGGCTTAAATTCATATTTTCCATTCGTTCCGTCGAAATCATATTTCTGAATATATATATATATATATATATATATATATATATATATATATATATATATATATATATATATATATATATATATATATATATATATATATATATATATATATATATATATATATATATATATATATATATATATATATATATATATATATATATATATATATATATATATATATATATATATATATATATATATATATATATATATATACTAGCGGACCCGACAGACGTTGTCCTGCCATGACATTCCAAGCTATCAGGATAAACGAATTAATGCATATACAAAAATTCACTCAAGTCGATCCAGCCGTTGAGTTGCAGTATATTAATAATAAATTGAAATTGAAATACTATCAACTCTACGTAAGTTTCAGGTGGCTAGTCCCTTATGGTGAATAATACTTAAATTTCTGATTTAATTTTTGAATTAACGTAAAATCAATATGAATTATTTCTAATTGTAAATTCCTGATTTCAATTTATTTCAAAATTAAATCAGAACTTCCTCAATTTCTGAAATAATTTTGAAATGTCAGAAGGCATAATTTCTACTTGAAGTCAGAAATTTCCAAATAGAAATGATGCATTTTGATATTTCGTCCATTTCAAAATTGATTTAGAAATTAAGTTATCACTCTTAATAATGGGATAACCGCCCAGAACATACTCGTTTAGTTAATATGTTAAGTTTCACTCAGTGAAACTTAAATAATATATTATATCGTTAGGTAGCTCTTTGCACATTTGATTGGCTGCCACGACCTGTCAGGTCGTGGCAGTCATAAATCATAATCATCGAGTCCGTTGTAAATTGTAATCAATATAAGTGATAAAAAGATCTCGCGCACTTAGAGGTAAATTGTCACTATCACAAAAGGTCAAAAAAAAGAGCACATAATTTGAAATGTCACTATCACAAAAGATCACCAAAGTAAAGAAAGTTCTCGCGCACGTAGCGGTAATCGCCACTCACGAATATAGAAGGATGCACTCTTTGTATGAGGTATCGATCGACATAGACTCTATGTCATAGAGGATAGATCGATACATTAGTTGGTTGTCAAATGTCAAATATTATGGTAGCTTTCAGAATTTAAATTTGTGAACAACCTTAGGATTTATCAATCTATATGAAAATAATCTGATAGATATTAAACAACTGTAGTTAGCTAAAATTTAGTTCATTTTTTACCCCTAAGAATAAATATGTAGTAACAAAGATATAAAGGTTATTCATTTTGAACTATTCTCTCAAATTGATTTCTGAACGACGGCGGACACATATTTAATTCCGAGGTGAATTGTTACCGATTTGTCGGCACAATAATCAATTGCCGGATCATAGTGGAATGCAGCTCGTTCAAGAATCACAGAAGCACTGCGTCTGCAGATTCGCTCAATTTCATTATGTCGTGCTTGCTGTTGTTGTGATTGATGTGCACGAACTTGTTGCATTCTGAGCCTATTTACTTCATTGCCACTCACTAAAGAACGCAATTCTGACATAGCAATACGACTATTTTCTTGATCTGTCTCTCTCTGGTCATCAGTGCGGTTAACACGTGAGGTAGCTCTTCGTACATTTGACTGACTGCGACGACCTAAGTCAGGTCGTCTTCTCCTCGGCATCGTAACGTAATATAATAAATTAAGGTGAAGAAAATTCGGGCTCACTTAACAGTAAAGTGTCACTATCACCCAAATATCAACAAAAAAAGAGCACACTACTTGGAATGTCACTACCACAAAGCATCACAAAAGCAAAAAAATTCTCGCGCACGTAGAGGTCACTTACACTACGTAATCGTCACTTACAAACATAGATGTACTCATAAAATATCGCAAGCATGATAGTAACACAATTTTGTTAATAGGAAAACTTTTTTCCGTGTTTTGAGGTTAGCTCCGTGGTTGTCAAATATTATGGTTGCGTTCTGAAACTCAAGTTGTGACCAAACTTGAAGATTTATCAAACTTAAAAAAATTGTCTGATACGGTAACAACTGAAGTTAGCTAAAATAAAGTTACGCAAATTTGAAAATTGATTGAAAATCAGTACTACTGATGATTTATTACATTTTGTGACTATCCGATTCTGTCACGTTCGGTATTTACTTTTGTTTAGTTTCGGAACGCGACATCAAATCCTCCAAAGCGCACACGAATAATTTAATATGAACTTTATCGGATAGTAGTAAAGTTCAAATTGACTCCACATTTTATTTAGAATCGTTTGTATGGGAAATAGAAAAGTGCTGTTTTTAGAGTTTTCCCGGCAATTATTCGATTTTTTCTCGCCTTTTAAACCTTCCCTGGAACTCCACGAACATTTCAAGACTAAGATAAGATAAATCCGTTCAGCCGTTTTCGAGTTTTAGCGAGACTAACGCACAGCAATTCATTTTTATATATATAGATAGAAGATATATATATATATATATATATATATATATATATATATATATATATATATATATATATATATATATATATATATATATATATATATGTAAGTTTGGGGTTTCATCCAAACTAAGGATGCGTGCGGCATCATGCCTGGAGGGGAGAGCGGCTGTGATAATAAGGCACGGCAGAATAATGAGACCAGCGGTACGAGAAGCTGAGTAATGATTGTCAATATTGTTATTAATATTTGTGATACATAGTATAGTAAACCATAATTGTTTAAAGTGTACTTGTTGTTGATTCAGGTAGTGTAATGTCATTGTATATGTATTGTCATGTATGTTATAATGTTTAATAAAATTTCAGTTATTACTTGCATCAACAACGGTATTGAATAAACCAACAAGCAAGTCTTGAATACAGACTTACAAATCAACAACAGAATCTTTCAAACATGACGGCACCACGTGCAAGATTTCATTTTATATCTGATTGTCTGGACGAAAAAAACCACGATTGTGAAGGTACTCACTGTGCAGTTAGAAAAAGAGGATACAATTTTTCAATTTCCAACGGAATATCAGCTTAAAGAACATCACCGTACATTATTCAACACGAGCGTAGTGAGAAATGTAACGAAGAGCATGAAGACACGTGGAAATTTCCGCAACGTATGGATTACACTGATTAATGAACTCAAGGACAATTACTTGGATGAGGAGGGTAATGTATGCTTTAAGGGTCTTTATTTGGATGGGGCACAGGCTTGCGTCGATCCCAACCCCACCGCTCCTTATATTCCCAAATCTGAAACTTTTGAAAATAAATCTCTGCATTCAATGGTAAAAGATATGATTCTAGATAAATTTTCAGGAAAAAATCAGAACGCGAAAATATTTTTAGAACTTTTTGTGCAGGAATGCAATCGTTTAAGGATAGGTAATTCGCATTTTCCACAAGTATTGAAAGTTTTTTAGAAGGACCGGCTCTTGACTGGTTTCTTGCTTTTCTAAAAACGCACACACTCTCATATCCGTGGGAATTTTGGCAAAACTCGTTTCTTGACACTTTTTCCGAGATAGGTTGGGATGAAATAAACTATGCATATACTTTCCGCTATATTAGCGGGCCAATGTTAGATTATGCATTAAAAAAAAGAAATTTACTCATAGATGCTGATCCTGAATTAACCTTGAATAGCCAAATCAATTTCATTGTATTGGGTCTTCCAGCCCAAATTAGGTCACGACTTAGTAAGAGGGATTTAAACTCAATCGATATACTGATGTCGCATGTTAGACAACTAGAAGGCTTGATTAATAATAAAAATACCTCAGCAATTGAACATAAAAGACAACTTCAATTCTCGAATAGATCTGTTTCGGAACCTTGTCCGCATTGCGAAAAAATAGGTTTTCCAAATAGATTTCATTCAGAACACTTATGCCGTAATCGCACAAATTCTAAACAAAAATTCAAAAATGATAAAATCAAAATGGTTAACAACTTGGAAGTCCAAGACAGCATTTCATCATCTGATGAATCAAAAAAACGAATAACTACCCCACTTATTAAATTAAGAGTTCTAGTAGACAACTGCCCGGTTATTGCGCTTTATGATTCCGGAGCCAATATATCGGTAATAAATTATAATATTTTAAAGAAATTAAATCTAAAGAAAAATATAAGTGGGGCAAAAAAGATAAATACGGTTTCAGGTTTTACTGAAACGTTAGGTTCAATTGAAGTAACTTTGAAAATTTTCAATATTTCAAAAAATTGGCGCCTTTTTGTGATAAAAAGTGAGTCATTTCAGGATGATATCCTCCTGGGATTAGATGTTATCAAAGAATTCAGGCTATGTCAGAATGAAAACTTGAAAATTACTCAAAAATGTGAAGAAAATGAAAATAATTTAGGTAATGAAATGAATATAAATACCGTCATTACGAATGTAAACAGTAACAATAAGAACGAAGCGTCTCTGGAATGTATATTGGATAAGCACAAAAAATTTTTGCGGAAAACAAGTACGATGTAGGCATTGTGACGGATTACGAAGCCACTATAAAACTAACAAAAAACAAATACATTGCTAGAAAACCCTATAAATGTTCATTAAAGGACAAAGATGAAATAAATACACAAGTAAAGTCTCTTCTAAAATCAGGTATCATCGAACATTCTTCCAGTCCATATGCGTCTCCAGTAACTCTTGTTTTTAAGAAGGACGAAGGAAAAAAGTCACGTTTGTGTATTGATTATAGTGAGCTAAATAAAATAATTGTTCCTGAATGCCATCCATTTCCCATAATAGATGACCTGTTACTTTTAGCGCGCGATTGTTTGTTTTTCACGAAACTTGATATAAATTCGGCCTTTTGGTCAGTTCCAATCAGAGAAAAAGATAAACAAAAAACGGCATTCATCACACATAACGGTCACTGGCAATGGTCACGTTTACCTTTTGGACTGAAATCAGCATCGTCAATTTTTCAAAGAATACTGAGTGACGTAATCTCTAGAAATGAACTTAATGCATTCGCCATAAACTATATAGATGACATCCTAATTTTTTCACAAAACTTACCAGAACACCTGAGTCACATTGATAAAACTCTCACTGCCATTCAAAATGCGGGTTTCAAATTAAATTTCAAAAATGTTCTTTCGCTAAGAGTTCAGTAGTATATTTGGGACATGAAATAAAAGGAAACACAATAAGTCCCCTAAATGACAATTTAATTGCGATAAAAAATTATCCAGTACCTCAAAATCAAAAAAATGTAAGACAGCTTTTAGGGAAAATCAACTTTTATTTAAAATATATTCCAAATGCATCGATAATTCTAGAGCCTTTTCATAATCTACTTAGAAAGAATGTAAAATTTGAATGGTCACGGAAATGTGTAGAAAGTTTCAATACAATAAAAAAATATCTGAGCACCGAACCTATACTCAATATTTTCGACCCAAATCTTCCAATATACATTTTTACAGACGCATCAAAAGAAGGAGTAGGAGCAATCTTGAAACAACCTCAAAAAGATAATTCTCTAAAACCAGTATTTTTCTTTTCAAAAAAATTAACTCCATCGCAAAAGAATAAACGTGCAATATTCCTGGAGTGTCTAGCGATAAAAGAATCCATATTATATTGGCAGTACTACTTAATGGGCCATAAATTTACCATTTTTCAGATCACAAACCTCTAGAAAATTTCAATATAAAAAAAGTCAGGACCCTGAACTATTAACAATACTAAACTATATATCAAACTTTGATTTTAACATAATATACAACCCTGGAAAAAACAACGCAGAAGCCGATGCTCTTTCACGTAATCCGGTGTTAGAAAGTAACATTAATAATGAACCCACTGTTAAAATAGTGAACCATATCTCGTTAGAAGATATAATAAATAATCAGAAACAATTGAACACAGAAAATGAAAAATTCGAAACTAAAAACAATATATATTATAAAATTTTAAATAACCGAAAGAAAATATGGATTACAGAGGATTTCGGCATTAAACTAATAAAAAAGCTGCATAGTGATAGTCACATAGGTGTAAAACAATTAACTCTAACTTTGACACCAACATACTATTTTAAAAACATGCACAAACACATAAAACTTATTTGTCGAACATGCGACACATGCATAAAAAATAAAACTAGGTTTGGAAATTTTACACAGCCCTTATCCCAAATAGGCCCAGCTTCGGAGCCATTTCAGATTGTATCTCTGGATACAGTAGGAGGATTTGGAAGTAATAAGTCACCGAAAAGATATTTGCATTTAATAATAGATCATTTCACAAAATATGCTTTTGCAATAACATCAAAAACCCAAACGGCAAAAGACTTCATTAATTTAGTTAAAAAAATTCAAAAAAAGAATAAGATCAAGTTACTTTTAACCGACCAATATGCCGGGATAAATTCCAACCAATTCAAGAAATTCTTGAAATCAGAAAAAATAAAATACGTATTTACAGCAGTTGATTGTCCCTTCTCAAATGGGCTTAACGAACGCACAAATCAAACTTTAGTAAATGCAATTAGATGTAAAATTTCGGAGAATAGACACCGACCGTGGAGTGTGATAGCCGAGCAATGCATTGAAAACTATAATAACACTGTACATAGCACAACAAAATTCACCCCTAGTTATCTTTTAAACGGAATTGATAATTCTTTCTCACCACCTGAATTGAATAAAAATAACTTAGAAAATTTAAAAGAAAACAGAGAAATAGCATTCTTAAATTCCAAAAAAGTTCATGATCAAAATAAAATATATTATGACAAAAATAAAAAACCAATAACATATAAAGAGGGAGATCTTGTATATATCCAAAACTCTAGTCGCCTTAACCGAAACAAGCTGGATCCAATCAGAGTGGGTCCTTATAAAATACAAAAAAAAATTTCAAATTTGTTATACATGATAGACACGGGTTCCAAAAGGAGTCAATGCAATATTTTTCAGGCAAGTAAAATGATCCCTTACTGTCCTGTTCCTGAATCCAATACTCACCTGTTGGGTGGGGGAGGGGGATGTAAGTTTGGGGTTTCATCCAAACTAAGGATGCGTGCGGCATCATGCCTGGAGGGGAGAGCGGCTGTGATAATAATATTGTTATTAATATTTGTGATACATAGTATAGTAAACCATAATTGTTTAAAGTGTACTTGTTGTTGATTCAGGTAGTGTAATGTCATTGTATATGTATTGTCATGTATGTTATAATGTTTAATAAAATTTCAGTTATTACTTGCATCAACAACGGTATTGAATAAACCAACAAGCAAGTCTTGAATACAGACTTACATATATATATATATATATATATATATATATATATATATATATATATATATATATATATATATATATATATATATATATATATATATATATATGTTATATACTATATAAGGAAATGAAATTTTTTGTGCTTATGGCACTGAATGAAATATTTAAGAAAATTAACACTAGAACATTCATTTGGAAAATTCAAATTAATCAAGAGAATGTTATAGTAGAGCTAGATATGTGAACGTGTACGATGTGATGTCTCCATTATCCTTCAAGGGATAAATGTTAGAGAAATATTGAAATCGACGCCACACCTGATAGAAGTGCGAGACATATATGTTTCGTTCTGCAAGGAACTCATCAGTCGCACCACGTCCATCGAAGTGAGGCAACGATTTCAACCCCCAAGCATCTTCTTGTGACTCCAAGTGGAAGACCGTAGAGTAATGAACACTCCACAATTCCATCTATAGGAATCAGTAAAAATATCGCCGAATAGGCCCCTGAAATACGGGAATAAACGCGAGCGTACTACTAATACTAATGCAACCTATTGAAAACATCGTTCGATGATATTTGTCAAATAGACATTGCAATTTAGTAGATACCTACGGGTATAGAAGATATGTGAAATTTCGATGCTTGGTGTGTCTGTAATCTGAGAGGTGTTTTCTACTGATTCCTATAGATGGAATTGTGGAGTATTCATTACTCTACGGTCTTCCACACAGAACATACCAAATAAGAAGGCCGAGTTACCTATCAAAATTGGAAACAAAACATTAACCTTACTTTTAGAAATGAGCTTTGCCAACCAGCGATTAGATGGCGCTGTAGCTGAAAAAATCAAGGGAAACTGTAATGGACTGGCCGTCAAATTATTTCATTCGTCATTCAAGACTCAAGGTTTTGCCGGTTGTTTGGCAATGCGTCGTAGGATTAATTTTATGTGTTAATTCATTCAAATAGGTGAGTTAATAATTATTTTGAATATAGATAAATCTTACCAAATCTATATAGATTCGACAACACCTTACAATAGGTAGTTTAAACAAATGACATTTGTTATTTACTTTTGTTTTAAGGCGGTATGACATGAAGTGAATTCAGGTTATAAATATTGTCAGAAATTCAGGGAGAATGGTTGAACGAATTTTATAACGAATTTGATCAACAATTAATTTGGTAGTGTCACAGTAGTATTACACGATGTCATAATTATTGTTCTATTTCTTCTCTGACGCATGCGCATTACGCACTTTCAATAGAAAAAGACTAATTCTAGGTTACATCAGAGTGAAAAGAATCATAATAATGTCGTTTCTCATAATAGACAGACAGTAACTACTATTTTGGGAAATGGATAATACAAGTAGAAAATATATGTTGATGATAGCTGCATGCGTAGGATGTATTATGATTTTACATCATTGTGGAAAAAAATCTAAAGTTAATAGAAAAAACAGACGGACGTGGGCGCGGAAGTGGCTGCAGAAAAGAGATGAGGGAAGAGGGTTGTCAAGTATGCTGAATAACGAATTACTGAATGATGATCCACAAGCTTACCGTAATTTCCTAAGAATGAGCAATACTCAATTTGAGTATATACTCCAACAGATTGAGAAAAGTATATCAAAACAAGATACCAATATGCGGCAATGTGTAACTGCTAGAACAAAGTAAATTCAAATACATGAGGCTTCTCTCAGCATTAATATAATTATTTATTTTCAGGTTAGAAATAACATTGAGATATTTGGCAAGTGGTGATAGTTATAGATCCTTAATGTACTCGATGAGAGTTCATGAAAGTACCATTTCCAAATTTCTTCCAATAGTTTGTAAATCAATAATTGAAAAATTGAGGCCAATTTACCTGAAGGTAATTACAAATACTAGATAATTGTACAGCTCGATTAATTAAAAATTATATTTATATAGACTCCAAATACAAAAGAACAGTGGAAAGCAACTGCAGACAAGTTCAATGAACTTTGGAACTTTCCCAATTGTCTAGGTGCATTGGATGGCAGACATATTACCTTTAGAGCACCAATTTCAGATGGTTCCTTCTACTATAATTATAAAGGTTCGAACAGTATTGTTCTTCTAGCACTTGTGAACGCAAATTATATGTTCACCTATGTAAACATTGGTGTTAATGGTAGAATAAGTGATGGTGGAGTATTCTCAAGGAGCAATTTATGTAATGGAATGAAAAGTAACTTATTGAACTTCCCAGAAACTGTTGAGTTACCTGGTACCACAGAAAAAGTCCCTTATGTCATAGTTGCTGATGACGCTTTTCCATTGCTGACAAATCTAATGAAACCCTACCCAGAGCGTGATCTCACACATGACTGCAGAATTTTCAATTATCGACTATCAAGAGCTAGGAGAATTGTCGAAAATGCTTTCGCATTTTAGCTAATCGTTTTAGAGTACTTTTGAATCCAATCAATTTAAATGTTGAGAAGGTTGAACTAATAACATTAACTTGTATTATAATACATAATTTTTTAGCTACTGAGAATGTAAGATACACAGATATAAATGAGCCATTGGAGCAACTTGCAAGATTGAGTCGTCAGGGGGCAACAGGTCATCACCTGCAGCAAGAAATGTAAGGGATACTTACAAGCAGTATTTCAACTCTCCGCAAGGCATTGTCGATTGGCAGGAAAATTCAATTCGTATGTTCAATCACTAATTTATCGAGTTATTTTCATTTAACTTCTGAAACAACAGATGATCATCAAGTAGAAGATTTCAGAGCTATAGAAAATTCACCTGTATTGTACTATTTGAATTTTAAAATTAATTGCATTTGTATTATGTTGAAGTTAATCTCTGAGCACAAATAAAAATTCATTTATGAAAATTTACTTGAATCAACCCAAAAATTTCCATTTTAAATTGTTCTTTTAGGAGAATAAATGAAATATTAAAAACACAAAAAAAATTAATAATATAATCAAAGCAAAAACTTCCTCCAGTAACAAAATAACAAACTCGTGATTTATTTGAAAGATTCATTATTAGGAATGACTTCCATATCTTAAATAATAATTGAAAACAAATCCATTTGAACAATCTTGTCATTCTGCTGGTTTACTTGCTCATTTTTAAGGTCTACTATTTTCTTTTTTTTTTTTGGTCTATGGATTGATACCTCAGAATATTTCGAATCATCTGAGCAAAGAATGCCTTCGGAAGATACAACAAATTCTTGTTCTACATTTTCTATACAATCTTCAGTATTGACAGTTTCATCAAGTAGATTACAAGATTGATTTGATTCAGCTATTAAATCAAAAGAATTTCTCGCTTCAATATGATCAAGGAGAAAGAAGAAATAATTGAAATACCAAATGGTTGGAGTATATATCTACAAAATACAAAAAGACCATTTCATTATAAAGTAAACACGAAACCCAATGTACTCACATCTTCGGTTGCCATTCCGCTTCTTTGACTATCTGTATATTTTTTGTACTCCGTTATAAAATTTGATTTCAATGCTTGAAATTTTGATTTTATTTCACTAATGTTCACTTCAGGTCTAATTTTCTTCAATATACTTTGGATTTCCTCTAAAGCTTTTTGCCTAGCGTGCCTGTTCTTAAAAAGTTTGGATTTCACAGCATATAGGCACTCATGTTTTTGATACTCTTCAATGAGTATGATAACTTGGTCTTTTGACCAAGACATCTTACCTCTAATTCAGTTTGTTTGTCAAATCTTTTATAATTTACAGGTTATTTTCCGAATGCCGTTGACATGTGAATGGTGGAGGGAATCAAACATTCGATTTTGTTCTACTGCGCATAATTTTGGCCATAAACTCTAATATTTTCATGATTCAATAGAACCAGTTCTAGAAAATTTTCTGTGGACTGAAATATTTCATGAAATCTTACGGAAGCGTGTATGACACGACTGAATGCAGTTGATATGAAATTTTTGAAAGAATTCTTCCTCCAATTCTTTCCCGTGTCACACAACCTTTAGAAAAGTAATTCAAATAATATCATAACAATAAAATCATAACAATATATATATATATATATATATATATATATATATATATATATATATATATATATATATATATATATATATAACCGTTCGCAATCTTTTACCAGGAAAGAGTGCCCATTCCCAGCTTTTACGAAAGACCAAGGTACCTGCCGCTGCCCTAGTAAATCATCGAAGACGGATAAACCGTGTTGCCACGTTTAAGCAAAACTGAGTGTATTTAGCAATTGAAGGTGAATAACGGTTCGATAGAAAATATATTACAATCATCAGTTTTAATTTTGGATCATTTCATATTAAATTATCATCGATATGTCGGCAAGTAAGCAAATCGATACGATTTCTTCTCTACAAGTTGATATTCCTCAGTGTTGAAACATTTCTCAAGGAATGTTTCTCAATAAAATTATATTATTATATATATATATATATATATATATATATATATATATATATATATATATATATATATATATATATATATATATATATATATATATATATATATATATATATATATATATATATATATATATATATATATATATATATATATATACTCAAAAATTAATCATACGGAATTACACTTAATCCTGTCTCAACTTATAGAACTGAGCAGTCTTCAAACCTTTAGTTAGTATGTCCACCTTTTGGTCACTTGTGCATAAATAGACAACTGCTATCTCGTTTTTACCGACCAACTCTTCAAAAAAATTATATTTAACGCCAACGTGTTTTTGTCTTGAGTGATCTGGTTTCGTTAACTGATGAATGCAAGACATGTTGTCTTCATATATCGTAATGGGGGACATAACTTAAATCATAATTTCATTAAGTAAATGTTTCAACCAAATGAGTTCACGTACCGCTTTTTTTAGAGCAACATATTCCGCTACTGTTGACGACAGAGTTACCATGTTTTGCTTCTTTGTTGACCAAGAAACAACACCTCCATAAACTTCGAACATGAAACCTGATGCTGACCTTCTATCGACATCGCTCGCTCAGTCTGCATCCGCATATCCTACCAATGGTTCATTATTCCCTTTTGAAAGAAACAGCCCAAAATTCAGGGTACCTTCAATGTATCGAAGAACACGTTTCAAACCAAGCCATAGGCATAAGCTCTCCGTGGCACTTGACTGAAAGCGACTATAGAAGTTTACCGCTATACTTAGATCTGGTCTTGTGGCTACCATGGCATACATTAAGCAGCCAATGAGTTCACGATATGGTTTAAGACTTATTATGGAAGGACCTTTTAGTTCCCTTAAGGGCCCGGATTAATAAACTCCAAATTGCGTTGCGTCAATAGATAGCGATACTGATATCGTTTTGAATTTATCTGGTTTAATGCATAAATGTATAAATAGTTGCCTACCCCACATAATTCGATATTCGAATTTCAACATTAAATAATTCGCCATCTCTCGACGAGAAGGTCAAGTGTACTTAGTTAGTTTAGTGATAATCTGTAACAAAACTGTAATTACGTTAAGTTTATTTATTGGAAGTTGAAAAATTTTCGTGGGTATTCAAAGTCGACATTTAACTTCTGTGAACGAACGAATATCAAAACGAATAATATCCTACAATATTGTATTGATTTACAGATCATTTTTTTACACATTTGTTTCATCACAGTTCGTTATCGCTTTAGGAATCTAACTTTAAATTGTCAGCATGGGCCTAGATAGAAAAGCTGATGTCAAGAAATTGCTGGAAATAAAAAACACTTCGGTAAATTTATGAGAAATATATTTTTCAGCATTTGCAGTTCAGCAAATCATGGATATAGAGGAAACGAGGGAACGTGCGAAAATATCGAGGGTAGTGAATGAAAATTATAATGAGGTCCATGTACTATATATATATATATATATATATATATATATATATATATATATATATATATATATATATATATATATATATATAGTTGAATGCTTAAGGACTGTAGATATGTATCTTCAGTGTTTAATTGGGATTGCAGTCTAGGACAGGAAAATCAGGTACCTCTTTAGTATTTTCCAAGCTTTCGAAAATGTTTATTTTCTTCTTCAGGGTAAAATAGTACAAAAATTAACAGTTTATATAGCAAGGCACTATAAAAAGTTTTTTCTCACAATTACTGTGAAGTTAGTCCGAAAGACCATTAGTTTTTTGAATTTTGAAAATAAGTACAAGTGTTCCCAAATGCATTGGGTTGAAATATTACTGCATTCTACGTGTTGGGTAGTCGAAGGAAGCGACGACAATGACTGTATTTCTCAATTTCGCTTTTCAAGTGGAGTGTTCCCAGATGTTTTTAAGGGCGTTTCTTAAAATGCATAACGTTGGCCGAAGTTTGATGACTAACGAAAAGAGAATGAATTTGTTTTGTGTATTTAGAATGGATTTTTCGGTGGAAAGAATATCAAGAAAGAATATGAGCCATTATTCAGAAGAACCTATGAGATTTATATATATTTATATATATATATATATATATATATATATATATATATATATATATATTATATATATATATATATATATATATATATATATATATATATATATATATATATATATATATATATATATATATATATATATATATATTTCTTGAAATTGATTTATTGCCTGTTTAAGATATTTCATTTTGGAATTAGTTTTGACAAAGTTGTAATATAACAACGAAACGTCGACAAAAATAAACTTTTTCATATCAAAAAAAGCCTGTTATTGCTAAAAACTTCCAAAATAATATATATATATATATATATATATATATATATATATATATATATATATATATATATATATATATATATATATATATATATATATATATATATATATATATATATATATATATATATATATATATATATATATATATATATATATATATATATATATATATATATATATATATATATATATATATATATATATATATATATATATATATAAATGGATTATTATTCTTTCCGGGTATTCGGTCTGTATGGAGATGAAAAGATTCAACTCATGTATTCTGAATTAAAACCTGTATATTTCGTTGTCGGTTAACAACTTCCTCAGCAGGATGCAGCTAAAATACAAAAATAATCACATCATTGAACACTAAAACTAAAACAAAACATACGAACTTACAATGAGAGCTCTTTTAAAATTTGGGATTCATTGAAATCTTCATCAAAATAACAAAGTAAATAAAATTATGAGATGAGTCAGTAGAAGTAAAAACAAAACAATGCTACTTTTCAATCGATCGATCGTGCATGAATGAAGCGGTCTTATTTAAATACACATTCACGTGTTCAGAGAGTTATGATTGATCTCTCTTTCTTTCTTTTTTACCCCAGGTGGAATTGTTATCAGGTGCGAAAATTAAATATTAGGATATTTCAAAATTCGACAATAAATTTTACTTAATTGATCTACGTCTGATCTTGAATTGATTGTAATTTGGTTATTTTGGGCGTGTACCATCTCTAAAAAAGTTCGTTTTTTGGTATTTCGTTCCCTTTCCATTATTTGGACATTTTCGAAATCAAAAGGGTGATCATTGTCTTGCATATGACAGGACAAGGCGCAAGATCTTTTTCCGATTTTTACGTCACTTTTATGCTGTGTTATTCTCTGTTTTAGAGTTTGTTTCGTCTGTCCTATGTATATTTTATCACATTTCTGACAGTTTATTTTGTATACTACATGTGAACTTTTTATAGTCGGTGTTCTGTCTTTTATCTTCGTGAACAAGTTGCCAATTGTGATGGTATTGTACTTGGCCATGGTAAAATTGTTCACTATAGGTTTTAAATGCTTTAGAACTTTGTCCGTAAGTCCTTGAATGTATGGTAGTTTTTTGTGAACTTGGATGGGTGGTTCTTCTGTTGGTCCATCAAAGAGACCTGTGTTATAAAGAAGTTTATTTTGTATCTTTTTTGGATAGCCATTTTTCACAAACATACCGAAGAGTTTTCTTAAATTATCATGCACAAAAGAGGAATGAGATATTTGAATTACTCTCTTTTTCATTGCTAGTACTGTGTTGAATTTTTGACTTTTTGGGTGGTTAGAGAGAAAATTGATGTATCTTCCGGATGATGACGGTTTTTGATACCAATTCAGTATTACTGTGTTGTCATACTTTCTCATCACTAAAGTGTCAAGGAAAGGAACACTTCTATTGTTTTCTTTTTTCATTGTGAATTGGATTTTTGGATGTATAGAATTAAATACTTTAAGAACATGTGGTTGTTGAGTTTTTGGGATCGCAAGAATTAAGTCATCAACGTATTTGTATATGAAAGGCAAATCGAAAGAGAGCTTTTGTAATGCTAGATCGATAACATGATCCATCACAATTTGCGCTAGTATTGGGCTGATTGGAGACCCCATTGGTGTACCATATAATTGTTGGTATATGTTTTTATTGAAGGTAAAGTAACAATTCTGGCACACGAATATTAGCATTTTGGTGAAAACTTCTTTTGTGAGTGAAGTATGGTGCATTATGGTTTGCCAATGTCGATCCAATTGTACGTACACAAGTTCACACGGAATGTTTGTATATAAGGAGATGACGTCTAATGATACCAGAACATAGTTTTTAGGCAAAATTACCTCTTGCATGTTATTGAAAAAAGTGAACGTATCTTTGATGTTGTACATAGTTCTGCTGCCGAGGGCCTCAGACAAAATGTTAGACAAAAACTTAGCCAAGCCATATGTGGTCGAACCTATACAACTAACTATGGGACGAAGAGGTACATCATTTTTATGTACTTTTGGTAGGCAATATAGCTTAGAAATTGTAGAGCTATATGTTGTGAGAGATTTTGCTGTCATCTCATCTATTAAATCTTCATATATATATATATATATATATATATAAGATATTTCTCTCCCAAGGTGGAATAAAACTGATTGGTTTCTCTGTAAACAAAGTAATTTTATTTAGCGTAAGTCCCGCATGGCATGTTTCACAAAAACCTTACTTATCTAACACAGTCTTACCTGTAAACAAAGAAACTACAATAAATGTTTCTTCTTCCCCTCTTAATGTACGGAACTTATAAATTATAAATTTTATTTAGTTTGAACAATAAAATATCAGTCAATCTATCTCAACAGCACATTTCGTGTTTTGACAGTGACAGACCACTGACAATTTAGTAAACGCGGCACAATTAGGCGCGTTCAGAAATTAAAGAAATATTTTTCTTTACATCTCCCCTTCATGGTGAGAATTATACAAGTAATTCTCAAAATGTTTAGGATAAACTATTCATAATACTCTTCACCCAAGCTTTCACTATTTATTCCTTCTTCCATTCGTATAAGTTTTGTTATATGGTATATTCCTGTTTCCTTTCTTGTTCTTCCTGTATTTATTTTGTATATTGTATTGGATATTTTTCCTGTTATTTCAAACGGGCCGATTCTTAAGTTGTCCATCTTGTTTCTATTCATTTTGTTTCCGTTTTCAATATAAACCAGTTCTCCTATATTAAATTCTATGTGTTTTCTTCCTTTATCAAATATTTTTTTATTATAAGTATGGGATCTTATTGTTCTCTCCAGTGCTTCTTCTCTATCTTTAATCCATCTATCTATATTTGTTGGTTGTCGTAGTTCTTGTGGTAAGATACTGGTGTCTTTTCCTTCTAATAAATATTCTGGTGCAAAGCCTGTCACCGAGTGTTCGGTTTCATTATATTTATCTATACATTCTCTTGCAACTGATGTCCAGGATTTCTTCTCCTTCTTTTCATTGATTTTGCATCTCATTTTATTTACTAGTGTCTGGTTCAATCGTTCATTAAGTCCATTTGAAAATGGAGTATCTACTGCAGTAAAAATTAGTTGTACATCATTATCTGTCAGAAATTCTTTAAATTCTTTCGAATTTAATCCTGAATATTGGTCTGCTAGTAAAATATCAATTTTTTCTGTCTCTAGAACCTTATTCACTAACTTAATGAAATCCGCAGCACTCTGTGTTTTAGATGTTAGAATGAACGCAAATCTTGTGAAATGATCAACCAACAAATGTAGGTATTTCTTTGTAGATCGTTGTCCTCCAAAGCCACCAATAGTATCTATCGACATTATTTGAAATGGTTTTGTCGCTGGTCCCAGATGCGACATCAATCCGTATTTATTTTGGCCTCTAGACTTATTCTTGATACAGGTGTCACAAGTCTTACATATATTTTTTATATTTTTTGTTAGACTCTTGGCTGTATAATATGGGCTTATCTTATTTATCATTTGCTGGATTCCTAAATGGCACCATTTGGTATGTACTTCTTTTATTAGTGTTATACTTGATTCTTCAGTTAATATAATTTTCTCCCTATTTCTTATTTTTTTGTAGAGTATTCCATTTCTTTCAATCAATTTGTGTTTTTCTTTTTCTATTTTCTGTTGATCTGCCTTAATATCTTCTAATTTTATATGATTTACCATCTTTAATACTTCTTCTTCATTATCATTCTCTTCCAATACTGGATTTCTGCTGAGACTATCTGCTTCTGTGTTATTTTTTCCAGGTATATATTTAACATTAAAGTCGTATTGAGACAAATAAAATGTCAATTCACCGAGTTCTTCATCTGTTCTTGCTTTTATGTTGAGATTTTCTAGTGGTTTGTGATCCGAGAAAACTGTGAATTTTCTTCCAATTAGCCAGTATTGCCAGTATTTAATTGCTTCTTTGATTGCTAAACATTCAAGGTATATTGCCTTCTTCCTTTTTTGTGTGTCATTAAGTTTCTTTGAGAAATATCCAACTGGTTTTTCTTTTCCATCTTTTTGTATCTGTTTCAATATTGCACCTATACCATTCAGTGAAGCATCTGTGTAAATTCTTATAGGTAAATCTTTATCGAATATTTCCAGTACTGGTTGTGAGCATAATATCTTTTTTATATCTGAGAATGATTTCTCACATTCTTCTGACCATGTAAATTGTATATTTTTCTTCAGTAATCTATGCAGTGGATCTAGTATTATTGAATTGTTAGGTATGTATTCACGGTAGAAGTTGATCTTGCCTAAAAATTGTCTAACGTTCTTTTGAGTCTTCGGTGTTGGAAAATTTCTTATTGAAATAATGTTATCTTTGATAGGCTGCATTGTGTTGTTTCCTATTATATGTCCTAAGTATTTTACGGATGTTGCTGCAAATGTGCATTTTTTAAATTTTAGTCTGAATCCTTCATTTATTATTGCTTGTAGTACTTGTTCTATGTGTTCTATATGTTTTTCAAATGATTGTGAAAATATTAAGATGTCATCAATGTAATTTTCTGTAAATTCTTTTAAGTTATACTTTCTCAATATATTCGATAAGATTCTCTGGAAAATTGCAGGTGATGTTTTCAATCCAAATGGCAGGCATGTCCATTGGTAGTGTCCTTCTTGTGTAACAAATCCTGTTTTCTGTCTGTCTTCAATGCGTAGTGGTATAGACCAGAACGCGGAATTTATGTCCAGTGTGGTAAAATATTTACAATTTCTTGCTTTTATTATCAAGTCACTTATCAATGGAAATGGTTGTGCTTGTGGTACGATTATCTTATTTAATTCTCGGAAATCAATGCAGAGTCTTGATTTGGTGTTTTCATCTCTCTTAAAGGCCAATGTAACTGGTGCTGAAAATGGACTATATGATTCTTCGATTAAGTTGTTTTTTAGTAAATTTGCTATCTGATTTTCTATTTCTATTTTGTCCTCTATTGTACAACGGTATGGCCTTTTGCTGCAGTATCTATCTACGAGTAAGTCTATCCGGGCTTCATATTCTTTTACTGTCCCTACATCATATTTATCTTTGGCGAATACATTATCATATTTATCTATTAATCTTTGTATTTGTGTCTTCTTGTTATAGTCTAAATGATGTAAGTTTGTAATAAATTCATTTTTATTCACATGCTCATTAAAATTTATTCGAATTTCTTCTTCTGCTTTTTCTTCTAATCTATTCATAGTTTCTGTCTCTATTCTCTCTTTCTTTTGTATTATTCTTAAATCTTCATCTTGGGTTAGGTTAAATTTTTTTATCATGTCCAGTCCTATAATGAAATCTTCAAAATCAACATTGTCTACAATAAACACATCAACATTTTCTTCTACATCAAAAATCTTTACTTTTATGTTTATTAAACCTTTCGTGTATGTCACACCATTGACAGTTTTTAATTTTATTCTATTTGCATCTTCTGAAACACTCTGTATTTTTACTAATCTTTTGTTGATTAGAGAGACCTGGGAACCTGAATCATATGTTCCATTTACTAGTATTTTGTCTTCTAATAACATTTTTATTTTTATCAATGGTGTGATTACTCGTTTTTTGTTTCTTCGTTTAGATTAACTTCTAATACCGAATTACTTCCAATGATTTTACTTTCCTTTCCTTCTTTTTTAAACCAACATGACTGTTCTGGGTGATATCGGGTACCTTTATTCAAATTTTCGCAGATTTTACATGGCTTCTTATTTATAATGTGTTTCTTGTTATCTTGTTTATCTTCTCTCTTTTTAATAAAGTTACTGTTGACCAATCCTTCGCACTTCTTTATTTCATGAAGCAATCCTGTTGAATTTTCGCACTTTTCTGGATCAATTCTGTTTCTTATATATTCAGGTAAGCCAGCTGCTATCAGCATCACTAGAGTTTTCCCCCCAATATCTTCATCCATTTCTAATAACAGTTTTTCTTTTCTTATTGCATATTCCATCAGAGATCCTTCTTTATGTCTGTAATATATAGCATACATTCCTGTACTCCATCCTTTATCAGCAAATGTTTCCAAAAATTTTTCTTTCCATTCCGACCATTCTGCTTCTATTTTCAGGGTTTTCAGTGTAGCCGAGTGCCAGTCTGCACATGATTTGTCCAGAAATAATCTTAATATTTCTATCTTTGTTATATCTTCATTAATTTCATGTCGTTTGCATTCTTTTTCAAATGTATCCATCCATTGTTTTGCATTTGTGAATTTACAAACAAATTTTTCAATCATAAATCTTTCTGATATATTTTTTAAATTCAATTTGTTTTCTTTTTTTGGAGTAGTATCTTCTGATTTTGTTTGTTTTATTTCGTTGAGGTACATATCGTTGAACATTAGGTTTTCATCTTCGTCAAAATAGGTATTTATCATTTCTTTTTCACTACAAGTTATCCATATTGTTCTCACTGCACCTCTTTGATTCAAGCTCCTTTTTAATCGTTTAAAGCTGTCCGTTTTGCTGAGAGCGACATGTTTACTTGCAATTTTATCATCTTCTTCCAAGGTATACTTCTTGTTATCTTCTGTTGATATTGAGGTTATAATGATAACATTTGACTTTTTGTCTGTTTTTGATGCTACGTATGTGAAGGTAAATTGTAGTTTTGGTGCCATCATGAACAAGTATTGTAGTTTTATAAGATATTTCTCTCCCAAGGTGGAATAAAACTGATTGGTTTCTCTGTAAACAAAGTAATTTTATTTAGCGTAAGTCCCGCATGGCATGTTTCACAAAAACCTTACTTATCTAACACAGTCTTACCTGTAAACAAAGAAACTACAATAAATGTTTCGGTAATTGTTTCCAATATCCGCGACATCGATAACTATAAGGTTGGGTTAGGTTAGGTTTAGTTCGGTTTACTTTGAATTCCTGAAATGACGCAAATATTCTAAGTATTTCTCCTTTCAAAAAATATTTTTTCAAGATGTGCTATAATTTTCAGAGGCATAGTTTCATGTTCTTCGAGAGTAAATTATATAGAACATGCAATAAGAACAGCCAGTACTTCAACAGGCAATACTCCTGTATTAATAATATAATTATATATATTTATAATAATGAATTCAGGAATTCAAAGTGAATCAAACTAAACCTAACCTAACCTAACCCAACCTTATAGTTATCGATGTCGCGGATATTGGAAACAATTACCAATGTTTCTTCTTCCCCTCTTAATGTACGGAACTTATAAATTATAAATTTTATTTAGTTTGAACAATAAAATATCAGTCAATCTATCTCAACAGCACATTTCGTGTTTTGACAGTGACAGACCACTGACAATTTAGTAAACGCGGCACAATTAGGCGCGTTCAGAAATTAAAGAAATATTTTTCTTTACATATATATATATATATATATATATATATATATATATATATATATATATATATATATATAATATAATGATATATATAATAATAATAATAATATGTCTTTATTGTTCTTAAGCGGCAGTACAAAGTATAACAAAATAAGAGAAACATAAGAAAATATGTATACAGTAAGAAAAAAAGAAAATATTCATTACATACAAAATGATATAAGCTAAAGAACAATCACAAGGCGCAATTCAAATAAATTGCTCTTCCATTGAACCTTGAAATAAGGATAATTTGTTTATGTTTAGAGAAATGCC
The DNA here is from genome assembly GCA_030704895.1 of Henosepilachna vigintioctopunctata. NCBI lineage: Eukaryota > Metazoa > Arthropoda > Insecta > Coleoptera > Coccinellidae > Henosepilachna > Henosepilachna vigintioctopunctata. The sequence continues at coordinate 964,038 of JARQZJ010000104.1, read as the reverse complement.
TACATACAAAATGAAACAAATATTTATTTTACAAATTAAAGAAAAAAAAATAAAATCAATAGGAAAACAAAATAAGAACTGATTCGTGTCGAGCATGGCGCGAGCGAGCACTCAGGAGAGCTTCGTGATGCAACAGAAGTATGAATGAAAACATGAGCTCATCTTTGGCAGCCTAACAGATGATTACGGATTTTATTAATTATAGTTGCGGTTTTCAATTTTTTATGGTTCGGGACAAGGGCCTGTAGGTTGTTTATTAATTTGTACATGGTAAAAGAAAATGATCTTTCAAATAGAGCTGTAGAGTGAACAGGAGGAGAAATGAGACCCTTGAACCGAACGTTGATATTGTGTACATCCTCGCGGAAAGTTATTTTATTGTATAAATATGGTGGTTGTTTGAATGCAAATATATTTAAAAATAGGGAGTAAGTTTGCAGAAGACGTCTATTACTCATGTTCAGCCACCCTAGATCGTTTAATTTATGAGAAACATGATCAAACTTCCTTATACCGAATATATATCTAATACAAGAGTTCTGGACCTTCTGCACTAAGTACGAAGTTTGAGAATCAAGAGAACTATAGAGAACTGGAGCACAGTAGTTGAAATTGCTTAAAACTAATGATTCGCAAAGTAAAATTTTGGTAGACCTAGGTAAGCTATGCCTATGAGGAAATAGGAGCTTTAAGGTGGCATAAGATTTTTTATACAATTAGAGATATGACTACGGTAACGATGGGTGTTGTCGATTATTAAGCCTAGGTTACGTGCACAGTTTTGTAGAGAGATAGTTGAGATATATATATATATATATATATATATATATATATATATATATATATATATATATATATATATATATAATGATATATATATATATATATATATATATATATATATATATATATATATATATATATATATATATATATATATATATATATATATATATATATATATATATATACAGTAGAACTCCAATTATCCGAATTAATGGGAACCGGGACCCATTCGGATAATCAAATATTCGGATAATCGAATTTTTTCAAAAAAAATTGCCATTGGAGAGAATAAAAGCTACGTTTTCATATTGCACTATTTGTTTATTGAATTAAATGAAAGAAACATGAAATTTTCACATGTTTTAAATATAAATAAAATGTACTTATGTACAACTCTAGAAATAGAAATCATTATTTTTTAAACATCTCCGTCAATGTAAGCTGTTTTGCGGTCTTCAACCGTTTTCGGGCAGCCAGGTCACGCATTCGCTTGACGGTGAGCAGTTGCAAGTGGTCACACTCGGGCTAACGCTCCATCCACTTCAAAGCAGTCTCGAGGCCGGCAAATGCTTCACTAGCTGATGGTCCAGCGTCTACTTCAACATCAGCAGAAAGTTCTTCTTCCCCTTCAACATCTTCTCTCACACTTACAACAATTTCATCGTCATTGAGAATTTGAAAACCAGGGTCAGACGTGTCACAAGCCATCCACTATCCTACATCTTCAGCACTTAATTCTGTACAACCAGGAATTTTTACAATCATTTTTCTTATTTCATCTAGTGACAACGCATCTTCATCATCATCATCCTCTCCATATTCTTGTTTCTCATTTTCTTCAGATTCTTTTTTTTTGTTCTTCTCAGACGGTAGGCCTTTCAGTTTATTCCACGCACGTCTAAGCGTCACTGGCGTAACCAAACTTCAAGCTTCCGCTACCATGTAACAGCAATCCTTTAAATTTATTTTGCTATGATTTGCCAAAACCAATTCTTCATCTTCAGCACCTTAGATCAGCAGTTTCAGAGTATAATTTCTTGAATTTTATTTAAGTCTATATGGTAAATAAGATGTATGTGTTTAGAACTCACATAGGCCTTACCTAAAGAAATGGGAAGTATACTATTTTGGATTTGAATAATTTCAAGGGATTTTGAGAAGGTTATTATTTTAAATAGCACAAAAAACATAATACAGCATTCCATTTTGAACCTGTAACAAACTTCTGAAACTAATTTTTTCGTTGTTTTAGAATTTTCTTATGATAGATATGTTTATTTTTATTATCTCGAATATGTAAATTATCAATTTCTGTTGCGTCTATTCCTTTAAATATAGGATATAATTTTCTTGTGATTGGATACTTTATATAGGTAGGGTTCTCGTTTAGAGGGTGATCGGTTTTAGCTGATCTCTTTTCATTTGTTTTCTCTAATCGTTCGATATTTTTTTTCTTATTTTGCTCAAGGTGTTTCGATATGTCTTTCAGGTTATTTGCGTAGTTTTCGACATAATTTTGTATTTCTTCATTATGCGTTCGTTCAACTGGTAAAGAATAATTTAAGTCCGCTTTAATTATTTGCATTGGCGTCATATCTAAACTCGAATGATTAGCATTATTATAACTTAACAGAGCTTGTGAAAGTCTATTTTGGAAGGTTAAGTTTTTATCGGTAATTGTTCTCATTTGTTCTATTAATGTTGAGTGGAAACGTTCTACTATGCCATTAGAATTTGGGTTATAGTTTGTTATATAATGGATTTCAATTTTATGTATCTTACAGAAATCTTGAATAACGTTGTTTTTAAACTCTACGCCGTTGTCACATGTCATTTTATTTGGTATGCCATAATGACTAAAGAAAATTAATAATTTATCTAATATTTCAGTTCCGGTTTTTTGTAACAAGGAATAGCATTGTCCTAATCTTGAAAATGAATCAATGACACTTAAACAATTGGTTTGATTGAATTTTATAGTGTCGCAATAGATATGAGTAAAAGGCTTTAAACCTGTTGGATTAGGTTTAAATTGTAATTGAATTGGAGTACGCTCGTATTTATATTTCTGGCATATTTCGCAGGAATTAATATAATTTCGTACGTCTTTATCCATGTTGGGCCAATAATATTTTCTTTTTAGACTTAATAAATTTTCTCGTAATCCTCTATGTGCTGTTTTAGTTTCATGAAATTGTTGAACGCGGAGTAGTTGTTCTTCTTTATCTTCTACGTCTTCTAAGTATAATTTGGAAATTCGTATATCAAATGCTTTATAATCAAATTTTTCTTGCAAAATTCTTATTAGAGGTTTTTCTAGTTCTTGAGATGCAAAATATATTGTATATGATTTTTTTGGTTGGACATATTCTTTGATAAATTTGAATAAGTCATTTTCAATATCATTTATAGAAACTCTGAGTCTAAATTTATCTCCAAAAATTTTAATTTTTGCAACATTATAATTAGGGGCTATTTTGATGATTATTTGCAATTGTGCGGAGTTCACACTTCTTTCAGTAATTGGTAGTTCTAAAATAGGGTTTTCTATTGCACTGTGAACAGTAATATCTTCTACTTGAAAATCTATGATATTTTCATCTTGGTTTTCAATTTCGTCATGTTTTTGTGAATCTAATAAATTTAAACATTCATCTAATTCCTCGGTTGTAACTTGATTAACAATTGAGAGTAAATCGTCTTCAATAGCGTTAATTTGACCATTATTACCTTCGATTTTAATTCTTGAAAGGGCGTCTACGTTATTATTTGATCCCTTTTTATATTTTATTTCGTAGTCAAACTCTTCTAATTTAATGCGCCATCTCATTAACCGTGAATTTGGTTCTTTTAGCGAAAATAACCAACATAAAGGTTTTTGATCAGTGTAAATTGTGAATTTTCGTCCAAATAAATAGGGTCTAAAATATTTGCACGACCAGACTATAGCTAGAAGTTCTTTTTCTATAGTGCTATACCTAGTTTCAGCTTCGTTTAGTGTTCTACTCGCAAATGCGATTGGAAGATCATTAGGGGGGTTACCTTGTGATAATACTGAACCTATTGCGTAACCTGAAGCATCTGTTGTAAGAACAAAAGGTTTTTCGAAATCTGGATATTTAAGTATTGGGTCATTTAATAAATTTCGTTTACAAATTTGAAAAGCTTCGATATATTTGGGGTCATCAATGTTAATTTTTGCTTCTTTTTTTAGGCATACAGTTAAAGGTTTGGATATCTTTGAAAAATTGGGTATAAATTTTCTATAATATCCTACTAAGCCTAAGAATGATTTAATTTCTCTCTGAGTTTTGGGTATTGGAAAATTTGTAATAGCTTTTAATTTCTTCGGATTGGGTTTAATTCCTTCCGGTGTAATTATATGACCTAAGAATTCGATCTCAGTTTGAAAAAAGTGATACTTATCTAGCTGTATTTTCAAATTGTCTTTTTTGAAAGCTTCTCACACGTTATGAATGTCTGCTAAGTGTTGTTCGGCAGTATCAGAAAATATAACTACATCATCCATATAAACGTAGCAAATTTTTCCTAAATACTCTTTTAAAATGTTATTCATTAGTCTTTGGAAAGTTGCGGGGGCTGTTTTTAAACCAAAGGGCATTCTCAAAAATTCGTAGTGTCCGTTATTTACTGTGAACGCTGTCTTTTCGATAGATTCTTCATCTAATTCGATCTGATGGAAACCAGACGCTAAATCAAGTATTGTGAAATATTTTTTATTTCCCAATTTATCTAATATACTGTCAATGTGTGGTAAAGGATATTTGTCGTCTATCGTTTTATCGTTTAGTTTTCGATAGTCTATCGCTATACGCCATTTCGTTTTTCCTGACAAATCTTGCTTTTTTGGAACAATTACTATTGGAAATGACCATGGGGAATTACTTGGTCTAAAGATTTGTTTTTCTAACATTTCGTTAATTTGATTTTCAATTTCTTTTTTATGAATTTCCGGATATCTATAAATTTTACAATGTATAGGCGTTTCATCAATTGTTCGAATTTTATGTTTAATTGAACTTGAAAAATTTAAGGGTTGTCCTGGTAGTTGTAATACTTCTTCATTTTGTTGTAATATTTTTGTAAGTTGACTTCTAATTTTTAATTCTAAATGAGATAAATCTATAGGGATATTTGAAGGCTTTTGACTTACCTTTTGATACTTAAAAGGAATTTGACTATGCTCATTAGTCAATATCTGATTTTTGAAATCTAAATTAAATCCGTACTTATTCAGAAAATCTGCTCCTATTAATCCGTCGTAATTTTTGTGGAATTTATATAAGATGAAAGGATGAAAATCGTTTATTTGAAATTCTCGGAATACTGGTAATAAAACTTTTTCATTTGACGTTTCTTGTCTCATACAGGCAGTTAAAGTAGTTGGTTCATTGAAAATTTGTTTTGGAAAATTATTATGTAAGGAATTTGTTTGGATTCTACGATTACGAAGTATTGATGACGAATCAATGACCTCATCGATGGAATATCACGGCATAGATGACGTTCATATTATTTCGGCCGAATTGCTGTGTCTCCAAAATTCATGAGACTGTGGATTCATTCTGTTTTGTAGTTTCGTATGAGACGGCACTAATTGAATTGTATATTTCATCAATATATTGTTTGAATGTAAAAAGACGTGTTTAATTAATTATATTCACTACAATTGTCAGAAGTGAGATGATGAACTAGTGAATCACGCAAACAGTTTTTTTTTGTGTGAATTGTGTCAACAGTTTGTAACTGTAATTGTGAGAATTGAGGCAAAAGTTTTCTTCAAGTAGTGAAATGGAAAAGAAGATGGAAGATAGAAAACGGCAAAATAAAAATTGGAAGAATCACGAAATACGCCGATATTCTTCAAGATACATGATCTGATTCAAGTTGTAGCTTTTCATGATCTGAATGTCTGCAGAAAAAATTAGAATTATTTCAAAGATCACTCAACTACGAATTCGTCGAGGAGCACCGGTCATAACGAGCTCAGGTGAACAGTTTTTGATGTCCGTCTCTGATCTCTCTGAAGATGGTCAAGTAGTGGACAAATGGATTGAACGATTGTTACGATTCTACATCTGTTTGCAAGTAGAATTCAGGGTAACGCTTGGAAGTGGTATGATGAATTTGAAGGGCATAATGTAACCTGCAGAGGTTTCAGTAAGTTTGTTCCTTTTTATATAATTTGCTCAAGCGTCATATAATAAGACACAGCCAAGTCAAAGTTGAGGAGATTATTGTTTCAATAAACTCTCACAATTACGAATGTTGAGTTTAAGTTCCTAACGAATGTTTAGTCTATTCAGTCATTTTTGGTATCATAGACGACAATATTGAAGAACTGTAAATTGTGCTTAATTCATGTTTTAACAGTTTTTGTAAGAGGTGAAATGAAACGCTGTATAATGATTTATCTCAACTTAGTAGAAGTTTACAGTCTAGAGAAGTATAAAGATTTTAGATCCTGCTATAAAGATAAAAACAAGAATTTTCAGTTAAGAGTGAAAAGTTCGCACAAGTTGAAAGGTTAAGAGTTGTCAAAGATGAGTTGTACTCATTGGCACAAAACGAAACGAGGTTTTTTGTTTGAAAACCGAATAATGTGAATATTGTCTATTGTGAATGAGAATTTACAATAAAATGAAATAATAACGGAAAATTGAGTTGAATATAAAGTATGTTCAGTCGTTAGCAGTTTTAATGAACGAAATAGTTATCAAATAAAAGTTTAGATTATAATGAAATATGAGCGAATGTATGCGATCAACTTATTTATGAAATGAATGTCAAGGCAGCATTTTCAATAGGTTTTCATAAGATAACATTTATATGAGTAACAGAAGACGTATAAGAAATAATATCGTTTGTAACTTAAATAAATCTCCGTATCGTTTAAAACTCGACACGATGCAGGTTTGAATGTTCCCATAAAATACTCATTGAGAAGGGATTCATAAATTCGTCACCTGTTAACTGTTTATATTTCTCGAACAGGGGTGGAGCCAGTAAAAATATTTATGTTGTGTTACATGTGGATGATTTGATTATTGCAAAAAAGATATTAATAAAATGCATAATCTGAATGTGTTTTTAATGACAAAATTTGATATGGTTGATTTTAAAGAAATAAGTAGCTTTCTTGGAATAAAATCAAATAACTAGGTCGAATACTAGAATCACTTTTGTTCATATAGCATATTTTGAAAATTTGTTTTAGAAGATTTCAATATTGGTATACGAATGTATCTATGTACCTAACTATTCCATTCGCAGTTAAACGATTGAGCTTTAATTGAGAAGCATTGCATGAAACAACAAATAAATAAATAAAAATATATGAAGTATATACAGATAACGTTATTGAATGTGCATCGTCATATGTGTGGACCAATAGCAACTTTAATCCTAATATGAAGTATTGATAAAATTTAAAACAAATAAGAAATCATATTGTAGATTCCATAGATGAATTCGCTCATCATACAGAAACAATGTCAAACAAATCAGGTTTTTCACATATTTCAAAGATTACGTTGCAAGATGTGAGGCCAACTTTCGCTCAAAATTAATGAACATGATTGGGAATCAAGAGCAATAAAAGTATTTCCTAAAGAAACTGAATAAAAATGTATTATCAAGGTGTAATAAAGTTCATGTAATTTAAATCAAATTTAGGTATGTGGATATCAAATGAAGGAAATATAAACGTAAATGTAAAATTAAGAGCTAAATTATGTAAGTTGAAATATATGAATGCACACTTATGTAAGTGCTTATAGAACAAAAAGGATTGAATTAATGCGATATTGAAACATTCAAGGAAATATTCTTCGGTTATGTACAAAACGGATATAAAATATTTGATGCGATATCGAATAAATCTTTAATGGCACGGGAAATGTAGTTGTTGTTGAAATTAGTTTCGAAATATATAGAATATATAATATATTGATGAATCGGTTGAAATTGATGATGAAGTTAAACAGAGGTAAATGTACAACATAGTTTAGGAAATAAATCTCCAGGGGGTGATGCTGATGGAAAATCTCTGAATAATTTGTATTTCCTGGTGAAAGAGATATTACGAATAATAAGAATGATGATGTTGAATAAGTAAATAAGAATGGCTTGTTGAAGATCTTATATGAAAAAGTGTTTCTGAACAAGTTAGTATAAGTTGAAAAATAATTCATTAAATATTCTCTGTGAAGAATGTCTCTGTTGAAATGCAGATAAGTTGGAAAATAATTTGTTAAACATTCTCAGATAATGATTTGTTGAATATTCTCTGGGGAAAAATGTACGTGAAGATATTGGTAGATAACGAGGTAAAGAATTATTTGTTGAACTCTTTGAGTTTGTCCTCTTTGAAGAATGTTACTGAGCAAATTAATATTATTTAGATAAACGTCGTTTATTTTTAATAAACGACGTTTATTAACGTTTAGTGTCCTTGAATAAATCAATATAATTCAGAGAAATATTGAGAAGCCTTTTTTCGAAATTCAATTGACTAGTTGATATATATGAAAGTAAATGCAATAAACTATGGCATAACAGTAGAAATATGTCATTTAGAAAATAAACAGAAAAGCGATATAATGGTCTGAATTTGTTATAGTAATTAATTGTTGAGAATATGTATATTAAGAAAGTTAAAGTAAATAATCGCAAATTAACTTAGTAGTAAGTCAAGTATAAAAACATGTAGAGCAAGCATATTTAAAAGGGCATCCCGTCAATATAAATTTTAATGGGTGCGATGACCTCGGTCTGAAGTTATTCTTTGACGTGTTATAAGAAATACGATTTCTTGAAACAAATTTATGTCACGTAAAATGAAATTAATGTGTGTCACAGTATCAATATAGATCCAATTTTTTGTTGACAATAAATATGTAAGTTATTATTTGATTTTAGGCAATGATTTCTTAGTTCAAGCATATGTTATAATCATAAAAATATAACGAGAAATTTCAAAATACGAGAAAGGTGGCTTGTAAAGGTGGATATTACAACAAGACATTCTACAAGGTGCATTTGGAAAATATAACTGAAGCATAATGTGCTAATTAAGTTTTCAAAGGTTATTAAGTAAGTTACTGGTACGAAGAATAAGGCATGAGAGAAGGTAACAAACGATGGAAAGTTCTAACGGTCTGAGAGAAACATTTGAAGGAATTGGATTACGTACGTTACAAGACGAATGACGAATAAGAAAAAGCAGTTTTGAAAGTTATAGAGATCAAAGGATCTCTGGCCTACGGGCCTAAGAATTAACGAACCAAACGGGTTCACAAGATCGAAGGATCTTTTACCGAAGGACTAAGTTTTAGAACCAACGGGTTCTACAGTTGAGGCATTATTTTCATGATTGTTATTTTTACAGATACCTATGAAGCCTAAGGTTAGGCTTATTTCAGGATGGCCGAATGTAAGGAATTTGTTTGGATTCTACGATTACGAAGTATTGATGACGAATCAATGACCTCATCGATGGAATATCACGGCATAGATGACGTTCATATTATTTCGGCCGAATTGCTGTGTCTCCAAAATTCATGAGACTGTGGATTCATTCTGTTTTGTAGTTTCGTATGAGACGGCACTAATTGAATTGTATATTTCATCAATATATTGTTTGAATGTAAAAAGACGTGTTTAATTAATTATATTCACTACAATTATAACCGAATTTGGGGTCTATTAAACATACTGAATATCCGCTATCTAATAAAAGTTTACAATTTGGATTTTGAAATTCGATAAATGGTAATTGGTTTTTATTATCTAACTAGCTGACCCGGCGAACTTTGTTCCACCTAAGAGGCAATAAATGAGCAGACTTTCGATTTTATCAAGGGCAATTGTTTATTTGGATAATTAATGTAAATTAAAAATGCAAGTATCGTATTTTAATGATTGGCCATGTATTTTAGTGCATGGATTCCACTGTTTAGTGTGAACAGTAATTGTTCTTTATATGAATTGAATATTCGATTGCTTTATAATTATGTTCAATATATGTGTATTGAATGAAATTAGTTAAAACTTTTGTCATTGAAGTAAAAAAAAGCTAAGCTTGGATCAGCCGGGACCGAACCCGAGCCTCCCGCGTGACAGTAGAACATTCTACCACAGAACCAGTGATGCTTACTATTTTGTGCTAAAAAAGTATGATTTCAACCAACTCATACAACCTTTCATAGTGACTGACGTTTCTTGTCAAGTTACACGGGAACGCTGCCGAACGGGACAAAAAGTATCCTATGTCCGTCTCCTGGCTCTAAGCTACCTCCCCACCAATTTTCAGCCATATCGGTAGAGCCGTTCTTGACTTATAAATAGTGTAACTAACACGACTTTCTTTTATATATATAATAAAAATAAAATATAAGATGCAGAATTCAGGTCAATGAATTGTCTGAGGCTACTTGTATAAAATTTTCATCGGTGTATTCTTCTTGATTTGGTTGATTGATTTTGTCATTTTGATCAAATTCATAATTTTCTTGATCATTATCATATGTTACGTAATCGTCATATGTTGGTTCTATATGGGTTAGTTCTTCGAATGTGAAATTTGGGTTTTGGTAATTGTAATTTTGAATATAGTTAGGAAATTTTCTATGTTGATTTACCTGATATTGTGTTGAATAATTTTGTCTTTTTTCAGGATAGTTTCTCGTTTGAATTTACATTTTTTCAGGAGGTGTTAGTATTCTTCTATTTGGATTCGGTTTGAATACATTAATTTGTTGTTTAGACGTACTAGGACCAAAAACTTGTTTATTAGTTGGAAAATACGTATTCTTTATTGGATATAATTCTGATCTTTGTTGGATATCGTTCATTGGTTGCGAAGGGAAAGTTATTTCATTCTGCTGAGAGTGTAATGGATAATTTGTTTTTTGTTCAAAAGCATTTCGTGGTGGATAATTGTAATGATTCTGACGTTTGTAATTATTGGAAATATTTGATTTCGGTGATATTTGATTTTTGTAATGTAAGAATGGTTGCTGATAGTAATAAAAATCTTGTCTAATAAAGTTTACCATGTCGTCATAATTCATAATTCCGTGACCTCTGAGAGCTGTTCTTAATTCTGGATTTATATTATATAACAGAACTCGCGTTGCTACTCTAGACGCAATATTTTTCTCTTGGTCTTTTTCAACAATGGTTAAATCGGATAATTCTACGTGATAATCATATTTATTTTTCAGATCAACTATCTTTTCTAGGAACTCTAAATCGTTTTCATTCTTAACTCTTTGGGCATTTTGAAGATCCCAAAATAAAACAGTAAGACTAATTTTCTCTTCAAATTTTAATTTAAGAAATTTTTTCAAATCTCTCCAATTTCCTGTAATTCGTTCCTTACTACTCACTATTTCGCTAGCATTACCTACTAATTCACTTTTTATTATATCTATGATCGCTTCGGAAATTAATGCATCGTTTGTTGCAAATCTTTGGTTGAATCTTTCACAATGATTCATAAATCGTGTAAGGTTCGCTGAGTTACCATCAAACGGTACAATTGACTGTGCAAAAATGCTTATTAATTTCATTTTTTCAAATATAGTACTCGTTTCTTGAGTCATGTTTGATTCTTCTAATTTAAGTTCAGTTAATGTATCAATAATATCTATTAATTGATCAATCTTGAAAATCTATTCTATATAATTCAATTCAATATTATGCTATGTTTGTGATTCGGTTTTTTTTAAGGAAAACCTAGGAAAAAAACTCAACTAGTTTTACGCTCAAAACAGTTTAAGAAAAGAGTGGTTTAACTTTGGGCCAGGTTAATTACTGGGGGAAATAAGTAAAGGAATTTGCTCTTGCTCACCTTTTTTTGATGATTTTTCTTTTGGGTTTCGTCGAAGGGCGCTACTCGGTCGATCGGAACTCCTAGTTTATCTTCCCTGTTCGGTTGTACCTTAACACTTGGGAGCGAAGTCTTCTGAAGATTCTTCGTGATCTTTTCGGAATTATCACTTTCTTCACAAAGGCTGGCACAATCCCATCCTCGTCGCCAATTATGTTTTTTCGGGAGGAAACTTTGTTTTTAAAAAATCAACTTTATTTTAGGGAAATACAAGATTCTCATAACAATATTCCCATTACTATTCTCTCTACTATTCTCTCTACTATTCTCTTTACTATTCTCCTTGAATAATGGGATTAGCTTATATTTATAACATTCTATCTACAATGAAAAATGCCGAATATGTATGCAGGTGTTCATTTACGCAGTCAATCATGACTTATGACACGTACTTATCAAGTATGACTCGTGATGAATCCTGCTGATGCATATTTGAAATGCTATGAAAAAAATGAACAATATTGCTTAAAGGAATATGAGGTTTGGATTATCTAACTATATATATATATATATATATATATATATATATATATATATATATATATATATATATATATATATATATATATATATATATATATCATTATCAACCTCTGTTCGTCCACTGCAGAACGAAGACCTCCCTCTGTTTTTGCCAAGATTCCCTATATAGGCAGTCTCTCTCTTCCAGGCAACGCCCAGCCAATCCACAAGCTCATCTCGTAAGGGCGCTTCCTTGGTATTACCCTGTCTCTGGGCTCCCAATCATCAACCACAGCTGACCAACGCTCATCTCTTGTTAGGACTAGATGGCCTGCTCATTTTCACTTTGACATTTTTACACACTCCACGACATCCTACACCTTTGTTTGACCTCTTATCCAGTTGCAGCTGTATTCTATATCATATGGTTAAGTCCATCATATATCTTTCTATATTCCGCTAGGTTGTTCGAAGCTTCTGGATGTGTGGAGATTTCAGGGTCCAAGCTGCGCTGGCGTAGGTCATCGCTGGTAATACGCATTGGTCAAACACTTTGCTCTTTAAGGATAGTGGCATATCTGATTTGAAGATGTGTTTCATTCGGCCAACTGTACCCCAAGCTATTCTGGTTCTTTGCATGATCTCCGGTGTAATAACCCCGTCTCCTGTGACAATCTGTCCCAGATATATGTAAGACGCTTCTATTTATAATGGGGATCCGTCCACCTCCATTTGCTCTCTGGTGCAGAAAGGGTTCAAAATCTTCTTTGTTTTTGCGGTGTTTATTTCCAGACCTATTTCCTTGCCTCGATGTTCACTTCATTGATGCCCTTCGCCCTTCTTCTTACCTCAGAGAGACCAACAATATCCCATTTGAGGTTACTGAATTCGTTCTCCAACTCTAGAAGTTTTGCTTCGCTTGGAAGCGTTCGACAGTTGTACGTTCAGATGTGGCAGACGTGTATGTTGCTCCTTTTTTGTACGCGGACTGGAAATCAAGCTTTTGCCTCTCCTAGAATCCATGAGCCAGACTGAATTTATGAGTGTGGGATTCTGAACTGGTTCTACCAGCTCTATCCACCTATGGTATTTTGTGTTTTAACTTTGACATATCCATAAGAGGTATTTGGCAATAAAACGCCACGCTTGCCAGTAGGGTTGGCGAGTTTAACTTCAGCCGCCCAATGTGGGCGCAGACGCTACTAGCAACACTGGCCGTACTGTTTACGCTGCTACAGTAGCAGAGAAAGTCTTATATTACAATGTCAATATTAGATTTTTGTATATATATATATATATATATATATATATATATATATATATATATATATATATATATATATATATATTATATATATATAAAATTAAGTCGATAAAATGTGCGTGCCGATAAAACTTAAAAAGGAGTCCCGACACGATAAAGGGACTTATGTGGTGTGGTAGCCCTTTATCCTCCCTCAAACAAGAAAGTTCCCGTTTTAATCTAAAGGGCATGTTTTTAAAGATAAAAGGGACTTTCCGACCCTTCAACTTGGAAATTAAGTGCAGTGGCGCCATCTGTTATCGAATATTTGAACTTCATTCAAGACAAGTATGGAGACTATACACTCTATAGTCTCATAGTGTATAGTCTCCATAGTTGTGAGCCATTGCAGCATGTGTAGTAATGGCGCGAAATTTAAAATTCCAATTTCAATGAAATCTTAAATTTCATTTGTTACTATAATAAAATTATTAAATTTTGTGTATTTATACGTCATTATTCAACGTATATTTTGGAGTTAAAGCGACATGATTTTAGTTATCCAAATCAGTTCTCAAAATATTTAAAAATTTAGGTTTTTAAATTTCGCGCCTTTACTACATACGCTACCGCTACAGAAGTTAGAAAGTTCCCGTTTTAATTAAGGAACTTTCCAACCTTACAAGTTTAAGTGTAGTGGCGCCATCTGTTATCGAATATTTGAACTTCAGTTCCCGTTTTAATTAAGGAACTTTCCAACCTTACAACTTTGGGTAGTGGCGCCATCTGTTATCGAATATTTTCGAATATTTGAACTTCATTCAGGACAACGATTGTTTGGGTTGCATTTCCAAAAGCGTTGCGAGCAATTGTAGCATGTGTAGTAGTGACACAAAATTTAAAATTCCAATTTCAATAAACTCTTAAATTTAATTTGTTGCTATAATAAAGTTATTAAATTTTGTGTATTTATACGTCATTAGTTAACTTATATTTTGGAGTTAAAGCGACATAATTTTAGTTATCCAAATTAGTTTTCAAAACATTTAAAAATTTAGGTTTTTAAATTTCGCGCCTTCACTACAAATGCTACCGCTACAGAACCTATTATTATGGCGGACGATAATGACCATAATACTCTGGAAGGTGTGAGAGAGAAAATATTTTCAAATTTTCTCGAATATTCTAGAGCCTAGCTCTCTGAATATATAAGAGCCCGGTGTCGCTCACCAGAGTTAGTTTGATTTGAACAGCGAAACGAGCGATTTCAAAACGAAAAGAAAAGAAGTTATCTGTGAGCCTTTATTTAGAAGTATCACGTATGAGTATTTTTAATAGTGTGTTTAATTAACTCTCGATTTTGAAACTAAATAGAAGAAAGTTGTCTGTGGGTTTTTATCGTGAAATTTCAAATGTGAGTATGTTTAATAGTGTTTAATTAATTCTAATGGTTTTTTTACTTTGAATTGTGATTTTCTTAACCTTCAAACAGTCGCGCGGCGGCGAATTGATGACTTCTATATACTTTTGGCCGTAAACAAAATATCGCTCGACCGCTTGAAGGTTAAAAATATTTTTTTTTGTCTCAGCGTACCCCACGTTTCCGTTACAAAATAATTATCTATAAAATGTTTATTTAATTTATTTTTTATAGAATACAATGCCCAGACGTAAGAGAGGAGGAGATTTGGCCAGTTCTGCAGCGAAACGGCGGAAACAAAAAGAATCTCGAAGAAATGAAACGGAAGAAGAGCACGAAGCACGTTTACAGAATCAACGGGCCAGAATGAGTAACCTGAGAAGCAGAAGAAGCGAAGAAAGAACAGCAAATAAAAGTACTGAAGAGTCGAGAATTTTAAAAGACAATCTAACAAAGGAAGCATTCCACTACGAACCGACGAAAAAATATTACAATCATAAATACGTTGTTATTGGAAAAATGAATAACATTTGCCAGTTTTGCCACGCAAAAAAATTCAGTAAAGAAACACCAGGTCTCTGTTGCATGAATGGAAAAATTCGATTACCACCAATTGAAGCACCTCCGCAGGAATTTCTGCATTACATGCTCGGGGAAACACTAAAATCAAAACACTTTCTCCAAAATATAAGATCATATAACTCCTGCTTTCAAATGACTTCTTTCGGTGCTACTTAGACTAACACTAATAGAAATGAATTTGAATATGTATTTTCAATTCAAGGGCAAATTTATCACAAAATAGGATCGTTACTGCCAATGCCTAACGAAGACCATAAATTTCTACAAGTATATTTCATCGGAAATGAAGAACAAGAAATTGATCAACGATGCACAAATTTTAATGGACTGAGACGTGAAATAATCCAAGATGTACAGAGGATCCTACATAAGTGTAATCAACTGATTTATATATTCAAAACAACATTAGACCGCATGATTTTTGATGACTATAAAATTGTAATTCGAGCCGATAAAAGACCACGTGGAGAACACGAACGCAGATTTAATGCACCTCAGGTAGATGAAGTCGCCGTTGTAATTGTGGACAACGAAAATACAAGCCGTGACATAATTGTACATCGAAGAAGAAAAGGACTACAACGAATTGCAGAGACACACCGTTCATATGATGCTCTTCAATATCCGTTAATATTTCTGCACGGAGAAGACGGATACCATTTCAATATGAAACAAATTAATCCTGAAACAGGCATAGAAACAAACAAAAAAGTCACTTCTAAGGAGTTCTATGCTTACCGCTTAATGATCAGAGACAATGAAACATATAATCACATACTCAACACTCGCCGTTTATTCCAACAATTCCTGGTAGATATGTACGCAAAAATAGAAGCAGAACGGATGCTTTACATAAGAATGAATCAGAAAAAACCACGCACAGAAGAATACATCCACCTTCGAGACGCGATCATGAATGACGGCAATATTGACGATATTGCAACAATGGTAATCTTACCCTCATCATACATAGGAAGTCCAAGACATATGCACGAATATACACAAGATGCCATGACCTACGTAAGAAAATATGGACGACCTGATCTCTTCATAACATTTACATGCAACTCATAATGGCCAGAGATCAAAGAACAACTAAAATACGGACAAACCTCCATAGATCGACACGATATAATAGCCCGAGTTTTTCGACAAAAACAAATACGATTTATTGAAGTCATCACAAAATATCACATATTTGGAACTGTTATTTTCTGGCTGTATACAATTGAGTGGCAAAAACGAGGATTACTTCACTCACACAATCTCATATGGCTACACGATAAAATTTATCCCACGGATATCGACAAAATCATCCGAGCTGAATTTCCTGATCCACAAAAAGATCCGGAGCTTTACAACATAGTAGTGAAAAACATGATTCACGGACCATGTGGATCATTAAATTTCAATGCGCCATGCATGAGTGATGGAAAATGTACGAAAAAATATCCAAAACCATACGTGGACGATACCAAAACTGAAGATGACGGCTATCCCAAATATAGAAGACGATCACCGAAAAACGGTGGCTTCACAGCAAAAATACGAATACAAGGCAGAGACGAACTGGAAATAGATAATCAATGGGTAGTACCGTATAATCCACTACTTTCCAAAATGTTCCAAGCACATATAAACGTTGAATACTGCAATTCAGTAAAATCTATTAAATATATATGTAAGTACGTAAACAAAGGTAGTGATATGGCAGTATTTCAAATAGTCCAAAATAGCGAACAAAATAACAAAAACGATGAGATCCTCATGTACCAAATGTGAAGATATATCAACAGTAACGAAGCAGCGTGGAGGATTTTTAGTTTTCCCATACATGAACGCGAACCAGCTGTGCAACATCTAGCAGTACATTTGGAGAATGGACAGAGAGTTTACTTCACAAAAGACTCGGCTAGAAAAATTGCAAGCGAACCACCTCAGAACACAACATTAACAGCTTTCTTCCAACTGTGTCAAACAGATCCATTCGCCAGGAAGTTATTGTATGGCGACGTTCCTATTTATTATACGTGGGACAAAACAAGGAAAATTTTTCAACGTCGAAAACAAGGAATGCTAGACGAGGATCATCCAGAAATCATAAAAAGTAACGCAATAGGTCGAGTATTCACTGTACATCCAAACAATGCCGAATGTTTCTATCTCCGAATGTTGTTACACGAAATACGGCGACCAACAAATTTTACAGATCTCAGAATCATTAATGGGTACCTATGCCAGACTTACAGAGAAGCATGTCAACACTTAGGATTATTGGAAAACGACAACCACTGGGAATTAACACTACAAGAAGCCACACTCACAGCTTCAGCTGAACAAATTCGAGAGTTATTCGCTATAATATTAACAACATGTAACCCATCAAACCCAAAACAGCTATGGGACTCTTTCAAAAGGAGTATGAGTGATGATATAATGTACCAAGTCCGACAAGCTAATCCTGAACTAACTATAGAATTCAATGACGAGATCTTCAATGAAACACTCATTCGCTTAGAAGATAAATGTTTAGCAATAAATAATCAAACCTTAGTAGAACTTGGAATGCCAGCACCACAAAGAAATGCTTTTAGTGTGCTAAACTACGAAATTATGAAAGAAAAAAGTTACAACATCAATGAACTACTTGAATACATTGCTCACAACAAACCACTTCTCAATGACAATCAAAAAAAAGTTTACGACGTTATAATGAGTCGGATAAATAACAATATTGGTGGAATTATTTACTTGGACGCACCAGGAGGCACTGGTAAAACGTTTCTCATAAATCTAATACTGGCGGAAATACGTGCTAAAAAACACATCGCACTGGCCCTTGCGTCATCTGGCATTGCAGCCACACTTATGGAAGGAGGACGAACTGCCCATTCTGCCTTACAACTACCATTGAATATAGCCGAACAACAATTCCCGGTATGTAAAATCTCAGGAAAATCTGGACGTGGTCAAATTCTAAAACAAGCTAAAATTATCATCTGGGATGAATGCACCATGGCCCATAAAAAATCTATAGAAGCATTACAAAAATTGCGAAAAAACTCTGAAATAATGGGAGGAGCTCTACTCATACTCTCAGGAGATTTTCGACAAACACTTCCAGTTATTCCCAAGTCAACACCAGCAGACGAGATCAATGCATGCTTGAAAAAATCACATCTCTGGCCACAAGTACAAATACTGCAATTAACAAAAAACATGAGAGTTGAATTATCAAGAGACGAAACGACAGCACAATTTGCTAAAATACTTTTACAAATCGGCAAAGGTACATATCCTACTGACCAAACGACCGGCCTCATTGAACTCAATAGTGATTTCTGTAATATAGCAACTACTGAAGATGAACTAATCGACAAAATTTATCCAAATATTAATCAGAACTATACTAATGCAGAGTGGTTATTTCAAAGAGCAATTTTGGCCACTAAAAATAATATTGTTAACGATATCAATTTTAATATTCTAAAGAAAATACCTGGTGAAGAGAAAATATATAAATCGATCGACACGATGGTATCCATTGAAGAAAGTGTCAACTTCCCCACTGAATTTCTAAACTCTTTACAAGTACCAGGAATGCCATTACACTGCCTTCGTCTGAAAATTGGAACTCCAATCATACTACTAAGAAATCTCAACTCCCCAAAATTATGTAATGGAACGAGGATGATCGTAAAACAGCTATCGAATAATATCATTGAAGCTGAACTTATTTCTGGAAAGACCAAAGGACAGACAGTATTTATACCTAGAATACCTCTGATCTCTTCTGAATTGCCATTTCAATTTAAAAGACTGCAGTTTCCGATCAAATTGGCCTTTAGTTTTACAATTAACAAAGCGCAAGGACAAACTTTAAAATATTGTGGCATTAACCTCAAAGAATCCTGCTTCTCTCACGGTCAGCTATATGTAGCTTGCTCAAGAGTAGGAAATCCGAAAAATTTATATATATATATATACTCCGGAAAATAAAATGAAAAATGTTGTTTATAAACAAGTAGTGTAAATAATGAGAAAACGTTTTCAATAAACTTTTTTTTTACTTTTTACGTCATAGTTTATTTTTTTTATTTCAACTCCCAACTACCACGTAGCCTCATATCAACTCCCGAGCGAAGCCGGGTATCATAGCTAGTATATATATATATATATATATATATATATATATATATATATATATATATATATATATATATATATATATATATATATATATATATATATATATATATATATATATATATATATATATATATATATATATATATATATATATATATGCGTCATGTGTGTAGCCTAGGCTGTTGACTTAGGATGTAGGATGTTAGGGTGTAGATTTCTCTGCTCATTCTTACTTGTTCAGAAATTATTCTATAGAGGGCACAACAGACAACTCTTTGATAGAATTTTTATTACTTTTCTGATTGTAAAATGTATTTCTGATTGAGATTATACGGAATTATTTTCAGATGCAGTTTCAGTGTTTGAAACTATTTTTAATAGCTTATTTTTCATATAGGTATACATGAACTCAATATTTGTTTTACTTCGTTTGATACATTGGATGAACATACATTTCATCAAATTTCCGCTGATAGACATGTCTGCATACATATTTCTAGTTAATACGTGTATTAGTCGTTATTTTCATTATTACTTTCTTGGTTCGTTGAAGTGGTAGTAAGAAATGAATTATATTAATGACTTCGAAAAATTAATCTAAAAAATTCTACAGTCTATCAATATTCGAGATGCAAAAAAATCTAACTGCGAAATGACTGGAACCGCTATTTGTGTTGATAAATAAAATTCAATCTGCCTATAGCGGACTAATCGCCTAATCAGAAGTATTATATTTAATATATCATTATTTCAAATGGAATACTATTATTGAATGTTTTATTTATTGAAATGATTCATTTGTTCAGTAAAATATATGATTCAAGATTTCAGTATATTCAAGATTTATGCTGAATGAATACCAACAAGATTTATTATTTTTCTATTTATTTAGTTTTCTTCAGTTTCAACAGAAAATTATTTTTGAATTATTTCTTTTAATCTGAGTCATATAATCAAAATAGAAAACACTTTCTCTTGAAAAACTGAAAAAATTCTGAAAGTTGCCAAACACTATGTTTTAATAAGTAAATAACATTCGCATCAATTTCGCGTGATGAAAGTGGAGTATTCACTGCGAAGGCCTCGATTGTTGTTATTGATATACGATTATATTTACTCTTTGAAGAATTTTAAAGGTGTAATAGATCATCCAAAAAGCTCTAAAAAATAAATAATGAATAAGTTAATAAATTGCCAATTTGAGAAGAAAAAAGTAGGTATTCAGTTTGATGATATTTTTGTATCAAAACTATACTATGAGTTGCGAGATGTGTTATTCATTTCGACACGGGATAATACCGTGTACATTCATCAGAAAAATTTGAACTTATGTACATGACTATAATTAATTTTGGTATGCCATAATTTATTAACATAGATTTCATAACATTTTTCTTCGTGAAGGGTTGAATTCGACTATTCTGCATAAATAATTGAAACTTCACTTATAATTGTTAAAAACACTGAATCCATTTTTAAAACAACTACTTTCAACCATAACGGCAAAATCAAGAGATAAAGACTTGATAAAACTGTAGTGGTACAAGTCAAATTAGTTGTTTTTGCAATAAACTCAGTGATTATAAGATTTGTACTTATAGAAGTTTCATTTAAAATTAAAGTTCACACAGTTAATTTCATTTCATCGATTCATATTATTCTTCATAAAGATTTACCACCTTTTGAAGAGGAGTTTCGTTGGCATCTGGTTAATATCACTACGCACAGTATATCCAGTCCCACCAGTGGCGGATATACATAATATTTTTGGAGATGGGGGGCAAGAACAAGGTAATAATATGTAATTTGGGTAATAAAGTAGTTATGTTTCACGTTAGCTTTTGAGGTCGATTTCAGTGAACAAATTACAATTAAATTTCAATTTCGTTTTAAAAAGGCGAAACAAAGTACATATAAGTGAAGGAAAAAAACCGTTCAAAAATATTATATGTTATAAAGACTTAGTGAGGTTAACAATATTCACATAGTACAGAACAAAGTTCAAGATTCTCAGTGTATTTCAGAATTCATCAATAACTTCCTGGTAATTATCAAGAGGATATAAATGATAGGATAAAAAGTCCTATGACAATTTGCGGGAGATCCAATATAACTATGGCCTCTTTCTTCTTGCAAAAACACAAGTTCCCGCACACTAATTCACATATGTTTATTCGTCAAAATTCAACATTATGCTGGACTCATCATTTTCGCAAATGAGTTAATTTTTTATTACACTGTCTGATTTCGAGGAGGAGGTTTCGGTCCCCTAGGCCCCCTTTTATATACGCCCTTGCGTCGTCATTTCAATCGTTTTATGGATTCAATATTAGGTTAATTTCTTGGAAGGTTCAGGGACATGTCGAACTGTCGACCATGTAGATTTCGAATTCTTTAACAGATGTTAAAAGACATATTATAATTTATAACTGCGGAAAAAGAATAAGAAATTAACGGTCATCATATGGACGTCAATTGTATAACGTTAAGAGGTTTTGAAAATGAATTTTGACTGAAATTTTTTTTCCGTGATTATAAAATAGCCATTTTGATTATCAAAATTTTGGCTCATTCAGAACATGTGTTTCGAGATGTTCTAGATGTCTCTTGTTAACATCTGATTTCACAAGGCATTTTATTAACAAAGACTAAATAAAGTCTCTCGTTTTTATGACAAGGTAACACAAAAACGTATGAAGATGTTGAAAATATCGTTCAACAATAACAGACATTTAACTGTTCATCGTCATGAACAGTTAACATTAATGTCAGAAATCACCAAATAATTGAGGGGATTCTACTCGATTACGAAGTAGCTTCTTTGATCAGTTTTTTCATTTATTTATCGCAACTATATCTACTGTATCTTATAATATAATAATGAATTATCGAGAGGATTGTGTACAACAAAGGTACCTAATCGTGACTTTTATGAGAGTTTTTCGACAAAGAGGAGCATATCGATAGTTCGTTTTATAGGTAATTGAATGAATGCATAATGAGATGAGCAATCTACAGCTATTTGATTGAGGAGCATATCGATAGTTCGTTTTATAGGTAATTGAATGAATGCATAATGAGATGAGCAATCTACAGCTATTTGATTATTTCAGCTGAAGATGAAAGTGTTATATTATATCTCAAGTTAATATTTTACTTTACTTATAATTTTTCAATAAAGATCAAGTAAAAATGTCATTTAAATTCAATATATTCATATTCATTGTTTGATATACCTATTAATTACAACATGAATAAGTTGTACAATACTGTTGAATGCAATGTTGTAGAATGAATATTTGACTGCAAATTACTATTACATATAATTATGAAATATTTCGAAAATGAAAATGTTTACTAATTGAGAATAAATTATAGATGTCTCTTATAGTTCTTTAGGTATGATTTCATAGCTTCATAAATGTTATAGTATATTCAATGAAAACACATCTAGCTTATTACCTCTGATCAAGTTATAAATTGTTCGATCAATTAAAATAATTCAGAAATGTTTGAAAAAATCGTGGGGATTATTTTAGATTATATAGAGGGTTCGAATGTGAAACACGTTTTAAACCACAATATTTTCGAAATACTTGAATTTGAGCGTAAAAATTGCAAAAAACTATTGACTGATATCAGCGGTTTGATTATCGTAGCACTGTACCGCTTATGAGAGTATCTGTTTATATAAATTAATCAGGGATACGTGAGTGAATCGTAAACAACATTCCTTATTCATAGGAGAGTCGGAATACCTAGGTGCAGAAAATCGTTGAAAACATTAATGAAGCAAAAATAATTCAAATTGTGAAGGAAGCTTTTCTAATATTTTTTACGAATATGAATTGCATACCTACGTATATTTTAAGCAGAAATACACTAAAAAAATCTGAATAACTGAAAACGGTATAAGATAGTCAATAGTACATATGTAGTATTATTTATTACTTATATCACGAATATGCTCATTTCGAAATACCCTACGTGTACGACTAGATGTAACAAAATGTTGCAAATCAAAAATGCGCAGAAATAATTCAAAGTCACCTAGATCTTCATAAATGAGTCAAAAAAATTTCATTTTTTTTCGTTTTGAAGAATAGAAAAGGAATGTACGTTACTCAAATGAGATAGGTGTCCGATTCAAAAGATTATGATTTTATAGGACTTCAGAAATAATGTATATATAACATCATTCATGTTTTGAAAATATCAATTATTTTTATATTATAAATAATGTATAATATAAATATATAGAAAGTGTATATCAAAAGCATACAATTCAGGAAAATTTTTCTTTAGGAATTTCCACATATCATTTGAAATATTGATTACTTTTAATGAATCACTGTAGTTATACTTTGTACCTGTTCTAGCCCAAGTTCACTTTTTCCAATCCATAGTGAAAACCAAATTATATTCCAGAATTTTAAATAAAAAAAATTGTTGGAGGACAATTTTGCATTGTCCTCCAATCTAGTTGCATGCGAGATTTTTGTATTTCATTACATAATAAAAAAAGACATTATTATAATAAGAGAATAATATTAGTTAGAATGAAGGTCAAAATTTAATCTTACAACAAAAGGTTTTCTTCATCTTCTATTCAAATTTCTAAACAGTTGAAGGTTTTCATAGGTTTTTCAACTGAAATTCTTCACATGCAAAAGATTAGCATTAAACAAATTCTTCAACTTGCCGTATATATTCAAGTAGCAATATCTGTAATACTGTAGGTAATTCCCATTTTGAAAAGTGATAAAATGAACTAAATCACTATATTTTGAGGAACGTAATATAACTTCAATAGAATTCAGGTCAAGGAACGTAAAATTTTTTCATGTCCATTATTTCTGCTTCTATTTCTATGTTTTCTCGTAATTTTTTTGACTTAACACAAATAATTGGATGAAGATATTGTTTTTATGAGTCAACAATTGTTGATTCATTCATTTTATCAATTTAAAGTTCATAAGTAAGCAAGTTCAATTTGTAAAATGTTGCATGAGATGCAGTTCTCAATACAGGAGTTACATGTAAGAACATGAATATTCTAGCATTTAACATCTATTTGGTAAACCGATGTTTATCATGAAGTCGGCGACTATTTTGATTGAGGATAGATGCGTTTCCAAAAATGGAACAATTTGTAAAACTTTGTTTAAAATTTGAATTCTGATTGAAGATATTTATTCCAATGTGCAAAATATCTCAAATATCGAAATTTTGGAATTCGGAATACATTATAGATGAGTCCTATTGTTTTGACACTGTTTTATATTGGCAATAACAGGCCTTTATTTCTTATCATTCCTGTCCTATCAGGTTATAAGAGACAAGGATTTTTAAATACTTCTGAAATTTTGCCCTGACAAAAAGATTTTTCGGAAGTGACCGAGAATTATTATATTCAATTAATTCGAAATTATACTGAACTGTAATTCAACTCACTTCAATATGTATTGTTCACTTCAATATGTATTTCAACTCACTCATATTAATAGAGATGTGCAAAGATTCTCGAGTATTTTTTATATTATTACATAATTCTAATATATCTTTGAAGATTTGAATCACAAATGAATAGTGATGATTGAAAATGGGTGGCTAATTGAAATTCTAATATTATCGAATCCTCTACTGTTCGGTCATCTTTAATTATTACGGTTGCTATCCGTCCGGGATTTCCCAGATTTGTCTTCTTCGAAGGGAGTCCAGGGGCTGTCCAGCAGCGGCTTTTAATAAGTGACCGTGTGTAAACCGTACAATTTTTTTTTGTCAGGGAAATCCAATTTTTTTTTAGTTGAGCGACAAATTTTTCTGCAATCGGAAGGTTTTAGAAAATGTTCGAGGCCTTGGAAATTTATTTTAAAAGCTTGGATAGACTACCCATTCCGATCAAATAATTTTTTGAAGACCCACTGTCAGAGGCATATATATTTCCAATGTATTCAGTGATGTACGTTCTCTAATCTCGAATATCGAAAAGTTGGAAAAAAGTGAAAAATCGAAAACAGAATCGTATTTGCGTATCTGAATAAAACGTTAGAAGACAGAATGAAAGAAAATTTTTGTTTCTAAAGGCACAAAATATTTCGAACGAACAGGATGAAAACACCAAAAACCATTTCAAAGTATTTTACATTTTTTACATAGCAATGAATTCCCACATAGAAAAGTTTGAAAAACCAATTGAACACTTTGACCAATTTAACTGAATGATGTTACTAAACATCATTGCAAGTACCCCATGGTCTGATGTCGAAAAGAACAGTCCCTTTTCTCAAGGAAATTAACATCGAAATCGATGACACGAAGCTGATTGACGAATATACAAACACTCATTGGACCTTATTGACGGCGATAAGATTTCATAGCGCAATTCATCTATGACTTATTTTTTTCGAAACACTCATTATAGTCAGAAATGCTTAAAATCGTATAGTATTATTTTGTGTATATCTGCACACAATGCGTCGACAGAAAGTGTTTTCACTAGTCACGTATCAATGGACGGAATAAAGAAACTCGCTTAACGGCTCATTTTAGGTCTATGATCAAATCTTTTATTTGATCTCATTGAAAAAATTTCGATCTTTTACAAATTCTTGTTAGAACAGAAAGATATTTCATTGAAAATTGGGAAGACTAACATAAATCAAAATAGTTTGAAAAAACTTGATCTCCCTAAAATTCACAGTTTTAGAATTTACTTGAAATAATTTATATTTACAATTGAAACAATATTATAGGGATTTGGCTATCTTACTAGATGTATGAGAATATCATTTGTTTAGTAGTTTTTTTTTCAAAATTATCAAGTATTAGTCATTAGAAGTATCATATAATAATTTGATTGGTACCTGAAAAAAGCGCTTTAGTTATTTTTGTTACCATAATACAACAGAAGGAGTGCTTCTTAAAAAATGTCTATTATTTGTTGGTGTTACATAAAATGAAGTCGATTTCAATGGCACACTGTATGAATGAATGAAAATTGAAAATTTATAACGATGTTTTTATTTTATTTGCAAAGAATATTTTTTCAGATAGGTCGTGAAAAAACATATTTCGCCTAAATGTCCGGGTTTTTTGCCTTGTTCATCAGGTGTCGGTGAACTAAGTTATAACAGCCCCATATTTTTCGAGAATTTTCAGTTCGAAAAATCTGACTTGAGATTGCGGGCAAAAAAAGTTGGAACAGAGCAGAGAAATAATATAATTTTCGAGTATTCAAAACTTTAATTATGCTCCTATTCCATAAAATAGTTTTTCTATAATTTTTTAGGTGTACTTTTGTGAAGTTTTATTTGAATGTCTATTTCTACTCATGTATTAATCCGATTCTTTTTCGTTTAAAATGTGAGAATGTCTTTAGTTTCAGATGCTCGTTTACAATTGAAAATCGCAAATATAAGGGCTCCGAATGAATATTAATTATTGCGAACGAAACTGTTAATTTTTATCATTGTTGGGAATTCATCAAACTGAAATCTGAGTTGAAAATTATATATGCAACAAATCTGTTGACTGCTGTCAAGGTCTTGGGATCATTATAGCACTTATCGTTGTTTTAGGATATTTGTTTATATAACTTAATCAGGGTCACGCTAGTGAACCGTAAACAAAAATATTCATTCTTTATACGCACAGAGCCGGAAGCTAATAACAGAGAACAAACGTCAGGAAGCTCGAAAAATATGAAAGATAATTAGAAGGTAACTGAATTCTGGGTGAAACTCATTTTATTTTTTCTAAAAATTCAAATGTAACGAATTTGTTTTGGGACGAATTGTTGATGTTCATCGACATTTTGTCTTCTGTACGATTTAAAGGTCTATAAATTCTAAGGTGCTCAACTTGAAAATCTAGAAATTGCATCGTGGGAGTATCAGGTTAATTTGGAGGTACACTTGAAGAATCTCGCGTCATTTAACTGTACCGCAGCAAAGTGGTTAAGAATCACTGCTCTAGTTCTTCAGTTCATTACCTCAGAAACGTTATGATGACGTATATGACGTTATGAAAAACAAATCTGAACTCAGATACGAAAACCAATATAGGCGTGGATGTGTTTCAAGTTTGGGAAGGGCGATTTATTCGTTATCGATTTTCACTTAGATTCAAATCCAAATATTGAATCGATAAACGTAAAAATTCGAGTCTCAATAATCGATTTACAGAAAATTGATTTTTCGATTTGATTTTTGAGTTGATGTTACAAAGTATTACAATACAAGATCGAAATATGATTTGTTCTATCAAAAAATAATTGATGTAGGTATAAAAAGAAGTGAACTAGGTACTCGTATTTTTCAGATGCCCGTTTGCTTTATATTCATATGATTTGTTTTCCGCCAGAAGCTACAAGGTTGAATAGGGGTCGTTGTCTTGAAATTCGAAAAAGTTAGGTTTATGATTTTAAGTTCATTAAATTTTCAGTTGTGAAATGGCATATTACACTGTACCTATTCTTATTATAATAAATATGCTGTATAAACTATATAAACATCTGACGGTAAAGATATATTTTATATTCATATAATGACTAATATAAACGTTCTGAATTATCTGTGGTTCATGTAATGAAAAACAACATAACCAACAAAAAAATATAGCATTTGAGTAAATATAATAAATGATTACCCTCAATTCAATTACATATTAGATGAAAAACTGCAATTTCTCTAAATGTGATTTGAAAGTTCAGCTAATCGTAAATTATTTCATTGTTGTTATCGAACAGAAAAATTCTAATCTAAATTTTTTAGGAAGAAATATCTGCTCACTAGATCGATTCCTTACATGATATCATTCGAAAGTATTAGAATTCGAATTTGAAACGACTAATATTCAATTATTCTCATTTATACATTAACTGCAAATGTTTATCGCAGAAAACAAAAAAAAAACTAAGTTTGCTGCTTTCAACTGCTTTATCAAAATAGGACTTTATCGTATCTTCATCTGCTACATCTTTTTCACAGTGGACTTTTCACAGTAACTCCTTAGACTTAAATTCTTTGAGAGACAATCCTTATTTTTTTCTAGATATACAAATTGCAATTTTTCAAAACATAATACTGAGATATCAAAACTGCCGTAAGACTTTTTTCCAACTGCATAATAGGACTGTTCAAAAGAAAAGGTGAATTTCGAATTTTTGCAGGCTGTACACATTCGATTATCAAAATTTTTTTTGTTAAGGTGGTATTTCAAATATGTTGCAATTATCAGCCCTTTTAGATGAGAAGTTTGTTTCCGACAACTGAAAAGGTTAGTCACGATCTTCATATGTTATTTCGATTTTTTACTTTCCAAAAAAATGGCTCAAATAATCTGTATTAAATTTTACGTTAAAATGAAATAAAGTGCTCCAACGCATTTAAAATATTGATTGTGGCATACGCCACAATAACAGATATCATATCAGCAGTAGGTTCTCAGCATATTGAGAACCTACTTCGTCACAAAAAATTGTTTATAAGTGGTACAAGCATATTCGAGAAGGAGTTGATGATGAAGAATATCCTGGAGTTGCAACCATCTCAAAAAACGAAGAAAACAACGAACCAATCACGAAAATGATTCTGGAAAACCGTCAAATCCCTAGTAGGGATGTTGCACAGAACGTTGGCATATCAATCGGCTCGTGCCATGCACTTTTCTCGGATGTTTTGGACATGAAACGTGAGGTAGCGAAGTTTGTTAAGAAATTGCAAAATGTTGAGCAAAAGCAAGGTCGCTTTCGTATTGTATCAGATTTGCTCAAAAAGGGCATATCTGGTGACATAACGTGAATACATGGTTAGGCCGTCGGAACAAAGGCCCAATAATCCCAATTGAATCAGTCAGAAGAGCCTAGATCGAAAAAGGCACGCCAAGTTCAATCCAATGTGAAGGTTTTGCTCACTGTTTTCTTCGATTACAACGGCGTGATGCACCATGAGTTCTTCCTAATATCTCATGCGGTTAATACGGATTACTACAAAGAAGTTGTTCAACGTTTGCGTAAAGCAGTACGGCTCAAACGATAGGAATCAGAATGATAATGCACCAGCTCACATATCAATGCTTGTTAGTGATTGTTTGGACAAAAACAACCACCGTATTGACCAGATTTGCTTTTTTCCTTTTCCCAATGACTGAAGCAATCAATGAAAGGAAAGCCACAATTGATGACATAAAATCGGAATAGCGCATTTCAGAGCTTCAAGGATTAGAAGAAGCGCTGCCATAAGAGCACTATACCTAAAGGGGTTACTTTGAAGGAAATAAAATGGATATTTATAAATAATTGAATACTTTTAGAAAAAATTCAAAATTCACCTTTTTTCGAACGAACTTTGTATTCCATTCAAATTCAGTGGAAATATACTTGAAAAAAATGTATTTCTAGAGTACACATGGCAATTTATCACTTTCATTCAAAATGTATTAATTAACACAACAATGAATATCGAATAAAATTATATCTTCATAGAATTTTTTCGACAGGATTTCATTGGTAGGTACTTATATGGAAAATAATCGATATTATATTCTATATTTTATGAAACATTTTACGTTCGAACGATGCACTCATATAGTTCGTTTCCCCATGAGTTTGACGAGTATGAACTGTACTTCGTAATGCTGAAGCAAATCGAAAGTTTTGTTTTATAAGGGATTGGTTGCATGAATTCACAATATAATGAGCAGTTAACCGATATTTGATTATTCGATTGAAGCAAGGATCTTTTATTGTGTATAAATTTAACATTTTATTACACATTTTCATTTCTTGACAATGTAGATCAAGTAAAACTATCGTTTGAATCCCCTACTCTTTATTAGATCAATAATTAAAAATTAAAAGTATTTTTATTAAGCTCTTTCAAAAATTAAATATTGACCGGAAATAAAGAAATAAATTCACCATATTTTCTCGAATTATTCCTCTTCAAAACTTCCATTTCAGAAATAGCCGAAAAAATTGAAGGGATTCTGCTTCATTACTTTGATATGAGATTTGCATTTCAATCAAATAATTTGTACAAGTCTGTTTAAATGAAATTTTGACTTATTCGCACTATGAGTGCGAAATGGTTTAGGCATCAAAATACTAGCTAATTTGGAATAAATTACAGATTTCTCTTATTTTTCATCTTGATTTCCCATTGCTTTATATTTGCCGAAACAGACCTTGTCTCGTACGACCCCTAACGATCTATTAAGACGCAAAGATTTCTCGAGATTTTTTAAATTATTCTTTCACGAAAAATTTGAATTCAGAAAATATCCAACGAATTGAACTAATTGTTGAATTGATTACATTAGTAGGTAATCGATACTTGTTGACATTATTTATTACGTATAATGTCAACAACCATGCGGTCCGAGATCCATATTAGTATTTTCACTCGTAGGGCACTTGAGAACATCTGGAGATAAGTGACCTCGTACAAATATGTGTAGGTAGGTATATTTTACCGAGCCAGTCTAACTTTAAGCGTGTTACACGAAAGTCTTGTGAAATAATTTAATTGTATTTTCCGTGAATGTTTGTGAAATTTATTCTCTTTCAGTCAAATATAACATACCATTGTTTAGCAGTTTTGTGAAAGTTGAGTTATGAACCGATGAAAATTTATCGTGAAATTCTACAGAAAAAAACGGGTAAGTACTTGCACGACATTAATTATATCAAATATTTTCTTTCATTGATGAATTTTCGGATATTTATGAAACATTTACATTTTTGTTAATGTTTGTAATTGTATTAAACATACAATTCAGAATTTTAGCGTTGAAAAAAATTGGTCAAAAAATGATAAATCATATAACCCAAACTATTGTTTATAAATCAGTTTCTTCTGGATAATATTTCATTTACCAACTTTTATTTCCGTTTTTATTAACCCTTCTATTTTTCAAACAGTTGAACTTTTAGATTTTTCTCACTATTAGGTTATTATGTGCCTTCCAATAATTAATAGCAATACGAATGTTTGTTATACGAGCTCCATTTATTTCATGACTATATGGGAAGTTCATTCAAATTCATGAATTCATGAATTCATTTTTCGAAATGAATTCATTTCATAAAATATTATTCTTATTGCTTATTTCTCAATCATTTTTTTCGAATCTATTCAGCCCTACATTTGAACGTGTAATGAATATCCTAACAGAGCTTACAATTGAAATCGCAATTAAGTAATTAAGGGTCATTATTTCACGTTATTTGACAAGCCAAAAAAGTATATTCTCCAGCAATGCTGAGAAATAATGTCTCAGGTGACCGGAAAAAATGAATTACTTCAACAAATTAGTACTTTTCGTTGTATTCGTTTTAGTTAAGTGCCTTTCCGATTTATATCCCTTCTGAAAGTACACCCTAGTAATTTATGTTCAAGTAACGACATTGATAATTTTCCATCAAGAATGTTCCTCATGTCTGATTGATACGCAAAATGAATGATCTTTGCTATCTATTACTTTTAATTCAATTATTCACTAATTAAATAACTAAGTCTATGGTATACTATTTTTATTATTCAATGTATTTTTAGGTGACACAATTTCCACCTTCAATTATTATCATGGAAATATTATGGAGGAAAAATTTTGTTCCTTTTTTGCAATTGGTTGCAGAAAAAATTGGAAAGACATTGATTAACAACTTTATTAAGTACTGAACCTTTGGTGAAAGAAAATTTGGAAGCAGGTAAGTAATCAATTCATCAGGTATTTTTCGTTATTTAGTGATTTTGTTCTTCATTTCATCGACTCGAAAAATTTTGTTCAATTATAACTTATTACTCAATAAAATCACTTTTTCAACCTATATTATTCAATACGGCTTTGTGCCTCTAACACTCAACAATCAATAGGCATGACGAATAAATTGAATATTTTCAATTGGAACCGTTCCTAATATTTAGTTTTTACTGTTGAAATATAAATGCTCGTGTTTCTGTTCTTGTGGACCATGATGAATTTTGTTCAGATGCAAAAACCGAGAAAATTCATAAAAAAATTGAGAAAAAATGACGGATGAAAACATCAGCATAATTTCATTCTCTTGATGCCAATATATCAACAATAAAATTGCAAATAATAACAAGGGAATTCTTGACAGAGATCATGAATGAAATGATGTTAATAAGTTACAAAAAAACAAAAGAAAAATAAAAACAAAAGAAATATGCCCCTGGATTTGGAATATTCGTGAAAAAAAAAATTAATAGGTCGTTAGATTGTAGGACACATAGATCATGGTATAGAGATCCAAAATAACAGATGCAAAAAGACTATTGCAAAAATAATGGTGAAATATATTCGCTCCTATAAATTTGCTCGATGAAAGAAATGCGCAAGGAATTTCTGAAAATTTTGATGATTTTATAACTTCATCAGATTTGACTTTCGAACGACAGCCAGATAATTTAATAACTGAAGTAATCTAATTTAATTATTGAAGCAATCTCGAGTAGTTTTGTGGAGAAATTATGTAATTTGAAAATTTACTACTAGTTGGACTTAATACAGGAATAGCATTATAACCTACATAAAATCATAATACTGATTGTAATTGTTATGGTATTACTGTCCTCATCGATTATTTTTCATACACATATTTTTCTGATTGCAGATGATACCTACACCAAGAACCTGATTACCTGAACATGTTCCACATCAAAAATCTTAACACAATCTTATTGGCACCTGGAGCTTCATTGTCCGTTCAAATTTGGTGGCTAACGTCTATTTTAAGTTTTTAAGGGTTAAAAACAAATTTGGTTTTTCATAGCTGTTCATTTTCGAACTTTTTCTATAAAATGGTTCGAAAATTTTCTAAAGTATTAGGTAGTTATTATATATTGCATTATATGCTCGAAATGTGTAAAAAATAACACTTCACGATTGATTTCTTTTATACATATTTATATACTTCTTCATGCTGGGTAATTTTGTAAGCAAAGTATAAATGAGTCACCAGGAATTCTAACTTCCTTTTCTCTAGAAGTATCAATACTTCACATATATTATACATTTATATATAATATATTTATCTTCAAAGATGAATGTACTTTCCAACTAGTAAGTCCAACTAGACTTTCATTGACAGATTTTAACGATTATAAACTTTAAAATTTACTTAAATCAATTTTTCTCAAATCATAAAGTTCTATATTTCTTCACAATCGATAGTGAAGACTGAATATCTTTTAGAAGTTTTGTTCATTACTACATTGAATTTTCCTCCGATCCTGTGGTAGTCAAGTTGAGCTTTTTTGTCTCACTACATAGTAAAAAGAAAAGAAATGATCTCATTAGGAGAAATGTGGAAGTTTGAATAAAAATCAGAATTGACTCTAACAACAGAGGAAATTTTTCACCTCGCCCTTGATATTTCTGAACATGCAATAAATATAGCATTTTGATTTGAGACAAAAAAGGTCAGTCAGCTAACCAAAATCACTAAATTTTAAGACTTGTAACAATGGTTCAAAACCCCAAGGAGTTTTTCCTGCAGCTTCTTCCTCCCTAAGATATAAATTTTTGACTGAAGCTGATTTTGTGAACCCAATTGTTTCATTGTCAAGCTTTCGTTTTCGAATTGTTGCAGTTATCAATTGCATTTCAAAAAATACTGAATTAATTGCGAATGAACATGAAGTTTTCTTATCATGTTTTATTTCATTAAAAAATCACCAACAAGTTCACTCCTTTATTTGGTTTGTTTGTTTGCTGTAAGTTATTCAATATAAGTAAAAATGTATTATGAAGTGCTGATTGAGTTTTTTCAACTTCAATTGAGCTCTATTCAACTTATTTCATCTTATGACATATGTTACGATTTAGCTACTTATCTAGCATTAAGTGGCTTGGCAGAAAATTATTGTCAGGTGTAAGTTTTAGAAAATCATTTATACAACTTCTTGGGATGTTGGTATGATTATATGAACTTGCTGTTTTAGTTTAGTCCCAGGAGAACACATAAAAATTTTCGGAATTGTTGTTCAAAAACGTTAATTATACAATTTTTTTTTCATATTGTATATATTTTCATCTAAAATATTAAAATGCAATCATTTCGTTTTACCTGAACGATATTTGTGCTGAATTTTTTCCAACATTTTCATGAAAAAATATATACAGAATACAAGGTATACAGAACAAGGGTATAGAGAAAAGACATAAATAATGATAAATTTCAACACTAACTCAGTAATTTAGCTACACTTATCATCTCAATGCAATAACATAAGGTGGTTGCAGTTATCTAACTCAGTTTTGAATATAATTGAAAAATTTATCATTTTTTATTGTATTAAATATTGAAAATAATATATATGGATATAATATATATTGATCATTGATTCAGTTAGAGCATAATTATATATGCAATGTAAGATGTGTTAGTTATAAATGCTTTATCATTTCTTTAATTTTCAATGTAAATTCTATTGTTGGTTTCATAATTGTCAGTATTACATTTTCTAAACGAATAAATATATAAGATACATCAATAGAACATAAATATTTCACCCAATGGTTATATATCACTGAATTTTATGATGGATTATGTTAAATATTTCCAACTTTCACTCAGGTCACAAATGCTTATTTAAGTATTCATCATTGATTTAGTTAGAGATTAATTATATATGCATGTGTGAAGTATTAGTTCTATATGCATTATCATTTCTTTATTTTTCAATGTGTGAATGCTATTGTTGGTATTCCATTTTCCAAACGAATAAATATATAAAATACATCAATAGAACATAAATATTTCACTCATTGGTATATATTCCACTGAATTTTATGTTTTATGGAAAACATTTTCAACTTTTACTCAGGTCATATCTGCTTATTCAAGTCTGCCATAATTTTTAAAAAAATACATAATGCAACATCAATGAATTGAAGTTTTCTTGTTCTTTTTCCTTATAATATACAATTATCATTCTGTTCAGTTATCATGTATCTATTCTACTAGTATCAATAACAATATTTTACTACAGCTAAAACTGTTTTGAATCATCTCTCACTACTGTATTGAATTTTCAATTCAGCAAGTTCTAACATCTTTTTATCTTTATGATCGAAGTATTGTGTTTTAGATATTTTATTGTTAAATTGTTTATACTAAATTGAGATTAAATTATTTATATTAAAATGAAGCTCGTAACTAACACAATTTTTTGATTAATAAATTGTGTAGTAAGAATTCAAATCAAACTCTTGACTTAATATTTCACAAATTAATGATGCATAAAGCCAACAGTTTGATTTGAATTTTTATTCAATCATGTTTCACCAAGAGGTAAGTAAAAGTTCAATCTCAATTGTGTAGTATATTGGTACTGACTTAATGTTGAACATTGCAT
Organism: Henosepilachna vigintioctopunctata; assembly: GCA_030704895.1. Taxonomy (NCBI): domain Eukaryota; kingdom Metazoa; phylum Arthropoda; class Insecta; order Coleoptera; family Coccinellidae; genus Henosepilachna; species Henosepilachna vigintioctopunctata. The sequence continues at coordinate 928,096 of JARQZJ010000104.1, read as the reverse complement.
GTTCCATTCATTATTCTGGCAAGTATTTCTACAAAACACCTATAATAATAAGTAGTATTCTATCAAATACACTTATTGATGATATTAAACATACAAATAGCAGCTTTAGCTCTGAACATTCAATTCAGCTGCTATATACCTAGATGTATAAACAAATATAGATGTGTTTTCTTCAGTGCATTCTTTTTATATGACCTAGAACAATTAGTTACCACAAAATGAATAAAATAATGAAAACAACTGTTGTGTGTATATTGATCCTGACTTAATGTTGAACATTGCATGTTTCATCACAATATTCTGTCAAGTAATTCTACAAAACACCTATTATAATCAGTACTATTCTATCGACTACACTTATTGACCATATCAAACATAGAAATAGACGCTTTAGCTCTGAACATTCAATGCTATATAGCTAGATGTAGAAACTACTGTAGATTTGTTTTAAAACAATGCATTCTTTCTATATGACCTAGAACAATGAATTACCACAAAACAAATGAGATAATGAATATAACTACTCTTTTCTGAAAGGTTAACAACATAATGGTATTCAATTTGCAATATCGTATTTTGTATCATGTGTGAAACTGCTTGGACCCAATAATATATTTTAAACCACTTCAATTTATTTTTCATATAAGTACTTTAGTATTTGATTATCTGGGATAGTGTGTAGTCAATTTATCAAATGGAAATTATGTAGTAAGCCAATTTAAACTACAATGAATATTTCTGGTAACATAAAAACAAACTATATAAATACAAACCTTTCCAACGAATTTTATCTTTTCTCACTATTCTCTCTGTCTTGATACTTAATTTATTTTTAAAATCTATATTGTTTCTCTTTTCTAGTCGAAGTATGATAATTATATAATAGACAATTATGAGGTATCTTGCATCTATGAATTAACTCCATGGTAGAATGTAGCACAATACAATATTCATAAGCCGAAGCAATTTTAACCTAGAAGATTCTGAAATATTTACTCAATAGTAACATATTCAATTCAATATAAGCTCTTAATTGTGTATCCTGAAATATAATAAATTCAATGAAATATTTTAATCACTACTTTAGTTCAGAAAATCATTTCATGAAGTAGCAGATTATTATTCATCTAGTAGTTATTACATCCAGATTTAATGGATCTTAACACCTCGACAAATATTTATAACGAAATATATTCACAATATACAATATCATCATCAATATTTCGACCATACAATTCACAAATTCCATAATATTCAAAAAAAACCTTCATTTGTTTGGATGAGCGATAACCTAAAAGACAAACTAGCCATTGACACTTCGACACAGTTGGTAACTACCAACTGCCTTCCCCTCTTGCCTCACTTCCGCCGTAAAAATATAAATTTGGTAACGAGTAGATTTTGGGAGCGGTATGAACATATATATATATATTTATATATAATATTGATTTTATATTTTTAGCAATAACTGGCTTTCTTTTTATATACTATTAAATTATTTTTATTTTATTTATTTTGCATGTCTTATAAACACCCATGTCGATGGGTGAGATGTGGACACTCCGCAGGTTATTAAAGATTCCTTGGGTGGACCGAATAACGAATGAGGAAGTACTTAGAAGAGCCGGCGTCGAGCGAGTGTTATTAAAAAATATAAAGCAACGCAAGATCTCTTATTTGAGCCACATACTCCGAGGCAATAAATATGAGATCCTAAGACTAATATTAATGGGTAAAATAGAAGGTAGAAGAGGTCCAGGCCGAAAACGGCATTCATTAAACTGTTGGAATGTTTACAACATTGCTTCAACCCTGCAGATATTTTGTATTGGTAACACGGATTATGTAAGCTCCTCTATGTCTCTAACTATACACAGTTGCAGTAACGCTCTCCATCTTGAATAAGTTAAGTTTAGAATAAATGTTGTATAAGTTAAGTGTTCCTTTTATTACCTCTAAAACGTACAAAGCTTCCAAAATAGAAGTTATATCTAACAGGTTATGGGACCAGGCAAAGTACGTAGTGAATTTTAAAAGTTACTAAATAACTGAGAGTGAAATTCGGTCAGTAAAGTCGTGTTGAGTAAAACGTGCACGTGCAACAAGTCAAAATGGCGGTATCGTATTTCAACAACATTCCCAAACTCTTAGGACGCGAGAACTATGATGAATGGAGTTTCGCAATTGAAAACGTAGCTGTATTGGAAGGATTAACTAACTGTTTAAACGGAACAGAACAGGACACAGTGTTAGTGGCCAAAGCCAAGGCAAAAGTGATCCTTACAATTGATCCCTCCTTGTACATTCACGTGAAAGAAACAAGAAACGTGAAGGAAGTATGTGATAAATTAAGAAACCTTTACGAAGATTCGGGCTTCTCACGCAAAATAGGACTATTGAGAACCCTAATCAACTTGCGTCTAAACAACTGCAATTCAATGGAATCGTACATCAATCAGGTTATTGAAACTTCTCAGAAATTAAGAAGAACAGGTTTCAAGATTGATGATGAATGGGTAGGATCGCTTCTTTTAGCTGGTCTTCCAGAAAAGTTTTCTCCAATGATAATGGCTATAGAAAACAGTGGTTTGGATATAACTACAGATTCTATCAAAACTAAACTGCTAGACATGCAGACAGATGGTAGTAGTAGCGGACCGTCAAATGGAGCATTCGTAGCTAAAGGAACTTTCCGGAAATATCCAAAAGAGGGTACCACAGGTAACAAGAAGTTCCAAAACAAAACAAATAAATATGACGTAATATGTTATGGTTAGAAGAACGTGGTCATTTTGTAACAAAATGCCCAAACAGACAAAAACATAACCCTAAAAATTCGAAGTCTAAAACTTCAACTGTAGAAGACATGAATGCTTTTAATGCAATATTCATGAGTGGACAGTTCGATGATAGTGATATTTATGTAGATTCTGGAGCGAGTGTACATCTTACTGCTAGAAAGGATTGGTTACAGAACATCAAAACAGATGGAAAAGTAAAGGAAATAACAGTTGCTAATAAATCGAAAATGACAACTTCAATTTATGGTACTGTGTATATCAAAACAGTTATTGGGAAAGAAGAACATAGCATTAAGATTGATAATGTTTATTATTGCCCAGGTATAACAACCAATCTTTTGTCAGTAGGCCAAATTATCAAAAATGGCAATAAAGTGGAATTTACAGAAAATGGTTGTATCATCACCAATAAACTGGGAAAGGTAGTGGCTACTGCAGACTCTTTGGGTCATGTGTTCAAATTGAACTATGAGAAAGATACACTGCAAAGTTGTCCCAGTGCTTCTGTAAATCTAGCAGTTAATGATGAGACTTGGCATCGCAGGTTTGGACATATGAATTACAAAAACTTACAAATAATGAATGATAAAGATACTGTAGATGGTTTACAAATTAATGGAAAGGTATCGAAGAAATTTTGTGAAGTTTGCTGTGAAGGTAAACAAACCAAATTACCATTCTCTAACAAAGGCCATAGAGCAACTGCTTTCTTAGAAATAATACATGCAGACTTATGTGGACCAATGGAAATGTTATCACTAGGAAAAAGTAAGTACTTTCTACTTTTAGAAGATGATTACAGTCGTATGGTTTTTGTGTACTTCCTAAAAAGCAAAGATGAAGCTTTCCAACGATTTAAAGAATTCAAAATGTTAGTGGAAAATCAGAAGAATGAAAAACTAAAAATTTTGAGAACTGATGGTGGAGGTGAATTTTGTAGTATTGAATTTGAAAATTTCCTGAGATACTGTGGAATTATTCATCAGCAGACAAATCCCTTCACGCCACAACAAAATGGATTAAGTGAAAGAATGAATCGTTCTATAATTGAAAAAAGTAGATGTTTGTTGTTTGATGCAGGCCTCGACAAATCTTTTTGGGCAGAAGCTGTTAACACAGCAGTATTTCTGATAAACAGGTCAGTAACATCATGTTTGGATAACAAAACACCTTATGAGGTTTGGCATAGTAGGAAACCAAATGTTGAAAAATTGAGAATTTTTGGTAGCAAAGCTATGGTCCATATACCTAAGGAGAAACGTCGAAAGTGGGACAAGAAAGCTACGAGCATGATATTTGTTGGCTATTCTGAAAACATAAAAGGCTTTCGTCTATATGATCCAACTACAAGAAAGATAGTAACCAGCAGAGATGTGACTATTGATGAGAGGCACCCTGAGGTTAAAGTGATCATCCAAGAACACAGTAATGAACTCTTCGAACATGAAGATTCAGTGGGGATTCAAGCTCTGATGAAAGTAATCAAATCGATGCAGAGATAAATGACCAGTCAGATGCTGATTATATCCCTGAAGATGTCACACTTGATGTCGAACAAGTTAGACGATCAACTAGACAGCCTAAAACCAAAATATATCCTGATCATGTCACATATCTTTGTTCACCAGGTTATGTAGAGACAATCTTGGAAGATGTTCCTTTAACTGTACCAGAAGCATTATCAAGTCCCGATGCAGAAAAGTGGAAAGTGGCCATGCTTAACGAGATGCATTCCTTTGAAGAAAATGATACGTGGGAGTTAGTGAAACCACCGAAAGAAGGAACTGTTGTTGAGTGCAAGTGGGTATATAAATTAAAGAGTGGAAATGACAATAGTGTAGTGTATCGTGCGAGGTTAGTGGCGAAAGGTTACACACAGAAAGAAAACGTTGACTATAAAGAAACTTTTGCTCCTGTAGTGAGACACTCTACGTTGAAACTCCTTCTGAGTTTATCAGTTAAATTAGATTTAGATATTACTCACTTAGATGTAACTACTGCTTTTCTCAATGGTTTTCTTGAAGAAACTGTATATATGAGACAGCCAGAAGGTTTTGTCAAAAAGGGTTTTGAAAACCATGTATTCAAATTGAAAAAAGCTATTTATGGCTTGAAGCAAGCTTCTAGAGCTTGGTACATGAGAGTAGATGAAATTTTATTGTCATTAGATTATTTAAAGTCTCAACATGAGCCATGTTTGTACTATAAAAGAAAAAAGGAGTCCATTACCATAATAGCTCTATATGTAGACGATTTTTTTGTTTTTTCAAATGATATCAATGAGTCTGTTAATTTGAAAAGTTGCTTAAAGTCAAAATTTAAGGTGAAAGATTTAGGACATGCTAAACAAATTTTAGGTGTAAAAATAACCAGAGACCAAGACAACAAATGTTTATATTTAGATCAAGAAAGTTACATTGATAGTCTACTGTCAAAATTTAAAATGACAGAATGTAAAGGGATGAAAACGCCCTTAGATACAAGTTTAGATTTCAATAAGGTTGATGAGAATATTTGTGATCCCAATATTCCATATCAGAACTTGATCGGAGGTCTCATGTACTTGGCTATTTTAACACGTCCAGATATTGCTTTCTCAGTTAGTTTCTTGAGTCAATACAATAACAAGTATACTAATGTACATTGGCAAAGTGCTAAGAGAATATTGAGATATTTGAAACAAACAAAGAAATTGAAATTGAAATATTTTAAGAATGATATCGATTTGCAGGGATTTGCTGATGCGGATTGGGCAAATGATAAAAATGACAGACGGTCTTATACCGGTTTTGTATTCAGATTATCTGGAGGTGCCATTTCATGGCAAAGCACAAAACAAAAGACAGTTGCTTTATCGAGTACTGAGGCAGAGTACATGGCCTTAAGTGAAGCAGCTAAGGAGGCAATATATTTGAAAAATCTGCTTTTTGAACTTTTTCATTTCAAAGACAAGATTGTTGTTTTCAATGACAATCAAGCTGCCCAGAAATTGTCTGCCAACCAATCCAATCACTGCAGAACTAAGCACATTGATGTGAGACATCATTTTATTAGAGATTGTGTAGATCAAAAACTGATTGATGTCCAATATATAAGCACCAATGAGATGGTTGCTGATATTCTAACTAAAGGTTTAACCAATGTCAAAAATTCTTATTTTTGCAGCAAATTAGGTTTAGTATATGTTTAAGCAATGTCTCAACAGTGGGGGTGTTGGAATGTTTACAACATTGCTTCAACCCTGCAGATATTTTGTATTGGTAACACGGATTATGTAAGCTCCTCTATGTCTCTAACTATACACAGTTGCAGTAACGCTCTCCATCTTGAATAAGTTAAGTTTAGAATAAATGTTGTATAAGTTAAGTGTTCCTTTTATTACCTCTAAAACGTACAAAGCTTCCAAAATAGAAGTTATATCTAACATAAACATCAACTAATGGAACTGAAACTAAACATATAAATACATACAAATACTTCATAAAGAAATCATAAAAATTGCTATATAAAAACAAACAAATTTATAATGAATTTACCACACCTGCCTTAAAGGTTCTGGGATCATCACTGAAAAAATCAACGTTTCTGTTACTGTTCAGTATCTTGTTACAGATACTTAACATACAATTTAAAGGAGACAAACCATTTACAACAACCAGAAATAGATCCCAACTGGAGCAACGCAACCAAACTTTTGGAACTTTCAAATGAATAAAATCTATAAGATTGCAATTTTCGTATTTGATGGAATTCAGAACATAATAAATGAAAAGAATAGTCTGAATATTTCTTCTCACTGACAATCTTTGCAGATTAAAGCTAATCAACATAGAGCTATATGATATTTTAAATGGATAACTATTATGTCTTTTATAATGTAAAAACCTCAGAAAACGTTTTGAACTTTCTCTATTCTGTCTTCAATAGTAAAAGCTTTAGGTGACCAAATATTGAAGGCATACTCCAGGTGAGGCCTAACAAAAGAGCAATAGAGTTTTATGATAATTGAAACTTCAAAATTTTTACTATTTCGGATAATAAAACCCAGTACCCTAACTGCTTTACTAACGATTTGGTTGTAGTGATCGTTAAATCTCAAATTGAAACTAAAATTTACACCAAGATCCTCAATATTACCTCTCCTCTCCAACCTAAAACCCACAATAAAATAATCGCAAGTAAGATAGTCTTTCCCACCAGTATATGTAACAACAAAACATTTACTTATATTAAGTTTCATTTTATTATCATGGAACCAGTTTGACACCGAGACTAGGACAGATTTTAATTTTAAAAAGTCACTGGTGCTTTCGATTGTTTTAAAAAACTTAAAATCGTCAGCATATAGTAAGCCAGTAGCAAGAGTAGCATTATAAAATTTAAACTATTCAATTATAAAATTTGAGATTTATATAATTAAATAATATGAAAATATAACCTATATAAATATGAAAAAGGGACTGTTATTGCTGAAAATATAGTACCTTGTAACAAGAAAGTATTCGTTTAATTACATGTTTTATGTTTCGACTTTTTCATTATTTAATTTCTCTATTAAATTTGCCTGTTGCCTTTTTCAATGAGATCGACAGAGTAAATATTTATTTATATAGTTTTACTCTATAAACAGTGATTATTATTGTTATCAGTGTTATCACGCCATAACACAGACAAATTAATTTGTCGAATAGTGTACAGTATATGGGATAAAAAAAAACGTTTTTAAAATAATAGTTTCTCGGAAGTTATTTTCAGTCAAAAAACAGTTCTGCTCCGTTTTTAAAAAACTAGGTAACTGTCCATTCCGGTAGTGAGAGCAAGAGATTAAAAATCAGAGAACCATCAATAGCCAATGAGAGAACTTTACCTGCTTGCAATTAACAAGAGGGTTTTTCCAAGAAACGTAAATACAAAACCGTTTTTCTACTCTATATTCCTATATTCTATATATATATATATATATATATATATATATATATATATATATATATATATATATATATATATATATATATATATATATATATATATATATATATATATATATATATATATATATATATATATATATATATATATATATATATATATATATATATATATATATATATATATATATATATATATATATATATATATATATATATATATATATATATATATATCCCAACTTTCAAATGGTCTGCCACAAGTAAATACCCGCGGCAAACCCAGGTAGCAAGCTGACTTAAAATGACGTCTTATTAGGGTCAGTTTTCGGTCAATTTTGGTCAGTGACGTTATTTGACCGCTGAATGACGTCTTTTTAACGTCAGATGACTGACGTTCATAGGATGACAGCAGATGACGTCAGTGCAACGTACTATTTTCGTCAATTTATGACCGTTAATTTTTTAAGGAACGACAAATATTCTTTTCACTTAGATAATAGTAACTTCCACACATTTGAACAATAATATTCATCCATGCGTCAATTATTAACACGAAAATTGTATTATAGTTAAGGTTATAAGTTGTCAATTGTTCTGTGGACTCATATTTATGTTCTGCGTCTGCGTTGTTTTGCATTCAACGTATTAAGATGGACGAGTTGTGTTTGTGTTATAATATGTTTTGAAACATCTGTTAAGAATTCGGGTGTACATCGAAATGGTCTGGGGCTCGAAATGTGGCATCGATCTTCCAAGAAATTGACCTAGTAACTGAATGCAATAAAGTCTGCGGAAAAAACAGATGTAATGTGAATAGTAATAGAAACCAGATGTCAACGAAATACCACTTCGAATAGTGCTACATCTTTATGCATAAGAGTCAAATTCAAATCTTGAATAAATTTTCCTTTAAGGTTTCAAAAGGTAAGTTAATTAGATACATGTAATGCAAAATTAGGAGAAATACTTAAAATATTCGCGCCATTTTAAGAATTCACAGTAAACCAAACTAAACCTAACCTAACCCAACTTTATAGTTATCGATATCGTGGATATTCGAAACAATTATCATAAACTAGATACATGTTGCCTTAAGTTTTTATTTCGGAGATGCAAATTATTAACAATATTTTTTTAAGATGTGCTATAATTTTCAGAGACATAGTTTCACGTTCTTCGAGAATAAATAATATAGAACATGCAATAAGAACAGCCAGTACCTACTTCAACAGGCAATAATCCAGTGTCATCACGAGTGAATAATGAATATACAACAACAGGTAAAACTTCTCACATCATAATGTACCTAAATGTTATTTGTATATTAAGACAGTGTTAAGTTATATTAAAAAAATTTCAGTTTTTTAAGTCGGAGTGATTCTATTACTGATATAAATTAGAGAACAAAAGGACATCTCTGAGTATCCTACCTGATCTTAATATTGGAACTGAAGGAAAAGTTTGAATTTTTGAAAGTTATTCAAATGACATCAATGAAAAATTTTGTTTGTTATAATAGGTGAGTCATAACATATTTGGTTTAAAAGCAAAATTTTTAATTAATAATTTGTTTCAAATGAAATAAAATTAATCTTTAAAATATAATTTTTCAAATAAATGTTTAATGACAAAAATTGTTTTATTTGAATTATGGAACCCCTACAATATAGGCTCTGAAGAACGTCTTTACGACGTCTATTTTTCTCTACTTAGTGACGTCTTTTTAACGTAGTTTAATGACGTCTTTTGAACGGCTCAAAATGACGTCTTGAGGCTGTGACATTTCGACGTCATTGCATGGTCAGTGAGACGTCTCTGTCGACGTCTTTTCCGACATGTTGAAACCAATATATGACGTCATATTACCGTCAGTCTGCTACCTGGGAATTGTCTGCCACTTCGTTTTTAAGTATATATAAAAATATCTTCGACATCCTAAAATATGTTTTTTTCCAACAAATTATCACACCTGTTATACCTGTGCATTACCGAACCTACCGCAACTTCGCTGAACTAATTTCTCCCATTGCATGTACAGGAGGCGCAACTGTCTCACTGGGAAAATTTTAGGCTTTCCGAAAATATGTGTCGTCAGATGTTTATTGGCTCTTTGACTAATGTTTTAATGTGTGTAATTCCAAAAGTACACAATTTTTTTCCCAAATCCATAGGATGTATTGTACCTATATTACATTCGGATTTCCACTCTAAAATAACCATATATGGGCCAGCATTATAAACCATACTTCAAATTCATTTTGGATTTAGAATTCATTCAATTCATTTTAAATTCATTAACAGATTCTTGTGCACAATTTTTTTTTTTAGTAGAAACGTAATCATATTTCTCTAGAAACTACAGACATATCTGTTGGTGAAAAACTATTCGAGTTCTAATCATCTAATTGTCCTTCAACGAATATTGTATTTAACGGTTTATGAGAAAGAGACAGCAATTTTCCAGGAAAATCAAAAGAAACAGGAGAAATTGGAGGACCATTGGTTCCCCCCAGCCTTCCAATCCAAAAAATTACCAAATAGGGCAGGGAAGGCGAACCAATGATGGCACGCGACACAATATTTTAGGCACGTCGCCGATCATAAAACATGTGTAAAAATGTGTTAAGTAGGTATTAAATATTCTAAAATGTAACTCTTTTGTTTACTTTATTTCATAAAGAGTTTAGATAGTATTTATTATTATTATTTCCCAAATAATCTGAAAGTCAAAATTATTTGATGGCACGGCAATGACACCATTAAACATTTTTCAGAAAAAATGGCACATTGATGCATAAAGGTTCGCCTACCCTGAAATAGGGTGTATCAAATTACCCGAATAAAAAATTGTTACAAAGTAAATCTCCTCCACACAATTTTATATGGATAAAACTTACCACAAAAACACACCACATATAGACAAATTGTTATAAGTAGGTATTATTATTAGTGCAATATGGGAATAATGTAAGATTTTTTTCAAAGAATGAACGGAAAATGTGGAAGGTGGAAGGGCTAATGTAAACCAGGCGACTTTTAACAACCTCCGAATATCATAGAACATTTAAGGTTATGTTCTGTGATAATAGTCAAGTTAACTTTGTTAATAAATATAAACAATCGTAAACAATCAACGGTAGAGTATTGTTTACCGATTACTATGAATTTGCGGTACGTAGGGAATTTGCTGTCAAAGGTTATTAACATGTGATCGTACACATGATCACTGATGTTTGAATTAATTTTGTGGTAGTAGCCACAATAGTTTCCAATAATGGATGCTATCGTAGTTCTGGGACATTTTTGCGAATCTCACGGGCCTTGTGTGATACTGTGTACCCAAAAATGTAAGAAAGAACCACTGCAAACACCTCATAGTCTAACAGTACCATGGTGTGAGTCCTGTCAATCTGTAGAACTTGATTTAGCTTTAGTAAGCAAAAATGAGAAATGTTGCTATGTTACTACTCGGACACCTTTACAACAAGACTTAGCATTTTTGTTAAAACAAGCAATTGTTAGGAGTCTAAGTTGTGAAGTGAGTCATTGGAAATCTATTCTACATAATTTTTATATGGTTTATTATTGTTATTTTAGGAGGAATCCAGCAAGGAAGGAGGTACATTATATTTCGGAGATAACGAAAGGGGCCATATCATAAGTCATACATTCAGTTTGCAAGATTCATTAGCTAGAGGATTTCATCGGAAATATAGCATATCCATGCTCATGAGAGATAAGGTACTAAAAGTAGAAACAAAACTTCCACTTCTTGTACTGATTATTCTTTCTGTAATTTTACGTATATAATAATTAATATAATATTACGTACTGCAATAATAAAGATTATTATTATTATTATTTTACATATAATTTTATGTGTAATATTTATTTATAATTACCTATATGTTATTTTTACATATAATTATATTTTATTTACCTTATATGCACACATTTACTTGAGAATGTCAAATTCCCAAAGAAAGTAATGAACTTTCATATCAAATATATTTTTTAGATACATCTTCTCAATTTATGGCCCACTATTATACCTCCAATAAAGCAGATAGCTTATGAATTACAAGAAAAAGCTGCCAAAATTAATGGAGCAGAACAGGTTCAGTGCTCTCAACGGGCTGTGCGACAAGCTCAGGGCTCCCCAGGTCATCAAGCTAGATCTCTTCCACAGTTAACTGGTGAACCAGCAATATATGCACATCTCCACATGTGGTTTACATGGATATTGAGTTATGAGAGATTCATTGAAAAACCTCCCAATGTTCCAAATATACCTATTCAATGCTCTCCAAATGATTTAAGAAATTACTTAAAAGAAATGGAGGACTATGTTTTTAGAGTTGCATGCTACTGTGTTTTTACAGGAATGCTCCTTCAGTGTAATGATGAAACTGTTTTAACTACTTTCAGACAATTAGTACCCACACATTTCAAGGTAAACTGACTAATTTATCCTTCACTTTGTTTAGATTCTTTAAATTCAATTATAAGATCTTCTTTTTTATGTTTATCTGGTCGTAAATATATATAAATTGATATATTGAAAATGAAATGGAAATTTGACTGTGTGAGATCAAATTTGAAAAACATGGGTTGGTTACACATGAAATATAAAATACGTTTGCAGTTAGTAAATCTAACCCACTCAATGTTCAGGACAAACATAAATATTTACATACTAAAATCCAACTTGCAAACGAACAACAAATTATTAACAGGCAAATAATGATCTCAGAATGTTATAATACTAGTGCTTTTCAGAGAACATACTCTTAAACAAGTTTTGAAGTTTATGATTATGTTCCATCTACTTTTATTTTAAAACAAGTAAAGTGCACTTTACTTGTTTTAAAATAAGTTCTGCAAAATATTTTCTTTTTCTTTATTCTGGATTTCACTTCTACAGTTTTTGTTCAATATAGTTTAAAGTTAATGTCATTATTATTAAGCATAGAGCAGGATGAGTGAACTTAGGTGTTCTCATCACTGGACTTGACCTTTTTTTGCATTGCGTTTAAATGAGGTGAGTAATTTATCAACATTGGAAAAATTATGTAAACTATGAATTATGTGTTATTGCAATAGTATGAGTTCAATTTACTCTTATACTATTTGCAGATTCCACAGACAGGACCGCCAGTAAAATTAATTAAAGAAAATTTATGGAGAATAGAATGGAATGGAGTGCTACCAAATAAATTACCAACTTTGCAAGTGGAAGTTGAAGAAGCATTAAGAAATGAAAAGTTGACGGATGAAACACTAAAACCACATTTAATAAGTCTCATTCTGCATTGGTTAAATGTAGCAAAATCTTTAAGCTGGACTCCAAATCCAGATCAAAATTTATTTCAAGCATTAGGAATAAATAAACATGACTTACCACTCTTAGCCTACTGGACATCAAACTGTGAATAATTTACAAGATATTAATTAATGTATTAAATTTCAAGAATATGTCTTTGTTGCAATTTAGAGTGTTCTTTTATTGGTATGGGCACTTTGAAAAGAAAATACCTACTTCCTTACATTGTAGTATCGATTTACATGTTGCCATTATTATTCATTAACCCTTAGAAGGATAGTGGAGCTCGTGATCACAAAAGCTTGTATATCAGTAATTTGAATGATTTCAAATATATATATGATCACAAAATATAGCTATATATATATATAATTTGAATGATTTCAAATATATATATATATATATATATATATATAATATTATATATATTATTATTATATATTATTATAATATATAATAAAGAAATCCATATGAATACATAAAAATGCATATAGACAAACATATATAGCTATCATGCTCAATAACAGAGCACTTGTAAATATTACATTTGTATGCTATAACCTTCTTTCGTTAATTTTTTTACGAATTGATTAAAAGAATCAGCTGAGCTGCTATGTGAAACATGTACAATGCGATGCCTTCATTATCTTTTCAAAATATTTTTGAATATTGATCTCGGTATTATTGATATATATATATATATATATATATATATATATATATATATATATATATATATATATATATATATATATATATGTATATTTAATAACGTTAAATACCAAACGGAATTGATTTTTAATTTTATAGTTTACATAGTGTTTCACCAAGAGATAAGCGAAACCTCCTTGTCATTTATTAGAAATTGATTTAAGTTATCCCTGATTAAAGTATTCCCAAATGGTATTGGATAAAACACGGGAAAATATTGAAGAAATCTTTTCAAACATCGTCAAGATCAAAGATAAATACAAGTACACGATATTTTAAGAGACATTTGGGAATTACTTAAAGGAGTAATTTTTCTTAAAGATTACTCAATGCAATTATATTTGATCTGTTGAGGATGTTTAAATATAATTTAATGTTATTTTATTGCCTTAAAGTGTAATTAAATGCATCATTACAGCAAGACATGAAAGAAGCGACTTAATCTGTGTAGAGCTTGGTATTTCACATACAGATCTGCCGCTGAATGCCGGAAAAATCCTACCGCAAGCAACAGCAACAATTAGATCAAATCTCCTTATCCTTGATATTTAGTTGAGCAAGGATATAACAGGGGTAGTGATGAGTGGTTAGAATATTTATTTAGAATCAGTGCCTCAAAGCTAAGCTTGTGTATTTTTGTAGCAACGTAATCAACCTTGTTTTGGGGCACTCGTGTTTAATACCCATGATTCCCAATTGTATTGGAACGATAATGAGTGCAATCAACTTATTTCAACAGTCAGCAATTCAATATAAGATTATAAAGAAAATTGCAGAACAAGTTCCTGTACCCAATTCATCAACATTTATATCGCAATATGAGACATGTCGAACTGAAAAACATGGCCGCTCATGAAAAGTTTGCTGAGATGTATTTTATTTCAAGTACAAGACACAGTTAATAACATTACAGAAGTTAAATAGGAAAAATATCAACATTACAGAATTTAAATAGGAAAAATAATGATGTGATAACTTAAGCTTAGGAAACAACTGCAACTCTCAACAGATTAGTTAATGTCTTGTTTGCATAGTTTTGCGGATTTTTTTACTCGGAAAACTTGAATAAAGGATTGTAAAAGGTCGATGTTGTTATTAACACCTGTAATCACGCAGAAACAAAACAATTAAGTCCCAGCGATATGGTTATTTCATGAACTGTTGAAAAACGAACTAACTGCAGAAATGTACTATGTATATCACATAATTTCGTCATATTTAATTTCCGTTTAACTTCTCTATCCTTTTCATAATGAAGTTCCATCTGATTGGATTTATTTTTTGATTCAAGTTTTTTTTAAATAGTTTTTAATTTAATCTATGCTTTTGTTATAAACTTATAATTGAATAAAGAAAAATTATACTTGATGAAAATTTGAATATCAAATTTTGAGAAATAATTTTGCTGGTCAAATTAGGTATCAAGGCGAGTTGGAATGTGAATTTCAATGAGTTATCTCTACTTTCCTTGAGATGCAGTCAAATTCATGACAAAACTATTGATTTGTACGGAGTCTTCCTCTATATCTAATAATTCTTGGATTTAATTCTGAATCAAGTCTTATTATTTCATTAATATCCTTCAGATTTTTTTTCCATTTGATGAACTTGGCTTTTGTTCGTCTTAACTTTCCAACCCTTCATTGATTGCAAATAATTGTGAAAAAATTATTACTTCTCGACACAAAAGAAAGAAATATGAGCTTTTGAGTATGATTACACTAGACAAAAGGTCTATCATGAGAAAAATTACTGGTTGAAGACATCAACCAATCAAGATTGTTTTTCTATTACTCCTAATGCTCAATATACTCCAAAAGACTATTAGGTACTATATCAAGCTGTTGGATGATTAATCATCAACAGGATACAGTATAAAAAGGAAGGTATTGTTCCGATTAATTTCACCTTGATACAATTTCCACGTTATCTATTTCTTTTGTCAATGTTTATATTTATATGAAAAATAATTAGAGGGGTATCAATATTATTCCTGAAAATGAAATATTGTGGCATGTAAATTTACAATGAGCATAAAGATTAAGTGAATTAATTTAATTACCATATTTCTCAATTAAAATCTTAGAAATTATCACTAAAATGTATTTTTTTATTTATCAACAACGCTCAACAACAAAGTCATGTACTTCAAAATATAGTATTATTTGTGCTTCCTCTTCTTTTTAGGTATCTTTTTTATCACATCTTCTGATTTCTCTTCATCTGAATTCTCTTCTGTGATAATAACCCTCGATTTTGTATTCATTTTAGGAACATTATTTTCAATGATTTCCTCTTCATCTGATGACTCCTTTTTTATTTGTAGCGTTGGAACTATACATAAACAGGTAGGTCTACATCCTGTACTTTGCTCTATCAATTCATCTAAATTTTCGGACCATACCTTAAATTTACCATCACTTGCAATTGATACAATCCAATTGTTATATTTAGCTATTGCCTTGATTCTTGCATTATGTGCATCTTTTAAAATTTTTGAAGCGTCATTTATGTTTACAAGACTTAATTGCCCATTTTCATGTCCCACAATTAATTTATCAACATTTAACCATATACAGCTTGTCACTTTTTCATCATAAGCTATAAACTTCAACATGCCCCCAGTTTCTATACTCCAAATTTCAGTATATTTGCCTCCATATAAAATAAAATTAGTTCCATTAGGGCTCCATATAATTCTTTCTAATGTTTTGGAATCTTTGCTTTTAGTGTTCAAGTTAATGGCATATGCTTGTCTTCCTTTTATCAAATTCCAAGTTCGTAATGTATTATCTCCTCCTATTGTCAATGCTAATTTTCCTATAAAGGTGAAAAACTTTATAGTGGCTAAAAGTATATTTTTAAGTAATTACTACTAATAATAATATTTCATCATTCATTGATTAAAATGGAGAACTAACAAACAATTTTTAACATACTCTTTGTCTTTATCAGATAAAATAACTGAAAAAATGAATAAACCAAAAGAATTAGGGAGAAAAAGAAAGGCAACTCTCCTAAACTAAATGACTTGAAATAACACTCAACATATCACTTAAAATAATTTTGTTATATTACTCATTTCATTGATTAAATAGGAGGGCTAGCACTGACACTTCAACATGAACATAATGCATCAATGATTAATCTACTGATTTAATTTATAACAACCTTTGTTAGAATTTCTAGGTAGTCTGACAAGTTATATGGCTACAATTGTAATGAATAGGAGAGCACCAGTTTCTTGAAATTTTTCATTGCTCTATTAGTATCTATCAATTCTTATTATATATTCTTATAATCTTCTATTAAATTCTCTTTCAAAGTATATCTGTGTTAAAAAAATGAAAGTGATGCAATGTGCTTCTTTTCCATGTTTTCTTATTATGTAGCGACAATTTTTATTTTAAAAGCGCTAAGTCCTATAAAGATCCAATGTTTAGATCTACAATTTAATGCCAATTCAGAACATCCCACAAACTCAGTGGGAATTATACCCACCAGTACCAGTAAACTGAAAGCCTTAGTATATATATATATATATATATATATATATATATATATATATATAAGTTATTATAATATATAATAAGTTCTGAAAAGCAAATAGATTGACGACAAAACATTATATGTTCTGGACTATTTTATATAACTGTAAATGTTACACTAAGGTAATTGTTAAATGTACAATATTTTTAAGATAATGTTAAATGCTTAAGTGATTCTTGTATTTTTAGATTATAACTACTGAAGAAGAGAGCAAACGCCCTTGAAACATATAAATATATGTGAATGCACGATTTTTATATAAACTAAACCTAATACAACCAATCATACCAAATCCTAATAAAGTAATAAATCAGGTAATCAATCTATTTCCTAATATATATATATATATATATATATATATATATATATATATATATTATATATATATATATATATATATATATATATATATATATATATATATATATATATATATATTTGGATACCTCAAATCTACTTATGCATAAATGTTCTATAAAAATAGAATAATAATACAACTATTAGTGAATATCTGGATATTTATTGAAGAATTTATGATATTTGCCTGTTCATTGAAAACATATTTTTGCTACTCACCTGAAGGATGTAGTGCTATATCTAGTATTGAAGATCCCTTATGAGCTTTATCCCACTTTTTTTCTAATGTCCAATTTCCAACTCTTGTTATTGCAAGAACACCATCAGAACTACCACTTATTAAATGAGTATGTTTATTTGTAAACTGCAAAGATGTAACTGCGCTATCATGATGCACCAACATAGTACATTCTTTACGAACATTCAAATCATATATTATTATTCGATCATCAGCTCCTCCTGATGCTAAATATTGTCCAGAATGAGATATCGACTTTATACTGCTTGTGTGATCATGTGAAGCAAAACTTTGTTTCACTTCTTCATCCTAAAATGCAAATGAAAAAAAAACATGTCTATTTCAACCATTAAATTTACCTTAACCGAACATAAATATCCTAAAAGAAAGTGTTCGTATGTTCCAATAACAATTTCAAAGTCATAAGAACTCATTTTAGTGCCTGATATAGTCCAGTGATATAACAAATTACGATCTAGCTGATTATGGTTATTTTTGTGTGTACCTCTACGGAGGACTGTCCTCTGTAATTACAGGTTAACCTAAAAACACATGAAAGGAGTATATTCACAAAACAATAATATTCTTCTTTTCTGTTAATATCTTTGGCAACTGACAAACACAGCCACGGCCACCTTTAATACAGGCCATGAAATGAATATCTGTCGTAGAATAGAAAGTGGTCTAATAATCCCGCTATTAGTTGAGCTGGTATACTAATGCAAATACGACGCTTCCCAAAACTAATGCAGTTTGAAGTTAAATAATTTGAGCTTTTGGTATAAATTCAATATTTTTCATTTGTGTACAGTGTAATACATGTATTGATGTTGAAATCTCAACATTAAACTATAAAAAAGAAAGTGTTTAGTTTGTTTACAAATTTCAGTGAAACAAAATCAATTTTGTGTTGTTTGAGATTCTCGTACTTTGAAGGTGAATATTGTACGCTTTCAGTTCTAATCCTCTATTCATCAATTTTCTATACTGTTATTTAGGTGCTAGTGTTGATAGTTTGTGGATAACATAACATCAAATTATAAAAACGAAGTGTTTTGTGTGTGCCGATTTAATCAAATCGAATTTGTGTTGTGTTTTGAGTACGTATTACTCACAAATAATTTGTTTGTAAAATATAATGTAGAGGATAGGTATTCCGTAGATGATTCAGTAAGTTTCAAACTTGGGATAGGTGAGTTTATTTATAGTAATAAGTATATTTTCTAATTTTAATTTTACAAATAATTTTTTTGTGAAATATAGTGTAGAGTATAGATATTCTGTGGATGATTCAGTAAGTTTCAAGATTGGGATAGGTGAGTTTCTATTAAGTATATTTTCTAACCTATTTATAACCCATAACCATCGAATGAACAGATCGCTACTCACAAATCTAAGTAACAATAACACATTCTTTCAAAATCCAAACTTTCCTCAAAACAGAATAATTGTAAACTATGATTTTATTTATAATAATACAATTATTTGCAACGGGGAGGACTAAATATACCTACAGATTCAATTAAAAATGTCTTATTTCACATGTGTGCCATATTTGAAAAAAATATTGATGACATTTCTCTCGAACGGAACTTTTTGAATAATATACACCAGAACGCAATTTTCTGTAATCTCACTATTTTAAGCGTGTCATTGGATGAGTCCTTGAAAGATTTTTATTGTTGCTGTTTATGTGGTGAAGACAATAAAAATATTCTGAACATGCTGTTCCATTTTCTCGAATATATTATTGAATGATTACAAAAAAAAAATAATGAAACCTGACACGAGAAAACTGAATCAAAAAATAAACGAAGAAAGCTCAATATTTGCATAAAGTAGTTTGTTGTTTGCGCTAATCATAAATATTATATTAATTTATACTTAGGAAAATAACTCAATTTGAGTAAATCCTACAGCTTTCTTCCAAGGTTCCTATTCTCTCAAATAATTCAATAAATTTGGTTAGGCAATTTTTCATGTAGATAAATCCCAATGACTAATAGAAGAATTTTTTACGTAGTGGGGCTTCATCGAAAACATCGTTGTTTTCTTGCAATAATAAATGTTTTACATTTTTCTGTTACAGTGCTCACAAATATGTGCTCACAATACCCAATATAAAATTCTATATGTTATAAATACTAATAATATTTCTTGTTTGTTCGCAATATACAAAAAGAATTGAATTAATGCTTGGGAACATCCGACAAGGATAGTATATCACTCAACACAATTTGACAACACCGAGGGACTACGCTCTTCATGGCCTGTATTAAAGGTGGCCGTGCCACAGCCTAACAGCCATGAACATAGAATTGGCAACGTCACATCGCCCAATTCTGGTAGACCGATCGATATTCGAACAACGGGATAGCTTTATGTAATGTTTGGTTTTTTACAAAATTTTTCAGCTTAATGGTACGTTATATAAAAAAATAATTTAAAAAAATAATTGTAGATCATACAATTATCTATAGAAATTATTTATACACTTTTTTCTAAGACGAACACTTAACAGTAATATTACACCTAAAAACGTTTATTAGCTTGTAAATATGAAGTATGAACAACTTGAATATTTTATTGAAATATTTATAAAATATAATATATTTTACATATCCTACATATTATGTAAGCTATACTCTATCACATTAAGATTTGAACAACTTGAATAATAAAACATACAACACTTACCTATCTTTAGATGGTTAAGAAAATTGCAAAAGATATTAACAGATATTTCAATTCAATATTGCATAGGCTGGAAGGACTATAGATTGGTAGATCCAATAATTGTTTGAAGGTGCTCTTAATTTGGTTAAAAATCGATTTTTATTCTGGCATTTGATATTTGTAACGAGAAAGCAAATTATTCAGTTGGGACTATCTAGTTAATTTCAATTGTATTGGTAACTCATTTCAAATCATTAGGATTATTAATTATAGCATTAATTATTTGTATTCTGTATATTTGTGAACATTCGGTTGCATTTGATAGAACATCTAGATTGTAAAAGAAACATGCTGTTATTCTCAAAAATATTTTATTCCAAGATTTAGATATTAAAATCTTATTTTTTTAATTAGCTCTTAAATCAACAAAATTACAAATTAAATCTGAATTTTCAAAGGATTCATTGAATTGCTTGCTCACAACTTTCTTTCAATGTTCTTTTTTTCAACTGGATCTTTTATTTGAATGTGGACTGTTCTTGATTAGTATCAGGGTAAATTAGGAAAAATACTTGGCACTGCATTCAAATTCAGTTTAACTTTAGAGGGTATCGTCTTTGTTGACCCATCTCGCAAGCGTTAAATACCTTCTCTAATAAGATCACTCCCTGGAAAATGCTTGGTACAAACTACAGAATATGTGGGGGTCCATGATGCCCTAGGAATATTTACTTGCCATTGATTTACTAGATTTTCATCCTTTAGAAAACAGAAACTGGGGGTTCGTCAGACTCGAGGTAAGTTTTGTATTGACTGAGATTGAATTCTCGCTTAACTCTTGGTGAAACATAATTGAATATTGAATTAAATTGAACTTTTCACTATTTCATATTGTTAGATAAATCGTGAAACATTAAGCCAAGAGTTTAATTCAATTTGATAAGTTTTGTAGTTCGACTTGCATCCAGGCACACAGTAGTGACTTCGCTTGTTAATTTTTGTGCTACCTGATATCGAGAACAAGACCAATAAGAGATTAGTTCTAATATAACTACCAAACCTAACAAAGAACTCTACTTATTTCAAGAAAGAAGAAAATCTAGCAGATAATACTTTTATTAATACCTGAGCTTCTCACTCAAAACTTCAGTAATAGGTAGCTATTTACATACAATTTTCAAAGGTATTCCTTATTTTAAAAAAACACAGTAGCCCTTTCTACACATTATACATCACATAATAGCACAATAACTAAAAGGCGGATTTTTGTTTTCACACAATTATGAGATGGAAAAATTTTGGTATTATTTCTACCTCTACTGGTGTAACCAAAAAAAGCACAACGTAAAACACAGCAGATATTCCTGTTTATATACGAAATTTGGGGGAAATTCCTTTCGCTTGTTCTTCAGAACTTCAAACAATAGCACTTTTCAAAACTTATTTTTGGATTTGAATCTTATTTATTCCGTTAAATAGCAATTTATTCAGCAGAAATGAGCAGAACCCATTACGCCATTACAGCATCTCTATTTCTAGGGTCGCTTCAGATGTTGCCAGATTTTCTAGTAGATGGCTTGTAAGTAGAGTTAGGCTCTGTTAGACAACCATCATTTCGAGGCCATCTGAGTCCACTACACTTGCAGGTTTTGGACATTCCAATACTCAAATGGGTTTACCTTTATCAGATAAACTTAACTGATAACTGTTTCGTTCTAATAAGTTTTTGACAATGTATGTTCTTCCTTTAGTCAAGAATTGGAAGGGATAGAGATAACAAGATTCTAATAATACAATTATACTATGAGAAGCCTGTCTCCGTGGCTTAGTCGGTAGAACACCCGATTATGGTGCGGTAAAACTCGGGTTCGAGCCCCGCTGAAGGCATGGATGTTTGTGTATGTCCTGATTTAAGTAGTTCAATGAATGATTTATGATGGGTAATGTTTGATTATAAGCCCAATGGCCGTTCAGAACCGGCGTTAAACTGTAGGCCCACTGAATTAAAAAAAAAAAATACTATTGAGAAAACATATATAGAACATAAAGAAAAAGTTATTGTTAGTATAAAAAGATGATATACTTTTTAAAATTTGTACACATTTTTAAAATTTGACGTTGCAAATTCTTAGAAAGTTCATTAATATTGTGATTAATATTTTATCATGTTTGAAAATAAATTCTTTAATTTTGATTAGGTTTGTTAGGAATTTTTTATATCAGAACAATATAATACCTTTAATATTTTTCTTTTTTCTGTCTCCAATATAAGATGACTACAAAAAGTTCAACGCGTCTTCGTTTCACCATCTTCGAGTTTTTCACTTTATGGACCTGTAATATTTTTTACATGCCTAGCTTCTTATATGAGTAGTAACAAAAAATCATCGTTTATAATTGAGCTATGAAATACAAAACTAACAGATGGAAAAAAATAAAGAACTATATATATTCAGAAAACATGTAATGAAAAAAATTATTGAAATTACTGTTCTATTGTAAGAAGTTGGAGATCTGGTATTTTAATGAGCACTCATTATCCAAACCTCTATTTCACAGATGCGTGAAACACTATAGTTATAGGTTATTAAAACTACTGGTGTAAATGTATGAATTAAATTCTGTAATTTTAGAAATTCTCTCGCTGTAAATAATTAAAAAATAATTCAATTTAAAACAACCTATTTCAACCATTCTATCCATTTATCTACTGATTATCAAAATTTATATATAAATATATATATATATATATATATATATATATATATATATATATATATATATATATATATATATATATATATATATATATATATATATATATTAATACATCTTATGTGGAATTGTTAGTACCCACATCGGGCGCCTCCCAGGGTGGCGAGTACCTAACGGAAGGTCTTCTAGATATAGGGGACACTGATTTACAGGACGGACCGAAAACTAACAATACAAATTCACTGGCGTCTGTTCAGTATCTAACGGCCAATGTTCTGTGTATTTCAATCTTCTCGAACTCAAAAATTGAGTCTTACACCCTGTGGTCTCAACTACATAAACTTTGTTCAATTGAACGCACGATGGAAAAGACTATCACTATGCCAGAATATATATTCTATGAAAGAATCACTATACCAACATCCACAGAACATACCAAATTAAGGATATGTTCTGTGCCAACATCTGTCGAAATACTGGCTTCACCTGATCTTCGTTTTCTGGACGATCAGGGACACCATGCGGACAAGAATCGGAGCTTCTCAAAAACTCTCCATACCCTTAAAACTGAACTCAAACACTACATTAGTACAAATTCAGGATGTTATGGAGCCTCGACTCCAATAAGTCGAAACTTCCGATTAATATTACACCTTCGGTTCCGACTTCGGCTCTGAAACTTTCAAATCGGAGAGCGAAGCATAGCCAATAGCGACGGCGGCCGAAGTTGACCGTTGCGAATAGGTTCATACTTGTCGCGCTGGGAATCCCCGCCTTCACTACATGCTTTCTGTCGTTGATTGTTTTTTTAGGTACTTGTTTATTTTTTACGCATAAGTGGCTTTATATCAATAAAAGTGATCGGTTTTTGTTTTGAGAACATCTCTCATTTGTCCCCTGAAGAATGGCTGCAGCTTAAAAAATAGTGATTATACTTCAACCTTTTGAAGAGATTACGCGAAATATGAGTGACAATAACAATAGTATCTCATCCGTTATTCCACTTAGACACACGCTAAAGCATTCATTACAAATGAACACAGTAAACCAGACACAAATGAACAATTTAAAACTTTAATAAAATGTACCTTTGACCAATTAAATTCAAGATTTGGCGACCTTCAATCAAACAATTTCTTTGCAATAGCAACGTATCTGGATCCTCGCAATAAATCTAAATTTTTTAATGAAGTGATTAAAGAGGAGGTTGAAACAGAATTAACGACATTACTTGGTGATGCAGATACGTTTAAAAATGAGGCTGAAGACATTCCAGTGGAAAAAACGTGCAAGGATGGAGTTACCAGCAGAAGCTAGCAAAAGTATTGTCCGAACAGTTTTGTCGAGTATATTGTTAAGTAGCGATGAAGACGAGGACAATACCACATCCGAAAAACAACCAGTTCTTGACACATTTCTTATAACGAAAAGTAAACTAAATGAGAACAATAAAGAAAAACGTATTAATATTAGTGACGATCCCTTATTGTGGTGGAAAGTAAATAGAAATACAAAATTCCAGCCTTTTAAATCAATTGCCCGCTAATATTTATATTATATATCCCGTATATTAATATACCCGTTAAGAAATAGATTGGATGGAGACAAAGCTTCAAAGCTTTTGTTTGTGAAGTATAATACACTACTTTTGGAGTCAATGCATTTGATTTAATTGGTTTCAAAACTTTTGTTTATTAAATATAATATCATCCTTTAGGATTTAAGTAAATCATTTCATTTAATTTTTGTTTAATTAGAAACATGTTGATATTTTATTTTTGTCTGTGTAAATTTATTATTTTATAATTAAAATAGAAACAAGGTTGACTAAATAATGTCCTTCTTTGTCCTTCAATGAAGACTCTCTTGCCACCACTTCTGACTCTGCCTCCGACTCCGATAAATCAATTTTAAATACCCCGACTCCGACTTCGGTTCCGATAAATCTACCTCCGTTACATCCCTGGTACAAATAACGTTAATGCACTCACTAAAACAGATAAACTGAAGCAACTCACCAACACCATGAAAAAATTCAATATAAAAATCATCGCTCTCCAAGAAACACGATTCATGGACGAGAATCATTTTCATACCGACAATTTCAGAATCTACAAGAGAAAACCTACCGTGAAGGTAAAAGACAAATTCCCGCTTTTAGGTACCGAATTACACAATTTCGTATTCGACAGCTTCCAACTTATTGATCTTATTAATTAATTATTATTTTATATATAATATATATTTTTAATATATATTATTATTAGTATTAATCTTCCAACGAATAAGTCTCGCGACTTTCTATTTAATAAGCTAATAAAGCTTACACTCTGATCAACCTGCACGCTCCTATTAATCACATTGGAAGAAACAAGGAATAAAATATCGAATCACCACGTGAACATCCTGCTAGACTTGTAGACCATCCCCATAACAAACAGAAACGTACCAAAAAGAATGGTGAAACATTGATGGCGTTCTGTAGAAACTTCGGACTCAAAATCATGAGTACCCGAGTTCAAAAACCTTCACACAAATTGATCATGTCACAATTTCCAAGAACAACATGAAGGAAATTTTAAATGTCAGAACTCACAAAGGCGTCTTTGATTCTGACCACCATCTTCTCCAAATAAAAATAAAATTTTCACCTACTAAAAATTAAAAATTTCATTCTTAAAAATTCAGGTTTAATCTTGAATATATGAAATTCCACAAGGAAAGAATCAATTAGGAAGAATCAACAGATTGGGAATTCTTACCAAGAACATTCAGTAAGCCATTACAGCAGAGCAACCTCCTCGCACCAGGAAACATCGCTGATGTAACGCAATTTGTATCCAAGTAGCAATTTCCACAAGCGAATAGCTGCATGGAAAAAAATTGACGGCCATAAAAATAAGAAAAACTGGGAGGACTTCCTTATAATTCAAAAAGGGTCCACAATAATTAGAAGAGAAAAACGGAAATATGACAATAATAGATGTCACGAAATACAGAAGGATTTCACCAATAATAATATTGGAGATTTTTATAAAACTTTCAGGAAAAACTTAGACGGATACCAAGTGCCCAGTCTGTACTTCAAAAAATCCGATGGCTTGTTGGAAACTAACACAAAAAATAAGTGCGAAATGTTAAATGAACATTTTAACACCTTCATCATTTGCAAACCAACACAAGAAAAAGTTAAGTTCTACTTCCCGGTGTTTACGCATCCAGACTCATAAGCGCCGCATATGGAAGACATTACGTAAATTAGCAAGCAACTCAAAAACAACAAAGCAGCAGGAGAAGAGAGGATTATTGAGGAACGCTGAAAACTGAACGATCCTGAAACGGATTCTGACAAAAAATACATCATTTAATATCAGAGATCTGAAGGACGGAACAGATACTAGATGATTGGAAATGCGCGCTGATACATCCATTGCACAAAAAGAGTGACAAGATGGATATCAAAAATCACAGAGAAATTTTCTTACTCCCGGTTGTTTACAAAATATAAAAAAAATGAAATATATTGCTTTTACAGACGATATTGCTATTATCACTGACAACAGAACTGAAGCGATTCTCATCGTGAAAAAACTACATGAAATTGCGCAGAAAACCGGGTTACAAATTTCTTACAATAAAACCAAATACATGGAAAGAATACCAAAAAATAAATCTTCTCTAATCACAATACATATTGAAATTATGCAAATCAGCCATTTTAAATACCTTGGAGAAGTTATACAGTACTCAGGTTTAAACCGAATCTCTAATCAATAGAGAATTATCAAGCTCCAAAGGGTTTACAAGCTAACATGGGCGTACTATAATAAAAAGTACATTTCGAGAAGAGGCAAATTGAGGCATTATAACATAACAATTTTTCCGAAGTAATCTACGCAACTGAAACAGTGGTTATTGACGGTCATTCAGTAATTAGAGAAATAGAAGAATAAAAACGGAAAATTCTCAGAAAGATAAATTCAAATATATAGAAACGGAATTTGGATGAAAAGACCTCAGAACGAACTTTATGAAAAGACAAATACAATAACGGATGAGGTCAGAAAACGACGAGCAAAGTTCTATGCACATGTCTACGGAATGAAACAGTCCAGCATACCGAAGAAACTACTCGATATAATCATAAAAAGTAGATGCGGAACAAAGTGGTTAAAAGAGGTACAAAAAGATCTACAATAGGTCATTATAAAAAATCTCGAAGATCGAGTGTCGCTCAAAATCGCACATGTGAAGTTTGAGCAAAAATTAACGCGCCAACCTGGAATAAAATAGACAGATGAACGGAAGCATTATGAGAGGATGAAGCGTTTTTGGGAGGCAAAAAAGATGAAGCAAATGCCCTAATAATTGCGAATTCAAGTTCAATCACTCTGATTTTATAAGAAATAGAACAATTTATAATCACCTGTATTGATTTTTGAACGCATTAAAAACGTAATTCTGGAATCATTATTCTGTCAAATGTCATTCCCTTATTCTGCTTGCCATTGTATTTGTCACATTATTGAGATAACGAAGTTGACTAATTACATATTGCGACAAATTGTAATATCATCAGTGCGTTTTGTGTTGCACCATATTACAAAGTACGAAATATTATAACTATATATTAGATAGACAAATTCATTCTTTTCAAATCAAGACCTAAAAATATCCAGTCCGGGTGTATATCAATTTGTCTAAGTAAAACGTAGGTGATGAGTTACGGTGGAGGAGGGCCTTACTCCCAAGGACCATATAATCAACAGCCACCTTACCCTGGTCAACAAGGAGGTTATCCAGGTCAACCAGGCGGATATCCTAGTCAGCCAGGGGGATACCCTGCTTATCCACAACAACCGGGTTATCCAGGAGGTTACCCTGCTGGACCACAACCAGGGCAACCGGGATTCAACGTACCACCTGAACAACCACCTTACGGACAAGACATGTATGGCGGAACGGGAACCGATTATAAAGAGCCTGAAATGGCAGCATTTGAATTCAGTGATAAGTCTATTAGAAGAGGTTTTATCAGGAAAGTCTATTCTATTCTAATGTGTCAGCTTGCAATAACTCTAGCCTTCATAGGCTGGTTTGTTTATGATGATAACACAAGGCATTATGTGCAACATAATAGTTGGCTTCTTATTGTGGCTTTTGTAACCATTATCGTGACGATCATTGCCTTGTCCTGCTGTGGAGACTTAAGGAGAAAAGCTCCAACTAATTTCATATTTCTTGCTATCTTTACAGTTGCTGAATCACTTGTTTTAGCTGTATGTGCATCAAGATTTGGCCGTGAAGAAGTGTTCATGGCTGTTGGTATCACTACTGTAGTATGTCTTGGTCTTACATTGTTTGCTTTTCAAACAAAATATGACTTTACTATGATTGGTGGGTTCCTCTTTGTAGCTGTATTGATTTTGATGGTATTTGGATTGGTAACCATATTTGTTCGTGGTAAAACTATACAAATGGTTTATGCCTCACTAGGAGCCCTTATTTTTTCAGTTTACCTCATTTATGATACACAATTAATGATGGGTGGTCAACATAAGTATTCATTGTCGCCTGAAGAATATGTCTTTGCTGCATTGAATTTATACTTGGATATAATTAACATCTTCATCTACATTTTATCAATCATTGGAAATTCTAGGGATTAATTCTTTTTTGTATTTTAACAAGTGTACTGATGTATTGCATGTTTATTTTAATTTAAATAATATCAATAAATATTTTATTCAGGAAATGATACATAATATATTGAAAATTAGACTTTAGTGAACAGAAAATTATGTTTTATTTTTATCTTAGCTTATCCATTCCCACTTCAGTGTATATTGTATATAAATATGTTACACCTTGTTCTAATAAAAATTGTGTAAAGTGTTTTATTTTTCAGTAATAAAATTCTAATAATCCTTGAAGTAATCAGTTTTGAACAGATCTTCAATCTATCACCTATTATCTTGTGATTGGAAAATTAATGGTTCATTTGTAGCTTAAAAATTTGGCACTACTTATTAAAAACAGCTTTTTATTAGGCTTAATTACCTATTAAACGGTAGTTGCATTGATTGTATTTATGCAACTTATGATAAAATTTTGAATGAAATTAGGCAGCTTAATTTATATATATTAAATGTTCATTTTTCAATTCATACATATATTCGGTTTTGTCCATATTTCCAATTCCTGATAATAAGCAATGGTTGACGAGCTGATCTGACTCACCAACAATAGGTACGTCATCGTATCTTTGAAGTATCGATTTGATATAAGCTATTTATATGTAAATACGTACAAATATATTTCGTTTAAATTTGATAAGGCAGATGTTATCACTGCGAAACCTCGTTGATTATTTTTATATATATAAATAAATAACCCTTATTCACCCTATGGAAATAAATATTCATAATATT
The DNA here is from genome assembly GCA_030704895.1 of Henosepilachna vigintioctopunctata. Taxonomy (NCBI): domain Eukaryota; kingdom Metazoa; phylum Arthropoda; class Insecta; order Coleoptera; family Coccinellidae; genus Henosepilachna; species Henosepilachna vigintioctopunctata. The sequence goes on along the minus strand of JARQZJ010000104.1, from coordinate 898,364 downwards.
AAATAATAATTTAATAGTCATAAAAAGCCTCCCACAATATTTGTTTCAGATAAATATTGTGGGAGATATTTAATTAATGACTGTTCATTATACTCAATTCTATTTTCGTGGGTAATGTTAGGGCACAGCCTAACTCTACTTACGTAGAGCTTGGCTGTGCTTCTTATTGCTGTGAGTTAGGCTGTGGTTACCGATTTGCGAGTTATATAATCGGCAACTAACCACTGGTTAGGGAAGCTCATCGATTTTCGATGATCATCGATGATGAAAGCAAGAACATCGATGTTCGGTATTCGATAAGTATCGAACGTCGATGTTGGGCTTTCGATTCGATGTTTTTCTAATATCGACCGTCCTTATCACGAAGTATAGATATATTATAGACCTATTATTTACTATATTATTACTATATTTAAAACTATATTTATACTTCGTGGTATTATTACTATATTTATACTTCGTGGTCCTTATAATGAATGTGATGTCTTCTAGAAACTTTTTTAACATTTAAATACATAGCTAATAAAGAGGTAGATAGATCATGACGTTTTCTTACTTAGGAATAATATATAATTACTATGACTAATTGATTCATTTTTCACTTCTAAACGAATAAAATAGGTAGGTTATGCAAATAACCTATTACTAACTATACTATTAAGTATATATATATATATATATATATATATATATATATATATATATATATATATATATATATATATATATATATATATATATATATATATATATAATATATATATATATATATATATAATAATAGATAAAAATATATATTTGGGATAGCAGTCTTCAGGTTGAAATAAGTGTACTCTTTTCTTTGTATCTCAAGCTTTCGAGAATTATATTTATCTCTTCATCAGGAGCAACTAGAATATTGAAAGTGAGAAAATGTCAAATATACATAGATATGTGGTAACTTACGAATTGAGGTTGTATCAAAAAGATGCTGAAATTTACTGAAAATTCATATAAAAGATACTCAAAATGAAAACAAACGCATAACATGTAGGGATGGAGTATCAAAAATGATCTAGACAAGGTTATAGTTGAATCCGAAAACAAAGAATGACACTTATAGGTTAACGTTCCATCATAGAAAAATCGCGAATTACGCGATGTCTCCATCATTCACAGAACTACTACACATCGCCAGTACCAACCCACACACACATCCACAAACACAACAAATCAAACCGAGTGACATGTTTAACTACTGACACTGACAGTATTCAGACTGGGACAACTGTTATGTCTTTTGGCATCGTAGTCAATTAAGTAGGAAAATATCGAAAATATCGAACGAGTAGGAAAACTCGAATATTCTCTTTATCCAATATTTTCACTGAATTGTAATCAGGGACATACACAAGCTCACAATCACAGCAGGGAATCTCATAAACTACTTGACTTTGATTGAGGATAGGTGTGTTGTCCTTCAATCTTGAAAAAAGTTTTCCGACCTTTTTTACGTTCCTTGTAGCAATTCTAATGCGATCCATTGGTAATACTGAGGTTATTCTGGATGTTAAATTATTGATATAGGGTAATGTAACGTAACTAAATCGATCTGTGGAAAGTCCGTCATCCCTTACATGGTTAGTGTCTACATCACGATCCGGTGTGTTGAAGAGGAGCTTTTTTAGCAAAGGGTCAGGGTATCCGTTTCCCTTCAAGATGTTATATAATGTCCTCATATTGTCATCTCTGAATCTGATATCCGAAAGTTTATTTATTCTTGTTTTTAAATTTAAAATTAAGTTGATTTTTACCCTGAATGGGTGGTATGACAAGTAATGAATATATCTGGAAGAGGCCATGGGTTTTCTATAAATATCAGTGAATACAGTCTGGCCCTCTCTTATGACTTTCATGTCCATGAATGGGACAGAACAGTCGGTTTCCTCTTCCATTGTAAGAGGAAATCTTCCATTCCATCTTCCATTCTTCTGTGATTGTGAGCTTGTGTATGTGGGCCAAACAACAACAACCCTATCACAGAGGATCACTTTACATAGGAGTAATATTAGGACAAGCAAGCAAAATTGTGCTCTGACTAAGCATTGTCTGGACAACGGACATCACCCTGATTACAATTCAGTGAAAATATTGGATAAAGAGAATAATACCAAGAGAAGACTGTTTCTGGAGATGGTGCGGATATACCAGAATAAGAACAGCATGAACTCTCGTAGAGACATTGACGGTCTGAGTTCGATATTTTCCTACTTAATTGACTACGATGCCAAAAGACATAACAGTTGTCCCAGTCTGAATACTGTCAGTGTCAGTAGTTAAACATGTCACTCGGTTTGATTTGTTGTGTTTGTGGATGTGTGAGTGGGTTGGTACTGGCGATGTGTAGTAGTTCTGTGAATGATGGAGACATCGCGTAATTCGCGATTTTTCTATGATGGAACGTTAACCTATAAGTGTCATTCTTTGTTTTCGGATTCAACTATAACCTTGTCTAGATCATTTTTGATACTCCATCCCTACATGTTATGCGTTTGTTTTCATTTTGAGTATCTTTTATATGAATTTTCAGTAAATTTCAGCATCTTTTTGATACAACCTCAATTCGTAAGTTACCACATATCTATGTATATTTGACATTTTCTCACTTTCAATATTCTAGTTGCTCCTGATGAAGAGATAAATATAATTCTCGAAAGCTTGAGATACAAAGAAAAGAGTACACTTATTTCAACCTGAAGACTGCTATCCCAAATATATATTTTCTATTATTATATTATCAAACCAGTCAAAATATATTTGTTATTTGTATATATATATATATATATATATATATATATATATATATATATATATATATATATATATATATATATATATATATATATATATATATATATATATATATATATATATATATATATATATATATATATATATATATATATATATATATATATATATATATATATATATATATATATATATATATATATATATATATATATATATATAATAAGTAATTAATTTCAAATATCGTTTTATACAATCATATAGATATGTACAAAAGTAAAATTGAAACATGTCAAATATAAACATTAACCAAACACAGCAGGCAAGGAATTCCCCCACTGTATAGGACTCACATTGCAAAATGAAGTCATGAATCCTTCTCTTGAAAACGTTATGGTCCATGATCAAAACGCAATGGCAAGCGGCAATATAATTTTATAGCCATATATTCAGTACTCTTCTCGCGAAGTGCCGTCGAGTGAGTCGGGAAGAGATAAGGAAAAATTCTTCTGGTTTTATTGAAATTTTTGAAACTTGTGAAAATAGTTTATATATATATATATATATATATATATATATATATATATATATATATATATATACCATATAACGTTAAAATTTTGGAATTTTTATAAGAGCCACGACATGATTGTCTGAACCCAAGCTTTAAGATCGTTCTTACTACACTCTTCTGACACACAAAAACACTTTCTGCGAGAGACGAGTTCCCCCAAAAAATTATACCATAGGACAATAAGGACTGATAAAAACAAAAATACAGCATGTTGAGAACCTTGAAGGTGTCTTTATTCTTAAGCATGTACAACATGAACGATACACCATTCAGCTTCTTTTTCAGAGTATTTATGTGAACATCCCATCTAAGGTGCCTATCCAAACACACACCTAATAACTTCACCGTCTCACTTACACATATCTCGTGGTCACAGTCACCTATCATAAACAAGCTCGAAACTGACCTTGATGTGCTAAAAACAACACATTCCGTTTTTTGAAAATTTACTATTAGACCTCTCTCCCGACACCACCCATTAATTCCGCTTAGGACCACTGACGATGCGTCCAAAACTGAAGGAATACTCGAAGCCGTTACAAGAAAAGTAGTGTCATCAGCGTACATAACAGGTCTATATATCTCTTCCGAAAATGCTCCGGATAATGAATTAATATAAATGACAAACAGTAATGGGCCCAGGATACTGCCCTGCGAGACTCCACTATTCAGAATTTTATCCTCGGAAAAGTAAGACCTGCCACCCACCTGTATATGTACTCTTTGTTTTCTATTAGAAAGATAACTACTAATTAGCTTTAGTTGGTTGTCTCTAATTCCATACACTTCAAGCCACATCAACAATACCTCATGTCGTACAAGATCAAAGGCTTTAGAAAGATGGAAAAAAAGTCCAACAGGTACTTCACCTCTTTCCAGAGCAGCAATCACAACAGTGGTCAATTCATAGATTGCCGTTTCAGTGCTTCTGTTTTTCACAAAACCATGTTGATTATCAATGATAGCTTTGAACTTTCCGAAGAAGTGGATCATTCTTTTTGCAAGAATTTTCTCGTAAATATTTGAAAACGTTGTCAACAGGCTTATTGGTCGGTAATTATTAATATCTTCTTTATCTCCCTTCTTATATAGAGGCCTCACTAGAGCAATTTTCAAAAGCTCAGGAAAGATTCCCTCCGTAAATGAGCAATAGATCAAGTAAGCAAGAGGACGGGCGATGAACCCGATAGATGCCTTAATTATTTTAGTAGGAATCTCGTCATACCCACAGAAACTTTTATTTTTTAGCGATTTTACGACCTCAATGGTTTATTGATCAGTAATATTAAAGATGAAGAAGGATTTCTCCAATCTGAGAGTACCAGGGACTAGTACAGCAGTCCCGGATGCATTTACACCAATCGATGAAGCAACCCCTGTAAAGAAGTCATTATACTCATTAGCTAGTACCTCGGGCTCACCGGTCTTCAAAGGAGCTCCACATAACCTGGGGTTCTTACCCGTCAGAGAATTAATGGCCCGCCATGCAGCTTTTGATTTATCATCAGCTGCCAGGATACTGCCACTGAACATTTGTGTTTTAGCCCTAGACACTGCCAAATCATATTGCCTCTACATGTTTCTGTACTCATTCTTAAATTCGGAGTTGCATGATGCCATCATCACAAGCAGTATATCAGGATTGTTCTTTAATGATTGAAGATCTGGTGTCAGCCTAAAGTTTTGCTTGAACTTTCTCTTGCTGCACTCCACTTTGGGAAAACATTAATCGAAAATACTCTTATAGATATTAAAAAACTTATCCCAGGCTTGATTAGGATCACAAGGTACAGTGTAAATGACGGCCCAATCGACATTTCCAAGCTTCGAGAGAAATTTGGTCGTAGAACTATCACTAAATTTGCGTTTAAAAATGTTTTCCTTTATATGACATGAGTTTATCTTTAGATCAGTTCTGAATCTAAGAGCGGAATGATCGGATATATGATTCTCCATGACAACTACTGTTCCAGCGAGATTGGTAAGCACATTATCCAAGCAGGCCGAGCCAGCACGTGTAGGTTCTTTGTTTGTGACGTTTACATTATGCTACTCCATGAGCGAAAGGAAATCTTTTGCCGTTCTATCCATCAAGAGTATATTTATGTTGAAATCCCCCGTAATAATGAAATAGGCTCTCTCATTCAACAGCACCCCCAACAATCGTCTGAGCCTTTCAAGAAAAAGGTTCACATTTCCTTGGGGTAGAGAGTTAGATCTATAAATACATTCAATATTAAGACTAATATCATTAAAAATAACATTGACAGCAGAGCATTCAATCATATTTACAAGACTTAAAGATTTAATATTGGCTTTTTCTGAAAATATAATACCCTCTCTACAGTATGTTGCAGAACCTCCATGTCTGCCACGCTGACGACAGAAACTAGAGGCTAGCACGTAGCCCTCCAAGCAACATTTGGTTATTTCCTCTTCAGACCTCCAATGCTCCGTGATAGCAACCAAGTCTGCATTATTATCATTTATGCACAATTGAAGATTGATCAACGCTGTTGACAAAGATTGTACATTTTGTTGAATAAGACACAATTCTTTCCGTTCGTGGGATTGTTCCGTGGGTAGATATGTTATTTTGCTTTTTGAGGGTTCAAAACGCTTCAAATTTTTTCATAATATTTTAAACAAAAATTTTTGCAGTATCCTGACCATATATAGTTATAATTATTATCTTTATAGAAGGTTCTCCTGATACAATTATATGGGTGAAACAATAGTATTCTAATTTTAAAATCTACATCGACAATTTTGTTGCATAAACAAAGATAATACATTATCTCGCAAAGACCGTAGCTTATGGTGAATATGAAGAATGTATATTTATATTCTGCAATATTCATACATACACACATATCAAGCTATCTATTTCAACAATTAGAGAAAAAACTTATCAATTTAAATAGTTGATAACAAAATTGTAGAGCGAATAACAATATGATAAGAATGTGTAAAAATATTACATTTTGTTCACATAGACTGTTCGCCGACTTTAAACAGGCCAAGAAGAGCGTAGTCCGGCAGTGTTGCCAAAATCGAATCGGTGGTCTACTCTCCTATTCGGTTGATCACAAAGTTTGAAGCATTATTTCAACTCTTTTTGTATATTCCCAACGGATAAAAATATTATTGGAATTAAAAATATTATGAGCACATATTCCTTTTATCTTCTTTATATGATTAAAATAATATAAACGTTTCACGATATATTTCTTGAAATTGATTTATATAAAAAATAAACTTTTTCATATCAAAAAAAGCCTGTTATTGCTAAAAACTTTCAAAATAATCTATATAAATATATATATATATATATATAATATTTATATTTGAAGAGAGAAAGGATATCTTTGTATCTTATCAACAAATTTTCTATTTGAGACCACCTATCCAATTCGAAGTCGATAGGTAAAATCCAACTTAAATCAGTGTACAACAACTTTTTTCCATTCAAACGTTCTGTTACTAACATGTTTTCATTCACTGTAATTTGGTTACTTATGGTAATAATTTTTTCGCTTGAATTAAGAAGGTGAAAATGAATTTTGTTGTAAACTGAACTCATTTTAACATTCCAACAATCAATAATATTTATTTTACTGGAGTGATGAAAAATTAAATCTTGAAAATTGACAATTAAATTGGACTGTTCGAAAATGTTAATCAAATAATCATTGCGAGCTAAATAATTTCTCCGCCTTTCCTCTGGGCATTTCTTAGGTAAGGGTGCATTTTTTTTACAAAAGATGCGGTAAATTTGGAAAAATAGAAGGAACCCCGTGATGCACTAATCTTGTTTTTTTAAGTATGCTTACAATCCCACCAGTTGAAACAAATTTCTCTTCCCAGATGAAAACAGTTTCAGAAAAGTTTCCGTCATTTTAAGAGAATAAACTTATTTAAAACTTACCTATTCCAAGCTTGAAACTTAGTGAATCTCCTATGGAACACCTACCCTCTACACTATATTTTACAAAAAATTATTTGTAAGTAATCCTTACTCTAAACACAACACAAATTTGATTTCGATTCGATGAAATCGGCACACACAAAACACTTAAAACCTTAAAATATTTAACTTCAAACTGCGAAAGTCTTAAACAACACAAAATTTTGATTATCGCTATAATTTTTTACTTTATTTTTACTTTGTTTTTTTATAGTTTTATGTTGAGATTTCAACAAATTATCAACAACACATCTATTACACTATACACAATTGAAAAATATAGAATTCAAACTAAAGTTCAAATTATTTAACTTCAAACTGCTCAAATTTAACTCAAAAATTGAGAAGTGTCCTATTTGCATTGGTATACAATTAAGACTAACGGCGGGGTTGTAAAATTCCCTAGACCACCAGCGCAAAAGTGCGAAAATACTCATTTCATGACCTGTTTAAAGTCGGCTGCGCCGTAGTTCTAAATTCAAATGGCAATTCATTATAAATTATTGGTGCCAAATAAGAGTAGCTACGAAGGCATGGATTTACTGTATTGCGGAATTGATAAAAAGTTCCTGCAATATCTGATATTCACGTTATGTTCAATAAAGTAGCAACTGTCACTCTTTTTTTCGTGAAGTTTAGCAGCGCGTGAACAAACATCTGGCTTTTATCCAGTATGTCAGTTTTATTGTAAAGCAAGTCAGTAGGATATCTGATTTTTTATGAAGTATTTTCAGGAGCCATTTTTGCTGAATTTTGAACTATTTATTACTGCATCATAGCAACCACGCCATGCAACAAAACCATATCTTATCAGCGACTCCGCCAGAGCTTTGTAAAATATTGTTAGATATGTTTGGATATTAATCCTCTAAGCTTCACAATTAAGCTTCTGACGTGGGAGTCCCATTTAAGGTACGAATCCAGAATGATTCTTAAGTATATACATGCGACATGGAAGGAAAGGTACATGTATTTTCTGAAATTTTAATTATCAGTGGTTCACTGTGTGGAAGCAAGTGCTTATCCGCAGTAATAGAAATACATAACTGTATTTCGTCGTATCCATATTTATAGTTGAGAGGTGATGTTTTAACAAATTATAGACATTCACCAAATCAGATTCAGCGTTGGCTTTGATATTGATCCAGTTTGCATCTGAGTAAATTATCACAGTATCGTCTGCAAAACTGTTTATTTTACTTTCACTCTTCAAACAACAAAGTTTATTCAGATAGATTGTAAATATAATTGGACCCAATATTGTTCCCTGAGGTACCCCATTCAACCATCCTTATATTACTGAACGTATTGTTTACCTTCACTGTTTGGTTACGATTAGATAAGTAGCTTTTAAATAATCCCAGATGGACACCATTAATTCCAATCTCCTCTAGATGGCTCAAAAGTGTTGTATGTTCAACAGAGTCGAACGCTTTTGCTAAATCTATTAATAGACGCAAGGCAACGTCGCAATTGTTGAAAGATTTATAAATATGCGCCGTTATTCAATAACAGCGTCTACAGTGAACTTATTTTCTTGAAAGCCCAATTGCATGTCAGAAATAATCTTATTAACTTTCAGAAAAGTTTATAGTCTAATTTTTATAACATTTTCAACAATTTTTGATAGAATGGGAAGTATGGACACTGGTCTGTAGTCTGCGATAGACAGCTCCCTGAGAGTTTTATTGGAAATATTTGGATATTTCGATTAATATATCTCAATATTTACTAGTATGAATGATTCGTGAATATATCTACTTACCAAAGACGTTTTATTTTTAATCTGTTAAATTATAAAATATAAAATCATTATATCCTTGAGCGACGAAATTTTATCTTCCGCTCAAATTGATGTTCTGAAATAGTATTCTACATTTCGTTGAAACATCAAGTTAAAAATTTGAAATACTCAAATTTCTCTCAAAACTTGATCAAATATTTTATATATATTCATATCTATATTTTATTTGCCAAACTCTCGTTGCCTAATTAAATGACCTAAAACAACAGTACTTTTAAATCATTATTAACTCAAGAATTAGAAAGAAGTAATATTGTTCTTCAAATTTGAATTATATTTTGGTCTTATTGGCAGAGTTAGTTCTCACTACAATTCAGGGTTTAAACTTAGATGATTGTCCAAAATAAGCTAAGCAAAATAGCCATAAATGTCATAATTTAAGCTGATGATTAGACTGCACTAATAACAGATCTGATGAATTTCAAAGTACCTACATTATAACAAAATCAGCATAGATAAGGAATACACAATTAACATAGCTAAGACAAAATTCATGATTCTTGGCACATAACAACATAATTATTATTATTGTTGTTCAAAGAGAATACTATATCTCTATCGGAGCTATATAGATTCAGATGTTTGGACCAACAGTTTAACTGCGATTTCAAATAGCCCAAGAACACTGTGGGAATAGCGGGTTCGTTCGGAAACGCAACCTATAACGAAAGCGTTAGAGGGTCACAATGTTGTTCGACTACTGAGCTACTAAATAACAGGTTTGCAGAATGTTTAAGAATTTAATTTTCCATTAGCACACTTTTTTGTACCTTTTTTTTTAATTTTTAAAATGTAATCATGACATTGCGAATCGTACTACCCACAGAACATAGTAGTTAATGTATGTTCTGTGGTACGAAATTAGTATTGCTGATAAATTCAATCGGGTGTCAAACCCAAAACAAACCGAAATGACATTAGGTTCTACTCTTTGTTTTGTTCTGTTCTCTGTGATAAGGAAGTATATCGTATTCCGTACCCGTTATTTGCAAATACGAGTTAATACAAGTTTAAGTTTTGTTTTTGTGAATTTTATGATTTGAAATGAACTTGAAGTAGTATTTGATTTTAACAACAGTAAAATAAAATCCTATAATCAAACATTCTCTAATATTTGAATATGATTTAGTTTAATAACTAATCGAAAACATGACCATTTACCTCTATAAACAGATCCTAAGAGATGATTTATACTTGGAAAGAGTTACGAATATTATAGACTTTGATGAAGTGATTGATCATTTGATATCTAAAAATATTATTAATGAAAAGGAGTATTTAAAAATTTGGAGGGATGCCAATACTACGAATAAGCTATTTAAAATACTAAACACTAAAAGAGATAGTGTTATTCAGGATTGCTTTAATGTTTTTAAAGCACTATATGGGGATGGCTTTGATGTTGTCCTAAAAAATATCAGAAAAGATATTTTAGATTATATTCATCTCAATGGAGGCTTCCCAAAAATAAATAGCTATATTCCTAGAATTCAAGAGGAAACAAAAATAAAGGAAAAATTTGATTGTATCAGATGGAATAATAGCTTAGTAGTATATGGAAGAGTAGGAGAAGGAAAGTCGTATCTAGTCAGTCAATGTTTAAATGATGAAGAATTAATTTGGAAATACTTCCAAAATCGATTATTTTGGATAAATGTGGGTGAATGTGAGAATGATAGTAATATTTTGCAGCCTTTAACTAGACTTTTACAAATGGTAGCACCAAAAAAAAAAAAAATGTATGATTTAGATAAGCTAATTATTGAATTACAAGACCAATTCAAATCTAAGAAGAATATGCAATCTTTGGTTATTCTTGATAATGCAAGATCTTTAGAAGTTATTGAACATTTCCAGAAAATTAATTGCAAGTTGATAATAATTACACATTTTAAAACTGTGCATAATGCTGAATTTGTTGAGATAAGTTCAGGGTTCACTTTGAATGAAACAATTAGTTTATTTGCTCAGTATCTGAAAATTGATATTGAATATTTGAATAAACATTTTTTAGATGATATAAAAGATATTCATGAGTTATGTAAAGGCCATCCTTCAACTTTGACACTTTTGGGAGTTATATTAAGTTATAAAAAAGAATCTGCATTGGATTCTAAAGACCTTTGGAATGATATAAAGGGAAAAATTGATAAGGGAGAAATGGATGATCTCACTGATGATGATGCAGGTATCATCCGAAGAAATTTTTGTGAAGCATTGAGAATGTGTATAGATACTATAAAAACTGCTGAAATGAAAGAATTGTATTATCAATTTGCAGTGTTTCCTAAAGATACTAATATTTCAACTGAAGTTTTAGAGGTGTTTTGGGGAAAGAAACCTAAAGAAGTCTGGGATATTATGCAGCATTTTGAAAACAGGTCTCTCATTAACTCATTTTATAATATTAACAAGAAAGTTTATATATATGGAATTCATGATCTCTTTTTAGTCTACCTTAAAAATGAAACAAGAGCTTTAAAAAAGAAATTTCACCAAAAACTTATTGCATCTTATGAAGATCGGTATGAATTGCATAAGTTGCCAGATGATAACTATATTCTACTGTTTCTAGGATATCACTTAAAGCAAGCAGATATGATCGATAAATTTGAAAATTTCCTTGATTTGCGTTTCATTGAACATAAAATAAGAATAGTAGGTGTAAACAATATGGAACAAGATCTTAAGCTATATGGTGAAGAAATTGTTAGTGGAAATCCAAAACGCAAAGAAAAACTAGATATGTGCTTAGAATTCATTAAGGATAACAAAAATGAACTCCAGCAGTTACAAAAAACAGATATTATACAGTTAGCCCTTCCAACTCTGAAAGATGAAGCACAAACTCTGATGGTCAAAAATCAAGCGAATTCCATTAACAAATTATACTTTACTAGGAAACTTTCTGCAGGTAGATTGAAAAGCTCGCAAGAAATATTCATGAAAGACGTTACTGCTATGGAGTTTTGCACTGATAATAATGTTTCCAAAATTTTAATTGGTCTAAATGATGGAAATATAATCTTATATTGTTCACAAACAAATAAGACATTTGACATGTTCCAGGGCCATACAGAATCTGTGTTTGAATTTAAAGTAGAACGGGATAATTCTTGTTTTATGTCTATTTCAAAAGATGGTACTGTGAAATTGTGGCAATTTTTTTCCCAACGATTGAGTTTTGATGGAATTGATGATTTACCAACATCCCCTAAGTGCGTTCAAAATGAATACTTTCATGCATTTGGTTCTGGAAGAAGAAATAATTTTAAGGATTTCACTTACTGGAATGATGATGATTATTTGGTATCTGCAAACTTTTCTAATAATTATTCTGAATCAAAAATGATCTGCACTGGAACTAATAATGGTAGTATTATTCTATGGGATGCTCATGCAAGGGAAAAATTGTTTATCACTATAGAGACAGGTTTTCCAGCTAAAAATACATATTTTTCATGTGATGATTCACAAATTTTGTTCATAAAGCAAGACAAGATACAATTTTATAAATTAGAAAATGCATCCAATCAATTAAATTATTTAAATTCTATCAATAATTCAGAAGATGTAATTAAGCTCTTTGTTCCTAATGAAAACACTCTGATTGCTGTTGGAGTTAAATATGTTATGATGTATAAATTTCCTTTTGAAGATGATTCGAGTGGCCAAAAAGTCTATGAGAGTACAGATAATATCGCATGTTCTTCCATTGCAAAAGGTGAATATTTTGCCATTGGTATCAAAGAGAATGTATTTTTATTTTCAGTTTCAACTGGAATGTTGATTGAAACATTTGAACATAATAAAGTAGTAACTTCCATTTCTATGGATATAACAAGAGATGATGATAATACAACAACCATGATTTTGATGAATTTCAATGATAGTATACATCAATGTAATATTATGATGCAGCATTCTGGACAACCTAGAAATAAACAAGATTTGGTTACCTCTTTTTGGAAAAATAAAAATTTGCCAATGTTGGCATTGGTTCTGAATGATAACATTTTAAAGATAAAACATGAATTCAATATTATTAATGAGGTTACTATACCTCATCGGATAACTTTTATAACATTCTCATTGTGTGGGAACAATATAATATATTCTTTGGAAAATGGAAATGTCATTGAATACCAGTATAAAAGACAAGGAAGTTATAAAACACTAATGATTTTAAATTGTGCTATTAAATATTTGCAGTGCCTCAAACTTGAGAGTGATGAGGAAAACAGCCTGTTCGAAAGGTGTTATAATAGTTCAGATTCTGAAAACGGGGCAGTTGTTGCTATTACTGATGGTTATCCTAATATTCATATTCTTCTTGGTAATGGACAACTGAATCATTTCTTATGGGATTTTCCAATTTTTAAAGTATTTCCTATGCCTTTTCAACAATTGTTATGTATTGACAAATATGCAAGTGCTTTCATAATTGATGTATTGAAAAGTAATAAGGATATACAAGTGATTAGCTATGCTGCATATCAAAAAGAAGTAAGTGCTGCAGCTTTTTGTAGCAATACTGATACAATTGCAATTACGTTCATAAATGAAAATTCTAAAAAAAATCATGTAGAATTGATAAATATAAGAAATAAAACATCAGAATTGCTGAATTTACAATTTGCTCCAAAATGTTGTACTTTCTCTTACTTGGGAGGTTTACTTGCTGTGGGAAGCGATGATGGTAAAATAATGGTTTGCAACTTACAAAACAAATATAAATGTGAAGTTCTTAATAATACTGGTCTAAGTATTAAGTTTGTTCAATTTGCACAAACTGAATTACCAATCCTGGTAGCTGTTGGGAGAGAGATTTCCTGGTGGAATTTATCCAGCTTTGAAGATGACCACAACAATGGGAACTGTGGACCAGACAATACTGATTTTGATCTTTGTTTTTGGAAAAATAAAACTATTCATAATGAAATCCCATATTTGTTGCAGATAGTGGGATTATACAGTAATGCAGTTCATTTTTCAGTATCAAAAAATTTTGAAACTTTTCTTGTTGTTGATGATGAAAGTAGAATATATGTGTTGAATGTATTAAAAATGTCCAATGAGAATTCAGAAAGTTCATATTTTTCTATTAGTAAGTATAAATAGTGATATATACATGTTGAAGTTGTGCAAAGAAAGGTGTTTCCTTAAGTCATGACCTGATATTCTCATTTTTTGCTGATGTATATTTTTATTATGATGATCTCTTTTAATGTCTTGATTTATTGTGGTTTTAGTCAAGTATATTAATCCATTTGAACTATACTGTTAAGACACTGTCAAGAACTTCACAATGATGTTCAAATGTGCCAAGTATGATGAATGTTAGCTAATATTTCAATAGTTGAAATGCAGTTGTTATGAACAATTACATAGTTGCCAAAAATTATAAGTGAACATTTAAGTATTCTTATGAATTGTCAAATTGAATTATTTTAGATTTATATTCTAAGTATGTTTGGAAGTACTATTTTGACACCTTTTGCATACAAATGATTTTGTTTCATATAAATGTTGAAATAATTTTCGAACAAATTTTTGATATTTTAATTTATTGTAATTTTTTAGTATTAAGTCTTGGTGCTGACCATTAGATAGCATTTATATTTAATATACCTATGTTTTAGTTAATATTTTTATAACCTTTTTAATTTTATATTCTCATTGTGGTAGACAATTTTTATAATTAATCTAATAGACATTTGATTTATTTATTGCTTGAATGTTCCAAAATGTAACACAATTTTGTTTAAAAATATTTCTGAACGAGTCCATATATTTCTAAAACTAATATCAAGACCTTGTTAATCAGTTGAATTAATTTGTAAGGAACTTTATATATTTATAATTAATAACATTAAAGTTATGCGATTTATATTTCAATCTGTATGTGTGATTTTATTGCAAAATTTTTTTGTATATTTAACTAAATAAATTGTATAGGCAGGTAATTATCTTGTCACATTTCAGTATTGTTGAAAATTGATAAATAAATTTTTTTTGAAAAACGATTTTAAATTGCTAGACTAGCCAAACGGTATAGTAACCTTATATGTTCGGACTTGGCATTAAACAGTAGGTCCAATTGGAGCTATAAGGACTTAACC
The DNA here is from genome assembly GCA_030704895.1 of Henosepilachna vigintioctopunctata. Classification (NCBI taxonomy): domain Eukaryota; kingdom Metazoa; phylum Arthropoda; class Insecta; order Coleoptera; family Coccinellidae; genus Henosepilachna; species Henosepilachna vigintioctopunctata. The sequence continues at coordinate 883,107 of JARQZJ010000104.1, read as the reverse complement.
TCTGACTTCCGCTTTTTCAATAAAATAACTATAAATCTATTCAAACATAAGAGGTGCCTTCAGGATTAATTGAAAGAATATTACTGAATTGTGTATATATAATTAGGAAATTAAGGTTTTGTATTACATCACCACACATATGTACACTAGTTTCCATAAAATATAATACAAATATTTACATCACACTCTTGTTCTGCTTGAATCACCGGCTAATTTATCTAAAATCTGTAAAAGTATTCTTTACTTTTTGTAGCGCTTAAACACATAAATACATACCATACTTAAACCTGGAAGATTGAGAAATGTACCCAGTATAGGTACCCTCCTTAAAAAGTTGACGACAACTGGAAAGAAGCCACTAAAACAAAAGTTTAATTTTTTTCACTTGTTAATTTTAGTTGTTAATTCAGGATGAACCAACCTAAACAATAGGAAGAATCCGTATATCTCTAGAATCATTCCAACAAAAGCCCATCGCAACATAATCAAAGTTATTCCACCAAAAAATGAAATTGCTGCTTTAATCTTATGACGCTGAAAAAAAAATCTAAAGGTTCGTTGGGGTCCAATAACACAAGTTAATCCTGCTATGAAGAGGAGCTAAAAAAAAACTGTGATTAGATAACAAAGCTGTATATAAAAGAAAGTATACAGATGAAAACACTCACATTTCCTAAAGCCAAGAGACTTCTATCAAAAAATAAGAGAATTCCAACAAAAATGAATGAAATTCCAAAGCCTGCTAGTCCCACACCAAACTCTGCAAAAATAATTGATCTTAAATTATCAATTTGATATGTTTTTATAAAAACCTTACTCTGAGCGTCGGAGATTTCAAACATAGTGAGATTTTTTTACAGAAATCTCCACGTCACTCTACTTTGGAAATCGTCTGAAAATGTAGGAATTTACCACGAATTTTCGCACTTTTGATTTCGAAAGTACTTACTCAAAATTTTAATAAATAATTTTTTTTAAATTCTTCATTAAGTAAACTTATTTTCTAATTTTTGATTTTATAGTTTGTTTATAAAATACACATTTCATTGGGCTGAACCTACTCTTTTTATTTAAACGGTGGACTATAATAATTTTTAATGTGGCCAGTCAACTTAATCTCCAATTTACTCCTTTGAAAAACGTTTTACATTTTCATCTAAATGGTTATATTCATCAATATATTGAGTATCTCTTTAGATACTCAAAACTTTGTACTTTATATAGCATTGATTTTAATAATATAGTCAACACTAATTAAGTCTTTGTATTTGTAATATTCTATATTATAATTAATAATAAGTAATACTAGTCAGTCACATTTTAAAACGGCACTCATTGTTCTGTTTTGAAGCGGTTGTGATATTTTCAAGTCACTTTCTTGGCAGAAATACTGTTCCAGCATAATATGAATGTGCTAATATCGTACATATGATAGATATATATACGGGGAATTTCTTTAAATTTAGTTACTAATTCTATTCAGCAGCCCAATTGTAACCATCTTTTCACATATGCGAAATGAAACATTTTCACATGAAAATGTTTTCGTCAAATAAAAGTTTCTGGCAGATCACTATTTCGAAGCATTTCTATTATTGAAATATTCATAATTTTTGCAGTCAATATATGAGATAATTCATCCTATCTTAGTTTTATCCAAACATTTTTTACTTTGATTTAATTCGCATTTAATTTTAATATATTTATTTTTTACAACTATACAACCATATTTTCTAATTCTTCATTAATGCTGTTGTATGAAGTTCCAATTCTTTATTTAAATAAAATATTCATATAAAATTATAATAATCTATAGGCAACAAATGAGAGTATTTCTAACACATTTCTTTGAGGATTCTCTACAGATATCTCTTTGTTTTGTGTATATTTTGCTCACATTTTACGTCTGTTATATATTTTTGAGAAATTCCCCATCCATTTCAAAACATTACCCGCTAACCCTGTATTATTCAATTTTTTAATGAATATCTCTCGTGCAAGTGTTTCAAACGCTCATTTTAAATCAGAAATACATACATTGTTTAATTATTATATGTTTTATCTTTGCATTCACTTATAAAATATTGAAATGCTGTCTCAGTTATAATTTTGCGCGAATATTAAGTCCTTACCCTACTTGCATAAAACGTTATTGTCTGCTACTTATTCGATAAGTTGTTTGTTTACAATTTTTATTATGTTTTCTAATATTTTTGCCTCTGAGGATTGAATACTGATAAGTCTAAATTCTTCAGCTATCCTAGTCTTATTGATTCAGTAATGTCTGTTTCTAGAGGAATGTTTAGTAGATGAATTTAATTTGTACATTGTGAACATTTTGAATTCTTTTTTTTTCCATCAAATAATTATTTCATTAAGTTCTTGTTTGGTCAGAAATTTAATACTTTCTAAATTCTTTATATAAATTGGTATCTATTCTCTCATTTACTATTTATGTGCTAAAATTTGTCATGGTGTACCAGTGCCATGGGACAAATCCCCTTCGACACAGTACCATGCTTATTTGACCAACGAACATTTTTATTTTTAGCCAACGACGCTCTTCTCTGATTGAGAGGCCAGCAACTGTTGTACTCGTATTGCGTGAAAATGTCCTATAATCCAGTTTAAACTGCAATGTTGTCCTGTCGTCCTAAAATGCAGATTTAACTCTTATAACTAAAATGAATGTAAGCTTCGATCCATATGAAAAACTTCAATCGATGACGCACACTATAAATCAATATTCAATCTATAACTGTTCAACTATTCAATCTATAACTGCGTCTAATACTCCGGACAATGAACTTGAGGTTAGTGAAATATAACAAAGATGATACCTCAAATGAGCATCTGAGAATAAATTGATAACTCCAAACCTATTGAAGTCTTATACACCAATGAACCCAAGGTAATAAAGTTGTGGACATTAGTAGCCCGCCTGAATCGAATGTATCCAAAATATTTATAGCTCTCAGTCTCTTGTACAAGGCATTACACGAAAGACACCAAAAGCTTCATAGCAGACTTTTCTCTGGATTCCGTCATATGTCGATATTTTTCGAAACGAACTGGCAGATAGAGCTGCAAAAGAGGCATCATAATATTCAGCACACCAACAGAAAACATATAATTCTGTTAAGATTTGAAACGTTTTTTGCAAGTACATAAATTAATATCTGTGGGAAAAATATTGGAATAAAAATCATTCAAAATTACATGATCTGTCACTCCATTTAGTCATTCTACATACCTCCACCGGCTAGGAGAGATAAATTATTTTTAGGAAGACACAAGAAATATAACACACAAAGAAGCCACACAAATATGACACACAAGTGCCTTTCAAATTTCGAACCATCACCTTGCTGCAATGATTCTGACAGAGCCCTCCTAACTGTAAAGGTTACTGCTTACTAAATATAATCACTACGTGATACAAAGAAGATAATTCTGACTCGCAAACAACATGACATAAATTCACCGGACCAAAGTCATGAAATTCTTCGATATTTACGGCATATTGATTTGAGTACTCTAATTGGAATTAATATAAATTGTTTTCATTTTCGTTGGATACAAATCTGTAACTAACGAATTCAAAAGAAATGGAAATAAATCGATTACGCCCCATCACTCATTCAGAAGCACTTCTTTATATCTGTTCCTAAATGCACCTACTGATAAGGTTTTCATATGGCACGGAATAAACTTATAAAGCAAATAAATATTATATGCAAATCCCCTGTTGAAAATTAGAATTATAAGAAGGTTTTTAAAGCTTTCTAAGAGTTGTTGAACAATTTGGACGTAATTCTGGGCTCGTATATTTCTAAGAAAGTCCTTGACTATACTTTTGAATGCCAAGCAAGCATTCTTTTCAAGTTCGGTCATTGTTTCAATGAAACGTTCATCTTTAATAAGTTGCTGAATCTGTGGTCCATCAAAGAGACCAGCCTTTATCTACTCATATGACAAGCTAGGAAATGCCGAAATGATATAGCTTAAAGTGTCTCCTTCAGTTGACAAAGCTGGTTATGCTGATTAAATCCTTTACGAACAGAATCATCGTCAACTATAAAATATTTGTGGCTGGGGACATTTCGATCGTGGCCCAACTCATCTTCTTCTATTTCTAAAAAGGTTCATTCTTGAAAAACTGGCACTGGAATTTCAGCTGAATGCAACACAGGGCGTATAGCTGACGGTAAACTATGATAATCTATTTTATATTTGTTTTTTTGTTATATCCTGCAGTTTTTACTATACAAAAGTAATAATCATTGGAGTGATCTTTGGGTTCTCGCCAAATCATTGGTATACCAAACGGAAGTTTACCACGTGTTCCTTTTGTCCACATTCTCAGACACTCCACACACTGCTTGCAGACTTTGTGAGGGACCCATGGTTTATCTTCGTCGCCAATTTTTACTTTAGAATAAGCAAAATAGGCTTGCCTGCCAAAAGTACTGATGTTTGTCCGTTGACTGGGAATTTTAAAACTGTCACATTATAGCAAAACAAATCGGGGCTGTTTAAGCACTTACGAAGCGAACTACCAGCGGCAGACATAAAAAAATTTTCATTTTGTAAATAAATAAGAACGAAATACAGCTGATCTTGTGTAAATATAAAGTCTTGCACTACAGGTCGGAAACTGGCTTTAAAGTACACCTGTTTACTACAGTGTCTCATATGTAACCGCCCAAATTAGTTTAGCATATACGAATCTAAACCTTTTGCGCCGCGTCATCACCCCCTCTAGTCGTTACAGGAAAAAGTTCCGCCGACAGGAGTCCATTAGGGATTTCTGTAATTCACGTTCAGTTCTGCGAATCGTAATAGTATGCGCAACAACTGTAGAAAAAAAACTTGACGTGATAGCAAAAAACTGATTGAAGTTTTAGAATCAGCATGTCAATTTACCTCTAAAACAACCTAAAAACGAAGTCAACAGAAATTATGTTACAAATTGTTCCCTAGTGTAATTTTAGTTCAGATCTATCTCTGAATATGTCGTAAATTGATAACTTGCGTAATTCAGATAACGGAGCATTATACGAGTATTATAATATTTTTGTTGTAGGTATTTTAGTTGAAAAATTATTATTCCGATTACAAAAAACGATATTTCCAACAAAGAACACAAAACTGTAAGAGATGAAAGTATAATCAATTTGCATAATAATTTATTTGCGATTAATATTTGAATATTTATTTCTAGAACATTTGCCATCTATTAAGTTTTCCTTATCGTAGATATTAAAAGAAATCTAAATCAAAATTATTATTATTCAATATCACAGTTCGCTTTCTATTATCTGGATAGATGTGATGTTGAACATCAAGTATAGTTTCCAAGAAATATAGCGGAGAAAAAATGGATATAATTAATTCTGGTTTTATCACATTTTAACGCATTACATTCAAATTTAGAGTTAATAAAAGGAATGCTGATTGGAGTCTATGTAGAATATATCAAGAAAATGTTTGCTAAATACCTATATCAAAAAGTTTCAAATTCGTTATATAATATTGCACGATACGCTGCTCATAAAAGATAATATATTTTAATATTTAATTTGTTCATAATATTCAGCAACAATGATAATACAGCTAAACTGATAATTTGATAGTAACGAAAGCCAATAATTCTCTTCGATTAATATTTTATTTATATACGATAAAATATCTAAGATACAAGAAATCTTAAATTATTGCAAAATATAGCATGAGCCTATCATAACAAGTAATAAGTTTTAATATCTAAAATAGTTGAACTATGTACCTATATTATTCGCCAACAATGTCAAAACCATTCATCGAAAAATGTTAACGAAAAGTATGAATATTCGTTTCAATCAAGGTTGCCATTAGAAACAGCCAAAAATCGGAAAGAAAAACCATCAAGTAGTAGTTCGACTCTCCTCTCGCAACGTTGGCTACGTAAGAGTGTGAATAATATAAATGTAAAATTTAAAAAAAATTATCTCAATGCAATGGATAGAGAATGAGAAAGGTTCTACTTAAAGGACACTGGACGGTATTAAGAATTCCTATTAACGTACCCTTAATAGAGACTAAGTGTCCGAGTGGTATAGTGACCCTATAAAGCTTTTAACTTGGTGCTATGGGCTCGATCTCCACCTTAATCTTGGACCGTTCGGAATCGACGTTAAACTGTAGGTCCAATCGGAGCTATCTAGATCTCTGAACTCCGCTCTTAGAACAATCATAACAATAATAATCTTATCGCATAGCCGGTGACACAGATCACACTATACCTTATTCTTCGACTTTCCAAACATCACTTTACTTACATAGGTAAAGCGTGAAAAAGACTTTCTTTGTATTTATTATATATAGCTAGCTATATGTAGTACATGTTGAGTGCTAGATACCACAGAACATACCTAAACTAATATGTTCTTTGGTATATTATATGCTTGATACACTGACTTGTTTTTTATAGTGATAGCACAGCCTTAATTCACTTAATAATGTAAATAAAGTTAGGCTGTGGTGATAGATTTCATAGCACAGAACATACCCATTCGTTTTGTAGTGGACACTTCTGAGAAAAGCAAAATAATCAGTGAGATGTAAAATTATACACTTACCAATGTTACAAATCCCTATATGCATCACATAACATATTGATGTAATAATCATAGATCATATATATTAACGTGGATGTCTCGATAAATCTAAACTCTGAAGCCGATATATCTACGACTCATTTAAATATCCCTTCTTTGTTTTGAATACGTAATAACGCAGCACGATATCTCACTCTAAGTACCTCTTAATTTAAACAAATCAATACTGTAGTGTCAATAATGTAGTGTCACTACTGAAGTTTTAGGTTATGTGATGTATCATTGCTTTTTCCTGTAACCCTTAAGCTACCTTTTATTTCAAGAGTATTATATAAAATAATACTTAAACATACACATCTGAACTTAATTCACAGTTAAGAATTAAAACTACATTGTCCTATACCAGAAAATGAAATAAGGCGTTGAGTTTTTACATGAATCAAACAAATATATCAAATGAAATAAATCTTTCTATATCTGGCAATGTTGCACGGCGTCCGATTGTTCTCCAACACACGTACTTTTTTTTTAATGCGCTTGCCAAGATACCGGTCCTTAGGGATAGATAGCGCTTATAAGTTCTACATGTAAATAAGGTGAAGAGATAGAAAAAGGCTTGTCTTCATGTTGCCTTCATAGTCTATTTAACAATTTTTATGCCATCGATGTATCCATTTATATATATGATCTAGAATCTAGGGTAATAATGTATAGCACTTGTGCTATAATATTCTATGAAAGGAAATATTAAAGGACATTAGCACGACCACCTTCGATACAGGCTATGAAATGAATATCTGTCATATGTCAGAGGGTTGGCTAAAAATCCAGCCATTAGTTGAGCTGGTATGCTAATGCAAACATGACGCTTTCCAAAACTTTCACAGTTTGAAGTTAAATAACTTGAGCTTTTGGTATAAATTCTATATTTTTCAATTGTGTACAGTGTATTACAAGTGTTGATGTTGATAATTCGTTGAAATCTCAACATCAAACACTAAAAAACAAAGTGTTTAGTTTGTTTACAAATTTCACTGAAACGAAATCAATTTTGTGTTGTTCAAGACTTTCGTAGCTTGAAGTTGAATATTTTACGATTTCAGTTCTAATCCTCTATTCATCAATTTTCTATAGTGTTATTTAGGTGCTAGTATTGATAGTTTATGGAGAAAATAACTTCAAATTATAAAAACGAAGTGTTTTATGTGTACCGATATAATCGAATCGAATTTGTGTTGTGTTTTGAGTACGGATTACTTACAAATAATTTTTTTGTGAAATATAGTGTAGAGAATAGGTAATCCGTAGATGATTCAGTAAGTTTCTAGCTTGGAATAGGTGAGTTTCTAATAAGTATATTTTCTTAAAATGACGAAAACTTGTTGCATTCCTGGTTGTAAATTAAATTATAGGAGCTATGTTATTGTTGTTACTCGATGGAAACGAGAGTGACAGATTGTTGAGCATAGAAGTTACAGTCAGAGAAGTTGTCTGATTGAAGGTTGATAATTTATGTTGGTAGCCCATTTATATTGTTACGAATTTATCGGTTCTTCAAGTAATTTTATAATACCAATATTCCTTAAATAATTTAATAACAATGAACAATTAAACAGTTGTTTTGAATAACAACACTGTCACTTTATATAAATATTGACAATTCACATTAACCTTAGAATTCATTGCGTCAGGTGTTGGCACAGAACAAACCCTAAATTTTATATGTTCTGTGGGTGTTGGCCGTTAATAAACCATTTGCCACAGAACATACCCTTTGGTATATATACCCACGACCAACTTTACTACAGGTCATGAAGAGCGTAGTCCCTCGGTGTTGCCAAATTGTGCTTAGTTGTATACTATCCTAGTCGTATGTTATAAGCTTTCAAGCATTATTTCAACTATTTTTGTATATTGTGAACAAACAATGGATATTATTAGTACGTATAATATATTGGGTATTGTGAGCACATATTTCTGTAACAGAAAACTGTAAAACATTTATTATTGCAAGAAAACAACGATGTATTAGATAAAGCCCCACTGCGTAAAAAATACCTCTATTAGTCAGTGGGATTTATTTACATGAAAAGTTGCCTCACCAAATTTATTAAATTATTTGAGAGATTTATTAAATTATTTGAAAGGAACGCTGTAGGAATTACTCAAATTGAATTATTTACCTTAGTATAAATAAATATTATATTTCTGATTAGAGCAACCAACAAACTACTTTATGAAAGGATTGAACTTTCTTCGTTTATTTTTGTTTCAGTTTTCTCGTGTCCGGCTTCATTATTTTTTTTTGTCTAATCATTCAATAAGATATTCGAAAAAATGGAACACAGCATGTTCAGAATATTTTTATTGTCTTCATCACATAAACAGCAACAACAAAAAATTTTAAGGACTCATCCAATTACACTCTTAAAATAGTGAGATTACACAAATTGCTTTCTGGTGTATATTATACAAAAAGGCACGTTCAAGAGAAATACCTTTGATAATTTTTTCAAATATGGAACACATGTGAAATAAGAAATTTTTAATTAAATCTGTAGGTATATTCAGTCCTCCCCGTTGCAAATAATTGAAATATTATCAATAATGAATAAAATCATAGCCTCCAAAAATTCTGTTTTGAGGAAAGTTTGGATTTTGAAAGAATGTGTAATTGTTAGTTAGATTTGTGAATAACGATCTGTTTATTCGATGGTTTTAGGTAATAAATAGGTTAGAAAATATACTTATTTCTATAAATAAACTCACCTAACCCAAGCTTGAAACTTACTGAATCATCTACGGAATATCTATCCTCTACATTATATTTCACAAACAAATTATTTGTAAGTAATCCGTACTCAAAATACAACACAAACTCGATACGATTAAATCGGTACACACAAAACACTTCGTTTTTATAATTTGATGTTATGTTATCCACAAACTATCAACACTAGCACGTAAATAATACTATAGAAAATTAATGAATAGAGGATTAGAACTGAAATCGTAAAATATTCATCTTCAAACTACGAAAGTCTTGAACAACACAAAATTGATTTCGTTTCACTGAAATTTGTAAACAAACTAAACACTTCGTTTTTTAGTGTTTGATGTTGAGATTTCAACAAATTATTAACATCAACACTTGTAATACACTGTACACTATTGACAAATATAGAATTTATACCAAAAGCTCAAATTATTTAACTTCAAACTGCGAAAGTTTTGGGAAGCGTCCTGTTTGCTTTAGTATACCATTACAAGAAATGGCGGGAATATTAGGCAATTTTATGACATATGTCAGATATTCATTTCATGGCCTGTAGTAAAGGTGGTCGTGATATACCTTTTGGTATGTTCTGTGCCATTTGGCTTCTTTAGAACACAGTCTAACCACAGCCTAACTCTACTTACAAGCCATGAACTAGAAAATCTGGCAACATCCAAGCAAGACCCACAAATAATGATGCTGTAATGGCGTTCTAATGGTTTCTGCTCATTGCTGCTGAATAAATCGCTATTTAAGGAGAGAAATAACATTCAAATCCAAAAATCAGTTGTGAAAAGTGCTATTGTTTGAAGTTGTGAAGAACAAGCAAAAAAAATTTCCCGCAAATGTCTTATATAAACAGGAATATCTCTTGTGTTTTGAGTTCTGATTTTTTTGGTTATACCTGGAGAGGTAGAAATAATACCTAACTTTTACCATCTCATAATTGTGTAAAAACAAAAATCCGCGTTTTAGTTGTTGTGCTATTATGTGATGTATAGTGTGTAGAAAGTGCTACTGTGTTTTTTTCAGCAACAGACTAAGGAATTTATACCAAAAGCTCAAATTATTTAGCTTCAAACTGCGAAAGTTTTGGGAAGCGTCCTGTTTGCTTTAGTATACCACTACAAGAAATGGCAGGAATATTAGGCAATCTTATGACATATGTCAGATATTCATTTCATGGCCTGCAGTAAAGGTGGTCGTGGTACAGCCTAACTCTACTTACAAGCCATGAACTAGAAAATCTAGCAACATCCAAGCAAGACCCATAATAGAGATGCTATAATGGCGTTGCAATGGTTTCTGCTCATTGCTGCTGAATAAATCGCTATTTAACGAGATAAATAACATTCAAATCCAAAAATAAGTTGTGAAAAGTGCTCTTGTTTGAAGTTGTGGAGAAGAAGCAAAAAAAATATCCCGCAAATTTCGAATATAAACAGGAACATCTGTTGTGTTTTAAGTTGCGCCTTTTTTTGTTATACCAGGCGAGGAAGAAATAACACCTAACTTTTTCCATCTCATAATTGTGTAAAAACAAAAATCCGCGTTTTAGTTGTTGTGCTATTATGTGATGTATAGTGTGTAGAAAGTGCTACTGTGTTTTTTCCAGAAATACACTAAGGAATACCTTTGAAAATTGTATGTAAGTAGCTACTTATCACTGATGTTTTGACTGAGTAGTTCAGACATTAACAAAAGCATTATTTGCTAGAATTGTTCCTTTTTTGTGATTAGTAGAGTTACTTACCCTTTGTTAGATTTAGTAGTTATTTAGAACTAATCTCTATAGGTCTTGTTCTTGATAATAGCACAAAAATGCCAAGTCATTGCTGTATGCCTGGCTGTAAGTCGAACTACAAAACTTACCTAGAGTCTTCTGTATTTCGTTTTCCATAGGATTAAAATCTAATGAACCAATGGCTATAAAATATTCCTAGGGTATCATGGACCCCTACAAAATATTCTGTAAATTGTGCCAAACATTTTCCAGAGGGTACACTTATTAGAGAAGGTATTCATCGTTTGCCAGATGGATCAACGAAGGCAATATCTGCTCAAGTTGAACTCAATTTAAATGCAGTGCCAAGTATTTTTCCAAATTTACCCCTACTTATTAAAAACAGTCCACGCTCAAAGAAAAGATCCAGCTGCAAGAACCATAGCATTAAAGGGACGTTGTGAGAAATTAAATGAAGCCTTTGAAAACTCAGATTCAATTTGTAATTTTGTTGATTTAACATCCATAAAAGATTTTAATATGTAAATCGTGGATTATAAATTTTTTTGAAAATAACAGCATTTTTTTACACTCTAGATTTTTCATCAAATGTAGCTGAATGTTTACAAATAAAGAGTATACAAATAATTAATCAGATTTTAGTGGATTCAGATATGCATGTAAATGTTTTTATCAATAAAAAAAACTGTCTCCTAATAATTAAAAATGGATTTTACAACTGAAATTAACTAGATGGCCTCAAGTGAAAAATTTGCTTGCTCATTACAAATATGATATCAGAATCATTCAGCCATCCAAATTACTGTACACATCCCAATAAAGGTTTAAAGGAATTGACAGATCCATTAAACTTACTCTCACCTGAGAATGAAAAATAATGAAATTTATAATATATTGTCAATTATAATTGATGAAGTGAACTTGTTAGTTACATACTATAAAAAGAACTTTTGAATCGCTATAACTCAGACATAGTTCTTTGTAGAAAAAAAGTGTATTATTAATTTCTTTAGATAATTGTATGATCTACAATTTTTGTTAAAATTATTTTTTCATACAAATTACCGTTTCGCTGAAAAGTTTTCTGAAAAGGCAATTATAACATGCAGTAGACCGATGTTCGAAGATCGATCGGTTTACCGGAATTAGCTCATGCGGCGTTGCCAAGTCTATGTTCATGGCTTGTAGGTAGAGTTAGGCTGTGCCACGATCACCTTTAGTACAGGCCATGAAGAGCGTAGTCCCTCGGGGTTGCCAAACTATTTTTGTATATTGCGAACAAACAAGGAATATTATTAGTATGTATAATATATAGAATATTATATTGGGTATTGTGAGCACATATTTCTGTAACAGAAAACTGTAAAACATTTATTATTGCAAGAAAACAACGATGTTTTCGATAAAGCCCCACTGCGTAAAAAATACTTCTATTAGTCAGTGGGATTTATTTACATGAAAAGTTGCCTAACCAAATTTATTGATTTATTTGAGAGAATCGGAACCTTGAAAGAAACGCTGTAGGAATTACTCAAATTGAATTATTTACCTTAGTAAAAATAAATATTATATTTCTGATTAGCGCAACCAACAAACTACTTTATGAAAGTATTGAGCTTTCTTCGTTTATTTTTTGATTCAGTTTTCTCGTGTCCGGGTTCATTATTTTTTTTGTCTAATCATTCAATAAGATATTCGAAAACATGGAACACATGGAACCTTCTGACATATGTCAGATTTCATGGTCTATAGTAAAGGTGGCCATGGTTGTGCCTAGAAGCTTCCATAAACCACAGAGGTGGGTTCAGAGTCAGAGCTAATCTGTCACAATATGTTGACTTGACAGTTGCTGGTGGGGCATGACAAAATGACCATTTTGCTACAAAAGTAAAGCGCAGTAGTAACTAACCTGAAACTTTTTCGTTCAGCATACACGTTTTCTGATTGGGATAAAGTAATTCTGTGCAATCCGAGAAAATAGATATATTTTCAAATATGGAGGGTATACAACAAATTCCTGATGAAATGTTAGTTAGCGAAAACAAGATCCTGTGCTGCGAGTGTGGGATACTTATAAAACCGAATCCTTCAAGTATGTGTGTTGATTGTCTTCGGTCACATGTTGATATAACTGAAGGTATTGCTAAGCAAGGTGTACTCTATTTCTGCAGGGGATGTGAAAGGTATTTACAACCCCCTGCTGAGTGGATTCGGGCAGAGTTAGAATCTAGGGAACTGCTAGCACTGTGTCTAAAAAAGTTGAAAGGATTAAATAGAGTTAAGCTCATTGATGCTTCTTTTGTATGGACTGAACCTCACTCTAAAAGAATAAAGGTGAAACTTACTGTACAAGGGACTATAGAATCGGGTACTATATTAGAACAAACATTTATAGTCGAGTATTTGGTCAACCATCATATGTGTGATGATTGTCATCGCTCAGAAGCTCAAAATTATTGGAGAGCCCTCGTACAAGTTAGACAGAAAACAGATAACAAAAAGACTATATATTACCTTGAGCAGTTAATTTTGAAACATAAAGCGCATGAAAGTACACTTGGCATTAAACCAATTAATGAAGGATTAGATTTTTACTATGCTACAGAAGCTCATGCACGAAAATTTGTGGATTTTATCAATACAGTATTGCCTGTTAAATACCAGCATTCTAAAAAACTGATATCTCATGATATTCATAGTAATGTATACAATTATAAATTCAGCTATTCAGTGGAAATAGTACCAATTTCAAAGGATAATGTAGTTTGTTTGCCTAAAAAGTTGACACAACAGTTGGGTGGAATTTCACCTATATGCGTTGTATACCGAGTCACAAATTCTTTACATTTGATTGATCAAAGAACTGCGCAAATAGCTGAAGTGAGTAGTATGTTATATTGGAGATACCCTTTTCAAAGTATTTGTAGTCCAAAACAATTAGTTGAATATATAGTTATGGATATTGAACCAGTTATGGATAAAGATCGCCATTATTTTCCAGGTCAAGGCACTCTGTCAAATAAACATGTTTTGTCAGATTGTTGGGTAGTAAGGTCATGTGATCTGGGATTAACTGAAAATACTATTCATATTAAGACTCATTTAGGGCATATTTTAAAAGTTGGAGATACTGTTCTTGGATATAATCTTCTAGATAGCAATATAAATGATCCAAATTTTGAGAAACTGGATTCTGATAGGGTTCCAGATGTTATTCTCATTAAGAAGCATTATGGGGATCGAAGTTTGAGAAATAGACAGAGAATTTGGAAACTTAAACATCTCACAAATGAAGATGAGGCATTACATTTAGATGAAAAAGATTATAATGAATTTTTGGATGATTTAGAGGAGGATCCAAATTTACGACAAAATATTAATATTTTCAAAGATAATTCAAAAGCTATTCCTGTTGATTCAAATGATGTTTATGATGAAACTGTACCTCATGTAACACTTGAAGAAATGTTAGATGACTTAGTTATTGATGATGTAGATATGGAGGACCTTACAATATAAAATTTGAATATTTGTTGAAAGATATACATATTCTTATTAAATGATTGAAGTAATGAAATATAAATAACCTATATCGAATACTTTTAAAAAGTGAAAAGTAGGAATAATTAAATTGAACTGTAACATGAATTGTGAAATATTTTTTATTGCTTCTGAAGATGAAAAATTATATTTGCCTTTTTAAATTCGGCCAATCTTAAGCAAGAATTTAATTTCATTCCATAATTTTAGTTAAGTATACCTAAATCATATGAATATTTGGAAATTGACAATAACTTGTTTTTGTAAATAAGCACTTTCTATGGAAGTTTATTTCAAGAAGGGATGCCTACTTAGTTACATTCCCTAATGTATATTTTCCCATTTTATTTCTTCCTTTCTTATTCATTAATCTTAATAAAAATAAAAAAGTTTATTAAATTAAAATAAGTTTATCCTATTGAATAAACAAGACTTGGCTTGGTTTCACTAATATTTAATGAAATAATTGCTTTATAAGTGTTTCAGGTTCTTACCCCATTTTCAAATGCTAGACTTGGTCTATAGTAAAGAAATAATTTAATAAATTTTTTTTAAAGCAAGTCAAGTGTTATTAATTCAATATATTTAATGTTGTTTTACCAAGAGATCGGCGAACAATCAATCAACTTTAAAAAGTTTATTTTCATTTTACCTCAAAACGCTTTGTGAAGCACTGGAGTAGAGGATAACAGAGTAAGGTGAACGTAAGGAACATCCAATGCAAGATTTCAGTTCCCATAAAGATAAATATTTCAATTTTTCCATAGAAAAATTTGTGATGAGAAAAGTACTGAAACAGAACTGCACTTAAATGACAAAGTACAGAGAGATCTAACATTATAGGATAATAGAGTGCAGTTTTGATAAAAAAATAAATCCCAAGTTATGTGTTACACTTAAGAATATTGTAGCAATTACTAATACTTTATTATACCCTGTGAAGATGGTCATTTATTTGAAGCCTATACAAGTATCAACATAGCACATTTAATTTTTTATAATATATATTATTAAAACTAATAAAATTTTATTAAAAATAAATTAATGAAAAGATCTTATGAACGTCGCCGTGAGAACATCGTGTGAATTTTATTTTGAGGTAAGAGACGGTTTTTACTGTGTATTATTCAGCAAGATTGGTATTGAATTGATCTTAAAATTCTAGTGGATAATGTTGAACTCAATTGAAAATGTAGTTTAGTTTAGACTTATTAGTGACAAAAACTAGTAGACTTAATATTTAAGTCTTGTAAAATTTGGTCAATGTTTAACGGAATATTAAAACATGCAATGTACCTGCTAGGTGATTAAGAAACCGACAGATGTTAAATGTAAACAACTTGAACTGAACAGTGGCATTACAGCATTCAGGCTATTCATAATGAAATGTTTTGCGTGCTCGGTGGATGGCGACAAATATGTACTTTTTAATTGCGATAAATGCGGGAAAACTGAGTGTAAACAGTGCGGCCTGTTTACAGCATCTGAAGAGAAATGCTTTCCTCTGTCTAAACGGAAGGTGTTACTTCATTGATTAAAATGCAGAAATGGAAATTCCACCCTGCTTGACAAAGAACCTGTATTGGGGAAACTAAAAAGAGAAAATTGAAACAACTTGTGGACAATATTGAATCAGAGGTCAATTTAAATGAGAACTTTGAGAGGGAAAGTTCACTACTTAATGTGAAAATATCTGAAAAAGACAGCTATTTAGACTGAAAAAAGCTAATATATTTTACGAGGATACAGTGAGCGAAGCTGAGCAGAAGTACCTTGACGACATTTTGAATTTGAAAGTGGCTAAGACAGAGGCCAATAAGGTAGTCATGCTTTGGAAAAACCTATCTAGTGAACAAGAGGTGAAGATTAAAATTCTAATTGAGAACAATAGAAATCGTTTAAAATACGATGAAGTAGAAGAAATATCTAGAAATTATTATTTATTTATTTATTTAAATTAACGCGTACCGACTACTTTCATTGACACATGGTACATGTAATAACATTGTTAGTTTCATGTAATAACAGTGTTAATACTACAGATACTTGAATATATTTAACAATTTAATTGTAATGAAATTAGATGGAACTGTATTATTTCAAGATGTGTAAATTACACAAGGTTGTAATTTACACATTTCCCAATAAATTTTAGACAAAGTTTGGATAAATTAAAGACAAAAGTAATCAATCAGATACCGTTGTCAGAGATGTATGTTTCCCTTAATCCTATTTTCTAACTGTGGAAGACAAAACCAGAAAAACTGAAGATAACTTTTCATCATGTACAAAAAAAGATTACCAGGAATTATAACAACGACTATACAATAGTTCGTTCCAGGAACTAAAAAAACAAATTCTCATAGAATTAAGTGTTTAAAATATAAATACACTAGTCGACATATCAATAAATGTCAGGGACGGAACTACGCAACAAAATGGCGAGGGAATAACTCCTACACTGAAATTCTTTGCCCATGCATTGAGAAACAATGGTAACAATAAGGATAAAAAGATTAAATATAATATAGAAAAAAAGAAAAATAATAATATGACCAACTCTTCCAGGCAAAAATGAAGGCAATTCTGAAATTGCCGAAGGGCCTCTGATCTAGATCAGAGACCCTTCGGGAATCCTCAAGACGTCGCAACAGTAATATTTCAG
The DNA here is from genome assembly GCA_030704895.1 of Henosepilachna vigintioctopunctata. NCBI lineage: Eukaryota > Metazoa > Arthropoda > Insecta > Coleoptera > Coccinellidae > Henosepilachna > Henosepilachna vigintioctopunctata. The sequence continues at coordinate 865,783 of JARQZJ010000104.1, read as the reverse complement.
GAAGTACTATTTTCAAAGATGTCTTCTGGAAACGTCAAGTCGAACAACGACAAAAGGGAAGGAGGTATCATCATAAATCCTCAACCTGTAAATCGCTTGGATAACGGAGACTACAATGTTGTGATGCGATTTCTATGTACCAAAACACCATTTCTAAAAATCAGATAGTAAACAAAGATGAAATAGTTCGATAGGTGATAAAACTAAAAATAGTCACAGAAAAAACCCAAATGAAAACCGAGATGACATTAATGATTGGGAAATAGTCTCACACAAAAAATATAGACCCGAGCGGCCAACCAGAAAAAATCGTCCAGGACCATTAAACGTTATAAACAACGACGCGACATTGTTAAAAGTGGCACAGATAATGTTATTTCTGTTTCTTTCTAGTCTGGCACCTGAAATAACAAAGGAAGATGTTATACAATATCTGGAGGGCGGGAATCTGAAATTTTCAAATATTCAGCTCATTTAAATTTAATGTCCACAGCCATACGAAAAGCGCGAACAATACTTGACTGACGATCTATGACTTAGTGGTGTTGTCGTAAACCATTTTCTGAATTTGCAGCGCCAAGCGAAGGTAAATTATCAGAAACCGCCTTACTCAGGGATCCCAAATCAAATACACCAAAACAACTAAGAATTTTAAATATCAATGTAAGATCTCTAGAAAACATCTCTAGAAAGTTGCTGCAACTGAAATCATTTATTGATGATAAAAACTTGGATGTGCTCTCTGTAACGGGGCATTGGATGTCTGAAGAACAAATTGGTGCACTTTGTATCAATGGTTATAATACTTTGAGTTTTTCTGCAAGGAAGGATTCAGCTGGAGGTGGTACAGCAATATTTGTTCGTGATGGCTTGAAGGCGAGTAAAAGGAATTTCAGAATTGATTATAACATGGAAAAAAATATAGAGTATGCATGTGTTTTAGTGGAGAATTTTAATGTCCATGTGGTAGTAATGTACAGGATAATCTCAAACAGGACATTTTGACACATTTCTGACAAGTCTGGACTCTGCTTGGTTGTATTGGAACTAATAAAAGAATCATGGCAGGTGATTTCAAGGTGCATTTTGGTACAGTTGAAGTGGTGGCATTACGCTTGTGTGATGTAGTGCTTGGATTTGACATGCAGCAAACAATAAAAGAGACAACCAGACAGAAATCGTGCTTGGATAATATTTTCGTGAGTGCTAATATGAATGTTCACCATACTGAGGTGACAGATCTTTATCTGTCTGACCACCTGGGTCAAATAATTGATATCTTTGTGCCTTCACACTGTAGAGTATGGTATCAAATAAAACAAATGCCGACCAGTTACTCAGAGGGGATTGTTCATGTTTTATGAGAGAGTTTCTAGAAAAGCATGAAATTTTGTTTCCCTCATCCAAAAAATTTTTTGGATGAGGGATATGTTGGATGTTTTCCGGAGAGGCAATATACGATGCAGTCATTACACTGATTTATATCAGTTAATGTACTTCTCTTTCCTATTTTCTTCAGAAAATGTAGTGTTTGTTTTAATTTTATTGTCATTCATGACATGTTGAAAGCCAGTATTTTAGGTTTTCTTTTTGAAAATTGTTTTTAAGGAGAAAGTATATATATATATATTTTTTTTTTTTCAGGGAGGCCTTCGTTCTGCAGTGGATGGACAGAGGTTGATGATGATATATCTATATATACATATATATATATATATATATATATATATATATATATATATATATATATATATATATATATATATATATATATATATATATATATATATATATTATATATATATATATATATATATATATAAATATAGTGTATATATATATTTTTATTTTGAAAGTTATATATATATATATATATATATATATATATATATATATATATATATATATATATATATATATATATATATATATATATATATATATATATATATATATATATATATATACTAAGTAAATTGTAATTTTGTATTGGTTCTTTGACATATGTATTTTGCCAATTTTTATGCAATCTTAACATAAATAAAAACATTAGTATTCGTTAAAATGTTTATAGTACAATCCTTTTTTGACTAAATACATATATATATAAATATTGGAGTGGGTTTTTAAACCCACTATTATTTTAATAGTCAATTAATGATAACAGTATGTTAATACATCATACGTTATAAATCTTGATACAGAGAAAGAATAAGAATTTCAATACTCTATTTTTGTATTATTACTGTATTTATATATAATGTTAGACTTGAATAATTGTGATAAATTACAGAGATATTCTATTAGATTCAACTATTAGTACCAATTGAATGTAGGTAATTCCGCATTGAGTGGAAAGAGTTAATAATAATTTATTCATTCTTCATCACCCTAAACAGATTTTTGGATTATGTACCCTCATCTGAGGATTCACTCTCAGATGGTGGAAAATCTGGCATATCTGAAAATTTATAGTGCATAAAAATTGTTCACCTATAAAAATTTTTAACTAACCTCTTCTCAATTTTTGATCATTTTCAACTTCTTCCAAATATTGATTTTGTACCTTAACTACATTTTCACTATTAGAACACAGAGCATATTTATCTAATAATTCTTCATTGAGATCTAAAAAAGAATGTCCCCAAGAAAATTTGTTAAGATAGTACCTTGCATTACTCTTAAATCCTACTATATACATTGCAGCTGCTAATGCTTCTACACAGCTCAATTGAAAGGGTTTGCCGTAATTTATAGGATTAGCTGCAACTAAGAAAGGCAGTAAACGTCCATGATTAGTTTTTAGACTAGCAATTGGAGTTTCATCAACTTTTGCCCATGAACAATCCACTACTGCAATACCTTTAGCCAAAATTATTTCTTTATCTTCTGGACTAATACATTTAAAACCCATTGGAGTTAAAACGACGCCATGAAATTTTTGTTTAATTTTCAGTGGTTTTATAAGTTTCATGCGTGCCAACTTTCGTCCTGAGCATTTTCTTGGGTCACATTGATTGAAATCCCACATAGCCACTGGGAAACTTACATCTGCAATTAGAAATAATTAAATTTTTGTGATATAAGAATATGACAAATCTAACCTTCATCGTCAGAAATTTCTTCTGAAGATGAACTGTCCAAATTCAAATTTTCATCAAAATTTTTCGAAAAACTGTCCATGAAGGAGATTTAATAATTTGAAACTTAATTAACAATCAAATTGGGTTAGGTTACTCTTTATTATTGTTTACTTAGCTTTTATCACAGAATATACCAAATTAAGGGTATGTTCTGTGGCTTTTATGCGAAGTGACTGCCACAGAACATCAACTTATTTATTATGTTCTGTGGTGACCAGTGACATTGACACACTATAGGAGCACATGAACACAGCCTAACCACGGCCACCTTTAATACAGGCCATGAAATAAATATCTTTCATATGTCAGAGGGTTGGCTGACCCTCTGTACACCAGCTCAACTAATGGGGGGATTCATTGCAAATAGGACGCTTCCCAAAACTTTCGCAGTTTTAAGTTAAATAATTTGAGCTTTTGGTATAAATTCTATATTTTTCAATTGTGTACAGTGTATTACAAATGTGGATGTTGATAATTTTGGGTTTGGGTTGAATATTTTACGATTTTCTATAGTGTTATTTAGATGTTAGTGTTGATAGTTTGTAGATAACATAACATCAAATTATAAAAACGAAGTGTTTCGTGTGTACCGATTTAATCGAATCGAATTTGTGTTGTGTTTTGAGTAGGGATTACTTACAAATAATTTTTTGTGAAATATAGTGTAGAGAATAAGTATTCCGTAGATGATTCAATAAGTTTCAAGCTTGGAATAGGTGAGTTTCTAATGAGTAGATTTTTCAGAAATGACGAAAACTTGTTGCATTCCTGGTTGTAAATCAATTTATACGAGCTCCCTGCTGGCGGGTGGGAAACCATTATCGACTTGCGCTAGTTAGTTTCCCTAAAAATGAATTTTTAAAGAGTAAATGAATAAAATGTATACCACGAGATAATTGGAATCCAACAAAATATTTATATAATTGTGCCTTGCATTTTCCTGAAACTGATATCAACAGGGAAGAAAAATTCGTTTTTAAAACAATAAAAATATTCTGAACATGCTGTGTTCCATTTTTTCGAATATCTCATTGAGTGACTACACAAAAAAAAACCAAGCTGAACAACAAAAAACTGAATCAAAAAATAAACGAAGAAAGCTCAATACTTTCATGAAGTAGTTTGTTAGTTGCGCTATTGAGAAATATAATATTTATTTATACTTAGCTAAAAAATTCAATTTGAGTAATTCCTACAGCGTTTCTTTCAAGGTTGATATTCCCTCAAATAAATCAATATATTCGGTTAGGCAAGTTTTTATATGAATAAATCCCACTCACTAATAGAGGTAATCAGGCAAGCAGATATACTCCAGTTCCCGTTGAACTGAAACATTCTGAAAAAATTCTGACTAAAAATCAAAACTGTCAAACCTCTTCGACAAAAGATACGATAAGATAAGAGGAAGATACGCCTAACAAAAGATAAACGATAATTAACGAGAAAAAATAATTGTATATCTATGAAATTGCCATAAATTATAAAGCTAATAATAGGTACACCAACAAAAATTTATACGGTAAATAAGAAATAGGTACAAAGTAAAAGTACGGAATAGATAACAATTGATTGGACTAGATCCATTGATAGGAATAGATATCAATTGTACTATATAAATATATCAAAAAATAAGAGGAACAGGTAAAAGGTATGTTATAAAGACTAATTAAATATAGGAATACGGAAAAATATCAATCTGTCGAAACTTCTCCATCAACATCTTCCTGCCTAATATCGAGCTTGATGTGTGAAAATTTCTTAAATTATTTCCAAGTCTTCTAAATTGTAAACTAATGAAGACAACGCCTTTTTCACAATACATGGGACAAACTTTGGACCAACAATATATGGGACAAAGTTTTTCGCGGAATCCGATGGTAAAAAGTTTTTTTAAATTCAATGGACGATGAATCTACTCTGTGATAGTTCATATTTAAATGAGAGGTAATAATAAAAAAATAAAAACTTGTCTAAAAATCACTGACTGAACAATTCTTTATTCGACTAGTTTCGCCTTTTACAGCATTATCAAGAATGAATACATATTACAAAGACAACCTATAAATATTTTGCAGATCTGTTCTGACCACCTTGAATTTCGTCATAGAGGTGGGGGTTTCCAAATTATCAGAGATTTAACAGCGGGGAGTGGTTTAGGTCTAACTGGTCATTAAGAAGATCGTATTTATCGGATTTTTGAAATTAATTTATTTCTTCTTTTTTTTTTTTTTTTTTTTACTTTTTCTTCACTGTGAAAAAGGAATTAAAATGAACTACCTGGATCCTTAAATCTCTGATAATTTGGAAACCCCCACCTCTATGACGAAATTCAAGGTGGTCAGAACAGATCTGCAAAATATTTATAGGTTGTCTTTGTAATATGTATTCATTCTTGATAATGCTGTAAAAGGCGAAACTAGTCGAATAAAGAATTGTTCAGTCAGTGATTTTTAGACAAGTTTTAATTTTTTTATTATTACCTCTCATTTAAAAGTTTTTTTTTAACATTCTGTCGCCTAAACGAAATCGTAAATCTCTTCTTCTTAAATTATGCCTTTGCGTGTTGACCTTGTGTGCATAATGGATTCTCTTCTGGACATATTCATATAACTCAGGCAGATTTTTCTGAACTGAAGAATCTAAAAGCCTTATTTTCAATAGAAATAATAATATCTGCATTTTTCAAATATGACCAAAGAAATCACCATCAGTGAGTCCATTTCTGAGACAACATAAGAATGAGGGAGAAGAGCCTGTTACTTAGAGTTTGGCTAATCTAATGGCCTGCGCTATTTGATGGATATTCTGATCCTAGTGTTTATGATTATCTGGAATAAATGATCTAATTGCCGTGGTAATTGTCCTATTTACTCTCTCAGTTGTACATTTTAATTTTTAATTAAATTTTTGAATTCGTTAGACGTGAACTGTACACCGTTATCTGCAACAAAAATTTGATGCACGCCAAATATTAAGAAAACTTGATTTTCAATGAATTTACAAATAGCTTTAGAGGTATCTCGATACAACAGATGAACTAATACAAACTTCAACTTCTTGCAGCAATCAGTTGCAACTTACAAATACTGATTCACAAAAAATTATTTGTAAGTAATCCTTACTCAAAACACAACACAAATTTGATTTCGATTCGATTAAATCGGCAAACACAAAACACTTCGTTTTTATAATTTGATGTTATGTTATCCACAAAGTATCATCACTAGCTCCTATATTACACTATACACATTTGATGAATAGAGGATTAATACTGAAACCATAAAATATTCAACTTCAGACTACGAAAGTCTCAAACAACACAAAATTGATTTTGTTTTACTGATCGGTATGTACACTAAACACTTTATTTTTTATAGTTTGATGTTGAGATTTCTACAAATTATTATCAACACATGTATTACATTATACACAATTGAAAAACATAGAATGTATACTAAAAGCTTGAATTATTTAACTTCAAACTGCGAAAGTTTTGAGAAGCGTCCTATTTGAATTAGTATACAAGCTAAAATAACGGCGGGGTGTAAAATTCCAAAAGACCAGTATCGCCACAATGCCATATACTCATTTCATGGCCTGTTTAAGGCCGGTTTACTCCAATAAACGTAATTTTTTTCAATATATTTTATTTATAGTACAAAACATGTTGAGTAATCAATTTATTTACATATGAAAGCACATATATGAAATTACTTGAAAAATTTTTTTTTTCAAAATGGCGGTTCTGAAAATGGCTGCTGAAACTCATCTGAATCGGAGATGAATGACATCATTTCTTGGAAAAGAATTATCTGAAAACAAAAAACAAAACGGTTTCATGTTCTGTATCGAATTGGCTATGACCTCAAGCAGAATGAAACATTTTCAATGAAAAAAAAAAAAAAATGGCGGACTTTTAAATTTTTTTACCCTTTTTTCACTTTTAATTGTTTATAACTTTTTTAAATAATAATGAATATTTCTAGTTCTACTTGAGGCCATAGCCAGACATCTAAAGAGTAAAATGCCGTTTGGTGCATATCGATAAGTGCAATAGTTTTGAAATGAGAGTGTAATTCATGCAAAAAACGTGGTTCGGAGAAAAATCAGTTCAAAGTTTTTATTCGTGAAAAATCGTAAAAAAGTGAATTTTACTCACATATCCATTCCAGCTTCATACATAACTCCTTCCTGGTCTTCGTAAGAATCATTCTGAAGAATTCTTGCATTTCTCAAAGCAGTTCAACAAAATAACAAGACAATAACAATAGAACAAAACAATAAGACGACCCGAAGGCATGCAGCAACTGCCGCACCGAAGGCGTTCGAGTGGCCGGATTTATTGCAGCGCTCCCTAATCTTTTACACCCGCTTCTCGGTCTTGCTGACCTTCGGGACTAATTCTATACTATTTCTACGAGTATATAGTAGCAATTTATGAAAAAAAAATATTTCGATTTTTTCAAAATTCGGCCGTGGTTGTGCATTAATTATCTGTCATAAAGACACAGAAGTGAGAATTATTTTTTCTGTGTTTGAAGTGTGAAGCATAAAGAGATGAACTAGTCAACCCGAGTGGCAAACATGACGAACAGGATATTTAAATTTGCAATAAGTAATTGAATTTAAGTTCTGCTAAAAATATAATTATTATGAACCTTGGATTCCATCAACACGGAAGTCCAGGCAGTGAATCAGGTGTAGTAAGTGACTGTGACACAATGGCGGATTTAGCAACTTTACTTCGTCAAGAAATACCTGAAGGGCGTAGCAGCCTTACTGAAAATAATACGAACTTGGAGCGTGTAGCAGAATATTGCGAAGCAAATTATTTCCAATCAGAACATAAGAGGACTGCATTGGAAGAAACAAAAAATTACACTACCCAATCTCTTGCTAGTGTTGCGTACCAAATAAATACTCTGGCTTACAATTTCCTTCAATTACTAGAACTACAAACATCCCAACTGGGTGAAATGGAGAGTCAAATGAATCATATATCACAAACTGTAATGATACATAAGGAGAAAGTGGCTCGTAGGGAAATTGGAGTATTAACTGCAAATAAATCGACAAATAGGCAATATAAAATTATTGCCCCAGCTAATCCTGAAAAGCCAATTAAATATGTCAGAAAACCTATTGACTATACTATTTATGATGACATTGGACATGGTGCTAGAAGTAATGGAACCCCTAGGCAGAAACAAAGAGGGTCAAGTCAAGGAAGTGTTCAGTCACTGAATTCTATGATAAGCAATTCTGTTGGACCAGCTCCAACAACTAAACCACCCACTCCACCCCAAGTTTCTAGAGCTCCTAGTAAAGTATCTGTCACTGGTACTCTTACAAAGAATAGTAGAGATTATAGAACACCACCTGTTGTAGCACCTCCTCAGGTTCCAAGTCATTATGCTCCAAATTATCCAATGGGACATCCCAGAAGAGAAAGGGGTCCTGGATATAGTACTCTTCCTTTGACTTCTGGTCAACAGGTATCTTTAGCACCACAGGTAAGGTCTAACATGATAAATACATTATGACAAGTAGCTGTAGAATAACGATTTGATGTTACTTCAGCTCTATGAAATACATTGGGTACATTATTTTTTATTCAATATTTATAAAACCTATATTTCTTTATTCACCTATTTACAATTCATTACACCTTGAACAATTTTTACATTATAAATTACACCTAGTTTTGTGAAAACTTTATAATTTATATATATATATATATATATATATATATATATATATATATATATATATATATATATATATATATATATATATATATATATATATATATATATATATATATATACTAGGTCTTTTTATATTTCCTACATCTCTTTGATCTTAAGCAAAGTGATATACTTGTTAAATAATTTAATCTGCAGTTGCAAAAGCAGTGGAAATGTTGGGAAATATGGAATAATTATAATATTATCATAATTATCAAGTCAACTCATATACTTATATTTTACATAGTTCAAAAGTCAATACAGATTTAAATGTTATCTAGTTGTAATTAGCAATAAATACTTTGTTTAAATTTTTAAAAGAATTTAGAGTTTTTTTACATATTTTGTTAATTTATTACTGCTATGTTTTGAAATTAATAAATAAATGTATAAGTTTTTCAAACATCTCATTAAGTATTTTTCATGATATGTAGCAAGAGAATATTTACTTTTATAGTTCTTGCAGTGGATCTCATATTCTCTATGTTTAAAACACTTAATGACATCTCTCTTGTACTGTTATTTGGTATATGATTAAAATTTGTTGTTACCCAAAATACACAAACTCATAAGGTTTTTTATTAGTTTTAATAACTAAAAAAACTTGAAAGTATTAAAAACTAGAATGGTATCGAAAAACACTGTTTTCTAGTGTTTCTATTTCTATTTCTAGTGTTTAGTTTTCTAGTTTTCTGTGTTCTACCTCAAACAGTTTTGTTTTCAGATTGACTCTTTGAAGATTCATACACTTTTTTTTAAGTCTCTAAATCAACAAAACGATGTTTTTCATTTCACTTTTTTATTATTAAATGGATTTACTTCAGAAAATGCAGTAAACATTGAAACTTGAAAAGTATGTTAAATTCCAGTTAGTATATTTGTGTAATTACAAATGAAGTTGATATAAAATATAGAATTGTCAAGTACTCCTTTAAACGCAATTTCTATAAAGGTGGCAAAAGTCCAAAAGGTTATTCTATGGAATATTTCATTTTGCGATTATTGAAAACCCTTCTTGTTTTGGGATACACATAGATAAAAAATGTGGCAGCAACATTTTATTACAAAAAGTACATATAAAGTATCCTAACCTGTTAGAAATATTCAAATTAGTTCCTGTGTGATGCAAGGTTTCGCTTTTTTCATCATTAATTGCTGAAAATAATTCAAACCTAACAGGTTAGTTTAAAGTATAGTAATTTTTAGCAACATTTCTGGACATATATCATATTCTATCCCTATTGCCAACTGGAATAGTGAAGAAATATGTGTTTGTAATATGAATCATTGCATGAATAGTTCGATAATTATTTTGTTTTTCAGGTTGGCATGGTCTTACCTATGAACATGCAACAACAAAATGTACACCCTCAAACTCCTCCTCCACCACCACCAGTGAGCACTGGTTATATTAGCGATCATCACATGGCAATGCCACCTCCACCATCCCCATTGGTAAACCAGGAAATGATTCTTCCATCTAAGAATCAACATCATCCTATGATGATGCAGCAACATGCTCCTGTTCCAGCTGGAAGTTTAGGAATGCATACACTGTCGCATGCTCATGGTCAAAGGCTTTCAAGGTAAGTGAAATACAGCTTATAAAGTTAGAACATACAGCTTATAAAGGCTAGAACAATTTTAACAGTTGTGTTCAGTTTTCTCAGTTTATTGTTTAATTATATCTTTTCTTATTTATTATTAAGAACATGTTTATAAACAGAGTCATCAGACAGATGTTAGTGAGTGAGAAGTGAAAATTTTGTACAGTTCTACAGATTTTGAAATCTTTTTCTCTGAGATGATGTCGGATCTGAGTGAAAAGTCATTCACTAAAAACCCGGAGGAATCTTCCAATGAAGACTCATCATTTAAGAAACCTAAAAATAAAAAATCCAAAAAGAAAGAAATTATTAAAAAAGCCTAGCAACAAAGAAGTAAATCATTACAAAACTCCCGAAAAGGAAATTAGTCAGCCACATCTGGACCCATAAAAAAAAGATCAACAGGACAACAACGTAGTTGTGATGGAGACGAAAATAGCATCAAGTAATAACACATGAAGGTCCTCACACACGCAAACGATAAACTTGTGGAAAGATCGCATATAAATACAAACAAATCTACATCAATCATTTAACTAGAATCCATGAAATGGGTACTGTGGAATAAAAACATCTATTTTATCTCACAGTGAACACAATAACTAACAATAATAATGGCAAATGAATGGAACAAAAAGTGTTCTAAATCAATAGACATAGTTATAAAAACCAAAGTTGGATGTTTAATTAAACCTAATAGGGAGAAATTAAGAAGAAAATAAGGAGAAAGCAGAACTAATCCAATTATTGGAGAAAATGAGAAGCGTAAAAGTGATTTATTTATTTATAGGAAAGTCCCTTTACAAAACAAAAAACATATATTACTTAAATTTAGATAATTAAGGCATTTACTTCACAGCAAAACTGCTTAAGTGAGGTACAAAGACATAAGTCAACATTTAGGTAGCGATTACCATAATACATTCTATCAATAGTTGCATTAGTAAAATGATTATTTCAAAAGTTGGGATACTCGAATATGTTGTCATTACTAGTTCTTCTGAACGGAACGTGAAAGCAAATTTGACCAAGCAATATACTGGAATCGATAAATTATTCAAACATTTGAGCAATCAAATAAAATATTCTTCTTACATGCAAAGTTTGTATACTTAATTGAGTGCGTATAAATGTTGCAGAAAAATTGATATGAGGAATTGACCTCCTGAAAAATACATATAGTAGAAATTTATTTTGCACTTGTTCAATGTACTTAGAGTCAACAATATAATGAGGTGACCAAATAATTGACCCATATTCTACGATAGGTTTACAAAAAAGAAAATAAAGTAATTTTATAGTAGACCCGTCGAAAAATTCCGAATTCCGACGAATAAATCCCATTACTTTCATTGCACGGTTGGTAATTACTCTGAAATTTATAGCAAGATCATTAATGAGGTTAATATAATCAAGACTTACTTGTACCACCAATTGAATATGAATACAATATTGGATCATTGGTTCTATGGAAGGTTATTTAAATTTAACAAAATTGACGATGCACACGACTCGATAGCCATTCCACCACAGCTAACAAGTCTGATTGAAGATCAGCATCATCGCCAAGTGAGGAGAGGAATTTCGAGATTTTGAAGTCATTGGCAAACAAAATTTTAGAATGCCAACTAAAGATATATCATTAATAAACAGAGAAAATAATAAAGGTTCGAGATGACTACCCTGTGGAACACCTGACGTAACCAGAGTTGTCCTGAACTTCAAATCTTTTTTTTTTTACAACTTGGGTCTTATTTTTGTAATAGCTCTTTATCCATTTTAAAAGACTACCAGTAAAATCCACAGATTCAACTACAAAGTCCAAGACAGTGTGGTTCACTTGGTAAGAAGCTTTAAAGATATCAATATAACAACTATCCAACAGGCAGCCGCCTCGAAATTCGTCAAAAATAAAGTGAGCATATTCAACTAGATTGGTTAAGCTAGAATTTTTTCATGAATCTGTGCTGTTAAGAAATTATTATTTGCCCGTATTGAAGGAAATTTTGTCTAGTCTAACACAATGCTTTCAAAAACCTTGGGAATATTTAAAATCGATCGATAATGATAATTAGAACATCGTTCATTTTCCCTTATTTAAAAATAGGAGTTGAATAACTTATTCACAAGATAGGAAAGGTGCCTGATTGAAGTGAAAATTTGAATAATATACTAAGAGGTTGACGTATCTACACAATTGATTAAAAATAATAGAAATAAGCCATCAGGTCCACAGCACTGTTTGGGAGAGAGGTTTTTCATTTTATGACGACCTCATCTGCACTAGTAAGAAAACTATTCATGTGGAATTTACAATTATATTGCTTTAAAGTAAGAATTACAGAGGGTTGTTCGTTATTAAATACAGAAGCAAAGTATTCAGTAAACAGATTAATGATATCCTGATCAGTAAAAGCGGCTCAATCATTCAAAACATTGAAGATGGGATGGTATGGTGATTATTCCTTTTGTTAATGAAGTTCCATAATTGTTTCGGATCTTTTTCAACTGCCAATTCAACATTATTAACAAATTCATTTTTGTGTCTGCAGTTTACATTCTGACCATAGATTCTAATCGAATGGTAGTCCTTAACACTAGCAGACTAATAATTATAATAATTTATAATTTCTATGTGATTTTTTTTGTTAGAAATCAATAATTGTAATGTAGGTGTGAACCAAGCAGGGTAGTCAGACAAAGAAATTATCCAAATGTTTCATCTACTATAAGGCCAGGGTCCAGTCTTGGAGAAACACACTCAGTTCGACATTGATCCATTCAAATCTACTTAAATATTAATCACCAAAAAGATACATATGGGAGTTATTATGCTTTAACATTGTTGATTCCATAGAATCACAGTGTTGAATATAAACTTAAATTCAAACACTTGAACTTATGGTTTACACTTTATTGGCTACATAGGATGACGCGTTTCGTCCTTACAAACGACTTCTTCAGATGCTAACAGAATAATCGCGTCATGCTATGTAGTCAATAAAGTGTAAATCATAAGTTCAAGTGTTTTAATTTAAGTTTATATATTCAATTATGAAGGATTTACATCAAGTAAACGCCAACTATTAAATATTTTAAAAAGTCACAGTGTTGTTGGTAAATGTCATGAGACAAATATACTGACCTAAATATTATACTAGACTTGAAATTCACTAAAACAAAAATAGGTTCAACATTTTGATCAAGAAAGGAGTAATTTCATGATATGACAATTTAGTGGATATGGCTATCAATACACCGCCGCCTCTCTTCTTATGACCAGTTAAGGGGGAGCGATCTCTACGATAAACAAGATAATTATCTAAGCGAAGTCCACTAGTTTTTACACTATATGAGAGCCAAGTTTCAGTAAGAATTATAATGCCATAATCACACGCACCTACCGAAATAAAAATCAAGTAATTTAGTGTTCATACTCTTAACATTCTGATAGCAAACTCTCTCCTTGTTGGACAAGGGTTTCACTATTTCTGAGTTAGAATTCTGCCTTTTAACTGAAAAAAAAAACGCTTCACCATTACACCCTCTGGCCAAACTGTAGGGTCAAGAAAGTCAGCCAAGCGATAATCAGGAACAGTTGCTTTAAATGATGAATATATAGTGGGTTGGCGTGACTTGAGTTCCCTACACTCCAGAATTGACAAAACATCCTTGAGTGGATGGAGCTAGGAGTGAAACGTGTATATATGGCGATTTGGAAACACTTCGCAAAGCAGTGGATTTACCCATACCCATTATCGGAGACACATTGTGTTTTCTCCTAATCTGATCAGTGTTTTCATGCATTCCTGAGCTGATCCGATTCTTTATATGACGAGTAACTCTATCAGTAGTGCTACTTTTACCCTTAACACTTTTACTAAAAACAGATTTTAAGGCCTGATTAACTCCCTAGTAACCTGAGAAAAAGTGAACCTGTACCAAAATGTAATTATTAGTTTCAAATATACTAAACCGTTCACCAAAGGAAGAGAAAGAACAAAACCACAAAAAACATTTTCTGTGGTATATAGGGCGTAGAGAAAATTATAAATAAAGAAGAACTAAGTAAACACTTTAATGATATGAATTTAAAACACCTATATTGCAAGAGAATAATTTCCAGAGCATACAATACTCCTGCTATGTACATAAGATTCTATACACTATCTAGTGTATATAAGTCATCCATCAGAACCTACTCTTTTATCATGTAATAAATGTCAACAGTTTGATCATACAACAGATAAATGCAACCAAAAAATTAAATACTCCAATGCCAAGGCACACACACAACAAGACAATGTTAAACAAATCTTCTTCCATGTGCTGCTTGCGGATCTGCAAAGCACTCTGCAAGGTCATCTGAATGTCCAAAACACCCTAATAAACCTATGAAAGTAATCCCAATTGTGAATATCAGGACTCTCAACAAAAAAACAAGAGAAATAAAAGAACTACTTAAAAAACAAAAGAGACGAATACATTCGTCTATATACATACACGACGACATCATTAAGACATATATCAGAAGGCTGAACAAACCCAAAAACAATGAACAGAGAAGAGTTTCTGCATAAACTGAAAAAACATTCACAGTACAATATAACTTTGACATAATAGCTGTATTTTCAGGAAACCGAATATATATCCTGATGTTTAATGTGGAAGACCAAAGTGAACCATCACCAACGAACCCATAGTCAACAATGTAAATAATCAAATTCACATCGATAATTAAAATCCTTTACAATAGCATTAATAAGTTTCCCAAGAAATACCTTATAAGCAATTCATAGAAAACAACGAAATTCAGTGTGCATGTTTGTGCAGGCCAAAATAAAAAAGGAATACAACATGGTATACAGAGATTGGGAGGTAATACATCGCTTAGGACACAACGTGAATAATTAAAGAGGAGGTACTATATTGGTAGCATCATTGTAATAAAACGGAGCATTGTATTTCCTAACTAAATAACCGTTTCGATGAGTCACTATATTTCAAGTTTCCATTCCAAGATGACAAATTACATGTATTTTTAATTATATAGGTCCACATTCAAAAATTGGGGAGATAATTTTTACTGTTACTATTACTTTTATTTTATATATTTTAGATGCTTAAATGTTTTGATTAAAGGTAAATTGTATTATAAAAGGGCTAAACCATTTACTTTTTCTGGCAGCAATCGATTTCTCTTTGTTTCGTGTATGTTCCCGTCCTCTGAGAAAACAGCCTCTCACTGTAAACGGAAATTGCGAGACTACTTTGGCCGCTTTGCAACCGACTAATCGGCTAGAAGCCCAAGTCATATTGGCACATGTCTACTATTTTAATTACTGATTATGTCAATTTGAAAGATAAAATATAAGTCTTATTATACAGGTAGCAGTAGTATGTATCAATAAAATTTCAAATTACTGTTTTTAAAAATAACAATAAAATTTTTTATTTATGTCTAACTAATTAACATTGTGTCTATGATTAATAAATATGATAGTGTAATAATGTGATATATACACTAGGTAAAAAGTACTGTATCATTAGTCAATTTAATACAGTAATTTTATTATTTTAAGTTTTATATTGAGAAAAATGTTATTTATTTCACTCGTTATTTATTTCATTGAAAAATAACACTGTTATGTCATTTTGTGTGTTCTAATGAAGAGTTTGGACATCCTATTACAGAGGCAGTCAATCACCTCCATTGCCACCGCCGCCGCCTCCAGAAGACGAACATGCATCTTTCGGTAGACCTCGAACATCGGCAGTGATGCCAATCGTACCTGACGAGGACGATCTTCCGGGTTGGGTACCCAAAAATTATATCGAGAAGGTGATCGCCATCTATGATTATTATGCGGATAAAGACGACGAATTGAGTTTTCAAGAGAGCTCGGTTATCTATGTGTTGAAGAAGAATGATGACGGTTGGTGGGAGGGTGTCATGGATGGAATTACAGGACTTTTTCCAGGAAATTACGTAGAACCTTGTGTTTAAGACTAAACATTTTACATTTCTAACAGTATTTCAATTAAATACTTGATGGTTTGGGAGCTTTTTAAGTTTTTGATAAATTATTAAGATTAGGCGCTACAAATGCTCGTAAAATTGTTATGGTTATACATTCAAATATGTTTTTATGTAAAAAATTATTGGTAAGTTTTAAGATGTGAGGAACACGCTGATTCTTGTAGTTCTTGTGTATAAAATTTTACTCTGCACTCTATATTTATTAAACATTTTAGTACTATTTCTTTTAATTTACTATTAAGATGACGCTTCATATATTCATATATTTGTACTGGACATGAGTTGTTGATTAAGCACTTAAAACTCATATCTAGAATGTTCATTGAACAAACACTTCAGATTATTTGCACAGAGAGATTTTTTGGAAAACTATATCTTTACAAAATATATGTCTATTTTGTATCATTTGAAATTTATACAATTTGTAAGTAATTGAGTATGCTGTTTATACACATTGTTAATAAGACTCTTGGAGTTCTTTAAATGTTTTAATAATTAAAATGAGTAATGTCAACAAATGGCAAAGAAAGGCATTCTTACAACATACTACAAGTAATTACAATAATGGACTTACCGTCGCTCTATGCATGTCCATGCCTTCATCTCCTATACATTCACAGGATTGGTTATTTCAACAGTTTCTGATTTTTTGTTCTTGCCAGAATAAGTTGAATATATTTGAAACTCTAGCTTCTATCAATTCCAGTTTTTAGAACCATACATCCAGTTTTTTTGTTGAATTCAACAACAAAAAAAAATAAAATTCTTTTCACACCTGACCCTGCACACAATGTGGAGTGTCTTTAATTCACTGTTCCCCATCTCACTTTTCAAGCTGAAATGAAACATCTGACAACATGTTAATACTTTTGGGGTTCTTAAAAGGTTTTAATAATTGAAATGAGTAACAATAACAAATATTAATGAAAGTAGTTGTTACAACTACTATAATATACTACTTAGTTGATAATTGTCAGATGCACAAAGTAAAAGTAGTGGACGTCTTATATTTTAGTAGTTAAATCAACACTTTTAGTAGTACATATTTCCAACTCATCTTTTTATAATATGGAACTTTTTCAGTTCTTCGGAGAGTGTTACATAAGCAACTTTTATTGAATTCCAAATTGAGAGCATTATATTATTTTTAAATATTAATAGATTAAATTGAAGTATTCGCGTATCCGCGAAGGAAATAAAGATGTTTTCTTTTAGCTCATCTTAACAATTTACACCTGAATTAGTTAAAATGGCTGTATTAGCAATATCATCTTAATAAATATGTTGTTTTTCTTCGACGTTATATATTTTATTATGCAAATTAATTCTTGTGCAATTTGAGTGGCTACTTCCATTCGATAAATTCCTTTTGTGTACAGTTTTCACATCATAATTTGCCGATTTCTATGGAATTCAATAAGCTCTTAATGTCAATTTTACAGTTATTTTTAATAATAATTAATGAAGAATAAGTTTTAACAAAAGTTGATACCTTGCTGTGGTGGAACGTGGTTCTACCAGCATTATTAACTGATTGGTGTTTATATATATATATATATATATATATATATATATATATATATATATATATATATATATATATATATATATATAAAAATTTCGTGTCACGTGTTTGTCCGCGATGGACCCCTAAACTACTAAACCGATTTTAAATTTGATTTGCATTCCGTGTGCATTTTGATCCAACTTGAAAGATAGGACAGCTTACATCGCAATTTATAGTCACAATATTATTTTATTCTAAATTATTTGATAATAGCAACAATTATCGTAAACAGTGAGCCATTACTGACAGCAGAACAAAAAATTATTTATGATCGGATTATGCTGACTGTTGCTGCTGAATAAGGCGGTTTTTTTTTCTTGGACGCACCAGGTGGGGCCGGTAAAACATTTTCAATATTGTTGATTCTTGCTAAAATACGATCGCAACAGAAAATCGCATTGGCAGTTGCATTGTCAGGCATTGCGGCTACTTTGCTAGATGGTGGGCGAACGGCACATTCAACATTCAAGCTACCATTGGACATTCATAATAAACCAAACGCAATATGTAACATAAAAAAAAAGTGGAATAGCTGCAGTGTTGCGGAAGAGTTCTATCATAATTTGGGATGAGTGCACAATGGCACATAAATATTCACTCGAAGCATTGCATAGAACTATGCAAGATCTAAACGGCAATCATAAACTTTTCGGTGGTGCTATCTTACTTTTGTCTGGTGATTTCCGACAGATCTTACCGGTTATACCTCGCTCTACTTTCGCGGATGAGATTAATGCATGTTTGAAACAATCATTCTTATGGCGAACTGTTGAAACACTTCGATTGGATATTTAACGTTCAGACAAAGACTAGTTCAGACCAGTCTTTGTCTGAACGTGAACAACAACGCATCGTGTGTAAATTAAGATAAATATATATAGAAATATAACAAATTTGAAAACCTTTCTTCATTTGAATATTGGTTCATAATATAATAATAAATATTGTGTTTGTGTGTTGATGACAATATATTTGATGAAATTTCATTTGAAAAAGGCCCAAGAAAAGGACCGAAACGTTATGTGATATAGATGTTTAATAAATATTTTTGAGAACCAGAAAACCCAATAATTTCTTTCTGAATATATATATATATATATATATATATATATATATATATATATATATATATATATATATATATATATATATATATATATATATGTTTCTGGTGTCAGTGTGGATGGTGAAACTCCTCCGAAACGGCTGGGCCCATTCTTATGGAATCGTATCTATTTTTTCAACCTCTTAATGTATTATAACATTCAACAACATATTACTAATTAAAAATCTTCAACTCTCAGCGGTCGATAAGTGATCGATTGGTAATAGATCAATAGAAACGATGAAAGTAAAGCTGGTCTCCGTCTATCTCACGCAATAAACTTTCCTTACAAAGTTCTCGGCTATTTGTTCTCTTTATTGATCATCTCAGTATTCGTAGCCATACTCCTTAGAAAGGGATTAACCGCTTTCATTGAAATTTTAGTAAACTCTCTAGATCTGCGTATCGGTTATCTATTCTTCATACCCCTAAGTGATAAGGGTAGTTCACCCCAAAAAAAATTTTTGTTTTGTAGGAAAATTTTAAATTTTTTATTATTTGGAATGAAAAATATTTACAACCATTAATTTCAAACACTTATTTAATAATTTTTAACCCCGATCGATGGTATAGTAAAATCGTGTTAGACGTTATACCATTTGTAAATTGAGAACGGCTGGATCGATTTTGATTCTCGCCTTAATCCGGGATAGGATGGGCATTAAAATATGATAATCATCATTAAAAAACTTGAAAACATTTATTGCGACTGGACGAAGCTCTGACATCGATCGGTGAAGAAAGTAATTTATATATATATATATATATATATATATATATATATATATATATATATATATATATATATATATATATATATATATATATATATATATATATTTTGCTCAAGAAGCCGGTTGGCATAGTTGATGAAAGAGTGTTTTTACTGGAGATGAAAGTATTAAAGATAACTAATATTACTGACCAGAGTCAGAGCGGCAATGTTTTCTCCTTCGAATTATATCTAAATATATAATTCGAAGGAGATGACTTTATTCAATTAATTCTGTCTGTTCTCAATGATGTAATTAAGATTGAAAACATATTGGATAAAAAACCCTTGGTTCAGTTTCTCAAAATTTTATCCTTTCTTAATAGAAGAGATCATAGAGCAATAAACAATATAATCAGCTATCAAATAGGATAGAAACTAATAATACCAAATATGCATCCAAAATACGTTTGTCAAAGTTCAATCCAATAAAAACGGAACACCTAATCAATGTAGTAATATTTATAATGATTATTTCCATATCCACCTGGAAATGTAGATTCATTTTCGACCTTTTAAAACTTTCGATACTTCACAATCTTCATTAGAGAAGATTAAAGTAGAATTTTGAGTTAGATTGCAATATAGACTAATCTCTTTATTTATTTATAATTCGATAACCTTGACATATGTTATCCTCTGTATTGCAGTATTTTGATGATACATTAAAATAATTTATTTATTTTTGGGGTAATCAAAATTTATTGCATACTTATTAAAAGCAATCAACAAAATGTATGTAGAATTTAGGTAACGGGAATTATCATAATCGGTCTGGTAGGTGTTTAAAAACTCATTTATTCATTACAATTCTAGATATTTCGACACTTTTTTGTGTCTTCGGCAGGAAAAAAAAGCTGCAAAGTAAATGACTACAATGATCAAATTCAATATGTAAAAAATATAAAACTACTTACAATTAGGGTTTATGCAGTGATAACAGAACTAACATTATTCAACAAACGTCTCTTATTTTGTTTCCACTTATACTCTACATGTTGCTAAACTGAATGGTCAGAAATTTCGACAACCTAGAAGGAAAATGTTTCGATTTATTTTAAAATATTGTTATAGATAGCGCTCAATTTTTCAATATCTGATCTAGTGTTAATTGTATTGTCTGTGTTGTGCATATGTGTCATTTCCAAAAATAATCAAAAGTTTCTTTTTGTGATTACTCTCCTTATTCAAAATTTTAATATCTTCGTAATCGTGATCCGAGTCTTGGCCGTGACATGCTAATGCGCAAGATCTTTTTCCAATACGACTATCACTTTTGTGTTGTGCGACTCTTTGTTTTAAATTTTGTTTAGTTTGACCTATGTAGCATTATAACATTGGAGACATGGTATTTTGTAAAAGACATTGCAATCCACAACACTGAAGTGCGATCTTTGGTTTTCGAGAAAAATGTTTTTAAAGATATTTATAGATATAGGTATATATAGTCCAGTGTTGTGGAATTGCAATGTCATTTACAAAATACCATGTCTCCAATGTGATAATGCTACATAGGTCAAACTAAACAAAATGAACTGTTCGCCCATCCTGCTAGAATCAGACATTTTTTCAATTCGGTGAGTCTCATTATTACTTCTGCAAGAAATTTGCTTCCAATGAAGAATTTACTAGTTCAATGTAAATTATAAATACATAACAGTTGGGAGATAATAACATATATTATTTGCCGATTTTGTTTCATTATTGGCTTATGTAGACAGTTTTATGGCATTATTGATAAAAATTGTTAAAAACATCAAGATCCATAGTTGAGTGTATAACGTATTATTTATTCAAAAAAATGTCCCTAATATACTGACACGTAGTTTTGAAAATTTGATATCATTATATTCAGCAAATAAAAAAAAATTTGAAGCGTCTTAAATCATTTATGTCTAAATTTCACCAGGTATTATTCAGAATAAACCCAATTTGTTATATTTCGTTGAAATTGGATTGTTGAGGAGCGTTGGAAAATATATGGGTTATTTCATTACAATTGAAGAATATGATGGACTAGGTCACACTTGCGTATAGTTATCGTCTTCATCTTCCAATTAGGATTTCCACGGGAAATCCAATGGTCTAGCTACTAGGCTTTTTGCCCAATTCCAGTCGGCTACAGATGTGCCTCCACTAAAGGAGATCTCCAGGACTCGATACACACCCTGTGTTGATTCAATAATTTCTTGATGTCATATTTTTTAAAAATTTTTCCGTTGCTGGTTCTTCGTTGTCTTAGGATCGCTGTTCTGACACTGGATTCTCTACAAGCGCATGCTAAAGCGTGATTTGAGAGAAAATTGCAAATGATTTTTATGGTTACACTATCTGTATCACGAAGTATAAGTATATATCTATACTTCGTGATCTGTATGATTGAATAAAACATCGAGGTAACTTATGGGTGATGGAATTTTAAGTTTTAATAGATCATCGTATAATTTTTTTTACTTACTAAATTGTTACTTTTACATTGAAATAGGATATGGTTGAGGCCCCCATATTCGCAGCTATTATTATTATATATTTTGCTTAACAGACAAGTGTTAAGTACGCAATGTGCGTAGGTTATACGCATCCTGTGCATTTAATATACTCACTGAGATTGAATTCTCGCTTAACTCTTGGTGAAACATAATTGAATATTAAAATAAATTAAACTCTTGGCTTAATGTTTCACGATTTATTCAACAATATGTCAACATGTTTCGAGCGTTAGCTCATTTTCAAGACTAAACTACTATAAGGAACGTAGATATAAATTTTTAAATAAAATTTTTTAAAAATATTTTGTAGATATAAATTTGTTGTACGTTCCTTACAGTAGTTTAGTCTTGAAAATGAGCTAACGCTCGAAACATGTTGACATATTGTTGAATAAATCGTGAAACATTAAGCCAAGAGTTTAATTTATTTTAATAATATACTCACATTTGATTTTGGAAGCTTTTTTTATAAATTTCTAAAATAAGGACTTAATTTTATTCCATGTGGTTTCCCGCCTTATAAACTAAATATAGGAAATTGAAAACCTAAAAAGGGCAAACATTCCACTACTGCAGTAATTGAATAGCATGTGTTTCTTTATTCTTCTGTTAAAGATTTTGTTGCATTCAAGAATTTTAAACGAATTAATGTAGTGTAGTGCTTAGCTTTTGCACATCACAAAATATTTTAAATCTATTGAAGAAATAATTCTAGAAGTGAAATTTATCAAAACTCATCAAACTGATACACATTTAATTGAATAGATTTGTCACATAAAACACAGTTTCTTTTTGCCAATTCTGTGATAAAATAACAATTCCTCACAATATATTTTCCTTATTATGAGAAGTTATTAAACAGTTATCCTTGAATAATAATTATACTTCTATAATGCTGATATCTTTGATAAAATTGATTACGAATATTTTAGAAATGTTGGTTTCAGCAATTATTTTTAATTATAGAAGACTTTCATTCTTACAGATAACTCTTTCGATAATTGAAGTAAAATATTACTGAGGTAGGTAAAGATATAATAAAAATACAAATAAATCTGATATTCTTTGAGTTTTTAGAAATGAAGTAAAACGCATCTTAATTAATATTATTGTATTCTAATTCCATATTAAAAAAAAATGTAAGTTGTACACAAATATCAAGAATAGAACTATGAAATAATTTTTAATTAATCTCATAAATGAACATCAAGAATCATATTAACATGGAATGGATAGGAAACAGCACTTTCAATTTTTTGGAACAATTGTGCATGTAATAAATGCTATTCATAATGAACACTTGAAAATATATGTAAAATCAGAAAAAATAAAGGAATTTCAATAAAATATAAATCGACAACAAATATATTACAATTTTTAGAGATATAATTATAAAATTCTGAGTGAGCAAAGTTTTCCTGTGTTGTTGATTTAATTTCTCTTACGCCATCCTTATAGATTGGATGATTTGAAAAACTGCAGATCCACATACCACAAACAAAAACAGTGCTAAAAGCCATGGGCCTACAGGGGAAGATTCATTTAGTTGTTTCTGGAAAGAATATTAGGAATGATGTAGATGAAAAACAAAAACATATGGAAAACTCACAGATGACTTTGGTACATTTCCTCTCTGTGTGACCATTTTGCTTGCTTTCTCGTTGGCGATACGCATTCTTTGTTTTGGAGCCATTTTTGTTAAAAGTATTTATTACGATTGAACACCAAATAATGAACGAAACACTTAAAACAGCACCATGCGCCAAATAACAGCAACAAAGTAAAAAGTGACACGTTTACTTTCTGACAATTGGTTTTGATCGAAACATTAAGTGATGCCAACCATAGAAATCCTATTTTTTTATATTAGAGTGAAAGAAAAGTTTAAGTTGGAGTATCGACAAGGATTAAGATAAAAGTTCTTGCAACCACGTTACAATGTTTGTGCATCACGCTTACAACAGCGTACGAAGATGTTGGCGTTTTATAACCAAAATCGGAATAAAACCTTTATTCGCACAATCGAAAAAACTCAAATTTGTTTTTAGCATGAGGAAATATTTGAAAACCTCACTACTATAGCAGAACTGTTTCATTTTGATTTCTTGAAGATATAATTTTACACTCATATATTTTGTTAAAACCGACACAATAGTGGAAAATTCACTACACTGCTGAAAAAAGGCATATGAAATAACGGGGTGTAAGAAAGACATACCGTTTTTATTCGAGAATTAGGACGATCAATTGTCCAAATTAAAATTGGATATAACTTAAATTCAAACACTTGAACTTATGATTTACACTTTATTGACTACATAGCATGACGCGTTTCGTCGTTACAAACGACTTCTTCAGATGCTTACAGAATGACTGAATGATTAATTCTGTAAGCATCTGAAGAAGTCGCTTGTAACGACGAAACGCGTCATGCTATGTAGTCAATAAAGAGTAAATCATAAGTTCAAGTGTTTGAATTTAAGTTATATTCAATTATAATGGATATTCATCAAGTAAACGCCAACACTATTAAATATAAAAAAAAACAAATTAAAATTAGTAGAATTCCAATAGTAGTCCTGTAGTAGAAATTACGAATTTCTTAGTCCTTCGATTAGAATGGCAAGAAAACCAAATAATATTGGTATTGATTACTTAGGTGGCTCATACTCTTCATTATAATAAGAAATAGTGGAATATCTCCTGATTGATACCTAAGAGTAATGAAATAATGAAAAAACTATTTTTAACATTCATCAATATAAACATGAATTCCGTCAATTGATTCCTCGCTCAATAGTCATTTTTGTATATATCGCATAATTACAAACATTTAGCTCAATTCCAAAAAATTGTTTAATACACTTGACACAAAGAGTAGCAAGGTAAGAAATTTGTGTAAATTTCATAGCATATAGTCAATTTGGTACCCAGAAGATAAAACAACATGAGGTAGTGTTCAGTATCAGCAGTTTAATTCCACATTTCTTTAATGCTGAGTACTCTTCCGAATCTGAGTACGAATTCCGTAACGGTATAACGATACCTACATGAAAAACGAATACCATGAACACGAGTGCATCCCTGTATCGTGATGAAACTATAAACAATTTTTGTGATTGTTGATTTGCTGTTTTAGAGTAATTTTAAGGTTAAAGCCAATTTTATAATATGTTAAGTAAAAATATAAGTTGTAACTGAAATTTTATTTTGAGTGATATTCAAGAAATGAAGATCGATATTCGAATAGGTTTTTTCTAAAATGTATGTGTTCAATACTTATATTAATTTTATATGTACTTTAACAAAAAAATACTGAATAAAATTTTAGTTTTTTCAGAATACATCATATTGACCTTTATCAATATGGAACAACTTACAGCTTTTCTGAATGATATATTAAAAGTTGAAGGTATAGAAGAAGCATTTAGCTGCTTCTTAGTACACCGTTCTTCTACTGAAAAAGACTCCCAATGGCAGCAGGATATAGTGAATATTTTCAAGAAAATACCTCAAGAACAGCAAGAATCTGCAATACGTAATTATTTAAATGTTACATCAACTTCATCTCAATATAAAATGCAGTCCCTAATGAATCTATTAGAAACTGTAGTAAGAAATAATGCTATACAAGCCAGGACTGTTTGCGAACTAGTAATAACACATGAAAAGCTGACATGTAATAATCAAGACTTTTGGATAGAGTGCTTTAAGCTTTTGTTCAGGATAATAGATTTAGTAGAGTATAAAGGAGTTCGTGAAATTATGAAGGTAGGTTGTATGCTACTGTAGGTATGGTAATGTAATGTAATACATCAATAATAAATATATATATCGACAAAAATATAATTCTTGGTATAGCCCGCAAGCCAATTGGAAGCAGCCGTTGACACGTGTTTCGAGCTTATTGGCTGTCCTCAGAACGGCGTAGCCAAGTTCAAGGTGTACGAACCTGGAGATGGAATCACACACCTGTAAAGGAAGTTTCCTCTGCTAGGCCTCCACGTGAACTCTCCTAGTTTGTAGATTTGGTCAACGTATGGCCTTTGTGGCAACTAAGACGCAAGGGAGAGCCAATAAGCTCGAAACACGGTGTCAACGGCTGCTTCCAATTGAGTTGCGGGCTATACCAAGAATTATATTTTGTCGTAATCTCCAAACCCGGAGAGTTCACGTGGAGGCCTAGCAGTGGAGACTTCCTTTACAGGTGTGTTCTTTTATTGTTGATTCCATGTCCAGGTTCGTACACCTTGAACTTGGCTACGCTGTTCTGAGGAGAGCCAATAAGCTCGAAACATGTGTCAACGGCTGCTTCCAATTGAGTTGCAGGCTATACCAACAATTATATTTTTGTCGTTTATATATATATACAGGGTGTTTAATTGGCAAATGAAACTTAAAAGAGTGAAGAAAATTCACCGACGCGGCTTTAGAAATATCCCATTCATTGGTTCTGATGATCTTAGTAACGAAGATGCAATATGTTTTATTACTTTTGCTGCTTCCTTCTTATGGTCTTTACTCCTCTATCACCCTGTCACTTATGTGTTATAGTGAGTCCAATTGAACCACTTAATAATGACAGAAAAATCCACTTTCAGATTAAAATAAATATAGAAAGTAATTGAAACCTTGAAACAACACCTTGTATATTACAAAAAACTGAATCAAGTTGTGTCCTTAAAATTTTTGCGAAGAAAATTCACCTATTTAAATTTTGAACTCAAAAAGGATTTTCTAAGAAATTAGGACCTAAAAAAATATTTCTATCAACTATCAATGAATGATTGGAATTTATTTTTATTCATACTCATTTTAATCTCTCTGAATTAAGAATTATCATAAAAATTTGTCAAAATATCTTCCCTTTTGGTACTTATATTTATTTGCTTCCTATAAAATATTTTGAACTGATTTTCGAATTATATTGGGATTGTTCCTTTCCAAGTAGGCATCTTGTATTCTAATGATCTGATACCGCGTATTTATTTGAGAAGAGTACATTAGGGATTTCAAATGATTGCAGGTATATAAATCTATGTGATTCAAATCAGATGATTTCGAAGGCCAGTTATGGGTGCCGCCTGGGCCTTTGCATGAATTACCGAAATAATGCAAAAAATCTCTAGCTATGAGCCTATAATGAGGCAACGTACCATCATGTTCAAAATACATACAAACAATATTTACATTTTGGTAATTTAGTAAAACTTGCAACATATTTTGCAAGAACTCAAAATACGTCTCTGTTTAGTATTTAGAAATGGTCTTGCAAATAAAATATAAGGTAATACAGAGTGTTTTAAAAACTATTCAAAAATTACTATTACTTAAGTGGAAATACAAATTGTATTGATGAAAAAAAGTAGTTAATAGTTTTCAGTAACATTGAAATGAGTATGAAAATAACATTAGAATAATTTACTACTAAAAGTAGACAGTAATCATTTTTTAGGTCTAACTTTTTCAATATACAAGGTTTTGTTTCAAGGTTTTAATTACATTCTATATTTCTTTCAATTGAAGTGGCTTAACTTAAGTCTGTATAAGACACGTAAGGGTCAAACATCAAAAAAACGCACGAGGTGGTATGGCACAAACTGATGACACAAAAAAGAAGTTAGCAAAAGTAATAAAACACCTTGTACATTGGTTACTAAGAACGTAGAACCCAATAAATGCGGTGTTTCTAGAACCTCGAGAACCTTGAGGTCTTATAATTTTATAATATATAAAATTCTCGAGTCGTGCTGTTTGTTACCTTATTGCTACCTAACTCCTTCAATAAGGCTGAACCGATTTCTATGAAATTTTGTGTGCATATGGGATAGGTCTGAGAATTGGTCAACATATATCTTTCATTTCATATACTCATTTTAATTTCTTCGATGAAATTTTTTATTTTTCATTTTATTATGATTTTGCATTGAAACATATAGTCTAAGAGCTAGTAAACATCTGACTACACATATTTTAGGAAAGCCTAAAATTTTGTCAGCGAGACAGTTGTACTTACAGTACATGAAATGGGACTTAGTTTAGCGAAGTCGCGGTAGGTTCGGTACTGCGCAGGTATAACAGGCGTTATAATTTGGTGAAAAAGATAACATATTTTAGGAAAGATGCGTTTTGATATGTTGAAATATATTATTAAACGTACTCAAGAACGAAATGGCAGACCATTAAAATTTAGACCGTAAAAATTTTTTTTGACATATTTTAGGAAACTTGAAATTTCTGTATGTTATTCAGTATACCAATATATTAATGGCAGACCGATCTGTGGGTTGCTTTGGCTCGGCAGACGGAAAAATACTTTTTCCCGCGCAAATATACCTGTGTATACTGTGTAGTATATACGTAGCATACGGAATGAAGGGATTTTCATTTTCTCTTTCTTCTTCATAATTTACTGTCGTATTCCTCCTCTTTCAATTCTTTTTGACGGCAAAATTGACGTACATTAAGAAAAAACAAACGTGAAAATAATGTATCATCTTTAAAGGAATTTGAATTCAGTTAATTTTATAATAATATTATCAACAATTTCGATTCATGTCATCACTCAATAAAGTACATAATTGCTCATTTCACTTATATGAAAACGAGAAACACTTTCTCGCGCAAATATACCTGTGTGTAGTATATACGATGTATACGGAATGAAGAGATTTTCGTTTTATCTTTCTTCTTCATGATATACTGTCGTATTCTTTCTCTTACAATTCTTATTGACTGCAAAATTGACATGCATTAAGAAAAAAGTCAACTTGAAAATAATGTTCCATTTTTAAATGCATTCAATTGATTCGATAATTATTGCGGATTTAGATTTATGTCATCACCCAATAAAGTACATAATTTCTCATTTCACATAACTCCTTATGAATATTTATTTGTCCGAGATACTTTTTTCTAGATTTTCAACCGAAAAACACTTTCTCGCGCAAATATACCGGAGCGAAGTATACTATACGTCGTATTCCTAACAGATATTTCAGTTTTTTCGTTCTTTTTCATCATATGCTACTGTAATAGTCTTCGTATTAGTCGTTCGTAGTCTTTCGCTTAGAATTCTTTTTTTTACTTTTCAAGACGGCAGCTTTCCTAAAATATGTCTTTTTATCACCAAATTATCACGCCTGTTATACATGCGCAGTACCGAACCTACCACGACTTCGCTGAACTAAGTCCCATTTCACTTATAGTAAGTACAATTGTTTCACTGAGAAAATTTTAGGCTTTCCTAAAATATGAGTATTCAGATATTTACTGGCTCTTATACTAAAACATACAACTCTAAATGTTCACTCTTCCACAAACCAACCTCTATTTTAATAGCCATCTTGATATTCTAATTCAAAAAATTAAAATTTTTTATTTTCTATATTATTATGATTTGGCATATAAACATACATACAACCCTAAATTTCCACTCTTCCATAACTAACCCCCTATTTTCTAATACCCATTCCAAAGTTAATAATCATAATATGTAATAATGTGATAAAAATGATATATATATATATATATATATATATATATATATATATATATATATATATATATATATATATATATATATATATATATATATATATATATATATATATATATATATATATATATATATATATCATTTATATATATATATATATCTTATTAATATATATATATATATATATATATATATATATATATATATAATGATATATAATATATATATATATATATATATATATATATATATATATATATATATATATATATATATATATATATATATATATATATATATATATATATATATATATATATATATATATATATATATATATATATATATATATATATATATATATATATATATATATATATATATATATATATATATATATATATATATATATATATATAATAATGTATATTGTTCCGGGAATACATCCGTTGGTTTGTTGAGTGCCTGTTGGAAACTGGCAGACGTTTCGTCAAGGTCTCACTTGACATTATCAATGCTTCAAATGATGGTTATCGATTGCTCGGAGTCTGGTGACTGAAAGAGACCACCTTTCTTTCAGTCACCGAACTCCGAGCAATCGATAACCATCATTTGAAGCATTGATAATGTCAAGTGAGACCTTGACGAAACGTCTGCCAGTTCCCAACAGGCACTCAACAAACCAACGGATGTATTCCCGGTTGTATATATATATATATATATATATATATATATATATATATATATATATATATATATATATATATATATATATATATATATATATATATATATATATATATATATATATATATATATATATATATAAAATCTTCATCTCTCAGCAGTCGACATAGCTGATCGATTGGTAATTGATCAATTGATAAATTGATCAAAACAAAAGCAATTTTTGTTTTCAAGCTAAATCTTCATTTTTCAATTTTTTCATGATTTTACCTAAAAAAATACATAAAATCCCAAATTTCCAGTCTTTTGCCACCAAACCCAATTTGTTATATTTGTTATAGCAATATAAAATATTGCTTATTTGAACAGATTGGTTATTTAATAGTTTTCAAACATTGTCCATAATAATATATTAAAGCCGTGTGACTTACAGGTTTCATCATTTGTGCCTTAAGAACGGCTGGACCGGTTTCTATAATTTTTGTGTTTTTGTATTCATCATTGACCGGAATAAGATTATGAATATTGAAATATGATATTCATCAATATAAAGCTTGAAATCATTGAAAAAACACTTAGTGCGACTAGACAAAGCTCTTACATAGAGCGTTGTCGTAACAAACAATATGTATTTGCTGAAGAGCCGCCTGGCATCGTTGATGAAAGACTGGGAGGTGAAAGTGGAGTGGTGACTCATCACTGACACTCGCGACAGTGAGAATGGTAATATTTTCTCTTTCGATTTATATCTCGATATAATGAACAATTATATTATTCATTATGAATGGACATTATAATGTTCATTATATGGTGTTACACAATTTTATGACCATAAGGTTGTATTCATTTCATTACGTCAATTAAAATCATCGATTAAATTCAGCTAAAACGGTTAAAATCAGATCATTCATTGACTGTTGGGCGTTACGAAGTTCGCCGGGCCATCTAGCTATAGTATGTTAATTTCAATTGAATGAAATTCTGTCGTTATTGAAATTTTAATTTTTTTTCAGGGATGTTGTGAGAAAGCTAAGGTTATTTCTGTAAAATTGAATTCAGATTTACAGCCTCAAGCAAAAGCTCTGGTTAGGGTTGCAGAAAAGATTATGGACAGAGATGCCTGCCTCTTACCAGGCTACTTATTAGTAAATGAACTTCAGAAGGCATATCCTGATTGCCCTCATTGGTGTTTATCATCACTGTTTTCTGATTATGTGGATAGGTTGGTGCTAAATATATTGAAGTCAGGCATGCATAATATTGTATATAATTTAGTTTTAGAGCTCTGGCTCAGATGGTATCAATAGTTGGTCAAGCTGAAATGAGGCCAGTTGTTGAGCACAGTGGTTGTCCTGAACATCTTGTCAATCCTTGGAAACTAGATCCTACTACATTAAGATTTACTTTAAAGGGCACTTTACCATATTCTCCTGAGTTGTTGGAGAAGCAGACTGGTCTTTTGAGATATGTTCTTGAACAACCTTATAGTCGTGATATGGTTTGTGGTATGATGGGATTGCAAAAGCAACACAAGTTGAGGTAATTGTTTTATCCTTTAAAATAAATATTAATTTTAAAACATTTGTAATTTGTAATTACCAAATTATCTTTCCGTCTATTACAAAATGATAAGAATATTGGTAATAAAGTTAGGTTGTTATAACAAGATCTGTTTAGAGCAAAGCATAAGATGTAAATTTAACTTTGTTAAAATGTATTTATTGTATTCCTTGCTTTATTCCACATATTTTTAATGTTGAAATTTATTTTAACAAAAACCCAAATGAAAACATCAAATATTTTGTTCATCACTATTCAAGATATATTCAAAATCAATCCAGCTCAATTTATTTTCAATAAATATTTATAT
This sequence comes from Henosepilachna vigintioctopunctata, assembly GCA_030704895.1. Taxonomy (NCBI): domain Eukaryota; kingdom Metazoa; phylum Arthropoda; class Insecta; order Coleoptera; family Coccinellidae; genus Henosepilachna; species Henosepilachna vigintioctopunctata. Next base: position 833,258 of record JARQZJ010000104.1, on the reverse strand, counting down.
ATTAACATGAAGAAGAGGACGGGTAAAAAGTGTATTTGATAAAGTCAATACTGTTTATATAATTATATATATATATATATATATATATATATATATATATATATATATATATATATATATATATATATATATATTCATTGCTATCTTGAACCATTTTATTTATATTTTCAGAAAGAAATTATTGGGTTTTCTGGTTCTCAAAAATATTTATTAAACATCTATATCACATAACGTTTCGGTCCTTTTCTTGGGCCTTTTTCAAATGAAATTTCATCAATATATTGTCATCAACACACAAACAATCACAATATTAATTATAGAAAGACTTCGTCTTTGTCTGAACGTGAACAACAACGCATCGTGTGTAAATCAAGATAAATATATATAGAAATATAACAAATTTGAAAATCTTTCTTCATTTGAATATTGGTTCATAATATAATAATTAATATTGTGATTGTTTGTGTGTTGATGACAATATATTGATGAAATTTCAAAAAGGCCCAAGAAAAGGACCGAAACGTTATGTGATATAGATGTTTAATAAATATTTTTTAGAACCAGAAAACCCAATAATTTCTTTCTGAATGATATATATATATATATATATATATATATATATATATATATATATATACAAAATTGAGAAATCCTAAACAGAAGATCCCACTAGAAAACCAGGGTGTGTACAGCGTAACATGCGGAACATGTAACAAAAGCTATGTCGGCCAAACGAACCGTAGAATCTCCTCTAGGTTAGAAGAACACAAACTTTCCATAAGAAACAAACAACTATCATCGGCTCTATTTCAACACGAACACCTAACCGGCCACAAAATTAACTTCGACAGTGGTAAACAAATTGCAAACGTCGAAAATTACAAAACCCGATTAATTAGAGAAGCCATCGAAATAGAGAAGATTGGTCTTTTGAACAAGAAAGACGATACCCTGAAGTTGTCGAGTACCTGGAAAACAATAATGAGACGACACACCGAAATTCACCAACCTACGGAAAGATCAAAACAGACAAGACGAGATATCCAAGACCAGTCAGTTGAGGAGGCGGAGCCTCCGCTACCGCTAACCAATCAGGGCAGATATAATCTCCGACAGCGACGAAAACGTATAAATACAACGTCTGCCTGTTCCCTCAACAAACCAACGCACTATATTCTCTACGTTCAACAATATATATATATATATATATATATATATATATCTTCAGTGAAATTCATCCAAATAGTCAAGTTTAAATGCCTTTCAAATGTCCTCAAGTCCTATCTTCAGAATGAGGAGAACATTCATTCGTGAACTAATGATGTGACCTCCTTCTATCGAAGAAATTACATAAACTGCCGAGCAATTCTAGATTCCTTTTACGCGACAAGATCAATGAGAGTACCTAAAAGCTTTGAACAACATTTGTCTAGACAGCTCTCTACAGAGTTTCATTTGAAATATTTCGATTGAGAGTTTGAGTATTGACTAATTATCAATCATCCTTGAATCTCGAAATTAGCTATCTTTTGCCCGCCTGGGCGTGATCTGGAAAGATTAGGTATGGGATCATTCTTGCACATTACAGACAAAGTTCTTTTGTGTTCAAATGAAATGTCTACAAAGCCTCTACGTACTCTTACCAATGTTGTCATGAATAGCAATCTAGAATTCTAGGTAGAGTTTATACGTCTTTTCTTCGATAGAGGGAACTCACGTGAATGTTCACGAGGTAATGTTCTCATAAAAGTGATTGCCGTAATACTAGTACCAACAAGTCGAATTTTTTCGCATTAACTCAACATGTGAAAGCCACTGATCACAATATGAATTACAATGCCACAAAAATGTTATATTATGTACAACAAACGCCTTTTCCTAGAAATGGTTCATATCTGAAAACTGTATTAGTAAAAAATCTGACACAGATAATTTAAGCAACATATATATAAATCTGATTGCTTCTTCTGGTTAATGGCTCATATTCTGGTATCCTATTTACCAAAAAATTCACTCCCAATACACTAAATAAATTCATTCTCTTTTCCTTGATGCTAAAAACATCTGCCAACGTTAAGTAATATAAAAAACGCGCGGGGCGCTTGAAAAACAAATCTGGAAACAATCCACTTGAAAAGGTGAATTGAAAAATTCAGTCAGTGCTGTTGCTTCCCCCGACCACTAAACACGTAAAACGCAATAATATTCAAACCCAGTCGATTTGGGAATATTTAGTTTTAAGATTCAAGAAACAAATGTACCTTCGGACTAACTTTGCATTAATTGTAAGAAAAATTTTCAATAGTGCCTTGTTACATAAACTGTTAATATTGTACAACATTGTTTTAGCCTTGAAGAAGAAAATAAACATTTTCAAAAGCTTGGAAAATACTAAAGAGGTAACTTATTTTCCTGTCCTGGACTGCAATCCCAATTAAACACTGAATATATATATATATATATATATATATATATATATATATATATATATATATATATATATATATATATATATATATAAAATAAATTAAACTCTTGGCTTAATGTTTCACGATTTATTTAACAATATGTATAGTCAACATGTTTCGAGCGTTAGCTCATTTTCAAGACTGAAAAGTCTTGAAAATGAGCTAACGAGCTATAATAATGAGCTAACGAGCTAATAAGCTAATGAGCTATGAAATTTCAGTCTTGAAAATGAGCTAACGCTCGAAACATGTTGACTATACATATTGTTAAATAAATCGTGAAACATTAAGCCAAGAGTTTAATTTATTTTAATATTCAATTATGTTTCACCAAGAGTTAAGCGAGAATTCAATCTCATTAATATATATATATATATATATATATATATATATATATATATATATATATATATATATATATATATATATATATATATATATATAGTTCAAAGATTCACAGGTAATTCAATACTAGTAAATACTGAGACTCTTAATCGAAATATCGAAATATTTCAAATAAAACTCTCAGGGAGCTGTCTACACAATTGTTGTCAACGAGAACGAACCCATCACTTTCGAGAGTGAATATTAAGAGCGTTTCGAAAAATTCATCGATCTTGTTGAATGATAATAGGATACAATTGTTTCATCATTATTATGAATCATCAGTCCATATTTAATCTATCAATCAAGAATCGATGACTTTCAAAACGAACATAGGTCCTATACCAAATTAAGAGAAGTTCTAGAGAGTGAAATACTCACGTAGGCTCCCTCTATCGGCGAAAGGACGTATAAACACTCCCTTTTGCCCGCCTGGGCGTGATCTGGAGCGATTAGGCATGGGATCATTCGTACACATTTCAGACAATTTTCTGTTGTGTTCGAATGAAATATCTACAAAGCCTTCCACTCGCACTCTTGTTGTCATGAGTAGGAATCTTGAACGCTAGGGAGTGTTTATACGTCCTTTCGCCGATAGAGGGAGCCTACGTGAGTATTTCACTCTCTAGAACTTCTCTTAATTTGGTATAGGACCTATGTTCGTTTTGAAAGTCATCGATTCTTGATTGATAGATTAAATATGGACTGATGATTCATAATAATGATGAAACAATTGTATCCTATTATCATTCAACAAGATCGATGAAGTTTTCGAAACGCTCTTAATATTCACTCTCGAAAGTGATGGGTTCGTTCTCGTTGACAACAATTGTGTAGACAGCTCCCTGAGAGTTTTATTTGAAATATTTCGATATTTCGATTAAGAGTCTCAGTATTTACTATATATATATATATATATATATATATATATATATATATATATATATATATATATATATATATATATATATATATATATATATATATATATATATGTATATATAATATTTATATATATTTCAATTTTAATTTGTTTTCTTTCATTATTTACATAAAATAAATGAAGTGTTTGTATGGAAATTAAGTTTCAATTAAGTCCATATGAAAACCAATCTTCGGATTTTCTTTGTAGTAAAAATTCATTGTTATAGGTGTGCTGCTTTGGAAGAACAATTGGTGGAATTGTTAATAATGGCCTTGGAGAGAACAGAAAGTGAAAATGACGAATCTGCTACCCAAGGACTGTGGCTACACTTGTCATCACAACTCATTTATTTTGTTTTGTTTCAAATTGCTAGTTTTCCCAACATAGTGATGTCTCTCCATTCCCGATTACAAGGTGAATTTTATTCATATATATATATATATATATATATATATATATATATATATATATATATATATATATATATATATATATATATTATACATTCATTTAAAATGCTTCTGTAAGAATAATTCTTACAGATTATTCTGTAAGCATCTGAAGAAATCGTTTGTAACGACGAAACGCGTCATGCTATGTAGTCAATAAAGTGTAAATCATAGGTTCAAGTGTTTGAATTTAAGTTTATATTCAATTATAATAGATTTACATCAAGTAAACGCCAACACTATTAAAAATCTTCTGTAGTCTTGAAATCTAACGATTACTTTTACCTGATTTATGAAGACCGATTATTATGCCTCTGGTCTCTTGGGAATATTCCTTAGTTTTACCCATTTTCTTTCAAAAATTTAACTCAAACGTGAAAAACAAAGAAATATTGGTAGACTCTGAGTACTCAGCTGTGGAGAGCGTGATTTTTGTTCGAATGACATCAGATAACTAATGTAAAAATATTTGTAGTAGTTATTCAATATACTACTTGTGTTTATTTCCCGGTAACTAAATCAAAACAAAGTTGCGACTTCAAAGATTAACTTTAAATAATTTCCCACGATAACACTATTATGGTTTTATGTCCAACAGTCAGCATATACCAATAAACTGTTTACTATTGTGCTGTAGATAAGTATTTTTAGGTGTTATACAATCAATTAAACCTAATAAATGATATATTTGAAATTTATTGCTTGTAACTTGAACTAATTGCAGGTGTCCAAATACTTTTGAGCGGTAGTGTATATATATATATATATATATATATATATATATATATATATATATATATATATATATATATATTTATAATACTCTGAATACTTTTTAATAGTTTGGACCTTTGAATTTAAATTTAAAAACATTTTTTTTGACAGGTCGAGATTTGAAGAAAGGGCGCGATCAACTTATGTGGGTTTTGTTACAATTCATTTCTGGTTCAATACAGAGAAACCCTCTGTCTAACTTCCTACCAGTGTTAAAACTCTACGATCTTTTATTCCCCGATCAAGAACCAGCACTGCAGATACCTGATTTTAAACACCCAAAATGTACCAGACAAATGGCGATGACATGCATCTGGTTACATCTTATGAAGAAAGCTCAAGCTACGGATGGCACTAATGTTACATGGCCTGTACCACCGAAACTTCGGATTCATTATGATTTCCTGCAACATTTGGTCTCTCCAAATAATCAAGTTTTAGCTATGGGTAATGACTACAGGATAGCCTTGCTCTGTAATGCTTACTCAACAAATCAGGAATATTTCAGCAAACCAATGGCCGCGTTAGTTGAAACAATACAGGGCGGTCCTAAGTCTACCAGTCCACCCACAGCACCTCTGAGCATGGCTGTAAGTGAGAATGTTTGTTCAAGTAGTTATGTGTACAAACCAATAGGTTTGTTTTGGCACTAGTTGATTAATCCCTCATTGATATTGAGAATTACTGAATGGATCATATAATTCAATCCTTTACTTTTCCTAAATCAGGTGAAATAATTCAATTATATTTAGTGGTTCCACACCAATGTCATAAGTACTTGCTTGATCTTCTGAGTACTCTAGTCTTCTTTGAAATATTTTAAATAAAATCATATGTAATCAATATCTTCACTAAATTCCAACCTCTTGTCAATAATTGATCCTAAATATTTCATAGAATCTATAATTTCGATGTTATGGGCATCCGAGTTGTTTTTATTCCCTCATTTACTTTCAAACATTCAATATCGAATTTATTCCTGTCAGATCTTTGTATTCTTTTAATGGCCATATAGTAAACACATTTACTGGATCAGTTTGAAATAAAAATGCATTCTGGGCCAGAGGTTTACCATTTTACTTGATACAATTGTATGTATCTATTTTCAATTTGTTACTACTTTCACCCACTAAAACATTACCCTGAATGATATAGAATTTGGGTTATCATTGCAAATTAGAAAATCACCTTTATTCCTTTATTATGAATCTCGGTAGTTTCTATATTGCTTGATTGCGTTTTATAATTTATGCATGCTCTTTTTTAGAGCACTACAATAGTTAGTCAGTCGCCATTCTACACAAATTGCTTTTAAACAAAAACAATTGAATTCTCAGACTGTAATAATCAACCTAAAACAGTTGAAGCATGGAATCTAGTATGAAATGGCGTCTTTTAATCCTTAATTTATATTGAATTAATAATTAATATTATAATTATGTGGACTTTCATCTGTATATATATTGACGTTTTAGTGGTATGAATTTCGCCTTAGCATCAGAATTTATCTGAATAGTAAAAGTTGTTAGTTTAAAGTGATACCGCGCTAACAGATATAATATCTTGCGATTTCTTTCTTTCTTATTGGTGTAAATTTCACATCGTGTATTCGTTAATAAGCTAGCAGACAGCTAACACAACGAAAAAAGAACAAGAACTTAAAGATTTAAGGAAAGTAATGAAAATGCTATTTGTCAAAATCTTATATAAAATATTTTACTTATAGATCAATAAAAACTTTACTATATCAAAAGTTTTTGCAATGTAGTTTTACATATTACCAAATGAAAAAAAAATCTCACGCTCTACTTTTGCATCTCCTCTATATTCTACTTTGTATATTCTCAAGATTGCATGTGACAAGGATCTTATACATATGTTGGTACTGCTTTTTCAGGTATTAGATTCCCTCACTGTCCATTCCAAAATGAGTCTTATTCATAGTATAGTAACTCATGTCATCAAGCTGGCTCAGGCGAAGTCTGGTATGCCTCTAGCTCCAGCTCTTGTCGAAACTTACAGTCGCCTATTAGTGTATACAGAAATAGAGTCATTAGGAATTAAAGGATTCATCAGTCAGTTATTACCCACTGTTTACAAGTCTCATGCATGGGGCACCCTATATACATTATTGGAAATGTTCAGCTATAGGATGCATCATATTCAACCCCACTATCGGGTGCAATTGTTGAGCCATCTTCATTCCTTGGCTGCTGTACCGCAAGCAAATCAAACGCAGTTACATTTATGTGTTGAATCTACGGCTTTACGTCTTATTACAGGTGAGAGTTTTGTCAGAATTGTGAAATGTACGCACATTTATGACGTTGTATGTTTTTATAATTATAAAAATGCTTCGAAAATTTTATGTATGAAGTATGAATATATTTTTGTTATGTTTATTAAAATCACCATTATTTCGCAGAAAGTAACTTCAGTTGTAATTGTTCATCTAGATTCTGTTGTATCAATTATCTTTTGAAGTTAATTGATACAACAGAATTTTTTTGGCGACGTTTTGCCGGCCAAGGACTACATAATGACAAACTAGAGCAGTTTGCCGTACGTGTACACTACGACTTGTTTTAAGTTCCGATATAAATATTCCTTGTAATGCTACCTTTCTACAGTACCATTCAAATCACCATATAAATCAGTATTTTCAGGAGCTTGATGAATTTACGTTTAAAACTGGTATAACTAAATTATAACACCATTATGAGAAATGTATCAGTGTTGATGGAGATTATATTGAAAAATAAAGTAAAAAAAATTTAAAACATAGTTTTTCTTGGTCAGGCCGGAAACTTTTCACACCACCCTCGTATGTAACTGTAATAGCTCCTCATAAACATTAAAGCTCTTATTAACCCAAAGAAAAATATTAGAAGCGGGGTAACATCTGAAATGGCATCACCTTCGTCAGTGCTAAATAGAACAAATTAAATTGTTGTAGTTTTGCGAGGTGTTGTTGGAATAAATTACCGTCCAAATCTTCAGTGCCTAATAGTTTTTGGCTAACGTATCTTTTAGAATTTTTTTTTAACTGGGGACACTAGCACGCTGATTTGACATATATTTCTGCTACTCTTAATTTACGTACGTCATTTTGATCTTGAACCTTAAAAATATTATTTTGATTCTTTACTGAAGTTTTGAGTCCTTAAGTTTATGTTTTTTCAAAGTCAACAATTGCAAATTTAGATTTATCTTGGGTATGCGGTGATGATTTTTGTCGTTATATTCTTTTGGACTAGCTTCTTTGGCATATTAAGTAGTCGGTTATCTATTACAATTCGTAAAAAAGTGTCAATCTGTGTAGATCTTTAGACATTCTACTTTCTGACAGTGGATTTCATTTTTATCTATCGTTAAAAGCTATAGCACTTAACTCAGAGTAATGTAAAATTACAAAATAATATTTTTACAGTTCAGCGTAAAACGGATGTATTCACTCAATCAGCATGGAGGGCTCATACGGCAATTTTGATAATACCGAGAGTCGGCCTATCAAAATAGTCTTCTTTTCCCGCGCCTGTTCGAATGCAGAACGGTTTGCTGCTTGAAAATTTGCACTCTATAAGGAAATTATTTATTTTAAGAAATAGGCAGTCCTAATGTAACATTAAGTGTACCTCGAGGTACCAATTTAGGTTATCTCTTGATCAATATTCATATCAATGATATGAAATACATAACATAACTTGGGCAAATTATTGCTCCTTAAAATCTGTAATGATAATAGTTTCATCCATAAAAGTCTCATTTGATATTTTTTGATGGATCATTTGAAACTATAACAAATTAAGTTATTCAAGAATTTCGGGTTTAAATATGAGTTTATTAAGCGTTTATTGATTATCAATTATCAATTAAAAAATAACGGGAAACATGAATAGTGAGTGATTTTTTTTCAGGTTTAGGAAGTGGTGAAGTGCAGCCTGAATTGTCCCGCTTTCTCAATGAACCAAAGACGATCATATCTCAAGAATCCGAAGAACTGAACCGCGCACTAGTACTTACTCTGGCTAGAGCTACTCACGTCACAGGGGCCGACGGTACTTGGTGCAACGAACTTCTTGCTACGATCGCTCAAAGTACTCCGCATGCTTGGGCACCACATACTTTGGATTGCTTTCCTAGACCTTTGGCAGAGTTTTTCACACAACACGTCGTGCCTAAAGAAAACAAGCAACAATTGAAGAAAGCCGTAGAGGAAGAATACAGGAAATGGGCATCTATGAATAATGAAAACGACATAATGGCTCACTTTGGAGTAGCCGGAGCCCCTCCGTTGTTTTTGTGCCTTTTGTGGAAGATGCTGCTGGAGACTGACCATATCAGTCCAATAGCTTACAAGTGAGTTTGACGGATTGAACAAAATAATGCGACTTTCTATTTTGACAATGTTAATTTTTAAACTTTTCAAGTAAATATTGTTAGTTAATGTGCCCCTCCTGGAGATAAATTTCCATGCACATTAAAGCGTTTACGCGCCTCTAAGTTGAATACTTTCGATCTTCACTAACATACTGGTTAGTACTCACAACGTTTTAAATATATTGATGACCTTAATCGCCCCGATTTTAGTTTTCTTAACATTGGTGCATAGACTTGCAAATCAAAATTTGCAGTTAAAAAACGCATTTACTAGAGCTGTGCTTGGCGCATCATATAGGTAATATTGCGTATGTTGCTCTACAACATATAAACTGTTTAAGAAGTTTATGTAAATTATATCTAGCGAAAAATATATATATATATATATATATATATATATTATATTCCATATATATATATATATATCAATAAATATAAATATAAATATATATAAAAGACTATATATATATATATATATATATATATATATATATATATATATATATATATATATATATATATAAATATATATATAAATATATATATATATATATATATATATATATATATATATATATATATATATATATATATATATATATATATCATCATCATCATCATCATCATCATCACGCAGGTCCGTCCACTGCAGAAAGATGTTCTCCCCCTGTCTTTGAAAATGATTTCCTATCGGTAGTCTCTTTTTTCCAGTCAACGCCCAACCAATCCAGAAGCTCCTTATCCCATCGATCGTGAGGGCGCTTTCTCGGTCTTACCCTGTCTGGACTCCCAATCACCAACCACAGCTGACCAACGCTCATCTCTTGTTCGGGCTAGATGGCCTGCCCATTTCCACTTTGACCTTTTTACACACTCCGCGACATACTTTACGGTTGTTTGACCTCTTATCCAGCTGCAGCGCATTCTATCTCATATGGTTAGGCCCATCATGTATCTTTCTATACTCCGCTTGGTTGTTCGAAGCTTCTGGATGTGAGCAGATTTCAGGGTCCAAGTTGCGCTGGCGTAGGTCATCGCTGGTAATACGCATTGGTCAAACACTTTGCTCTTTAAGGATAGGCATATCTGATTTGAAGATGTGTTTCAGTCGGCCAACCGTGTCCCAAGCTGTTCTGGTTCTTTGCATGATCTCCGGTGTAATATCCCGTTTCCCGTGACAATCTGTCCCAGATATGTGTAATACGCTGCTATTTCTAATGGGATCCATCCACCTTCATTTTCTCTCTGGTGCGGAGATGGTTCAGCATCATCTTTCCTTTTGCGGTGTTTATTTCCAGACCTATTTCCTTGCTCGCGATGTTCAGTTCATTGATGCGCTCTTGAAGATCGGTAGCATCGTGGTAGAACAGGACTATATCTTCAGCGAACCTCAAGTGGGTAAGGTAGCGGCCATTTATCTTGATTCCTTTCTCGCTCCAGTCCAGCTTCTGGAACACACACTCCAAAGCAGCTGAGAACAGTTTTGGGGAAAACGAGTCTCCCTGTCTAACGCCTCTCATTATTGGCAATTTTTCCGAGTATTCGTCTATTTTGATGGTTGCTGTCCTAGAGTTCTAAGCAGGTCAAATGCCTTCTTATAGTCAACAAATGCCATATATAGAGGAATTGCATATTCGCTGCATCTTGATATCACTTCGCGGATGGTGAAAATGTGATCCATCGTACTGTATGACTTCCTGAAACCTACCTGTTCTATTGGCTGATATGAATCCAGTTGTCCCGATAAGCGGTTAGTAATTATCTTCAATAAGATCTTATATGGGGAGTAAACTTATAGGTCTGTAGTTCCTCAGGTCCTCCACATCCCCTTCCTTATAGAGCAACATCATGGAAGTGGAACAACGCGTCTGTTTTTTTAATTCTGTTTTTCAGTCACTGAAGAGCCTCGATAGAATGCGGTGAAGTACTGGGATTTGTGTATTATTTGGGCCAGGTATTATGCATTTATCTACTACTTCAGGGTGCTGTCTTTAATTGTTATGGCTGGATTTTCTACCAGTTCTTTGAACATGACTTTGGTTTATTTAAACTATTGTTAAGGCTTAATTCATTGCTTGCAGTAATAATTGCCTTCATGTGCTCCTAAAATTCCTCGGTACTATTAGCGATCAGAACAATATCATCAGCAAATTTTTGACGGTTGAGATATTCTCCATACATATCCAGACCTTTGTGGCACCATTCTAGAATTGCGTCTAGATTCGAGTTCCATCAATTCTTACAGTGGCTTTATGTATGTTCGCCAGAGTCTCTATATATTCCTTAAATTGTGAATAATAGATAATAGACATATATATATATATATATATATATATATATATATATATATATATATATATATATATATATATTTATGTATATATATATATATATATATATATATATATATATATATATATATATATATATATATATATATATATATATATATATATATATATATATATATATATATATATATATATATATATATATATATATATATATATATATATATATATATATATATATATATATATATATATATATATATATATATATATATATATATAACAGTTTTTTTGCCCTCCTTTTTCTTTTCCTGTTGTCTATTACCTTTTCTAATAGGTGCTTGTTGTATTTCTTAATATCTTTTGTCATTTTTATTCTGATGGTTTTGTATATTTTACAATTCTCGATAATTTGTCTGTCCGTTGTTTTTTCATGTGGTAGAATGATCATAAAAAAAACTATTTTATGTGTTTTTTATATATTGAAGTGCTAAATTATACGTGGAATACTCGTATAATTTTCGCTAAGGCTTGGGGTTTTATTGTTGTATATTATCACTTATTTTGGTTTTTTTTTTTAATTTTTATGTGTATGTGTATATCTACTATAATTTCAAGGAAATCTAGCGTAATATTTTATGATTTGATTCAAAAAATATACACCCTCTCCTCGATATGTTTTCATTTTCAATTTATGAAGTATCTATTATTCTTGTCTTTCACAGAATATTGGAGAGGATTGGCGCAAGGGCACTATCGGCTCATTTGAGAAAATTCTGCGATTGTCTAGTCTTCGAGTTCACAAACTCCCCCGGTGGCCAGCATGTAAACAAATGCGTCGACACTATCAACGATATGATATGGAAATATAATATCGTTACCCTCGATCGCCTAGTGTTATGTTTAGCATTAAGAATGCAAGAAGGCAGCGAAGCGCAGGTCTGTTCCTTCATCATACAGTTGGTTCTTTTGAAAGCGACTGAATTTCGAACCAGAGTACAAGATTTTGTTAAAGACAATTCACCTGATCATTGGAATCAAACAAATTGGCACGAGAAGCATTTGGAATTCCACAGGAACTATCCCGAAAAATTTGCACCCGAAGAACAATCCAGTGGTTACAATCCTTATTTTGGAAATGTGTGTCTACGATTTCTTCCGGTATTCGACATAGTAGTTCATAGATTTCTGGAGATAATTCCTGTGAAAAAGAGTCTAGAGATTCTTTTAGAACATTTAGGCTGTCTGTATAAATTTCACGACCGACCGATGACATATTTATACAATACACTTCATTACTATGAGAAAATTTTAAGAGATCGTCCTCCATTGAAAAGACGTCTGGTTGCAGCAGTACTCGGTACTCTCAAGGAGACACTATCGGAACCCTATCAGCTGTTTTTAAAGAGGGGCCCCGATGAAGTTTGGTTACCAGAATTGGATTACTACATCCAGTTGGTTAGACGGATGGTGGATACGTTAAATGGCGACACAGTAAATTCTACAACAGATTGGAGATTTAACGAATTTCCTAATGCAGGGGCACATATGCTTTATACCACGTGTGTTGAGCTTATGGCCTTGTCAGTGGGAGCTTCAGGTGTAGCCAATGGACTGCTAGATGTCGTTGCAAAAGGTGAATATCACTGAGATAAAAATTTTCTTACAGAGTAATTGACAAGACTCTATAATTATTTCCATATAACTCTACATCAATAGTGAAGTTGAAAAATTAAATTTATTTTTTGAGGCAGATAAAAAATTTTAAAAATAACAAAAATTTTAAAAAATTAGAGATTTTTTCCAATTTTAGAAAACTAAAAACTTGCAATATATTTGTTTCTAATTCTATGGGCGATAGCGCTGTCATCCATGAAGGAGTTCATTATTTCAACGAATATGTCCTGAATATTTTTTTCACTATGGGAATCAAAACAGAGTTTAATGTTGAGAGAAGTAATGTCTTTTTGAATTTTTTTGTGCTTAAATTTTTGAAATTTTGTTACATATATTATGGAATACTTGGGTGAAAGTAGCTTTTTTACAACTGTATACGTCGATTTGAAGAAAATTTTATTCATTGTCAAGATTTAAAAAAATTATAGTGAGGGGACACTACAGTGTACCCACCAAGTTGAGCAACGAAGCAGCAAGCACATATCCATTTCTCGAAGCATTTTAGGCAGTTTTTGACCTCATATAACTTCGTTGTGAATAAAACTAGAATCCTGAAGGAGCCTTTTCAGTAACCAACGCATAAACACAGTATATTTAAAATTTCATTAAATTTGGACCAGTAGTTTAAGAATCAACTAGTGAAAGTTTGTCAGTGTTGTCACCATCAAAAATCTAAAACATTTCTAGCAGGCATAGAGACTTCAAATTCAGAATATAATTAGTGCTTAGTGTATCAATAAAGGAAAAAGTAAAATATATTGTAATTTCGGTCCAGTTTTATAAATACAACAAACTGCATAAATAGCTTTGTAATCTCATTTAAATATACAAGATTACAAAGTTACATTTGCAGTGTACCTGTATATGTATAATATAATTGAATAATAGGTAGACTAAACTGCCCGAAATTGTCATAAAAGAAGGAACACTAATAATAATAACCGCGGCCGGCGGAGGTGCCTTGCTGCGCCCACGGTTGCACGGTTGGTTCCTGTCCGTCACAGAAAGGCGGCCACTTTCTTCCAGACAACCTTTGGTTATTACTGCGATATTCCAGGTATACACACAAACCACGTTTTATTTATATTACTCAAATTCTATCAGTCAGTATGTGTATACAAATTTCAATAATCTTTATATAAATCTAATTCTTTAGAAAAATAACGGGTTAAGTAATATATTCATTTGAAAAAATGTGAGTGCGGCACTGAATGAACTGAATTATAAGACAGAGAGTGGGGTTTAAGGAAATCCGTTGTTGGCATTCAAAACGTAGAAGGTACCAGAAAAGAAAAAAGTAGAACATTCCACAAAAAGAAATGAGATGCCATCAAAAACAAAACTTGTGAAAACTAAATCTCGCAACTTTTTGTTGCACTTCTTTAAAAGTTATGAGATTCATGTAATACCAAGTCGATTAATTTATTCAGTCCCTACTAAGGAAACTTCTGTCTTGAGTTATTACGTAATTAGCTAAATTTACAACATCTTATAGTGACCATATCAATATTAAAAATCTCTTATGTTTTAAATAAAATAGATTGACTCGGCCATCGGATGAAAGCATGAATCTCACAAGTAGGAAATATATCAAATAAGAATGTTAGTGAGATTGCCAAGTCAATTTATTTCATTTAAAACACTAGAGATTTTCAATATTTAAATGGTCACTATAAGATGTTGTTAGGTTAGCTAATTACGTAATAACTTAACTTAATACAGGAGGTCCCTTAAGTAGAGACTGGATAAACTAATTGACTTGGTATTACATGGATCTCACAACATTTTTTGGTAGCAGAAGTAAGTTGAAAGACTTTCAAAATGTCACTTCTAATAAGGTCAATTGAATTTTCACACAGCAGTTGTTGCAATATTGTTACAAATTATAATAGTCAACAACAACAAAATACGTTTATTAAGTGCTTTGATTAATTACATTTCAATTTTCCATTGCTAATACAAATTGGGAAGTTATAAGGTCTTGCGACCTCCTTCAACCCTGTTAGACTATTATATATATATATATATATATATATATATATATATATATATATATATATATATATATATATATATATATATATATATATATATATTATTTGAAATTTTTTAGCAATAACAGGCTTTTTTTGATATGAAAAAGTTTATTTTTGTTAACGTTTCGTTGTTATATTACAACTTTGTCAAAACGCTATTATCAAATATATATTGTGTTTATAATATGATTATTCTGTAAGCATCTGAAGAAGTCGTTTGTAACGACGAAACGCTTCATGCTGTGTAGTCAATAAAGTGTAAATCATAAGTTCAAGTGTTTGAATTTAAGTTTATATTCAATTATAATGGATTTATATCAAGTAAACGCCAACACTATTAAATATTTAAAAATAAATAAATAAATAATAATTAAAACAAATAACAAATTGAATAAAAAACACTTGGCTTGTTCTCAGAATTATATTGATGGCTTGACAATAATTTCGGTTTCTTACGTCATTTTCAAAAGTTAAACTGAACAGAATATATATATATATATATATATATATATATATATATATATATATATATATATATATATATATATATATATATATAATATAATATAAATATATCAATCACAAAGTATCACTGATTTCAAAATTATGCTCCTAAAATTTTTACCAACCTCATTAATCGTATTACGTGTCCTTATTTGAGCTAAGATTGATTCTATATTTACTGTTAGTACTGTACGAGTATATAATTTATTTTGTTACTCCATAACAAATTGTGGGAAGATCTGATGTGTTATTTTATTGCGTTTGTTTAGCAGACTAAATAAACTTTTTAAAATAAATACAAAAGTGTTCTTTATTGGAACATTCTCGTATTCGCTCCAAATGTAAGAAATGATATTTAAGTATTTGAAAAATTCATATTATAGTTGCTAGTATGGATATATTAAAATTCATCAATTTTGGAAAAATTATTTTCATTGTTCATCATGCTCAAATATTTTTGTTTTTGTGCACAAAATCTATATGACATTGATCAGCATAATTGTCATTTTCAGGTTATGTTCTCATACCTCAGTCCCACATTCATCAGTGGATTAATGCCATTGGCCTGATCCTAGCTGCGTTGCCAATTAGTTATTGGAGTGTTCTTCACGAGCGACTCTTATCAACTTTGGGCAATCTCACAACATGGCCGTTCGAGTGCAGCCCTTTCAGATTATTCGATTTTAAAGAAACACATCATGGTCTTCTTCATAATGAATTCAGCTACATGATTGCACTAGCGCACTCTGTTTGGCATCATGCAGGTCCTGGACAAATTGCCAGTGTACCTAAGTGGGTAAAAGAGAAATTGCCTGCAGTTGTGTTCACAGAGGAACAGTTTCTATTTGTATGTCACCTTGTGGGACCTTTTTTGCAAAGATTTAGTATGGCAGTGGTAATAGAATTAACTAATAGTCTTTATGAATTGCTTGCCCAAGTGGATCAGGCGCAAACTGAACTGAAGTACATGGACCCTGTATGCGATCTCTTGTATCATATAAAGTACATGTTTGTTGGTGATAGTATGAAGAAAGAACTGGAAACTGTTGTTAGACGATTAAGGCAGCCTTTACAGGTTAGACTGAGGTTTATAGCACATTTGACTATGGAAGAAGTGACTGCAACATAATTTACTTTTAAAAATATTCTTACTATATTTTTATACTACCATTAAAATTATACATATTTAATTGTAGACGAGTAGCAGCCTCTTTTTTGAATTTGTTTCGTAATTTTTGTCAGATTAATTTTAGTGAAAATTGATATAATGTAAGTGTATAAGATTATTTAAATCAAGCAAGTTATGAGTATTATTGTAAACTAAATAACTTGACATGTGTCAAATATTGTTATTAAGTGTCGATAATTTGTTAGAGTTTAAAAAAATGAAATATTTCAGAAAAATAAATTGAAGGACTTGAAACAATGTTGAACTATGAAACTGTGTTAATAGTTTCAGTGATATCCCATTTATGAGAGTTAACAAATAGTAAAAAATCAATTAGTTTGCTATACAACATTGTGTGGATCATTATGAAATGTAGCATATAACTAAAAATACCTCGCCAAATTCTACAAAATCATAATAAACTTGGCATGTGTTGCAGTCTACTAATCATTTGTTAAGGGTTGAATACAACTGAATTTCAATTAGTTAAGAAGGCTACTAATGCAATAGTAGCCTAAAATATATGTGTAGTGTATTAAAGATTTTTCAGGAATTTAGCAACAATGTTTAAATATAATCAGGAACTAATTGATGAATCAATATGTTTCTTCTTAATTCTTTTAAATGTGCTAGGCAGCTTGGGCCATTTACATATTGAACAAATTGATCCACCAGGCGCGAGTGTTAATTAACAGTATTGTGTATTCTTAAGATTTCAAACTGAGAGATACTGATGAGTATGTTTCCAGATACAACTCCACAACATCTAGAAGACAAAGGGAATTATAGGAACATTGAATTCAGGACAATTAACCCTATTTAATATAAACACTTGAAATCATAAAGTTCAAACACTTGAACTTATGATTTACACTTTATTGACTACATAGCGACACGTTTCGTCGTTACAAACGACTCGTGCTATGTAGTCAATAAAGTGTGAATCATAAGTTCAAGTGTTTGAATTTAAGTTTATATTCAATTATAATGGATTTACAACAAGTAAACGCCAACACTATTAAATACCTATTTAATATGAATTAAAGTTTTGACGTCAAAGGGTCATTTGTAAAATACAATATATATACATATATATATATATATATATATATATATATATATATATATATATATATATATATATATATATATATATATATATATATATAAAACGATTGTGAAAATGTGTTTTTAACTAATTCAACATTTTCATAAAATATACTTTTAATATTGGTAACTTCAAGAGACAGTAACGTATCACCAGAAAAAAATTTCATTTGATTAACTTCCTCCAATTCCTGAATTATTCAATAAAGTAAGGCAGAAATAAACTTACCCTTTATTAACAAAACACTACACTAAACGTGAGTAATAACAAGAAATATTAGACCTGTTATATGAGAAAATAAGGAAAAAAAATCGAGAAGTAAAAACTAGTTTGGTTTTTAAACAATTAGCATTTGTTTAAAATGCAAATTAATGCTTTCTTTAAATTGTAAAACTTTTTTGAATACATGACTTAGAACACTAAATAAACATAAGTCATATTAATACATATTGGTTTAAGCTAATAGATTTCCAGAACTCTATTTGACTGGCAATCATATAGTTATTTGTTTATGCTTCATGCTTTGGAAGAATTTTATGAAATTTTTTTTATATTTTGTGCACTATATAAATCATAATGAAGGTGGAAATATTTCAACAAAGTACAACAGGTTATATTTTATTATGGATATAGTATTTGATTTATAACAACACAATTCTAGCCTTATATAATTTAACAAATACATTTCCATATATCTGAAAACTAAAATCCCAATAGGATATTCATTACTATTAAAAAGATGGAAGTAGTTTTATACAATGAACAGGTATAAATTGCACCAAAGTGTGTAAATGATGAGACATATAATTTTAATAATTTTCACTGATAGCTTAGAAATGGATATATAATACATCTGCAACTGACGAATGATATGATTCATTCAATCAGTGAATTTTCTATTAGTGTTGCGTCCAAATAGAGCAGTACGAATTTCTGGAACCAACTGTTGGGCTATCAACTCCAACCTAGCTTCAAGGGTGTTGTTGATCTTGATTCTTCCTTTCTGGGCGTACAGCTCTATGCCTCCCGTCGTATCTTGGGCAAGATGAGTTTGATCGTCGATCTTCAAGCTTATTTCTTTACCACATCCATCTTTGTACTTTTTCTCTGTATTGGCAATAATGGAATGAACGATATCACGATCTTGAGGTCGAACGCGTACGAGAACATGGGATTCAAACAACTGAAAAGTATAGAAAATCATAAGTGGATATTCCTTTGTCAACTCTGAAATTTTTGAAGTGCAAATAAAAACTCTGTTACCTATAAAAACACCTTGTAACATATAAGCATGCCTTTTCTTTTATACAATTTTCTTTTAAATATTTTGATGGACAAGAAAGAATGTCTCAAACATTGGTAGTATTTTCAAATTACTAAAATATATTGCTTTACAGTAGCTGACATATATGTCATATTCCCATCTATTATATGAAAAAAATATATTTTGTTTCTTATGATTTGCTATATCAAAGAGTTCAGTTGTTTAATATTAATGTTACATACAAAGGAATTTTAGAACAAATTATAGGAAAGAAATCTGATGTGGAGCAATTACAGTTTATAACATTGGAGCATTTAGGGTTTCTGTATTGTTAATGTAGAAAGCTTAATTTTTGTTGAAAATATCAAACAAATTCAAACAGAACACAAGTAATCAATCATGTAAGTATTCTTAAATACATTTTAAAAACTAAACAGAAATGATTTTTTTTATAGATCAAAATATTTGTATTTAAACTGGAATATATTTAAATAGTTTTATTACTACTGAAAAAGGAAACCAGATATTTAAATTAATTCTGCTTGAAATTATAATTTGAAGAATTTAAAATGTTTTATTCTTTCTCTACACATACTTATCACCCTGTGAGTGATATTCTCAAGAGTTTACCAACATCAATAAAATTGGAAAAAATTTAAAATGAGGAATCTATTCATCTTGAAGCACATACATAAATTTAAAAAAAAAAGAATTTAGAAATTTTGTACACACCTGATAAAGACCTTGAAGAATCAGGGACTCCAAAATTTCAGCATATTTTTTACGGTCTCGAGTCACATCCCCCAGTCTTTTACGTGCTTCCTCCAAGACATTTCTAACATGATCTTCTCTTACTTTCAAAACTTTAAGTCGAGCTTGATTTAACATATTTGAAGATTGACTGAAAGAAATTGGTGTTGAAAAAATAAAATTTCAATGTTTCCATTGATTTGATCTAACTTCAGATATGCATACACAATTTTTTAATAATGGTTATGTTGAATTAGATAAATGCCAATTGAATAGATGGGAACCTCCCATTTTCAAGGCTGTCACATGATCATGTAAATTAACAATACTAAAACTAGAATTATAATATTGATATATTTACATCTTTTTCTGCAATTCGACTTGCTTTTCTTTCTTTTCATAATATTCCATAATTTTCAACCTTTGCTGTTGAACTAAACGTCCTTTTTCAATGTTGAATTCTTCCTCAGCTTTGGCATCAATCTCCTCAGCTTTTTCATTTGCCTCTTGCTCAATAAAAGCCATCATATGTTTAATCTACAGTAGTAACAAAATAATTTGAAAAGATGTTTGAAATAGAATGTTTTAACTGGCATATTGAAATTTTTCAATATTTTTATTTTATACATAATTATCTCAAAATCATACCTGTTTTTGAACATCCGCATCGCTGAGAGCCATGGTTATTTCCAAATGAGTTTTTGTTTAAAAAATTAATTAGGAAGTATATATAATCTTCAGAAGTTAATAAATTTACTTTGTCCGAACACCCTAATACTTTAACACCAAGTCAAAAGTGAAAAGTTTTATTGATCATATGATCAAACTGCCCCACCAGAGTAATTATATCTTCTTCTTTTATTTAGTAAGTCATAGATCATTTGCTAGTGATTCTCTTATCTAAAATAGGTGACATAATATAGAATAAGTGATTTCAAGTTCACAAGCCATCAAACACATTACACAATACAATGTACAGCCGCTTATACGACAAAACGTTTTGCAGGGCATTGTCAGATTTTCGAATTTGCCGTATACTATGTAAGACACCCTATAGTATCCAGTTTTTTGAGAAAAAAATTCTGTAATTCTACAAATTAAAGGCTAAAATAAGATTCCGTCTGAACTACAATTCATACTACATTTATGTGACATTTAGTTAAAAATTTTTTTTTTATTTAGAGTTCAGCATAATAGATAAATTACGTTTTAGTATGGAAACAAATTGTGTACAAACCCTAGATCATACATATAAATTTTAGTATATATAAAAGTTAGTATATATGATCTATGGTACAAACAATGTACATTATAAAATATGTAATCGGAAACTTTGGATAAAAATCATTATATGAACCATTTAGGAAGCTTGAACAAATCAAAAGTAAAATCGTATTGTGCATTGAATATTTGATATTCATATATGTGATAGACATAACGAACTACAGGGGTTTCCGTATTTCCATAAAATTCCTCATTAAAAGAATATAGTTTGATTATTAACGACTTTTTGTAAATATACAATGTAAAGTGATTGAAATACTGGTTAAAATGACTACAAAATTTTATAAGCTATAAATATCTTCATGAAAGTATATGTTCAAAATAATTTTCATCTATCTATATGGAGTATCATTTTTAAAGGAACATTACCCCTTGTATTGAGAAACAACATTGAACATCCTTCAATCTTCCAGTAAATGCTGTTTCTCCAAATCTTAAAAATTGCTTTGCATCTTAAAAACTGAAAAAAGAGATTATTTTCAAGCTTGAAAAGTACAATAATCACGACTGGGAATAATTTGAGTACTTTCAGTTGTAAGTAGCAAAAAATTCAAAAGGACTTTCACCCTTTATTATCAAGCAGTTTCAAAATTCATTTGTTTATTCTTCATTTATTTTTAAAATTTATCTTATCATCTACAACTGTTATTCAGCAAAATTCAAAATATCGTTATATTTAATTATCATTTTAATCCACAATATATCAGAAATGTGTTATTGAACAAATTCAATAATGCTTGAAAACAATGTTTGCTACTCGGTCATTTTGATTCCTAGAATTTATTATGGAGTCGAGAAAGATTGAATACAAATGAAAAAAAAATTAAAAATAAAAACAGAAAAAGGAAGGAAAATATTTTAAAATATATTGAATAAAAACAATGGGTTTAGTTTCACAAAATTATATTAGTTGATTGACAATCGTTTCAGAACGTTAGTTCATTTTTGAAAGATAAACTGTTTTAACTTGTAATGAGTAAAGCTAATTAGTTTAGCTTTTGAAAATGAAGTAACATCCCGAAACAACTGCCATGAAACGAGATGATAATATTTTGTGAAACTGAGCCAAGAGTTTGTTATACAATATATTAAACAATGTTTCACCAAGAGATCAGCTAATATTCAATCAACTTTATATCAAAAAAGAAGAGAAACTTTGAACAATGGTCCTCCTATGAGACATATATCAACGCATTTTAAGTGTTCCTAATTTGAGTATGATATCTGTAGTTTTATAAACTAAAACTTTTTTCCTGTTTCGAATACGTCATAACATCTATTGATAAGTGTTCTTATAATGAATAATAACAAATTCCACAAAGAAGCTGAATATGATTTACCATTCGATGGTTTTGAATACGAGGAAACAATTGCTTATAATGTTTATAGTACATGAGCAATTAAACAAGCAGATAACTTGAAGAAATAGTTCAAATAACACAAAACGCAGCTAAACCGATCATAAAAAACCGTTTTGTACAATGGTTAACATCCTCACTTTTATAACTGAAAGAAGAAAGAGCTTCAGATCTTTTTTGCAACAACCTAATTCTGATGATTATATATATATATATATATATATATATATATATATATATATATATATATATATATATATCACCGTCTTGTCACCGTAAAATTGTAAATAACGTTAGATTATAATCTATCTCGCGAGATTGTGAACTGTCGAAAAATTGTGAACCGTAATATACTGCTTACAATTTAACGTATTATTATTCGTCAGATTATAATCTATCGAAGTGAAACTGTTAAATCACAATCTTACAATCGTCAAATTGTCAACTGTCCGACGGCTGTCCCTGATTGGTCGGCCTTACAGTAGACGGTTCTGTGTCCTTAGAGTTAGGAATAAAACACAGGTGTTAGTCAAATAAAAAATAATGCGTTTTCTCTTAGAAAAAAACGATCATAAAATAAAATTTAAATTTAAAAAAACAATTCTAATACATGAATTAATGTTTTGAAAACGTAACAAAATTATCTATTAGAAAATAAAAGTAAATTGCACCAATAAAAATGTTCATTTATTGTTGCACGTCAACGAACTGTGGCACCTGGAGTTACAAAGAACATAGGCTTTTTTGTAATTACACTTATTGGAAACGCATTGTCCATTTTTATTTTTTTTTTGCAATTGCATTGTTTCATCCCTTGCCCGCCAAATGATGAAGACATTGATGCAACAGTTCTCCGTTCATATACCGTTCAACCAATCAGCGCGCAAGTTGCGTTTCGTTTCACAATTTGACGGTTTCACTTCGATAAATTATAATCTACCGAAAAATAATGCGTTAAATTGTAAGCAATATGTTACGATTCACAATTTTTCGTCAGTTCACAATCTCACGAGATAGGTTATAATCTAACGTTATTTACAATTTTACTGTGACACACATATATATATATATATATATATATATATATATATATATATATATATATATATATATATATATATATATATATATATATATATATATATATATATATATATATATATATAATAACAGGCTTTTTTTGATATGAAAAACTTTATTTTTGTTGACGTTTCGTTGTTATATTACAACTTTGTCAAAACTAATCATTAAAAAATTGAAAACTTGTCATTAGTTTTGACAAAGTTGTAATATAACAACGAAACGTCAACAAAAATAAAGTTTTTCATATCAAAAAAGCCTGTTATTGCTAAAAACTTTCAAAATAAAATATGTTAAACATGCAATAAATCAATTTCAAGATATATATATATATATATATATATATATATATATATATATATATATATATATATATATAAATATCCCAAAATTATATAAAAGAAAAGAAAGTAAGCGCACCACTGAATATTATAAGTATACAGAAATAAAAATTAATCTTAATGCATTTTGTGAATATCTCATTCGAGTAAATTCAAAAATATACAGGATAAATAGTCGCTAAGTTATAATGCTAGCCTACCACCATCAACATCATGCAGCCAAGAACTTTTAGATAATTTAACACCACCTCTGATTTAATTCCTTGAACAAATAACTGGATTTTTGATTTGACTGGAATATTGATTTCTGTAAGGAACCTTTTATGACTTCCCACTATTATAAACTTTAAAAAACGTTTTTATGTACAGAAATAAAATGAAATATTCCTAAATTAAAATTTTTACTCTAACTTACGACTTAATTAAATAAACTTGGAGTTTGCTCCATCAAAGCTGATGGTGAATCTATAACATAATAAGTAATTATCATCAAATATATTGTACAATTTGGAGATGCACAAATATTGTATTTAATGATTAAGAAAATAATAGAAAAAGAGGAAAAAACAGTATTATCAACAAATCATATTCCATTCAATTGTACAATTTCATTCATTGTAGAATGTCTGGAGATGCACAAATATTATATTTAATGATTAAGAAAATAATATAAAAAGAGGAAAAAACAGTATTATCAACAAATCATATTCCATTCAATATAGGGTTAAAACTGAGAATTAATATTTAGGAGAAATGACAAAATAACAACCCATTTCACGAAAATTATGACAAAACGGCAAACCATTGTTTCGACAATTTAGAAAATCTATCCAGACGATATATTGAACTATATTGGATAGTTAACGTTCTGGTCATGAATTCAAATCACTTTCATGAAATGTATGCTATATATAATGATAATTGTATTTGTGGTAACAAAGAATTAAAATTTTGTATGGATTTATTGATTAAATACAGCAACATATTAAATTAATTCATTGTTAGTATTAATTGAGCAGTTAATAATTATAAAATTTTTAGTGAAGTGCCAAAAGTTCATGATCACTTACTCGTCTGGTGATCTATATAATCAAACAAATATTGAAAAAATCATTACTAATCATATGAATGGAAAATGTGCTCCAGATGAACATAATAATTTTTTCCAATTTATATTGAATTTTTAAAACTTGATTCCCAGGGGGATCATACATATCTTGATCCACAGTTACTTTCTGAAGGCGACATAGTCGAAACAATTTCAAAAAGTATGTTCAAATAGGATATTCATAATAAATCGTACGACTTTCTCACTAGACGTGCGCAAAACAGTACCTAAAGGTGTGATGTGATGTCATATCACATCACGCTCGAAAGTAATATTACTCCGTTATATCACAGTATCACACCATCACCCCATCACGTTAAACATTACTCGCAGACCATCACGCGTGCTGATTCGGTTCATCACGTTGCGTACTGTGTAATGTGATGTTTTTATGTGATGGCGTTCTATTATCGACTATATGAGAGAATAAAAGTTATTTCTTTGGTGAAATTCTTTCATCTGTATGAAGGCACTAAATTGTATACTAATTTGAATTAATGAAGAAATATATTATGTGCTGGTTCTAATATCGACTGACGTGAGAATTAAATTTATTTCTTTTTTGTCATAATTTGTGAAAACTGTCTCATCTTTATAAAAGCCCTAATTGTATATAATTTCATACTATAATAATTTGAATCAATATAAAAATATATTATGTAATTGTGTTCTATTATCGACTATAAGTGAAAATAGAATTTATTTCTTTGTTACCTTATTTTATGAATCCATCTTCATAAAAGCCATATTTTTATATTATAAAATTAAGAATTAATATAGCAATATATTATGTACTATTGATGTACATGTGAAAATGAAATTCATTTCTTTTTTGTATCATTTTGTGGAGTCATCTTTATGAATGCCCTAATTTTATACCATAATAATTTGAATTCGTATAGAAATATATTACGTGATGGTGTTCTTTTATCGACTATATATTCGAATGAAATTTATCCACTATTTATTATTATTACCACTACAAACAAAAAAATCGAATAAGTAGAATACAGAGTTCGGAAATTATTTCAGATTTCAATGAGATATATAGTTTCAGTTTCAAATATCTACTAATATTACTGAACAAAATCTAAGCCCTAAGCGCCACAGAACATACCCTTAATATACCTTTTACCTAAGTATAAATAAATATTATATTTCTGATTAGCGCAACCAACAAACTACTTTAGAAAAGTATTGAGCTTTCTTCGTTTATTTTTTGATTCAGATTTCTTGTGTCCGGCTTCATTATTTTTTTTTTGTGTAATCATTCAATAAGATATTCGAAAAAATGGAACACAGCATGTTCAGAATATTTTTATTGTCTTCGCCACATAAATAGCAACAATAAAAATCTTTAAGGACTCATCCAATGGCACTCTTAAAATAGTAAGATTACACAAAATTGCTTGCTGAAGTATATTATACAAAAAGGTACAAATAATAATACAAAAGACATTTTTAATTAAATCTGTAGGTATATTCAGTCCTCCCCGTTGCAAATAATTAAAATATTATAAATAAAATGATAGCTTCCAAAAATTCTGTTTTAAGGAAATATTGGATTTTGAAAGAATGTGTTATTGTTAGATTTGTGAATAGCGATCTGTTTATTCGATGGTTATCGGTAATGAATAGGTTAGAAAATATACTTATTAAAGTTGCATGAAGTTACATAAAGAAACTGCGATCTAGTGGCTGCAAAGTTTGAGTGGTGTGGCTAGGTACACAAAATAGAATAATATCATTTTCATCAGCAGTTTGAAGCATATCTATTGCGTTGCTATGCGAAGAATGACCATCCAGAAGCAAAATTACCTTTCCATTTGGTTTTTTAGGTATGAAATGTTCTTTTAGCCATTTATAGAATAATTCAGAATTGACGTAAGCCGATTTTCTGTTCATATAAACTTCTGTTCCTGGTGGAACACCATCTTGAAATTCTGGTTTCTTGTTAACCCCTTTAATGATAACAGCAGGAGGTAGAAAGTTCCCTACAGAATTACAGCAAGCTATTACCGATAGAGTTTCACCTTTTTCGCTAGAAGTGATTGAATGAACTACTCTTGCGCCTCTTGTAGCAATAACTTTTACAGTTGAGTTACTTAGCTGGATACCTGTCTCGTCAACATTAAAAATTCTATCCGGTTTATCCAATAAATCATGCTTTCTCATTACTTCAAGAAGCAAATCAAACATCTTGTTAACTTCATTTCGATTTAGCCCCTGTGCTCTCGCAACTGATAATTCTTCTGCGTGACGAATACTGAGCTCTTTATTACGTTCTAAGAATGATTTTAACCAATGTGGCCCAGCCTTTCTAGTCTCCTGATCAAAATGTTTTTCTCTGCCTAGTTTTTCAGCGAACTCGTATGCCAATCTTCGAATCATATCTCGGGTTGGGGGAAAACCAGCTTCCTCTAATTTATGAACATGCTTTACCAAGCGTTTTTCGTTATCGAAATCCAGGAGTGGGTGTTTTCCTATGAAAACCAATGTTCGGTAACAAGAGATATCGATAGTACAATAATTTAAGTAGACAATATGAAATTTTATTACCTAACGTAAGCTTTTCGGTGTTTTTACTGTTGTATCTTCTTCTTAATGTTCTCGATGGAATTCCATATCTACGAGATATTTCGTTAATACCGAGAATGCCTTTCGAAATTTCATCCATTGCAGTTATTAAAGCCTCCTGCGTTCATTCCGCTCTTGGACAAGATCCACTTTTTCTAATGTATTTTCGCGGCATTTCTAAAAAAAGAAATTCGTTACATGCACCTATTGCATATCACAACATGAACTGTAGGGGATAGACGCCCCTAAGGGCATCTATACCCATCAAAATCGGGGCATCTATCCTTTTCATTAGGGATAGATGCCCTCATTAAAAAAAAATAATAGAGACAAAATATGACAAAACAAGTAACGTAATGTAATACGTATGTAATGTAGTACGTATGTAATATTCACATATTACACTTGAACATTAAAGTGAAATAGTGTCACTTACCTTTGAAAATTGAAAGTTGCAGACGTTTGTATAACAACTAAATTCGAAATTTTCGATGATTTAAAGTGACCGCTTGGAAATTTTAACATAAACACACGATAGGACCGTTTGAAGTGGCTGGCACCCTCACACTAATTTAGTGTGACCTGATGCTTCTTTTATGACCATAAACCCTATGTTAGAGAGTCTACAAGTCTCGACACGAATTTCGGGGCATGTATCCTACCAGGGCGACTATCCCACTTTTACCCTAATACAGTACACTATTGAAAAATATAGAATTTATAAAAAAGCTTTAATTATTTAACTTCAAGCTGCGAAAGTTTTGGGAAGCGTCCTGTTTGCATTAGTATACCACCTCAACTAATGGCGGGGCTGTTAGCCAACCCTCTGACATATTTATTTCATGGCATGTGTTAAAGATGGCCGTGGCTGTGCTTATGTACCACAGAACATAACTATTTCCTGCAAGTACATATGAAAGTGCTCTATGAAAGTTTCTGTGTACGGTTCACAGCCTAACTCTACTTACAAGCCATGAACTAGGAAATCTGGCAACATCCAAGCTAGACCCACAGAAAGAGATGCTGTAATGGCGTTGTAATGGTTTCTGGTCATTGCTACTGAATAAATCGCTATTTAACGAGAGAAATAACATTCAAATCCAAAAATAAGTTGTGAAAAGTGCTATTGTTTCAAGTTGTGAAGAACAAGCAAAAGAAATTTCTCGCAAATGTCTTATCTAAACAGGAATATCTGTTGTGTTATAAGTTGTGATTTTTTTGGTTATACCTGGAGAGGTAGAAATAATACCTAACTTTTATCATCTCATAATTGTGTAAAAACAAAAATCTGCGTTTTAGTTGTTGTGCTGTTATGTGATGTATAGCGTGTAGAAAGTGCTACTGTGTTTTTTCAGCTACAGACTAAGGAATACCTTTGAAATTTGTATGTAAATAGCTACCGATTACTGATGTTTTGATTGAGTAGTTCAGACATTAACAAAAGCGTTATTTGCTAGAATTGTTCCTTTTTTGTGATTAGTAGAGTTACTTACCCTTTGTTAGATTTAGTAGTTATTTAGAACTAATCTCTTATAAGTCTTGTTCTTGATATTAGCACAAAAATTAACATGCCAAGTCATTGCTGTGTGCTTGGATGCAAGTCGAACTACAAAAGTTACCTCGAGGCCGGCGAACCACCAGTTTCTGTATTTCGTTTTCCATATGATGGAAATCTAATGAATCAATGGCTAAAAAATATTTCTAGGGCATAATGGACCCCCACAAAATATTCTGTAGTTTGTGCCAAACATTTTCAAGCATTGAAGGAACGTTGTGAGAAATTGAATGAAGCCTTTGAAAACTCAGATTCAATTTGTAATTTTGTTGATTTAACATCCAATTATAAATAAAGATTTTAATATGTAAATCGTGGAATATAAAAGCTTTTGAAACTAACAGCATTTTTTTACACTCTAGTTTTTCCATCCAACGTAACTGAATGTTCACAAATAAACAGTATACAAATTATTAATCAGATTTTAGTATATTCATATATGCATGTAAATGTTTTTATCAATGAAAATAAACTGTCTCCTAATGATTTAAAATGGATTTTACAACTGAAATTAACTAGATAGTCTCAACTGGAAAATTTGCTTGCTTGTTACAAATATGATATCAGAATCATTCTATTGTCCAAATTATTGTACACATGTCAATAAAGGTTTAAAGGAATAGACGCATTAAACTTACTCTCACCTGAGAATGAAAAATAATGTAATTTATAGCATATTGTCAATTCTAACTGATAAAGTGAACTTGTTAATATGCATACTAAAAAAACAATATTTTAATCGCTATAACTTAGACATAGTTCTTCTTAGAAAAAAAGTGTATGATTGATTTCTATAGATAATTGTATGATCTACAATTTTTGTTAAAACTATTTTTTTATACAAAGTACCGTTTCGCTGAAAATTTCTCTGAAAAGGCAATTATTAACATGTAGTAGACCGATGTTCGAAGACCGATCGGTCTACCGGTTAGAGCAGATGCGGTGTTGCCAAGTCCTAGTTCATGGCTTGTAAGTAGAGTTAGGCTGTGTACGGTTCTATCCACAGAACATACCAAATAAGGGTATGTTCTGTGGTTCTATCCATCAAACATCAAAATAGTTAGTTAACCTATTGTCTGAAGATAATTCTTTTAATTTTTAAGGAGGAAGTGTTTCCTTTTCATTTATACATACATACAATTATATGAATAAACGGTATACCGTATAAACATCGGAGACATTAACAAAAAAGTGAATTCAGTTGAAAAGTGATATACTTATTGGGGGCCTTCAGATTCTATCACTTGTAGAAATGAACATGAATGTTGGCATGGGAATGCAACCTCATCCACAAGTTTTAGCTGCTCAAGTCCATCAGCAGCAGCAGCAGCAACAACAGCAGCAAGCACAACAGCAGCAACAACAGCAGCAAATGCAGCAACAGCAACCTTCTCAGCAGCTTCTAGATAATATGTCAAATATATCAAAAATTAAAGCTCTTATTGTCCCCCTTAGAGAATCATTGACGGTAAGTTAGGTATACCGTAAATTATTTATGTTAATTGAATAAGATCAGTAATTTCTACTTTTCTTTCAGAACACTATCAAAGCCGCAGCACAAACACTCAATACTAATAGCCAAGTAGACGCAGGCAGTTTGTAAGTTCTAAACTGAATTCAATGATATTGGCCTTTCATAAATCATGTCTATCAAAATAAATTCAATATATTGCAAATTCAGTGAAAATGAAACTTCTGATGATTTTTAATGGTTTTTGGAAAAATTATTTGTTTAAACGAATAGTGTTGTTTGAATCTCAAATTCTGTTGAAAAGGAATGTTCAGAAAGGAATGAATTTAATTTCAGGAAGGGAGTTGAAATGCAAGCACCACGATTTGATAAAAATTTGGAAGAATTTTATTCAATTTGTGACCAGATAGAACTTCATTTGGTATGTATAATTCATTAGTGTAATAATATATTATATATATATTTTTAAATTAGCAATGGAAGGATTTAATCAACATTTTTTTTTCAGAAAACTTCTGTAAAATGTTTAAGTCAAGCAGAAAGCAGTAATCGTTACTTAAATTTATCAGTATCCGTTGGCCCTCCAAGAAATGAAAATCTTAATTTGAACGATAGCACTTTAACATATCCTCAATTTTTGGCAACAGCAAATTCCCAAGTTGCATTTACTAAAGAGATACATGACACATTAGTAGCTGCTGCCCAAAACATATCTCCCTCAGATTAATTCATTTAAAATATTCATATGGATAAATAGGTATAAGTGAAGAAGGAAAAGATCTTTTAGTAATTTATTTATCATATCTATAAGTATGCTTCACAGTATTTATATACATTGATAAAATGTTGATCTGAAAGTTATTTTCATCTATCCATGTTTCAGGTTAAATACTAAAATATAATTTGTATATAATGTATATTCTAAGTATTTATTATTTGGCACATTTATTCACAATTTGAAATATCTGTATGGACACAATTAAGTACCCATTAAAAGAAAAATCCATCGTATTTAAATTGAGTAAAATATTTTTTTTCAATTACTCTAGGACCTCGCTGGGTAATAATTTATATTTTGAAACATAAATGTTACCTTCAGTTCATGTTCATTCTAAGCTAAATCATTAAAAGGCAAATATTCCACCTAAAATTTCTTTTTTTATGTCATACAAAGATATTTCAAACCATTGAAAACCACCTGATAAAAAACTTGTACAAATGAGAAACATCGTGTGTAAGATACAAATTCTTCTAAAAGTATTATAGTATATTAGTAGATATATAGTTATATATGGAAGTATAGTCCAGAAAATTAGTGCAGGAATCAGACCTAAACTGCTCCTTTTCAATGTTTGACCCTCTGGAAAATTTTCTGTTTCATAGTAGTTTTTGAGGACTGTTTCTTTTTTCTTCCAAACCTCCTCTAAGAATGTTTTGAGTCCATCTTCAGATCTTGGTAAAACAGAGGAGGGATATCTGAAATATAGAGTATAAGAAATAGATTTAATAAATATAAAGGATAAAATATATTCAATTAGAATGACCAAACAGTTTTATATTCAACACATAAAACCTTTCTAGTACAAGACTTCTGAAAATAAATTTTACTGTTACATCCTTAGAGTTAGCCATTTTACTGCAACTCCTTTTTGTCGGAAAGGTATCTACCTGTATATTCTAGATGTAGTCTATAAATATGGATTTTTAAAATGAGGATCAAGCTTTTGCGACGCCAAGTTCGTCATAACACACAGTTTGAGAAGCACTGGATGATCTTTCAGTGAAAGTA
Source organism: Henosepilachna vigintioctopunctata (assembly GCA_030704895.1). Classification (NCBI taxonomy): domain Eukaryota; kingdom Metazoa; phylum Arthropoda; class Insecta; order Coleoptera; family Coccinellidae; genus Henosepilachna; species Henosepilachna vigintioctopunctata. The sequence continues at coordinate 800,517 of JARQZJ010000104.1, read as the reverse complement.
AATGTAACCAATTCTTAAATTTACCAAACACATAATGAGAAACTGAAAGTATATTTATGAAAATTGTAGAAAAAATCAGAAAGCCTAATTGCAACTTTGCTTATAAATTTTTTTAAAGAGAATCCTTGAAATCATGTCTCAACATGCCATTTTTCATTTCATTTTCGGTATCCATATCGGAAGGTTTAATGCCAGACATGAATAAATAATTGTGCAGAATGGAGAAAAATAAAATTTGCCATATAATGTATTAATGTAAAATGAATCAGTGTGATTATTTATCACTGATTAACATACCTTCTTATGTGTAATTTTACTTCTTTAGGAAAATTTCCTCGCAGTAAATGTTTTTCCGTTTGTGGAATAATATCAGGATAAATTATAGTGAGATCATAAATGGCATCTAGACATTTTTGTTTCAGTAGTTGACTAGATAAAAATGTGAACCCAGTGGTTCTTGGGTGCAATAAATAATTATATTCCTGAAAGTAAAAAACGATTCATTCAAAAAAATATTCATACTAAAATTGCTATATTTACCCTACATATTTTATAAATTTAATGCTTTTAATCTCGAAGAATTATCTTGACGCATTTTTATTGAAGGAAATTCTTGATTCAAGTGTTCATGTTGAGTAAACATAGCAATTTTAACGACTCCTATTAGTGAAACAAACTAAATATTAATTTATAATAATTAAAAACATAACACATATATATTTTTCTAATAAATAACACAGTGTCCTTTAATATTTCATATTCAGTGGCATTCTATGACAATAATTATATGTATAAGTATACACAGTATATCACGTTGAGCTAGTCGACATTGAAAACTAAGTCGACTAAAACTAAGTTAATATTTTTCTGAAAATTTGTATACTGGGGTTTTTCAAGATAATTTGTGTTAAAGTATTTTCAGTTGTTTATGATTTTCGGTTCTAACGGCAGTAGACCAAGTTTGTGGTTGTAAATGGAAAATTCTGAATTTATTTGAAAATTTTGACAGATTACAAAATATATTGTCAGAAAATATCCACATTAAAAATTATCAGAATTTACCTGAATAAAACTAGAAACTTTGAAAACTTTACGAAAAAAATTATGGAGAGTGCTAAGAAATTTTAATAATAATAGTGATATTTATTTCAAAGTATGTTCTAGTTAATAAATATGTTACAGCAAATTAACGAACGTCACTGTGTAACGTTTTAAAATACTTTACACTGGTTAAATAAATATGTGCTAAGATCGTATCACATGGAATACTCGTAGTTCGAAATGCACCGATGTGAAGTAGGGAGTATATCCCATTATTATATTTATTCCTTCCGATCACTTCCGATATTGGATTTCCAAATCAGATTTCGTTGCAAATGTTAAAACTGACAAGTTTTTTTGCCTTTCGAAAATAATTCTCTTATTATTATAAAATTTGAGTGTGCTTTTAAACGCATGTCCTCTGGAGTTAAAAGTTCCATCATTTACATCCATCCCAATAACTGGGAAGTGGAAATAGACATTTTGATCAAGAAGGAAGAAATCTAGATTCAAGCTAAGAGAGATCTTCAATCTCAATATTTGTTTTGTATTCTGTTAATCAAAAGATCCTCTATAGAAATTTTGAATGAAATTATTTAATTTAACTGGCTATATTGCACATAAATCAGGTTAATTTATATTGATTTTAGAGCTAGCCGGTGTTATCACTAACATTTCATAGGGAAGTACGTTATAAGTTGAGTTACCAATCAAAATTAGCATAGTTACACATGTTCCAGTAACCATTCAATGATTATCGTTCTGATCCAGTTTTTTAACACAATTTTTGAATAAATTTAATTATTCACATCTCTTTACAATATCCGGAAGTTTATTGAAGAATTTCACAGAAGTGTAACATGGATGTTTCTCAACCTATCTTAGGAAAGCGGTAATTCAAGTTACGTTTCCATTTCACTGCATTTATCAAATTTCTATCTATTTTTGTATAGAAAAATTCGATTTTGCAGGATGTAAGAGCATATATTGCAGAAAAGTTATTTTTCGGGAAATAATTTTTCCCCGCAAGATTTTCTCCATTCAGTTCAGTTTTTTCCAAGATCAATAATATGGTTTTCCCAGTTCAGATTCTCATCGATGTTTTTCCTAAAAACTTCATTAAATTTTTTAATTTAATTTCACTATGTCATAGGCTGGTGAAACCCGGCGTATCAATTTTTTGTTGTTTTGTCCGCAAAAGTATAGTTTTTTTCCGTATTAATAACCAAACCATTTACCAGAAACCATCCCCTCATCTCCCTCGTAAGGAGCTTCCGATGATCGGAGCAATTACGGATAGTTATTTCGAATCAGCAACCAATATGTTGGTTTTCTTTTTCTTCTTCTCATCCTTTAACTATGTCCATGGCATCTATGGCCATCTAGACAGGCTACAGTCATCTACCATTCGGCCTGCTGTAACGCAGATCTTGGAAGTACCAATACCCATTTGGTGTGGTGCAAATGTTTCTTTTCAGCTTTTTCAACTTTATGTTACTATGATTTTTTTATATTATTTGTGAATTCGAATTCATTCTACCATACAATTTTTATAATTTTTTTTATAATTCTGTGAGTGATGACAATTGGACTATATCCATATCACCTCCACCCATACAATCGTCTGACCCTCTCAAACTCGCTTTTAGATTACAATCTATTATTTCCTTAACACTTTGACACATTTCTATTTCTGTTGTATTCAACATATTACTTTTTTTGTTGGAAAAATTCCAAAATCTGCCTTATGCTAAGGGTTTCATTCGTCTTGCTGAACAAAATTTTTGAAGGACTGAATTCAGATGATGAATAAGACTGGATTAACTGACTTTGATGTTCCTTTTTGTCATAGCTGGGAATATATTCCGAAACTGATTTTCTTTTTTTTTGTGACGCTAACATAAGAAGAAGTAGGTTCCGTGGTTGTATTTAGTAGAATTCGTCTATCTGCAACATTTATCAGATTGATTTTTTCGGAATTAATTTTTGACTGTGGTAGACTAGGATACATTTTTGGCTGTTCTTGTAGATGCATATAGTTCTTTTTAACTTGTTTGACTGTTTCAAAATATGAAATGTTTTCCACTGCTATTTATTAATTTATTCTTTTTCGTCGTGTATATTCGGTAGGACCTATCTGTGGAGGCGTCACAGTGCACACACTAGGTTTATCGATATTCTCATTGCACATTCATTCTCAATATGGTCATGAAGACAATTCCTCCATCTTTTATTACTCCTACAATTATGTTCCAAAATCCATATCGAAGACATTTGTAACATTGTATCACCGGTGGAATGTAAAGAGATATTTGAGCTCTACAACTGCATTATGCTATAGTTTCAGGCAAACTTTTACCTTCAAACGTAATTAACCACGTTGATGAATTTATATATTCCATCTTAATCTCCAACTTTGGAACGTTTTTTGAAGGGTTTCGCACTCGTAACTTTTACTTTCGATCTGATTTATTTAAAATGTCTTTTTCTCAAATGTCTGATCCTATATTTCTGATAACTCCCCTGCAAGTGACTAATCGCGTTGGTATAAAAACTGAATAATCTTTGTTATCAAAGCAATTGGACATTATAAAAGTATTTTCAATATATAGGTAATAATAAAATAAAATTTATTGAGAAACATTCCTTACATTGTAAAATTACATTCATTCAATTGATACAATAATTACAACTAAGAAGAATTCTCTCAAAAGGACTGAATTCCGTTTTGAGTCTGATCTTCCATTCAGCACTCGAACAAAAATATTGGTTCAAACAAATATATTGGTTAAATTTATATTCACAATAATATACAACTTTATTTGAAAAGAAAAAAAATTACCTCAGAAATATTAAACATTTGAGACAATCTTACATGGTGACGGACATTTGTGGCAACAATAGAATTTGAGACAAAACAGTCTCAAATAGAATTCATTTGTGGTCACTGATATGGGGTTCAAAAACATTAACGTCGCAATTATCGAAATCAATATTCGTAATGATATAGTCTACTTTGGAAATACTGGTATGACCATTGATATTGGTGAATTCTCTAGTAACATACTGGGACGTAACATTCAATCCGAAACAATCTAATAATAATAAATCCCTGAACAATTTAAAATATTTACAATCATTTTTTAAATAATCAATGTTCAAATCGCCACATAAAACAATATAATTTACCGTTCGGAAACAATGCTGTAATGCACAAAATAGTCGATCAAAAAAGAGATCAATTTACCCAAACATGGTCTATAAACACTAAGGATGCCTACACGAATGCCTCTATCCGAAATAAGAATATCACATATTTCAACATGCATCTCCTCTGAGAATTTTGAAACCATTAAATTAATTGGTGTACACGATGGATCCACCGTGTTTTCTGTGGGTACGACAGAGTTCGTTGGATGAATATTGCCTATATTTCCACTTGATATTGATTCAACCATAATTAAATATGGGCCTGGATCCGCATTTAAGAATTGATGTATAATTTTCTTATAATCTGCTAGTTAATTCTGGTTATCCTTCTTGGAGGAACCCTTACGTACTAGATTTTTTATTGATTGTGGAAGAGCCTCTGCTTCTTTACACAATTCATCATCTTCACTATTTGTCTCAATAACACATTCTGTCATCTATCTCCTTGTTTAATACTGAAAAATCTGCAATTGAAAAGTACTCATCTTCTTTATTATCTGGATTGCTTATGAAATTACATGTTCTTTGTGATTCAGGAGTAAATTGGGATTATAAAAGCAAGGACACAGGGACCCCACTGTGCTTTCCTCCATTTTTTAGATGCCCTATGGGGATCTTATTGCTAAAAAAAAACAGCACCTATCACAGAACACACATCTTTTTACCGTCGACTCATAATTATGGGGCTCTTGAGAATCAGCACTCGGGCCTTGTTTTATAGCTGGTAATCGGTCGAGTTTAAACAGGCCACGAAGAGCGTAGTTCAGCGGTGTTGCCAAAACCGAGCGGGTGGTCTACTATCCTAGTCGGTTGTTTCAAAAGTTTCAACTTTATTTATTTCATTATTTCAACTATTTTTGTATATTTCAATCGGATAAAAATATTATCGGTATTTATAACATGATAAATATTATTCCTGAGCACATATTCCTTCTATCTTCTTTATGTCATTTAAATAACATAAACCTTTTTCGATTAAATATGTGAAAGATTGATCCACATTGTCTGGAATATCTTTGTATCTTATCAACAAATTTTCTATTTGAGACCACCAATCCAATTTGAAGTCAATAGGTAAAATCCAACTCAAATCAGTGTACAACAATTTTTTTTCATTCAAAAATTTTGCTACTAACATGTCTTCATTCATCTTCAAATTATTTGTAAGTAATCCTTACACAAAACACAACACACAACAAAAATTTGATTTCGATTCGATGAAATCGGTTCACAGAAAACACTTCGTTTTTATAATGTGATGTTATGTTATCCATAACCTATCATCACTACACCAATATTACACTATACAGAACTGCTGAATATTAATACTGAAACAGTAAAATATTTAACTTCAAACTACGAAATTCTTGAACAGCACAAAATCGATTTCGTTTCACTGATATCGATAAGCACACTCAACACTTTGTTTTTTATAGTTTGATGTTGAGATTTCAACAAATTATCAACAACAACACATGTATTTCACTATACACAATAGAGAAATATATTATTATAACTTCAAACTGCGAAAGTTTTGAGAGGCAGTTGTCAATTAGTATGACAATAAGTATGACTCAACGTAATCTAACGGCGGGGTTGTAAAATTTCATAGACCACCAGCGCCACAGTGCCATATAATCATTTCATGGCCTGCTCAAAGTTGGCCGTGGAAGTGCATAGTACATACTGTTCATCTAATGCATACATGTTTTACTACAAAATTGTATGCATTTTTTACTTTTATACATATTTGTCATTAGATATACAAGTAAATACGGTTTTCTTTATATGTTTCTATGAAATATAGTTGTATGTTTGTTTAGTTGTATGTAAGACTACCGATAAATTTTAGTACCTCAACTCAAAGACTTGAGATGAAATTCAGACGTGAGAGTTTTTCTCCATTATACTTATGGAATTTGGCTTAAAATTGACGAGGCATTTTTTCTGAGCTGAATAGACATTTCTTACAACGGCTGGTATGAAGCGGCGTTAACATCTTTTTTGTTTGTTACAGCAGGTTGAAAATTTTTGTTTTTCAGGCTTTTACAGAAACATTTCTCGTATTTTTACTAAAAAATTTATCGGTGTTCAGAAAAATGGGGATCATGAAATAGAAAAATGGCACACAAAGTTTTCGAAATAGGTCAGTTCTGGGATTTAGAAAACTAAATTGAAGTTTGATTTCTAAAGAATCGAAAGTCTTAGATAACTGAGAACATTTTGAGGGTTTTGCTACATTTCCCAATGATAATCTATATGGAATCAAATTTACAAACCTGAAGATTATTAATTCTTGCGAAATTATCGCTTTTCCTTTTTGTGTCTTCAGTGAAATCAGTGCCTTCCGGAAAAACAAGTAAACTGAATTTGTACGAAAGAGCACTAACGTAGTCACAAAATTTTTCTAAATTTTTTTTATCCATTATCCATAACCTCTTGATGAATATCCATAAAGTTAACTGCATCACCCATCCTGAAAAATTTTTGTTAAGTTATGATGTGTATCTACTTGCTGAAAATTGATGTTCATAATGCAACAAACATCATATTATATATATATATATATATATATATATATATATATATATATATATATATATATATATATATATATATATATATATATATATTTATATTTATATTATAAGGAGAGGTGAAATTTGTGAGTGACATAGGCTAAAGGCTAGTAAAAAAAGATACGAATCCCTACTGAAATTTCAATAATGTGAACCAAGGTATAAAAAAATTTTCAATGGAATGTCTTTCATCTCATGCTCTGCTGAAACTATGAATGAAAGAAAAAAGAAGTTCTACAATATCAAACAATAATAAAAAATTAAAAACATATCAATATCGATAAAAAACTTCACGGCTACCATATACCCTACCATATATCTTACTATTTGAATTATGTGGGTACAACTAATTTTCTGAAAAAAATATTAACAAAAATCTACCATGACTAAAAGACCGCTCTATTTAAGTATATGTTTTAATCCTTTCTCAAATAACTTATTTATCATTTAAGACTGTCTCAGTGCCTGAAGATTACTTTTTGAATTATCGAAATCGGGCATGAAATGCCCGAAACTTTGAAATGCATTAAAAGATATTACGAGTTTAAAAATGTCAATCTATACAAAATCCTACTAATATTATAAACGCGAAAGTTTATATTATATTTATATTATATTAGATATCTGAGATTGAATACTTGCTTAACTCTTGGTGAAACATAATTAAATATTAAATTAAATTAAACTCTTGGCTTAATGTTTCACGATTATATTTAACAACATGAATTAGTCAATATGTTTCGAGCGTGAACTCTTGAAAATGAGCTCTTGCTGGAAACATGTTGACTAATCCATGTTGTTAAATATAATCCTGAAACAATTTGCCAATAATTTAATTTAATTTAATATTATATAGATGTTTTGATGGACGTTTGAGTGTTTAAAACAAAAGACTGTTCTCTTTTACTATATATAATTTGGACGAATAGTTAATGAGATGATACGACATAGGTATGGACCCGTGACCATATCTGCTTCATAACCTATTCAGTGATACTTGTATTAAAAGGTTTTTTTAGTGCTTTGTCACTGAGGAAATTTGATTATAAATGACGATAATTAAACAGAGTGCATCTCATGTTGCACAGTACGTACCCAATTATTTTAATTCATGTAGGTATCATCTCATGCTGACTCGCGATAATTTACTTAATTTTTGTAATATTTCAATTATTTTCGTGTTATTATCTTAATAGAGTATTGAACTCAATATTTATTTCGCACTCATTGTATTCCTTCCATAAAATAGTAAGCTAGTGCTATATATATGTAAAATGATAAGAGACTCCTCATATCATTTGTATATAGTTATATTATAGTAGTATATAGTTACTGTAAAGAAGAATAAGAATTATATCTGTGAATGGGTATCTTTCAAGAGGAAGAGATAAACTTCATTTCAATAGACAGAATTGAAGAAATTCCTTTTCAAACTAAGAGAGATAAGATGTATTTGTAAAATAATAGAAATAGATAGTGTTAAGATTGTATCGGATATAATGACTTTAAATTGATTAATAAGATTGTACACAGGTATATCTCAAACGATTGATTTATTCTGAAAGAAATATAACTTTTATTTACAATATTCATTAAAATTATCAAGTTCAACTCACCTAAAAGAAAAATCAATTTAAAGTCCTTATATCCTATACAATCTTAACACTATCTATTTCTATTATTTCACAATTACATCTTATCTATATCTCTCTTAGTTTGAAAAGGAATCTCTTCAATTTTGTCTGCTGAAATGAAGTTTCTTCCGTCCTCTTGAAAGATACCCACTCACGGATATACTTCTTATTCTTCTTTACAGTAACTATATACAACTATAATATAACTATATACAAATGATATGAGGAGAGTCTTATCATTTTACATATATTTATATAGTATGAGTAGGGGAAGGTGAGGTATCATGATCCCCTTAAGGGAAAAACTTAACTGTGGCTACAGTTGAAGGCAAAATCGCAATATTCCTATTGTTGGAAGTAGTGAATTCACTTATCTTTGTAAATGAATACTTATTTTTTATTATATGAACGTAGTTTTTTTGTATAAGAGGTTTTTGTTGAAGTTTAGTAAAGGATCATTTTATACACACCTATGTATAAAATGATCCCTGGGGTTGGGGTAAAATAATCCCAGGGATCATTTTATACCATGAGTTAATAAATATCAGTGAAATGAAACACTCAGCTCTTTATTTTAATCATATGTATTGTTCATAACAATTTAAATATGTAAACGAGTTCCACCAAAATTTTGCAGTCAGCTAGTTTCATTAAAGATCTTTTTTTTGTAATTTTCTACTACTCAATCAAATATACATTGAACATTTCAACCAACTTTTAAAAGGTTTGCAAAATTAACAACATACCTAGTCAAGGAATAGGTAAACAAATAAACTCTTCTTCTAAATAAAAAAAACACAAATAATACTCATCCCTATCAAAGGTTTTTTTCATCAAAGTCGAAATGCAATAAAAAAATCAACTCTTCATCTAAAAAATAATAATTTTCTCATCAAGAACTTGGAAATAGACCTATAGCATTAAAAAAATTTTCACACTCACAAATTTCAGACACACAACGCACCTAATCTACCCTTCATCTTTATTGTCTTTGGAGTAGCTTTAGTAGAACAGAAATGGCATTCAGTATCACTCTCACTTTCAGAAGAATCTGATATTTTTTGCTTTTTTCCTTCAGTGTTCTGTTTGTTGGTCACCGTTTCTTAAATTTTTTTCGCTCCTTAAGGGGTTTCTTTTGTTCTATCTCTATTTTCTTATTGGCTTCCTCTTCAAGGTATTTTTTGTATGGTGTGCTGGTGAGTACTTATGTGTCTACTCTTATTCGTCTTGCACTCGCTCTTTTTCCAACTATCTCAGGTGCTGGTCGAAACTTCCCTGGGTGTAACAACACCAAAAGATGTGGATGGAAGACTAACAGCCAAAGCTGTTGGTAATCTTTCAGAAGATTAAGATGTTGAGCTATTCTTTGCTAATAGAGAACTTGGCTTGGTTCTTCAGGCCAATTTTGGCGATTAGTTTTGCGCATATAAATTCTCGGCATGATCTGTAAAAACAACAAATGCTAATGGGTTAAAATGATTCCTGGGATCATTTTGAACACACAGAAAGGGATCATTTAGCCCCAAACAACAAATTCCAAGATATCGATCAATTCATAACCTTTAAATACCGCGTGAGCTGATCGAACATTGCTTAAATATTAGCTAATTGCTATTAATATCCGCAAATAAAACAACATTTCAATAAACACGGACATGTAAAAGTAATGAGAGTCCAAAAACAGGCTTACCTTAGAGCAGAGCCACACTTTTCAATTATTTTTCAATAAAATCACCACAACTGCTTACACTGCCGTGACACTTAGTGGATCAATTAGCAGGGATGCGGGGAATATATTTTAGGCGCATTTGGACAGAGGGCACTATTTTTCTTTGATTTACGGCTAGGGATCATTTGACCTCCAGGGATCGTATTACCTCACCTTCCCCTATATACAATATAATTTTCACGAAGTATTCACTCACGACATCCACTCTCAAATTCATATTGTGAACCAATTAAACATATTATTTTCAAGTTATATTTACTTGTGGCTGCTTTGGATGTTAAGTAAATGGTTTCGATTTTACTGAATTGTAAACCATTTTTTTTCAAATGCTGATATGCATTGAAATTGATATTCATATATCCTCAAACAGGTTGAATAGCAATAGTTAAGTGATCATCAGTGATGTGGTTTGCTGAATATTTGAAGTTTTTTTTGTATCTATTTATGTGGTATTAAAATATTGAAAGCTATATTGGCATCTTATAATATGCGAAGACAACATCCTAAAGATAACATACATTGTTTGATATATTGTGACACATTTCCTTACAGTTTCTTCACAAGAATCCTCTTGAGAGGAAATTGACACAAGAGTAAATATTGGACTCGATTCACAGATGTGTGAGGGCTGATAGCAGTATTGGAGATAAATCCAGACGGACAGCATCAAGTTAACATAGAATACTAGAATGTTTTATTTTAATTTATTACAAAGATTTAACGCGAATGAAGAAATTGGCTAAATTGATGATCTGCATAACTAGCAGCTGTCGATTGACGGACTAGGCTTTGAAATGATTATCAAGTGTCATGAAGCTGTCGAGAGTGCGAAGGTATTCACAAATGGGCAATAACCTGAAACTGGTCTCATTTCAATTCATTATTGTTATTGTTATAAGAGCGGAGGTCAGGGACCTATCCAGCTCCATTGGACCTACAGTTTAAAGCCGATTCCGAACGGTCCAAGAACACGTTGACAATGAGCAGAAAGCCGTTATGGTCACTTTTCCATCAGATGAAATATATCGCATTGAATTTGCATATAAAATGCAGTTAGAGAAGCATGAACTAATTCCAATGATTTACCTGGTCCAGGAGCATGTTTAATGACATCCTTCAAGAGAAATTTGGTAGAATGTTTGAACCTATGCATTCCTTCAATACTGTGATACAGAGAAGGCCACAAATAATTCCAGTCGGTCCTCGTTCTGTGATTCATCACTAAAATGGACATTTCGTTGGATTTTATACTATCTCCAGTCACTTGAATTTTTGTATTACAAAGTAGTTGAACTAGAACCTGAAAAAAGATATACCTAATAAAATTTTTGTGCTCTAATAGTCAATAATATTTCAAACGATAGCAAAATTCGTGGTCAATATTAAAATCAACAGTTGTAGTAATAGGATTGTTATTTTTAGTTTAGCATTCACGTATAAGATAAAAAAAAATGATTATTAAATAATATAGTTAACAAATATCACAATTAGCTCTCAAAAATTGATAATGATGAAATCCAACAAATCAGAGATAGAAAAAAGCGCAACTACAAAGTAGGTAATGCTGATAATACTAATGAATTCAAAGAACTCAAAAAGCAGAAAAGAAAATTTGGCTATTTGTAACTCTAGTACTTGATCATGCAACAGCAGAGAATATTGAAGATTATATAAAAGCGAAAACAGACTCTGAAGAAATTTAACTATGAAAAAGCTTCCAACAAGGACCAATAGGATCAACAAACCAGTCATTTATGATAGGAGTGTAAACTCATTTAAAAGATAAAGTTTACGAATCCAATTTTTGGTCAAAGAATATATTATATGATCGATTTAGTTTTGGAATGGGACATTTTCTGGAAAATCGTCAACATACAGAGCAGACATTTCTTGGTTGATAAAAAACTAGAAAAAAATTTACGAGTGTCTCATATGAATAATCAATCAATGTCTACCTCATTTAATAGTCTAGAAACATATATACACGACCTCGATGTAGATTTACTTGCTGAGACAGAACATTGGCAAGATTATCAACAACTGTAAGCTTACAAACTACATGGTTACGGGTTGGTTACCAGCTACAGCAGGAAGCTGAGGTACCGCTATTTATTCCAAAAGCATACATACTAGTAAACGCAAATGTAGAAGCGATCTGAATAACCTTAGTATACCACATGTGTTCGAATTTTCTGCATTGAAATATATAGTGAAAAACAATAAAAAACTGATTATTCTATACATTTAAAGACCAAATACAGCTCCATTAGAGAAGGTAAATACTTTCTTTGAAAGGCTAACCATATTATTAAACTTACTAAATAACACAAGTCTGCGAAAAAAAAAAAGTAAGAGCTGTTTTGGTTTTTATGTGGAATTCTTATGTTTTTGGGTATGCTGAATTCGAAAATAACTTTCATTTTGTCCTAGAACGTTACGTTTCCTGACAATGTAGGTGTCTATGCTAAACAAGTTATTATCGTAAAATAAAACATAAAAAATTGAAAAATGAATTTATAATTTATAATTGCGTAACAAAACTATTTTTTTCATTTAAAATACATTAATTAATAAGCACCAAATACATTTCTTTTTCCCAACTCGTCCTCTTGGGCAAAGTAGGAAGTAAACTGCTTCTCACGATATCTAAACCAGGAGGAAGACACTCTCGGCAAAAGTAAATTCCTGCTTTTAAGCCTTGATCCAAGCAACTCAGCAGCGTTTTTAGGAAGATTCAAGTCTCTTACCAAATCATTCAGCTCGCCCTGAGAAAACAATTTCGGACTGTTGTCATCTTCAAATTCAAAACTTGACTGGTCATCGGGCTTAGGTACAGCACCATCTTCGCCAGAACTTGGAATCTCTTCCAAGGTAGCAGGGACCTTGGGAACTGGTATTTCGGTCCTATGAGGGATGGGACGAGTAGCTGATTTCAGATTGGGGTATGAAATTGACTGCTTCCATTTTGAATTATACCCTTTCACATTACACGAACAAAAGTAACAATCAGCACTACGGTTCTTTTGTTCGCGCCATACCATAGGAATCGTATATCGGAAAGCTTTTTTCTTACCCTTGAACCAATTTCGAAGGTCTTCAACACATCGTTTGCAGACTTTATGAGGTGCCCAAGCTTTATCCTGATCTCCAAGTTTTAAGCCAAAATACGCAAAGTATACTTTTTTTACAAAGTCCGTAATATTCACTTGTTGCTTTAATATCATATATTCGCCACAAATGTAACAGAAACTATCAGACGAATTCACACACTTCCGCACAGACGACATTGCACTATATTGATCTAAGATCTATAAAACAATGGCGAGTTAACACGTAATTGTACCGCGCCATACTCTACAATGTCGGAGCGCGCACGTTCAGGTTACAACATGTTTATATTTGTTAATGTAGCTCAAACAGGTGTTCCTTATTTAGAAATTAATGATAGTTATGTCCTGTAAACATTTAAAAACAGTAATCAAAATAAAATTATATCCACAGTTTATGACTACAAGTTAGCCCAAAAAATCCCTTTTTTGTAATAGAATTGTGCGTTTTGTAGAAAAACCTTACGTTCTGGAATTTTTTGAGTATTTTCTTAGTTTTCAGAACACCTTAATACATAGAAATCAGTTGGAATTATCCAGACAGCATTTTTGTTGCAGACCTGTGTAATGAAAGAAATTGAATTATATAATAACAGGAGACTTCAACATAGATTTTATGAAAAATAACAAAAATACACAATTTTTTTATCTGTTTTGGAAAGATAAAATATGAAGCCACTAATTACATAACCAACAAGAATAACTGCAACCTCAAAATATTGCCTAGACAATATTTTTTGGTGAAATACCAATGAATATTATATACAGGATTATCACAAATATAGCTGAACCACAAGCATACATAACTTACACTGCTTTCAAAGAAGGAATTTTTCCAGATGCTTTGAGCAATGGTGAAGCCATTAAACAAAAGAGGGTGTAAGGATGACTACTCAAATTATCGTCCTATTAGTATGCTATCATCATTCGCAAAAGTATTTGAAAAATTGCTATTAATACGCCTCCTACATTTTTTCATGAAAAATAAAGTCTTCACAAAGCATCAACATGGTTTTGTGTGTAATAGAGGTGTTGATACTGCAATTTATGAATTAATACAATGAATATTAGAAGCACTCGAAAATGGGGTTATTCCACTAGCATTTTTTCTGTATATATCTAAAGAAAATTGAAATATGTGGAATTCGTAACAAACAGCTTAATTTGATTGAAAGTTATCTGAAAAATGGATCACAAAAAGTGATTATTGAAAGTAACACAGAAACTCATACTCCACTCGAAAAGGAAGTTGGAAAATGGGAGTACCTCAAGGAAGGATCCTAGGCCCACTCTTATTCCTAATCTACATCAATGATTTGCTAAATGAATTACAAATTACACAACACAACATCGTTATTTATGCTGATAACACAAATGTCATTACGTCATCGAAGAACCTTCAAGAGTCAGTTAAGAATATAATAATAATGATAATAATAATAATAATATGAAAATGAAAGTAATTTTGAATACCGTAGAGAGGTGGTGCTCTGGAAATTTGTTGTATTTGAATTTAAATAAAACTGAATGTGCTGTTTTCAACACAGAGCAATCTAAATGCAGAATACCAGAAGGAATACAAATAGAAAATAAAATACTCGAGCCAACCGAAACGGTAAAATTTTTAGGACTTTGTATTGATACTTCATCAAAATGGAAAGTGCATTTAGAGACTCTGAATAAAAAATTAAACTCCGTAAATTACATTTTTAATGTTATGAAACACCATGTTGAAGAGGATATAGTAAAGAACTAATATTTTGCAAATTTTCAGTCATTGCTTTCTTATGGAATAGTTTTCTGGGGAAACAGTCCATATCACGATCAAATATTCAGGACACAGAAACATGCAATGAGGACAATTTTTCATATTTATTCTATTTATTTTTTATTATTATATTATTATTTTATTTTATTTTTTATTTTCATATTATTTTATAATATCTGGTCTTACATTAACGAGAAAAAAGGTATGTCTAGATTTCCTGGTGAGATGAGACATGGCGAGCGTACTTACCATAAACCAACATCCATAGCTAACGCCTTTGCTGAATATTTCAGTTCGGTATATGATATATCTTTGAACAACAATTCATGTAAGGTGGACTATTCAGATTGTAATGATGTGATAAATATAATTTCAATAACTCGGAATCAAATCATTATTGTCGCCAAGAAACTCTCTAATAAACTTACGTCTGGTCCTAATAAAATACCAATTTTTATTGTGAAATATTGTATTTATGCACTTTCGGATCCATGAACACATATTTTTAATCTTATAATAGCAAAGCCACTTTTCCTATAATATGGAAATAAATCAAGCTGGTACCTGCCTTGAAAAAAGTGATCCTTCTGTTTTAAATAACTAGATGCCAATATCCATCTTATCAAACTTTTTGAAATTGTGGTCTATAATGCTATATATCCAGCAGTTAGAAATAGCATCAAGATTGAGCAACATGGATTCATGTCAATGAGATCTTGTTCAAGGAATGTAATGCTGTTTTCACAGTACGTTTCTGAAATACTAGACTCCACCGGTCAAATTGATGTGATTTACACAGATTTTCAGAAACCATTTGATGAAGTTGCTCATGCGCTCCTGGTACAGAAATTACGCAACAAATTTGGATTCTCTGAGAGCCTCACCAACTTGTTTCATTCTTATCTGGTTGACCGACGTCAATTCGTACAGTTGGAGGGTATACAGTCGTCTGAGTTCATATCTAACTCTGGAATACCTCAAGGGTCTAATCTTGGACCACTGTTATTTATATTGTTCGTAAATGATCTGATGGATAATATTCATTCTCCACATTTGATGTTCGCGGACGATTTGAAACTATATCATGAAGTTAGATCACAGGACAACTGTGTTCAACTTCAGCTCGCGCTGGACCATGTTGCTAGTTGGTGTGAGGACAATTATTTGAGTTTGATTGTGTCAAAGTATAATGTTGTTTCTTTCACAAGGAGAAGAGACCGAATTGATTGTGATTATAGCGTCGGTGGTCAGGTTCTCTCTCGTTCAGATAAGGAGAGAGATCTTGGGTAGTCTTCGACCAGAAGCTTTCCTTTGTCCCACACATCACTCAACTTATTTCATCTGCTGCGAAAATATATGGATTTGTTATACGTAATGGCAAATATTTTAATAATTCTTCAACATTCATAGGACTATTTAATACCCTAATCCGTAGCAAGTTGGAGTATGGCAGCACGATTTGTCATCCCATTTACACTTGCCATCAACGCTATCTTGAGGCTATTCAGAGAAGGTTCTTGAAATTTCTAGTTTGGAGGCAGGATAAAGTTTATCCACAGAGAGGAGTCAATCATAACGAATTATTGAGTCGATTTAGTTTTATCTCATTGCAGAGCAGGAGAGAAACTTTATCACTCAAATTTTTGTACAAATTACTGCACAAAAGTGTTGATTGTCCTCCTCTCTTGTCCGCTTTGAAATTTCTTGTTCCTAGGCAAAATTCTCGTAATACAGAAATATTCCACCTAGAGACTCCGAGGGCCAACTCCCTAATACAACCCCCCATTTGGTTTATGGAGTCAATATTCAATAGAGTTGCCAATAATTGTGACATTCACTTTAACTCCATAGAATTTATTATCAGGAGTTATGTGAAGAACGAAAATTGACTAAATGAATTGATTTAGATTGAGTTATTTGTAATATTTCATTGAATGCTATAATGTAGTTAGTTATAATTTATTTTTTTTTTAGATTAGATTGAGCTCTTTGTTAAATATTTTTTAAAATTATTTAGTTGAATCTTTTTCTGATTATTTAGTTATGTATTCAACATTGTTATTATTTTCTGTAATTGGGTGTTATACCTGTTGAGAATGAAGAACTTATTATTATTATTATTATATTGATTACAAAAAATCATGTAGGGGAGTATTTAAGGATAATGGAATACTTACCTACTTATGTTGGATTGCATGTTTTGAAGTGTGTAGTGTTCATACGATCACATAGTGAATATTTTCAAACATAAACAAAAATTAGACAAGAAGGACCCATTTTTTTATTTGTCCTAGAAGACAACTGTCTCTAACACAGAGAAATGTTGAATACATGTTCATGAAGCTGTTTAACTCTCTTCCCAAGGAAATTAAATGTATAGATGATACAACGATTTTCAGGGGAGAGGTATTTGGGATCTTATTGGGTTGTGAACCCTATAATATACCTGAATTTTTTGAGGAGTGTAGAACATGAGAAGTTACTTTAATTATTTTGATGACATATTTTACTTTTGTTGTTACCATGCAATTATTGCTAAAATGAAATGAATAATTATTCATTTAATTGATGTCATATTGTTTAAGATTTCAGTATTATATGAAATATATCAGTTTATTGTATTTTCAATCAAGTTTTATTGTGTAACTCAAATATCAGTTGCTCCAAAATAAGGCTCACTGTTTACTAAGTATCGCTGTCATTCTCTGTTGTATAAATATCGAGCATGCGCACTTTATTATATTCGGGGGTCCTATCGAGTGCGACAGCAACATTGCATCCTATTACACGAATCCTCAGATCTCTCTGTCACACATTTCCACTCGCGTTGAAATTTCAATTTAAAAATTAGAAAAGCCTCATATTAGGACCGAATTTTTTGCAGAAAATGTGTCTGCAATAAAACATCCACGGATTCGCAATAAAAAAGCGTGTATGTCGATATAAAATTTTCTCTATTATCCAATCAAGTGAAAGTATCTGTTATGGACATACCTGTTTATACTGGACAGTCCAGTTAACTATTAGGCAACTAAACGACTACAAATATAGAATTTTTAATATAAAATTATAAAAATGTAATAATGAAGAAAATATTGACTGAGATTGAATTTTCGCTTAACTCTTGATGAAACATAATTAAATACATGGCAATGTTTCACGATTATATTTAACAATATGAATTTGTCAACCTGTTTCTAGCGTGAGCTCATTTTCAAGACTAAAATACAGTAAGAAACGAACAACAAACTTATATCTATACAATGGATGTAAGGAGGGAGGATAATTGAAAATCTAAGTGTTCATTCATGATGTCTTCTTTTTTCTTCCAAGAACTGCATATTTCAATTGCCTCTAAAAGGTCTAAATGCTTCCCTTTATTACCTGCGTGTAAGCACTTGGTTTTGAGGAGACTTTGAAAAAACCAAATGCTTAAACACGCATGTAATAAAGGGAAGCATTTAGACCTTTTAGAGGCAATTGAAATATGCAGTTCTTGGAAGAAAAAAGAAGACATCGTAAATAAACACTTAGATTTTCAATTATCCACCCTCCTTACATCCATTGTATAGATATAAATTTGTTGTTCGTTCCTTATTGTATTTTAGTCTTGAAAATGAGTTCACACTCGAAACATGTTAACAAATTAATATCGCTAAATATAATCGTGAAACAATAAACCAAAAGTTTGATTTAATTTAATAGAATAAAATATGATTGAATAGAAAAATGTACGTTTTATACTTAAAGTCAGTATTGAATTTTTTCATTATATTAATGTTGCAATATTTAATTAAAAATCAGTTTCAAAAAATAATTAAAAATAGCCTGTCCAGGATTTTTTCATCCAACCCATTTTTAATGTATCTTCTGATAAACTAAATTCATTATAAAATAGATTTCATTTTATTATCAGTCCGGTGAAGGTTGATTTAGGTTCGTATCTTCTACTATTAGCTTAAGCAGCTCGGCGCATTCACAAAAATATTTTGTATGCCAGTATGATTAAAATTTAGATTTCATCAGTACCTACCTACTTTATTTAGCGTCTTCATCTTATAATTGATTTTTTGAAAAGAAGTAGTTGTGTATATACTTAATATATGAAATACGGAATTTTCCTACACTGGTTCTTATGGAAAGTGTATTTCAATTTCCATAACGTGTAGGTTGTATGGTAATACAATGGAATCAATAAATCCGGCAACAATAGTTGAATTTATGTAGAGAGCGTTGTTGTCTCTACATAGCTTTATACAAATAGTTATAAAAGACTTAAAGTCAACGTACTCACCGTTGGGTATTGTTGCCAAAATGTAAGAATTGTGTCGGTGTAATATCTATACAGTTTATTTGAGAACATCACTAGTGGTAAAATGGGACAGTAGAAACATAGATAACCTGAAAAAATAGTAAACTGTGAATAAGATCCAACTATTGTGAATCGAATTTATTGAAATGCATATTTTATTCAAAAATAAACTTTTTGCCGCGTAACACCATGTCATGGTAATCTGCTTCTTACTAAGACCTATGGCACGAAGATCAAAAAGTAGTTTGGAAGTAATTACAATGACAGGAATAATTATAGGAAAAAAAACCATCAATATTTTTCTTTGGAATATTCAACAAATTTTTTCGGTTATAGACTCATTCTGAATAAGAAAGTAAAAAAGAAAAAAGAAGAAACAAAGACAACTTTTTGTTTATTTCACCATGCTCTAAGTGACTCTCAAAATTATGAATAAAATAACATTAGGCTACTTTTTTTCGATATGTTGCATTAAAAAAGAATCATTTTTTATATACGGTTATTCTTATGTTAAAAGAATTCAATGTTTATGAAACAGAATCATGATTAAATAACCCAATATGTAATACCTACAAATGGAAAAAATATCAAGGAATCATTACAAAAATTTTTTTAGGAGTTACTTAATATAATGTATTTGCAATGAAAAATAATGATAGTGAAATATAAATAGTGAAAAATTATTGCCTTTTTTTCTAATCAACATGTTTTTCGTTAAATGCTTATATCAATAATAAAACTTAGACATGAGTTTTCGGTTTTAATATAGTATGAAAATGTATGAAAAGGTATCTAATATACTGTAAGTAAATACGTAATGTAGTTATTTTTGATAAATTTGAATTTGAATTGTTTTGAATGAAAAATTATTCAACATACCTGCTAAAATGCTTGTATACCACAGGTAGAAATAGAAAACACCAAGGAAGTAACCCATTTGTGCGTAATTTAGTAAACTGGCTAGTGATTTTGAGGGAACGATTACATTCAATTTTTGTTAGCGCATGATGTGTTTTTAGAGCCTTCTGAAAATAAAAAGTTATATTGTGCACTGAGTTACCAGTGATACTGAATCCGGGCAGCACTCTGTCGACTGGGATTATTTCAGGGGTGCTGACGATATGATGCATATTGATTTTTCCAGCATCCCTCAAAGCTAAAGGGGCAGACACACGGCGGAGTAAAAACGAAAACAAATTCGATGGCATTTTATGAATATTAATATTATGTTTAATAATAAGCACCTCAATGATCTTCAGTTGACTATGAAATTATTGAAATTTCAGTCAAATTTGAATTGATCAAATGAACATTGTGTTTCGTACTGTTAAACTCCATCATTGATTTTCTCAATTCATTTCATAGCGATTTTTATTTCATTATTATTATCATTTGCAATATCTTTATAAATATGTATAATTCTATATTTATATATATATATATATATATATATATATATATATATATATATATATATATATATATATATATATATATTTTCTGTAGTTCCCGTGCTACGTTATCGCACTTGTAGATAATACTACTTATAGATATTCGCTATCAAAGTACATTATAACGTTCTTTCGATAATTCTTGACGAATTATTCCAAAGAATATTATAGCGGAGCTGGCTATGTGAAACATGAACAATGCAATTCAAGATTCTTCAACATTTTTCCCATGAAGGATAATGGAGAATCCATTATTCTCTAACATTGATCCATAGAAGGAAAATGGAGACATCGCATTGTTCATGTTTCACATAGCCAGCTCCGCTATAATATTCTTTGAAATAATTCGTCAAGAATTATCGAAAGAACGTTATAATGTACTCTGATAGTATATATATATATATATATATATATATATATATATATATATATATATATATATATATATATATATATATATATATATATATATATATATATATATATATATATATATATATATATATATATATATATATATATATATATATATATATATATATATATATATATATATATATATATATATATATATATTATATTTGAATGTTTTAGCAATAACAGGCTTCTTTTAATATGGAAAACTTCATTTTCGTTGACGTTTCGTTGTATATCACAACTTTTTCAACACTAATGAATAATTGAATTTTATGAATTACTATAGATATTAAAATGTCAAACTTATTTTTCAGAAAAATCAAATTAGTTTTTTTGTATTTTCACATATTGATTTTTAGTATCAAAGGAATATTTCTGGCTTAGCATATATATAAATATATATATATATATATATATATATATATATATATATATATATATATATATATATATATATATATATATATATATATATGCCTATATATAGTAAATACTGAGACTCAAAATCGAAATATTACAAATAAAACTTCAAGTTCGAAAAATCATCGAACTTGTTGAATTGAAATACCATTACATCGTATCATCCTATAAAGAATCTTGTGTGAGATACATCCAAAGAATCAAGAAGTTTCGATGCTTTTTCAAATATCTACCGGTCCCATCTTCAGAATGAGGAGAACATTAATTGGGGAATTATCACATAAGCTCCCTCTAACGAAGGAATGACATGAATTCCCTCGAGCATTCTAGATCGCTTTCTCGTGAAAAGAGTCTCATTATTGACTAACTATGAAGGATTCGTGGAATTGGAATATATATATATATATATATAATATATATATATATATATATATATATATATATATATATATATATATATATATATATATATATATATATATATATATATATATATATATATATATATATATATATATATATATATATATATATATTATATTTATATGTATTTTAAGTATGCTAAGGGTTTGCTATATTTTGCTTTAATTTATAACTGCCGTGCTCCTTTACTTTACTACCGAAAAGTAAAGGAGCCTCTATACCTGAAGCATTCTCTAATTTTTCCAAATATATTATTCTTTGTTTTCCTCCAATTTTCAATCTTATTTCATTGGTTAAAGTATGAGGTTATAATTTTGTTACGTTAACTCACATTACTATATAGCAGAAATTTTTTTGGTGGATTAAAATTCTGGTATAGTGTCTTGTTTAAATAATTTGATAATTATAATAAAACATTTTGTATAAAAATCATTAAGTTTCACAGTATTTCGAAATCTTCATGGAAATTATTGAAGTATTTCTACTCTTCTGATATTTCACGATCTGTATTCAATCGATACGAATTTTTTGTTGAACAAATATGAGACTGATGCAAGAAACTTACCTTTTGTGTACTGGAATTTTTTGTGACGTTACATCAGAATATTACCAAAAAACTAGATATTGAATTTTTTGACATAAAAGTGTAATAGTAAATGACATCCGTTTTCAGTCTCAATGATTTTGATACTGATAGAGCGAACTTCCTTGGAATGACCAAAATATTATATTGAGAAACAAAGATTGATTGAAAGCTATATAAAGATTTGAGAATAACGCAACGAATTCAAATGTCTTAATATCCATGAGAGTTGAAATGAGAGTTGCATGTTATGAGAACTGCAACTATTTTTTTCTATGATCTCATATTTGAAAGGTACACATACATATACATAAGTATATATTTATTTTTAACACCTATCAATTTCAGATATGACAAAAATTTTTTATGAATAGAAAAATAAAAGCTTTACTTCAAACAGAAAAAAATGCTGATTTTGATATAATTTTTTTGATTTATGATACTTTCTATGCCTTTTTGAAACCATATTTGCTTCATTTCCGTACGAATTTGGTTGATGCTATTGTTGATGTTGAATGTAATGGGGTGATATTTATTGATTAATGATTTTGTTGCATTTAATCGAATTAACAATTTGATTGTTTGAATTGACTTTATTTCGAACTGATTTAAGAATCAATTCAAAAAGAACTTTTTTTTAATTCAGTGGACCCTCAGTTTGAAGCCGGTTAATAACCGCTAATAGGCGTGTAATAATTGTACATTACCCAAAAATTATCATTGTTCAACTACTCAAATCATAGACAATTACATACACCCATGCCTTTACCGGTGCTCGAACCCGAATTCTAGCGCACCATAGTTGGGTGTTTTCCCGACTAAGCCACGGAGACTCGTCAAAAGGAATTGTTTTTCAACTATTGCCGTGGATTTTCAGCTCATCTACCGTTTTATCGTCAGTGATGTCATCAACAGAATCGAAGAATACTGTAGCGCAATTAGGATAACAATTTTTAAAAATTTTCATTGTTTCACAATATTTTCCTATAATCTAAATTCTTTGTTGTTTTCGATTTTTTGAATTGAATTGTATCGAATAGATTTGAAACCATTTACATCTCTGAAGTCCAGTGTATGGAGCACTTTTTTCTACATTCACCCATGATTCGTAAAATACACGATACATCTTTGGAAAAAAGACCGTTTTTTAAATATTTGCTGAACTGAGATTCACTTCCTATGGACTATACAAATTTAAAATTCATTTAAGAACAAAATGAACTAAATGTTTCAGATTTCTTATATCCCTTACACTCTTTTTTTGAGAAAGTATACCATTTAAATAATGACACACATATAATAATATTAATATGTATAAACTAAGAGTAGATTTTATAATTAACTAATGTGTTCATTAACTTGAGGATTAAATTTTTCGAGAAAAATCTTCAAAATACACAATTGGAACATTTTCTGAGAACTCTTAGTGCTTGTCAAATCCATAAAATGGGAGTGAAATTTTTCGTATAATTTTGCTGATTTCACCAGTAATGAATTATTAACAACTCTTGTGGATCCTTTCATAATTTCTGGCTAAATTAGGGATTCCATTTCACCGTCCCAATTTTGCAATATATTATTTGAAAAGAATAGAGTTTGTTTCAAGTTCAGAAAACTCTCAAAATTGATTAATTTCAAATCTCTCAGAAATTCTCATGGCTACGTTGATATTCAGTGATATTATGGTGATGTTGAATTTCTGATAGATCAAAACTTTGAAATAATCTATTTTTCAATATGCGTCTGAGTTTGAGTATAAAATATGACCTATTCGAGATAATAATAGAAGTGAAAAATTAAGTATTTTTGCATATCGGTCTTTATCAAGAAAATAATTACAGAATGATAAATTAGAGAACAAGGAATATCTTGCAATGTCCATGAGTATATTTCAATACATACAGCTATTTCCGTGTTTTTTATTTACATATAAGTACAATTTTGAGTACAATATTCAATTTGGCACATGAATTCACTCATTTAATAATTTCGAATATACAGGTACTTCTTAATCAGCTAAACGAACATAATCAGAATATCGCAACAGCAAGATTAGCTAAACACAAATTGTCTACTACACATTAATCTCAACATATCCCTACTCAAAAAATCAATTTAGGTCCCAAAAACAGCTTTTTGAAATCGTACACAAGAATTTCAAAATATTGAAATCCGGGCGTGCAAAAACTGACGACTATTAGAAAAACGGTATGAGATATACACATATATCTGAAAATTGAGTTGTAAATTAATAAATAGAAAGTGATATATGGAATAACTGTCCAAAATACAAGGGCAAAGTATAATTCATAATTTCTTCTCTTTGTCAATCTTGGCTCGTCGGTAAAATATCCTCTGGCGAGGTAGTCCTCAAGGCTTTTCTCCTTTTCATTCCACTTATCTTCTAGAAACTTCTTGAGTCCATCTTCTGATTTTGGCAACATCGAAGTTGAATATCTATAAAATTGAATACAATAGATGAATGAAATATGGAAAACATTCATAGGAAAACTATATTGATTTTCGAAGGACATAATAATAATAATATTTATTAACCTCAGATAATATTTACACTAAACATAATATGGATGTGCAAACGAAACTGAAACAAGTCATGTCCACATTAAATACTCATCTGAGGATAAATACTTCATGATTTGTTGGCTCTTGCGTATTGCAGGAAATCCCCAATACTATAGGGCTCGCAATCTAATATCAGTTCAAAAACCTTAGATCTGAAGTTCCTGTAGCTGTTCAGGATTTGGAGGTGTCTGTGCAAAGATTGGAAAGTCCTTATGGCCATGCTTTGAATATTCTTTTCATGTAATGCCGTTTTGTGCTTTGGCGTGAGGTAGGGCAGTACTCCTCTTGAATTAGGATTCCTGTGTTGAGAAAAGTAGTGTTCATTCCTCTTAAAAAACGTCAAAACCTTGTATAAGTATAATCCAAAGATGGTGAGTAATCCATGCTTCTTGAAATGACCACGACAGCTCTCTCTGTTGTCAAGACTAAGGATAGTGCGTATTGCCCATTTTTGCGCAACAAAGATTCCATCCACAGCAAATGAATTTCCCCAGAAAATGATACCATATCTCATTATCGATTGGAAATTACTGTAATATAGCACTTTTAACGTACTCAGGTTAACAAGTCTTCTCATCAAGCGTAGAGTAAGAATTACACTATTGAGCCTACTTCTCAATTGGGTTGTGTGTTCTTCCCACCTCAGGTTCTGATCAATGCTAAGGCCCAAAAATTTTACAGACCTCCTTATCGACAGGTCGAGTCCATCAACCTCAAGTGAGGTAGGATAGGCTTGTCTGGCCCAGTTTGAGCAGAAGAACATGGCCTCTGTCTTGTTCATGTTGATCATCAATTGATTTTCCGCACACCATTGCCGAACATTTTTCAGTACTTGTGTCGCTGATCGCTGTATCATTTGGAAGTTGTCTCTGCATAAAAGAAAGTTAGTGTCATCCGCATACATAATTGGTTTGCAGATGAGGTCTCCACAAGCACTGGGAAGTGTATTAACGAAGATGACAAACAGAAGAGGGCCCAGCACACTTCCCTGTGGGACTCCAGTCTTGGGATTCATCTCAGAGGAAAGGAAACTCAGACCCTGCTCACTCACAACTACCAGCTGCTTTCTGTCAGTCAGATAAGTTCTCAGCAACTGTAATCGATTATCTCTTATGCCGCAGTGCTCAAGCCATCTAAGTAACAATGAATGCTCAACAAGGTCAAAAGCTCTTGAGAGGTCCAAGAAAAGAGCAAATGGTATTTCTCCTCTGTCCAAGGCTTCAACTATGGCATTCACAAGCTCGAAAGTAGCCGTTTCAGTGCTTCTGTTCCTCAGGAATCCGTGCTGTTCCTTCGCAATTATCTTGTTTCTCAAAGATTTTTGCAAACGAGGTTAGAGAGCTTATAGGCCGATAATTAGTAAGATCCTCAGTATTGCCCTTTTTAAAAACTGGTCTGATAATGGCTGTCTTTAGCTGCTCAGGGTAGATACCATCCACAAACGATTTTTGCATAATGTGCGCAAGTGGGACTGCAAGGATATCAATGTTATCTTTAATTATTTTTAGAGGTATTTCATCATGGCCGTACGCGTAGTTATTCTTCAGTGACATGGTAGTGGATATAACCTCAGATGGTGTGATATCGAAGATAAACCAAAATATCGAAGATATATTGAACTAATATTGAAATTAGTTTGGATTTTTTAAGAGAATGTTGAATAAAACTATAGCTATTGAATGCTTGTTTATACACAATCAAATTATTTGTGAATGGAGTTTTTTTCTATTTTCTATTTAAAAATCGATCAAGAGAATGAGGGATTCTAGATGAAAAAATGTTAGAGTTTCTTATAAACTGTTTCGCAATGCCATTGGATTTCGAGTTATAGTCTGTCGAAATTTGAACTTTTTAAATTATTTTCCTACTCGAGATTTACTATGACCCATTTTTGGAATTCGAACTATGTGAACTGCGCTCTATTGTTTCACAATGATTGTATACTTAAGAGTTCGATTATGAACTCCTAGTTACTTCATTTATATTGAGAATGTAATTCCTTTGATGCAGTTTTAATTTTTTCATTTGATTGGTCGAATCTTATCGTTTAACAAAATGAATCGTCTTTATGAATTATGTTGTGGTTGTGTGGTCACAACAGTTCATAGAAACAAGAACAACTAACTAAATATGCAAAACATTATGAAGTGAACGCCATATAATGAATAATTTTTTTCGATACACATTTTTATATTTTTAGTGAAATGTTATATATATATATATATATATATATATATATATATATATATATATATATATATATATATATATATATATATATATATATATATATATATATATATATATATATATATATGTTTGAACGTAGAGATTCACGGATGGAGAAATATAATGGTATATTGTTCCGGGAATACATCCGTTTGTTTGTTGAGTGCCTGTTGGGAACTGGCAGACGTTTCGTCAAGGTCTCACTTGACATTATCAATGCTTCAAATGATGGTTATCGATTACTCGAAGTCTGGTGACTGAAAGAGAGATCGGTTTGTTATATCTGTGCTGATTGGTTAGCGGTAGCGGTGGCTCCGCCTCCTCAACTGACTGGTCTTGGATATCTCCTCTTGTCTGTTTTGATCTTTCCGTAGGTTGGTGAATTTCGGTGTGTCGTCTCATTATTGTTTTCCAGGTACTCGACAACTTCAGGGTATCGTCTTTCTTGTTCAAATGACCAATCTTCTCTATTTCGATGGCTTCTCTAATTAATCGGGTTTTGTAATTTTCGACGTTTGCAATTTGTTTACCACTGTCGAAGTTAATTTTGTGGCCGGTTAGGTGTTCGTGTTGAAATAGAGCCGATGATAGTTGTTTGTTTCTTATGGAAAGTTTGTGTTCTTCTAACCTAGAGGAGATTCTACGGTTCGTTTGGCCGACATAGCTTTTGTTACATGTTCCGCATGTTACGCTGTACACACCCTGGTTTTCTAGTGGGATCTTCTGTTTAGGATTTCTCAATTTTGTTCTGATAGTTTCAAGTGGTTTAAATGTCGTTGATATATTACATTTACGAAGAATCCGTCCAATCCTGTCAGTTGTTCCCTTGATATACGGTAGAACGGTTTTAAATTTGCCTTCGGAATCTTCTCTTGGTTTCTTTCCCAGATTTTGTTGCAGATCAATCGCTTTTTTAATTGTTTTCTGTTTGTATCCATTTTGTTCAAGGGCTGCAGTAATTTTGTCAAGTTCTTGGGCTTTGTGGTTGTTGTTCGTAAGACGCAGTGACCTGGAAATCAGTGTGTTTGCAACAGCTTGTATCTGCGATGGATGGTGGTGGGATTCGGCGTTTAGGTATCTATTAGTGTGAGTTGGTTTCCTATATACAGTGTGTCCCAATTTGCCATGTTCACCTCTCATAACAAGTACATCGAGGAAGGGTAATTGGTTGTTATACTCAAGCTCTAAGGTGAAGTTTATTCGTGGGTGGATTGAATTCAGATGGTCCAGGAATTCTAGAAGTTTGTCTTTACCGAACGACCATACGACGAACACATCGTCGACGTATCTTTTCCATATTTTTGGTTTTAGATTTGTCGATTGTATAGCTTTCTTTTCGAAATAATTCATGAATAGATTGGCTACTGCGGGTGACAGTGACGATCCCATTGCTGCTCCGTCAACTTGTCGGTACATTTGGCCATCGTGCATGAAGTAGGCGTTATTCAAACAATGTTTGGACAGCTCTATGATATGCGTTGGAAGTGATTCGTTTTCTGCTATTTGTTGTAGGGCTTCGTCTACCGGTATGCTCGGATATAGAGATTCGACGTCGAATCTCTATATCCGAGCATACCGGTAGACGAAGCCCTACAACAAATAGCAGAAAACGAATCACTTCCAACGCATATCATAGAGCTGTCCAAACATTGTTTGAATAACGCCTACTTCATGCACGATGGCCAAATGTACCGACAAGTTGACGGAGCAGCAATGGGATCGTCACTGTCACCCGCAGTAGCCAATCTATTCATGAATTATTTCGAAAAGAAAGCTATACAATCGACAAATCTAAAACCAAAAATATGGAAAAGATACGTCGACGATGTGTTCGTCGTATGGTCGTTCGGTAAAGACAAACTTCTAGAATTCCTGGACCATCTGAATTCAATCCACCCACGAATAAACTTCACCTTAGAGCTTGAGTATAACAACCAATTACCCTTCCTCGATGTACTTGTTATGAGAGGTGAACATGGCAAATTGGGACACACTGTATATAGGAAACCAACTCACACTAATAGATACCTAAACGCCGAATCCCACCACCATCCATCGCAGATACAAGCTGTTGCAAACACACTGATTTCCAGGTCACTGCGTCTTACGAACAACAACCACAAAGCCCAAGAACTTGACAAAATTACTGCAGCCCTTGAACAAAATGGATACAAACAGAAAACAATTAAAAAAGCGATTGATCTGCAACAAAATCTGGGAAAGAAACCAAGAGAAGATTCCGAAGGCAAATTTAAAACCGTTCTACCGTATATCAAGGGAACAACTGACAGGATTGGACGGATTCTTCGTAAATGTAATATATCAACGACATTTAAACCACTTGAAACTATCAGAACAAAATTGAGAAATCCTAAACAGAAGATCCCACTAGAAAACCAGGGTGTGTACAGCGTAACATGCGGAACATGTAACAAAAGCTATGTCGGCCAAACGAACCGTAGAATCTCCTCTAGGTTAGAAGAACACAAACTTTCCATAAGAAACAAACAACTATCATCGGCTCTATTTCAACACGAACACCTAACCGGCCACAAAATTAACTTCGACAGTGGTAAACAAATTGCAAACGTCGAAAATTACAAAACCCGATTAATTAGAGAAGCCATCGAAATAGAGAAGATTGGTCATTTGAACAAGAAAGACGATACCCTGAAGTTGTCGAGTACCTGGAAAACAATAATGAGACGACACACCGAAATTCACCAACCTACGGAAAGATCAAAACAGACAAGAGGAGATATCCAAGACCAGTCAGTTGGGAGGCGGAGCCACCGTTACCGCTAACCAATCAGCACAGATATAATCTCCGACAGCGGCGAAAACGTATAAATACAGGTAGCCAGCAAACCGATCTCTCTTTCAGTCACCAGACTTCGCGTAATCGATAACCATCATTTGAAGCATTGATAATGTCAAGTGAGACCTTGACGAAACGTCTGCCAGTTCCCAACAGGCACTCAACAAACAAACGGATGTATTCCCGGAACAATATACCATTATATATATATATATATATATATATATATATATATATATATATATATATATATATATATATATATATATATATATATATATATATATATATATATATATATATATATATATATATAAGTAATCCGTTCTCAAAAATAACACAAATTCGATTAGATTGAAACGGTACACACAAAACAATTCGTTTTTATACTTTGATGTTATGTTATCCACAAATTATCAACACTAGCACCTAAATAACACTATAGAAAATTGTTGAATAGAAGATTAGAACTGAAATCGAGAAATATTCAACTTCAAACTACGAAAGTCTTAAACAACACAAAATTGATTTCGTTTCACTGAAATTTGTAAACAAACTGAATACTTTGTTTTTTATAGTTTGATGTTGAGATTTCAACAAATTATCAACATCAACACTTGTATTTCACTGTACACAATTGAAAAATATAGAATTTATAGCAAAAGGTCAAATTATTTAACATCAAACTGCTTAAGTTTTGGGAAGCGTCCTATTTGCATAAGTAAACCAATTCAACTAATGGCGGGATTGTTGGACCACTATCTACTTATGACAGATGTTCATTTCATGGCATGTATTGAAGGTGGCCGTGTATAAGCCTCAAAGAAATTATTGAGTATTACTAAGTGTACTCAAGCGATATTTCCTTCATTGGAATATTTTCCATAAAAATGAATAGGTTGATTAGTTGATTAACCACTTAGACCACTTGGCACTACTTAGAATTTCCATGAAAGTATCCTATTTGAAGAGAAATAAAATTACTGTATAAATTATTTTTTATACAAACCTTACAATATGTACTCTGACTCTCTTGGGAAAATGTCCCTGAATTAATAATTTTTCAGTTTGCGGGATAATATCTGGGTAAACTAGAGTGAGATCATAGATCGCATCTAAGCATTTATCATTGAGTAATTTACCGGCCAAAAACGCGAAACCAGTAGTTCTGGGATGTAAAATATGATGATATATCTGAAAGAAAAAAAATTATTTGTTTACGAAAAATATTATTTTGTCTTAATGGAAAATATTGGTTATATCTAGAAGAAAATACATTATCTGTTCACGAAGAATATCATTTTGTTTTGATGGAAATTATTGGTTATATCTAGAAGGGAATGCATTATTTGTTTACGAAGAATATTATTTTGATTTAATGAAAATTATTGTCTATATTTTCGAGTTTAATTGAATTAACTGATTTTTTAGCTACATTCAATATGAATTGTTGATTACTAGAGACCGAATTATATGCAACATAAAGAGCTTATTATATGCATGCAAATATGCGTGAAACATGCTTCAAATATGTTGCGAAACTTCGTTGAATATGTGAAGTGAAATGAAAAATTTTGGGAAGCCAAAAAAAACGAAAACTATATGGAAAAAAAATTATCCACTATTTATATGAATTCTCAAATCGTGATAACAATATAATCGTAATAACAAAATTGTATAAACAACAAACGTTGATTTAATTAATTGGGCGTCAAATTTTCACTTTAATGTTGTCAGAATGTTGAATCTTATGACGAGAAAAGCATTAAAGAGTTTATTTTCAAGAACTTGAATATTCATTATTCAAAACCGACATTTGAGATTCTAACAGTCTTCAAAACCAGGTAAACTATTATTTCGAAATAACAGAAAGTTCAATATGAAGTTGTGTTTTTTTCTAGACAAAGGGGGCGCAATGCTATTCGTAAGGAGGTAATACATAAATACTTGAGAAACGTTTTCCGACGGTATTGTGGAACACAAAATGATTCATTTTAACGAAAAAACTTGAAGATCTAGAATTTTAAAATAACTGTACCGACTATTGAATTTTGAATAAACTTCAATGAAATAATTCGACAACATCGATGTTGTTCGATAAGGGATTGCAGAAATAACTCTAATACCTAAACTCACAATATAATTTGAACATAATTTGACAATATTTGCTACTTAGAGAAGATTTGTATTTCTCCAATCGTAAATCACCCACTATAGTCCTTAATTGATCAAAATGCATAAAAATGATGAAGAATTTTACGGTTCTTCGAAAACTTTCTATAGAAATTATCTTAGTAATTCCAAATAACCTCCTTACCAATTTGTCTCATACTTACAGGTAGATTGTTTTTCTCTGCGTAGTTATCGCTTTTCCTTTTAGTGTTTTTTGTGAAATCCGTTCCTTCGGGAAATATTAGAATACTGCATTTGTAGGAGAGCATTTTTATATATCTACAAAAGTTTTCCAGTATATCCCTGTCATGACTCCAAGATCTTTTGATAAATATTGAAGATGTTAACTGCATCACCCAACCTGAAAATTATCCTCTTAAAATAAAGCAATTCAATGAATGGAAATGTAAATATGAGTAAAAATTGACTTAATTCTAGTCGAAAAGTTTTTCATGTTTTCAATTTGCTATATAAAATTAGTTGCCGTAAAATTAATTAACCTGACCTCTCAATTCTAAAGAGGTCAGGTTTCAGAGAAATTATATAAGCTAGTATCAGTTACCTCTAAATTTGATAGCTCAATAATTTGGATTTGCTCCCCCTATATTTTAGCTGTTGTACTGACATTAAATTGTTAGTGAAGTTTGAAACGATTGATTTTCAAATTCAGATATTTATGGCCTTCTTTTATAATTTTATGGAAGAAAATTTACTGAGAAAACGACAATCAAAATTTTTGCACATGGAAAAATTCCACTCGTACAAAGCAAGAAGAAAAAGAATTCTTGTACCTGATTAAGGAAAGACGAAAACCGTGATTTCAATTTTGCAAAATGTACTAAGAACAGTTCACTGAAATGAATTGAATAGAAATTTATTTCAGTAATAAATTTATACTCAAATTAACTGGGATACTGAAATTGAATATATATATATAAAACGACACAATCAATTAAAATGATTCTTTCTTATGAACGTGATGTTTGTTGATGAAATGTATTGCTTTTACCTGGACCAGGAAAATATTTAACAGCATCTTTAAGGAGAAACTTTGTTGAGTATCGGTAACTATTGATTCCTCTAGTGCTGTGGTATAATGCTGGCCAAAGAAAATTCCAATCGGTTCTTGTTCTATGATTCATAATTAATATTGACATTTCATTGGATTCGATATGATTTCCTGTCACATGGATATCGCATTCACATAAAATATGAAGAAGAACCTTGAAATAACAATAAAAATTATTTAAGTTTCTCTGTATACTTCAAAGAATTATATGATTTTTACCGCTACATTTGAAATAAGAGTAAAGAATATTCAAACCAATATTCAAACATACAGGTAATAATTCTAGTTTGAAAATAGTTATTGATTTGATAATAAAATATTCAATTATGCCAATATTCAAAATTCAATATTTTATTTGAGCCTATAAGCCAGACTTCTAAAAAACAGGTAATAGAAAGTGAAGGTGAATACATTTTTCAATATTTTCAACAATTGTGAGAACTCACCGTCGGATATGCCTGCCAAAATGTGAAAATGAGGTCTGTACAGTATCTATAAAGTCTATTGGACACGAATAATAATGGTATGATGAAACAATATAGACTTAAATATCCTGAAACACATAAAAAATATGTTAAATTGATTCTTCAATTATTTGAACTGTTGGTAATCACATATCACACTGAAGCAGCTTAAATATTGCAAGAGATTCAATATTTTTATGGAAAAGTATTGAAACTTTCTACGAAAAACGTGGTTCAAATAAAAGAAGATATACCTGTTGAAAATTGGACGTACCTGCTAATATGCTAGAATACCATAAGTAGCAATATAACACGCCGACTATTATCTTCATTTGTACAAATTTACAGGAACTTGAATACCAATTTCACATTACTTATACGAAATCATCTTTTGAGTGACTTCGAAATGGACAACCCTCTCCAACGGGTAAAGTCCTGTAAAAGCACATTTTGCTATAAATTCGTACTAGCATTTCGGAAGGTTGTGTTGAAAATGAAAATATTCGTCAGGGCTCGTGGAGATGTGAAGTGTATTGATTTTCCAACAGCTTCCGAAAGGTGTCCATACATTAACAGATATATATATATATATATATATATATATATATATATATATATATATATATATATATATATATATATATATATATATATATATATATATATATATATATATATATATAAATTTGAATATTGTGCCAAATGAAACTTGAAAGTTTTCGATACAAGTAATCAAGATGAAGGTGAAAAGAAAACATTCGTGATCATCAATTTGCAAGGATTTGAGAGTGTTTTGACACTGACTGTATATATGAAAAAGAAATTGAAGTCAATTTGCACATGTGAATTTTCTGAAAAATATTGAAAACTACAATTGAAGGAACCTATATGAAATAGTTTCGAAATATGCATCAACTCAGTAGAATACTTGACCAGAATACGCTTAAATAACTATGTTCATAATACGCATATGTTTCGGACTTTTCATTTGTCAATCGAAATCTCCTGATATAAAATTTCCAATATTTGAGAATATCGGGACGTCTAAGGTTTATCGGTCATCAATACTAGGTAAATTCTTGTTATTGATCGATATAGCCGAATCTTTCAAATGCAAATCAATGTGTGGAAATTTCAACAATTTTCAAATAAAATATGCATCACAATTGTTATATCTTAATCAATTAAGGACTGAAAATTGTTTCGGGGTGTCACTCTTTTTTCAAAAGTTACACTAAACCAAACCAAGTGCCAATTAACTGTTACTATATGAACTAAATAGTCACTAAATATATATAGTCACTAAACACAAGGTTTTTTTGTTTTCTACTTAGAAATCGATTACGAGAATGAGGGATTCTAGATGAAAAAATGTTAGATTTATAAACTGTTTCGGAATGTCATTGGATTTCGAGTTGTAGTCTGTAGAAATTCGATTTTCTTAAATTATTTTCCTACTCGAGATTTATAATGAACCATATTTCGAATACAAACTATGTGGACTGCGCTCTATTGTTTCATAATTATTGTATACTTAAGAGTTCGATTATGAACCGCTAGTTACTTCATTTACATATATTAAGAATGTAATTCCTTTCATGCAGTTTGAATTTTTTCATTTGATTGGTCGAATCTTATCGTTCAACAAATGAATCGTCTTTATGAATTATGTTGTGACTGTGTGGTCACAACAGTTCATAGAAACTAGAACAACTAACTAAATCTGTAAAACATTATAAGGCGAACTGCTATATAATGAATAATTTTTCGATACACATTTTTTTTTTTTTTGTGAAATGTTGCCTAAACTGATGAATAATTCTCGGTTTGATCAAGAATTAAGACAATATATAGATCATATACAATATATATATATATATATATATATATATATATATATATATATATATATATATATATATATATATATATATATAAGAGTTGTGTTAGTTACACTAACTCAAGAACGGCTCGGCTATACCAATTTTGCTGAAAATTGGTGTGGAGGTAGCTTAGAGCCAGGAGACGGACATAGGATACTTTATCCCGTTCGACGGCGTTCCCGTGTGACTTGACATGAAACGTCAGTCACTATAAAACGTTGTATGAGTCGGTTGAATTTGTACTTTTTCAACTCAAAATAGCAAGCATCAGTAGCTTAGTGGTAGAATGCACAACTTCCTCGCGGGCGGCCCGGGTTAGGTTCCCGGGCAATGCGAACTAAGTTTCTTTACTTCAATGACAAAAGTTTTCACTAATTTCATTCAATACATATGTATTGAAGTAGTGTATATAAAAACAAGTTTTATAAATTACCAAATATATATGCATAATTATAAACCACTCGAATATTCAATTCATATAAAGATCAATTACTGTATTGAAAACAAAACACATTATATTCTTTCAAAATATATTCAATTAATTGTTAAATTTAGGTCAATAGCACTTCTGAGGCTGTGCTTTGAAAATTTTCTCAAATTTTATCTTTAATATTTCTATATACAAAAGAAAGTCGTGTTAGTTACATATTTATGATTCAAGAACAGCTGAACTGATTTGGCTGAAAATTGGTCGGAGGGCAGCTTAGAACCAGAAGAAGGACATAGGATACTTTTTATCACGTTCCCGTGGGACGTGACATAAAACGTGGTAAAACAAAACGGATATACCACAGCAAGGATAATTATGTCGGAAGGGATTTTACATCAAATTCGTGTCAGTACAAGAAATCCCGACCTTCAGATGAATGAGTAGATACATAATCAGGCTTTGATATTGATCGAAGACATGTGTTACCTCATGTTCGGTAATTTATTAGTCAGTTTAGGAAGGAAAGCGACAAATCGTGAAATGAATGACGCATTTAATCAAGAATTTGAACGGGAACTTTTCCGTTGACTTAAATATGATCACCAGAATCGTGATAGCCGAATCTTTCAAATGCAAATCAATGTGTGGAAATTTTAACAATTTTCAAATAAAACATGCATCACAATTGTTATATCTTAATCAATTAAGGACTGACAATTGTTTCGGAGTGTCACGCTTTTTTCAAATGTTACACTAAACCAAACCAAGTGTCAATTAACTGTTACTATATGAACTAAATAGTCACTAAATACATAAACAGTCACTAAATATATATAGTCACTGAACACAAGGCGCAACATTAAGTTACGCCTTGTGTGAGGCACATGGCGCAACTTGATCTGCTATTGAAAACAAAACAAAATATTTCAAATAGTTTTCTCTATAATATACTAATAAATCTGAGGAAATTGTAGTAGGTGAACAATGTAACAAAGACATGATTATTTGAAAGCAAACGATCATTTTGATATATGTATACGAATCATATACTTTCTAATATTTATCAAAATCAAATCAATATGTAAACGATAAATAAATATCCTAAAACGAATGTTTAGGAGCGACAATAACTATTCGTATAATAGAAAACTCATTTACGGAATTCATTTGAAATATTCTATATTGAACAAGCTGACCCGGCGAACTTTGTACGCCCATTTATTTTTCTCTGAATATTTTTCAAAAAGCCGGAAAGACATGATCTACCATTTGTGCTACACTATCTTCTTTATAATATTTATACCTTGTGGAGCCGGACTTACTTACGAAGGGACTGCAATACTTCCTGTTATTTCAAATCAATCGAATTATCAAATAATTCCTATATTAAGTTCCTAATTTCGTAGTGAGTACTTGTGTCATATATCACATCATTAATTATATGAGATATTTGCTGGATATAAGTCGAAAAATGTTCAGAATTTAGTCCATTCCCGTGAACCAATGGATATGGCTCTGGTGGCTGTACAAATACGGTCTATTTGAATTGAGTCTTCGCGAAATATTTTGTCGCATAATTGGTAGTGTTTTCTTATCGATAATAATTAAACTTTGCCTTGCAATATTGACACACAACGCTCATTGGTCCAAGAGCAACGATTTGATGTGAGCTGTAATATATTTCAACGTTATAATTGATTGCTGGTCGATAGAAGTTGAACGCAACCTTTTCATATTGTTAATTTCGATTTCATCGATTTTATTCAACTTCATCCCGAGCTTTGATTTGCTGCATTGAGAGTTCTTCGACTTTAGTTTGTACATCTAATAGCTAGCATTTTTAAAAACGAAATTTCAACTGTAAATTGAAGAAAACTATATGCTATGTTAGTAACGTGTATGTTAGTCTATTCCAACTTATCAAAATTTTATATCAAATTGAAGTTTTAATATTAGTCGTGATAGGACATTAAATATTTTTAATGAAATTTTACACGAAATTTTAAAAATTTTTTCCCTGACAATAATAAACACAACAAAAAACAATAGTAATAGTGAAATAGGTCCAGCTGTTCACGAGTGATGGCGTGACCAAGAGAAATAGGGATTCATT
This sequence comes from Henosepilachna vigintioctopunctata, assembly GCA_030704895.1. NCBI lineage: Eukaryota > Metazoa > Arthropoda > Insecta > Coleoptera > Coccinellidae > Henosepilachna > Henosepilachna vigintioctopunctata. The sequence continues at coordinate 762,082 of JARQZJ010000104.1, read as the reverse complement.
TATATATAGATAGATAGTCTTTATTCATGCTCTATACAAAAATAACCATGAAGGTAATACGTATTTGCACATGTCAGGTAATAAACAATATATTATTCTCACAATGATGAAAAATCTAACTTGAAAAATTCGTTCACATTATACAAACATTCACAACTTGAAAATTTTTTCACACGAATCTTAAAATTACGAACAGACAATCTTCGAATTTCATTAGGAAGTACATTGAACAGCTTCATTGCAAAATAATCAGGGCTCTTCTGCGACACACTCAACCTCCACAGTGGTAAACGAATATTCCGACCACCCCTGGTATCATACGTATAAACATCACTATTTAACTTGCAGTTATTTGCTCTCTTGTGTGCATACATTAGGTTCTCGAGTAAGAAGAGACCAGGCAGATTCAAAACATTAAACTCCCTGAAGGTGTCCCTACATCACTCCCTAAAAGACAAGCCTCCAAGAATTTTCATAGCACGACGTTGGATACGAAAAATTCTCCCGCTTTCTCCACAGTTTCCCCATACCAGAATGCCATACCTCAAATGTGCTTTACACAAAGAGAAATGAGCACTAAAAAGTACCTCCACTGAGACAGTGGAAACCAGATTCCTAAGCAGCAAAACATTTTTAGTGAGCTTAACAGCAAGCTACTCAACATGAGCACTCCACGTAAAACTAGAGTCAAGATGTATACCCAGAAATTTTACACTAGATGAAAAAACCACATTGCACGATTTCATACGTCTCAGACCAAAGATAATTTTCTCAGTCTTTTCCTCATTCATACCTAACTCATTTCCTTCAAACCAGTCCAAGGCCCTCGACTGAGCACGACCCAACAAATCCTCCGCGACAGCCAAGTCAGCACAACCAACCGAGACAGCAGAATCGTCAGCGAAAAGTATGCTCTCGCAACCAGTCATATAATCGGGAAAATCATTGATAAAAATCAAAAACAGCAGTGGCCCCATAATAGACCCCTGTGGTACCCCCAATGTAATCGGTTTGCGTTCCGACCACGCACCATCCACATAAACATACTGAAATCGATTTGTCAAAAATGATTGAATAAGATCTCTGCTGCCATCATCAAACCCGTATCTATCCAGCTTCCCCATCAGGAATATATGGATTGTTGTTTCAATTTTCAACTTCTTTTTAATTTGATATGACTTAGAATGAAGCCCTTTAAGCCATACCAATGTTGTATTTGTCTAAAGTTTTCATTTTCCTATATTTATCATTTTATTCGGCGTTCATCTCATTTACGTAATATTAGTATGTATTTAAATAATTTTGCACAAATAGGAATTTTAAATTGATAATTGAAAATGATAAAACACTTTTGGTAACGCGGTTTGTGGTTGACTGATGTAATGACGTTAAAAGTGATGCATTTTATGTCCCGTACGAAACTAAAACGAAAGAAATAATATCGCGAAGCCGAGCAAATTCAAAATCAGTACTAATGATCTATAGCTCTTACATTTTGTGACTCTTCAATTTGATCGGGTTCGCGATATTATCGGTTTTGTTGAGTTTCGGAACGCGACATTAGATCTTCCAACGCACTCAAGCAAACTGTTTTGGTAATGCTTGAATTTAAACTTTGTGCATCGGTAATGAAGTGCAAATTGACTTTTGACATTAGCAACACATTGCTTAGGCAACAGTGGTGCTTGTAATATGAACTTTATTGAATTGCAATAAAGTTCAAATTGGCCCTAAATTTTAGTGGAAAAACGTTTGTACGGGGAAAAGAAAGGGCTGTTTTTAGGGGTTTCTCGGCTATTATTCGAATTTTTTTCGACGTGAAAACGACCCTTGGACTTCAACGAACTTTAAAAAAAAAGAATTGGCAAAATTGGTTCAGGCGTTGTTGAGTTATGCGCTTACCAACACATTTTGCGATTCATTTTTATATTATAGATTATTGAAATAAATTCTACTTAAATTTATTTTGTAAATATTTGTAAATCATGTTGAGTTGAATCGATCTAAGAAGTGAATCTGAATTTAGGGATATCAGAATATCAGGGAATTTGAAGGTGATAGTTTGAGTGAGTTTTTTTGAGTTTCTAATACTACAGTGTTCTTTCCCAAGTGGTTGCAATAGGGACTACTGCGCATGATTTCACCGCTAGAGGCGCTGGTAAAGCGCGAATAGTAAAAAATGAGAGCAATCAAATATTACTACTGTGAATGTTCACTTTGTTATCTTTTAACGCAAGTTTATTAGTTTTTTCAGTTATCAACCTTTTGAATTTTTTAAATAATAGTCAAAAAGGAAGATAAAATATACGTTTGAATGAATGTCAGTGCTCTAAAAGTGTAATAGCCAGAAAATATTATTTGAAGTGATAGGATAAACAAAGTATATCTACAACAAAGTACAAGTTGGTTAGTAAATAAAGACACTGTTATTGATTTCTTTTAATTTTTGTTTCGCAAATATCTTGATTAAGTATATATAATGGTTATTTATATAATAATATTGTTCCTGAATTTAGCAAGCATGAAGCACATAAATATTATTTTCTCCGTAAGTGGTACCAAATTAAATCCTAATGTATTACTTAGAATCTCAAATGTCTTCCTTGAACCTATAACACGCTTAACATTTAAACCTTCAGAAGACATTTTTTTTGGATTTTGTGAGCTGATATGGTTCACACTTATTACATCCTTCTTTGAAGAACTGTGGCATGTTTTCAGTAACCTCCATATGATAAACAAGATCCTTTATATAAAAATATTTCATCATCTATCTATATATATATATATATATATATATATATATATATATATATATATATATATATATAATGTATTAATATTTTTACAGTGAAAATTGAGAATTGAATTTACATTTCAAAAGTTTTGAACTCGACTTTTGAAATGTAATTTCAATTCTCAATTTTCACTGTAAAAATATTAATACAATTATTCATGTCCGCACGTGGTGAGGTTAACACGACTAAATTACTGTTCTTTATATATATATATATATATATATATATATATATATATATATATATATATATATATATATATGTAAGGAATGACCATTACGTAGTGTAGTGCATTGCTCAGTGCATTATTATATACTACGGATTCATAGATAATACGACTACCGAGAAACGGTAGATCATAGATATGGAGATATCTCTCCATCTCTATGATCACCTTGTATTTCATTTATGCTTAAGCTTTGTGAATCATTCTGACATTCTGATAGATACAGAAAACCTCGTGAATAATAACTTTGAATGTTGTTTCTTTGTTATTTACTTGTAAAGTAAACTTTTAGATTACGTGTTATTTTATTTTGTTAATAAAATATCTTTGTTATTTACAGAGAAACACGTTTTATTTAACCTACAAAAGTAAACATCATCTATATATATATATATATATATATATATATATATATATATATAGACCAACGTTCAGACAGTTTGTCATCACGTACAGGGAACACCGCAACTTATGTGTCATTCAAAGAATAGTCTATGTCATGAAAAACGTCACTCTATTATATTATTCATGTTAACATGGTTATTCACATACTTGTCCTTAAATAATTTTACTGCATTTGTATTTAATCTATCATTGGATGACTTCTGTATTGTTTTTTGTTAGTTTAACAACATATGTCAGATGTAGGTACTTTTTCACTATCACTTATATTTATTTAACATCTTGTAAGAATTCTAGCATTCTTGAAGAAGAAATGAAATTTAGTTCGAAATATAGAATTACTGACGATTAGTCTTGGATTAATTCAATTGCCTAAATCGCCGATTACCCAACAATTTTTCAGTAATATATATATATATATATATATATATATATATATATATATATATATATATATATATATATATATATATATATATATATATATATATATATATATATATATATATATATATATATATATATATATATATATATAGCTTCGAGATTCACGAATCATTCATACTAGTAAATACTGAGACTCTTAATCAAGATATTATCGAAATATTTCAAATAAAACTCTCAGAAAGCTATCTACACAAATGTTGTCAACGAGAACGAACATATCGCTTTCGAGAGTGAATATTAAGTGCCCTTCGAAATATCATCGAACTTGTTGAATATAATTGTGTAAGACATAATTGTTTCATCATTATTATGAATCATCAGTCTTATTTAATCAATCAATCAAGAATCGATCGATGACTTTCAAAACGCCCTCAGGTTCAATATCAGAATGAGGGGAACAGTTTGCAAACTTATATAGATATAGAGTTCCCTCTATCGAAAAAAAGACGTATAAAGTGTGCCAGACAAAATTAGTGAGAGTACGTAATTTGTAGACATTTCATTTCGAAGCGCAGTCGAATATTCAGTCTCGAAATGATAGGTTTCGTTCTCGTTGACAACATTTATGTAGACAGCCCCCTGAGAGTTTTATTTGAAATATTTCGATATTTCCATTAAGAGTCTCAATATTGACTAGTATGAATGATTCGTGAATCCTGAAACTAGCTATCTTTCTGCCGGCCTGAGTGTTATCTGGATGTGATTAGGCATGGGACCATTCATACACATTTCAGAGAAAGCTCTGTTTTGTTTGAAAGAAATATCTACAAAGTCTCTACGTACTCTCACCAATGTTGTCATGAGTAGGAGTCTAGAATACTGAAGAGAGTTTATACGTCTTTCCTTCGATAGAGGTAGCTCACGTGATCAGTTTACGAACTAATATTCTCCTCATTCGGATATAGGACTTGAGGACGTTTTGGAAGTTCCCGATTGTTGATTGATTGATGGAATTAGCCTGATGATTCATAGCAATGATGAAACAATTGTATCTTATTATCATTCAACAAGTTCGATAATTTTTCGAAGCGTACATAATATTCACTCTCAAAAGCGATAGGTTAATTCTGTTAAATATTCAATAGTGTTTTTGTTTACCCGATGTTAATCCATTATAATTGAATATAAACTTAAATTCAAACACTTGAACTTATGATTTACACTTTATTCACTACTAGCGTGACGCGTTTCGTCGTTACAAACGACTTCTTTAGATGCTTACAGAATAAGATAGTGAATAAAGTGTAAATCATAAGTTCAAGTGTTTGAATTTAAGTTTATATTCAAGGTTAATTCTCATTGACAACATTTGTGTAGACAGCTCCCTGATAATTTTATTTGAAATATTTCGATATTTGGATTAAGTGGTGACTATATATATATATATATATATATATATATATATATATATATATATATATATATATATATATATATATATATATATATATATATATATATATATATATATATATATATATATATATATATATATATATATATATATATATATATATATATATATATATATATATATTATGTTTTTTCGGGAGGAAACTTTGTTTTTAAAAAATCAACTTTATTTTAAGGAAATAGGCAATACAGCTACGCTGTACCTTACAAGATTCTCATCACAATATTCTCATTACTATTCTCTCTACTATTCTCTCTACTATTCTCTTTACTATTCTCCTCGAATAATGGGATTAGCTTATATTTATAACATTCTATCCACAATGAAAATGCTGAGTATGCATGCAGGTGTTCATTTACGCAGTTTACTTATCAAGTATGACTCGTGATGAATCCTGCTGATGCATATTTGAAATGCTATGAAAAAATGAACAATATTGCTTAAAGGAATATGAGGTTTGGATTATCTAACTCCTCCCCATTTTGATTAAAGGTATCACCTTCAGGTGTAGCTTTACGATAACTCTTTAAACAATTTGCCCCTTTATAATATTTGAGGATAAAATACATTGAAATTATTATAAACATTACTATTACAAAATATAGAAATAATGAAAAGTTATTTTTATGTGGATTCCATTGATCCAATTCTTCCAGCTCGATATCTGGGATTTCTGCTTTCTTGAATTCTTCCTTTTCTTCATTCTTGATATCTTCATGTCGTGTTGACCATTTGGGCAGTATGATGTACTTCTCTTCATCCACAATGTCCGTTGGAATAATCTCTTTATTTAAATTACTAATAGTACATTTTGTTCGTAATATAGCCATTGGAGGCACAAAATAGTACTTTGTCTGTTCATGGCATGTTTCTGTGATCCTTTTATTTTCAACGGAGAGAATATTTCCGTCTTCTAATAACTGTAAGTTTGAAGACATATGAGTCTCTATTCTTGGGCAGTTTTCCAAGTGATTTTTAAGAATGTCTTTCATACATTTTGGAGTTTCGATCAGCGAGTCTTGATCACATAAATAGTCATCTTCAATTGGGTGACACTGCTTGGTTGACCATATCAAAATTCCATTTTGAGAGAGCAAGTAGGGATTGGTATAAGGAACGGTTAAGTTGTTTTGAGGTAAATAATAGAACCTATACAAATCATAATACTTTCTTTGAACTAATGGAATTGATATTAAAAATAATAATATTTTATTTCTGAACATTACTTTTGTATGACATAATTGATAATAATCTTTTAAATGATAGACTGTAATATTATCATTGTTCTTGATAAATTGTAAAAATTTAGAGTATGGTAAAATTGATCCATGTAACAAATGTAATCTTGCGAAGCTTACAGCTGTCTGTATTTCATCTAACACGTTTTTAATATCTTTCAATTGAAACAGCAAAAGATGCATTTGTTGAACCTCTCTTAATTGTGGCACTATTTGTAGTAATTTCAAATTTACTGACATTTCCTGAAATTTGTTATTGAATTTATTTTTAAGATCATTAACTATTGTGGCAATTTGTTTCTGATTTTTCATTAGTTTAGCTTCATTATTTTTTATAGTATTAAAATAGTTCTTATATAATAGTTCATCGTCCGAGTCTAAAGTTCCGAATAAGGCTTTAGATATTTTTCCTCCAAGGTTTATTAATCCTCTTTTTATTCTGAGATTTTCATTCAGGATTTCTTCTAGCGTATTGATATTTATTTCATTGGAATGTCTCAAATATTGATAGTTAGCTGTTTGGGCAAAATTTAATTTTGAACTCTTATAGTTATCTATTTCTCTCTGATATTTAAGTATAATTACTTGAATTTTATTTAGGTCTATATGGTAAATAAGATGTATGTGTTTAGAACTCACATAGGCTTTACCTAAAGAAATGGGAAGTATCCTATTTTGGATTTGAATAATTTCAAGGGATTTTGAGAAGGTTATTATTTTAAAAAGCACAAGAAACATAATACAGCATTCCATTTTGAACCTGTAACAAAATTCTGAAACTAATTTTTTCGTTGTTTTAGAATTTTCTTATGATAGATATGTTTATTTTTATTATCTCGAATATGTAAATTATCAATTTCTGTTGCGTCTATTCCTTTAAATATAGGATCTAATTTTCTTGTGATTGGACACTTTATATAGGTAGGGTTTTCGTTTAGAGGGTGATCGGTTTTAGCTGATCTCTTTTCAGTTGTTTTCTCTAATCGTTCCTGTTTTTGTTAATCTAATAAATTTAAACATTCATCTAATTCCTCGGTTGTAACTTGATTAACAATTGAGAGTAAATCGTCTTCAATAGCGTTAATTTGACCATTATTACCTTCGATTTTAATTCTTGAAAGGGCGTCTACGTTATTATTTGATCCCTTTTTATATTTTATTTCGTAGTCAAACTCTTCTAATTTAATGCGCCATCTCATTAACCGTGAATTTGGTTCTTTCAGCGAAAATAACCAACATAAAGGTTTATGATCAGTGTAAATTGTGAATTTTCGTCCAAATAAATAGGGTCTAAAATATTTGCACGACCAGACTATAGCTAGAAGTTCGTTTTCTATAGTGCTTTACTTAGTTTCAGCTTCGTTTAGTGTTCTACTCGCAAATGCGATTGGAAGATCATTAGGGGGGTTACCTTGTGATAATACTGAACCTATTGCGTAACCTGAAGCATCTGTTGTAAGAACAAAAGGTTTTTCGAAATCTGGATATTTAAGTATTGGGTCATTTAATAAATTTCGTTTACAAATTTGAAAAGCTTCGATATATTTGGGGTCATCAACGTTAATTTTTGCTTCTTTTTTTAGGCATACAGTTAAAGGTTTGGATATCTTTGAAAAATTGGGTATAAATTTTCTATAATATCCTACTAAGCCTAAGAACGATTTAATTTCTCTTTGAGTTTTGGGTATCGGAAAATTTGTAATAGCTTTTAATTTCTTCGGATTGGGTTTAATTCCTTCCGGTGTAATTATATGACCTAAGAATTCGATCTCAGTTTGAAAAAAGTGACACTTATCTAGCTGTATTTTCAAATTGTCTTTTTTGAAAGCTTCTGACACGTTATGAATGCCTGCTAAGTGTTGTTCGACAGTATCAGAAAATATAACTACATCATCCATATAAACGTAGCAAATTTTACCTAAATAGTCTTTTAAAATGTTATTCATTAGTCTTTGGAAAGTTGCGGGGGCTGTTTTTAAACCAAAGGGCATTCTCAAAAATTCGTAGTGTCCGTTATTTACTGTGAACGCTGTCTTTTCGATTGATTCTTCATCTAATTCGATCTGATGGAAACCAGACGCTAAATCAAGTATTGTGAAATATTTTTTATTTCCCAATTTATCTAATATACTGTCAATGTGTGGTAAAGGATATTTGTCATCTATCGTTTTATCGTTTAGTTTTCGATAGTCTATCGCTATACGCCATTTCGTTTTTCCTGACAAATCTTGCTTTTTTGGAACAATTACTATTGGAAATGACCATGGGGAATTACTTGGTCTAATGATTTGTTTTTCTAACATTTCGTTAATTTGATTTTCAATTTCTTTTTTATGAATTTCCGGATATCTATAAATTTTACAATGTATAGGCGTTTCATCAATTGTTCGAATTTTATGTTTAATTGAACTTTAAAAATTTAAGGGTTGTCCTGGTAGTTGTAATACTTCTTCATTTTGTTGTAATATTTTTGTAAGTTGACTTCTAATTTTTGATTCTAAATGAGATAAATTTATAGGGATATTTGAAGGCTTTTGACTTACCTTTTGATACTTAAAAGGAATTTGACTATGCTCATTAGTCAATATCTGATTTTTGAAATCTAAATTAAATCCGTACTTATTCAGAAAATCTGCTCCTATTAATCCGTCGTAATTTTTGTGGAATTTATATAAGATGAAAGGATGAAAATCGTTTATTTGAAATTCTCGGAATACTGGTAATAAAACTTTTTCATTTGACGTTTCTTGTCTCATACAGGCAGTTAAAGTAGTTGGTTCATTGAAAATTTGTTTTGGAAAATTATTATAAGCGAATTTGGGGTCTATTAAACATACTGAACATCCGCTGTCTAATAAAAGTTTACAATTTGGATTTTGAAATTCGATAAATGGTAATTGGTTTTTATTATCTAATGCAGAATTCAGGTCAATGAATTGTCTGAGGCTACTTGTATAAAATTTTTCATCGGTGTATTCTTCTTGATTTGGTTGATTGATTTTGTCATTTTGATCAAATTCATAATTTTCTTGATCATTATCATATGTTACGTAATCGTCATATGTTGGTTCTATATGGGTTAGTTCTTCGAATGTGAAATTTGGGTTTTGGTAATTGTAATTTTGAATATAGTTAGGAAATTTTCTATGTTGATTTACCTGATATTGTGTTGAATAATTTTGTCTTTTTTCAGGATAGTTTCTCGTTTGAATTGACATTTTTTCAGGAGGTGTTAGTATTCTTCTATTTGGATTCGGTTTGAATACATTAATTTGTGGTTTTTTACGTACTAGGACCAAAAACTTGTTTATTAGTTGGAAAATACGTATTCTTTATTGGATATAATTCTGATCTTTGTTGGATATCGTTCATTGGTTGCGAAGGGAAAGTTATTTTATTCTGCTGAGGGTGAAATGGATAATTTGTTTTTTGTTCAAAAGCATTTCGTGGTGGATAATTGTAATGATTCTGACGTTTGTAATTATTGGAAATATTTGATTTCGGTGATATTTGATTTTTGTAATGTAAGAATGGTTGCTGATAGTAATAAAAATCTTGTCTAATAAAGTTTACCATGTCGTCATAATTCATAATTCCGTGACCTCTGAGAGCTGTTCTTAATTCTGGATTTATATTATATAACAGAACTCGCGTTGCTACTCTAGACGCAATATTTTTCTCTTGGTCTTTTTCAACAATGGTTAAATCGGATAATTCTACGTGATAATCATATTTATTTTTGAGATCAACTATCTTTTCTAGGAACTCTAAATCGTTTTCATTCTTAAGTCTTTGGGCATTTTGAAGATCCCAAAATAAAACAGTAAGACTAATTTTCTCTTCAAATTTTGATTTAAGAAATTTTTTCAAATCTCTCCAATTTCCTGTAATTCGTTCGTTACTACTCACTATTTCGCTAGCATTACTTACTAATTTACTTTTTATTATATCTATGATCGCTTCGGAAATTAATGCATCGTTTGTTGAAAATCTTTGGTTGAATCTTTCACAATGATTCATAAATCGTGTAAGGTTCGCTGAGTTACCATCAAACAGTACAATTGACTGTGCAAAAATGCTTATTAATTTCATTCTTTCAAATATAGTACTCGTTTCTTGAGTCATGTTTGATTCTTCTAATTTAAGTTCAGTTAATGTATTAATAATATCAATTAATTGATCAATCTTGATTATCTATTCTATATAATTCAATTCAATATTATGTTTGTTTTTGATTCGGTTTTTTTTTAAGGAAAACTTAGGAAAAAAACTCAACTAGTTTTACGCTCAAAACAGTTTAAGAAAAGAGTGGTTTAACTTTGGTCCAGGTTAATTACTGGGGAAAATAAGTAAAGGAATTTGCTCTTGCTCACCTTATTTTTTTGATGATTTTTCTTTTGGGTTTCGTTGAAGGGCGCTACTCGGTCGATCGGAACTCCTAGTTTCTCTTCCCTGTTCGGTTGTACTTTAACACTTGGGAGCGAAGTCTTCTGAAGATTCTTCGTGATTTTTTTCGGAATTATCACTTTCTTCACAAAGGCTGGCACAATCCCATCCTCGTCGCCAATTATGTTTTTTCGGGAGGAAACTTTGTTTTTAAAAAATCAACTTTATTTTAAGGAAATAGGCAATACAGCTACGCTGTACCTTACAAGATTCTCATCACAATATTCTCATTACTATTCTCTCTACTATTCTCTCTACTATTCTCTTTACTATTCTCCTCGAATAATGGGATTAGCTTATATTTATAACATTCTATCCACAATGAAAATGCTGAGTATGCATGCAGGTGTTCATTTACGCAGTTTACTTATCAAGTATGACTCGTGATGAATCCTGCTGATGCATATTTGAAATGCTATGAAAAAATGAACAATATTGCTTAAAGGAAATGAGGTTTGGATTATCTAACTATATATATATATATATATATATATATATATATATATATATATATATATATATATATGTGTGTAACAATATTGCTTATAATTGGAATATGTTTAGGAACGAACTGATTTTCGGATTATCTAATAATTTCCATATATATATATATATATATATATATATATATATATATATATATATATATATATAAATATGTTGTGTGTATATAATATATACACAAAAACTAAACCTCAGTTATTTTGTAATTATATTATTGTGATACTTATTGTGGTGATTGTGAATACTGTTTAATTTCTATTCAATATTTTTTCAAGAACGAACTGATGAAATTCGGAAATAACCGATCTAATAATTTCCATTTGGTGAAGTTATCAGAGAAATCTGAAAAATTCAATACATCACATTCACTCTCTAAAATTTTTCAACAGAGAATCATTTTATTATATGTATATTCGAATCATGGAAATAATTTTTTTAGTTCATATTATATTTTGTATCGTATGTATATCATATACCAATAAAGTTTTGTACATTATAATTGATATTTTTCAAAATAACTCCTCTAAAAACGATCACTAGTTCTTGATCCTTCAGAACCACTATTAAATGGGTACATGAAAACCTCAACCGGGGACAATTTGTCTTATTGCTGGAAAAAATATATGACAGTTTGTCATATTTTATTGGCACTTAAGAAAAAATTCAAGACAAGTATTCCATTCTTGAAACAAAAATTTTCAATGAAGTTTTGAGCTTTGACGAATAACCAAACCGCTTGTTTTGTGAAATTATTCTGAATTCCTGTTTCGAAGCATCTACTAATACTGGCGTATTTTCCCATTTCGAATTTCTTGTTGCCGTATAACACTGAAAACAACCGAAGCTCTAGTGGAGCCCCATTTGGTTTGAGGGCGATTTTTCATGCACTTAATGGAAGTGCTCCCAACGTTCTTTTTGCCACTTAGCCAATTTCTCGGACGTTAGAAAAGAAATTGTGGTGGTAACATGAAATAACGTTCATGTTCAATATCCGAGATTAACAGGCCAAAGATGAGTTAATAATTTAAAAAATTGATTCATTATATTTGATGAGAAGATGAGAATCCTAGTGAACGATAGTCAGTCATTATAAAAATAATAACATATCAATATACTTTCAATCTCGTTGTTTCTCACTAACAAATTATATTGAAGTGTTCAAGATTCATCATGTGTTTTTATATAACGATTTTTGAATTATTAATAAAAATTATATCAGAAATAAGTTTAAGATAACGGTATATTCCGTCGGTAGCAGCTGCTCTCATCAGAACGTCGTAACTAAATTTCAGATTTATAAACTTGGAGACGAGAAAACAAACGAGGACTACTGAAAATGGGTATTTGGGCATTCCAAACTCTTAGAAGTGAGAAATTTCGTCATGATTCCCTATGGGCGTGACTTTATTGTTCACGAAATTTCTGGAAAATTGGAATGATTCTAGAGGGTTTCGATAGGGAGAAATTATAAAAATAAGAATATAAGATAACGGTATACTCTTCCACAAGGTATTGAGTAAAATAAATTCATGCACAATTCAGAGAACATGTCAAACAATCAAAAAACGGAATTCATTGATGATGATGTGAAAGTGGATGTTTTACGAAATGCCATAGAGAATACATGTTGAATTCAAGTAATCTGCCGGTCAGAATAATGAGAATCATACAACTGTCCTAGGATGTCTCCATAAGAAAAACTTAATTCATTCAAAATGACTTTTGTGCAGGACTTAATAGAAGACGATTCAGATTGTAGAAAAGATTTCTAGGAAAGAATACTGGAATAATTGAAAAGAAATGTAATACCTCTTGATAAAATACTTTCTTCTGATGAGTGAACATTCACACGGAGCGGCGAGGCAAACCGGCAAAACTGTATTACTCGTATTAGACAGCGAAGTATGCTATTGTATGCGTGAGACACATACTCAGTATCCTCGAAGAGTAAACGTTTAAATAGACAACGTAGTATGAATTTTTTGGTCTTGTATAAAGTTTGATAGTCGAAAAATATATGAACATGATTAGAGGAGAGGTTTTTCTTGAGTTGGCCAACTTCTATACCTACTAAGTCCAGGCGCTAGGGGTAGTTGAGTATGAAAAATCCGAGTGACAGCAACTAAGATCGGATTCTAATACCCGAGACCCTAAATAGGAACAAAACACATCTTGCTGCCGGGCGTTCTGGTCTTTTCCTGCCCCCTCCACATCCCCTCTTACGCCCATACAGTAAGCTTAGCGCGCGTACGCGTTTAGTGTGTTTCTACATCTCTTTACGTAGAAAGTTGCTTCGTTAAGTCGTATTTTTATATATACATATGAAAATATGTATATATAAAAGTATACTGCTTGTTAAAAGTATACTGCATTGAAAAACATTAGAAATGTAAAAAGAGGTCGCTAATTTGAATAGAAGAAACCTAACGAACAATTTTGCTTATTTTGCGATAATTCAAGTGATTGAGTGAAAAAGCCAAGGCCAGGGACGCTGCTTAATTTTGAAGAAGCAGCAAATAGAAGAAAAGAGAGCATTAGAGAGAAGCTTTCAAAACTATATGATCCAGACTCCACAAAACAAAAATTTTCATGGCACCAAGACTTTTATATTAGTGAGGAGAAAATACGGCGTAAAGAAATTGTGTTGCATAAACAAGAAGAAGAAGTGCCTGCTTCAACTTCCAAAGCAAACGTGGAGGAGGTTACTTCGAAATCTCGTTCGTCGTCAAGGACACCGGCAGCGTTGCAAAAATCGTTGAAGTGCATATTTTGTAATAAGGCAGAGAAAAACAAAAATAAGCAGCTACATTTATGTTCCAAAATTGCAGCAGCGGAAAAAATAGTACTACACGGAGAAAAAAGACCATGTTTTAACTTAACTTAGTACTTGTCAACGGCCTGCAGATTTATTTGCTATTGAAGTGAGGTATCACAAACATTGTTACCTTGATTATTTAAGATTACCGAGAAGTTTTGAGATGCCAACCGGTCGATCTTCAAATCAGATCCCGAAAGAAATACTTATGAATACATTTGACAAACTGATAGATGAAATTAAGGATCAGTTACCAACACATTCTATTGGACTGCGCTCCTTAGCTCAACGACTCGCTATGCAAATATGCACAAGTAAAAGAAAACTGCGAGATGTATATTTGTGGAGGATTCGATGATTCAACTAAATGTTTCAATTTGCAAGGGTCTACAATTTGTGAGGTAGTTGAGTTACAATCAAACCATTTAGAAGCTGACTCAAGAATGTTCATCCACATATTTCACGCATTAAGAATTCAATCTACTCATATTATCATAATCAGCGCTAATACAGATGTATTCATCTTGGCTGTTTATTTCTGGAAATTCTTAGCAAATATTGGGTGTCTCGGTCTATGGTTTGACGGTTTTCACACAAAGAAATGTTTTCTAGAATGCCATTTGGCTGCTGAATCACTGAGTGAAAATATAAGCAATATTTTTGCCAGTATAACATGCTGTAAGTGGCTGCGACACTACTAGTAGATTTGGTAGTAAAATGCAATGAATAAAAGCTGCATCTGAAGATTTTGTACAAACAGCTCTCATGCCTTTGAGAAACCTACACCTCAATAATGAGCAATTCACGCAGTAAGAAGAAGTTTGAACATATGTATTTTCGAAAAAAATATTATCTGCTGATGAACTGAGATTTGTACTGATATCTCAAAATATAGGTTTCAATTTCAATTTGATGAGAGTGATATGCACTTCAGATGCTTTGCATTTGCATTTATCAACGGTTACAGTACAAAAATTTATATGGAAAATTGCTCATCAAACACAATTACCACCCATTGATTATGGTTTATTTCGTTACGAAAAGCTCATCGGTAACTTACGTCCACGACAAATGACGAAGCCGTCTTTACCAGACTCATTAATTTCACCATGTAAATGTACTGCGAATTGTCGCATAATGTCTAGTAATTGTAGGAAATCAAAATTATTTTGTATTTTATTTTGTAAATGCATCAATAACAAATGTAAAAATAAAAATGAGTAATTTTTTACATATTTTAAATACAATTATGCTTGAACTTGCTGGTTTTTCATAAGTAACTTTAATTTTTCTATGAATAAAAAACATTTATTACTTTAATTTTTTTTTATTATTTAAGAATCAATCCTGACTATTACCACCAAAAAAACTATAAATTATCACAAAAATAATCATTAAAATGATTTTATATCATGTACTTAATACATTACCTTTACGAATAAGAGAAGAGGGGTTAAGAAAATATGGATGACCACAAAACCGACCGGCAAGATTCAGATTATTATTTTTGGACCTATTCTCCACTTATCATTAAACATTATACATACTCACTTACCTCTAGCGCCCGGTCTATTTATAACTAGGACATATGTATCGACTAAGTAACGTTACACAGATAACGCCTAGAACATACGTAAACAAAATCTTCCTCAATAAATGGATTGGAAAAGAAGGTACTATGCCCTTGAGTAGCCAGCTAGGTCGCCAAACCTTAGGTCATTTGTGGAGTCATCTAAAGAAGAAGTTTATCCATCATTGTCAAGCATTGCGGAATTCAAATAAAGGATAATAACAGAAATACGGAATACTTCACCAACATAAAAAGCGTCAGAACGTTCAGAAACGTTCGAAAAGAGTTTTATAGAACTGTGTTTAATGTATCAAAATCAATTACCTACATCAAGTTTTTCTTGTATTACAGGACATGACAGTAAAACTTGATCGGTTATCTCGGCCGATGTGAATCAAATCTTTATTATGCATGACTGTAAATTGTATAATTAAAACTTATTATTATAATAAAAACTTATATATTGAGAATTATATCATGTATAATGATATAATTGGATAATTTCAGAATTTCACCTGATATTATTCCGGATAGTCTCTAAATTCAATAGTTTGTTCAAATAGGATTGAGGAGGAGCTTTTGAAAATATGAAAATACACAGGAGCTACGTTGAATATGAGAAGAATGGACTATTCCAGGGTTGCCTGAATCAATCTATATACAAAACATATTCATATTCAAGTTTGAATTCATATTTAAATAACAAATTTATATTTAAATATGAATTTGAATTCTGTGCTCACGTTCTCTTTTGGAATTGTTCGTTAAATCAGTACCATCTTTATCTGAGATTATCAAGTTAATGAATGAAGTGTTTAAATTAATCAAATATTTGGTTTGGCGATCTAGCTGGACAAGGGGTATAGTAACTTCTCTTCCAATCCATTTATTGGTGAAGGTTTTATTCACGTATGTTCTAGACGTTATCTTAGTAACGTTACCTAGTCCTACGTTAACTTCGTCGATACATATCTACTAGTTATAAAGAGTGTTGCACCATTCTGCTTGAATATTGATTGAGCTTTCGAAAATATCATGTGAAATCATTGATTATCTGTGGCGTCTAAATAGCCACATCATACGATGTATTCATATGAAATATTATTTTTGATATGAATACACTGTCTGGAAAACATGAGTTGATATTTATGCCACCATTTCATTTAATTTCTTGATACCAGTTTGAATTATTTATCTTACAAGATTGCATTAATTTTATAATTTTTCGTAATTTAAATAATTTTTTTCATCTGTTGATTTAATTCTTTCAATTTGGGTCGGATTTTTTTTTGAGTTAGTGATGGCTAATTTCAGGAGTTGATAGCTTATGCTAACTTTAATGGTGGAACACTTGCTGTATTTTTGATATCCTAAAACGAAACCATGATAATGTAAATTGACCATCGATAACCTACAGAACACTTGAAAAACTTCGATTGATGATGAGAATTTGATTTGCCTGTAGCTTTTTTGGTACTTGGTAGCCATCAGACGCTCATTGGACAGGATTCAACAAATTTACTTCGGCAGGAGCAATTAAATACCTTGGTAAGAGAAAGAGCCACTCTTTGTCAGGAACAAAATATCTGTACGGGAAATATTTCGATAAATATGTAGATGAATTTTTCATGTACATATTAGGAAAACCAGTAAAATCCTTCATTTTGAGTTTGTTATTATTGAATTAACCAGAGCATATTTATAACCTCCGAAGCATTCAGAGCTAGCTTTGCATACACAAACGGGGACGGATGTTACACCTTATTACAAATTATTATTTAATAAAAATGGAAATTAAGTCCATGCAGTTATTAGAGTTTATATTTTTCTACATTATAACACACAATACTTTTAATCCCTACGAATAAATTTTATTTGGACGCTTTAGAATGAGCATTTATTAATTTTGTTAATGGATGAACTAGAATGAGAAAACAAAATGAAATGTCACGATTAATTTCTTTTTTGCTGGTTCATGATGCCGTGTTATATTATTGTGTCATTAGTGAAAGGCGAATTATGCGTTAATGACTTCTTCTATGAAAAAATTACCCAGGAAATTAGCGTTCCCCCTTGCCTTTATAAGTTGAAATATGTTACGGGTTATTTATTCACCCTTAAGAGAACAATGGGGATTAATCAAGTGTTGAAGTCAGTATCGAGTATCAATCAAATCTTTTCATAGGGTATTTAGCATGTTCTTATATCGTTGTAAGTTTGATGTATCTCTTTAGCGCCTAATTTCATATATTAGTCTCTAGATTACCTAATTATAATGATAACTTTCAATACGGTATGTATAGCGTGAAATAGAATATAACCTCTATCAGAGGCTTTTTTGATGATTCAAATCGAAAAAGCAAAAAAAATGTATTGTATACATTTTAGTATACATTATGTGTATATTCATTCATGAATCTACGATACAAAATCAAATCTAATATTTCATATAGCTACACCGTAAATGTGGACTATAAAGGAGCTGCTGAATTTGAGACCTATTAATGAAATAAAACTGCCCTATTTTTCACAATTTCGATTATATCTACTACTTACACATTTATATATTTGAGGTGCATATTAATCTATGCACTATATATGCATACGAGTTAGGCTCTATATTTCTGTCTCACAATCGATGAGAGTATATGTGAGGATTGAAATCGTTACCTTTCATTCGTTGAACGTGGTGTGACTGATAGTAGAACGAAACAGTGGGTGTCTCAGCTCTGCTATAATGTTCTTTTGAATAATTTGTCAAAAATTATCGAAAGAAAATTATGAAAATTATTATAGCGTACTTTGATAGCGAATATCTACAAATATATATATATATATATATATATATATATATATATATATATATATATATATATATATATATATATATATATATATATATATATATATAAATATGTAACGCCATCTATCTAGTGGACTATGAACTATTGTTATGGTATTCTAGTGTATTATGTTACGGTAGAGATCATATCAGATATTCTGTAATCCTTTTACTTTTTATCATTTTGTGATTCTTATATTATTCCGTGAACTGTCTGATTGTATTTAAGGCGCGATATATTATTTTAACCTCCTATTCTGTTTGTATATTTGGTGGACGCAGAGCTCAAGATTAATATACAATTGACATTTAATTCTCGATTCTTGTTTCAGGTTTGTTATATTGGAATTGAGTTAATATTGTATTTATTGAATGAATTCTATATAAGGGTTTTTTTAGACCTTATGAGATATAAGTACAAACTCTTTTTTATGAAGCCAAGCTTTCGAATTTATTCAATTCCTCCTCAGGGCAATCTACAAATGAAAGTATCTTACAGTTACAACCTAAATTCCAGGAATGGCAATCTACCTACATAAATCGAGTTGAGATAATTGGCCAAATCTACATTGAATATTGAATTCTCGTATCACAATATATAGTAATATCATATAACACAATATTTAAACGTAATCTCTTGCAGTTTATTAACGATCATTGATTTAGATATAACTATTATCACCACGGTTTCAAAACAATTTTATGTTAAACGTTTAACCCTACTTTTCTATATATATATATATATATATATATATATATATATATATATATATATATATATATATATATATATTATAATAATAATAATAATAATAATAAGCGTTTATTTCCAACAGGTAACTACCCAATTACAGGAAAATACATAATGAATAAATTTGGTCACTGAAAATATCAATAACCACATAGATATACAACATTATGAAATAATTATAATACTAAAAAAACAATATCAAATATGATGATCTAAAACTAAAATGTCAATATCTAAATGTTCAATTATAACAATAATATAGGAAACAAATCACTCAGAACTCCATTGGAAGAAATCAAGATACCTCACTGTTAAGATTTAAGTACTTATTTACGATAGAAACAAGTGAGTCCCAGTGCAAATCACAGCAGCTTGATATCTGGTTTGCAGTAGAACATACAAAGCTAAGCGGCGATTGCGAGAGAAGATTGGTTCTGTGGGTTTTTAAGTAAAATGTCTGGCTTATTCTAGTACACCTAGGAGGAACGAAGAAATTAAGTTTGCCCAGAAGCTCAGGACAGTCGAGATTATCATTGAGCAAATTGAATAAAAATTTCAATGCATTCAAACTTCTCCTGGTGTGGAGGCTTCTAGTGTCAAACCTCGATAGCAAACAAGCGTGATCACAACCCCTAGGTGGATTTAAACCATCCTCTCGAAATGCGAGCCATTTCAGGAACTTCCTCTGCAGTGCCTCCAGGCGGTTTATGTGACAATTATATATTGGTCGCCAAACAAGACAGCCATACTCAAGTTTGCTTCTCACTAGGGCATTAAATAAATGGACCAGTGTTGACGAACTCGAAAACAATCTAGCATTGCGGACGATAAAACCATAAACTTTGCTACATGATAAAATTAATTGATTGATATGAGGTATGAATGAGAGTTTTTGATCAAATACTACGCCGAGATCCTTAACCTCCTGAAGTCGAGTCAGATTAACACCTTCAATGTTGTAATCGAAAGATATCACATTTCTCTTCCTAGTAAAATTCACCACATTACATTTCATGACATTCAAATGTAAACAATTATTGTTACACCATCGGCTGATATCATTTAGGTCACTTTGTAGCCTCAAACAATCATTCATAGATGACACGCTCTTATAAATTTTAATATCGTCCGCATAAGCTACCTTCATGCAGTCCACCATCTCTAAGAGATCGTTAACAAAAAGGACAAATAGTAGGGGTCCAAGATTGGATCCCTGCGGCACTCCTGAAGTTACTCGAAATTTTCTCGATTTGGAATTCTCTATTTGCACAAATTGACTGCGATTACTCAAATAGGACTCCACGAGAAGTGATAAATTATTCGAAAATCCAAAAAGCTTCCTAGTTTTAACTATAAGTAGTTTATGGTTTATCTTATCGAAAGCCTTCTGGAAATCTGTATATACAACGTCAACCTGCCCTGCTCCGTCCAACTCCTCATAAATGAACTGAGAAAACTGAGCCAAATTTGTAGTGCAAGATCTCCTAGTCATAAACCCATGCTGCTCAATTGCAATACTATTTCTGATCTTAGGATATATGCTATTAAAAAGTATAATTTCAAACAATTTAGAGAAATTCGACAATATAGAAATTGGCCTGTAATTACCAATATGTGATGAGTCTCCCTTCTTGAGCACCGGAATAACTTTTGCTACCTTCCATCTTGTAGGAAAAATGCTGGTCTTCAGAATGAGATCATATATATGCTTTAGCGGCATGATTAGACTGTCAATACAGTCTTTCACAATGAAGCTTGGAATAAAATCAGGACCAGCCGTCAACTTGTTATTAAGTTTTCTGGCAGCTACTTTTATCATGTCTTCTGTGATACACTCTATGAAAACGAGAGTGTTTCCAGAGTTTTCACCAACAATATCACAATTAGCAGAAGCATCTGAATACACAGAACTGAAGTAATCCGCAAATGCGTTCACAATATCATTCGGATTGTTATAAACAGATTGTTCATGTTGCATGATTCCTGGAATTCTAGTACATCCCCTTTTATCCTGAATAAAGGACCAGAACCTACTAGGATCTTCATTGATGAAGTGCTCTGAAGTAGCAATATACGCTTTGTAGAGTGAACCAATCTCTGATTTCACCATGGCTCTGAGAGAACTATAATGTCTGCCGTAAGAAGGTTTCTTGAATTTTTTGTAGTTACGATAAGCAACTTCTTTCATACGTATCAACTTTATGAGTTCAGATGTATACCAATGTGGAAATCTCCGAGTCCTGCCTTTCTTAAAAGGAACAGTGGACCTGAAAATATCCTCGAGGATTTCATACAGCATATTACAAGCTTCATTTGGATCATCGATTTCCATAATCTTAGACCAGTCCACACCACACATCATCGAATACATCGTATTAAAATCAGCCTTCCTAAAGTTGAATTGTCTAGGTGAAAAGTTTGCTCCAAAATTATTTTGTTTAGGGGAGCGTCCATCAAAATGCAGGCAGAAAGGTGGATGATTGGGATCAATATCAACTAGACCCGCTGACTCCTCAGGTGTAGATAATCGCAGGTTAGATAGTAACAAGTCCAATATTCTATTATTACAATTGAGAATGTTGTTGGTTTGTCTGAGTTCCATAATTTGAGAGAACGCAGACAATGTGAGGGCTTTATGATCGGTGGAACTTTCACCAGCAAACAGCGGAGAATTGAAATCACCAATTAAAATAACATTGGTATCGACTATAAAACTCATAGAGGTCAGAGCATCAAAAAACAGATCGAAATTGTCGTTACTTATGGCGGGAGGTATGTATATAACAAACACAGAGATTAACAACTGGTCGACATATATTTTACAACCCACCACATCGATGGTTGGGACTAAGTTCCGTACCTGCGACAGATCTAAAGGTTCTGTTTGATATTTGGTATCAACTGCTAATATTACTCCTCCTCCAGTAGATGCTTGACATAATAGAAGATTTCTATCACATCTATAAACACAATAATTGTCCGTAAATAGTTCGGAATTATATACGCTATCCTGCAACCACGTTTCACTTAAACAAATAATGTCATAATCACATGCACAAATAGATTGAAAAAATTGATGTGTCTTGGAGTTAAGGCCTCTGACATTCTGATAGAAACACGATAAACTCGATATTGTAGCTGAGCCTAAGATTGCATGGTTCTTGGACGGCGTTTCACAAAAAAACGCCTTACAGCAGCGCCCTCAGGCCAGAATGTTGGGTTCATGACCTGTTCTAATGACTCTAAAGGCAACGTTATCTTAAATGAGGAATAGGTATCAGGATTCCTAGAGATCAATTTTTCGCAGGTAACGCCAGGTATTCTTCAACCAATAAATGTTTTCAGATCATCCACGTTCGTTGTTGGACTTAATCTGGACACGTGAATAAATGCATGCTGCTTTTTAGGGACTGTGATCAATGAGCTAGATTTCATTGTTCCAACAACAGATCTACATTGTTCCAATATATATATATATATATATATATATATATATATATATATATATATATATTATAACAATTATCCCCATGAGGAGATCGATTGAATTTGAATTCATTTCACTTTTGCTTTATCTTTTTTGCTTCCCAAAAACCCTTCATATTCTCGTTATCCTCTTTCTTTCGTTCATCTGTCCATTTTATTCCAGGTTAGAGCGATGATTTTTGCTCTAACATTATATGTGCGATTTTACAGCGACACTTCGTGTAATCATTAAGATTTTTGATATTTATCTGTTGAAGATTCTTTTGGAGCTCTTTTAGCCGCATTTACTCTTTTTGATAATATCGAATAGTTCCTTCGACATTCCTGAATGATTTATCCTGTAGACATGTGCATAAAACTTTAGTCATCGTTCTCGGATTTCATCTGTTATTGTATTCGTCTTCTAATGAAGTTCGTTTTGAGGTCTTTTCGTCCAAATAGCGATTATATTATTTTGCCCGTAAATATTTCTGAGTCTTCTTGTTTGTCTGTGAGAACGCCAATGAAAAGTATGAAGTGTTTCTTAGTGAATTTTTCCTTTATTTAAATCACTGCTGTCCACTGCGATGGATTTGATAAGGAAATAATATTTGATTAATAAAATTGAAAATACCTTAGATTTATAAATAGTTCAGATTACATAAAAAACAATATTTGGAGGCTACTTAGGTAGAAAGAAGGATTAGGAATGAAAACAAATCTGCGGCTGCTGACAATCAACAGAAACCTACATGGCAAAAAATAAATTAAATACCCGAACAGGCCGTCTAAGAAATAAGATATATGTAAGAATACCATCAGCGAAATCTTCAACTATTATTTCATAGGTGTAGGAACTATGTGTGTCAGCAGATAGCTGACACCTTTACATCATTTATAGATCTTCTGAAGAAGTTTGATATAAACGATAATAAATCCTTATTTCTGAAGCCAGTTATTCAAGAAGACGTGATGAGTTGCATTGGAAGGCTTGCCATCAAACCAACTATGGACTATGATATCAGCTCGAAATTAGTCAAAGCCATCGCTGATGCCATAGTATACCCGTTAAATGACGTAGTGAACTCTTACAAGGAGAATTTCCTGAGAGAATAAAAATATCTCTATATTAAAAAATGCTGTATGTTAAAAAATGGTAGCAGTAAGGATAAAAATAACTACAGAAAAATCTCCATAGTTTCTTTCGTCCACCAACTACTTGAGATGAGATGACTGATGAGTACCTTGTAGTACGAAACAGTGACTGTATCACGCTTTTAATAGATTATTTCAAGATCCTTTAATATTTGTCCCATGAAGGATAAAGGAGAATCTAATATTCTCTAACATTGATCCCTAGAAGGACAATGGAGACATCGCATTGTTCATGTTTCACATTTTTGTGAAAGATTTGACATGTACAGTAATCTATGAATTATATAGGCATACGACTTACTCTATATTTCTGTCTTACAATCGACTAAAGGATATGTGAGGATTGAAACATTTGCCTTTCATTCGTTGAACGTGGCGTGACTGATGAGTACCTTGTAGTACGAAACAGTGACTGTCTCGCGCTTTCAATAAATGTAGGCATCGATTTCAAGATCCTTTAACATTTATCCCCAGAAGGATAATGGAGATTCTCTAACATTGATTCCAAGAAGGACAATGGAGACATCGCATTGTTCATGATTCACATAGCCAGCTCTGTTATAATTTTCTCTAGAATAATTTGTCGAAAAAATTATCGAAACATAGTTATAGTGTACTTTGATAGCGTATATATACAAAATATATATATATATATATATATATATATATATATATATATATATATATATTTTTTTTTTTTTTTGTCAAAAAAGAGACTGGGTCGTTCTGGCTCTCTCTGCTTTTGTAAGAAAAGCATATCTTCATTTATCTTTATTAATTGAAGAATTTATTTACTGCATGTGCAATATCGAAGAAATTATTTATTTTTGTAACAAACTTTTATCGACGCTGCTCATCTTTTTGCAAGTTTCTCCAAACTTGCTATAAGGCTACAAGTTTCTTAACACAGTTAGGTAAGGATTCAGTCGATATATGTGCCTTCTCCCAATAAATAATGCACTCACATATAGTAAGATTTGCACTTTCAATGACACTTAAATTGACTTTCCGAATATTATAAAATAAAACCACCAGTACTACTCCATTAGAGGTATGTTTAGGACTTGTAATTTGACGTTTCAAATCCCTGACCAAAAATATTTCCTTTTTAGAACTGCATAACTCTACAGACATGTTTTCACAATGAAAACAATACGTTCACTAATGAAAACAAACACGATAGAACAAGCACATTAACATTTAGCTTGCGCGCGCCCTTATTTGCAAGTTCTGACAAATTTGGCTGCAAGTGGTGTGGGTTGCAGTGATTCATTTACGTGAAATTTCATTTATAAGTGTTATTTTGAATTTATTGAGTTTAGTGAAAAACTAAAAAAATAAAAAACTGAAAAATTATAGTATTAATTAATTATACTTTATTATACTATTGCCATATTAAAATTAGATTTGAATATTAGTATTACAGAATTTTACAAATGAAATCTACGAATTTGAATGGAAATATTATTTCCTATTATTCCCACTTGACTACTCTTTAAAACTAACTTGACCTAATTTCAGGAAATATTTCAAATCACTGGTCATAATTTGGACTGCTAACTCATTGGAAATTTCAATAGCTCTGTACAATGGGTTTGTTGCCTCAAGCAAATGTCGGGTCAATGGAATACTTTTTGTGGAAATTGGCTGGGTGTTTCATATAAAACTTTCATCAGGTTTTTGTTTTGACTTACATTTTCATCTCTTTGAAGAGCTCAATATTAAATAATTCGCAAAATATATCAAATCAATTCATAGTATGACCTGCTAATGTAATGGAGAACTTATATAAAAAGATACATTTATGCCTACATAAGATTACATGCATGTCTACAGCAAAATTATGGTTTCCAGTAGGTAATTGAATATTCAGAATAATCAGCTTATTTATTATTATCATAAAACTGAAGAAGATATTAAAACTTTCTTCAAAATCAAGAATTTTGCACAGACTCATCATGGTTCTAATAAAAAATGAAACATTGATCTGTTTTTCTGACAGTAATGAGTTTCATAAAAATTTAATTCTGAAATGCTACAAAATATGAAACAATCAGTGCATAATATCCTGATATATGTTAATGAAGTTCAACACTTACCGATGCTAATCAAGTGACCCTTCTGGCACTACTGAACTAATTCATGTCAAGAATATTAATAGAAACCATACAAATTTCTCCAAGCTGACGAAATCCAATTATTTTCATCGATTTTTTACGAAAGACGTGATAGTTTGCAGATTAATGGGCATTAATTTGCACTCTATACCTATGTGTACGTAGAATGCATGTTGGTATACAACGAAAATTTTTTTTCAATGCGAATTCACCCAATGGAACACTACAAACAATTTTCACTTGTGAATCGATAAACGAATGCAATGTTCTGGCCATCATAATAAATTGATATTCAAAATAAATCAATTCAATTAGATATTTTCATTTAATAGGAATTTGTGATAATACTATGGACGAATTTAATGGGATATAATGAATCTGAAGTTTTACTGCTTTGAAATGGCATTTATATTGAATATGATGAATGATTTTCAATCATCTTTTGTTCTCGTTTCATTCATATGAGCTAGATGAGAATTCGAAAATTTTACTCATAAAATTTCTACATATTTTAAATACAAATTTCTACATATTTATAAGCTCAACGAAACATTTCTATGTGATCTTCTCAAATTCAATTCTTCTAAGAAAGAAATTTCCTAATTTAATTGAAATTAGAAAATGAAGAAAAGAAGACAGTAGTTGATTATAAGTTTCGTCATAGAGAGGCAGAAATATCTGGAAATTTCAATTCAGAATTACTAGAAAGATGATAAGACAGAACTCATAACATTTTTCTAGATGTGTACAAATGGTGACCGAAGACCTGATGAAGCACGACCTCGTGGTCAGAACTTACTACTCGACTACAGATAGAAAATCATAAACATGGTTGGCATTGTCCAAACGTGGTGGGCGTTGTCCCAACCCCTGGTTTGTAGTTACACCAAGAGGCATGATGACAGCTTTTGAAAAACGGACCTATAATGTCCACAAATATATACTATTTGCAATAAATAAGATATTTCTGCAGAAATTAAGAGTTTAGTAGAAAAAAATGCTATTTTAAAATTTGAATTCACTTTTTTTTATTATTTAATAGTGTTGGCGTTTACTTGATGTAAATCCATTATAATTGAATTTAAACTCAAATTCGAACACTTGAACTTATGATTTACATTTTATTGACTACATAGCATGACGCGTTTCGTCGTAACAAACGACTTCTTCAGATGCTTACAATGCGTCATGCTATGTAGTCAATAAAGTGTAAATCAAAAGTTCAAGTGTTCGAATTTAAGTTTATATTCAATTAAATATACTAAAAACGCTTTTCAGTGTCATGACGTCGTTTGTGACGTCACGTTTGAGTAAACTAAACACGAGGCCCTGAGCTCGTTCAATAATTTAATTATTTTGTGTTATTAAATATCAATTCGAAACTGTGTAAGCGGTGTGGGGTTCCCCAGTGAAACTTTTAATACTACATCCATAAAAACTCCTAATTGGTTATTTGTGTTCGTTCCTCAAAATAAAACAACACGAAACAAGCGGCTTAAACTAGTTGCAAAATTGTCCAGTGCTCATCTTCAATTTTGTGAAGATCTCTGTGATGTAAGTTTTTACATTGTTTTGTATATTCGAGTATAATATATAATATTAGGTAATAATATTTTGTAGGTCTGAATGTAAAAATATAAATAATCCAATTCGAGATCTAACCTCGAAATTTCATCTCATTGCTGTTATATTACATATTTTATTCAAATTTCAGTTACCAAATGTCATGGATGATTATATGGTATAAAATAGCGTCATCGACATAGGATGACCTAAAAAAAAAATAAATTTATAAATGAAGAGTAGAAGCATTACAAAAACAGATTTCATTAACATAACCCTAATAATAACCTGATACATTGTCAAAAGTATATTTTAGAGAATAATTTCATAACTGAAATTATAATGTTTATGATGATTATTAATATAGTCACATGGAAGTTTCAACATTTATAAATTCTGCTGAACAAAAAACTTCATTTGATGCCAAAAACTCTCCCAACATTATTAAGTCGATTCTAGATAATTAGCGCTGTTTGCCTTTCACACTCAAACAGTCGAATTTAATAACACAATTAATAAATAGAAACACAGTCGTAGTTGACAATACTAGATGTGACGTTGGTGCGTGATTACTCAAAGGTGACGTCATGCGCTCTGATTGGTGTTCGAGATATCAATGGCTGATGGCCTTATTTTGTAGTTTTATTCTATAAAAATGAAAATAAATCACACTCTTAATAGAAAAACAATGCGCGCTTTATATCCTAAGCTTCAAGTTTCAACCAATAAATATAGTATTTTAGTGATTTTCAATCACTGTCATCATGCCTATTTTCTTTCTTTGCCAACGATTGCCTTTCAATCGTCAGCGGCAGTGACTTCTGGAATATCTCAAGGCTTCATCATCCTAAGGGCTACTTTTTGAACCCTAAACTATTATCCCTATCCATCATTTGGTTATTGCTATGATCTCACTTCACATGATTGATTTTATTATCTATCTCCCGGACAACAATAAATAGATACCGATCGCAATGCCTCGTTGAGTGACATATTTGTTCCTCATTACGTAATCATTTCACATTTGTCAAACTTTCGGACTTTCGTTCCTCATTATAGCAAAATTTTCAGTTCATAATACAATAGAATAAACAATAAGAAAAATGGGTCTCACGTGTGATTTATGGGACTTGGACAACTATAAACATCCGCCATTTATGTTTACTTTATGGTATATATTCCTGTACGGTAAACCGTTAGTGGAAATAATCATTGATGGAGTTCGTGGATTAATAGAAAAGGTGAAAGAAGCGTTAGCAGCACGAGCAGAACGACGTCAGGAAGAAGCTCCTCCTGAAGCAGCGCCTGAGGAAGCACCCACTGAGGAACCAGCTGAAGCACCAACTGAGGAGGAACCTCCGGCAGACGAGGGAGAGGAACCACCTGCCGAAGAAGCTACGTGAATTTAGTTTTGCTCAGTATTACAATGAAAAAGTTTGATAGCAGCGGTAAGTTACAAAACATAGATTAGATTATTGTTTCATTCTAATCATATTGAAATAATCCTCATATTCTAGCTGATTAACCTGAACAGGAAGCTCAAATAAGACTTGCCGAGGATTAGGCTAATGTATGTTTCGAGAAGGAGACACTACTAGTGAGACAAGAGAAATGGTGGATAAAGTTGAAAAAAAGTTATTGAGAATCGGACCGAAAAATTCGATAAACTGTCGTAAGTATATGAAATTACATGTTTCATATTTGGGCTGGTTATGGAGAAAGGGATGATTGAGAGTATTAATGATAAATTCACTTATTTCCAATGACTATTAAGTAAAGGAAGGTGTCGGAATACGGATAAAATAATAATAATTTACAATATAATATAATTTAAAATAATAATTCACATGAATTCAATTACATATAATGTTTGAAAGTGAAAAATTTATGAAGGAAATAATCCTGTAGCTTCAACGTCAAAACATTCACAAACCAAAAACCATCATAGTGTTGGGGTTCTTTAGGATGTATACCTAAACTCTATTTAGTATGAACAACTTCATTTAACATAACTATTTACCACTAAATACATTAAAGTGCACTAATAAAGTTTGTAGAGACAGTCATGTTGACTGCTTTGCGACTAGCGCCGAAGTCCACGAGATCTTGTTGTCTTTTCCTGAGGTTGCGTCTCGAGCATGCGCAGTCGTCTTTTCTTCTTCTTCCTTGCTGTGACTTAGTCTATCGGTTAGTGCATCCAGTGTCAGGATGTGACTACTCACCGCATAGTCCCCCCGCAGTGTCACACATAGTTAGCATAACATGTGAGGAACGAACTAACCTCCCTGTATACTTTATGAAAATTTAATATGGTTGGCAATGTAGTCCAATGTTCGATGCAATTATGGCTGATTTCAGTGGACGGTGGAATTGTTCATTGAGGCCTTTGTTCCTTGCGGATAGTAAGGATTGGTCCCTATGTGAATGAATCCCTTCCCTTGAATCCCTTGTGAATGAGCTAATTGCTGTGAGAGATTACTTTTGAACTGCCGTCCTTGATCCGTTGTGAATCGCGAAGGTTCTCCAATACGTGATATCCAATTCTCGTAGAATTTTGTCGCAGTTGTATCTGCTGTGATATCTGTAATTAGAACAGCTTCTGACCATTTTATGAATTCATCTGTCATTGTCAAATAATAACTTGTATCTTCTGAAGAAGGTAGAGGAACTACTATATAGAGGTGGACATGGTCAAATCTTTTCTATTGGTCGGTTGGTGAATTTACTGTGTAACGTGAATTTTGCTTTTCTACAACTTAACATTGACTCGGCCATTCGTTGCAGTCTTTATTGATATAAAGTCAAATGAAAATCATTTTGATAAATTTGTTCGTAGCCCTAATTTCTATATTAGAAATGTGCAATGTTTCGAAAACCTGGCGCCGATACCTCATTGGTATATATGGCTTTACTTACCGCTTGGGTAAACCAAAGTTTTGTACTGTTTTACCAAATTGGTTGCAATATTCATATAAATAAATATTACTTATTTATGTGTGAAATAAGAAATATTCTGAACAATGTGAAAAGAACTTCAATAAATAAAGAAGTAGAAAAATAAAGCAAAGACAAAATAAGATACAATAACTTCAATACCTTATTAATGTCGATGTAAAATGCAAATTCTAAAAAAAAATTTTTTGTAAGTACATATTTCAATATAAAAATGACCAATATGAAAAGATTGAACTAATTGTCCTTACCTCTGTACTATAGTTGGTCGTTCCGTCTATCACGTCAGGGGTCACCAATGTTGGGGTTTCGTTAGGATGTTTACCCAAACTCTATTTAGTATGAACAACTTTATTTAACATAACTATTTACTACTAAATACATTAAAATGCACTAATAATGTTTGTAGAGACAGTTATGTTGACTGCTTGGCGACTAGCGCCGAAGTCCACGAGATCTTGTTGTCTTCTCCTGAGGTTGCGTCCCGAGCATGCGCCGTCATTTCTTCTTCTTCCTTGCTGTGACTTAGTCTTTCGGTTGGTGCATCCAGTGTCAGGATGTGACTAGTAACTGCAATAGTTTTAAATTTAGACCTTCACGATGAATCACTCTTTCAAAGAGTAAAATGCCTTGTAGAGCAGAAATTATTTTAGACCGTTCTGGAATACATTATATTCTTTCGTTCTTAGATATGTGTAGGAATATTATTATACGAGTATGTTCGAATGGCAATTATTAAGAGGTGTGAAAGAAATAGAGAGTTGGTCTCTATTTCTTGTGAACTATTAATTTTATCTCCACATGCCTCAAGAGAGGTGATATTTTGTCTCACATTGACCTAGCAGTGGTAGACATAAAATAGATGTAATCGTGAGACAATTTCCACGAAAATACGGTCTACACGAGACAATGACTATAGATCAATCGAATGATTCTTTCCTGCATAACATAAAAAGACTTTATACGCGTCAGTATCATTTCCCCAGCATCGTATACCATGAGATAATATTATATATTTATTATAATTTAAGGGTGCCAGTTTTGAGCATACATCTTGAATCTGAGCAGTCCAGGACCAAGTTAGGTGAGTTTAATAATATTAGTTAACTGACGACACTGTAATACTAAAGAAAGGGTTGAATGTGTTTATCATTTATTTTGATGAAAATAATGTTTATTAATGATGAAAAATTCTAGAGAATAAAGTGTTTTGACAAAAAATGAAGGTCGCAGAAAATATGTTATTTATATGTATTATGTTATTCCTTTATACTCAACTGCTTGTGGGGTGATTGAGAATATTCTATGAGGTATTACTCGTAAGAATGTTGAGGGTTATTGTTAATGATAAACAAGATGTTTTTGGTACACTGAAAAAGAGGTAATATTTTATATGGTTGAAGACAACCTCACCCTTATTTTATTTGAATAGATGAAAATATAATAGGCTAGTGTTATTTACATGACTAGACTAATAATATTAGAATCAGTGTTCAATTTGTCAATATCGTTTGTGTTGATATTTTGGTGAAATTATTAAGTTTTTCTAATTACGTGACCAAATAAAGTTTTTTCATATGACCTCGATTAGAAACACAATTCAAAAGAAAGTTGGCAACAATTTTATTTATTATTATTGAAGTGCACAAAATGAATATGATGCATAGGGGATAAGTAAAAGTCTTCTATGGTGCAAAATGAAGGAACTTGTTAACAGCTTGAAAATAATTCAGGTAATATTTTAAGCGGAATGAAAAAATATAGTTTTTATAGTCTATTAAATTTTGTTTTCATTTATATCAGAATATTCCTTTGTTTGTTATCACTAAAACCGACTAGCAAAATGCTTCTTTGATATATTTTCTACGTTAGACTTTTCAGGTTTTCTTCAATTAAACTACGAGTATGTGTTTTGTCTTTCGATTTTTTCATTATTATCGGAAAATGGCTACAAATGATATTTACTCCACTGAAAACGAAAGACATATGTTTTGAATGGAAAATTGAATTTATAATTTGTGTTTTGACACTGTTCAGTAAATAAATTAATATTTCAGATTTCTCAAGCCAAATCATCTACAGAGACAAAAAAAGAAGAAAGTACCTTCATAATAGAAACAAAATTGTAAATCACATAATAAAACATATGAGGAACCAATATTCTGTAGTTTCACTTGGCAATTGTCTTATGAGGAATGAAATTCCATAATTTGAATAATTCAATTCAACATGCTTTACATGCCGTTGACCAGAACAGTTTGAAATGGTTCCAATATTTTATATGGAAGTATATTGAAGTATATAAAGTATATGAAGTACATGAAGTATATAAATAGTGATTGTGATGAAAGGTTCTGAGTCTAGTGCATGGTCAAGACTGTATGAGAAGAATATAGATACTAATAAGTATACTAGTCAAACGAAACAACAACTCCTGAAAATGATGAGACCGCAGAAAAATAAATGACAGACAATACATAAAAAAGGGACCAAGTTTATATTCTCCTTTTGAAGAATTCAGATTTATCATAACATTTTCAAAAAAAATGAGGATAGAAACTCATGCAGACTTTATTCACACGTGAAAGTCGGGGAAATATACCACATTAATAATTTCGGAAATCTGATTTATTTTATTAAATAAATGATTTAATAAAAATACTATCGATAACATTACGAAATAATATTACATCTATCTCAAATTATTTTGAGTATTGGCTCAATGATTATATTACGGACGCATTCTCAATTCTTAATAAGTTACGTAACTAATTCAGTGAATAAAACATAGGGAATACTAAATTATTAAATATTATTCAAAGTTATAATATTGATATTTATCTCTGTACGTTATCATGTCGCTCTTCTGGTTATATGATGCTTTCTTTTATTTGCTTTTTGGTAATATTTGTTTTATAGCTGTGTTTGAAATTTCTGTAGGTGTTAACATTCATTTTGCTGAACCAATTTTGAAGTCCATATTTTATATTTTTTAGAATTTTAATTATCATACTTGTATATGCTTCACACACTTTTGTAGACTGAAATAATTTCATACCAGCGTTATCAGCCATTGCTTAGAATATACATTTTGGTTCAAATTATTGTGTATCAGTAAATAGAGGACATCTCAAGATCAATTATGAATACGTTACAATAATGCCTCACAGGAGATCTTGCTCCGAATCCCAGGTAAAATATTGATGTTAGTGTAGGTAATGTAGGGTGAGATGGCGAAGAGCATAAGATGACAAATCGTTTATTATTTCATTTACGGACAATAGATGGAGACAGTTTACGGTCCAAATCACGTGGTAGTGTACATTCCTCCGGGTAAAGTTGCAAGTGGACCGATTAATCAATTAAAATTGATGCTATAGCTCGAAACATAAATTCATGCCTATGCGTTGTAAAATTTTGACTGTGGAAATAGTTTCTTCATCTATACGTGAAGTGGTATTTAGATTGTAATGAATACTGTGATAGACCGTACTTCTTCATTGTTGATAATTTGCACCAGTTCGTTTCTTGCATATTTTGAATAATAACCTGTTCAAAATCGCGCCTGCGGGTAAGATGACGAGTTCGTCATTTTACCTCCAATGCATTTAACCTTATATTAAAAAATGTTTTTCACTACCAGGCCGCCGCTAGCTGTTTCGTCGCCCGAGTGCTATACCGATTATACCGCCCTACTATAAGAGTTTTGTCAAAAAAAGGATAATTATTTCTTATATTTTCTTTATTATGGCGAGGAAAAAGAAAAAAATAAACGAAGATAGAACATTTATTCTTAATTCAATAGGTACAATACAATGTCCTACAATATTCTACAATTAACTTGTTATTTTTGTTTACTAATACGAAAAATTTTAAATTTCCGTTTTCTTTTTCTATTTATCTACAAAAAATGTACTTTTCTTGCCTTTAAATTCGCGAAATTTTCTATCAACTTTCTTGTGTCCAAACTATTCAAAATTTCATGTTCAGACTATTGCTAAAAAAACTAAGTCTTGGTGAGCAATTCATTTATTTCATTCTGAATTTGATCTTCTAAATAGTGAGTGATAGGACTTGAATCTGATTTCGAGGATTGAATTTTGTGAATGTGTTCCCGCATGACTGAATCAAAGGATGCTATTTATCATTTCGATTGCTTTTGAAAAATTACTATTATCATGATCATATAATGTTTTTGAGGGCCCTCAGACTGCCAGACACTGATGAAATAAATACTTAATTACGCCTATGATTCTTTCTAATACATCACACCATTGCTATTTTTCCTATTCTAACAGTCTCAGTTTAATCTGATTTACACTAGTTTTATTTTTCAACATTTTAATTAATTCTACCCACGATTTCACATTTTCGCTGTTGGAAACACTTGTTTCATGCCTTTTCAATGTAAATGACAAATGTTTGCAATCAGAAAAACCGTTTAAAGCAGACAAACTACGAGCAGATTTACCAAATAATTCACAACAAAAACAATGTATATTGAATCTTTCGAAATAGAGTACTATAATAATAATTGTCTGTAAATTTTCTTTCGTCATCACTCATAGGAAAGTTGCAGTTGGACGCCTTTACCGGACACGATTAACCAGAATATGAGCAAGATCATTACTCCTACTTGCAGGCCACAAACCAGGATCATCACAACAATCTAAAGTGCTGCATATTACTTTCGAAGATAAACTGCTTAGATTCTTCAGTAGTGCCTTCTCTTGTTTTAGTTTAGTTCTTCCGAAGAACATAATATATCTTTCTCTTTAGTTACGCCCATAGCTCTTTGATTTAAGGCTGTGCTGCTGCAAGCTACCTCGATATCTTCTTGGTATTTCGTTTCCTTATTATCTGGCTTACCAAAAAGTTTTCGTAAAGAACCCGCCTTTTTTTCTTTGTGTATCTCTTTTTCTCGATTTTGATGTCGAAATTGCGCTACCGAAAGTTTTTTCCATTTATGCGGTTCGTGGAATTAATTGTGTATGTAAGATTTCTTTCACTTAAGTAATTTTTTTTATACAATAATACGCCATAAAGTTCAGTCAGACAATTAGGTTTTGACTCCACGTAACATTTTCTACAATAAGTTCAATTTCAATCATAACATAACCTACTCATTAATTTTAGAAATTAAGAAGTATTGAAGAAAAATTTTTTATACTAAAACGTTTATAATGTTAATTGAACATTAATTGTTGTGATAAATAAGTCTATGAATAAAGGTTGGTTAATACTTACCATAATTACGATTCCTTTGCACTTCTGTTTTATACTGACGGATGAATTATTGACTGAATTATAATCACACTAGACAAGTATAAATATCAACAAATTAAGCCGAAATCCACTTTAAAAGCGAGCGAATTGAAGAGGACGCTCAACGGTGATTCTCCCAACATCAACAGTTCCGTTTTCATAGAATGGCTGAGACGGCGTTTGGTGTTCCATCTTAGTTTTGATAGATGCCAATAGATGGCGGTGTTAACGTAATTCGGTCAGATTTTTCAAAATTATATGACTTAATATTCATTTTCTTAAACAATAGATATTATGACAATGACATGAATTAGGTACGTGAGAAGTCGCTCAATTTGCCGCCTCTGGTCGTGCCGCCCGCGTGCGGTGCACGCCTTGCACGCCTGCTTACGGCTATGTTCACTACATAGTCTGGCCTTATTATCTCATTAGTTTTTTTTTGTTTAAAAGCTTCGTCAACGATGGATATAACATATGTGAGGAAAACTACTACACAAGCTTGACCTATACATACTATGGACTGTGAATAAAGTGAATAACAGAAAGTCAGTGAAGGGGTATATAATAAATATAATAAAGTATATAAAAAATTGTGAATAAGGAATGCTTATTACATTAGTTGTTACAGATTCAAGCAAATATTTATATTGATGATTGCTGAGACCGATACTTGAAGGAAACAACCTCGGTTGTTAATTCAGTATTTGATAAAGAAATGGTACTTCGAAATGCGCGTCATGCGAATTGCATCTTATATATGAGAAAATTCTAAATATTGTTTCATTATAAATATTTATACACCTCACTGCATTGAAAGACTATATCGTAATTTAGAACGGATGTTTAAAGCAGAGTTGAAGGTCTGATCTTTCTCTGGCACTGTAAGAAACTACAAAAATTAGACCCCTGACGAAAATACCGCCAAGTGTCCACAACACCAGCACTCTATGGAGCGCTATGTAGCTAAATAAATGCAATACCAACGAAAGAAAGAGAGAAACATCTTATTTAACACTTGTATATGTCACGATATCGAAAGGCAAAAAATTGGATATGCTTAATCGTTGTTGGGTACCCCCAGAAAATTACGACATTGCCAAAGATGTCGAAGCTGCTGGTTTATTCTGAACTTCTTAAAGATGCTTATATTATTGTGTTTATATTGCGTTTCATTCCAACCAAAAACAGTAGATGGACTTTTGGGTTTTTTGTTAAACAGTTTTACTGTTTCCAAAACATCTATGAATCATGAATGCATTATTGAAGTCCTTTTGAATCTAAGAATTGAATATGGCAAAAAGAGTTCAGAACAGCATTTAGAACTTGGCAAAAAATGCCATGTACACATCCCCAAAAATTCAGAACGAAATTATCAATTTGTGCGGTTTGGTCGAAAATGATGAAAGTATAGGGCTTGACTGATTGAATTTTGAAAATTCTCAGAAAATAACCTCACTAAAGTACAATACGTACCACAAAATTTGTAAGATTATACACTTCAAACTTCCCACAGAATTTCCGTCAAACTGACACCTTTTGTAATTATGCAACAAGTAATCAGTGTGTAACCTATAATTCTGGAGTTTGAATTCACTACGGACAATAATCCATTATAAAGGATACTTTGTGGTGAGAGAATCTATAAGAGAATTCTATAAGATAATTCTACAAGAGGAACCGATTACAGAACAAACCGATTGTTGAATCAGGAAATAGAAGAAATAGCTACTCAAGTAACCTTCGACTACGGGGCCATGCAAACAAAAAATCGAATTGTCGTACTGTAGTAATGAGCGACAAAGGTACAATAACAGCAAGTTCTTGTAACAAACCAAGGGTTTGATATGATTTAGATTCATTTCAATTCCCCAATGTGAATGAGATAATATGGAATTCATATATAACATGGTTGAGATGAATATTCGGATGTTGTCCTATTATCCCTGGTACATGTTATATTGAAGTAATCAATTTTTTCTTTGGTATTCGATGTATACTATCATTCTTACATCTCCTTCAGTTCGAAACTCATAAAAAAACCGTCATGAACATTTGAAATATCAGCACGTCTTTTCCGGTATTCTACCAACCAGAATTGGCGCTTCCACGAGACACTCATTATTGATGTTCGTATTGCGCATGTTAGATCGGGGGCGCAATTTCAGGAAGCAACGTACGCGCATCCCCATGCTGCCGACGCCGAAAACTACCACTCAGTGTCAGTTGACGTCGCGACGTTCAAATTTGCGGAAGTGACTAAGAACCACCAGAGAAACAGATAAGGGCCATGTTCTACTGACTTCTCGACTGTCTCAGTTCCACAACGACAAGTAAAGTAAGTCAATATTAATCTGGCGTGGCAAATGGCAGAAGGATCGAGCTAAAATGACCATTATTTTAATAATTCGCAAATTGAACCATAGCATTTTAACAATTTTCTTATTCTGTGTTTAGACAGCTGTTTTTTTTCTGTTTGGAAAATATAGGTTAAGTTGCGAAACAAGTGATAAGGAAGGTTATTTGTCATTCCGTCGGAAATAGGGTTATGGTGCGTGATATCGAATGAATCTGTGTGGATGTTTTCGATAAGAATTCGTTGTTGTTTTGATTGCCTCGTATTGTTCGCTGTTGCGGTGATGCGTGTTTGCGATTTCCGGCCGATATCGGGTGTTTGCTTTTTCAGATCGATGACTTTCCGTTAATTTGATTGATGTTTAAGTCCGATCTCTACTATTATAGATAGCATAAAAATAAATTTTGAGAATGGTAAGAAGAAAGCTCTTGATTGTTCCCGTATTTTGGGATAATTATGAATTGTTCTCAAAGTTCTTTTTGGTAATTAAGTAAGAAAAATAAAAAAAATGCCAAGGATGAAACAAATGATGGATTAAATGATACTTGTCCCAACATTTTGCTATTTCGATAATATTTTTCAACATGATATAAAAGTTGAAGTTTTCAATTTTATATGAAACTGTTTTAGAGATATTTTCGAAAGCAACTTGAGCATTCACACTGATTATCTGGAGTTATTAGTGTGAAAAAAGGAGAAAAACGTGCTTGAAAATGTAATAATACTACGGAACTGTAGCGGCAATATAATGACAGGTTAAGTGAATATAGTGATAAGAAACAAAGTGCATTCTTCTTACAATATTTGTTCAATATCTCTTTCAATTAAATTCAATCATTCTGAACAATGTAGAATACCTTTTAGAAAAATTGATGAAATGTAGAAAATTAAACTGATCCTAGTTTATGAACAACGTACTTCCAATTCAATGTGAAATCATTTAGATGATATTCAGTTTATCAGCACGACCTATGTGATATGTTTGTTTCAACAAAATAGACCTATTTTCAATCAACATTCTTTAGATATATTACATTTGAGCTTCAATAGCACGACATTCTTATTTATGAGTATCACTTCAAAATATATGAACATATACGCAATATATGAATTCTAAAGGAGGTTTTGCCAGAAGAACTGAATTCATGTCAACGTCGCTTATTTAATCAGTTTTCAGAAAAATCACAGACTATTATGCAGTGTAGGTAATAGTCCTAACATTTCGTTTTTCTTGTCAATAACTTGCTTTGCATAATTGGAATTTTCCATTTTATCCATTATTGTACCTACATTTAAATGCCAATGAAAAGTTTCAAATATTGATAAAACGGTTTTGTTAACACATTTTTGTGTTTTCGTAAATGGTGCAATTTTTTACCTACATTTTTCTACATTAAGAAGCATTGAATTTCATTTCGTAAGTATCTATACGTACAGTTGTTTCCCATTTCTCTCAGTTACTTGATAAATGTGCTCAAACGTACAATAATATCGAAGAATGTTATTGAGTTATCTTTTCAGTTTAGTTCCAACTCAATTTTTGAAATGATATTCAATAAAATATTTATTTATGAATTCAAAACCTTTGAATGTATTTCAATAGATTATCAACCCGTGCTAAGATAATGGCTACAATGAATAAAATTCCATTCAATACTAGTAAGTTCAAGGCTAATTTGAATGAAAATCGATGAGGCACGAGTTGATAAGACTAAGTACGTCGAAGTTTAATTGTCCCCTTTTCGTAGAGAACTGCAGTATTGACGCGCGATTTTTTCTAGGCAAATTGTCAACTTCTAATAGCATCGCTCCAGTGGCGCAATTGGTTAGCGCACGGTACTTATAAGGCAGTAGTCGTGAGCAATGCCGGGGTTGTGAGTTCGAGCCTCACCTGGAGCAGACTTTTTTAAATGATACTGTTCTGTATGGATGTGAGATATGAGGAATGAGCGAAATGAATACTGGGAAATTGAATTTCTCGTGTAAAATCACATTAAAACAAGTAAAATACTGATAACACGGGAAATTCGATGTAGAAAAATCTTAAAATAGGAAGCAAATAACACCTATAATATCTATGATTGTAACTAAAACGAAATGAAACACCGGATATACTGTTTTTTTGTATTGATATTTTTTTGAAAAAAGTTTGATATCTGAAAATTATTAGAAAGGATAGATAGATTGAATAAAAATAGAAAAATTCTCACTAGAGAATATTAAATTTGACGAACGACTAGAGTAAATTGAATTACCTATATGGTAATTGTTTACTCTTGTGTACAACATATCACTCAAAATGAATTTCAAGTGAGAATTCCCGAAAAATTACGAGGAACGAAATTGAATTTCGTTATATTCGATGAAATGCTTGAGGAACAATTTTGCTGGCATACTTGATTATATGCTGATAGTATATGAAATCGTGGACGCGTAATTTGATATCACATATGAAGTTAATAAGCTGATATTCACAAAAATTGTTTTTGAAAATTAATAACAAATATAAGAATTAAAAGAAACAATAGAATCAATAGTATATTCTTTGATTTCGAAATAGACGGTAAACTTGGACAGTGAAAGTTTTAAAGAAAGCTTTTGCAGCTGACAGCAATATTTGATACATTTGGCTAGGCAAATTGCCATTGTGTCTATTATTGAGATTCTTATTTAAAGTTTTGAAATTTAATAGAATCTTGCGGAAATTTCGCAATTCTACAATTTTTACAACAAAATTTTGAAGGTTTCACCGTTAAAACACATAGGTACTAAAAACACAAACAACTCAAATTTACAACAAAATTGGAATAGAAATTGTTTAAATACACATTTTTCATTTCAACATCAAAAAATTGTGACGTGAGTAATACAAGCAGGTACTTATATTAACGAGTACCTACTATCAACCTACCTCTTGTGCAAGTTTAGAAAACGCAGTTATCAGCTTATAGTTAAAATGGATTCACTTTACTTACGGCCTTCAATATTCAATCTTTAATTTTTACTTTTATTGAATCATTCGAAATTGTAATGACCTTCAATCAATTCAACGAAAATGCAGCGCTAATTCATTTGTAGATGCCAAACTAGCACTTTTGGCGAATTTTTGTTCGTCAATTCGTTCAATCAAACATTCTTCAGTTTTGAGGAAATTTGTACTAATTATCATATATATTTTGTTGTTGCTCATATGATGCAAATATTACTACTCTCATCCTGTCACTACTGTCAGTGATGAGTTATCAGTCCATTTTCATCTCCAGTCAAAACAGTATTTCATCTAAGACGCTCATCAGAGCTTCGTCTATAAAGGTCTTGTAGTATATAAGGCTATATGATCTTATATACCGTCTGGTAGTATATAGGTCTATATAATTTTATATAGACCATCATTATGACATTTAATGCAAGTTGCTGTCAATGCTACTGAACATAGAATAAATACTTATAGATAGTTGAATAATTGTTCAACATGATTTATTAAATTGATATAACTTTGTTATTTAGGAACAGATTGATATAAAACAAATACTCGACGTTGAGTATAGCTTACCTCAATATATTAATGAAAACAATATTCAAATCGAATGAACCGTTCCTGAGAATAGCGTGCACAAACGCACAGACAAAAATTTCAAATTTTATTGCTTTGGGCATTATTGCGTTGATAAGGATCCCAATAATATTTTTTCTCGTATATCTTCCATGTACAACGATTGTAGCGCCATTTTCATTATATGTATAGATATGTGGTATTTAGTACTTATATGAAACAATTTTTTCAATTCATCAATTTTCATATTTTGGTATGTATGTAGTTGTTAAACCTATGTATGTATGTATGTGTGTAGGATTAGTACGGAATGCACCCTTTCAAAGTATAATTTCAAATTGGAACTTTTTTTCACATATAAGTGATAACTATCGGGCCCCCTTCCTATTCATTTGTGAAAAACAATTAGAACTATTTTCTACTCCTAAATCTATAATATGAAAATGAATCGCAAAATGTGTTGGTAAGCGCATTACTCAACAACGCCTTGACCAATTTTGCAAATTCTTTTTTTTTTAATTGTTCGTTGAAGTCCAAGGAAGGTTGTTACGGCGAAAAAAATTCGAATAATTGCCGGAAAAACCGTAAAACAGCCCTACTCTCTTTCCTATAAAAACGTTTTCTAACTTAAAAGTAGAGTCAATTTGAACTTTATTGCTATTCGATAAAATTCATATCACTGTTGTCTAACCAATCACTATTTTTATTTTGGGTTTGTTATTGTCAGGAGAAGGTTCTTATGAAAGAAAAAATTCGAAAAATTGCTCGATAATTAGAGAATTCAAAAATACTTAATAATCACATAATATGATATTATTTCTAATTTATCTATATAATATAAAAATGAATCCCTGTTTCCCTTGGTCACGCCATCACGCGTGAATGGCTGGACCGATTTCGCTATTTTTATTGTTGTGTTGATTAATTATTGAAATACTTAATTAATATTATAAGTAAGAAATAATTAATAATTCTCAGAAAGAGGATGTAAAAAAACTGAATATTTCATCACACAGTTATTCAGGTTAGTTCAGAGCTATCACGACTAATATTAAAACTTCAATTCAATACAAATTTTGGTAAGTTTGAATAGAATAACATACCTACACGTTACTAACATAGCACGTGGTATTTTTTATTATAAAGAAGAACAAATAATTTTTTTTAATTTACTGTTGTAATTTCTTTTATAAAAATGCTAGCTACTAGGAGTACAAACTAAAGTCGCAGAACTCGCAATGCAGCAAGTCCAAGAGCAAGTCAAACTGACGAGCAACGCGAAGCTCGAAATGAAGTTGACCGGAATCGATGGAATCGAAATCAACAATATGAAGAGGTTGCGTTTAACTCCTATCGACTTGCATTCAATTATAACGTTGAAATAGATTACAGTTCACAGCAAATCGTTGATATTGGACGAATGAACGTTGTGTGTCAATATTGCAAGACAAAGTTTCATTGTTATTGATAAGAAAATACTACCAATGATGCGAAAAAATATTGCGCGAAGAGTCAATTCAAATAGACGCTATTGGTACAGTCACCAGAGCCACTATATTCATTGGTTTCCGGTAAAAGACTAAATTCTGACTTATATCCAGCAAATATCTCATATAATTAAAGATGAGATATATGGGACAAGTACTTGCTACGAAATTAGGAACATGCTCTTCAACTATAGAACGGACAGGTCAATCACTTTCAATACATCAAACGTGTTAATATAGAAATTTTTTGATAATTCGACTGATGTGATAACATGAAGTATTGCGGTCCCTTCGTAAGTGAGTAAGTCCCTGGCTCCACACGGGATACATATTAGAAACAAGATAGTGTAGCACAAATAGTAGAACATGTCTTTCTGGCTTTTTGAAAAATATTGAGAGAAAAATAACTGGGCGTAACAAAGTTCGCCTAGTCAGCTAGTCTCTTATAATAACTGATTTATGACTCTAGGAATAATTGTTAATTTGTATTTTATTTTATCGATGATATAGTTAATAGACTTCGAAAAGATATTCAGTAGTTGAAAGAAAAATTCATATTTTCATTTTTCGATATCATGTATAGTTCATATAAATGAATTTATGTTCGAAAAATAACTCATGACTTATTTCAAGAACTTCTAATAACTTTCAATAAATTTTCAACTATTTGGAAATGATA
Organism: Henosepilachna vigintioctopunctata; assembly: GCA_030704895.1. Taxonomy (NCBI): domain Eukaryota; kingdom Metazoa; phylum Arthropoda; class Insecta; order Coleoptera; family Coccinellidae; genus Henosepilachna; species Henosepilachna vigintioctopunctata. The sequence continues at coordinate 718,040 of JARQZJ010000104.1, read as the reverse complement.
CGAAATAATAGAAAATGAAATAAAAAGAAATGAGTGTTCACTTTGGTTACAACGATCAAGTTGAAAAAAGTTGAATCTTGATTTGAACTGATTCAACATTGTATTCTGAAGTGGAGAGCGAAGTCATAACTATATGGAAAGTTTTTGTCAAACTAATTTTAATAGTAATATAAAAGCTGGAAGAGAATACAGTATTATCAATTTTGTTTTGGTGAGATACACAATATAATTATTTCTGTGGTCTGTATTATGAAATAAACATCTGATATGGCCAATTAGGGTTGAAACTTTGCCAAACCCTGAAGTTTGTTAAGCCTGGAATTATTCGAATATAATTTTGATCACGAAGCCGGAATTATATGTAGTCGATTTCCGCAATTATACAACATATAGGGAGGACCTAAATAACTTGTCGCCCACAAAGCGAGCGAAACTGACAACCTTTAAATAAAGTAGTACTTACAGCTAAGCTTCGGTTCGTTGATTGAATCGATCAAATATTTATAATTCAAATTCATAACGTACTCTTATGAATAATAAAAAGGACTGGTATGGGGGAACTTACCTTTCCAACATAATTTAGGTTCCATCAACGCATAACATTTATATTTGAATGTGAAATTTTATCGATTGATAAAATGTTGTTCTTCAATCTGAAATTATAATTGCAACACAGCTTTCTAAATTGAGGATGGCAGAAATGGGTATTGTGAGAGATACGGAGCGGTTATACGTATTATTCATCCATTTTATATCTAATTGGAAAAAATTATCAATTTTAATTTTCAAAATATTGGTGACAGGCAATAGAAATATTGAAACGCAATGCGGTTTGATGATACGAGTAGTTGAAAAATTCCAAATTTCATCATCATCGTAAATAAAACTCATTTCTATATTTTCACTATCAATGCCCCTCGCAAACACGCTGAAACAGGTGGTTATCCAGTAAACTAATATATTCTATTGTTTCATTGATTTCAATAAGTCTTCTTTATTACAAACTCTCTTTGTGTGCTTGCTTTAGCATCAGCCATCTTTTTCGTTCCTTTTCTGTAAGCAACAATTTTAAAGAAACGGCGCACAAAAATTGGAATATAACAATATTAATTCAACTATATTGTAAGCGAAAAAAGTTGAAGAGAAATGAAGCAATAGGTAACATTATTGAAAAAATAGTTTTATATGTTCAAAAAGTAACAACAAAATTATGTTTTTAGGTACGTAGAAGTGATACAACGAACGAATCATTTGAAACTTATATTTAACCCTTGTCTGCAATATTGTAAAAAAATGAACAAATTATCGAAAAAATTATATATTAAAACGTATTCAAAATGCTTTAAGGACAAAAAATGTGGCTGAGGTTATAGATCTATTGATGATGTTACCAGGGATACTTATATTTGCTCACTACCTTTTCTTGGAGAAAGAGGTCCACCTGAACAAAATCCTGCAGTCACCGTCTTTATCTAGAGATTTAACCAACTGTTTCATGATGCCCAGTTTTGAATGTGAAGGTGGAACGATAACACGTTTGGGCTAACCTTTCGACGAAAAGGCATATTGAACAATAAATTGTTTGATCATAATTTCGAAATGTTGCGCTCCAGTATTATTGGTTAGTGTACGGTCTACTGACATTATGTCTACATATGTCTGTAGAGTAGACGACCCTATGTGAATACTTTGTAAATAAAATTTTTTTAGGACTAGGAAATTGCATTTTATTAATACAATTCATCAGATAATAAAAAATTAAATTAGGCTCTTCTTTTCTTTACATAATGCTAGAAGTGAAGCATTGGCTACTTTCACTACCTTGAATCTTACTCCAGGAATATCTCCTACGGCATGACCTTTACGACCGAAACCTGAAACTAGAACTTCATCGTTTTCTTCAATATGATTTGAACAACCATCTCTAGGAACAGGAGCTGTGATCTTTTTGCCATTTTTAATTAACTGTACCCTAACACGTTTTCTGATGACAGAATTTGGCTGTTTTGCTTCAACTTCTACTTTCTCAAGAACTATTCCTTTAGCGTGACAAGCACCTCCAAATGTATTAGCCTTCATCTAGTTCCCAAATGTGCTTTTATGTAATCTTTATCAGCCCACCGTTGTTCACGACGATGGTTTACGTGTTTACGAGCAGTTTTCATCCCACGGGGTTTACCCATCTTGTTTTTCTTAAATCACTCCACCAAAATTTTATTGACTTGACTCATCAGGCAGTAGTCGTGAGCCATGCCGGGGTTGTGAGTTCGAGCCCCTGGGGCATGAAATATTTAGATGTATCTCGTAATGGAAAATTTGGTGGACGAAGAGTATAAGTATTCAGGAATTCATGATGTTGGTACTATATAAAATAACCAAAATAGTATAGAAGTAGTACTTCATATTCAATATAATAGATTGAAAATATAATAATGTAGATATACACTTTTCATCGATACGAGATATACAGAAATCTGAACGAACACTTGGAAAAATGAAGGTGGCACTGAAACTGAGACAAATGATTTGAACTTATAAGACATAATATCTATAACACGGTGTCGTAATTTCTGTCAATTAATTTATAGTTGTAATAATTTAATTATTATGATTCAATAAATGCGTTTAATAAACAATAATGACCAATAATCTCAGACTCCTAGCTTTAAATGTGAAATTATGATACTGAAAACAACGAATATTATGTAATGTAACAACAACTTGATCAATTTGAATCTATTTTCTTCATATAATAAAAACATAACGTCACCTTAATGACAGCTAATTCAATAATTTAATTATTTATTCATTGTCACTATGTTTATTTTCAGTCATTTATTTTTCAACATTTGTTAATTGAATTAAATATTGCTTGTTCTTATCGCCGAATGAGGAAGAAATATAAATTTCATGTGAATACAAGACGGTAGGAAACACGTAATTTCACTAAAATCGTAATCAAAATAACATCATTGAAAATAATTTTGCATTGAAGTTAAAATAGGTTGGACTGTAGACTCATGAAATCAATTTGTTTAATACGCGCTCCAGTGGCGCAATTGGTTAGCGCACGGTACTTATAAGGCAGTAGTCGTGAGCGATGCCGGGGTTGTGAGTTCGAGCCTCACCTGGAGCAGCAATTTTTTAAAGCTCTCATACTATCAATGTCAATGATATACTATCAGTATGGGTTGGATGTGGAAATATTGCAAGTTTTCTAATCTCAAATATAATTTGTAACCATATAATAAATCATAAGATAAAAGGAAGTCTAACTACCTGCTTTACGTATTAATAGGGTATTTGACAGTTTCCACAAAAATATCTCAAATTATTCGTTATAGCTGATGCATATTTCCCATATGATTTATTTATTCTCTTTAAATTTTTCTAATTTTTATGAAAATGACAGAGAAAGTTTGAATGAATAAGAAACCCGCCAAAACACTACTATACAGGTTACTTAATGTGGTGACGTCACGATGCAATAAACACACTAACCGTCACATTGTAATACGACTGCCGACAATTAAATTTAGTGATTGTTGACGATTTCATAACTTTACTGCGATAAAATGTCTTATAAATGGCGCGCAGTGACACAATGTGCTAACACATCTATTAAAACCTCGGAAAAAATGTTTGTGAACCTTCCGAACACTAAAATTCGGAACACGCTTTCATGTGTGAAGATCACTTTAAAGTAAGTAAATAATTCCTACCCTATATTTCACACATAAATAACGAGTTGATTTTATTACATATTCGTTATAGTCTTCTCTATACATTGTACTATATTTTGGGGTTAAAAATTTCGTACGTATTTTATTGTTGATCTTGAACGGAATGAACTGGATTTTATTCCTATCTTTGTATTTTTATACTTTGGTATAATAAAAGATTCAAAATAATAAAACTTCAATACTTTATTTGTATTTGAGTTATATTTTATCCAGAGGCCATAAAAATATGACCAGAGTTGTATTTTAGCCATTTTATTGTACAAATTGCAGATTTCCGAAACAGTTGAACATAACCAACAGCATCGTCTTCGTGAGTTTCTCTAGAGGACCTGTAAAAGTAAGGAAACCATAGTAATCGTATATTTCTTACATGTTTAATGTAGTCAAGTTGTGCACTTGATTGAATTTATTATGGTTTTTGTTCGCAAATTGGTGAATTAATAAACTCAAAACTGTAGAGGTACCTATATTAATTTTCATGCTTCATACTAAAGCTTGTAAGTATTGGTCATTTATCAAATAACCTGAAATGTTTGTGATATTGAGTAAACTTTTTTAGGGATTTTCTAAAACAATCATTCATTTAGAGTATAATTTATGATATATAGAGTAATACTTACTGTGATGTTTTTACATTCCTTAATTCTGTAGCATAAAAATCAGGATTTTCTTCAAAAAATTGTCCAACCATAATAGCGTCTATTCTTGGGAGATTTCTGCTATCAGTTTCAACGAAATTGCTCTCCATCGTACCTTCTATAATATATATTTATAATTATTCAGAATAATTTCTCTGTTTTGTCTCTAACAAATAAAATAGCTAATAAAACCAGGAAATAAACACTCTAACACACACATAAAAAGACATCAGAGAAATGAACGTTAGCCTTTGTTGTCTGTTGGCTTTTTTCCTGCACAGTGACGTCACTCGCTATTTAGCCAATCCAGTGCGTTTTCAATCAGGTGATCAAAGATGAAATTTTATTTATTTTATTATTGATTTCTTTTGAAAATCATATATATTTCAAAAAGATGTAATGGCTATATTGGTTTAAAATAATATTTACAATCAACCTAACAACATTTTGATCTATGTTTTTATTGCAGTCAAATACCCTATTAATGCCCGAGGTATATTTTCGATTAATCGAAGGATGTTTTAAATATATTGTTGATTACTATCTATAACTTTGTGAAATTAGCATCATCATGTATTTTGTACCAATTCAGATGCATTTTCTGATTCCACACTTCAAATTTTGGTATACAATTTAAACTATATCACCAAATTGGATTTATGAAATTATTATGTGCAAAATGGAGAGACGTATGATGATTAAGATTTTATAATGTAAAAAGTGCCTTTTTTGAATTGAGAAAAATTCAAGTGAAATATGAAATAATTACATTACCATTATTTTGTTATTCATCCGCAGTGGAGATATTTTACCGTTTGTGCAATGTGAAATATATAATAAAATTAATAATATTGTTATTGAATATAAAGTTGATTCAAACACTTAAAATAAATCGTTAAAAATGACTTCTTCAGATGCTAACAGAATGATGAAGAAGTCGTTTGCAACGACGAAACGCGTCATGCTATGTAATCAATAAAGTGTAAATCATAAGTTCAAGTGTTTGAATTTAAGTTTATATTCAATGATAATGGATTTACATCAAGTAAACGCCAACACTATTAAAAATAATATTGTAGTGTAATCATACATTCAAGGGGTAGGAAGTATAATGGTTTTGTGCCATTATACTTATATATAATGATATATAATTACATTGAACCATTCTGAATTCGTGACAATATAAGTTCTTTGAAACGAACACTTACTTTTCAGTTTGAAGTAAACATTTTACCAAGAAATATAATATACAAATAATATTATATAAAATTCATTATACCAACAAAAATAATTGACGCAGCCTTTCACTGATATTTTATGTAGTCGATTAATTCAAACTATCATTACATAACTCTGTGATTTATTTAAGTGTATTTGTTAGTGAGAAATGTTAAAATTGAAATGCTCTAGTGAATAGTTAATTCATATTGTGACAGATTTGCCCTGAAGCCGCCTCTATGGTTTATGACGTTTCGAGAAATGACGAGACCGTTGATAACCGTCGCGTCGTAGGCACGACCAGAGAGCTTTTCTCGGATATTGATTTCTATGATCAGCGATCTGTCACTCACTCTTTGATCGAGTAACAACAACAACAACCACGTGATGATTAGTTCGCTCTTTGCGAATAAACATAAATATAATGCTAAATACTAGTGTCGTTTAATATTTCCACTCATAGAATAATATATCACAACCGTTATAAAGTGTTTATAGTTGTCCACTGTTGATAAATTATATCAGTAGTATTGGCATTATCAAATTAGTTGAAGTACTCATAAAATCGTAACATTTGATGTCAGAAGTGGAACGTAACAAATAGATGCTAACATCAAGATCAACAACATAGATGACATTCTTCCATTTGATTCTCCAAGTGGAAGAAAAGCGAAAACAAGAAAGGCTAGAAGTCGAGAAACGGCGAGAACTGGAGAAACTTGATAAACAGAAACAAAAACTGGAGAAAGAACAACGGCGAGAGCAGGAAAAACTCGAAAGAGAAAGGCAAAGTAAGGAAGATGAACAGGATCTATTAAATATGGTGACAAATTGAGAACAACAAAGACAACATGACAAACAGAAATTATGAGATGAAATAAAACCGGAAATGAGTCAAGTAAGTGATAATTTCAAGAGAGAACTTAATATATCTCCCACCAGTGCGAATGAAGGAATAACTCCTAAAATTTGGTATGGCAAAACTGATTCATCTAAATTGAAAGTGTTTGGAAACCGCGCTTATGTAACGGTTATACCAAAATTGAACCAATTTGAAAGGCTAGCTAAACCAGGAATAATGGTAGGTTACTCTGTGAATGGTTATCGTCTATGGGATATAGAAACAAAACAAACTATTTGTTCAAGACACGTGACATTTGATGAGACTATGACAGATTTTAAAACGATTGCAGGAAATTTAGACAGCAAAATGATAGTATTAGATGAAAACTTAGTAAGTGATGACAGAAAAGAAAGAGACATAAAGAATCAAAAGGAACAAAGTTCTGAAGAGGAGGATTAAAATGAAACATATATACCAAAATAAAGAATGTCTAGTAGAGGAAGAAAACTGTATACTCCTAAAGCATGTGAATGATTATGAGGTTTACTCTGCCTATTGTCTTCTAATAGCACAAGGTGATCCTGTAAGTTATTGCGAAGCTGGGGTAGACGAAAATTGAAGTATGGTAAAAGCCGTGGGGAGTTGCTGTGCCAAACTACTTAAAGGTAGGAGACAAGAAGAGAATGAATCGATTCAACAATTCCAAACTGAAATCGAAATGTTGGCCCGATCGACTTATTCATTGGCTCCGGAAGAAATGATGGAACAACTGAGTGTGAGATATGTTAGAGGGTTAAGGGATAGTCAACTCATGCAGCATCGACAACTGATTAGATCAACAACAGGGTATGATGCTTTGGTGAGAGCCCTGGAATTCGAAGTAGCCAAAATTACAACGAGTAAAGATCGGTCCACTCACAAAGTTCGACGGGTACAAATTGAGGAAGACACAATAAACACTTCCCCTTTTATGCACAAACTAGATAAAATTAATGCGGCTTTGGAAAATAATAGAGTGCCCTTTAAAGGGAAGTCTTAAGGGAGTGAATTTGAAAAAATTAAATTGTTTAGTATATGGAAATATGACAGTAGTTCTGATGTACAATTTATTCCAGATACTAGTACCAATAATATTTTGTGGAAGAACCATAACAAATTATTTATTGTAGACCTGAAAACTATCCTTCGAAATTCAGTCAAGAGGGGGGCAATGTGACAGATTTGCCCTGAAGCCGCATCTATGGTTTATGACGTTTCGAGAAATGACGAGACTGTTGATAACCGTCGTCGTAGGCACGACCAGAGAGCTCTTCTGAAGCTTTTGAATTTTGAGAAATTTTTGAATCTTCGAGATGAGGAATTGGAATATAATTGGAAATTGTGTTCTTAAGACCAAAAATGTAAGTTTTGAAGTGACAAAAAAACCATTTTTTTGAATGATACTTGAAAACATTATTTGAATATTGCTGTACGTATTCATGTAAATTTTTGGACCTCCGTTAATTCAAGTATTCATGTGTTGAATTTATGCAGGCTTCCGGCAACCAGCTTCGTAAATATTGCTTCCGTCCAGATTTTTAATGAAACTCTGATCATTTTTATCTGCGCTTCGTAGGCATCCAATATGCCGCTAACTCGATATATGTAGAACGAAGCAAATCACCAAACTCATTTCAGAGCACAAATGGGTTTATTTGGAAGTAAAAATACATTCATTTTAGAGTGCTGCTGGGTGATGTGTGATACATGAGATACATTTTAAACGAAAATCGCTTCTATGTCGATTTGAATTACTTTTACAAATTGAATGCTGGGATTCTATGGTTACATTAATTTTCTTGCTAGATGTAACTCTATATATGTGTATTACAGTGGGGAACAACAATTTTGTTGTCTTCTAGACTGAGAAGATCTGTTACTTGTTTTTGACTAAATTTTGGTCTCTGAATTCAAAAATGTTTTAAATTTTTCTCTATCGCGTCAAGTTTTTAAACTACGAATATATAAGAATATTTTATTCATACAAAAGTTATTATAATATCGAAAGTTAAATTGTGTTTACACAAAAAATAAAAAAAAGATATTAGGGTAAAAATTTTCGCTTATAACTTTTCCTAGAATGTTCAATCTGTGGACATTCTCGGTTGATGCTCCAACAGTAGTCAGCCATCATACTGACATCCCATCTATCTTGATATCTTGCCTCCATGACCTTCAACCCTGTTCATCACCAATAGCGTCAAGATTTTCTGGAAAGTTAGTGAGACGGCTATGTAACAAATGAAGTTTAATTCTCATGTTAGAGCCAAGCTTTTTAAAGCCTTCTAAGAGTTTTTGAACAATTTCGACGTAATTCTGGGCTCGTGTGTTTCCAAGAAAGTCCTTGACAATACTTTTGAATGCCAAGCAATCATTGTTTTCAAGTTTCGTGATTGTTTCAATGAAACGTTTAATAAGTTGCCGCATCTGAGGCCCATCAGAGACACCAACCTTCATCTTCTCATATGAAAAGCCAAGAAATGCCGAGATGATATACTCAAAACAGTCGACTTCAGTTGTCAAGATTTAAAACATTGTTACATGAGACATAGTTTTATGTGGAAAGAAGGCAAGATAATGTTTTTTCTGTCGACAAGTGTCTGATTTAGAATATTTTAATCACCAGGTTTCATATAAACCATTGTGTATATATCTGGTGATTATATATACCACTGTGTATATGACAGTGGTCATATACAATTGGTATATGACCTGGCCAAGACGGAATCAAGTCATTTTGAGGCCAACACAAATGATCCAATGGTGTAAGTTATATTGCAACAAGTCGATGACCTTCTTTATGTCTTCGTGTTCTTCATGCAAAAAAACTGAATGACCTATTGGGACAGAATGAAATAAAGTTCCATTGTGGAGGAGAACACACTTCAGGTTACGTTTTGAGCTATCTATAAACAATAATTCGGTTGCGTTATACTCTGGAATTCCCAATTCTCTCACCAAACCAGCTATGTGCCTTATCAGCACTCCGAAAGAACTTCAGAAATGCACTTTCTCTCGATCGGAAGTAGCTGACTTTATATCCATCTTCTAACAATCGTTGGCGATCAGTTCCGCGAAGCGTAATAGTATGCGCAACAACTGTAGAAAAAAGACTTGACGTGATAGAAACAAACTGATGAAAGTTTCGGAATCAACATGTCAATTTACCTCTTAAACATCCTAATAATCGAAGTCAACAGAAATTATGTTAAAAATTGTCCTCCAGTGTTATATATATATATATATATATATATATATATATATATATATATATATATATATATATATATATCATATAAGAAAATGATCACTAGAACATTCATTCGAAAAATTCAAATTTATCAAGGGAATGTTATAGTAGAGCTAGATATGTCATCGTGTACGATGTGATGTCTCCATTATCCTTCAAAGGATAAATGTTAGAGAAATATTGAAATCGATGCAACACTTGATGGAATGCGAGACATATATGTTTCGTTCTGCAAGGAACTCGTCAGTCGCACCACGTCCATCGAAGTGAGGCAACGATTTCAACCCCCAAGCATCTTCTTGTGACTCCAAGAGGAAGACCGTAGAGTTATGAATACTCCACAATTCCATCTATGGAAATCAGTAGAAAATACCTCTCAGATTATAGACACGCCAAGCATCGAAATTTCACATATCTTCTATACCCGTGGGTATCTACTAAATTGCAATGTCTATTTGACAAATATCATCGAACGATGTTTTCAAATGTCAATAGGTTGACATTTAAAAATATAAAACAATAAACGCGAGCGTACTACTAACGCAACCTATTGACATTTAAAAACATCGTTCGATGATATTTGTCAAATAGACATTGCAATTTAGTAGATACCCACGGGTATAGAAGATATGTGAAATTTCGATGCTTGGCGTGTCTATAATCTGAGAGGTATTTTCTACTGATTTCCATAGATGGAATTGTGGAGTATTCATAACTCTACGATCTTCCTCTTGGAGTCACAAGAAGATGCTTGGGGGTTGAAATCGTTGCCTCACTTCGATGGAGGTGGTGCGACTGACGAGTTCCTTGCAGAACGAAACATATATGTCTCGCACTTCCATCAGGTGTGGCATCGATTTCAATATTTCTCTAACAAGGAATCTATTTATCCCTCGAAGGATAATGGAGACATCACATCTTACACGTTCACATATCTAGCTCTACTATAACATTCTCTTAATTAATTTGAATTTTTCAAATGAATGTTCTAGTGTTCATTTGTCTAATCATATATACATATATATATATATATATATATATATATATATATATATATATATATATATATATATATATATATATATATGTATGATATATATATACAATGTATATGTATATATATAATGTATATGAATCTATGTATGTATATATGATTAGACAAATGAACACTAGACTATATATATATATATATATATATATATATATATATATATATATATATATATATATATATATTATATATATATATATATATATATATATATATATATATACATTTGTGTATATAACTCAGGAAGTTATATACACAAATGTTGCCAACGAGAACGAACCTATCACTTTCGAAAGTGAATATTAAATGCGCTTCGAAATATCATCGAATTTGTTGAATGATTATAAGAAAAAAATACATTTGTTTCACTATTATTATGAATCATCAGTCTCATTCAATCATTCAAGAATCGATGACTTTCAAAACGCCCCTATACGAATGAGGAAAACATTAGTTCGCGACCTGTTCACGTGAGCTCTCTATCGAAGAAAAGACGTATACACTCTCTCCAGCATTTTAGATTCCTACTCATGACATTTTTGTCATGGGACCATTCTTACACATTACAGACGAAGCTCTGTTGTGTTTGAATGAAATGTCTACAAAGCCTCAACGTACTTTCGCTAATGTTGTCACTAATTTTTGTGAAATTCAGGGAACCTAACTGTATTAGCACTGATATCTTCAGGAGGAGAGAAGAAAACAACCATTTATGATTAAAGGATTTTCAAAGTTTTTTTCATTACTGAGAATAAGAATGTAATATTTTTGCAAGTACAAATGGTTTTTCCATTATATGGACCACCTTAACCGTAATTGGTACCCTCTGGGGAATATTATTGACATTTCATAATCATAATCTGTACTTGAAAATGAAGTCAAAATGCTTTATTGGTTGTATCAGAAATTGTATTTTTATGAAAGAGGGTAGTATGTGTAGGAAATATTGTACAACGTGTTTCCCAAACCCATAATTTACAAGGAATCACGTTCTACGTCTAACGCAAAAATTCTATTCTGTAATTTACGTAAAACAGAAATTGAATATATCAAACGGAATTCCGAATAATTCTTCACGTCTCGGAATTCAAATTCTCAGCAGGCAAGGCTGCTGGGTCGGCCAGAATAATAATAAAAAGATGAGATCGATCAGTGAGAAAAATGTATGTGCCTTTAGGGCGATAGTTGGTGAGCAGGGCTCTCTAAATTACGACATAAGGGCTGATGATATCGCTCCTGGCGGTATCGGGCATAGATGAAGGAGCAGAGAAAATTTATTTTTTCCTATTTATCAGTTCTGGGTCACGGGATTGAATGGATTTTTGTAAAAAGAAGTGTCAGCTAACGTCTTTTATTATTTATAATTTTCTCTGTTCCTATTCCACTAGATTGGAAGAGACAGATGTCCGGTTTCATATGGAATATTGATTACTGCGGATGGAAAAATGAAAATCGGACGAAGATTTCTTAAAACTCCAAGTATTAGAAGTATCTGATTCATTTTTGGTTCAAGAATATTCATTCAGAAACAGTGAGTTATTTTTTCAAAAGTAGTTTCACTAAATATTTGTTAATTATTTTCATAAAGGTTATTTCATGGCGACGTTGCCCAAATGTTTCTTAATGCTATCTTTTTGCCCACCTGAGCGTGATATGGAGCAATAAGCCTTCAAGTACTTACTGAAGTCGTGTTGAGTAGGAATCTAGAACCACGACCATCTTTACTACAGGCCATGAAATGAATATCTGACATATGTCAAAAGGTAGTCTAATATTGCCGCCATTTCTTGTAGTGGTATACTAAAGCAAACAGGACGCTCCGCAAAATTTTCGCAGTTTGAAGTTAAATAATTTGAGATTTTGGTATAAATTCTATATTTTTCAATAGTGTACAGTGTATTACAAGTGTTGATGTTGATAAATGATGTTGAAATTTGTTGAAATCTCAACATCAAACACTAAAAAATGGAGTGTTTAGTTTGTTTACAAATTTCAGTGAAACGAACTCAATTTTGTGTTGTTCAAGACTTTCGTAGTTTGAAGTTGAATATTTTACGATTTCAGATCTTATCCTCTATTCATCAATTTTCTATATTGTTATTTAGGTGCTAGTGTTGATAATTTGTGGATAACATAACATCAAATTATAAAAACGAAGTGTTTTGTATGCACCGATTTAATCGAATCGAATTTGTGTTGTGTTTTGAGTACGGATTACTTACAAATATTTTTTTTGTGAAATATAGTGTAGAGGATAGGTATTCCGTAGATGATTCAGTAAGTTTCAAGCTTGGAATAGGTGAGTTTCTAATAAGTATATTTTCTTAAAATGACTTCTTAAACTTGTTGCATTCCTGGTTGTAAATTAAATTATAGGAGCTTAATTTTTTTAAATTTCTCTCGAACGGGCGTTTTTGCATAATATACACCAGAAAGCAATTTTGTGTAATCTCACTATTTTAAGCATGTCATTGGATGGGTCCTTGAAAGATTTTTATTTGTTGCTGTTTATGTGGTGAAGACAATAAAAATATTCTGAACATGCTGTGTTCCATTTTTTCGAATATCTTATTGAATGACTACACAAAAAAAATAATCAAGCTGGATACGAGAAAACTGAATCAAAAAATAAACGAGGAAAGCTCAATACTTTCATAAAGTAGTTTGTTAGTTGCGCTATTCAGAAATATAATATTCATTTATAATTAGGTAAATCATTCAATTTGAGTAATTCCTACAGTGTTTCTTTCAAGGTTCCTATTCTCTCAAATAACTCAGTAAATTTGGATAGGCAACTTTTCATGTAAATATATCCCACTGACTAATGAAGGTATTTTTTACGAAGTGGGGCTTTATCAAAAACATCGTTGTTTTCTTGCAATAATAAATGTTTCACATTTTTCGGTTACAGAAATATGTGCTCACAATACCCAATATAATATTCTATATGTTATAAATACTAATAATATTTCTAGTTTGTTCGCAATATACAAAAAGAGTTGAAATAATGCTTGAAAGCTTGGAACATACGACTAGGATCGTATACAATTAAACACAATTTGGCAACACCGAGGGACTACGCTCTTCATGACCTGTAGTAAAGGTGGTCGTGCTAGAACGCTAGGGAGAGTTTATCAGTCTTTTCTTCGATAGAGGGACCCCACGTGAATGTTCACAACATTTGAATTCCGAAACGTGAAGAATTATTCGGAATTCCTTTTGATATATTCAATTTCTGTTTTACATAAATTACAGGATAGAATTTTAGCGTTGGAGGTAGAACTTGATTCCTTGAGAACTATGAGTTTGGGAAACACGTTGTACAATATTTCCTACACATACCTCCCTCTTTCATAAAAATACAATTACTGATACAACCAATAAAGCATTTTGACTTCAACTTCAAGTACAGAATATGATTATATGAAATGTCAGTTATAGACCCAAGAGGAAACTCATTACGGAAAAGGTGATGTTCTCCTTAGTCGGATATAGTCCTGTGGTTTTGAAAGTAATCGACTCTTGATTTATTGATTAAATGAGGACTGATTATTCATAATAAGGAAACAATTGTATCCTATTATCATTCAATAATATCGATGAATTTTCGAAACCTACTTAATATTCACTCTCGAAAGTGATAGGTTCGTTCTCGTTGACAACATTTGTGTAGATAGCTCCCTGAGAGTTTTGTTCCAAATATTTCGATATTATTTTATTCGAAATATTTCGAACCATAGAGTTGACTTTTTCCTTCGCGTGACTTTGAACTGACGATTTCAATGAACACCTATTCTATATGCGGTAAAGAGACGGCTTGTCCATAATTATATTATTATTATTATAGCGTTCATTCCCCATTAGGAGAGCGATGGTACATGAACCCATAATTTTTTGGGCGTTTTCTCAGATTTTCGGCCTCCCAAAAACGCTTCATCCTTTCATAATGCTCCTTCTCTAATTTCATTCTGTCCCAACTTCACATTAGTCTCTAATAGAGAAACTCCTCACAAACTTCCAGATTTTCTATATGACGTTATATATCCATTTGGACCTCTTTTATCTTCGGTGCAACATTTACTTTTTGTAGTTACATCGAGTATCTTTCTCAAAATTCGAGATTTCGTTTTCAATACTTGCTGAAAAACTGTATTCATCAGTGTACAAACTAACTGGTGTTAGGTTTTCGTCAGAAAATTTAGTCTTTTCTCATGAGAAATTTTTGATACTCGTAATGAGGAAATGATTCAATATTTTGTTTTTGTGGAGGAGAGTTATGTGAGTAACCGAGTCCTGGTGGTCCTGCTTTTTTGGAGTACAAATATTTCATTTGTACAGAAACTCAATATGCAAATAAAGAAATTCAATGAACGTTTTCTCCAATGGAAAGTTACGTGAGTAACGAACCTCTGTTGCTCATGCTTATTTTACGGAAGGTATTTTCAATATTGAAGCCTTATATTTCTACAAGATCTTATAGCATAAATTGGGATAAGAGGATGTTTATTTTCAGTTACGACGACATTTCTGTAGCGAAGCTTCAAAGACAAACTGTCGAAACAGAAAATAATTTCGTTTCTGAATTATTCAAGCGAGCAGTTATCCAGAATGACATACAATCTTGATGAAGGGCATATGTTGTAGATATAACTCATTCTCGGAAAATTTCAGTCCAGTCTGGAGAGTAATGAGCTTTTCCATTTTATTATTTGTTCTCAACAAAAAAATCAAGAGTTCCGCCCCATGAATTTTCTTTATTACTGCACTCACTGAATATTTAAATTATGAATCGGAGCGTTTGTGATTCTGCATTATGTAAATCTGACAACTTTGTCGTAAAACCACAGAAAATGAGCTCGAGAGTTCAGTGCTCAATAATAAGCTTATCAAATTGTGAGAAGCTGAATCATTTTTGGAACATCAGCTACATATTTTGTTGTGAAAGTTTTAATATTACTCAGCTATATGAGTTGACAAAACATTAAAAACCGACAATCGAGTTCTAGCACTTGTGATATTCTAAAATGTATCGAAACATCGAAATTGTGAAATTAAAGCAGTCAAACGTTGTCAATTATTGGATAGAACCTAAATCAAGCTTTACACTTGCATATAAAAATTGGGACAATTTTCAGGAAAAATGAATGTTAAATAATAATTTTTGAAAATATGAAAAAATATTTAGAGAGAAGGTATTAAGCCCATTATTCTAAAGGAAATAAACAGCATTTTTATATAGAGTATATGTCTAACAAAAGGCTCCTTGTCACAAACGGTTGATGTCTATAGAAGTTCATAAGGTCCAAGAATTTATAACGAATATAAAAGATGAGCGAGTTGCCAGAATAAATCGTACCAAACCAATAAGATGAATTAATTTCACGTTTAGTATCGCGAAAACGTACAATAAACAAGGATGATTTCTCATCAAGGAAGATTGAGAATCCATTACCTAATCGATTGGGCCGATACTTGATGAAAATCTAAATACATAATATAAATAAAAGCGAGTAGTTTTTCGATTTTCACTATAATTAATTCAAAACATCACAATATCATTTCGCCAACACAGTGGCTTCATCAGATGCAGATGAAGATCATCTACATCTGATGAAGCTACTGTGTTGGCGAAACGATATTGTCATGTTTTGAATTAATTATAGTGAAAATCGAAAAACTGCTAAGTTTTATTCAAATTATCAAGAGTCCAATTTACACATGAAAGTCAATTGCTTGATTTTGGCCGCAATGAGTTGACAAACATGTTGCGGTTTGCGATATATAGATTATTGTTTCAAGACGAATACCGCCTGTCTCTGACTTTTTCATTGCCAGCTCAGCATTAGTAGGTTCTTTTCATCCTTGCAACTTTCACTATGCTGCATCCTTTCTGAGAACAGCATAATTTTTTAAAATTTTATTCTGCTTGTACATAATTTATCCTTATACTCCTTCTTAATATACAAATTCTCATATTTTCTGAATTCGATTACAATCTATTTGATTGAATTGCCTGAAATTACAAGTGTGTATCCACTTTCCTTGATTTAAAATTTCAAGTATATGATTTAGATATAGAGAACCTTTGCTCAGTATTGCCAACATTCATTGAATTTATAGTCAGATAGTTTTATTTTGATTGCAATATAGTTGATACAGACCTAACTTTAAGTCGGCTTGAATTTCTGTATCTTCCCTCGTATAACGAAATATGTAACATTTGTTCACTGTATTTCCTGCCAAAGTAGTGGTTTGAAGCTTCATTATGGTACTTGAGGATATTATCAGGTTAATTAGCAAGTTATTGATGTATCTAATTATATAATGATATAATTATTCATTACTAATTGTTCTGAAATTAATGCCTTGGTGTGTTTGATTTATTTTTGAATTATATTCAGATTCCACTACACATTCCCTTCTCATTCATGTATTCTGTTGGAAACTGTGTGATACATGTTTTAATTAGAATATTATTTCTGCTCAAAATGAAGAGTCTCCGAATCACGATTATCCTTAATTTGCACGCATGTAAATTTCTTCCAAATTTCTTTTGTTTCTACTCAGAATATTCCTGCATTTACATCGATGAATTTTGAACCAAGGAATCGTACAGCTTCCTGATATTTCTTGTAAGTCAGAAATGATGAACCATGTGATGAACCATGTGAACATGTGAGAACCAGGGTCCAAGATATATTCTTGACATATCCGTCAACCAGATATTTGATGTGTTTATTCGCCCATTTCTATTCCGTATTTATATTTCGTTTTTATATTTTAGAGTTTAAGTTGAATTTTAATTCATGATTCATGTGGTTTGAGGATCTGATATCGAACATTTCGTCTTCCATAATATATTTAACTTTATTGTGACCTGAATTATTGAAACGAGGGTGATTTTACGACTTTCAATACCTCCACTTGAGGGTATGAAAAAAGACTCAAAAACAGATGTGGGTTCACCAAACAAAAATATCGGCTGCTGTTGTGAAAGTAGTGAAAAAAAATTTATTAGTTATGTGTGTTATTAAATCATTTTTGAAATTTCATTCACAAAAACGCTCACATTTTCCTTTGACTCTCTGTTTCTCTGTTATTTCAAAATCTCCGTTAAAATATCCCCCTTTGAAAATTCTGTTTACAATACTGTTATGTTCCGTTGCATGATTACTCTGATAATGATCTTAAAAAATTGAAAGATACAGGTGTCTTCAATAACTTTAGTTTTGGCAAAACGAAAAATTCATTTATATAGGAAACTAGCTAACCCGGCGAACTTTGTACGTCCATTTATTTTTCTCTGAATATTTTTCAAAAGCCGGAACTACATGTTCTATTATTTGTGGTACATTATCTTGTTTCAAATATTTATCCCGTTTGGAGCCGGGGACTTACTCACTTACGAATGGACTCCAATACTTCCTGTTATTTCAAATCAGTCGAATTATCAAAAAGAAATGAAATGTTATGAAAGTAATGAAATATGTAATGAAAGTTATTAGCCTGTCCGTTCTATAGTTGAATGGCATGTTCCTAATTTCGTATCAAGTACTTGTTCAATCTATCTCATCATTAATTATATGAAATATTTGCTGAATATCAGTCAAAAAATGTTCAGAATTTAGTCCATTCCCGGAAACCAATGAATATAGTGGCTCTGGTGGCTGTACCAATAGCGTCTATTTGAGTTGACTCTTCCGCAATATTTTGTCGCATCATTGGTAGCATTTTCTTATTAATAAATATTGTCTTCTAATAAATAATTCTGCAATATTGACACACAATTCTCATTGGTCCAATAGCAACGATTTCCAGTGAACTGTAATCTATTTCAACGTTATAATTGAATGCAGTTCGATAGGAGTTGAATGCAACCTTTTCATATTGTTTTCAATTTCGATTCCATCGATTCCGTTCAACTTCATTCCGAGCTTTGCGTTGCTCGTCATTTTGACTGGCTCTTTATATATTTGACTTCCTGCATTCCGAGTTCAGCAACATAAGTTTGTACATTTAATAGCTATCATTTTTGAAAATGAAATTTCAACTGTAAATTAGAGAAAACTATGTATTCTTTTTTATAATCAAATATACCAGGTGCTATGTTAGTAACTTGCACCTTTGTCTATTCAAACTTACCAAAATTTTATATTAAATTGAATATTAGTATTGGTAGCTCTGAACTAACCGAGATGTGTGATAAGATATTCAGTTTTTTCACATCCTCTTTTTAGGAATTAATGAATATCTCTTATATTACTAATTGAGTATTCTTGAATTTTCTAATTTTACACGCAGTTATTTGAATTTTTATTGCCGTTAAAACCATCCTTGGGCTTCAAGGAACATTAAAAAAAAAGAATTGGCAAAATTGGTCCAAGCGTTGTTGAGTTATGCGCTTACCAACACATTTTGCGATTAATTTTTTATTATAGACTATCTGACTCGGCGAACTTTGCACGCCCAATTATTTTTCTCTGAATATTTTTCAAAAAGCCGGAAAGACATGTTGTTGTTTGTGCTACACTATCTTGTTTTTAATATTATTCCCGTGTGGAGCCAGGGACTTACGAAGGGAGTGCAATACTTCCTGTTATTTCAAATCAGTCGAATTACCAAAAAATTCCTATATTAACATGTTTGATGTAGTGAAAGTTATTAACTTGTCCGTTCTTCAGTTGAACGACATTCCTAATTTCGTATCATGTACTTGTCCCATATATATCATCATAAATTATATGAGATATTGGCTGGATATAAGTCAAAAAATGGTCAGAATTTAATCCATTCCCGGAAATCAATGAATATATGATATGAAGGCTCTGGTGGCTGTACCAATAGCGTCTATTTGAATTGACTCTTTGCGCAATATTTTGTCGCGTCATAAGTAGTATTTTCTTATCATTAACAATTAAACTTTGGCTTTGCAATATTGACGCACAACGTTCATTGGTACAATAGCAACTATGTGCTGTGAACTGTAATCTATTTCAACAGTATAAGTGAATGCAGGTCGATAGGAGTTAAACGCAACCTTTTCATATTGTTAATTTCGATTCCATCGATTCCGTTCAACTTTATTCCGAGCTTCGCGTTGCTCGTCAATTTGACTTGCTCGTTTGAGTCTGCATTGTGAGTTAAGTTATGTGCGACTTAAGTTTGTACATCTAATAGCTGTCATTTTAAAAAAGAAATGTCAACTGTGAATTAAAGAAAACTATGTATTCTTCTTTATGATCAAATATACCACATGCTATGGTAATCTGAATGTTAGTCATTCAAACTTGCCAAAATGTTTTATTAGATTGATGTTTCAATAGAAGTCGTGATAGCTCTGAAGTAACAGTGATGTGTGATAAGATATTCAGTTTTTTAACATCCTCCTTTTGAGAACTGATGATTATTTGTAACTTATATTATTAATTAAGTATTCTTGAATTTTCTAATTTCACACGCAATTTTTAAAATTTTTCCCTGACAATAAAAAACACAACAAAAAAATAAGTGAAATCGGTTCATCCTTTGACTCTATATTTTAGTTAGAAAACGTTTGTATGGGAAAAATGGGCTGTTCCTACTGTTTTCCCGGCAATTATTCGAATTTTTCTTGCCGCAAAAACCATATTTGGACTTCAACAAACATTTCAATAAAATAATTTCGTGGGTTGTTGAGTTATGCGCTTACCAACACATTTTGCGGTTCATTTTTATGTTATAGATGTATGACTTATACAAAAACAATGGAAATCCGTTTATGTAAATGATACATTTCGAATTCATTCGACTAAAACTTTTAAATTCGTTATATTCTGTGATTTAACCGAGTAGAAAGAGTGTAATCAACTTTATACTTTTCCTCAAAGATTGTTCTGAAAGGCGCCCAACATACCCTGGGGACCTCCGGAATGCTGAAATTGCCGAAAATTAGAACTTTCAACTCGAGAACTCTCTTACGCTGCTTTCTCATAATTTCTCTTCAAAATTCATTTTCAGATGCCATAATTGGTCCGTTCGTCCTCGAGTTTTTTCTATTTCAGGAAAACTTCTAAGAGAGGACGTTGATTGAATTCATTCTTAAAGAGATGCCCAAGTCCAACGAATCGTTTGTCGAGTTCTTCGTGAGCTGCGGTCCATGAAATTCGGTTATTTCCTAGGCATGTTGGATACTTCCTGTAAGTGCTCAGAATTTTCGTAGAAAGAGCAGGAGATCTATTTATTCAATGGAGTATTTTTAGTGTCCTTCGAGCAATGAAGTCGCCTGGCAGCGTTAGCCACGTCAAGAATTTCCGCTCCGATCGTTGCCGACTGGTCGAAAACGTTGGATTTATGTTTGTGTTCGAAGGATATGTTGACAGTGGAGTCCTGAAGCAACGCTTCTTGTGGTTCATGAAATGTAAAGTTAGTAATAAATTCAAGAAATTTCAGAATTCGTTTCGTTTTTAGTGGTCGACGAAGTGCAATAACTTGCTAGAAGTCAATGTTAGATTTTCTGCTTTTCCAAAAATGTTCAACAATAAAATGTAATCGTAAATCGATTGGGTAAAATCAGTTCAAAAATTGAAACTTGATAGCAGTTTAGGGTACGTATCTACTATGTTAATTTTGCACCATCAATTTGGAATGTAACTCGTAAATTCAAATCAGAAAACAGTTTTGAACCGAAAGTGATTTCAAACTGAATAGAATAATCAATAATATCAAGAAAATAATGGAACCAAAAATTGAACGTCAACTGATCATAAACGTGTTCAAACTAACGCTATGACGGCCTGAAAGCAATAATCGATCTAAACTTGAAGAGAAGTCTAATTGTAAAATCCAAGAATTTTAGAATAAAAAATGTTTTGAAATCAATAGAGTTTTTGAATCAATAATAGTTCCAAACCTGAACTGAATAGCTACTGTAAAATGAAAAGCAGATCTGAACAAAAATGTTTCCAATCAAATGATATTTCTATATCAAATAATAGCTCCGAAATTATAGTAAGTGCTGAGTGATGTTAACTATACGAATGAATGAAGAAAGGATAACCCTACAACTGAAAAAGTTTCAGAAATCAAAAAAAAATTTTTTGAACGCTTTTTTTTGAAAATTGCTTTTGAACGGAGGAAAATAAATTTGAGACGACAGTTAACACTGATTCCTAAAGAAGAAATTATTTGGAAACTTAAACTCGTTGCAAAAAATAATACTTATCGCTAAAGGTGAATCTAAGCTGAAGTAAATGATGATTGTAAACAATACAGTTGTCTGGAGTCAAGAATCATTTTCTTTCTGGAAGGTTTCTTATCTAAAAAATATTCTTGCTTTATGCAAATTGATTATGTTTTTTTTTCAATATTCTCAACCCATTTTGGATAGTGTAAATATTTTGAAAATCAACTATCTATTCATTTCACGGCATTGATAAGAGATGACATTGTGTTCACGAAGTTAGAGCCCTTTCTCTTTCCTTCATCAATAAGTCGAATCACTCCGGATAATTGGAATATATAAGGTATTATATATACCTCAAGGTAACCATAAGATTATTTTTCCATTAATGCATTCATATCCTGGATATGTTTGTAAAAGATGATGAATGATACTCTATATCTATATAAACAATGCTTCAGAGGGTGCTGTCTGTCTGTCAGTATTCACTTTGCTTCAAGAACCTGTAAAATATTCGTTAGGCTATAACGAACTATCGTGTTCGTTGCCGCAAAATTTTTATAACTCCAACCATTTGTATAATTTTTCCCATTAGTTAATCATGACAAAAGTAGTTTTTAGAGAATAATTTACAAGTTTATAATTTACATTTGAACATTCAATTTACTCAAAACATTGCAATTTTGAAGCTCAACTGGGATCTTGACTGAACAAACTTATTAATCATTATAATAATTATTATTATTGTTCTAAGAACGATGGTCAGAGACCTATATAGCTCTGTTAGATCGACAAATTGAGACCGATTATGAACGGCGCAAGATAATGATGGGAATCGTACCAACCAGCACCAGTAAATCGGTATAGTGTTGCTATATTGCTCTGTCACTGAGCCTTTAGATCAGAGGTGTCCAACTTACAGAGGCTCAAGGGCCAAAAATGAAGCCTTGAACTTGATTGCGGGCCAAATAGTAGTTCTCAAAATTTGAAACAGCAATAAGAGATTATGTAAAGTTGGAAATAAAACAAACATTTTTATAACATTATTTTTAATGATCCAAGAGTTGGTTTTACACAATTAAGAAAATCTTCATATGTCAAATATTTACATGTCAACGCGAATGAAAGTATATATCACTTATCAGTGTGCGTGATCAGCTGCATCCACCAAAGAACATATATCAACCTCTAGTTGTGTTGTAGCCAACCTCAGGAGATGAAGAAGAGTTGGATCAGAAAGCTTGCTTCTATTTTAATTTTTTATGAACTTCATGAATGAGAATACACTTTCACATAAATAGGTACTGCCAAACATTGATGACATTTTTAGTCCGAAATCTCGCAATTTTGGAAAACTCTGTTTGGGAAGTAATTTGAAAAAATCATGAGCCTTTCTTGCCTTGTCATTAAAAACATGTCAGCTTGCATATCACATAATTCAAGTTGTAGTTCAAGTGGTTGGTCTACAATTGTAGCTCCAAGATGATTATTATAAAGCAGTAGACTACTTTTGAGACTTTCAATTTCGTGGAATCTTGTATTGAACTAATCAATTACTTGTTGGATTTGAGAATTGCAGCTTGAAAAATCGCTTTCTTTGAATTCTTCAGCTAACTGAAGACAGCTAGGAAAGTGTATCAAGTTTTTGTCTTCCAGAGATTGTTTGAACACTTTTAGTTTACTGCGAAACTCATTGATGTTACTTAGCAATTCTGATATTGTTTGATTTTTTCCTTGAAGACTTGAGTTTAAAATATTAAGATGATTGGTCAAGTCTGTTAGAAAAGCTAATTGAACTAAAAATTCTGGGTCTTCAAGCTTCTTTTCAAGTTCAGTGGTGTCAGATGGCACATATTTGTTGAGGAATGCAGGGACGTATTTTCTTATAGCAAAGAATCATTCCATGCACTTTCTTGCACTCAACCACCTTACATGGTTATATAATAGCAAGTCTCCATATTCGGCCTCTGTTTCTTGTAAAAACTGCTTAAGTTGTGTGTGTAAAAGGGCTCGGTTTACACCTCTGATCAGATTTATAATTTTAATCACAAGCTTAAAACTTGATCCTTCTTGATGGATTTTCCACATAAAGCTTCCTGGTGAATAATACAGTGGATTGTCTGACAAGTTACTCCATTCTCCCTAAGCAACCCTACTTACCCAGACTTTTTATCTGACATTGCTGTCAACTGCTTCATTTAAAGCCTCATAAATGTCTTTTCCTTTTGTTGTCCCATGAAGAGAACACAAATCAAATAGTTCCTCCGTGCTAGAGGAGTCTTCAAAGGTAGTACGGACAAATATTAAGAGCTGACTGACATCTGTTTGATCAGTAATGTCATCCAACTAAAGTGAAAAATATGAGCTTTGTTTAACCTGGCCAAGCAAAGATGTATCTACTTGCTCACTCATTTCAACAATCCTCCTCTGTATGGTTTTATGTGAAAGTGCCACAGATTTGAATTTCTCAGCTATTTTGGAATTCTCAAAAGCTTTTGCCATTTCAATAGCACATTTTTCAATTAAATTGACATCAGTAAAAGGTTTCTTTGCTCTGGTCAGCTCAAGAGATACGGCATAACATGCATATAAGGAATGAGTTTGGGAAAGCAATATTGTACTGAACATACTAGTTTGTTGTTTAAGATTCTTCTTCAAATCTGCAACTAAAATCCTCCGACTTTCATGAGTATATGTGGCATACTTATTTTCATGCATTGTTGAGTAATGTCTTCTCATATTATATTCCTTGGACACTGAAACAACTTGCATGCACACCAAGCACTGCAGTTTTCCATTATTGTTAACAATCAAGTAATCACTTTCCCAACTTGCCTTGTAACTCCTGTTTTCTATATCAATTTTACGTTTTACTGATTTCTTATTCATTTTTAAACTCAAATACTCGAGGAACTAAATACTAAACAAAACAAATCCAACAAAAACGAAGGTTACACGCGACACCCTACCACTACCAGTACCCGTAGCGCCAGTGTCACGAATCAGACGCTGAGTCAGACTGTCAGACTGTTATGGGTTATGGCTTCGAGTCGGCGTGCGCGAGCTGTGATGCGCAGTAGTATTATGTCTGTCTCTGTGCTCTGTGGCCTTGTCGAGTTGAACTCGTGAAGTTAACAGTACCTGACCGTTTGTTTTACCTCAAAATTATGAGTTAATATTTAATTTTGATACACTAATAACAAGAAAAATATTTGAAATAGTTTATAATTTATATTTATCAAATTATAAGATCGCTTCCAAAAGATTTTCAGTATTTTCTGATATTTTTAAAAATGGCATGGCGGGCCGCATTCGGCCCGCAAGTCGACACTTGGACACCCCTGCTCCAGATTATCAATACATTTTCTGAACACAGATTTTCTTCTCTTGAATAATACTGATCGAAAACGAAGATACTTATGTTTTTAATAATCGATAATAATTTTCTAAACTAGTGCTCTATTTTTTTCATGACTGGGTCTTGTTGAAGTAGCGTTTGTCGACTGATAACACCTTAGATTTTGAACAAATTTCTGGGCATTTCTCATTCCGGTAAATTATTTCTCGCTGACCATCAATTGAGAAACACTGATTTGAACGAACTGAATCGCGGTATGTGAATACTTTACAAATCCATTGTTCTTCATTATTGGAAATCACTCTTTGTTTCGAGTCAAACGTCAAGAATCGTATATTCATCCGTCGTTGTAGTCAGTAGGAAACTGTAGGATTTGTTTAATTTCATTCTGAAAATGTGTCCCAGCATTTTCATCAGTAGACGTTGTCAGCAATGAAACACTGGAATTGGGGGAATTCTCCACTGAGACTAACGAAATAAATTGCAGCAACTTGTGGAAAATAATCCGATAATTTCTCATTTACCAAACAGGGCCTTTCATTAAATTTGGAATGAAACATTCCAGAACCTCACTTCCATTTTCGTAAAGGTATTCATTACACGCGCGAAAAAAAGGGTCGTAATTCATTTTCTATTTTTAAGGCGCTGTCTCAATTTTTTCTGTAAATCGTCTAGAGATATTATGTAAATTTCATAATATATTCAAAAAAGTTATAGCCATGTTTACATGGGAAATATACCCCTCTCGGCTTTTTCGGCTAACATTATAGGGATCATCTGGCTAGTATATATATAAATTACATGGGCCAATTTTCAGTTATTTAACTCAAACGGTTTCCTAGATTCTGTAAGAAAACTCATTTTTCAATTTTTTTGTTGTTTTTATAGTATAATACAAAAATAATGAACAATTCAATTTTTCTCCTAATTCTTAGGAGTGAAAGAGACGAAACAATGATTCGGTTATATCAAATTTAATTTTCAACACCTCTCGAAAAAATATCCGAAAACCACCAAATTTTGTGAAAATATGTTTCTGATCCCTCTGTTCTCTGGAATTTTTCATCATTTTTTTGAGCGGTGAAAACGAAAAAATTATAAATTAATGTTTTTAAGTAATCTCACATTCAAATGAACTCATATATTTTGCAGTGTTGCGTAAAGAGTTGAGGAGCTGAAAAATATTGTGCAGTATCTTTATGTATTACTAAAATGATCTCTCAAGATTGAGTCTGAAATGCCACGAAAGTAGATTCTCCACATAAACCGGGCTATACCAACCCCCCGATTATACTTTTATGGAATACAATTGATTATATGTATGATAATACTCGAATGTTGAAGTTGGGTTTTTATCACATATTTGAAATAGTTTTATATATATATATATATATATATATATATATATATATATATATATATATATATATATATATATATATATATATATATATATATATATATATATATATATATATATATATATATATAAGCTAGATATGTGAACGTGTACGATGTGATGTCTCCATTATCCTTCAAGGGATAAATGTTAGAGAAATATTGAAATCGATGCCACACCTGATGGAAGTGCGAGACATATATGTTTCGTTCTGCAAGGAACTCGTCAGTCGCACCACGTCCATCGAAGTGAGGCAACGATTTCAACCTCCAAGCATCTTCTTGTGACTTCAAGTGGAAGATCGTAGAGTAATGAATACTCTACAATTCCATCTATAGAAATCAGTAGAAAACACCTCTCTCAGATTACAGAGTCACCAAGCATCGAAATTTCACATATCTTCTATACCCGTAGGTATCTACTGAATTGCAATGTCTATTTGACAAATATCATCGAACGATGTTTTTAAATGTCAATAGATTGCGTTAGTAGTACGCTCGCGTTTATTCCCGTATTTCAGGGGCCAATTCGGATATTTTTAAGGAAATTAAATTTTTGTGCTTATGGCACTGAATGAAATATTTAAGAAAATGAACACTAGAACATTCATTTGAAAAATTGAAATTAATCAAGAGAATGTTATAGCAGAGCTAGATATGTGAACGTGTACGATGTGATGTCTCCATTATCCTTCAAGGGATAAATGTTAGAGAAATATTGAAATCGATGCCACACCTGATGGAAGTGCGAGACATATATGTTTCGTTCTGCAAGGAACTCGTCAGTCGCACCACGTCCATCGAAGTTTATTTATCATTTATCCCTTGAAGGATAATGGAGACATCACATCGTACACGTTCACATATCTAGCTCTGCTATAACATTCTCTTGATTAATTTCAATTTTTCAAATGAATGTTCTAGTGTTCATTTTCTTATATATATATATATATATATATATATATATATATATATATATATATATATATATATATATATATATATAATAGAAAAAATATAACTTACGATATAGACCTGCACTTGTAACAGCCGTTTAACAGCCGTTTACATATGTTTCGAGCTATTGGTTCTCTTCAGAACGGGCAGTTCAAGTTTCAGTTGTTCGAACTTGAGAGTTAATTGGAACACAAAATTCTACGTAAAGGAACGTACGTTTCTACGTACGTTTCAATTAACTTTCAAATTCGAACAACTGAAACTTGAACTGAGCCGTTCTGAAGAGAGTCAGTAGTTCGAAACTTATGTAAACTTATGTAAACGGCATTCAATACTTAGACAATACTGAAACTCTCAATCGAAATATCGTAATATTTCAAATAACACTCCAAAGGAGTGCACTACACAAATATTGCTACGAGAAGAAAACTATCAATTTCTAGAGTGAATATTAAGTGTGCCTCGAAAAAACATCGACCTTGTTGAATGATAATATGATACAATTTTTTCATCCTTATCAGGAATCACCAGTCATATTTAATTAACTAATCATGAATCGATGACTTACCAAACGCCCCCAGATTCTAAATCCGAATGAGGTGGACATAGTTGGTGAACTAATCACGTGAAATCCCTGCATCGAAGAAAAAAACTCTTTCTAGCATTTTATGTTCTTCCTGATTATTATAAATGAATAATTGACAATTTTTCGGGATGGTACCCCATTTTCAAAAGTAAGACTGCAACTCTAACTCTAACTGCAAGTCTTAGTTTTCGGGTAACATCCCGAAACAATTGTCAAGTATTTATTTATTATGAATTTTGTGAAACTTATCGAAGTGTTTTTATTTTATATATAAAATGGAAGTTTAACGCGGTAGAAAATTTGAAAACAAAGTAGAATTAAAGATTATAGCCTGCAATTGGAAGCAGCCGTTGACATGTCCTTCGAGCTTGTTGCTTCCTTCAGAACGGCATTGCCAAGTTCAAGGTGTAAGAACTTTGAGATGAAAAAAAACAACAACAAAAGGACACATTTAGTTAAGGTTTTTTCAAGAATATTTCAGTCTTCTTATTGAGAGTCTCTATAAGCGTATACTGCAAATTAAATTATTTTTATTATTTTTTTTCGAAAATACCGAACGTGTTCATGTTTTGTCTCGTTTTTCAAAGCCAAAAATGTGACAAACGTGTTTTCTCAATGTGATCGACTGTTGATTAATGTTGACCGTTATTCCTTGCTATTTGCCTCATTAATTGATATGCTTTTTTGAATAACAGTGTTCGATACAAGCCTACTTGAGAGTCTATGGATCATGGTATTGAAATCGCACATAATTGCTTCATTATGACAAGTTATCTTTTCCAGAGAAGAGGAATTATGTCATGTCATAGAGTAATTCAGAGGAAATAGAATATTATAGTTCATTAGAGGATATTATGGTTATCAAGCCAACGCCAGGTTATTATTCATGATAACGAAAATTCTTCAAATCTTTTTGTATTTGGAATATTTATAGGTGAACAATACATCTGTGATTCCTAGACCTAGTATAGTTATGATTCAACGATATGGTTAAGTTATTCGAAAGAACATATTCGAATCCAACTATATCAGTGTCATTCATGTCAACCAATTCTTCCTAAATTGAAAATTTTCCTGCTCGAAAGATGACTGTTATATATTTTGGTCATTTTTCATCCCTAACATTTTCGGAGAAAATAATCATGCTTTCCATGTTCAGTCGGAATTGATGGAATTTAGTTTTATTTCGCATAGAGGTTCAAACATTATTTTTACTGCTGCTATTTTTTTCACACTAGGGTTTTTTCGCAATTTAGGATGAAAGTGCTAAGAATTAAAAGAAAGTTAATATTCCAGTGTTCTTAGAGTGGTATCAAATAAAAAAATTACACATAGTTATTAAGAAAGAAATAGCTAAAAAGAAGAACGAGACAATTTAGAAGGGCCAACCAAGAAGAATCCTTTCCACATCTTTCCGTAAAAATCAGCTCAAGATTGCAGAAACCCAGTCATATATTTTCTTCATATATTTAAATATAAAGTGAATTAGTTACAATTTATTTTCGTCCAAATTCATTTCTTAGCATTTCAAATACTTTTGAAAATGATTTTGAATGACCGTAAATTAGGACCGACGTTATCATCTCTCCTTCATTTTGTTATTGAAACTAGATTATAGACCATACCAGTTGAACAATTGTTATTCAATGTAACTCAATTTAAAGAGAATTTTACTTCAGTTTCACTATCATGTACAATATCTTATCATACTTTATATTGTAAGTTTTTGATCCATAAAGATGATTAATATTTTTTTGAACGAATAAAAATTATTCAAATGGATGGAATTATTAGTTAGCTGAAATGTCTACCTGACGTAGTTTTTGTTGACGAATATTAAATATTTTGAAACAAGTCTTCAAACCACTGAAGATGTGGTTTTTCAAATCATGTTCATTTATTTTCGACTATTACATATGTATATACTATATTACATACTATACAGATATTACAAGTTTTAGGTATTCATAATTTGATATTTAAATTGAACATTATACGTCAAATGTTATTTGGTATATTATCCGTCCATTGAATTTCCCACATTAGGCTAATATTCTTCAACAATTGTTATTAAAATTAGAATGAAGGTATTGTAACCTTGTATCGATTGTTAATGACATTGTCACTATTCAAGCATTTCCTCTTTTCGTTACTGTCTAATACTTCAACGTGATCAAGTTGATTATTAAAGAGGAGTGTTGACACCATTCAGATAAAAATCGAAAAATCAGTATTGGTCGTCTGGGATTCATCACCAATTTTCGTGATATATATATATATATATATATATATATATATATATATATATATATATATATATATATATATATATATATATATATTATTATTATTTCGATTGTTCCCCACGAGGAGAGCGACTGAACTTGAGTTCGCAATCATTAGAAATTCTGCTTCATCTTTTTTGCCTCCCAAAAACGCTTCATCCTCTCTGAATGCACTTTCTTCCGTTCATCTGTCCACTTTACTCCAGGTTGACGATTTACTTTTTGCTTGAACTTCATATGTGCGATTTTATAGCGGCATTCAGTGCGATCTTCGAGATTTTTTATATTTATCTGTTGTAGATCCTCTTGGACCACTTTTAGCCACTCTGTTCCGCATTTACTATTCATAATTATATTGAGTAGTTTCTTCGGTATTCTGGACTGTTTCATTCTGTAGACATGTGCATAGAACTTTGCTCGTCGTTTTCTGATTTCTTCCGTTATCGTATTTGTCTTTTGATACAGTTCATTTTGAGGTCATTTCATCCAAATACCGTTTCTATTGATTGGCCCGTAAATCTTTCTGAGAATTTTTCGTTCTTGTTTTTCTATTTCTCTAATTCTTGAATGGCCGCCAATAACCATTGTTTCAGCTGCGTAGATTGCTTCTGGAAGAATCGTTGTGTTATAATGCCTCAATTTGGCGCCTCTCGAAATGCACTTTTTGTTATAGTGAGCCCATGATAGTTTGTAGGCCCTTTGGAGCTTGGTTTTTCTCTGTTCATTAGCGATTCGATTTAAACCTGAGGACTGTTTAACTTCCCCGAGGTATTTAAAGTGGCCTACTTGCAGAATTTCACCATGTTTTGTCATAAGAGAAGATTTATTTTTTGGTTTTCTTTCCATGTATTTGGTTTTATCATAAGAAATTTGTAACCCGGTTTTCTGCGCAATTTCATGTAGTTTTTCCACGGCGCGAATGGCTTCAGTTCTGTTGTCTGTGATGATAGCAATGTCGTCTGCAAGGCGAGACATTTGACATTTATTCTATTTTCTTTTTTGATGCCCACTTGTTTGCCCTTCACGTGAAGTTCCCATTCCCTTATGATCTTTTCTAAAACAATATTGAAAAGAATTGGCGAAAGTCCGTCCCCCTGCCGCACACCGGTTTTGATTTCAAAGGGATCTGATATTTCACCCTTAAATTTTACCTTGGAAGTTGTACCTGTAAGTGTCTGTTCTATAATTGTTCGGGTCTTTCGATCGATTCCAAATTCTTTCATAATTTCGAAAAGGGTTTCGCGGTCTACCGAGTCATATGCTTTCTTGAAGTCAATGAATGTGATCACTGTATTTCTACATTTCCTCATCTGTAATATCGTCTTCAAAGTCCAGATCTGTTCAGCACATGATCGGCCTTTTCTGAATCCAGCTTGGTATTCTCCAATTAGTGGATCCGCTTGGTGTTCTACTCTGTTTAGGAGTGCTTTAGAAAGTATTTTGTACGCAACCGGGAGTAAGGAAATTCCCCTGTAATTATTGATATCCATTTTGTCCCCCTTTTTGTGCAATAGATGTATCAACGCCCATTTCCAATCCTCTGGTATCTGTTCCGTTCTCCAGATTTCTGATATTAAATGATGAAGTTTTTGGGTCAAAGTAGTATCGTTCAGTTTCCAGAGTTCCGCAATAATCCCATCTTCTCCTGCTGCTTTGTTGTTTTTGAGTTGCTTGATAATTGCTGTAATCTCTTCCATATCAGGGGCTTGCGATTCTGGATGCGTAAACCCCGAAAAGTCGAACTTAAGTTATTCTTGGGGAGGATTGTAGTTGAGAAGGGTGCTGAAATATTCGGCTAACATTTTGCAGTTATTTTTTGTGTTAGTGTTTTGTGTTTTTGTGTTATGTTTTGTGATGTTTCAGATATTTGGTATCGGACATAACTTTTCTGGGTGTGAATTTTTTATTTCTGTTGGGTTGAAATTTTGTTTTTATTTGGAGGAGATAGTGATCCGAATCGAAGACGCCTTTACGAGTTCTGACATTTAAAATTTCCTTTACGTTGTTCTTGGAAATTGCGACATGATCAATTTGATATTCACCCTGCTTGAGACTGGGCGATCTCCAAGTAGTTAGCTTATGTGCAGGTTTTTGGAATTGAGTACTCATGATTTTGAGTTCGAAGTTCCTACAGAACGCGATTAACCTTTCACCGTTCTTGTTGGTACGTTTGTGTTTAGTATGGGGACCCGTAGTATCTCTGAATTTCCTTTCCTTACCTAGCTGTGCGTTAAAATCTCCTATCAAGATTTTCACGTGGTGTTTTAGTATTTTATTGGTTGTTTCTTCCAATGTTTTCCAAAAATCTTGTACGCTTTCTGGAACGGTTTTGTTGTGGTGATTAATGGGAGCGTGCACGGTGACTGTAAAGTAAGCTTTATTAGCTGATTTAATAGAAAGCAATGAGACTCTCTCGTTGGGCGATGTGAAATTGATAACCGAGTCTAGTATGGAATTGTGTATCGCGAATCCGGTACCTAAAAGCGGTAATTTGCCCATTACTTTCACGGCAGGTGTCCCCTTGTAGATTCTGAAACTGTCGGTATCGAAATGATTCTCGTCCATGAATCGTGTTTCTTGGAGAGCGGTGATTTTGAGATTGAACTTTCTCATGGTGTTGGTAGCTGCTTCAGTTTACCTGTGTTAGCGAGTGTATTAACGTTAATTGTACCGATGTGATGTTTTTGTTTGATCTTGAGATAATGGAAGGTTTTTGAGAAGCTCCGATTCTTCTCCGGGTGGTGTCCCTGATCCCCCAGAATCCGATGATCAGGTGAAGCCAGTCTTTCGACTGGTGCCTGGGGTAGTGATACTTTGATCTTGTTTTCCATCATGCGTTCAAGCTGAATAGAGCTAAGTGGTGGTCTCAGTTGAGACCACAGGGTTTACGACTCGATTTTTGAGTTCGAGAAGATTGAAATACAGCCGCCTCAATTAGAGAAACAGACGTTGACCACTGGCCGTCAGATACTGAACAGACGCCAATGGATTTGTTTAGTTAGTTTTTGGTCCGCCCCGTGTATCAGTGTCTCCTATATCTAGGAGACTTTCCCCTATCTGCCACCTGGGGAAGCGCCCGATGGGGGTACTAACAACCCCACACGAGATATATATATATATATATATATATATATATATATATATATATATATATATATATATATATATATATATATATATATATGATCGGCCTCATTATGAACAAAGCGTTATGAACACTTATTGAATTATTCCGAAATTCCATTATTAACCTGGACGCATAATGCTGTAATAGTTATATTATTTCGTTTTCATATCGAAGTTATCCCTTAACCATTTTGACTTCTTTTCGGAGTATATAGAAACTTTGTAGTTATACCAAGTCATTACTTATCTTCAGAATAATTATAATCCAGATTATAACTATTCAAATTATAATTTATAGTAATATTAATGAAACTAATCATCAAAAGAAACGGATCTCCGTTGCATTTTACAATCAATTACAGTTTTTCAGGTATAATTTTCATTGAATGTGAAAATGAAAAGTTGGTGTATTCAATTGCCCCAAGAACATCAGACTAAGCTTACTGAAATAATTATCCAAATTGGAAATATCATACATATTTGTCAGGCCGTCATTTTCCCTTTAATAAAATGAATAACTACCTGATGCAGATGCTGTCTCCATGCAATATTCTCTTAAGATATATATATATATATATATATATATATATATATATATATATATATATATATATATATATATATATATTCATTTATTATAGTGAAAATTTGAGAATTAAAGTTACATCGAAAAGTTTTTGGAACTCGACTGGGATTCGAACCCAGGACTTTTAGATTTACGCCTTGCTGCTTTTACAACTTAGCTACCGAGGTACCGGGGTGATATATATTTATTTAGACAATTGAGTTACCTGTTTCATCTTCTAAATATTCACTGGCAATAACAGATGTTTGACACAATGAAAAGAAGTAAACTATTAGTATATTGGACGTTTCAGAGTTTTCTCCTACTTCCTCAGCATTATAAATGAATTATCTCTATGTGTTTCTTTGTTTAACTTGGTTCAATAACAATAATTTATAACAATAACAGATTTGTCAATATTTTGTCTTCTCTTCCCAAAGGTCACCATCGTTGTTGACGATGATTGTTATTCAATCAGATTGAACTACAAAACACCAGAAAAATGTCAAATTTATACTGCTGAGAAAGACGAGAAACTTCCGAAACCTCCAATGTTCTCATAATTTTCTTCTTTTCATTACTTCAAACACATGTTATTGTGAACATGAATATAGATAACATGAAACAGGTAACCAAATTGTCTATATATATATATATATATATATATATATATATATATATATATATATATATATATATATATATATATATATATATATATATATATATATATATATATATATATATATATATATATATATATATATATATATATATATATATATATATATATATATATATATATATATATATATATATATATATATATATATATATTATATATTTAGGGAGTGTTGTCGTAATGATAAGACTGTTAAAATATTTTGGGTTATCGGCAAAGGTGGGCAGAGCTAATTTAAACGATTAATAGTCAGCAATTCTTTTTCAGGAATAATAAAAATATAGACAGGTGTTAATCGATCAGTTAAAACTTGTAGAACAAGGAAAACCTATATCTGAACATCTGACAAAAGTTAATAAACTAAGAAAAACGACACAAAAGGCATCCAGTAGTAATTAATAACTGTATATATTTTTAGTATTCCTGAAGAAGAACGAAATTCGTTCTAAATATAGAATTACTGACGATTGGTCGTTTAAAATTGTTCTGCCCTTCCCACTGCCCACCTATATATATATATATATATATATATATATATATATATATATATATATATATATATATATATATATATATATATATATATATATATATATATATATATATATATATATATATATATATATATATATATATATATATATTTTCAGTGTTTAATTGGGATTGCAGTCTAGGACAGGAAAATCAGTTACCTCTTTAGTATTTTCCAAGCTTTCGAAAATGTTTATTTTCTTCTTCAGGGCTAAAATAGTACAAAAATTAACAGTTTATATAGCAAGGCACTATAAAAAGTTTTTTCTTACAATTACTGTGATTAGTCCGAAAGTATATTTTTTGAATTTTGAAAATAACAACAAGTGTTCCCAAATTTTCAAAATTCAAAAAAATAATATATATATATTTATTCTCTGATTTTAAAAAGAAGAAAACATTTTCTTACTGAAACTTACTGAAAAATTTATTGGAATTATCGGAAAATATGAAAAAAAATTGTTGAAAATACTTTTGTAGCCATCTTTCTGGGATGTCGATTTCGATTATTCGGACGAAAGGAGCGCGTTTGTGCCAAAATAATGTAAATTTGGAGATGTGAATTTTTTTCACAGTTTGTATTTGCAATTATATCCTTGCTCCGATAGGCTGTGTGTGAACCATCTTGGTGATCACCAAGCTTGGTCGAATGAAAGAAATTTCTGAGGAATCTCTGATATCAACAGAAAAATCGTAATGTTTTCTGTTCCTCTACGAGTTTTGCACTTGTATACTGATACAAGCTTCGATCATCATATATTATATCTTTGTGCAGGTGAATAGTGTGGTTATACAATTTCATGCTGGATATCCACATTCTATTTTGTGTATTATTGGAGAGCGTGTGTTCTTTTATCCAGATCTTCTTCTCAGTTCAATATCAAATATCGATTCTGGACTACGTTGTCAAAAAAACATCGATTCAAAGAATTATTTGTATATTAAAATTAAATTCAGACAAACTTATTAATTCAATTCAAACAAAGAGCGTTAGACTCTTTTGTCGATGGCAGCGGCGAACTGACATCTCTCGTACTTTAATATGCACCCCCAGGCCGGTTATAATTCCATACCCTCGATTCATCAAATGAAACATAAATTTCCAACGCGACGGGCTTCAACATAACGCGAAAATTGATGCAGATAATGCGGTGTGTATTCGCGTACTCCGAATACGCAATTGAATATTTTCGATTATATTTCGGACGTGCGTCGATGGATGATATAATACGTTACTCTATGGTCGGATGGAAATGACAGGCCATCTCGTGGACTTGAATAAGAGCCCTCTATAAATCATCGTATTAAGCAATCAATCGATAGCGATATGCAAACTTCGTCGAGTGGGTTGCTCCGGTTAATTTTGCGTCCCTTGACGTGCTCTCAGGTGCGGACTCAATTAAATTTGTCCCTGTAATTCAGCTGCTTCAGCTTTTGTCACTTGATAGCTGATCGTGATGGGGATGTGGTATGTTTTTGTTGGGTAATTGAACATCGCAGAAATGATATTATCAATTTTGTTAATGTAATTTCGATATCATTCTTGATATAATACTAATGTGTAGAGTAGGGATGATCAATATTAGAAAAACATCGATGTTGACATCGGCTTCATCATCGATTCAAAATTATCGACGTACGATAAATATGGATATAACTGAAAAATACATATTTCGGTAGCCAATAAAACCTTGTATTTATTGAATATATTCATTGTTATCGAAAAGAGTCATTCGTCTTGAGTCCGAAGAAGCCATAGTAGAACGTACGTTGGAATTGTTTGATAAAATTCTGTAATTCTCGAAAACATTGTTTCCGTTATCGTTTTAACTATGAAGTGGA
Organism: Henosepilachna vigintioctopunctata; assembly: GCA_030704895.1. Lineage (NCBI taxonomy): Eukaryota > Metazoa > Arthropoda > Insecta > Coleoptera > Coccinellidae > Henosepilachna > Henosepilachna vigintioctopunctata. The sequence goes on along the minus strand of JARQZJ010000104.1, from coordinate 680,769 downwards.
TATATTAACAACAAAAACAACAAAAGTTTTCATAATTGCTTATATACAAAAACAGGCACTTGACTTTCATAATCACAGATCAAAAAATTTCAATATTCTCTATATATGTATGCATGTATTTAAATTATACTATAACTTTCTTGCGATGATTTATTTGAATTATTCATGAAATTATTATAGTAGAGCTGGCTATGTGAAACGTGGACAATTTGATGTCTCCATTATCCTTCTAGGTGCTTTGATGTTTTTTTGAATAATTCGTCAAAAAATCATCGAAAGAAAGTTATATTATACTTTTAATATTGAATATTTACAAGTGCTATCATATGAGCACGATAACGACAGAACTCTTTTCTTCTTGTAGTCGATTTTTTCAGGTTTTAAGTAGCCACTCCTTGAAACTTTGAGGAATGATCAGCGAGCGTTTCTACAACCGCAACCTAGATGACATTACTTCATCAAATTAGATACGAGTGAAACAATAGTTGTAAATTGAAGTATCGTAATTGATAGAGACGTGTGAAACTTTCATTGTTACATGTATTCATGTGCTTTTTATTGATTCCTAAGATTTGAGATGTACATTAATCTATGCATTATCAGTGCATACAAATTAACAGTATATTTCTGTCTTATGATCGATAGGAGGATATTTGGGGATTAAAGTTGTTTCCTTTCGTTTGTTGGACGTGGAGTAACTGAGGAGTACACTTGTAGTACAAAACAGTGAACATTGTCTTACGCTTCGAATAAATGAGACACCGATTTCAATATTCTCCAATATTTTTCCCTAGAAGGATAATGGAAACATCACATTATTTATGCTTCAGATAGCCAGCTCTTATATCAGGATTTTTTTTTGTAGTTGTCATAACATGCTCATATAAACTAAGCAAACTTAAACTTAAGAAAATATAGGTATGTTTTTTCGAATAGAAGAATATTTCGAAAATAATATTTTGAATGTCTTTATGTAGAATGTTTGTTCAAATTCATACAAATTCATGAAGTATTTACTGTCATGTAAACATTTCACATACTCTACTAGGATGATTATGAAACTAATTAATGAATTTTTGAATTGGGTGTAATTCAATTTTAAACTTACTCTTTAACGCCGGTTGCGAACGGCCAATAGGCTTGTAATCAAATTACATTAACCAACAATTATCATCATCATTAAAGTACTTAAATCATAGACAAACACATACATCCATGCCTTCACCGGGGCTCGAACCCGAATCCTACCGCATCATAGTCGGGTGTTCTCCCGAGTGAGCCACGGAGACCGGCAAATAATCAGTAGTGGCTTAAATTTCACTAAATATACTGAAAACTCTACATATGTTTCGGGTGGTTAACCCATTATCAAGAGTATACAATGTTACTGATGATTAAACATTGCATACTTTTGATAATGGGTTAACTTGTATTGTTCTTGATAGGTTAACCACCCGAATGAATGAATGAATGGATAAAAAGACGTTTCATTGAGATTTTTGTTTACATTAAAATTCATTGTTATTTTTTAATTACAAGGTGGGAGGTTATAAGGTCTCGCGACCTTCTTCAACCCTGTGCTACTTGATTATATTATTAAAAAAAAATTTTCTTTCATATAAGTTCACATCATATTTTGAAGGTGTGGCTGTGGCCGACTCATCATTACGTGCCATTAGGTCGAATGTCAGATTTTCAATTTATCTGACATTTGATGGTAAAGGAAACCACAGAAAACTTTACCCACGTAATTAAGAACATATAGAATGATTACAATTATATTTATAATATTGTTACAGTAGAAAGAATAACACGCTGGAAGAATAGCGCTTCCTCACTCGCGCACTTTTTACTTTTCGCACGCTAACGACACTTGTCGCATGCTAACGAATGCGGAAAGGTATGTATGTCCTCTAGGTGATCGAGGATATCGTCTGAAAACATCTGGGGAGAATGCAGGATCAGTGCTGGCGGAAAGGAGAGTTTGTTTAGCGTTTTCTGCGTAGATTTATACTACAATGTTACTATCTTTTGATAATGGGTTAACCACCTGAAACATATGTAAAGTTTTTAATATATTTAGTGAAACTTAAGCCAACTGTGTTAATTTTGATTTTTTGTTTTTAACATAATGTTTCACCAATTGATAAGCCAAACCTGCGTGTCATTTAATCAGTAGTCAACAAATAATTGACCATAAGGAGATGAAACATTATAAATTTGGTAGCGTTTCATTAATTTCAATATCAAATTTAAATTCATTCGAATATGGAATTGATTTGTAACATAATTTTTCAGATATTACTTTGTATATGAATTTTATATTGTCATATAAAAATTTGAAAATGATTTAAGAACCATTGAATGCAAAATTTGAAATGAATAGTATCCATAGACCTATAAATCTTCACATATTGAAAATATCTGATTTGAATGTAAATTAGGGTGAATAATTGATAACTATAAATTTTTTTTTCACCAGTATCTAGAGTGAAAGTATAAGTGCAAAACTTTTAGTTACAGGGATATCAAACAAATAACCTGGCTCTTAAGTATCTCAATTATTTTTTGAATTATTATGATTAATTGGAGACGATTCATCACTAACTAACTGAAACATTCTTCAAAATAAATGAGAGGTAATAATAAAAACTGTCTAAAAATCACTGACTAAACAATTCTTTATTCGACTAGTTTCGCATTTCACAGCATTATCAAGAATGTAAAAGGCGAAACTAGTCGAATAAAGAATTGTTCAGTCAGTGATTTTTAGACAAGTTTTTATTATTACCTCTCATTTAAATATGAACTATCACAGAGTAGATTCATCGTCCATTGAATTTATTCTTCAAAATGTTATAGAACTTCAGTTTATTTCATTCAGTGAAATTCACTATGAACTGAGATCCGACACAAAATATTACTCAATTGAAGAATTCAATGACAGATTAGCAAGAGAATTCGGTATATCGATTTTTCTTGGCTGCGTTTTCTGGTGAGAAATTTCAATTCCGTGAACTGGAATTTTAAAATAGAGCCAATACGTCTTCTCCAAAATCTTATTATCGACTTCACCAAATGTGTAGATATTGACTTAATTTAGTCAGGATTTGGTGCCATGACAGTCAGTATGACAAACAAGAATATAATTCAATTTAGAAACTGATGAACTTAGTCATCTGTAAAATGAATCAATATTGGAAAAACCAGAATCAAATTGAGCGATTATAAGTTAGTTATTCAATAATAGCTTGATCTCTAACTCTTACAGATGAACAATAAAAGTCGAGAAGCTCAAAACAGACATCATCAAAGTAAATTTCAGAATTATCCATGACAAAATCCTTCAATAATACCTACTTGAACATCTTACCTAATTTTCCTGGCTTGTTTTTCAGAGAAAGTTGAGTGAAGTTACAGCGAAGAATTAATAACCAAGATTCACGAGGTCTGAATGAGCAGAGAATACTTGTTTCCATCTGAAATTGCCGGAAATTGAATTAGGGAAAGCTTTATCATATTTTATTTTTTTTAGTTTATCTTAATTAGGAAAATGTGATTAAATGACAGTTTTGAAATAAATCTCCAAAGATTTTTTCTTTTTTGATCGTACCTGATCGTGTCAAATTAGAAAGTTAAGATGTACTAGTTTTACAATTTTGCACGCATTTACTAATTATGGCAGCAATTGATTGATATCGTGTACCAGCTCAGAGAATAATTCACTGAATTCATTAAAATTTTAATAGAACGGTCATCTGCAACTTTGAATTGTTGTTAAAGTTTTGTTAGATGAGATTCAAAGAAGAAGGAGGAAAAGGATACTTAAACTCTTTTTTCATTTCTTCAGTTTTTCAAATTATTCTTCAGTTCCTGGAATGAACTTTGATGCATTTGTATTTCTTGTTGATAGTTGAATATATTCTTGTTTCCAGTCGTTACTCAGCTTCCAGTATCGCGAATTTGAAAATACATAAATTAGTGATGGTTTTTCATTCTTGTCTATTTTCTACCATCCTGAATAATCGGGTGGAGTTTTTGATTCGTTGTGAGATTTTTTATGAGAGCCTTTATGATCGGGCGTCTTCCTGTCGGTCTTTTGCTGCGTCGCATTTTCAATTATTTCTGTCAATTTTTATATTCACATATTCCATGATACATAAATATTGCTAATATCAAAGTTATTATACAACTATCAAAAAATTTGAAAAAAATCCTTTCGATTATAGACCTAATTTTTGTGTTCTTAAATCAATCGTCAAATACTTATTGGCTGTAGAATATATGGAAGAAAATGTAAATGATAATACAACAAGGCACACATTTCAACATATAAAAGATATGTAGATGATAAGTGGAGAATTGATTTCGAGAATAATATTACCAAAATAATATACAACGTGAATAATTGCCATAATCATGAAACAGACATTTTCATGAAATCACTGTAGAAGTAGTGGTCGAGAACTATCGATAGTATCGATATATATCCATATTATTCTTCAAAATATCGATAACTATCGATAGTATTCGATAATTTTTTTATTCATGCATGTACGATACAAATGGCAAAAGAAGAACTGAAATTATTGTATTCCTCTAATTTAAGAACAAAAACGAATACGAAACAGAAACACGGTTAATATGGGGAAAATGTTTAAATTGAAGTACACTACAAAAAATGAAATTGAGGTTATGTTGTTGTTGTTAGTCTTGTTCCTTCTTCTTCTTCTGTCTTTCACCCGCAGGCATGGAAACAACTACCGCTAGCCGATAGAACGAAAAATATCGATTGTTTTCGATAGGTGAAACTATCGATAGCTATCGATACAATACTCTCGACCACTATGTAGAAGGTAATGTTCTTGTACTATCTGAAGATTATTTTTTCTGTTGGTGATTTTTGGGAATCCGTTTTTTTTCCAAAAAAGGAACGAACAAATTGGATTACCGAAACAATGGCGGCCAAGACCACTGTCTTAGTGACTCATCTTCACCAGGTCTTTGTTTGTGGTATGAGATTCCCAATCTCAGGGGTATTCATTTTAATGTTTGACAAGAAATCCAAGAATTATATTGAGGAAAAATTGAAAGGAAAATTTTTTCCAGAATATATATTTTTATTTTTAGATAATATAGATATAAGACTGATGTTGTGGTACTCCTGGAATAAAATCTTCAGTTCAATAGCAATAACCTAACGAAGAAATGACAAGCCTTATAAGTCAGTTGTTTTTGTTTTCGAAGTTGCCGGAATTGTAATGAAAGTTTTTCGCTGCTCCTAATGAAGTTTCGGTTATCAGTAGTACCAAAACTGTTCGAACAACTTCTTCTCAAAAGAATGAAACCAGGCATTGAAGAAAATGAACTCTTTCCTAACCATAAATTCGGGTTCAGAAATAACCACTTCACAATAAACCAAGTACACAGCATTTATATGAAAATTATAAGTTATAGAAAATTCCCTAGAAAATTAAAAGGTTTATTATACAATGTTCTTAGATGTGGCACAAAATAAAGTATGGCACCAATGCTTACTACAAATTAAAATGATATCTATCGAAGCAGTTCTCTGAAATCCTACAAACTCACATTACGCAAAGATATTGCAAGAAGGAGCATATTCCGAGATGATCACAATCAATACGGGTGTTCCTCAGACAGAGTGCTGGGACCCGTACTATGCCTGCTATACAAGTCTGATATATCAGTACTCCAAAATGATATGATTGCCCTTTTGCTGATGATACCGCTATATTAACAGTAGTAAGAAATGCCGAGAAAGAGACTATAAATCTGTAGAAATCAGTAAATGGGCTGAGACATCGAGAATCGAACTGAATGAAAAATACATCCGTACATGTTAGGTTCACATATGAAAAATGTCATCACATTCAAATACTTGTAAATGATACATTAGTACTACACTTAAATACATCAATGTATTTGGGTATTACTCTAGACGCAAAGCTCCGATGGAAAGCTAACGTTGAAACAGAAAAAAAATGGGATTGGAATTAAAATACAGCAAAACCTAGCGGCTGATAGGATGTAAGTTCCAATCATCAGTACAGAACAAGTTTCTACTCTACAAGCAGATTCTGAAGCCTTTGTGCTACTACTATTATGAAAGTGTACCTAACAGATGAATCTTAATATCGCAATGATTTTAAGCCAAAATAATGAGAAATATGACACATGTCCCTTGGTAAAAGTGACTTACATAGAGATCTGAAGGTGGACACTGTTGAGCATTTATTACTCAGTTTGCCGCTAAACATGAAGAAAGGCTTTACTAACGTTTTGTCATCGAAGCAATTCATTTCTTAGACAAACCGAATATAAGTATAAAATAGTTGATTGAGGAGGAAGATATGTGTTGAAATTCCATGTCAACTTACCAATTCATTGGAATTATGACAGATGGTTCATCCACCGTATGAAATGTGGTGGATGAAGACTGTTTTCATCCACCTGATGAAGGTGTTGTATGTATACCGAAACAATATTGTAGTGCAGAATATATGAAATATTTTTGAAATTTTTAAAAGTATGTTTAATTTTTCAATAAGAAAATAAGGGCAAAACTTGAAAAAACAAAACCGTTTAGAGTTAGTCATGAGTAAGTGATTTCGGAAAACACTACCCGTTTTACCTCATGTTAAGTTTCACTATAACTCTAGTATAGCAATAGAATATAAGGAACCGCTGATGAATATACCTTAGCTTAAGTTAGATAGTAGTCAATAAGTTTGAAATGAAATTGATTTTTGGTGCATTGTGACCAGATTTTAATGATGAAAGTGCTTAGATTGAGTATTTATTAATAATGAAATGAAATTTCTGAAAGATTATCAATCGATGACATTATTTATCAATCGAAATTTTCTTTAATAAAATTATGTTGTCGCAAAACACGCAAAATTATTCTAAAGTTTTGTGTGTTTGAGTATTCGGAAGGAGAATAAAACATAACTAATTAAGTTATGTTTTATTCAATGCCTAATTAGGCACTGTTTTCAATTTGACAATTATTATTGTCAAATTGAATTCGTATTCATTCGACAATCAATGTCGAATGAATACGAGGATTTTGTGAGCCAATCAAGAATTTTTTAAAAGTTTTGATGGTGATTAAGAAAGGAAAATTAGTCTGAGCGTCTTTAGATCACACTTCAGTCGACTTAGTAAGCCGTTTCCCAAATTGAAATCTCAAAGAGGAGCCCCGATCGGTCGACATATTACTTCGGCGTTCAAAGAACGAGATGAATCGTCTCGAAACTAATACCCTTTTTTGGACCTCCATCTGCAGTGTTATATTTCAGATAACCAAAAATTCAATTTCTCAAGGTGGAAATATCTATTGAAACGACAAAGAAAACCCATAAGGGCTAGTATTCGTTCGTATCGATTGAATAGAAGTATGAAAATAATTGAAGATAACTGACCATACCAGGTATTTCTGTAAGTCATTCATTCACTGAAGTGTCGATTTCAATTGAAGCAGAAAGATATGATTGAAGAAAATATTCGAGGCCATTAAACAAGTGTTATTTGTTCTCTGAAATCATTGTTTAGAGATATTGTCATTCATTATAGGTATGGAAAGTACCTTTATATGTTAGTATGATTTTGTATTTTTCTATATGGATGGAAGCCCTTTCCATTCTTTTTTGTTACTGTGTATTATGATATATTTTGTCAAGTATACTTTGACCACAAACCTCAGTGTACCATATCCCTCAAACAAACCCCTCCATGAATTTACCGGTATAATACAGAATATCATCCTTATAACGGCACCGGTTACCGACCGGTCTCCTGTATCCGACCATTTTGGGTTTTCTACTTTGAAACATCCAAATTTCGACCAGAAGTTATGAAATAGAAAGCGTTTAATGGAATCACTCATCATATGTCTTCTCTTTTATATGTTAACAGAAAGCGCTTCAATTCAATAAAATGTTCGAGAGCGTCCGTATTCGTACTATGTATATTGATCTCAAAAAAACATGAATTGGTGAAAACAAACATCTGGATTTTTTCTAAAAATGCTGTGATAAGTTCTGAGTTCATTTATTTCAAATGATTCATTGGTTCATTAAAAGCTTGAAATTTCAACATGAGAGCAAAAATTATATTTTTTCATTGGTTTATCGATCAAATAATAATGGACGGAATACGGAGCCCTATAAAACATGAGCATTCCTCATTCTGACCACTCGGTCGGTAACAGGAGTTCTGGCACTTTGTAGATAATGTTAATTTTTTATTTTCCAATTTTTTTCGCAAATGTTTTGTAGTCAGTTATATATTTTGAACGCTATTTCTGCATAAAACACCTGTATGCGACCGAGGCTGAGTTCAATACATTCCCTGTAATGAGACTTTCAATTTTCACTATTTTTTAATTTGAAACAAAATTGAAATGAGACTCCTGTTTTCTTGAACTTAAAGTTTTTTGCTTATTACACATATTTACATACTTACGATATAGTAAGATCTTTATAAGTATATCTTTCTAACATAAAATTTCACCATGTTAGCAAAAATTAAATATTTTCATTGATTTATCGATAAAATAATAATGGACGTAATGAGGGGCCCTATAAAATATGAGCATTACTCATTCTGACCACTCGATCGGAAACAGGAGTTTAGGCACATTGTAGATAATATTAATTTTCTACTTTCCAAGTTTTTTGTAAATGTTTTGTATTCAGTTATATATTCTGAACGCAATCTCTGCATATTACACCTGTATGCGACCGAGGCTAACTTTATTAGATTCTTTGTAATCTTCTACTATTTTCCTGATTTCTAACAAATTAGAAATAAGACTCCTTTCGTTTGAAATTTATATTTGTTTTTCGCGCACATACTTACATATGCGATATATTTATACTTACATACTTGCAATATCTTCATGAACGTGTATGGAGCGAAAACGTACTAAAAATATATAAAAGTTTCAATTTGGAGACGTGATTACACAAATATATGTTTGATTGGAATCAGCATACAATTCATTTCAACGTTCGATTTTCTTCTGCGATTATTTCAAAATAGTTCAAATTTGTGAATTGTTTTCATTTGATGAGAAGTTCTGGTTAAATGATGATGAAATAGTCAAGGCAACAGTAAAACCGGATAGATCATTAAGTTTAGCGAATTTAAATTCCCCATCTACGTCTAAGCAATTCGAAGATGAAGAAACGCCAGTTGAAAAAACTGATCAGAATATGGAACAATCGAAATATCCCACACTCTTCAAAAACGCCCTGTTCTGGCCAAGAAATACAGAAAAAACGAAGGCTACTACTGATGACAATGAAAAAATGAAAAAAAGAAAAAAAAACAAAAGTATATCCCACTGTAGCAATCAGCGGGAATTTATGGAATATCAAAGACGAGTTAATGCACAGAAAATAGCCAAGGAAAAAACTAAATTAGACAGGGCTCAAAAGAGGAAAGAAAAGATTCATCAGAATATGTTAAAAGGGAAGACAAAAGGTGTATCAAAGTCAAATAATACAGCAGCAGAAGAGAAAATAGAAATGGTGACTTTGTCGTTGTTGAATATGAAGGAGAATACTTTGCAGGGATTGTCATTGAAAAGGTTGATGATAAGCTGACAGTGAGAACATTGACGATAAGCGGAAACTTCTGGAAATGGCCAGATAAAGATGATATTCTAGTTTATGACATGAACGAAATCAAATGCAAAATCAGGAGTCCGGCACTAATATCTAACGATGTTCCCAAAATAAATGAGCTCCGTAAGAAAAACAATGCGTGAATTCATTTATTGGTTGTACGAGTATTATAGTTAATTATGAACAATTTGAAAATTATTCCTCAATTATCATTAGAAACTGTAATTCAATTTTTTTTTATTATTTCATTATATGAGCCAATTTCCTTATTTTTCTGACTTTTTTTGGCCCTCATAGTCGATATAACTCAATTCCTAACGAATATTGAACCTTTTTTCAATTTATATTTTGACTTAATTATATTATAATTTTTTTTCACTGTATTCACAAAGATTTTTTAGCCATAAAGGTTATTTTAGGAGGTGAGTATGGCCGGTCGTAATTAGGATCCTGAGGGGTCGAATACAGGGGTAGTTGTTGTCAGCCGGTCGGTAAACGGTGCTTTCGGTTCATTTCCACTCGTTTCAGTTCAACACCAAAAATATAAATGATCGAGTTATTATAGGACGAAATAATGTACATTTCTTAGAATAAGATTTGATCATAAGCATCACTGGTCGAAATTCGGTGCCTTTTCGTCAAACTGTTGATCTCCTGCAAAGGGGGATATTATAACTTTATACCAACGTTAAAGCTGGTATTGGAGCATGAAATGATATATCTCAATCTAAGGCCGGACTTAAGTTGGAAAAAAGCGAAAAACATTTCTCACTAATTTGGTTAATATGAAGATTCAACTTGAATAATGCATCCGACACCATCTTCATGTATGCCATCTCGTACCAAGCATGACAAAGATATGCTACCGTGGTTTGATATAGATGTTATATCTAGTAACAAAAAATGATAACTTCTCACCGGAGGAATGAAAAATGAAACCGATCAAGCGAAACAGGTCACTGACCCCAAAATGTAGCAAAATCTTTAAAAATTAATATTTTGAGTATATATGCAAGCATATTCAACTAAAAATGCCTGGTTCAGACATGATAACTCTGTTCTTGATAAAGTTGATTGCATATTCGTTGATTTTCTGGTGCAACACACGAGTATATTCACACATTCAATATATTAATAAATCTGCTCTATGTCCCATTCACAGGTTCACATTTTTGTTACTATTGAGGATAATCTATCTATTTAGGTTTCATGGCTCAGATGTAGTAGGTTAGATAGACTAGTAAAAGTATGGTGAGACTGTTATTAGAATTTGCTGGAGGGATTGTTCAAATAAGAGAGCCATTTATAGCACTGGCCAGTACTTTTCTAGGTACTCTCGTTTTCTTCATTTTGTGAAATTATCACAACAAGAGGTTCAATAGTTTTCAGTCATATACTGACAGAAAATTTCTGGGTTCACAACAAAAAAAATTGCATATTGAAAATGAACGATGTCAAAACTGAAACGCTATTGAAAATGGAAAGTGTATTGTGAGTGAAACATATTGTTAAACCACCGAAACGATATTTAGGAATTCACAACATGTTCCCTAACTTCAAAAGGAGACCATGGACAATACCAATTCTGACAAACTTACCTATCAAGTAGGAGGGAGAAGAAAGCAAGATGACAGGATATACTAAAGTACCAGTATAGTATTTGAAGATATTGTCTACTCTCAGTCAATTCAGCTCATTAATTTTTGTTCGCGTTCTGTCATACTTGCGCAAGCCAAACATAAAACGATAAATAGCATTGTGCTTCCTTCACATTCTTCCCCTGGACACTGCATATAAGCAAGGATGAATTAAAGTCAGTCCATATCCAAGGATCGAAAGAACCTACGTTTCACACAGCTTTTGATTCTACTTAATAATACTCAATCAAAGTCGTAACCTGTTATAAAAATTTGAGATTATGTGATATTGCAAATTACATTCTTGAATATATCTTTGAAATGAAGATGATTAACGTTGACAGAAATTTTTTGTGTTTGTTTGAATAATAAATAATTAGGCGCGGAGTATTTTTTACCATAACAGATTATTCAGTGTTCAATACGAGTCTATTGTATACATAATGATGAAGAAAGTGTTCGAGAGAAAATGTTCGGTCCCCAGAAGCAATCGTATTCAATTTTGCCTATCACCTCTATCAATATTCAACCAACTCTGGCAATTTTCCGCCAGAGGCTCAACATGAACGGTAATTTCGCGTGACTAGAGCGGAACGAATTCAGTAACGCGTTCTATCAGGGTGATTTTAGTCGGTGCGTCCCTGAATCTGCGAAAGCGATTGACGTAATTAAGGGCTTTACCTGACGCGCTGTTGACCCAAATATTTACCCGGCACATACCGTGTTCCTGTCACTCGTTCCGCCGTGTAGTCCGGCCGAACACTAATTAAAAAAGTCGCGAAACGGAATCCGGGGCGAATCCGGTTTTCAAGAATTCATTATGTCGCGCGGAAAAACAAGCGCCGTGTAATTCGTTTTGCGATTTGTTGACGTGAAAAATTCAAGGGACGTGTTCGGAAATGATTGGTGGTGTTCGAGTATTTTTGTACGGACTTCGAAAACGTTGATTTTGCTTTTTCCGAAAGGGCTAGGGAATTACGATGTTTTGTATGACGCCGTACGTGTTATGAACTTTTACATATCCAAATTCTATCAGCCGATGCTGTTAGCACGCTGCTGACACACTTTGCGCGATGAGAAAATTATATTATCTGAAAGTTTGAATCTCTATTGGTAAAATTGTTATGAATTAGAGACATTTCAGAGCGTTTTCGCCGTGTAATTTCTGTTAGAAATCCAAAATAGGTTATTCGAGTTGAAAAATCAATCACCAATCGAAACAGAATAGAAAAAATACTAATGCCAACTAACCTTTCCAACACAGACATTGTTGGAGAGAATATTATACTAGCTGACCCGGTAAACTTCAGCACACATATATATTTTTTTCGAATATCTCGAAAATCCTAAAAACGTATTTTACTATTTGTGCTACAAAATTTATGTTTTTACTATTTATTAAGTATGAAGTCGCGGGGTACACCCTAAATAACTTTTCACTTCCAGTAACTTGAAATCAGTCGAATTATCAATAATAACCTGTCAATTCTACAGTTGAATTGGAGATTCGTAATTTCGAAGCAGGTCCTCCTTCCTTATATTTCCTCTAACCAGCGTTGTCAATGAGAAGTCTGTTAGATGATATATTTGTCCATAAATCTGCAAAGGTAAATACATAATTGATAGATGTGAGATAGGATATTGTTGAAAAAAGTTTTTGTAGTACCTCCATGCTCAATCACGTCGCTCTCAGAAAACCTTATCAGTACTGCCATTCCCCAATCAACTTTTTAATCATACTCACTTCTGACTGTTTCTTATAATTCATGAAGCTATAAACGCACGTTATGCCTTTTCAATTGATACACCATTTCAATTGAAACCTATCAATGTATTCTGCATCAGACACGTGGTGGTAAAAGCTCATTGTTCTTCAATATTCTTCAAAATTTTCTTCAACAACTTTGAAAGTATTACTTCAAAGTTAGGGCAAATAACTTCATTTGAAATAATTATTGTATTGCTAAATATGAGTTCAACAATGTTTAGAATTAGGCCTATTTTCGGAAATCAATAAAGATAGTGACTCTGGTGGTGGTACCAATAGCGATAATTTGAAGTTAATTCAACTCATTTCTCTAACTTAAATGCCCTGTAATATTCGCACACAACTTTCATAGGTCTAACAGCAACGATTTTCTGTGAGGTATAATCTATTTCTACGTTATAAAAGCATGCAGTTCGATAGTGGTAAACCGCAACATTTTTATGTTGTTGATTTAAATTCCTTTTATTAGGCGCTTCAAGCTGCTCGTCAGTTTGAGTTGCTTTTGTTGATTTGAAACGTTGCGAGTTCGAATTAATTTTGAAAGAGAGAATTCAACTGTAAATTGAAGAAAACTATATATTCTTCTATATAATCAAATATACCACGTGTTATGTTAGTAAGTTGTTTGTTAGTCTATCCAAAAGTAAATAGTCTATCTACTTTATATAACATTGAACTTTTTCGTATTAGACGTGATGGTTCTGAACTAACCGTGATGTGCGCTAGCGAATTGAATTTTTTCTACCACCTCTATCAGAAATAATAAATTTATTATTTATATATAATCTTTTTTAAACGATATCGAGTTTTTCATATCCTGACTGACTATTTTTGGAGCACGTATAATGTTATTGCTATTAACAGAATAACACATATGCAGAATAATGTAACCCTATGCTAAACATAGGGTTATATTTTCATATATAGTAAAGATTGTTTAGGTTACATCGGAAATCATGGACAAATATAATATGGTTATTGAATATTCTTAAATTTTCTACGCAACTTTGTCATTTTTTTCTTTCATAAGTACTTTCTCCTGACAACACAAAAAAAAGAATGAGCGGTCAAGCAGAATCTCAATCGGTCCTGCCGCTTACGCGTGATCAAGAGAAATAGGGATTCATTTATATAGAGAGAGATAGATAGTCCATTTCGATTATACAATAATCAGGTCAAAAATATAACATGAAAGAAATCTACTACAAGAAAAATTATTCTGTAGTTCTCATGCTATATTATCGCATTTGTGAATATTCGATATTAAAAGTACACTATACCTTTCTCTCGATAATTTTTTGAAAAATTATTCAAAAAGACATTATAGCAGAGCTGGCTATGTGAAACATGAACAATGTGATATCTCCATTACCCTTCTATGTATGAATGTTAGATACACAGTTACAAGTGCGATAATATCGCTCGAAAACTACAGAATTTAATTTCTTGTAAAATATTTCTTTTATGTTTTAACTAGCCACTTCAGGGTCCTTTGATGAATGACAGCGAGCGTTTCTACAACCACAAACTAGATGGCATTACTTCATCAAATTAGATGAAATTGTTCAAAAACTAGAGTTGTAAAATGTATTATCTCAATTGATAAGGACATGTGAAACTTTCATGTTAGATGTATTCATGTGCTTTTCATTGATTAATAAAACTTGAAATTTATATTAATCTATGCATTATATATGCATACGACTTACTGTATATTTCTGTCCTAGGACCGATAGGAGGGTATGTGAGGACTAAAGTCGTTGTCTTCCATTTGTTGGATGTGGTTTAACTGATGAGTACCTTATAGTACGAAGCAGTAACTGTTTTACGCTTCCAAGAAATGTAGGCATCGATAACAATATTCTCCAACATTCATGTTTAACATATACAGCTCTGCTATAATATTATTTCGAATAATTGGTCAAAAAATTATCGAAAGGAAGTTATAGTATACACTCTCGATATCGAAGGTAAAATACAGAATGATAAATTGAGTTCCAATTATTCCCTACAAAAGGGATCTTCTACTTCATAGGGGGGTTTCACATTTCACATTTAAATATATAGGGAGTTACCATATTGATTAGGAAAAAAAAAACTTATCGAAGTACAACGTACAAAAATGAGCTAAATGGAGAAATCATATTTTGCAGATGTTTCAATTCCAAGACGAACAGTTTCCATAAATATCTATGGGTTTTCATGAAAATAATGAACACTTTTATTTAAGGAGAAGAGAAAATATTTGGGAGAAACATACACAAAATAAGAGCCAATAATGTCAAAAAAAGCATTGTCAGAGAAAATTTGTGGGAATAGTGTAGTACTAATGATATGTGAATTTACATCAGCAATTTTCAGTTATTTTTAAATTCACGCTGCTTTATCCCTACAATTTATCCCATAAACGACAAGACTCCGACGATACTGGAAAGGTTCAGACTTCCGGAATTTTATGATGTTGCTCTATGTTATACTTTATCCTTATCTCATAAATGACAAGACTTTCGACGGTACTCCAAAGGTATTGAGTATCTGAAATTGAAGATATCGCTTCCTTTAAGTGTCTGTTTTGCTAAGTTATATTTTATATTCGATATCAACAAAATCTTTCATTATAATGAAAGAATGAATTACAATTGGTACAATTTTGAAAATTTCATTTTGTAGATATACTAAACGCAAGCAAACGATTCATGAATGCAACAAGGGCACTAACTTAGATATTCTTTGACGGAGGATATTTGTATTCATATTTTTATCCACAAAGAGAATCTTGTATCACACAGTGAATAAATTTAATTTTTTTTAATATGTTTATGTTTGTTAGTACATTCAGCTCCAAAGAAAATCTGGAGTTACTAGCAATTTTTCATTGAATGACAACATCGGATAAGTATTCATACCACAGTTTATCCATTCGACTGATGTCGATATATGACAAAGCTACAGCGAAAGCAGATTGCCAAAGAATCGATACACTTAAAAGGCAAAACTTTATCTCAACATTAGACGTTCTGATCCAAATTGAAATCAGTGGCCAAGAAGCCTGAACGAATTATTTAATTTCAATAGAAGAAGTAACACAGGAATGTCCTCTAAGAATATCTGTGTTATTCGTTTTTTCAGCAGACCTGATTTAAGCAGGCTATCGGTATTTGTCTTCGAACAGTCATCACGCACACAACTACAAAGCAACCGAATCCATGATGTGTTCGGGACACTAAAACTGCAAATACGTTTCAAACAAAACTGTCCAATCACGACAATGTTGATCTTCTCGAAGTCCTGAAACTCGACTAAGATAATACTCCGAGTCTAAGCTTTCATGTCGAATAATTAATGATGCAGCGATTTCCAATTTAGCCCGTTATTTTCGGTTCGTGGAGAACAACACTCTGAACAAAGTTTCGTATCGAAGTTTCAACTTGATTAAGATTTCAGATTCCACTGACCTGATTTTTATATAATTTCGAAGAAAAAGTTTCATACTTTTTGCATTCAAAAAAGTTAATTTACTTTGAGTTATTCGGATTAATAACCGAAATGGTGGTCTGTGTAAAATGAACTTTCGGCGAACATGAAGAATGCTCAACGGAAATGTAGAATTCGAAGGAATTCTCTGATTGGATATTGTGAATGCAAATTTCATTCTTTTCTTGTATTCAATTTGAAGGATTCATCTTCTAAATATGATTTTTTTCTAGTTGAGATTTTCCTTGCCATTTCATAGTGGGAACACATAAATGAAGGAAAAAAATCTTGCTTAAAGGCATATCTTTATCATTGAAATCTTAAATGAGTTGTTCTGTAATTTTTGTGTTGATATTTTTAATTTGAATTAAAAAATTCGTTTATACTCGACGTAATCTACCTATTAAGACTTATTCTATATAGAGTCATTTTTCAGGCACACAAGGGTGGAAAGTGCCTTTTGCAAAAATCAAACATCCCTTTCTGTGCCAATTTTGGGATCTCGGTGTGATCATATTTCACACTTATACAGTATTCTGAATGATTAGATGAGAGCAAATATGTGCCTTCAATTTACGTGAATGCTATGCTAACATGGAGTATTCAAATATTTTGTTTCATTTTTTTTTTGAAGTATGATTTCTCCTATCGGCATTTAAGACTCTACACTCAAAAATACTAAAATGTTTCATAAAGAAACGATATCTACAAGTATATTGTCAATTGCAAAATATAATTCAATAATTAATTCTAATGATGTAAATGATGTGAAGATTTCTGAAATTAATTATTAATACAATGGTGAAATATTCGAATGTACATTCAAAAAAAATATATATATATATATATATATATATATATATATATATATATATATATATATGAATAACGCGTTTCAAGATGAAAGAAATGATATGCAAAAATTCGAGTTAAATGAAAAACATTTCATTAATATCACAATTTCATATATTAAATGGGTGGTCGTTATTCTCTATTTCTTCTGTTCAATATTTGTTATGCAGTAACGAAAATATATAGTAACTCATGAAAAATAATTGATTGATTGATATGAATTGATTATGGGAGAAAATGGAAAAATTGATATTGTTATTAGTTACTGTTATTTTATTATAATTAGGTATTGTTATTAGTTTTTCAGCCTATTGGCTATGTGACGATAGCCAAGAAGCTTGAAACATATGTAAACGGCTGTTACAAAAATTTCAGGTTCATACCGTAAGTCTCTTATCTTTTATCTCAATACCTGTATAATTCTTTTTAAATTGTGTTTATTGTTCCGTACAAATTCTCAGAAGGTATAAATATCGTTTCATTGGCTGATATTGATTCAGTCTTCAAAACGGAGTCTAATGAACTCTACCAAAGATATTCAATCTCAAGCCAAAAAGAAGTCGATTCCTTACACAGAATTTTGTGTTGTACTTTGTGATTTTTTCTTTTTAATTAACATCCAAGTTTGTACATCTAAAACCTGAACTACGCTGTTCAGACGATAGCCAATAAGCTTGAAACATATGTCACGGCTATTACAAAAATTTCAGGTTCATACCGTAAGTCTCTTATCTTTTATGTTAATACCTGTGTAATTCGTTTCTAATTATATATATATATATATATATATATATATATATATATATATATATATATATATATATATATATATATATATATATATATATATATATATATATATATATATATATATATATATATGCTTATGGCACTGAATGAAATATTTAAGAAAATGAACACTAGAACATTCACTTGAAAAATTGAAATTAAGCAAGAGAATGTTATAGTAGAGAGCTAGATATGTGAACGTGTACGATGTGATGTCTCCATTATCCTTCAAGGGATAAATGTTAGAGAAATATTGAAATCGATGCCACACCTGATGGAAGTGCGAGACATATATATCGACTGACGAGTTCCTTGCAGAACGAAACATATATGTCTCGCACTTCCATCAGGTGTGGCATCGATTTCAATATTTCTCTAACATTTATCCCTTGAAGGATAATGGAGACATCACATCGTACACGTTCACGTTCACATATCTAGCTCTACTATAACATTCTCTTGATTAATTTCAATTTTTTCAAATGAATGTTCTAGTGTTCATTTTCTTAAATATATATATATATATATATATATATATATATATATATATATATATATATATATATATATATACATACGATAAATTGTCCTGATATACCACGAAACTTTGTTTTTGTGGAATATATCAGGACGTATTTATAATGGGGATTTCTGTTTATAAGTTTGTCATCTCCCCAGAAGATCCCAGTTAGGGATCATGATATGGCAAACTACTAGCCCCATATCAACCCGAATTTCACCCGCTTAACGATTGAATGTAATGTTTCCTAGATCCTGTAAGAACATAAACACTTTAATGGCCATGAGCTTCATCTATCCTGAAACTTGTAACTCGATATTAAGGACTATGATTACAATCTCGAATTTGAATGTATGTCCTCCTCGATTTAATAGTAGTCCCATTCAAAGAACTCCAAAACTAGTTCAGATGCATGGATGAGGCCGTGAATAAAGACTTTCGGAACTTTGGCATTGAAGTTTTCCTTACTGTGTTAAAGGATTGAAGGAGTTGGGGGAAGTTCTTTGTTTCCAGCTCGACTGTTCGTTTCTTGGAAAAGTGAAGTTTATGTAAATCTAAGGCACAATTAGAGCTTCTGTTTCTGAGAAATACATTTAATTATGATTATTGAATTATTATATTAGTATTATTTAGTACTCATCGACTGTTTCATTAACTCTTTTAATAACAATTGGATTACTGAAATCAATCCGAATATAGAAAGTTATTTGATATTGAAAGATGAAATTACAGATAGAAAATCTTTTTATTTGGAAGGATTCTTTTGTTGAAGTTCATTCTAACTTCTTTCATTGACTGATACTCGAGTATCAGTATTATTATACTCGAGTATTCATATTGTCCACTATAGAATTGTTTCGGTAAATATGAACTCAATATGAATTCAAACATACCGTATGTACAACATGTTTTGAGTTTTATACTGGAATGGTTCAAAAACAGGTTTTATTTTAAATTAATAAAAGTATGGCCTCGACAACTTTCATTATCCAACATAATTCAGTCGATCTGGTAGATTTTATGGAAACAGGTTGTTAGGTGATTATCCTTCAAATCTTCGATAATTTAGAATTAAAATCCACAGGGGAATATACGAACTCAGGTTATCATTGAAAAGGGCCAATCATACAAAAATTTCAGTGAATGACTTATTCACAAACAGAAACAAGTTTCTTCTCAACGGAAGCATTCAATTGTCACTAAAGCAAGGAAAAAAAAGAAGGTTGGATCCTTATATTATATTAGATATTCATAGATATTTTCATCATAGATGTTAATATGAAACAATCTAAGTGTTTCATAAATTACAGAGGAACACTATGAGAAAGTTGAAATTCAAGTGAAATTTTCCGAAAGATTCGACTGCATTTAGGGAAAACAATCGTTTATAAAGTGATAGAATCGAATCCAGGTAAAGACATGGGCGATTGTTTATATCCATCACTCGAAAATGAGTAGTAGTCCTTGCGAAGAGTGTACGCCTATATATTTTTTTCGTGACTTATTTCAAAAATCTCTGAAGACGTGTTCTACTATTTTTAGTACACTAGGTATTTATGTTTTTACTCTTTATTCCGTATGGAGCCGCGGGAAAACCCATCGGCTAAGAAAATGTAATGCTTCAAGTAACTTCAAATCAGTGGGATTGTAAAAAATTCTAGATATAACCACGTTCTGTGGTTAAAAAGTGATTAAACTGTCACTTCTTCAGTTGAACTGGAAGTTCGTAATTTCGTAGTTCCAGCTACGAAGATGGCGGTACTCTTCTATTCTTCTAGAACCTATCTACTTCCTTCTATCTCCTCTATCCCGCGTTGTAAAAAGGATTATGTTAGATCGTACGAGGTCTGT
Organism: Henosepilachna vigintioctopunctata; assembly: GCA_030704895.1. NCBI lineage: Eukaryota > Metazoa > Arthropoda > Insecta > Coleoptera > Coccinellidae > Henosepilachna > Henosepilachna vigintioctopunctata. The sequence goes on along the minus strand of JARQZJ010000104.1, from coordinate 660,222 downwards.
TAAAAAAAGGTGAATTTCGTTTGTTTTCGAGAAGTATTTATTTCTTCATCAATGTTCATTCTGTCTTCTTTATATCAATCCCCCTCAGATATAATGCACTTTTGCCAAAGCTTTTTGCCAAATGGCCAGATCTTAAAACTGTCCGGTATGGCCGGCCAATAGCTTGTTCTTCGATGCTTACTCTATCTCATCAATTGTGGCAGAACGCTTTCCTTTCATTGGTATCTTCAGTTTTCGAATCAGAAAAAGTCGGAGGGTGCCAAATTTGATGAATACGGTGATTGAGGTATCATTACGGTTTGTTTTTGGCACATCAATCTCGAACAGGCATTGATGTGTGAGCTGGGGAATTATTGTGATGCAGAGTCCATGGTAAGTTTCTCCACAATTCCGATTGTTTGAGCCGTATTGCTGCCCGCAAACGATGTATAACTTCCTTGTAGTGTTCCTTGTTATGTGTAGACCTGTTGACAAGAACTCATGGTGCACCATGCCGTTGTAATCGAAGAGTGAGCAAAACCTTCACATTGGGATGATTGAGCCTTGGTTTCGACGTCATAACCATAAATCCTCGTTTCATAACCAGCTATAACCTTTTTTGCAAATCTGGATCGTCGTTGACGTCATTCAACAACTCCTGAGCGATATTAATCCGACGTTGATTTTGCTGAAAATTCAGCAATTTAGTATCAAACTACGCTCCCATATGGTTCATGCCGAAAATATCCAAGAAAATTGCATTGCATGAGCCGATTGATGTGCCCACAGCCCTTATAACTACCCCTATAGCGATTCGACTATTTTTCAAAATAATTTTCTTCACTGTTTCGATGTTTTCTTCGCTTGTTAAAGTTGTTGCAACTCCACGACGCTCATCGTCATCAACATCTTCTCGGCCTTCTGTAGAGTGCTTGTGCCAATTAAAAACACTTCTTCGTGACGAAGTAGGCTTTCCGAGTGCCACAGTTGACATTTAAAGTTCCCTGGAGCACTTCAAGGAACATTTATTCCATTTTTAAAAATTTAATACAGATTCTTTGATTAATTTCTTTCGAAAGTAAGAAATCCAAGAACACACAAAAACGTTACTTTCATTTCCAGTTGTTAAAAACAAACTATTAATCCAAAATGGTTGATGATTTCAACATATGAGAAACGTACGTGTACCAACATAACGAAAAAATTCCAATAATCAAATACTCACTGTGACCTGTGAAAATTCAAAATTCACCTTCTTCTGAACAGAACTCGTAAATTTGACTTTGAATCTGCAGGGTCAGTTATATAATATATAATATATAATAGAAAATAGAGCATCATGAGGGTCTATTACGTGGCTCTAAAAATTTTATCAGTTCTGCTCCTATCAACTTTCTTGAACACACTCGCTTTTGGGCGCTTCGGCAATTCATAGAGTTGCAAACATACTTTACGCTCTTTCAATTGATACATAATTTCAGCTGAAACCTGCCAACGTATTTTGCAAGTGGCGAAAAAATTCTGTTTTCCAATATACCTACTTACTATGAAAGTTGGCATGAAACTTTTTGAATCACTAATGTTGCGCCAAATGACGTCTTTGACGGCAATTATTTTATTGCTGGATACGAGTCAAAAAAGTTCAAAATCTGCCTCATTTCCGGAAATGAATGGATGTAGTGTCTCTGGTGATGGTACCAATGGCGTCAATTTAACATGAACGCTTTCGCAATACTATCCAGGAGCTTCATTTAAAACCTGAACATCTTGAATTATTGGCAAATAACCTTTATTGGACCAATTGAAACGATTTGCGGTGAATTGTATTTGATTTTCACGTGCTGATTTTGCAACATTTTTATGTAACGCATTTTTTTATACTGTTGTTTGCCGTGTTGCTTTTCAGATTGACTTGCTCTTGTATATATTGAACTTGCAGCATTGCAAGATCTGCGACTTGAGTTTGTACTCTAATTTCTGGTCATATTAGAATCGATAATTCCACTGTGAATAAAAGAAAACTATCTATAACTATTTTTAACCAAGTACATAACTTCAATATTGCTGATTTTTATGTAAGTCTCTCCAAACATAACCAAAACGTTTTATTAAATTGAACATTCAAAGAAGGAGTGATACTTCTGAACGAACCGTGATGTCCACTGAGAAATTCTGTTTTTTTACATCCTACTTGTAAGAAATGATAAATTGATCATTTCATATGTATTTTCTCAATATAATTCGGACAGGAGCATTTGTTTCCAACAATGCTCAGTTTTTCACATCCTCTTTGGCGATATTTGCAGCACGCATTTTGTAAATGTTATATAAAACCCCACAAGGTATGAATGAAACAGTTTATATTGTCAAAAGCGCATAGGTTACATTGAAAGATCATTAGAATTTGATATTCATTAGAAAATTCAATGCTGTGGTTCAGTATTCTCAAATTTTCCGCCCAATTTTCTCTTTCATAGGAACCTTCCGCTGACAATACCGAACACAATAAAGAGAGAATTAGGGGAATCAATTTTATATATAAAGTTAGGTACTGTGAGTAGATGACAAGCCCAATGGACGTTCGGAACCAACTGTACGTCCACTGAATTGATGAAACCTTTTCATCTAGAAATAATGATTTGATATATCGAATCCTATCAGCTTAAATTAATTCATGACTAATTCCGGTTGAACCTAGTTAGTTTCTGCAAAATTCTCAAACAAGATTTCAAACGCAAGTTCGTTTTTGGTGTTCGTAAAAAGCATGGGTGCAAATCTGAAAAGTCTGAAAAATATTATATTTATTGATTAGAGACACATTTGTACCTCATTCTTCAGATATTGAAATTGTTCATATTGATACTTATTGAAGTTCCAGAGAACGTTTTCAAGTCCGTTTTTCATAAATTATGTAAATATTGAATTGAAATTTCATAATGATAATGGAAAAATCACATATTTGATTATTCGGTACTAACGCAGAACTGAATTGAAAAACACCTTGATTATTAATTGTAATTTACTCACAAATAATTGCGATAATTTGAACTTTCAATGGAAATGTTTCACATAACTTTAACCTAATGATCAGATAACCTTCAGTCTCCGTTATGTCAGCTCATTTTCGGTTATAGCGTTTTTGTTTGAAGTTACTGAAATGTGACCCTCGAACTTATCTGTGACTTCCGAGACGGCAATTTTCTCTGATTTCCCTTTTATTGCTCAACAGAATGAAAACAAAGAATGAGGCAATTTTCGAAATTGATGGTATTTAGCTAGGGATGGAAATAAAGAATAAGCAAATATTTGTTTCTAACTTATCGTGGAGCATTAGGGGCTTGTCGATTTCTTCCTCTCAATTACACGTCTCCGCCGTGATACGTTTGAGGGTTCGAGTTCCTATAAAAACACAAGCAACCCTTTTGAAATAGACTCAGCCTCAAAACAGAAACGCCGGAATCAAGTCGAACTTCCCTCGCTCGTTAGCGGGTAGAAATTGGAGTTTCTGAACTGTTCTGTAACGACCAAGCGATAACATCGTGGCTGACTGCGGAATTCCTTCTCTGGGGATTGCTGAACGTGATGGAAACTATCTGTGATCAATCGCGACCTATCGTCTTCTCTTAATCGTGTTTTGTTCGCATTGAATTTGATTACGACCGTGTAAAATACGCATTACAGTTCTTCGATGTACTTGAGAGAATGGTTTGAGAAATTTGGACGAAAGTCGTCAAAAAATGTATAATGTACCCCCAGGTAAATGTTACTGATTGCATCGGCTAGTTTTAATTTTTACTACAAACTAGTAAAACTAGATAATTAATTATATTTAAAATTTCTATTAAAAATCTTTTGATTCAAGATCACAAATAAATTTGTGTGAAAGATCTCTCTTATATTTAATCCTGTTCGTCTCTGATTGCTCAGAATGACTATTTTCACATTCCACGTGAATGATGGAGGAACCTCAAATTGAAATTCTATTTCAACTCAAGGGGTTATAATGAAGCCTCAACTCCAGGGTATGTATATAGTAAAACCCTAATTTGAAACTCCCGTTTCAACTCCAGGGGATATAGCGCTTACAAGGGGACTCACAATTTATAAAGATATATTTAACAAGCAAAAAACTAAACAGTAGCAATATTCGATCAGAATCCAATATCGGAATGAATCGATAACCAGAATATACGTACTTACATCGGTGCATTTCTATGAAACTGTGTTTAAATTCGAATCAATACGTCATCCTACATTTTCAACGTCGCTCCATTAGCCTTGCACATTAAAAATAGTTGCTGTTTGTTGTAACACTTTATGTAATCCGTTGTCAAACTATTCAAATAACAAGAATGTTTGCCTCGAATGAATACAAATGAGTTAATAAACTCTGACTGAATCAAATATGTAACTGTACGAAAAATATTACTTTGTCATCTCTCTCACTCTATATATATATATATATATATATATATATATATATATATATATATATATATATATATATATATAAATGAATTGCTGTTTGTAAGTCTTGCTGAAACTCGAGAACGGCTGGAACGATTTGGCTAATTTTGGTCTTGAATTATTTGTGGAAGTCCAGAGAAGATTTGAAAGGTGAATAAATATGAGCATGTTCGGAATCAAATGAAAACAACACTTTTGTTTTTCCTTGAAAATGTCCCTTTTCCCTTTAAAACGTCGTTCACAAATCAAATTGATAGAATAATTTCAAATGAATCTATAATATAAAAATGAATTGCCGTTCGTAAGTCTCGCTGAAACTCTAGAGTGGCTGGACCGATTTCGCTAATTTTGGTCTTGAATTATTTGTTGAAGTCCACAGAAAATTTAGAAAGTGAATAAATATGAAAATGCTCGGTATTAAATATGTGTCCCCTGTCGTTCAGAAATCAAATTGAAAGAATAATTTGAAATGAATATCCAATTAGAATTTTTATATCTTTCTCACTACATATTTATTCTTAGTGGGTGAAAAATGAACTATATTATAGCTAAATACAGTTGTTAACTATCTATCAAATTATTTTTATGTGGATTGATAAACCCTGAGGTTAGTCACAAATTGAATTTCTGAAAGCTACCATAATATTTGACATTTGGCAACCAACTTATATATCGATCTATCCTTTATAACATAGAGTCTATGTCGATCGATACCTCATACAAAGAGTGCATCCTTTCATCTTAGTGAGTGGTGATTGCCGCTACGTGCGCGAGAACTTTCTTTACTTAGGTGATCCTTTGTGACAGTGACATTTCAAATTATGTGCTCTTTTTTTGTTGACCTTTTGTGATAGTGACAACTTATCTCAGAACTTTTCTCACTATGATTAATTGAAATGTACGATGCAGAGGAGAAGACGACCTGACTTAGGTCGTGGCAGTCAATCAAATGTGCGAAGAGCTACCTAACGATATAATATATAATATGATAAAATGATGAATTAAAACATTTGGATTGAGTTGCACTGAGTGAAATTTAACAACTTTACTTACGAGTATGTTCCGGGCGGTTATATCAAAATGCATCATTTCTGTTTGGAAATTTCTGTTTTCATGTAGAAATTATGCTTTCTGAAATTTCAAAATCATTTCAGAAATTGAGGAAGTTCTGATTTAATTTTGAAATGAATTGTAATCAGGAATTTACAATCAGAAATAATGCATATTGATTTTACGTCAGTTCAAAAATTAAAGCAGAAATTTAGGTATTATTCATCATAAGGGACTAACCACCCGAAACATATGTAGAGTTGATAGTGCTTCAATTTCAATTTATTAATATACTGGAACTCAGCAGCTGGATCGACTTGAGTGAATTTTTGTATATGCATTCATTCGTTTATCCTGACAGCTTGGAACGTCATGGCAGGACAACGTCTGTCGGGTCCGCTAGTTGATTTATATAAATGATGTTTGATATTTCGTCAGATGAATAAGAGTCATTTTGTGCGTGTTGATAACAAAATATACGGTCATGCAAAAATTGTTATCTTCGAAACGAGGGGTTTGAAATATCCTTAGAAAACGAAATATTCTGATTATTATAATTCAACATTGATAGGATAAGCCAAAAATGGACTCAATGAATTCTTGCCGCAAATTTACTTTCAGCCTGACTGCTAATCTATCTGCTATTCTAGATTTACAAACAACAACGAGAATCAAGATTTAGTTTGACACTTCGCAGCTCCAAAAGCGAGCAGCAGGAAAATAACGAAGGTTCGAATACTCTGGAGACCTGATGTATGCAGCGATGCCTTAAAAGAGTTGGATCTCGTTCAGCAAAAACGTGAAAGATAATTCATCAAATTGTTTGTAACAAAAACATAAATCTCATGATAAATCCCCGTGAAACTGAGTTCTAATGAACGTCACTGTATGTGTGGTCCGTTCATCATTCAGCATTAATGAAACTAGAGTTTTCCCTCTACTGGCGCTAAACTTCTGAGACATCTCAGGACCGCAATAGAGATACGTGAAAATATGGTTAAATTTGCAGTTCTTTCACTAAAGGGTTGAATTTGAAATATTATTCATTTTGTTATCTCATTGCGAAATATTTTTAGTGCTACACCAATAATTCCAACTTGATGAATTTTTTAAACATAATGCTTGTATTAAAACTTGAAATTATTACGTGGTGATAATTTCAAACCCTAATACATTTCACAAAAATTCTTCATTCAGCTGGTACTCGTTTCGTTCTGCTAACCTATCATTAAGAGTTGATGGAACTGTTGTAAAATAGGTTAGAATTGGCACATTTGTGTACTTGATTCAAAGGAAAATCCCTAAGATCATAATTTGGTTTCTCCATTCAATTCCATATTACAGTGCTGACTTAATTTGAATGGCTTCTAGTAAAGCCATCCTTCCTCTTTTGTGGAATAGATGAAGAATTATCACATTACTCAATTCTATGAAATGCTTAATTTTGATACTTTGAATAGATTACTTACTTCCACTTTCTCTTATATGACTTGTGCCGCAATTACCACTAAAGGAAACGATTTGAGCAACAAGCATATGACCTGTGAGATTTCCCAATTAATTACACCGATAACACAGATGAATAGATGTGCATAGGTAGATGAAAATAGATGTATAGAAATGATTAGGTTTCTTCATTGTTGATATCTCGGCGATGGTCAAGGTCCAGGAGAGTAGGTCTAGTGAGTACCTACACTGTTGGCTTGAGATGACTCAAGGGTCTGTACTTGGTTAATTTTTTTTCCTTCTATTTTTTAACGATCAACCCGAATATGTTGTTCTTTCGAATGAATACATATTTCATTCACTTCAAAACAAGAGCTGGAGATGAAAGCACTCTGAGGTTTTAATCTGATGGAGTCACTACAATTTCAAAGGATAGCATTAGGTTATAGCAACACATTCCTAGAAATTCAAATTAATAGTGAGTTGAGATGGCGCAATGATATGAATAAAGTGTTTTACGCCATGGGTAGAATTAGAGGCTTTTTGCCTATTCATATCGTCATCAATACATGCTATTGCTAATTCTATAGTCATGTTGGTTATAATACTTGGCTGTGGGATAACTCTACTGTCTCTAATATAGGCTTCTTTTGAGCTCAAGAACGTGTTATGTGGATGATTTACAACTTTATACAATGGGTCCTTGAAAACCGCTCTTTGTTGTTCAATACAAATACTAACTATACGTGGAAGAAAACGAACAAAAATTCGTTATATTTTCTGAATTAGTTAATTATGATACTAGAGATGAGGGAACTTTATATATGCATACCAACATATTGGCTAAACATGAATCTTTACTATCGTATCAGTGCATTAGACTTTTTAATCACCTTCCACCAACAGTACGATTACTTAAATTATGTGCATTCAAAGAAAAACGATTTAAGCAACAGACATATGACCTGTGAGATTTCCCAAATAATTACACCAATAATATGGATGAATCAATGTGTATAAATACCTAGATGAAATTATATGTATAGAAATGTTTAGGTTTCTTCATTGTCGATCGCTCGGTGATGGTCAAGGTCCAGGAGAGTAGGTCTAGCGAGTACACTGTTGGCTTGAGATGACTCAAAGGTCTGTGCTTGGTTCATTATTTTTCCTGCTATATTTCAATGATCCCGAGTATTCACTTCAATACAAGAACTGAAGATGCAAACACTCTGAGATTTTAATCTGATGGAGTCACTATAATTTTAAAGGATAGCATTTGATTATAGCAACACGTTCACAGAAATTCAAATGATAATGAGTTGATAAGGCGCAAGGATGTTGATTTCTTGTGCGGTAGACCGAATAATGTGTCTTACTCCATAGGTAGAATTAGAGGTTTTTGCCTATTCATGTCGTCATCAATACATGCTATTGCTAATTCTATAGTCATGTTGGATATAATACATTACTGTGGGGTAACTCTACTCACTCAAATATAGTCTTTTCGAATTCAGAAACGTGTTCTGCGGTTGATTCACAACTTTATCCAATGGGTTCTTGAAAACCGCTCTTTGTTGTTCAATACAAATGCTTACTATACGTGAAAGAAAACGAGCAAGAATTCATTAAACTTTCAGAATTAGATAATAATGATACCAGAAATGCGGGAATTTTATGTTTGCATACTAAAATATTGGCTAAACATGAATCTTTACTATCGTATTAGTGCATTAGACTTTTTATTGATCACCTTCCACCAACAGTACGGTTACTTAAATTATGTACATTCAAAAATATATGAACTTTTTGAACAGTATCAACTTGGCTTTATTGTCTCTTGAGTAAATATTTCTTAGGAATAGTATATATTTATTAAAATATTTTTGGCTTAGAATTCGCTTCGGAATTTCACTATCTTCTTCACCATGAGGTAACCTTTGACAAACTAATGGATACCCAGGGGATTCAAGTGACTGTGATATATATATATATATATATATATATATATATATATATATATATATATATATATATATATATATATATATATATATATATATATATATATATATATATATATATATATATATATATATATATATATATATATATATATTTAAAATTGAATTATTGCCTGTTTAAGATAAAACTTGAAGTAGAAACTTCATTTTCGTTGACGTTTCCTTGTGTATCATGACTTTGTCAAAACTAATAAACAATTGAATTTTATGAACTACTATGGATATCAAAACTATTTTTTGATATCTATAGTAATTCAAATGTCGAACTTATTTTTTTAGAAAAGTCATATTAGTTTTTTTTGTTTTTTCACATATTCATTTTTAGTATCAGAGGCTTTAGTATTATTTTTTTGGCTTAGTATTCGCTTGTAAGTTTTAGTCTTCTTCACGGTATATTATATATAGTGTAACAATTGCAATAAAAGCTATATCGGACAAACATTACAAAATCTCGAAGAAAGAATCAAAGCGCATAAATACGCTAAAACTCAAATAACAGCCTTACATAAACATAAAATAACAGAAAAACACGATTTTGATTACGAAAATACGAAGATTTTGGCAACCGAAAGGGACAAAAAAAGTAGAGAAATTTTAGTTAAATGTTACACATTCTTAAAAATTTTGAAAACACAGTAAATGAAAAAACAGACATTAAACATCTTAATTCAATTTACAACAACTTAATAAACCTCACAAATAACACTCGTAAAATAAACACACAACAATCACCAAACATCACATCTCAAAACTCATTTTTTCCAGATCTACCTTCAGTTTCACACACATAAACCAACGATATACATATTCTGGATAAGTGTGAAAAACTATATGTAATTATATATATGTATATATAAATCACACTTATTAGAATCACCTGGCTTACCATGAGTTTTTCAGAGGCTTCCTCATGGTGAGAAAGACTAAAACTTCCGAAGCGAATGATGAGCCAGAAATATTCCTCGGATAATGAAAATCAATGAGTGAAGATACAAAAAAACTAATTTGATTTTTCTAAAAATCAGGTTTGACATTTGTGATATCTATCGTAACTCATAAATTCAATTATTCATTAGTGATTCATTAGTGACCAGTTGTGATATACAAGGAAACGTTAACAAAAATGAAAACATTCAATATATATATATATAAAAGAATATATATATATATATATATATATATATATATATATATATATATATATATATATATATATATATATATATATATATATATATATATATATATATATATATATATATATATATATATATATATATATATATATATATATATATATATATATATATATATATATATATATATATATATATATATATATATATATATATATATATATATATATATATATATATATATATATATATATATTCAGTTACGTCTAATCCAACAAATGAAAGGCAACGACTTCAATCCTCACATATCTTCTTATCGATCGTAAAGCAGAAATATACAGTGAGTCATATGCATATATAATCTTAAATCATCAATGAATCATATCAACAGTACATATCAAATCTTATGAATCAAAGAAAAGCACATTAATACATCTAACTTTAAAAGTTTCACACGTCCTTATTAATTGAGATACTACATTTTAAAACTCTTCTTTTTTGAACACTTTCATCTAATTTGATGTAGTAATTCTATCTAGATTGCGGTTGTAGAAACGCTCGCTGTCTTTTATCAAAGTATACTGAAGAGGCTTGTTAAACATTAAAGAAATCATTATAAGAACAAGAATTCTGTAGTTCTCATACTATATTATCGCAATTGTACCTGTTCGATATTAAAAGAATACTAGAACTTTCTTTGATTTTTTGAGAAATTATCGAAAGAACATTATAGTTGAGCTGGCTATGTGAAACATGATACTCTGCTACAATGTTCTTTTGAATAATTTGTCAAAAAATTATCGAAAGAAAGCTGTAGTATACCATCTTCTAGTATCGAGTATTCACAAGTGCGATAATATAGCAAGGGGACTACATAATTTGACTTTGTCAGAATTTCCTGTTCGTCGAAATATTTCTGAACAAGTATCATTTTATTTTTCAGCTGCATTCTTCATCTAGCTGAATCCAATAAAGGGCTCGAGCTACTGCGAGTTAATTCAAGCGTCCATTCAATACTTATTTATAGCTGAAGAATGTCGGTTTATGTCAACACATGTATCTATTTTTTAGGAATTCTTCAATAATTCACAGTATATATTTCGTTATCTGAATATTTGTGATAGTTTTCCTCCATATTCCTCTATATAAATTTGATACGTTATTTTGGATAAAATACTTTTAGCGAGTTATCTAAACAAATCGTACCGTTTATATTCGAAAAAAATTGTATATAATTGCTTCAAACTCTTAAACCGAATTTTGGTAGATATTCTGCTCTAGTACAATCTATAATTCATCTTATCTGTTCAAACAATGTGTTGTGGATTTTTATTTCATCTTGAAATCGAAGAGAAGAGTTCTCTTTCCAATTTGAACTGTTTATCCAAAACTAAATTATCAAAATGCTGCAAATCAAAATATTCATTCAACATTCTACTTCAAAGCAGAAGCAACCGTTGACTCAAATTTGTCAACACGTGACTAGCGTGTTGTAAAATTTGAGAAGTTACCTCTTACGCATTTTCATTGTGTTTGCTCTTCACCGTAACAACGATCTTTGTGACTTCTTCAGAAGCAATTCATCACTTCGAATTGCATCTCATTGAATTCGAAACAACTTCACGGTAGAACAAATTACTTTTCTAATGTCTACAGATCCTGAATTATTCATTCCGGATCTGGAAAAACATCAAACGAATGATTTATCATTCTTTTTCGTAATTAAAAGAGCATAAATTAACTTGATAGCGCTAGAATGTTTGCCAAATTCTGCTTTCCATCAATCTTACCCACTTAATTTGAATACGCTAATTTTGGGACCAAAATAAATCATTTCGCGGACATTTCGATGCCATAGTCTTGCAAGTAGCTCGGTCAGAATAGAATGAATGCCTACAGCAGAAAATTGCTGCTGAATTAGATGTTGGATGCAGAAATTGAGTTCGAACTGTTTAAGTAAATGAACAATCATTCACTTAAATGAGACTAAGTGAATTGAGGGACATTTTCAGTATCTATTCTTCAGTTCGAACTCCATGCTCTGCTTCTGTAGAACGTTGTATCGGTTTAGAATCATTCTAGCCTGCTCGTCGAACTCATTGTCAACGTTAAAGGATTAATTCATTTCCGTCTTACCTAATCTGTTACAATAATATATTTTAGATGTAATAATGATGTATGTATGCGGTGAAAAAATGCAGAATATAATAATCATAATAATGATAAAATGAATAAATTGAGAAACATTCTTTACATTGGAAAATTACATTCATTTCAATTAATACAAAGAATTACAACTAAGAAGAATGCTCTCAAAAGTACTGAATTCAGTTTTGAGTCTGATAACTATATAAACTCCTTCACATGCATCATTCCGCATCAATTGTATGGAAAATTATTTGGTTCCGATGGAATCGATACGCTATAAAATGAACCCACTTTTTTATATCGGTTCTATTATCTACGGTCTATGAAAATTTTTTGGGTATGTATTGTATCGATAAAATAATGAATAATAAAATAATAAATTTATTGAGAAACATTCTTTACGTTGTAGAATTACGATCATTTCAATTGATACAATAATTACAACTAAGAAGAATGCTCTCAAAAGGACTGAATTCAGTTTTGAGTCTAATATTCCATTCAGCCCTCGAGCAAAAAATATTGCTTCAAACAAAAATATTGGTTAAATTTATATTTACAATAATAAACAACTTCATTTGAAAAAAAAAGAAACATTACCTCAGAAATATTAAAAATTTGAGACGATTTCAATTTGTGTTGAAAAAATATACAAACAAAAAATTGATTCATACATAATTGCCTACATTCGAATCGTCGAAGTACTCTGCCACACTATTGTTAAGAGCAGAGATTTAACTCTCCCTAAACAAATTAGCTTTCAGTACTTTCAAATTCGATGGTAAGTGGTTGAAAATTTCAATACTCTGATAATAGAGAGAGTGCTCAAATTTAGCAGGTTTATGCATAGTAATAAGTAGCACATCAATCTTCTTGTGTAATACTCATGATTATTATTCAACTTAATAAACCTATCTTCATTGAATACAACATGTTGTAGTCAATGTGAGCATTTGTAAGTTTTGAGATGATTCAAAACATACTCAAGAATAATATATGCCATTGATTAGTTAAATCTTTGAGAGAAATCCATAAATGATTGTTGTATTCGTTATTGAAACATTATATTCATAAAGTATTGACAATTTGAATTTAACAGTCGAATTTCGACTGTTATTAGCGTTGAAGATTAGATGTAACTAATTCCTGTATGTGAAACTGGACATGCAATCTGAGCTGCCTACCTTGTTTTGTTCACCCTAATATTGACGCTTATATTTGCGTTTGAATGTTTGAGTTTGTAATTAGGCGCGATTGCTTTCATTTAGTCATACGTTCAACATTGTTACGCGCTCTGTTCAAATGTTTATCAATTCGCCCTTCTATGTAATCACTTATTATGACTTGAAGTTATAGCTTATTGAAAATCATGAATTCATTGCTAACTGCTCGATAATTCGCAAATTCTATTCTAGCTGTAAAATTTCGCAGGAGGTTTTTGTTCGAATGAAGGAATAGTGGAAATGAATTTTTTTGAAAAAACGCACAAACCTTCGAAAGATAAGTGTATGAATTTAACAGCTGTCGTGCTATCAGTTTGTGAGATATATCATAAATAGCGAAGCAACTTTTGTTTATATGGAAGGAATGGTTGAAGGGATTCAGTGTGTCAATGAAGTATCACTTTGGCGGAAAGAAATACTATAGAATCCAAGGATTTCTTCGATAATTTCTCGGAATTTACACCAGGAAAATCAACCGTTGAGAGTCGTTTGCTAAGTTTGAACGAGAGAAAATGAGCTGCGAGAATGATGCACGCAGTGGACAATCCAAAAGACTGTTACCGACGAAACATAGAGAAAGTTCACAAAATAATTTCGGATATCTGTAAAGTGAAGTAGATTGAGATATCTGAAACCCTATAGGTATCAAAGGAACGTGTTGAACATTTCGTGAATAAATATTCAGGTATGCGAAAGTTATGTTCAAAGTGGATGCCGCGCGAGTTCATGATCGACCAGAAACAACAACAAATTGATTACTCTGAGCAGTGTTAGCAACGAGTCAAAAGTAATCAACTCGAATGGTTGCACAGATATGTGCAACATGGCTACTAACAGAGACTATAACGTAGTGTTATTGGAGCGGTTGAACGACGAAATTTCGGAAAAACGACCCTAACCGGAAAAGAAGCAAGTGCTGTTCCATCAAGACAATGCACCGTGCTATGAATCAATGAAAACCATGGCAGAATTGCACGAATTCAGATTTGAATTGCTTCAGAATCCACTGTGCTTTTCAGATCTGATCCCCAGCGACTTTTTCCTGTTCTCAGACCTCAAGACGATCCCGCTGGACAGAAATTTTGCGCCGGTGAAGGAGTAATCTTCGAAACTGAAGCCTATTTCGATTTGGATGAAGACAAATCGTACTATGAGAAAGATATCGAAAGAATTATATGACCACTCTAATAGTTGTATCGCCCTCGAAAATAACTATATTGAGTATTACATAAAAAACGTACAACAAAATACATGATTTGTTCCTATTTAGCAGAAATATGCTGAACTGGCCATTGGTTTTGAACCGTAATTTCCGTGAAATTACACCCAATGAATATTTATCATAATACCTGTTCCATGAAACTTAAACAAACTCAAGGTAGTCTTCACCATTACGAAACCTTCTCAATTTCATTCACTATAAATGAACATATAGCCGATCAATGTATAGTCTTTTTTAGTGAACACAGGTATGTGTATTTTCGAAATATAACAATGGTTTCACAATAAGTTGTTAAATTGATTAACACATGCTATAGAGAAATAAACGAATCTATAAAGTCAAAAATGAATGAAACGAAGAGAAAAAAAATTCTACTGTTTCACAAACAGATGAGATCTTCAGTTTTACCATTCGTCGTACCGAAAACCAATGAAATACTCTTATACAAATATATGAATGAAAAAAAACTAGTGTTCTATGAATAAAACGGCCACTAGGATCTATATATGTGTTAATGTTACATAGAACGTCCATAGAGAGCGTATGAGTCACAATGTAACTACTGCAATAAATTAAAAACCGTGAACTATTCATATCGAGTTGGTCAATAAGTGGATTTGAATCGAAATTGAAAATATGAAGTTAATTAACATGAATAATGAATAAATGAGAATGAGAAAATTGTTTTTGTATTGATGATTCACAATGCTCCTAACCTACTGATTTGGTATATGTTCTTCTCTCCATGCAATATTTCAAGGCAACTACGAAATTGTGATTTTCTTTAAGAAGAAGTGGGGAATATCTTGTCAAATCATCTCTTATGATTAAATTCCGAAATTTCTGTCAGTTTGTGATATCTATATGTACAACAAGTTAATCTACAGCTAATTGATATATTTTCTGATGGAGGTTTATCCTTCCCATTTCGTATTTACTTACAAATAGTACTTCATCTTCTCAATGATATATTTTGACTACAATTTGATAGAATTTACTGTGCAATCTACAATTCATTTCTTGAAACAATATACAATTTATTTATACAATCTATAATGAATTGCCATCTGAATTAAAATTGAAATGAAAAATATGATTAACATTGAAATATTCAAGTCTGCCTTGAAGAACTGGATGAAAACAAAGGACGGATATATGATTCATCGAGTGGTGAACATTTGAAAGCTAAAATGGTTGTAATACAATATATTATAGTGTTACACATTTTTATGATATTGATATTCGCTTCTCCCCAATATTGTTATCAAATTTTTGAATCAATTAGTTTTTTCTCAAATAATTAAAATAGATACCTTGATATATATGTTGGTATTAAATATTGCAGGATATAAATAGACTTTATTCGTACTCACCACAGGCTACGGTCTTTGTGAGAAAATGTATCAGTTATCTACGTTTAGGCAACATAATTGACAAGATAGATCTTGAAATTAGAATAGTTACTATTGTTTTACCTATATAATTGTATTACGAGAACCTTAAATGAATATTATTATTATTTTGAAAACCTACACATTTTTTTTATATAACAGCCGTTTTTATAGCTTCTGGAACTACCCAGATAATCTAACAATAAAATAATTATTCTAAGAATTATATTTAATGCAGGCAAACTAAGTACTTTCAACGTAAGTTTCTTCTTTTACTTAATTTTAGTTTGCCTGCATTAAATATAATTCTTAGAATAATTATTTTATTATTATTATTATTATAGTATAATTTTTTGTCAGCTATCGATCATTCACGCATATACTGAAGATGCGCTTCTGTTTATACTTTTTCATATTTTTATTTTTTCCATTTTTCACTTCTTCTCACTACCAAGAACGTGAAGACAAATTGAGCAAGCTTGCTTGTTTCCAAATAAATTAGCCTCATCCAAACATTTCTCATTCTCAATATATTCATTCATCATGGAGAAGCAATCTGAAATTACATAACAAGTTCAGATACCACATATAGTAGTATTACAGATGAGTAGTATTCCACATGAAATACTTTAACCAATAGTCGTAGTGAACCATGATTTCATTTCATTTTCCCGACCTCGCATTGGAAAATTCTATTCAGCAGAAGAACTTTTCAAGGGCTTCTATTTTTATGCGAAACGGCTGACAAAGTCATAAAGATAAGTCGGAAAAATGTAGGTAGTCTTGAAATATTCAATACAGTGAATATTGTACCATGTGCTTTGGGCACACATGAAATACTTCCTACAAAATATGGACGCCTTTTTCGTGTTTTTGTGTGATGTGGAAATAAAGTCGAGAGTAAGAATATTTCTGGAAGAAAAACTGCTGACTAAGTTAAATGAGTTCAGTTTATTTCAACATTCGCACTAACACGGTATGCATGGGGGATTTTTCCTAGGAAATACTAGAAATAGAAGTTCTTTTACTTCCAGTAGAAAGCAAGATCTTCCTTCGAATTTAAGAAGAGAACGTGATAAGAAAATATTTTCAGAATTTTTGATAATTGATAACATTAGAGAAAGCAAATGATGATATGGTGAAAAATGTGAGTTTGATACTATGTTACGTTTTCTCGATATGCGTATATATATATGAGAAAATGAACACTAGAACATTTATTTGAAAAATTCAAATGAACCAAGATAATGTTATAGTAGAGCTAGATATGTGAACGTGTACGATGTGATGTTAGAGGAATATTGAAATCGATGCCACACCTGATGGAAGTGCAAGGCATATATGTTTCGTTCTGCAAGGAACTCGTCAATCGCATCACGTCCATCAAAGTGAGGCAACGATCTCAACCCCCAAGCATCAAGACTCTAAGTGGAAGACCGTAGAGTAATGAATACTCCACAATTCAATCTATAGGAATCAGTAGAAAACACCTCTAAGATTACAGACACACCAAGCATCGAAATTTCACATATCTTCTATACCCGTAGGTATCTACTAAATTGCAATGTCTATTTGACAAATATCATCATACGATGTTTTCAAATGTCAATAGGTTGCGTTAGTAGTACGCTCGCGTTTATTCTCGTATTTCAGGGGCCTATATTTGGCGATATTTTTAAGGAGATGAATTTTTTGTGCTTATGGCACTGAATGAAATATTCAAGAAAATGAACACTTGAACATTCATTTGAAATATTCAAATTAACCAAGAAAATGTTGAAGTAGAGCTAGATATGTGAACGTGTACGATGTGATGTCTCCATTATCCTTCGAGGGATAAATAGATTCCTTGTTAGAGAAATATTGAAATCGATGCCACACCTGATGGAAGTGCGGACATATATGTTTCGTTCTGCAAGGAACTCGTCAGTCGCACCACGTCCATCGAAGTGAGGCAACGATCTCAACCCCCAAGCATCCTCTTGTGAGTCAAGTGGAAGACCGTAGAGTAATTAATACTCCACAATTCCATCTATAGGAATCAGTAGAAAACAAACCTCAGATTACAGATACACCAAGCATCGAATAAAAATACGAATGAAAAATATGAATAAAAATTGGTGTGTCTGTAATCTGATATTTGTTTTCTACTGATTCCTATAGATGTAATTGTGGAGTATTAATTACTCTACGGTCTTCCACTTAGAGTCACAAGAGGATGCTTGGGGGTTGAGATCGTTGCCTCACTTCGATAGACGTGGTGCGACTGACGAGTTCCTTGCAGACCGAAACATATATGTCTCGCACTTCCATTAGGTCTGGCATCGATTTCAATATTTCTCTAACATTTATCCCTTGAAAAATAATGCAGACATCACATCGTACACGTTCACATATCTAGATCTACTTTAACATTTTCTTGGTTAATTTGAATATTTCAAATGAATGTTCAAGTTTTCATTTTCTTGAATATTTCATTCAGTGCCATAAGCACAAAAAATTCATCTCCTTAAAAATATCGCCAAATATAGGCCCCTGAAATACGGGAATAAACGCGAGCGTACTACTAACGCAACCTCTCGACATTTGAAAACATCGTATGATGATATTTGTCAAATAGAAATTGCACAATATATATATATATATATATATATATATATATATATATATATATATATATATATATATATATATATATATATTTTTTCAGTGTTTAATTGGGATTGCAGTCTAGGACAGGAAAATCAGTTACCTCTTTAGTATTTTCCAAGCTTTCGAAAATGTTTATTTTCTTCTTCAGCGCTAAAATAGTACAAAAATTAACAGTTTATATAGCAAGGCACTATAAAAAGTTTTTTCTTACAATTACTGTGAAGTTAGTCCGAAAGTACATTAGTTTTTTGAATTTCGAAAATAACTACAAGTGTTCCCAAATGCATTGGGTTGGAATGTTACTGCATTCTACGTGCTGGATAGTTGAAGGAAGCCACGACAATGACCGTATTTCTCAATTTGGCTTTTCAAGTAGAGTGTTCCCAGATGTTTTTAAGGGCGTTTCTTAAAATGCATAACGTTGGCCGAAGTTTTATGACTAACGAAAAGAGAATGAATTTGTTTTTTTAAATATTCAGAATTGATTTTTCGGTGAATAGGATATCCGAATATGAGCCATTAATCAGAAGAACCTATGAGATTTATATATATATTGCTTAAATTATCTGTATCAGATTTTTTGTTAATACAATTTCCTGTCTTTTTAATATGAACCATTTCTAGGAAAAGGCGTTTGTTGTAATTGTTTGCGTGATCTAAAATTTTTGTGGAATTGTAATTCATATTATGACCAGTGGCTTGCACGTGTTGGGTTAATGCAGAGGAATTCGTCTTGTTAGTATTTCGGCAATCACTTTTATGAGAAATGATCCTCGAATGAAGATTTTGGGATGTTTGACCTATATATACAGAATCGCAATTTTGACAAGGAATTTTGTAGACGACATTTGATTTGAATTTCAATTCTATGAGATTTTTTGTGCGAGTGAATAATGACTGTATCGTTAATGTGTTTTTTTGGGCTATTTTTATTTTATTATGGAATAATTTGATCAGTTTTGGCGTTAGATTGTGTATATGCGGTAGAACACCGAATGGTAGATTCTCTGGGTTGTTGTTGCTGATAATTTCCTGGTTTGTTTCAATTATATTGCTACAAGCTCTCAATAATTTATCAATCAGTTAAACATCAGTAAAAACATCTGGGAACACTCTACTTGAAAAGCCAAATTGAGAAATACGGTCATTGTCGTGGCTTCCTTCAACTATCCAGCACGTAGAATGCAGTAACATTCCAACCCAATGCATTTGGGAACACTTGTAGTTATTTTCAAAATTCAAAAAACTAATGTACTTTCGGACTAACTTCACAGTAATTGTAAAAAAAAACTTTTTATAGTGCCTTGCTATATAAACTGTTAATTTTTGTACTATTTTAGCCTTGAAGAAGAAAATAAACATATTTGAAAGCTTGGAAAATACTAAAGAGGTAACTGATTTTCCTGTCCTAGACTGCAATCCCAATTAAACACTGAAAATACATATCTACAGTCGTTAAACATTCAACTATATATATATATATATATATATATATATATATATATATATATATATATATATATATATATATATATATATTTTTAAGGAAATGAAATTTTTTGTGCTTATGACACTGAATGAAATATTTAAGAAAATGAACACTAGAACATTCATTTGAAAAATTGAAATTAATCAAGAGAATGTTATAGCAGAGCTAGATATGTGAACGTGTACGATGTGATGTCTCCATTATCCTTGAAGGATAATGGAGACATCACATCGTACACGTTCACATATCTAGCTCTGCTATAACATTCTCTTGATTAATTTCAATTTTTCAAATGAATGTTCTAGTGTTCATTTTCTTAAATATATATATATATATATATATATATATATATATATATATATATATATATATATATATATATATATATATATATATGAAGTCAATACTGAGACTCGTAATCGAAATATCGGAATATTCCAAATGAAACTCTTTTGAGAGTTATTGATATTGAATGCGTTTCAAAAACTCATCGAACTTGTTGAATAATAATAAGATACAAGTGATTCATCCTTATAGGAATCACCGGTGTCATATAATCCATTAATCAAGAAAAGATGACTTTCAAAACGCATCCAGGTCTACATCCGATTTCCGGAAAATATTTAGATAAGGCATGGGACCATTCTTACACATTACATACGAAGCTCGAAGGTGTTTGAATGAAATGTCTAGAAGGCCTATATCTATTCCTAGTACTGTTAACAGGAGGAGAAATCTAGCATGCTAGACAGAGTTTATACATATTTTCATAGATAGATGGAGCTCACGTGATTAGTTCACGAACTAATGTTTTCCTTATTCGGATATAAGACCAGGAGTCGTTCTGAAAGTCTTGATTCCTGATTGATTGGTTGAATAAGACTGATGATTCAAAATGAGGATAAAACAATTATATCTCATTATCATTCAACAAGTTCGATGTTTCTTAGAAGCGCACTTACGAGAGTGATAGGTTCGTTATCGTTGACAACTCCCTAAGAGTCTCATTTTGATTAAATATTTCGATTCAGAGTTTCAGTTATTGACTATGAATACGGAAGTATATATGATCCGTGATATATATATACTGAAGTATGAATGATCCGTGAATATATATATATATATATATATATATATATATATATATATATATATATATATATATATATATATATATATATATATATATATATATATATATATATATATATATATATATATATATATATATATATATATATATATATATATATATATATATATATATATATATATATATATATATATATATATATATATATATATATATATATATATATATATATATATATATATATATATATATATATATATATATATATATATATATATATATATATATATATATATATTAATTTCAATTTTTCAAATGATATATATATATATATATATATATATATATTATAAGAATATATATATATAATAAAGAATTGTTCAGTCAGTGATTTTTAGACAAGGTATATTACCTCTCATATATGATATCACAGAGTATATATAATTTATATATATATATATATATATATATATATATATATATATATATATATATATATATATATATATATATATATATATGAATGTATTTTTGATGTTGAAAATTGAGAATAGAAATTACACCTAAAAGTTTTTGGACCTCGACTAGGATTCGAACCCAGGTCTTTCAATTTTACGCCCTGCTGATCTAATAATGATTGCCTTACTTTATATATATATATATATATATATCATTTTGAAAGTTTTCAGCAATAACTGGTTTTTTTGATATGAAAAATTTTATTTTTGTTGACGTTTCGTTGTTATATTACAACTTTGTCAAAACTAAATCAATCTCAAGATATATATATATATATATATATATATATATATATATATATATATATATATATATATATATATATATATATATATACCTGAGATTTACGCACGGCTACACCTATATAATATTATTTCCACATTTAGGTCAGCGCAACAAATCCGTTCTGGAAAGCCTACAAGAATTTGGGAAACATTGAAAGAAACAACAAATAAAATACCAAAATACCACGTGAAAATCTTGCTAGGATATTTTAACGCACAGTTAGGTAAGGAAAGGAAATTCAGTGATAATACGAATCGTCATGCCAAACACAAACGTACCGACAAGAATGGTGAAAGTTGATCGCGTTCTGCAAAATTTCGAACTCGAAATCAAGAACACCCAGTTTCAAAAACCTGCACACCTGTTGACTACTTAACAGTTGACTCAAACAGGCTGAATATCAAATTGATCATGTCGCAATTACCGAAAAAATTAAAGGAAAGAAAAGTAAAGGAAATTTTAGATGTCAGAACTCGCAAAGGCGTCTTTGATTCGGACCACCATCTTCTCCAAGTAAAAACGAAATTTCAACCAATAAAAATGAAAAATATCCTCCTAAAAATTCAGATCGTATCTGAAGCTCCGCGAGAAAATAATCATTGCACAAATCAATCGGGAAGAATCAACAAATTGGGACATCATTACACAGAATATTCAGAAAGCCATTACACTAGCACTAGGGCAACCTCCTCGCATCAGGAAACATCGCTGGTGGAACGCAATTTGCGACCAAGCAGTCGAGAAGAGAATAACTCCGTGGAAAAAATTTAACGGCCATAAAAATGGGGAAAACGGAGAGAACTTCCCTATAACTGAAAAAGAGGCCCCAAAATAATTAGAAGAGAAAAACGGAGATATGACAATAAAAGGTGTCACGAAATACAGAAGGATTTCACCAATAATAATACTAGAGATTTTACAAAACATTCAGGGAAAACTTGCAATGATACTAAGCGCCCAGTCTTTGCCTCAAAAAATCTGATGGCAGAATGGAACCTAACACAAAAAAGAACTGCAAAATTTTAGACGAATTTTTTGACATCCTTGTCTACTGAAATACACCCCAAGAAAAACTCCGACTTCGAAAATTTCGACTTCGGTGTTTAACAATCCAGACTCGCAAGCTTCTGATATGGAAGAAAAAATCTAGAGGACTGAACAGATGCCAGAGGATTGGAAATGCACGCTGATACATCAATTGCTCAAAAGGGGGACAAAATGGATACCAATAATTACAGAGGAATTTCCTAACTTCATATTGCTTACAAAATACTTTCTGAAGCACTCCTTAACAGAGCAGAACACCAAGCGAATCCACTAGTTGGGTAATATCAGGCTGAATTCTGAAAAGGTCGATCATGTGCTGAACAGATCTGGACTTTAAGATGATATTACAGATGAGGAAATGTAGAAATACAGTGATCACATTCATTGACTTCAAGAAAGCGTTTGATTCGGTAGACCGCGAAACCCTTTTCGAAATCATGAAAGAACCTGGAATCCATTGAAAGACCCGAAAAATTATTATAGAACATACACTTACAGGTACAACTTCCAACGTACAATTTATGGGCGAAATATCAGGTCCGTTCGAAATTAAAACCGGCAGGAGGACGGACCTTCACCAATCTTTTTCAACATTGTTTAAGAAAAGATCTTTAGCTAATGGGAACCTCATGTGGAGGGTATACAAGTGGGTATCAAGAAAGAAAATCGAATAAATGTCAAATGTTTCACTTTTGCAGATGATATTGCTATCACTACGGACAATAGAACTGAAGCCATTCTCGCCCTAGGAAAACTACATCAAATTGCGCAGAAAACCGGGTAACAAATTTCTTATGATGAAACCAAATAAATGGAAAGAAAAAAATAAATGATTTCTATTCACAACATACACACACACACACACACACATATATATATATATATATATATATATATATATTATAAATTAAAGTATTTGAAATATAAAAATTGATATATTAATATACTCCATCTTTGTTGGAAATTAAAGTGTTTGAAATGATGAAAAATTGAAACATATTAATATACAGGATATTAAAATAAATTGAACTCTTGGCTTAATGTTTCACGATTTATTTAACAATATGTATAGTCAACATGTTTCGAGCGTTAGCTCATTTTCAAGACTGCTAACGCTCGAAACATGTTGACTATACATATTGTTAAATAAATCGTGAAACATTAAGCCAAGAGTTTAATTTATTTTAATATTCAATTATGTTTCACCAAGAGTTAAGCGAGAATTCAATCTCATTAAATATACAGGATCTTTCCAGATTTTTCTCCAGCTTCCTCAGCAGTGAAATAATATTCTTTTAAGTGTGTCATTGTTTAACCTGATTCAATCACCATCATCTACAACAATAATAGACCTGCAAAGATTTTGTAGTATGTTGTTGTTGCATATTGTTGTATATTTGCTTAATATTTTGTGTCAGTTATTGTTGTAGATGATTGTTATCAAAACAGATTGAACAACGAAACAGCTAAAGGAGTATTTATACTGCTGAGGAAGAAGGAGAACCTCAGAAACGTCCTTTGTTCTGATATGCTTATATGTTTCTACTCTTCATTATTTGTAACACTTGTAATTGCCAATGAAGATTGAATTTATATAAAATATGGAACAGGTAACCAAATTGTCTAATATATAATTGTATATATATATATATATATATATATATATATATATATATATATATATATATATATATATATATATATGTATATATTTACAAATCATTTCATATGTTTGGCTCTGTTAATGGAGCATGAATGTAATCTACCTATCTGTTTTTTCAGAAGGCAATAAAAAAGATTTATAGTTTTGATATTTGGGCTAATTCATTCTTCATATTTACTTATAATTAACTTTTCCTAATTTCAGATGGTCATCAACCTATGGAGATGCCTAGTGGTGAACTGGTTGACCATTACTCTATTGTACTGTCCCACAACCACTGCCGCTAGTTCAAAGGTGAGCTTTTCAGAAATACCGAGTGACAGAATTTTCCAAGTAAACACATCGAATATCTTGAGAGTGACGAAACGAAACTTATTATTTAGGTATATACCTAAAAAGCACGAGTTTATTGTGAAATATTGTCGTCATTGAGACTTTTGCAGCTATAAATATGAAAAACTTACTTAAATGAATGTTAGCATTTTATTGATTCTGAGCTATGAGTTGCACATTCGCAGGCCTGCAATATGGTGCATAAGAATAACCTTGTGTAGCTCAAGTTTTTTTTTACCTAACCAAAAGTAGTAGTTTTTTGTTCATCGTTGAAATACGTGTATCTTGTGAACCTTTCAAAAACATCATGCATGAAGTTTTTCAAAATGGTTATTCGCAAAGTTAAGAGCATTTTTTCGAAAAAAAAATTGGTACATATCTGTTATTCACTGAAATAGCCTTCGAAATAATAATTCGTCCTCAACGTAGCGTTTGGAAGAAAGATTCATTGTTTGTCAGAGTTCCTCTACACATTCAGGTCGAGCTTTATGTACTATATTTTACATAAAAACATATAAAAAACTGAAGACGAGAGACCAGGAAAGCGTTCTCGACGATCTGTCCCCGAGGTAACTTTCGGTCTGATAAAGTTCGCTGAATTATTTGAAAATTTACCCAAATCATTGATTCAGAAACTGAATCACTGAAATAAAGTTCCAATGCATGTAGAGAATTTTTATTACATACTTTAATAAATTAGATACAAGCTGGCCAATTCCATCTAATTTCCATATTAAATATAGGTAATACTTTCACTCCAAAATGTAGAATTTGTCAACTGTCAATACTTCAGGTAAAATCAAATTTTACAAATCCTAACAAATTGAAAGGAAAGAAAAGTTTTGAAATTTGCTATGTGTATTCATAAAAGTGTGTTACAGTTTCGAACTGGAAAATTATTATAGGTACATCATATATTTAAAATTTCGAATTCTTACCATGGTTTTTGAAAACATCTCATACAACTATATATTCATAGAACGCCTACATTATTTTCAATGAATACAAAGTACAATCTCTTCTATCATCTGTATTTCGGAGGAAATAACTCATATTCATGATCATGAGGTTTTGACATCTCAACTGTAAACTAACGGTCAATTTCGAATATAACTATCTGTAGCCCCAATTATAAATAATTCGTGCATGAACAGTATCAACTGAATATTCGTCAAACATCACACGACATTTCGTCGCTCCATGTTACGCCACTGAACTATTTGAAGTGTTGTTAATCCTATCAAAAAACTGTTTGCCCCAATTTAATTACCAATCAAAATACGTTCCGGTTCCTCCTTTCCATCCGGAAACGAAAAAACAGAACCGCGAAAAGGGAGCACATTCCGGAAGCCAAATCTTGAAAGGGGTCGCTTGCCACATCAACGCGGTCGTAATATGCCAGATTCATCGGACAGATCCGACCATTTCATCAGCATCAAATGCGCGGTGACATCCAACTTCGGAATCTGCAAAAAGTGCCGCGTTTCGATTTAATCCGATTTTACGATATTGGTTTCGCCGCCCTACGCTCATGGAAACGCGTCGATTCGGCCGCCTTCGATCGTAAAATAAAACCGGGACGAACAACGGATTCAAAAATGCAATTTCGACCCTCTTATATTCGGTGTACCCGGTATAGCAGTTTGCTTTATTCAACGTTTCCTTCGCATATGTAAATTATCGTCGACAATGTCAACAGTTATTCTCTGTTCGAAGATATCCGGGTTAGAGATTTTATGTCTCATGTTTATGGGAATTCCCTATCGTCAGTTAGATAGAACTCTCATGTTGAACAATTTTAGCCTTACTTAGAGTTTTCACGGCATTAAAGAAGTACGATTTGTCATTAAACGTTCTACCAAATTGAGGTACCATAGATCTGGATTTAAAATTTCTCATTATGTTGGCCGTAATCAAATATTTTATGAAAAAGAAACCTACTATATCATGACCATATAAATATCATGAACATATATATGATTATCATCCATTATCAAACCATAATGCAAACGATATACTGAAGCAAGTGGGTATAGCAGAGTTTCTGAACCTTTATGTGCCATGCCCAACCTTATCCTCTCTAAAATTCTTATGGGCCCTGAAAAGGGTGAAAAAGTGACATTAATAAGTGCGAATTGGTTGAAGTCGGGTCGAGCCCATTTACAAATTTCCCACCTTAACAATCAAATTGCCCCCCTCAACAATCAAATTGCCCCCTGTAGGACGTAGGCCCCACGTTGGGAAACACTGAGGTATAGGATGAATGGCGTAATTCTGAATACCAAGAGATTACAGATTATAACAAAAAGACGAAGGACGATATCAAAATGCCATCTTTAACTTTCCTTCTGGCGATCTAGATACTTCAAATAATTTCAACGGAAAAGAAATTATATTGCAATGTTCGTTTGACAGGTATCTTGATTAGTCTCCAGACTCCAGATGATGACTTCTTCATTTTTAATTCGTCAAAATAACTGAAACTCAAAAATCCTTGATGTTGAATTGTATTAATTTTCTTTCTAACTAATTGATATCCTTGAAAGAATAATATTTCGTCTTCAACAAATTGTCCATTTCAAAACGGTAATTTCATCCTCAAAGATGAAACCGAGTAGATGAAATGTTGACGTTAATGAACCACATGAAGATAAGGGTAATTTGAGAGCTTGGTCATAATATGAAAGGTTCTAATAATTCTAGCGGATTCCATTGATCAGAAGATAATGGCCCGAGACATCACAATTTCCGAAGTGACACTCAAAGGGTTGGGGTTTGTAGAAACAGATAGAGAGGAGGAGCAATGTTATACCCTTATAATCTTTCATCCTACCATAAGTAAGTAGAAATCCTCTTCTATACGATAGTCAAATTTAATTGAACGAAGGAGGGGCAGACAGCGAGACGTTAGACGGTCTAAAAATTCAGGATTTATGGAGTATTGGATCTAATGTGGGTTAGGATTGTTTGCTCGAGCCTTGCGCTCAGCGTGTCGGATTATGAATATTTATCGTATTTGGTTTAGATTTCAAACTGGATACCTTTCTAATTGAGAAGGTTCAGATCACGTATATTATTTCTCCAATGGTAATTCATATACATATTATTATTATTATTGCGATTGTTCCCCATGGGAGAGCGACTGAACGTGAATTCGCAATTATTAGGATTTTTGCTTCATCTTTCATGCCTCCCAGAAACGCTGCATCCTCTCTGAATGCTCTTTCTTCCGTTCATCTGTCCATTTTACTCTAGGTTGACGATTTGACTGTTGCTCAAACTTCACATGTGAGATTTTATATCGACATTCAGTGCGATCTTCGAGATTTTTCATATTGATGTGTTGTAGATCCGTTTGAACCTCTTTTAGCCACTATGTTCCGCATTTACTATACATAATTATATCGAGTAGTTTCATCGGTATTCTGGACTGTTTCATTCTGACAGTCAGGGCATAGAATTTTGCTTGTCGTTTTCTGATTTCATCTGTTATCCTATTTGTCTTTTGATACAGTTCATTCTGAGGTCTTTTCATCCAAAGGCCATTTTATTGATTGCCCCGTAAATATTTCTGAGAATTTTTCGTTCTTGTTTTTCTATTGCTGTGGTTCTTGAATGACCGTCAATAACCATTGTTTCAGATGCGTACATTGCTTCTGGAAGAATCGTTGTGTTATAATTCCTCAATTTGGCGCTTCTCGAGATGCACGTTTTGTTATAATGAGCCCATGTTAGTTTGTAGGCCTTTCGATTTAATTTGAGCTTGGTAATTATCTGCATTAGCGATTCGGTTTAAACCTGAGGACTATATAACTTCTCCGAGGTATTTAAAATGGACGACTTGCAGAATTTCACCATGTTTTGTGATAAGAGAAAATTTATTTTCTGTTTTTCTTTCCATGTATTTGGTTTTATCATGAGAAATTTGTAACCCGGTTTTCTGCGCAATTTCATGTTGTATTTCTACGGCGAGAATGGCTTGAGTTCTGTTGTCTGTGATGATAGCAATATCGTCTACAAAGTCGAGACATTTGACATTTATTTATTTTTTTTTGATAGCCACTTGTATGCCCTTTACGTGAAATTCCCATTTCCTAATGATCTTTTCTAACACAATATACCAAGTTGTATCTGTAAGTGTCAGATCTATAATTTTTCGGGTCTTTCGATCGATTCCAAATTCTTTCAAGATTTCAAAAAGGGTTTCGCAGTCTACCGAATCATATGCTTTCTTGAAGTCAATGAATGTGATCTCTGTATTTCTACATCTGTAATATCATCTTCAGAGTCCAGATCTGTGTTCTACTCTGTTTAGGAGTGCTTTAGAAAGTATTTTGTACGCAACCGGGAGCATGGAAATTTCCTTGTAATTATTGATATCCATTTTGTCCTCCTTTTTGTGCAATGGATGTAGGTATCGGCGTGCACTTTCAATCCTCCGGTACCTGTTCCGTTCTCCAGATTTCTGATATTAAATGATGAAATTTTTGCGTCAAAGTAGTATTGTTCAGTTTCCAGAGTTCCGCAATGATTTCATCTTCTCCTGCTGCTTTGTTGTTTTTGAGTTCTTGATAATTGCCGTAATCTCTTCAAGTCTGGATGCGTAAACCCCGAAAAGTCGAACTTAAGTTTTTCTTGGGATGAATTGCAGTTGAGAAGGGCGCTGAATTATTCGGCTAACATTTTGCAGTTATTTTCTGTGTTGAAGCAAAGACTGGGCGCTTGGTATCCTCGCAAGTTTTCTCTGAAAGTTTTGTGGAAATCTCTAGGAAATTATTATTGGTGAAATCCTTCTCTATTTGGACACCAATTATTATCATAACTCCATTTTTCTCTTCTAATTACTTTGCAGGCCTGTTTTTGAGATATAAGGAAGTTCTCCCAGTTCTCTTCACTTTTATGGCCGTTGAATTTTTTCCATGCAGTTATTCTCTTGTCGACTGCTTGGTCACAAGAGAATGTGACCTTGCAGTCCTGGTTTGAGGAGGTTGCGCTAGTGTGATGGCTTTCTGAATATTCTTTGTAGGGATTTCCCAATTTGTCGATTCATCCTGACTGATTTGTGCAATGATTCTTTCCTTGTGAAGTTTCAGATATTCGGGATCCGACCTAACTCTTTTGACTATACATTTTTCATCTCTATTGGTTTGAAATTTTGTTTTATTTGGAGGAGAAAGTGATCCGAATCAAAGACGTCTTTGCAAGTTCTGACATTTAAAATTTACTTTTCCTTAACGTTGTTCTCGGAAATTGCGACATGTTTAATTTGACAAATTGGTTGAGGCTTTCGCGGCCAGTCGTTGAACTAGTGTTGTCCTGGGTCGGGTCTAAAGGCAATTTCTTCCTAACGTTTCGCTAGCATGGCGAGCTTCTTCGTTCTTTTCTGATTTTGGAAGTAGACTACTTCCAAAATCAGAAATGGAACGACCTCTGAAGAAGCTCGCCACTCGTGCTAGCGAAACGTTAGGAAGAAATTCCAACCGACGACGGCCCTTAGACCCGAACCAGGACAACACTAGTTCATGTTTAATTTGATATTCACACTGTTTGAGACTAGGCGATCTCCAAATAGTTAGCTTATGTGCAGGTTTTCCAAATTGAGTACTCATGATTTTCAGCCTGAAGTTCCTACATAACGCAAATAACCGTTCACTGCTCTTGTTGGTACGTTTGTGTTTGGTATGGGGACCCGTAGTATATCTAAATTTCCTTTCTTTTCCGAGCTCTGCGTTATAATCTGCTAGCAAGATTTTCACGAGGTATTTTGGTATTTTATTATTGGTTTTTTTTCAATGTTTCCCAAAAATCTTGTACGCTTTCCGGAACAGTTTTGTTGTGGTGATTAATGGGAGCGTGCATGTTGATTAGAGTGTAAGCTTTATTAGCTGATTCAATAAAAAGCAACGAGACTCTCTCGTTGGGCGATGTGAAATTGATAACCGAGTCGAGTATATATATATATATATATATATATATATATATATATATATATATATATATATATATATATATATAAATACTCATAGTTTTGACAAAGTTGTAATATAACAACGAAACGTTAACAAAAATAAACTTTTTCATATCAAAACAAGCCTTTTATTGCTAAAAACTTTCAAATATATATATATATATATATATATATATATATATATATATGAAAGATATATATATATATATATATATATATATATATATATATATATATATATATATATATTGGAAATCTTTTTGATGAATTCCGTTCTCCATTTTGAGAAGAATACAGTTGGATTTCTTGTAACATGTTAGATTTTTTTTGTTGGATAGTTATAATTCGGGAAAAATATATTGGTTTCAGTTGAACCAATGACTTTTGTTTCTTTCTAATAAAATTGTAAGAAGAATAATGTAATTGCCCCATCGTCCATCGAAAAGTTTTTTCAAATTCGTAATAGGTAGAAGAGCCATTCAATCTTTCAAAAGAAGAGAGAAAAAAATTCTACTTGTAGAGAAGGTCGACTGAAATGCGTAATTCTCACAATGCCAGTGCTTTCACTGCTTGGTTGCAGAGATTGGTGGAAATGGAATTGCAAAAGATTGAAGAATTGCCGACAATTTCGACTAATTGAGGAGATCATTATAGCAGGTCCAACATTGATTTCCAATGAAAAATAATTTATTGCGGCATTTTTTGAGTTAAGAAGATAAATTGAAGGTATAATAAAGATAATTTATGACATTAAAATTAATTCTATGACAGAATTAGTAATATAAAAGATTATGGAAACTGAAGAAGATCTAAAAAGGCAGTAAATACGGTAAAAAGTTAATTGAAATTTATGTGACGCATGTTGATTTGGCATGAATTATTTGCATTTGCTAGATCGTTTAGGTGTAGTGTAATTATGTTAATAAAATACAATGAAGTATAAATGTAATAAGTTTCATCACATTAACGCTGAATGGGGTGAAACTATTAGTCGTTTGATATTTTCATGAATAGCACTGAGGAAATTAGTGATGAGATTACTGTTAGGTCACCGATATATCAGCAACGGCCACTTATAAGTCACAGGTAGTTTAAGTAGCGTTCAGAGGAATTTTAAGAGGATTAGATCGAAATTATTCGATTGATATTTCACTCTGACTAGTGACCACCGGTATACTAGCTAATGTCAACCAGTGACAGTCATTTATATCAAATAATAATCATAATTGTTATCAATAATAATAATAATGGTAATAATAATAATAATAATGATAATAATAATAATAATAATAATAATAATAATAATAATAATAATA
Source organism: Henosepilachna vigintioctopunctata (assembly GCA_030704895.1). Classification (NCBI taxonomy): domain Eukaryota; kingdom Metazoa; phylum Arthropoda; class Insecta; order Coleoptera; family Coccinellidae; genus Henosepilachna; species Henosepilachna vigintioctopunctata. Next base: position 627,777 of record JARQZJ010000104.1, on the reverse strand, counting down.
ATAATAATAATAATAATAATAATAATAATAATAATAATAATAATAATAATAATAATAATAATAATAATAATAATAATAATAATAATAATAATAATAATAATAATAATAATAATAATAATAATAATAATAATAGTAATAATAATGATAATGATGATAATAATAATAATAATAATAATAATAATAATAAGAGGATGCACATCTCTTGCTCAAAACGACTTCACTTATAGGCACAACCAAGTAGCTTGCAGAGTCCATCAAGCCCTGGCTGTGAAGACCAGACTGTTGACAAAAGATATAACACCTTACTATGAATACAAATCTTAGTCGGCGCTAGAGAATAGCATTTACAAAATATATTATGATCGAACTATCATTACACACTGCACGATACATAATAATAGACCAGACACAGTTCTTTTGGACAAAATCAACAAGACAGCTTACCTGATAGACATAGCGGTACCTAACACGGTACCTAAGCGGTATCCTGTGGGATATAGATGCGGCGTACATAAGTCTACTTGTAATATCAACAACCGGTGTAGTTCCGAAAGTGGTACACGAACACGTTACCAAGCTGCACTTAGAGCCGAAGCTGTATATAAAGATGAAAAAAGCTATGGTGCTGAACACATATCACATAGTCAGGAGATTCCTGCAGGAATAAAGTAACCGACAGATTATTGAGTTGCTTGAGTTTTAACTCGAGAATAACAACAAAAACAAAAATAATATTGATGATGATAATAATAATAATAATAATAATAATAATAATAATAATAATAATAAAAATAATAATAATAATAATAATAATAATAATAATAATGATAATAATACTAATAATAATAATAATAATAATAATAACAATAATAAAAATAATAATAATAATAATAATAATAATAATAATAATAATAATAATAATAATAATAATAATAATAATAATAATAATAATAATAATAATAATAATAATAATAATAATAATAATAATAATAATAATAATAATAATAATAATAATAATAATAATAATAATAATAATAATAATAATAATAATAATAATAATAATAATAATAATAATAATAATAATAATAATAATAATAATAATAATAATAATAATAATAATAATAATAATAATAATAATAATAATAATAATAATAATAATAATGATGAATAAAATAAAAATAATAATAACGAAAATAATAATAATAATATTGAAAATAATAATATTTATTATTACTATTATCATTATAATTATTATTATAACAGGAAGTCTGTTGACTCACATCTGCACAGAGTGATCTGCCAAATTGATGACTCCATTTCTCTGAAGGCCAGGGTACAAGTTTCCATGAATCTAATAACGAAAATATATAGCGCTGGAGTGAAAAACCCTTGCAGGGGAGGCACATTGGTGGCACCACGAAGGAAAATTATGTCAAGAAAGCGTCGAACTACTGGTTGGTCTCAAGCAGAACGTTTCCTGAAACTAAGAGCACACTTCTAGCTATTCAAGACCAAGCTATTCCAACCCGTGATTACCTTAAACACATCGTTAAAGACCCAACAGTAAGGGACGACGGGTGCCGATACTGATGCCAAACATCAGAGACAATCCAATATCTAACAGAGGTTAGAAACAGAGAAACAGAGGGATGTCAAATATTCGCACCTACGGAATACAAAGAGAGACATGACGCCGACTCAAAGATTGTGCATCAAGAACTGGCATTAAAATTACATATTCTACAGAAGGTAAAGGTGCCTCACTACAAATACATTCCGAAGCCAGTGTTGGAGAACAATCAATTTAGAATGTACTATCAAAGAGTTCTCCACAATAGGCCTGACCTGACCTACTCGACAAAATACCGAGAGAAACTATATTTATCGAGGTGGCTATCGAGAACCTGAAGTGCTTGTGCAGATACAGTGGCACCTGAACGTGGTCAAGACTGTTCCAATTAGCTTGGGATACACTGGTATAATCCCAAAAGATATCCTGAAAAACATCAGAAAATTAGGACTCTATTGGACCATGGCGGCCAATATCATGGGGACCGCTGCCTGATAATTTGGAGAGGGCCCTCACAGAGCTCAATCCCTCTGATATATAATATATGGGAAAAGTGAAAGTTCGCTCTTCAGGGAGTGTGAAAGTCGCAATGCTTGAAATGGGGGATAATAATAATAATAATATGTTTATTTCTCAGATATTACAATATTAAAAGAGATGTCATTGTACAAAATTAAACCTAACAAAATGAAAATTTAAGGAATATCAGTAGAAAAGTATCTTTTCAAATTATAAAAAGGCTGACAATATTCCTTCAATTTCTCTTCTATAACTTCTTGGATTCAAGTTCATGATCCGGTTTGGTAGTTAATTATACAGTTTTATACCCACATATGTCGAAGGCGAATCGAACTTAGCTGTTGTGCATTGTGGAATGCATATTGTGCTCATATGTCGTGTTCTTTATTCATGGAAACTGGAAAGTTTATCAAAATTTTGTCCGACAGTTTTCGTTAACGAATAGTAAACAATTCAGAATTGAAACTTGTTGATGAAACAAACTTCATTACACAAATACCGGTTGACAAATTTCAAGTAGAAAATGAGGCAAATAATGTTCAGCAAGAAGTCAACGTCTGTTTTAGCGGCGACTCAAGAAGCCGTTCAGATCGCTGTTTTGGTTTCACTCTAACAACTGCTATCTACCGTGTTCATACATTCTGCCATGTCGTGGCGAAGGTGCACTATTGTTATATCAATTATCCCGATAATGAACAGTTATCAGTCGATAGACACAGACGAAGATTATAAACTGAATATAGATTATTGAAAACGATTGATATTCATATCAAAGAAAACATAAACAATTATAATAATGATAATAATAATAATATATGTCTTCATTGTTCTCAAGAGGCAATACAGAGTACATCGAAAATAAAAGAAAAAAAATGTATACAGTAAGAAAAACAGAAAATATTCATTTAAAACAAAAAAGATATAAATAGATACCAAATTTATTAATTTCTTCTTAAAACAACTCATTTTTTAGGCTTAGGAGCCTTTATCGTTGTCTTCTCAGCTCCTTCCTTGGGCTTGGGTATATCACCTCCTTGGGCCATTTTCTTTTTGCCATACAAAGTACCATCGCGAGATACAGCTTTCCTCAAATTGTAATAAGCCACTGTTCTTATTTTGTCTCTTTGTGATCGCGCCCTTCTCAATTTGAAACGATTAAAATCTGGCAATGGGGCCCTCTTCTCTTTCACTGCAATGTTTTTAGCGCACATACCTCTGAATCTGCTTCACGGACTACACGAGTATATGTGGTATAAGGAAGCTGAATTGCGAACTTTGTCAAATGAAGTTGATTCAACCTAATCTGGTTGCGGGGAACATTTGAACATGGTTTATCAATAAGTACCTTAGTTTGATCAATCACATCGACAATACTAACTAATTTGCCTTTATTAGAATTGTCGGAAACGACGGCTGTCCTGCCTGCCTCAACAAATTTCTGGAACGGCATGCTTGCCTATCAATGTGAAAGGATAAGGAAACAATCACAAGGCGCAACTCGAATAGAGTGCTCTCCCATTGAATCTTGAAATGAAGATAATTTTTTCATGTTTAGAGAAATACCTAATATACATAATAAAATTAAAATTTGAAAAAATCTATAGAAAAACAAAATAAGAAAAATAAGAATAAGAACTGGTTCGTGTCGAGCATGGCGCGAGCGAGCACTCGGGGAGTTTTGTGATGTAGCAAAATATAAATGAGGGCATGAACTCACTTTTGGCAGTCTAAGAGATGTTTATGGATTTCATTAAAGATAGATGTGGTTTTCAATTTTTCATGGTTTGGGACAAGTGCATATAGGTAATTGATTAATTTATACATGGTAAAAAAAATGATCTTTAAAACAAAGCTGTACAGTGAACAGAAGGAGAAATGAGACCCTTGGACCGAACGTTAATATTGTACACAGCATCGCGGAAAGTTATTTTATTGTATTATTATGGTGGTTGTTCGAATGCAATTATGTTTAAAAATAGGGAGTTTGTTTGCAGAAGACGCCTATTACTCAGGTTCAGCCACCCCAGATCGTTTAATTTATACGAAATATGACCAAAATCCTTTATGCCGAATATAAATCTAACACAAGAATTCTGGACTGTGTGCACTAAGTACGAAGTTTGAGAATCTAAAGAGCTAGAGCAGGGGTGGCCAACAGGTCGATCGCGATGGACCGGTCGATCGCGACTGTTAGACCAGTCGATCGTGACCAGGCAAAAAATATGAATAATTAGACCAGACTGCGCAATGTAATTATCAACTACTGCAGCATGATCTTGTATCATTTTCAATCGCTGTTCCGTCACAGTATTTATCCTCTATTCTACGCAGTATAGTGTTTTGTTTTCGGCACGCAATGACCAATAAGCGTGAAGCGTGTGGGTTGCGGGGTAGGGGTGTGTATCAAGTGTCAATCTCGAAATACTGTGATGCGCCGTATAGAAACAATAAATAAAAACTTAAACAAACAACTACAAAAAGATATCGTCCTATGCGTTGCTTCTTTGTTTCAATTTGACGAGTCAACAGATATTACTGATAATGCACAATAACTTGTTTTTATTTGGATGGTCTTCGTATATTTCTCGACCAAAGAAGAACTGCTAAGTATGATTTCCTTAAAAGGAACAACTTGTGGCCTTGATATATTCACGGAATTCAAAGCATATATTTGCTAGATTAAGCTATCCTTGTATAAACCTGTATCAATGACAACTGATGGAGCTCCTGCAATGACATGTACTCAAAATGGTTTCATTGCTTTTTGCCACAAGGACGAAGATTTTCTAGACTTCATTTTTTACCACTGCATAACTCAACAAGTACTGGCAGTGAGAGATTAAACACGAAACATGTGATTAACAGCTATAGATGATAAGGAACCAGAATTGGCATTGCACACTGACGTAACGTGGTTGAGTCGAAGCAAGTTTTTGCCAAGATTTCGAGATCTGTTGGAAGAAATAATAACATTTCTTAATGAAAGGGGTGATGATTGTCGTCAATTGCTTGATTCAGACTAGCAATGTGATTTAGCTTTCTTGGTCGATTTTACTGGAAAACTGAGTACATTAAATCTGAATCTACAATGCAAGAATAAAACATTAACAAAGCATTCCAAAGTCAAAGAGAATCTATGATAGTTGACATAGAGAAGAAAAAATTTTAACAATTTGTAAACATCAAGGATCACATGGAAAAACATCCTACCTACAATTTCATTTCAGAGATGTAAACCACAGAAATTAGGGCAGTGATAGCAGACTTCGAAATTCGCCTCAGTGATTTCAGAAAAATTGAGAACTTGGTTCAATTCATAAGTTATTTGCTTAATGATGCCATTGATCAAGTGATATCTATGAATTGGCTAAAAAATTTTCAGATACATTTCAAATGGAGCACATGATGTTACAAAACGAAATTATTACTCTGTGCTGCGACATATTTCTAAAAGCAAGGTCATCTGCTAGTCAAGATTTCTGGGCTTTGGTTTCCAACGAAAAATATCCAAATTTGAAGAAACGTGAAGTTGAAAATAACTCCATTCATGGTTTGGTTCAACATATGTATGTGAATCAGCATTTTCGTACTTAAAGCAAACAAAAAATAAACACCGTTCTCGCTTGACAGATGCTCATACATTAGGTTCTTTAAGGTTGGCAATTTCCAACTACAAACCTGATTATGCTAAACTAGTGGAAAATGATCAGGCGCAACGCTCACACTAATATATAGGACCCATTTCAATTAAGTAAATTTAAGGAAACAATCCCATATGCGATATGAAAAGAATCTACTACCACCGGCCAATAAAAAATACATGATTGTGTACTAAACTATGCTGTTTCATTGAAGATTTCAAGAAGTATGTACTTGGTAGATCGCACCAAGTTGGCCACCCCTGAGCTATAGAATACTAGATCACATTGATTAAAATTGCTTGAAACTAATGAATCACAAAGTAAAGTTTTAGTAGACCTAGGTAGGCTTTGCCTATGATAAAATAGGAGCTTGAAGGTGGCATAAAATTTTTGTGAAAAATTAGAGATGTGACTACGGAAGCGATGGGTGTTTATTGAGCCTAGGTTACGTGCACGGTCTTGGAGAGAAATAGTTGAGCAGTCTATGTAAAATTTGGGGACGTTGCTAGATTGGGAGACAAGCTTAGTGTTGCCAAACAACAACGGTAGATTTAGCAGGATGGATCACTAGTTGGTGATCTTAGAAATACCAGAGATTATATGAAGGTGTTCATTAATTAGATAATTGGCGTTAATAATGTCGGTGTGCTTAAAAGCAAGGTACAATTATTGTGGGTCGCCTGCGAAAAGATGCACTTCACAGGGGCTTATGTTGGCATATAACTGGCTAGTGTAGATGAGATCATTGAATATTACCAGCGATAAGAGTGCGGCATGGCGATTACGTCAGAATCGGTGATTTTTAAACACGACCAAAGTCACTGCAAGGCGAACGTTAGGAGGCCGGTGCTACGGATCGTTAGGTCACTACTGGTGACCGTCGCCGCTATAAAAATATCGTCAATCATTGAAGGAAATGAATTCCTGCTACAGGCCTTCAGTAGGTACATTTTTCATTATGTTTATCGAAGAGTTTACTGCAATATTTATGTGTCGCTGAAATTGCGTTCCATTGGTATTTCGGATTCCCGAAATGGTATTCGATTCGCGTTGTGTACGGATCATAAAACGGCCTTACATAAACTTAATGAGGAATTTTTATGCTACAGAATTTCAATTTCCTCTCTATTCGCTCAACTCCACATGAAGATTGGATTAATCTGGAAATGAATTTACTTTAATAGTTCTGCAAAACGAACATTGCCATGGTGCTCACAGAATTGGTTCGAATTTGAGCAGTAGCAGGCAACCCGAATTGCTTCGTAATGTGATTATGATAGCGGTTATTGATATAGCATATGATTAGTAGGATTTAATTATAAAGCAATCTCTGATTATAGCAGCTTCGCAGTCGCAACCGCCCTTTTCGATAACGTTTATGAGTAAGCGGCTTTAGAGAGACAATAAATGGAATAATGGATAAAATAATGAGAAACATTCGAAGCAGGCGAATGTGTTGGTGGAGTTCCATTATAATGTTTAATGACGAATTTTTGAAGTTTCGTTCTGATGGCTAGAAACGCATCTACTTTTTATTACCCCACACACACGCACATATATATATATATATTTTTTTTTATTTTGAAAGTTTTTAGCAATAACAGGCTTTTTTAATATGAAAAAGTTTATTTTTGTTGACGTTTCGTTGTTATATTACAACTTTGTCAAAACTTATTCTATATTTTATAGTTATTGCTAAAAACTTTCAAAATAAATATCTTAAACAGGCAATAAATCAATTTCAAGAAATATATATATATATATATATATATATATATATATATATATATATATATATATATATATATATATATATATATATATATATATATATATATATATATGTGGATATATTGATATCTCTAGTAATTCATAAAATTCAATTATTCTTTAGTTTTGACAAAGTTGTGATATACAACGAAACGTGAACGGAAATAAAGTTTTCCATATTCAAAATGAGCCTATTGCTGAAAAACATTCGAAACAAACTATCTCAAACAGGCAATAAATCAATTTTGAATATATATCTATATAAATATATATATATATATATATATATATATATATATATATATATATATATATATATATATATATATATATATATATATATATATATATATATATTGCCTTGTAATTTGAACAGAAATATTATAGGTTATTGGCAAAATAGGAGGCCACTATGAATAAATTTTGATCAATTTGTTTGCCTGGTCTATATTTCGACCATGATTATAGTCTTCATCAGGACTCCAAATAACAGATATTAACAAAAATATCATAATCACCATCAAGAGGAGTGTGTTCAAAATATATGTGATATTGCACAGAAACCTGGATATTAATGTTACGATGTAAATTTTACTGTGACAGGAGCACAGAAAATTGTCACCGAAAAGGTACAGAAGGCGAGAGAGTAAATCACTGTAGCAAAAAATATCATACTGAGCATGTAACACAAAAAGTCTATTAAAATTGTGGGCTGTCTGCGAAGGTTATTTAAAATAATCTGAAAGTAAATCACTGTAAATGCAGCTGAGCCTGGAAACGTTCGTCTTCTTATTAATGCTATTGGTGTTGTTATTTATGGGGACCATTTCCAAGGTAATCATTTTCTGGTAACTACTAACTACTTCCAGTATTCAAACATTTTCAAAGTCAATGCGATGTCCCTGTTTTGAGGAATGCTAGTGCTAAGGCACATCTATTCGGGTGAAGTCTAACATCACTTTTATGAAGAGTTATTCTTCTTTTAATGGTTTGAGTAGTTTCACCTATATAAATTCCTTCACAATCTGAACAAGGTACACTGTAGATGCAATCTGATGTTAATGATGGAGGTACCTTATCTTTCAGTCTTGCAAAACACTTGTGCCAGTATTGAAGTTCTATTTGGCAAGCCTTAGCTTATCTATTGCACTGAATATGTGAAACTATTTTGCCGTGAGGAAAGAAAATATGGCAAAGATTTGTATTTGAGTAATGGAGCCTTAGAGTCTATGTTATTACCTATATCAAGGTCAGTTGAAGAGGTGGGAACCGGTGGTCTAATGACTGTAATACATAGGATCTTCTTTACAAGTCTTCTTGGATATCTATTGTCAACCAAGATCATTTCTAGACGGGACAGTGAGCTTCAAAGTAATCTGTGTGTACAATGCTTACAATTCTATTCTTGAGTTGATTGATTATATTTAGCTTCATATTTACATTATGGTGAGATCGGAAGTGCAGATATCTACCTGAAGAAGACGGCTTCTGATACCAATCGAACTTGATAATATTTTCCTCGGATCTAACCACTCTGGTATCCAAAAACGGCACATAACTATCAGTCTCCATCTCTACAGTTAATATGTTCATCATAAGAGTTGAAAACATTCACAATTTCATTTATTTTATTTTGAGGTAGACATAGGATGAGGTAATCTAAATATTGATATAAGAAATATGAATTGAACGTCAAATTTGTAACACATGTGTTAAGAAGGGAAGGCATTAATATAGAACCACAATGGGACTGAGGCAGCCACCCATGGGACAGCCAAAGAGCTGAGAATTCATCCATCTTCATACGAGAATTAAGATGCCTCAAAATAACGTTAAAGATGGATGTGAATTGGTCTTCAGGAACGTTAGTGTGGGAACCCACACAGCTCTTTAAACCTCTAAAAACAGCCCTTTTTTCCATACAAACGTTTTCTAACTAGAATGTAGACTCAATTTGAACTTTATTGCTATTCAATAACGATACCATGAGGAATCAGAACTTTCCTCATGGTGAAGAAGACTGAAACTTCCGAAGCGAATGCTAAGCCAGAAATATTCCTCTGATAATGAAAATCAAATAGTGGAGATACAAAAAAACTAATTTGATTTTTCTAAAGAATAAGTTTGACATTTTGATATAGATATCAAAATGTCAAAAAAAAAATAGTTACTATAGATAGTAACTCATAAATTCAATTATTCATTAGTTTTGACAAAGTTGTAATATAACAACGAAACGTTAACAAAAATTAAGTTTTTCATATCGAAAGAAGCCTGTTATTGCTATAATTATTCAAAATAAATAAAATAAAATATTAAACAGGCAATAAATCAATTTCAAGAAATATATATATATATATATATATATATATATATATATATATATATTTTCAGTGTTTAATTGGAATTGCAGTCTAGGACAGGAAAATCAGTTACCTCTTTAGTATTTTCCAAGCTTTCGAAAATGTTTATTTTCTTCTTCAGGGCTAAAATAGTACAAAAATTAACAGTTTATATAGCAAGGCACTATAAAAAGTTTTTTCTTACAATTACTGTGAAGTTAGTCCGAAAGTACATTAGTTTTTTGAATTTTGAAAATAACTACAAGTGTTCCCAAATGCATTGGGTTGGAATGTTACTGCATTCTACGTGCTGGATAGTTGAAGGAAGCCACGACAATGACCGTATTTCTCAATTTGGCTTTTCAAGTAGAGTGTTCCCAGATGTTTTTAAGGGCGTTTCTTAAAATGTATAACGTTGGCCGAAGTTTTATGACTAACGAAAAGAGAATGAATTTGTTTTTTATATATTCAGAATGGATTTTTCGGTGAATAGGATATCCGAATATGAGCCATTAATCAGAAGAACCTATGAGATTTATATATATATTGCTTAAATTATCTGTATCAGATTTTTTGTTAATACAATTTCCTGTCTTTTTAATATGAACCATTTCTAGGAAAAGGCGTTTGTTGTAATTGTTTGCGTGATCTAAAATTTTTGTGGCATTGTAATTCATATTATGACCAGTGGCTTGCACGTGTTGGGTTAATGCAGAGGAATTCGTCTTGTTAGTATTTCGGCAATCACTTTTATGAGAAATGATCCTCGAATGAAGATTTTGGGATGTTTGACCTATATATACAGAATCGCAATTTTGACAAGGAATTTTGTAGACGACATTTGATTTGAATTTCAATTCTATGGGATGTTTTGTTCGAGTGAATAATGACTGTATCGTTAATGTGTTTTTTGGGCTATTTTTATTTTATTATGGAATAATTTGATCAGTTTTGGCGTTAGATTGTGTATATGCGGTAGAACACCGAATGGTAGATTCTCTGGGCTGTTGTTGCTGATAATTTCCTGGTTTGTTTCAATTATATTGCTACAAGCTCTCAACAATTTCAAAGTTCAGGGGAATTCTGCTTGATAATAGTTATCCCCCTAAACTGATTGATAAATTATTGAGAGCTTGTAGCAATATAATTGAAACAAACCAGGAAATTATCAGCAACAACAGCCCAGAGAATCTACCATTCGGTGTTCTACCGCATATACACAATCTAACGCCAAAACTGATCAAATTATTCCATAATAAAATAAAAATAGCCCAAAAAACACATTAACGATACAGTCATTATTCACTCGCACAAAACATCCCATAGAATTGAAATTCAAATCAAATGTCGTCTACAAAATTCCTTGTCAAAATTGCGATTCTGTATATATAGGTCAAACATCCCAAAATCTTCATTCGAGGATCATTTCTCATAAAAGTGATTGCCGAAATACTAACAAGACGAATTCCTCTGCATTAACCCAACACGTGCAAGCCACTGGTCATAATATGAATTACAATGCCACAAAAATTTTAGATCACGCAAACAATTACAACAAACGCCTTTTCCTAGAAATGGTTCATATTAAAAAGACAGGAAATTGTATTAACAAAAAATCTGATACAGATAATTTAAGCAATATATATATAAATCTCATAGGTTCTTCTGATTAATGGCTCATATTCGGATATCCTATTCACCGAAAAATCCATTCTGAATATATAAAAAAACAAATTCATTCTCTTTTCGTTAGTCATAAAACTTCGGCCAACGTTATGCATTTTAAGAAACGCCCTTAAAAACATCTGGGAACACTCTACTTGAAAAGCCAAATTGAGAAATACGGTCATTGTCGTGGCTTCCTTCAACTATCCAGCACGTAGAATGCAGTAACATTCCAACCCAATGCATTTGGGAACACTTGTAGTTATTTTCAAAATTCAAAAAACTAATGTACTTTCGGACTAACTTCACAGTAATTGTAAGAAAAAACTTTTATAGTGCCTTGCTATATAAACTGTTAATTTTTGTACTATTTTAGCCCTGAAGAAGAAAATAAACATTTTCGAAAGCTTGGAAAATACTAAAGAGGTAACTGATTTTCCTGTCCTAGACTGCAATCCCAATTAAACACTGAAAATACATATCTACAGTCGTTAAACATTCAACTATATATATATATATATATATATATATATATATATATATATATATATATATATATATATATATATATATATATTCACCCATATATATATATATATATATATATATATATATATATATATATATATATATATATATATATATATATATATATATATATATATATATATATATATATGAAAAATACCGCTCATACAAGGGAAGCTCTTGATAATATTCAGAGTTCAGCTGAGTCTGAACGACTCCACCCCAACAAAATGTTTAAAGGATGCACGTCTCCATTGCACCATAAAAGGGGAGAAAGTTTAGAACGTGTCTTGTTTGGGCTTATCCAAGGTACATCTTGTATTTTATGATTTTAATATGGGAGGAGAGTGAGCACAAACCTCGCTTTCGAAGGATTATACCTAAAATACCGGAAATAAGGTGTTCTCGCAAAGCTTCGAAATGCGTATGATTTATTATGCGCTTAGCACGTTTGCGATCACTCCTTTTGAATAGTAAATAATACATTTTTTAATATTTCAAAATAAAAAAAAATATTTTATTACTCATGAAAAATGTTCACACTCTTAAGCATACCAATTTTTTGTACACATTTTCAAGGAGACCAGTATTCATTTCGACAGTAATCATAATTGTCTGCTGCATAGTTTCAAATTATACCGGCTACTACTACGCCATCTTGATCTACAATATCTTTATCTTGGAATATATAGACAGTCTCAATTTCAATAGTGGTATCCCATTTCCTCTTCCGCTTTTATATCAAGTTATTACTTCATATCAATGTTAGTAATACTCATTCTTTATATCTCTATATTCTTACCGTCAATATATTTATGTTTTCGTTCTGCTCTGTTGCCATTTAGTTCCTCCGTTGCAATTTTTTTAATGTACCTGTATGTGTTGAGTCTGTCCTGTAATCTCGATGACGTTTCTCCGATAAAGGTATTGTTTGTTACAATCTTTGCAAGGAATGACAAACACTTTGTTTGATTATCAGATTTCGGTGTTTGTGGTTTCAATTTACTGCATACCTGACAGGTTTAGGTGACCTGTGGACAGTTTCTATGTTATGTTGTCTCATTATTTCCTTCATTCTGTGATAGGTTTCTTGTGTGAAGTTAATATATTTATCTTCGGTTTCGTACATCTTTTCGTATTCTTCTTCCAGTATTTTAGATTTTGAACCATGGAACTCTTTGTCCTATTTGAGGTGTTTACCTCTTTGACGGATAGATTTTCTTGATTTATTGCTCTTCTATGTATTCTATATTTTCTTAGTCTCTGGTTATGTTCAGATCATGTCACCTGGAGGGCTTGCTCGATGTCGCCGTATTGGACACTTACTCTGATTCATAATGGAGGATCGACTAATAGTTTGAGATGTGGACATTGGTGTTTTGTTCTGTGTCATTTTTCCAATAGTTCTTCTTCATTCTCAGAAGCGTCATTCCTAAGAAATGTAATGAATTCTGAGATTATAATTGCTTTTCTATATTCATTAAATTTTTGAACATCATCATTATATTCATTCTCAAACCAAAAAGTTGAATAACAAACCATTATTTCATTCCAAGATGAATACTGAGTCAATCCTTTGGAACTCGAATCTATATTAAGCAAAATTAGGAGAAATTTGAACCGGTAACAAGAATTCACTTCAAGCATAATGTTTGACAATTGTTGCAGCGTAAGCCGATGTCGACAAAGACAAGAAGGGTCCGGCTGGATCTCTTCCAATATCAGATGTTGGATAGAGATCTTGGCGAATGAATCTCAATTCATTTGCTACGTGAAATTGTTAGTTAATTGAGTTGAATTAGATGAATTGTCTTCGTTCTTTATGGTTTAGCTAACAATTACAACAATCTGCTGGTGTTCGTTACTCATAAAAATATTCAATTGTTCAGAGGAATTATTATTTGATTTTGCCGATACTTGATGAAAAACCGAAAACCTGATTAAAATAAAACCACTCTGAGTATTTTGCGATTATCTTTTCATTTTGTTGCAGATAACAACACTGTAAGCTATACCCATGATAAATGTAAACACTTAATATTTTTTTTTCGATTCAGTGGACCTACAGTTTACTGCCGATTCCGAACTGCCAATGGATTAGTAATCAATGTCCATTACCCAACAATTAACATCATCGAACTACTTAAATCATAGGCAAACACATACACATATCTACACCAGCACTCGAACCCGAGTCCTAGGGCACCATAGTTTTCCCCACTAAGCCACGGAGGCAAGCTACTTGAAATTTTCGTTTCTGCTTTCGTCTGGTTACGGACTTTTTCACTCGCTTTACACCAACTCTTGATAGATTTGCTAGAAGCAGTTGATTTTTGGGTATTGAGTTAATGGAATGCCTATTTTCAGTAACAATTTGTTAAATGAAATTGTTATTCGATTTCCCTTCATTTGAACTTAATTAAAATCCGTACGGAATATCAAAATAGCATGATCGTTCTGAAATCTCCCGTTTTAACAGAATTTGTATATAATAAACTTTTTCATTTACTGCAATGATTTAAGTAATATCTTGTAGCGACTTTGTGTGCTCATTTTATCATCTGCTTTGTACTGATTGTGGTTTTTATAATGTGAGATGAATCTCACGAGCACCGGTAAACATAGTGGAAGTCAATTTCCCGGTTTGTAATTCGGGTTGCTTCGGGATGAGATTGCGACCGTTTTCGCGACACGCCCCTAGAACTGTATTCATAACTTAAGTTTTTACTCCGGGATTATTCCGGGCATGTTATGCTGTTTTACTGCGGGCTGTTTGCATATAATTTCGTGCTCACGAAAGATTAAAAATATCCAGTTTTCTTGCATCACCGGGAGGTTTAAGCCCCATAAACATTTTGAAGCAGTAAACGTTGGAGTTTTGCTATTGTATAAACTGAATTGGCGAGAATATTCACCTTCATGAATGACTCAGTAGGTAACGAGCCGGAGTATTTAACAGCATGTCAAGAATAAGAATTTAATATTGTGTAATATAGCATATTATAAACCAGTGGTTCTCAACCGATTTTGCATGGTACCTACCTTCTAGATGAGAAGTCCACATGCGTTCCTGTGCTTCAGCTATAGCACAGAAAAATATTTTCACTTGGGAAAAAGATGAACAGTGAAATGAAAACGTATTTTACGTATAATTATTGATTAATGATTTCATTATAACTCTGTTCAACAAAAATGAACACTAGATACGGTTGTTCATTCCTGTGCAAAACAGTGAAATTATAAGCTAAGTGGTTGTTCATTTCAATCTCCAATTTCATTTATCATGATGTTTTAGCAAATGATGTGCGATAATTCAATCTGAGTAAATAATTTTTAATGAATATTTTGTTAAGATTTTATCAACAAAATATGCAGTGCTGCCATCTTTGTATGGGTGGTGGAATTAAATGCCCCACTCCTAGTGTGTAAGGAATTATAACCTTTAGTTTAGTCTTGAGCATTATCTTCGTTGTTGCAGTTGCTTGTAGTGTATTAATAAAGAAGTTCGACGAACGCTTGCGTTAAACTCTATATATTTCCGATATATATTCATGTCTACATGAATATTTAGCGAACAGAAATAGGGTTTAGGCGAAACCGTACGGAAAACTTTCTGTGCTATGAATGAATTCATCAATAGCTTTGTTGAAAAACACTGAACATTGTTTGTATTATTACAGCCGTTTGTATTACAAATATGCTCTTTCTCCCACAAAAAACACTAATTAATAAGTTTCCATTTTTTGAATCAATATATTTTGAAATGATTTCTCCAGAAGAAGAAATATTGTTCGTATAGTGAAGAATCATTATCTATGCTAATTGCATTTTGAGAAGGCATCCATGAAATCTTCAACATTGAGTGGTCGATTTTCGAACATTTGTTCGTATGAGACAGAAATAACTGTCATTGTTCACTCGAAAAGACAACTTTATGCGGAATGAAATTTGTCGCATTAGCTTGTATAGGTATGATGATCACGTAAATCCATTTTTTCAAAGAAATATAAGATATTGACTAACTTTACAAGAAATTTCAATTCGTAAAATATATTTCTATGTCATTTCTGAAATAAAAGGTATGAAAATTAGAGTGCAATACTGGTTTTAATGAAACGTAGCGGTTTTTCAGAACAGTTCGGAACTTGTTTTCAGAACTTTTTCATTACTTACAATACGATTGTTTGCATACATAATGGTTGTAATATAATGAACGAAATAACATGACGAGGTAGTCCGTTGAATACAACGAAGAGTATTCTTCATTCAATCTAAAAATAACACATAAACTGAACACTAAATATTTCATTGTAAAAGAACTCCATAACATCATTCTCGACATAATATGCAACAACAGAACATTGAACTAATTGATAATACTACAGAACAATACCTAAGCATTTATTCTCTCATCTCTCAATATTTCATTTTTTACATCTGTGTTCTTTGAATTTAAAATTTTTCGTTAATATCTTTCAGTTTCTGGAAATTCATGATTTTTTCACTGAATTTAGGGATTTATTTCTTACAAATTACAATCTAGAACTTTTTGAACTGAATTTGAGCATTTGGTTTTTCTAGGAATGGCTGTAATTCCCTTCACCTAATACATAATCATAGATGAACCCAGATACGAATGAGAACTATTGAATTCTACCAATGCAGTTGACAAATAGAATCTCTGTATTCTAGATTTTCCTATGATAGTGTAAAGTAATGAATAGTTGATGTGAAATGCCAAGTGTGATAAGGAACTCTGGTAAGAGGCTGGGCTTTAGGATTCTTTTTATGACAAGGTATCGAATTGAGCTTTGGAAAGGAGTACTTGACAACATGAAATACATCGTTTTCGTTTTCTTCAAGTGGTCTTCAAATTCTACCCTCAGATTGTCTACGGATAATGAAAAATGAGTGATGGAAAAATTCAATCATTTTATTATCAAACTCTACCAGCAGAATAATCGAAATGTTTTAGCTACAACGATTTTTAAAGTTGTTAACAGATGAGAAAAGGTGATCATTCACAATAAGAAAGAATCGAGACCCAATTTTATGAATTAATTGCGAACATATAACATAATAACTTCGAAGAAGACCAAAGATGGATTAACTCCCTTGGACTTCCGAGGCTATTATACTACTTATATTATAATACACTTTGCTCTTTTTCGAAATTCTTGACGTAACATTTTCCACACTGTGGAGTTTATAACCATCGAGTTGTCGGGCGGCTGACATTTTTTTTCTTCTTCAGTTCCATGATGTTGCTTGATGTTGCTATAGCTGCTTAATACAATACAGATACGTAGAAGTACTCATATGATACAAAAGTTCTATTCTGGTAGAAGAGCAAGTCAGCGTTCTTGCAGTTATCGAAAAATTGAAATTTATCACCATTTTGTGAATCAGTTTAGCTGTGTTGAAACTTATTCAAGAAATATTTCATAAACTCCGTCAGCTACTTCAATAGTCTGCCAGCAACTTCGTATGTGAAATAGTTTACGAATACATATAATTTGGAACATTCAACAGATTGGATTATTTCAGAAAGTTCCATCTCAGTTGTGAATTAGTCCATTTCATTAACGTTGAGAGCAGAGTTCGACTTCAGTAACATAGAGGATTGCCACTCTGCGAGTTCTGTGCTCAAGGCAAAACAGCTTTGAAATGTTACATTAGTGAATATTTTGGTGACCCAGAGATATGCTGCAATCGGTTCGTAGTATGATCTTCCTTTGTGGAATTTGATTGGTTTAGTGATGAGTGCTTTTGCGATATTTCAAAATAAGTTCTTGGTATGTTTGATGTGATTTATTATTTTTGGATTGAGTGCTGTCAGAGAATGATCTGAATTATTCAAAGAATTTAGTACAGAATACTGCATTACGCAATAAACAAAAACAATTGAAAACTCATTAGATATATCAAATATATAAAATATGTAAGATATATAAAATTTCAAATTTTTGTATATCAAGTTTTGTTCAAATCTAGTTATGAAACTGAGCGTTTCTAAGACTTTTTTTTCATCGATTGGCAATATCTTCAGCTGATATAGGGGATACGAAAAATACTTTCGCAATGCTTGGTCTCTATATCCTTCGTCTGTATTCATATGTCGGTAATGACATTTCAATTATTCCATTCCTCTAATAATAATTCTTGCATCATGATCGCAGCTGAATAGTTCAGATTCCCCAATGAATTTGAAGATAACGATAAGTCAGATACGATCATCTTTATACACTGGATTTCAGTAAGAACGTTGTTGTTTCTAGATTGTTGAATGGTTGAATGGGAAAACTGAGATAATCTCGCGGTACTTAAACATTTGCAGTTGTTCTTGAATTCGTTTTCATCACCTTTCAAGTTGAACAACATTAAAGGAAGGCAAGTTTGAGTACCGTACAAGAACTAGCTTCAAGAAATAATTTACAATGAAATCAGAATATATCGTCATAAAACAAGCAATACTGCACCATCTATGACATTGATTTTGACTGAAAATTACGCTGTTGATTATCGATTACGATTGTTGAATTAAGTTGTTGATTTCTGTTTTGAAGGCTATAAATTCTGCTATGATATGTTTCGTGTCCGAAAAAACTAATATTAGAAGAAATATCATATAAGTATTTTAACGAACAACTGGAACCATTAGAAACTGATAATGTTCTTGATATGAGACAAAAATAACATAATTCGTACCACCTAATACAGTGAAAATCGTGATGAGATCTGATAAAGATGAATCTGTGTGTTTGGAAATTATGTGAATTTTCATATTTATTAGCTACTTCTTGAAATTTGGTTTGAGTGAATTGAGATATATTGCAAATATTGGGTCACTATAGCCAGTGTTCCGTATTTAGAAAAGAAGTTTGACAAAATATTTCGATCAGACATTGAGCGAAATCGAAATGCATGACAAAAATCGGTTTTCGCAAAAGAATAAACGTAAAAATTCAACGGTAGTGAGAACTAATGAACTATACTTCTATCAATACTGGAAAAGCACCGAGCCATTTCTAACTGACAAATGGTCCACGAGATACCAGCTCCAGTTGTAGAGAAACATTCCAAACAAAATGACCTGTTACTGCAGCAGCAATCAAATACATCCCTGGAATAATAAAATATCGCTGGTTATTTGTAGGGAAGCGAAGCTATCAGGAAAATGGAATTTATCACCATTTTTCATTATTGAACTAAATGAATGGTCGAACCGCAATTTTTATTGTGTTTTTCGAATGAATGGAAATTTGAAACATGGGAATATTTTCAGTTATCACAGATTCGATAAATTTTTTTCAGCTTGTATTTTTATTGAAGCATGAAAACAAAATTTGGGTGGCTATATCACCCCAATTTGTTCCTAGCAGTACTTTGCAGTACTTGCAGTAGGATAAATAACGTACATTTCAGTGCATCATTCAACGGTCACACATTTTTATAACTATCGTGACTCTTATGAAGAGATGAGGGGGGTCCATTTATTCTGCAATTTATTTTAAAAAGTGTTTATATTCAAATTATACTTCCATTACAATTGTGAATCATATGTGTTCCACATGAAAGGTGCGAACCTAATCCAAACTTGGGCCATTGTTATTTCTTATATTCATATATATATATATATATATATATATATATATATATATATATATATATATATATATATATATATATATATATATATATATATATGAAATTATGTGAATTTTCATATTTATTAGCTACTTCTTGAAATTTGGTTTGAGTGAATTGAGATATATTGCAAATATTGGGTCACTATAGCCAGTGTTCCGTATTTAGAAAAGAAGTTTGACAAAATATTTCGATCAGACATTGAGCGAAATCGAAATGCATGACAAAAATCGGTTTTCGCAAAAGAATAAACGTAAAAATTCAACGGTAGTAAGAACTAATGAACTATACTGGAAATTAGCACCGAGCCATTTCTAACTGACAAATGGTCCACGAGATACCAGCTCCAGTTGTAGAGAAACATTCCAAACAAAATGACCTGTTACTGCAGCAGCAATCAAATACATCCCTGGAATAATAAAATATCGCTGGTTATTTGTAGGGAAGCGAAGCTATCAGGAAAATGGAATTTATCACCATTTTTCATTATTGAACTAAATGAATGGTCGAACCGCAATTTTTATTGTGTTTTTCGAATGAATGGAAATTTGAAACATGGGAATATTTTCAGTTATCACAGATTCGATAAATTTTTTTCAGCTTGTATTTTTATTGAAGCATGAAAACAAAATTTGGGTGGCTATATCACCCCAATTTGTTCCTAGCAGTACTTTGCAGTACTTGCAGTAGGATAAATAACGTACATTTCAGTGCATCATTCAACGGTCACACATTTTTATAACTATCGTGACTCTTATGAAGAGATGAGGGGGGTCCATTTATTCTGCAATTTATTTTAAAAAGTGTTTATATTCAAATTATACTTCCATTACAATTGTGAATCATATGTGTTCCACATGAAAGGTGCGAACCTAATCCAAACTTGGGCCATTGTTATTTCTTATATATATATATATATCATATATATATATATATATATATATATATATATATATATATATATATATATATATATATATATATATATATATATATATATATATGAAGGACAAGGTTTGTCAGGTTGAAAATGGAGTTAAGAATTTTCGGTATTTACCTGAGATTTGCGTTACTTGTTTATTTGTAACAGCCGTTTACATAACAGCCGTTTTCAAGCTACTTGGCTCTCATCAGAACGGCGTAGTTCGAGTTATTAGATGTTCACACTTGATAGTTGATTAAAATTATTTGTGTTTTAAAATTGAGTATCTTGACCGAGCTATTACAGCTTCATTTTCAGACTGAATCAATGTCTACCTGCAATGAGATATTTATAACTTCTAGAAATGTTGTACCGACAATATGATAAATTAAGAACAAGGTTTGTCAGGTTGAAAATGGAGTTAAGAATTTTCGGTATTTACCTGAGATTTACGTTGCTTGTTTATTTGTAACAGCCGTTACATATGTTTCAAGCTACTTGGCTCTCATCAGAACGGCGTAGTTCAAGTTATAAGATATATATATATATATGAAGAGATACAAATAAATAAGCAACGTATATATATATATATATATAGTTCAAGTTATATATATATATATATATATATATATATATATATATATATTATATATATATATAACTGATCTATCCTTACAGCTTAACTGCATGCATTTGCTTTCTGCACATGATACTAAAATATTTTTTGCTATTCACGATCCTCATGATTGCGTCAGATCACAGTCTTTCCTTGACGCTGTTAATTTATGCTGTCACAACAATGTGCTGAAACTGTAGTAAATGTAAAGTTTTATAATTATTTCGAAATTTGACTCCAATCCACCACAGCTTTACATTGGAAAGTCAAATTCTAAATAGATGTGTTCAGTATACAGATCTGAAGGTTCTTTTCGACTATAAACTATCCTTTTCTGAACTCATAACTTGTATCACGGCTTCTGCTGCTAGAATATTAGGTTATCTGGTCCGAAATTGAAATTTGTTGATCTTTGCACAATGAAAACGCTGTACTATACCCTTATTCCCAGTAAACTGGAAAATGCATCTATAATTTGGTCTCCTTTGTACACTAATTCTATTGTCGACTTGGAGACAGTTCAGAGGAAATGTCTGAAATGCATGTACTACAGGTGTTAGGAGAGGCGCAGCCACTTCCTCCTATCTGATAGTATAGGAATTTAATTATTGAAGTTGAGACGTATATGTAATCATTATGATGGGCGTTGCGCCTGATGTGATATCTATTTTGATCGGCTATCAGTGATTTTGACATGCCACTCAGAACAGCGCAATGGGATGTCCTGATCTTTTCATGGACATCTGCTGTCTACATATGACTTGGTAATATACAATATTTTAATTTGAGTTCTGTTTCATTTGGTTACTTCATATTACTATTACAACTGATTTAAATTTTATTTTCATTGAATTCATTAACTACATTTTATCATATTCTTGGACTACTTGTGACTTTGTAATAGATAAAATTGTATTTTAGGTTTTTTCGATTCAGTTATTGTATATCACAATTTCAGTTTATTTCAATTGAATATTTTCGTTGCATTCATTCCTTTATTTTTAATTGATTATTTAAATGTTTTATTTAATGTTATTTGTGTAAAATCTGTTATTTTTTCCTATAATTGGATTTTTATCTGGAAATGTGTCACATAAAAAAAGATGAGAACTGCGTTAACTATAAATCTGACACTGGTCAATTAAGTAACATAAACATATACTGCAATCTATTAAAGATAAAGAATTAAAAACCGGACCACCGTTAATGATATATTGCTCGTGTCAGTCACTGCTCTATGGCCTGCCGACAAAGTATGAACCGTGTATGTGTTTTTTGATATTTAAACTTTTAGATCTGTAAGTTTTAATGATTTTATTTTTACAAATTGTGATGACTCATGTACCTTCATTTGTTTTTAGTATACTCCTGAAGAAGTCACGAAATAGTGACGAAATATTGAGTGTATAGGAAAATAAAGTATTTCACACAAACCGCTATCCTGATATCCAAACATTTAATTTTCATAAATTGTACGGTTGAAATAATAACGATCAATATATATATATATATATATATATATATATATATATATATATATATATATATATATATATATATATATATATATATATATATATATATATACATATAATATCACAGCAGATATTGTAAAATTAATTGGCAAAGATTATGTTTTCCAAATGTTGCCCCTCGCTTTGCTGGCATTCCACTGAAAGAAATCGGAAATTAGCCGCCTCGCGTGTACACATCTCTCCGTAAATAGCGGCCATTTCGGTGCGGATGTTGTGCTTCAGTTGAAGTAGAGTTCGTGGTTTATTTGCGTTCACTTTCTGCTTAAGGATCCCCACATGAAATAATCAAGAGGTGTAATATCGGGGCTTCTCGGAGGCCACTTGATGGTTCCTCGACGAGAGATCAGTTTTTCTGGGAAAAGTTGATTGACAACCGCAAGCGACTGGTTTGAAGTGTGGCAAGTCACCCCATCTTGTTGAAACCATGTCTCCTCATTGAAACCTTCAAACTCCTGTAATTGTGGAGCCAAAAAGTTAAGGAAAATGTCGCAATACCGCTCACTATTTACCGTGAGTGCTCGCCCTCGCCGGTATTCAAAAAAATACGGCCCAATGATGCCTTCCCTAGACATGGGGAAGGTACACGATTGCCTTTGGACTAAGTAGTGGTCGTTCATGTTTCTCTCTCGAATTTTCGTTCGACCAGAAGCGGCAGTTTTGTTTGTTTACGTGCTTGTTTAAGTGAAAATTCGCTTCTTCACTAATCAGGATGTTTCCAAACGTTGGGAAGCGTTGAAGCATATCATTTGCAAAATTCAGTCGAAGGATAAGAAGAAAAGTCGGTAGGTTTCAATTCCTGTACGAGCTGAATTTTGTAGGCTGTAAGATGTAAATCTTTCTTCAAAATAGCGTGAAACGACGAGTTTTTAATCTTACGGCCTTGACCTCGTTTGCGATCTGATTGAGACGGATTTTGACTCACTGAAACTCCCACTTTTTCAATCGTATGTTGGGTTCGAACAGAGCGTGGGCCACCTGGATGGTGAATTTTCACACTCGAACAGGTATTTTCAAACATTTGAATCCATTTTCTGATGGTATCGTCCTTTGGTGCATTCCGTACATTAAATTCTGCACGATATAAACGTTGAGCGGACACTATCGAATCACCATTGCGATAATAAGCGCATATGCAAAAAGCTTCCACGGTTACTGAGTCTCCAAATAATGGCGGAACAAGATGTCCTATCCGCCCCTCACCAATCACGCCATTACTCGGACAGCGCCGATACAAATACCCCTCACCCTTTCTGGACACCCGTTGTATGGTTTCGAAACCACCTAATGTTTATATATACTTGTCCAGTTAGATTTGTTGTTGAATAATAATCTGTTTGCATCTTGAGAAGTCAGTAACGCGTCAAAACTCGTCACGTTATATATAATGAAAGTGTGAATCGAATTCGAGCGTTTGAATTATTCTAGATTGAATATCTGTTACTCAACTATCTCAAGTAAATCACGCAATCAATTACAACAAACGCCTTTTCCTAGAAATGGTTCATATTAAAAAGACAGGAAATTGTATTAACAAAAAATCTGATACAGATAATTTAAGCAATATATATATAAATCTCATAGGTTCTTCTGATTAATGGCTCATATTCGGATATCCTATTCACCGAAAAATCCATTCTGAATATATAAAAAAACAAATTCATTCTCTTTTCGTTAGTCATAAAACTTCGGCTAACGTTATACATATTAAGAAACGCCCTTAAAAACATCTGGGAACACTCTACTTGAAAAGCCAAACTGAGAAATACGGTCATTGTCGTGGCTTCCTTCAACTATCCAGCACGTAGAATGCAGTAACATTCCAACCCAATGCATTTGGGAACACTTGTAGTTATTTTCAAAATTCAAAAAACTAATGTACTTTCGGACTAACTTCACAGTAATTGTAAGAAAAAACTTTTTATAGTGCCTTGCTATATAAACTGTTAATTTTTGTACTATTTTAGCCCTGAAGAAGAAAATAAACATTTTCGAAAGCTTGGAAAATACTAAAGAGGTAACTGATTTTCCTGTCCTAGACTGCAATCAACTATATATATATATATATATATATATATATATATATATATATATATATATATATATATATATATATATATATATATATATGTGTATATATATATATATATATATATATATATATATATATATATATATATATATATATATTAGTATATATATATATATATATATATATATATATATATATATATATATATATATATATATATATATACATTTCAATCATAGCTTTGCTTCAGAATTTGAATTTCAATTTATAGAAAAAGAAGTCCAACAAAATGGTGAAGTACTTCAATCGTATTATACAAACCCATAACCTTGAAGCATGTCACAGATTATCATTGAAAATGAAAATCTGCCGTATCTCTAAATACTCGAAACGTGCAAACTATTACTGCAAGTCGTTACATTTGTATAATAATCATATAACAATATTAATATGTACAGCCATCGCTATCCATGCTATAAAAAGAAATGAAAAATACCGCTCACACAAGGGAAGCTCTTGATAATATTCAGAGTTTAGCTGAGTCTGAACGACTCCACCCCAACAAAATGTTTAAAGGATGCACGTCTCCATTGCACCATAAAAGGGGAGAAAGTTTAGAACGTGTCTTGTTTGGGCTTATCCAAGGTACATCTTGTATTTTATGATTTTAATATGGGAGGAGAGTGAGCACAAACCTCGCTTTCGAAGGATTATACCTAAAATACCGGAAATAAGGTGTTCTCGCAAAGCTTCGAAATGCGTATGATTTATTATGCGCTTAGCACGTTTGCGATCACTCCTTTTGAATAGTAAATAATACATTTTTTAATACTTCAAAATAAAAAAAATATTTCGTTACTCATGAAAAATGTTCACACTCTTAACCACACCAATTTTTTGAACACATTTTCAAGGAGACCAATATTCATTTTAATCATAGTCGGCTGCTGAATAGTTTTAAATTATACCGCCGACTACTACGCCATCTTAATCTACAATATCTTTATCTTGGAATATATAGACAGTCTCAATTTCAATAGTGGTATCCCTTTTCCTCTTCCGCTTTTATATCAAGTTATTACTTCATATCAATGTTAGTAATACTCATTCTTTATATCTTTATATTCTTACCTTCAATATTTTTATGTTTTCGTTCTGCTCTGTAGCCATTTAGTGCCTCCGTTGCAATTTTCTTAATGTACCTGTATGTGTTGATTCTGTCCTGTAATCTCGATGACGTTTCTCCGATAAAGGTATTGTTTGTTACAATCTTTGCAAGGAATGACAAACACTTTGTTTGATTATCAGATTTCGGTGTTTGTGGTTTCAATTTACTGCATACCTGACAGGTTTAGGTGACCTGTGGACAGTTTCTATGTTATGTTGTCTCATTATTTCCTTCATTCTGTGATAGGTTTCTTGTGTGAAGTTAATATATTTATCTTCGGTTTCGTACATCTTTTCGTATTCTTCTTCCAGTATTTTAGATTTTGAACAATGGAACTCTTTGTCCTGTTTGAGGTGTTTACCTCTTTGACGGATAGTTTTTCTTGATTTATTGCTCTTCTATGTATTCTATATTTTCTTAGTCTCTAGTTATGTTCAGATCATGTCACCTGGAGGGCGTGCTCGATGTCGCCGTATTGGACACTTACTCTGATTCATAATGGAGGATCGACTAATAGTTTGGGATGTGGACATTGGTGTTTTGTTCTGTGTCATTTTTCCAATAGTTCTTCTTAATTCTCAGAAGCGTCATTCCTAAGAAATGTAATGAATTCTGAGATTATAATTGCTTTTCTATATTCATTAAATTTTTGAACATCATCATTATATTCATTCTCAAACCAAAAAGTTGAATAACAAACCATTATTTCATTCCAAGATGAATACTGAGTCAATCCTTTGAAACTCGAATCTATATTAAGCAAAATTAGGAGAAATTTGAACCGGTAACAAGAATTCACTTCAAGCATAATGATTGACAATTGTTGCAGCGTAAGCCGATGTCGACAAAGACAAGAAGGGAAGGCTGGATCTCTTCCAATATCACATGTTGGATAGAGATCTTGGCGAATGAATCTCAATTCATTTGCTACGTGAAATTGTTAGTTAATTGAGTTGAATTAGATGAATTGTCTTCGTTCTTTATGGTTCAGCTAACAATTACAACAATCTGCTGGTGTTCGTTACTCATAAAAATATTCAATTGTTCAGAGGAATTATTATTTGATTTTGCCGATACTTGATAAAAAACCGAAAACCTGATTAAAATAAAACCACTCTGAGTATTTTGCGATTATCTTTTCATTTTGTTGCAGATAACAACACTGTAAGCTATACCCATGATAAATGTAAACACTTGATATTTTTTTTTCGATTCAGTGGACCTACAGTTTACTGCCGATTCCGAACTGCCAATGGATTAGTAATCAATGTCCATTACCCAACAATTAACATCATCGAACTACTTAAATCATAGGCAAACACATACACATATCTACACCAGGACTCGAACCCGAGTCCTAGGGCACCACAGTTTTTCCTACTAAGCCACGGAGGCAAGCTACTTGAAATTTTCGTTTCTGGTTTCGTCTGGTTACGGACTTTTTCACTCGCTTTACACCAACTCTTGATAGATTTGCTAGAAGCAGTTGATTTTTGGGTATTGAGTTAATGGAATGCCTATTTTCAGTAACAATTTGTTAAATGAAATTGTTATTCGATTTCCCTTCATTTGAACTTAATTAAAATCCGTACGGAATATCAAAATAGCATGATCGTTCTGAAATCTCCCGTTTTAACAGAATTTGTATATAATGAACTTTTTCATTTACTGCAATGATTTAAGTAATATCTTGTAGCGACTTTGTGTGCTCATTTTATCATCTGCTTTGTACTGATTGTGGTTTTTATAATGTGAGATGAATCTCACGAGCACCGGTAAACATAGTGGAAGTCAATTTCCCGGTTTGTAATTCGGGTTGCTTCGGGATGAGATTGCGACCGTTTTCGCGACACGCCCCTAGAACTGTATTCATAACTTAAGTTTTTACTCCGGGATTATTCCGGGCATGTTATGCTGTTTTACTGCGGGCTGTTTGCATATAATTTCGTGCTCACGAAAGATTAAAAATATCCAGTTTTCTTGCATCACCGGGAGGTTTAAGCCCCATAAACATTTTGAAGCAGTAAACGTTGGAGTTTTGCTATTGTATAAACTGAATTGGCGAGAATATTCACCTTCATGAATGACTCAGTAGGTAACGAGCCGGAGTATTTAACAGCATGTCAAGAATAAGAATTTAATATTGTGTAATATAGCATATTATAAACCAGTGGTTCTCAACCGATTTTGCATGGTACCTACCTTCTAGATGAGAAGTCCACATGCGTTCCTGTGCTTCAGCTATAGCACAGAAAAATATTTTCACTTGGGAAAAAGATGAACAGTGAAATGAAAACGTATTTTACGTATAATTATTGATTAATGATTTCATTATAACTCTGTTCAACAAAAATGAACACTAGATACGGTTGTTCATTCCTGTGCAAAACAGTGAAATTATAAGCTAAGTGGTTGTTCATTTCAATCTCCAATTTCATTTATCATGATGTTTTAGCAAATGATGTGCGATAATTCAATCTGAGTAAATAATTTTTAATGAATATTTTGTTAAGATTTTATCAACAAAATATGCAGTGCTGCCATCTTTGTATGGGTGGTGGAATTAAATGCCCACTCCTAGTGTGTAAGGAATTATAACCTTTAGTTTAGTCTTGAGCATTATCTTCGTTGTTGCAGTTGCTTGTAGTGTATTAATAAAGAAGTTCGACGAACGCTTGCGTTAAACTCTATATATTTCCGATATATATTCATGTCTACATGAATATTTAGCGAACAGAAATAGGGTTTAGCCGAAACCGTACGGAAAACTTTCTGTGCTATGAATGAATTCATCAATAGCTTTGTTGAAAAACACTGAACATTTATTACAGCCGTTTGTATTACAAATATGCCCTTTCTCCCACAAAAAACACTAATTAATAAGTTTCCATTTTTTGAATCAATATATTTTGAAATGATTTCTCCAGAAGAAGAAATATTGTTCGTATAGTGAAGAATCATTATCTATGCTAATTGCATTTTGAGAAGGCATCCATGAAATCTTCAACATTGATTGGTCGATTTTCGAACATTTGTTCGTATGAGATAGAAATAACTGTCATTGTTCACTCGAAAAGACAAATTTATGCGGAATGAAATTTGTCGCATTAGCTTGTATAGGTATGATGATCACGTAAATCCATTTTTTCAAAGAAATATAAGATATTGACTAACTTTACAAGAAATTTCAATTCGTAAAATATATTTCTATGTCATTTCTGAAATAAAAGGTATGAAAATTAGAGTGCAATACTGGTTTTAATGAAACGTAGCGGTTTTTCAGAACAGTTCGGAACTTGTTTTCAGAACTTTTTCATTACTTACAATACGATTGTTTGCATACATAATGGTTGTAATATAATGAACGAAATAACATGACGAGGTAGTCCGTTGAATACAACGAAGAGTATTCTTCATTCAATCTAAAAATAACACATAAACTGAACACTAAATATTTCATTGTAAAAGAACTCCATAACATCATTCTCGACATAATATGCAACAACAGAACATTGAACTAATTGATAATACTACAGAACAATACCTAAGCATTTATTCTCTCATCTCTCAATATTTCATTTTTTACATCTGTGTTCTTTGAATTTAAAATTTTTCGTTAATATCTTTCAGTTTCTGGAAATTCATGATTTTTTCACTGAATTTAGGGATTTATTTCTTACAAATTACAATCTAGAACTTTTTGAACTGAATTTGAGCATTTGGTTTTTCTAGGAATGGCTGTAATTCCCTTCACCTAATACATAATCATAGATGAACCCAGATACGAATGAGAACTATTGAATTCTACCAATGCAGTTGACAAATAGAATCTCTGAATTCTAGATTTTCCTATGATAGTGTAAACTAATGAATAGTTGATGTGAAATGCCAAGTGTGATAAGGAACTCTGGTAAGAGGCTGGGCTTTAGGATTCTTTTTATGACAAGGTATCGAATTGAGCTTTGGAAAGGAGTACTTGACAACATGAAATACATCGTTTTCGTTTTCTTCAAGTGGTCTTCAAATTCTACCCTCAGATTGTCTACGGATAATGAAAAATGAGTGATGGAAAAATTCAATCATTTTATTATCAAACTCTACCAGCAGAATAATCGAAATATTTTAGCTACAACGATTTTTAAAGTTGTTAACAGATGAGAAAAGGTGATCATTCACAATAAGAAAGAATCGAGACCCAATTTTATGAATTAATTGCGAACATATAACATAATAACTTCGAAGAAGACCAAAGATGGATTAACTCCCTTGGACTTCCGAGGCTATTATACTACTTATATTATAATACACTTTGCTCTTTTTC
Organism: Henosepilachna vigintioctopunctata; assembly: GCA_030704895.1. NCBI lineage: Eukaryota > Metazoa > Arthropoda > Insecta > Coleoptera > Coccinellidae > Henosepilachna > Henosepilachna vigintioctopunctata. The sequence continues at coordinate 597,504 of JARQZJ010000104.1, read as the reverse complement.
GAAATTCTTGACGTAACATTTTCCACACTGTGGAGTTTATAACCATCGAGTTGTCGGGCGGCTGACATTTTTTTTCTTCTTCAGTTCCATGATGTTGCTTGATGTTGCTATAGCTGCTTAATACAATACAGATACGCAGAAGTACTCATATGATACAAAAGTTCTATTCTGGTAGAAGAGCAAGTCAGCGTTCTTGCAGTTATCGAAAAATTGAAATTTATCACCATTTTGTGAATCAGTTTAGCTGTGTTGAAACTTATTCAAGAAATATTTCATAAACTCCGTCAGCTACTTCAATAGTCTGCCAGCAACTTCGTATGTGAAATAGTTTACGAATACATATAATTTGGAACATTCAACAGATTGGATTATTTCAGAAAGTTCCATCTCAGTTGTGAATTAGTCCATTTCATTAACGTTGAGAGCAGAGTTCGACTTCAGTAACATAGAGGATTGCCACTCTGCGAGTTCTGTGCTCAAGGCAAAACAGCTTTGAAATGTTACATTAGTGAATATTTTGGTGACCCAGAGATATGCTGCAATCGGTTCGTAGTATGATCTTCCTTTGTGGAATTTGATTGGTTTAGTGATGAGTGCTTTTGCGATATTTCAAAATAAGTTCTTGGTATGTTTGATGTGATTTATTATTTTTGGATTGAGTGCTGTCAGAGAATGATCTGAATTATTCAAAGAATTTAGTACAGATTACTGCATTACGCAATAAACAAAAACAATTGAAAACTCATTAGATATATCAAATATATAAAATATGTAAGATATATAAAATTTCAAATTTTTGTATATCAAGTTTTGTTCAAATCTAGTTATGAAACTGAGCGTTTCTAAGACTTTTTTTTCATCGATTGGCAATATCTTCAGCTGATATAGGGGATACGAAAAATACTTTCGCAATGCTTGGTCTCTATATCCTTCGTCTGTATTCATATGTCGGTAATGACATTTCAATTATTCCATTCCTCTAATAATAATTCTTGCATCATGATCGCAGCTGAATAGTTCAGATTCCCCAATGAATTTGAAGATAACGATAAGTCAGATACGATCATCTTTATACACTGGATTTCAGTAAGAACGTTGTTGTTTCTAGATTGTTGAATGGTTGAATGGGAAAACTGAGATAATCTCGCGGTACTTAAACATTTGCAGTTGTTCTTGAATTCGTTTTCATCACCTTTCAAGTTGAACAACATTAAAGGAAGGCAAGTTTGAGTACCGTACAAGAACTAGCTTCAAGAAATAATTTACAATGAAATCAGAATATATCGTCATAAAACAAGCAATACTGCACCATCTATGACATTGATTTTGACTGAAAATTACGCTGTTGATTATCGATTACGATTTTTGAATTAAGTTGTTGATTTCTGTTTTGAAGGCTATAAATTCTGCTATGATATGTTTCGTGTCCGAAAAAACTAATATTAGAAGAAATATCATATAAGTATTTTAACGAACAACTGGAACCATTAGAAACTGATAATGTTCTTGATATGAGAAAAAAATAACATAATTCGTACCACCTAATACAGTGAAAATCTTGATGAGATCTGATAAAGATGAATCTGTGTGTTTGGAAATTATGTGAATTTTCATATTTATTAGCTACTTCTTGAAATTTGGTTTGAGTGAATTGAGATATATTGCAAATATTGGGTCACTATAGCCAGTGTTCCGTATTTAGAAAAGAAGTTTGACAAAATATTTCGATCAGACATTGAGCGAAATCGAAATGCATGACAAAAATCGGTTTTCGCAAAAGAATAAACGTAAAAATTCCACGGTAGTAAGAACTAATGAACTATACTTCTATCAATACTGGAAAAGCACCGAGCCATTTCTAACTGACAAATGGTCCACGAGATACCAGCTCCAGTTGTAGAGAAACATTCCAAACAAAATGACCTGTTACTGCAGCAGCAATCAAATACATCCCTGGAATAATAAAATATCGCTGGTTATTTGTAGGGAAGCGAAGCTATCAGGAAAATGGAATTTATCACCATTTTTCATTATTGAACTAAATAAATGGTCGAACCGCAATTTTTATTGTGTTTTTCGAATGAATGGAAATTTGAAACATGGGAATATTTTCAGTTATCACAGATTCGATAAATTTTTTTCAGCTTGTATTTTTATTGAAGCATGAAAACAAAATTTGGGTGGCTATATCACCCCAATTTGTTCCTAGCAGTACTTTGCAGTACTTGCAGTAGGATAAATAACGTACATTTCAGTGCATCATTCAACGGTCACACATTTTTATAACTATCGTGACTCTTATGAAGAGATGAGGGGGTCCATTTATTCTGCAATTTATTTTAAAAAGTGTTTATATTCAAATTATACTTCCATTACAATTGTGAATCATATGTGTTCCACATGAAAGGTGCGAACCTAATCCAAACTTGGGCCATTGTTATTTCTTATATACATATACATATACATATACATATATATATATATATATATATATATATATATATATATATATATATATATATATATATATATATATATATATATATATATATATATAGATAATTATATATATATAGATAGAAATTATGTGAATTTTCATATTTATTAGCTACTTCTTGAAATTTGGTTTGAGTGAATTGAGATATATTGCAAATATTGGGTCACTATAGCCAGTGTTCCGTATTTAGAAAAGAAGTTTGACAAAATATTTCGATCAGACATTGAGCGAAATCGAAATGCATGACAAAAATCGGTTTTCGCAAAAGAATAAACGTAAAAATTCCACGGTAGTAAGAACTAATGAACTATACTTCTATCAATACTGGAAAAGCACCGAGCCATTTCTAACTGACAAATGGTCCACGAGATACCAGCTCCAGTTGTAGAGAAACATTCCAAACAAAATGACCTGTTACTGCAGCAGCAATCAAATACATCCCTGGAATAATAAAATATCGCTGGTTATTTGTAGGAAGCGAAGCTATCAGGAAAATGGAATTTATCACCATTTTTCATTATTGAACTAAATAAATGGTCGAACCGCAATTTTTATTGTGTTTTTCGAATGAATGGAAATTTGAAACATGGGAATATTTTCAGTTATCACAGATTCGATAAATTTTTTTCAGCTTGTATTTTTATTGAAGCATGAAAACAAAATTTGGGTGGCTATATCACCCCAATTTGTTCCTAGCAGTACTTTGCAGTACTTGCAGTAGGATAAATAACGTACATTTCAGTGCATCATTCAACGGTCACACATTTTTATAACTATCGTGACTCTTATGAAGAGATGAGGGGGGTCCATTTATTCTGCAATTTATTTTAAAAAGTGTTTATATTCAAATTATACTTCCATTACAATTGTGAATCATATGTGTTCCACATGAAAGGTGCGAACCTAATCCAAACTTGGGCCATTGTTATTTCTTATATACATATACATATACATATACATATATATATATATATATATATATATATATATATATATATATATATATATATATATATATATATATATATATATATATATATATATATATATATATATATAGATAATATATATATATAGATAGAAATTATGTGAATTTTCATATTTATTAGCTACTTCTTGAAATTTGGTTTGAGTGAATTGAGATATATTGCAAATATTGGGTCACTATAGCCAGTGTTCCGTATTTAGAAAAGAAGTTTGACAAAATATTTCGATCAGACATTGAGCGAAATCGAAATGCATGACAAAAATCGGTTTTCGCAAAAGAATAAACGTAAAAATTCCACGGTAGTAAGAACTAATGAACTATACTTCTATCAATACTGGAAAAGCACCGAGCCATTTCTAACTGACAAATGGTCCACGAGATACCAGCTCCAGTTGTAGAGAAACATTCCAAACAAAATGACCTGTTACTGCAGCAGCAATCAAATACATCCCTGGAATAATAAAATATCGCTGGTTATTTGTAGGGAAGCGAAGCTATCAGGAAAATGGAATTTATCACCATTTTTCATTATTGAACTAAATAAATGGTCGAACCGCAATTTTTATTGTGTTTTTCGAATGAATGGAAATTTGAAACATGGGAATATTTTCAGTTATCACAGATTCGATAAATTTTTTCAGCTTGTATTTTTATTGAAGCATGAAAACAAAATTTGGGTGGCTATATCACCCCAATTTGTTCCTAGCAGTACTTTGCAGTACTTGCAGTAGGATAAATAACGTACATTTCAGTGCATCATTCAACGGTCACACATTTTTATAACTATCGTGACTCTTATGAAGAGATGAGGGGGTCCATTTATTCTGCAATTTATTTTAAAAAGTGTTTATATTCAAATTATACTTCCATTACAATTGTGAATCATATGTGTTCCACATGAAAGGTGCGAACCTAATCCAAACTTGGGCCATTGTTATTTCTTATATACATATACATATACATATACATATATATATATATATATATATATATATATATATATATATATATATATATATATATATATATATATATATATATATATATATATATATATATATATATATATATATATATATATATATATATATATATATATATATATATATATATATATGAAGGACAAGGTTTGTCAGGTTGAAAATGGAGTTAAGAATTTTCGGTATTTACCTGAGATTTGCGTTACTTGTTTATTTGTAACAGCCGTTTACATATGTTTCAAGCTACTTGGCTCTCATCAGAACGGCGTAGTTCGAGTTATTAGATGTTCACACTTGATAGTTGATTAAAATTATTTGTGTTTTAAAATTGAGTATCTTGACCGAGCTATTACAGCTTTATTTTCAGACTGAATCAATGTTCACTTGCGATGAGATATTTATACCTTCTAGAAATGTTGTACCGACAATATGATAAATTAAGAACAAGGTTTGTCAGGTTGAAAATGGAGTTAAGAATTTTCGGTATTTACCTGAGATTTACGTTGCTTGTTTATTTGTAACAGCCGTTACATATGTTTCAAGCTACTTGGCTCTCATCAAAACGGCGTAGTTCAAGTTATAAGATGTTCACACTTGACAGTTGATTGAAAAGAAAAGACTGTTACAAATAAACAAGCAACGTAAATCCCAGGTAAATACCGAAAATTCTTAACTATATGTATATATATATATATATATATATATATATATATATATATATATATATATATATATATATATATATATATATATATATATATATATATAAATGATCTATCCTTACAGCTTAACTGCATGCATTTGCTTTCTGCACATGATATTAAAATATTTTTTGCTATTCATGATCCTCATGATTGCGTCAGATCACAGTCTTTCCTTGACGCTGTTAATTTATGCTGTCACAACAATGTGCTGAAACTGTAGTAAATGTAAAGTTTTATCATTTTTTCGAAATTTGACTCCAATCCACCACAGCTTTACATTGGAAAGTCAAATTCTGAATAGATGTGTTTAGTATACAGATCTGTAGGTTCTTTTCGACTATAAACTATCCTTTTCTGAACTCATAACTTGTATCACGGCTTCTGCTGCTAGAATATTGGGTTATCTGGTCCGAAATTGAAATTTGTTGATCTTTGCACAATGAAAACGCTGTACTATACCCTTATTCCCTGTAAACTGGAAAATGCATCTATAATTTGGTCTCCTTTGTACACTAATTCTATTGTCGACTTGGAGACAGTTCAGGGGAAATGTCTGAAATGTATGTACTACAGGTGTTAGGAGAGGCGCAACCACTTCCTCCTATCTGATAGTATAGGAATTTAATTATTGAAGTTGAGACGTATATGTAATCATTATGATGGGCGTTGCGCCTGATGTGATATCTATTTTGATCGGCTATCAGTGATTTTGACATGCCACTCAGAACAGCGCAATGGGATGTCATGATCTTTTCATGGACATCTGCTGTCTACATATGACTTGGTAATATACAATATTTTAATTTGAGTTCTGTTTCATTTGGTTACTTCATATTACTATTACAACTGATTTAAATTTTATTTTCATTGAATTCATCAACTACATTTTATCATATTCTTGGACTACTTGTGACTTTGTAATAGATAAAATTGTATTTTAGGTTTTTTCGATTCAGTTATTGTATATCACAATTTCAGTTTATTTTAATTGAATATTTTCGTTGTATTCATTCCTTTTTACTTTTCTATACTTTTTGATTCTGTTTTATTTAATGTTTTTTGTGTAAAATCTGTTATTTTTTCCTATAATTGGATTTTTATCTGGGAATTGTTTTGAAGAAACCTCTCATCACATATATGTGTTAACCTATTTTAAAACAGCTATTTAACACGTTTATCAACAATGGATATCCAAAGCATATCTTAGAAAAACTGATTTATAACACAAATTTTTATGATGGTTCCACTGAGGTAGTTGATGGACGAATCACAAATTACAAGAAGATACCTCACATAGACCACTTGACACATCGCATTACCACCCTATTCAGAGACATACCTGAGATCAGAATGGCACCATATAGCACACTAACTATAAAAACAATCTTCTCAAAACTGAAGGACCGGACACCAACTCTACTCAACAATAACGTCGTATACAGGTTGTCATGCTTGGGATGTGAAGGCACGTATATAGGCCAAACCAACCAATGGCTAAAACAACGATTAACCCAACACAAAAGTGACTGCCGTCTCATGAAGAACTCATGTGCTGTTGTTCAACATCTGAAAAATACAGGACATATGTTTGATTTCTCTAACGTGAAAATTCTTGACCAACACTACAATTACAAGACCAGGCTTTTCCTTGAAATGTGTCACATAAAAAAAGATGAGAACTGCGTTAACTATAAATCTGACACTGGTCAATTAAGTAACATAAACATATACTGCAATCTATTAAAGATAAAGAATTAAAAACCGGACCACCGTTAATGATATATTGCTCGTGTCAGTCACTGCTCTATGGCCTGCCGACAAAGTATGAACCGTGTATGTGTTTTTTGATATTTAAACTTTTAGATCTGTAAGTTTTAATGATTTTATTTTTACAAATTGTGATGACTCATGTACCTTCATTTGTTTTTAGTATACTCCTGAAGAAGTCACGAAATAGTGACGAAATATTGAGTGTATAGGAAAATAAAGTATTTCACACAAACCGCTATCCTGATATCCAAACATTTAATTTTCATAAATTGTACGGTTGAAATAATAACGATCAATATATATATATATATATATATATATATATATATATATATATATATATATATATATATATATATATATATATATATATATATATATATATATATACATATATATGTAAAATTAATTGGCAAAGATTATGTTTTCCAAATGTTGCCCCTCGCTTTGCTGGCATTCCACTGAAAGAAATCGGAAATTAGCCGCCTCGCGTGTACACATCTCTCGGAAATAGCGCAATTTCGGTGCGGATGTTGTGCTTCAGTTGAAGTAGAGTTCGTGGTTTATTTGCGTTCACTTTCTGCTTAAGGTATCCCCACATGAAATAATCAAGAGGTGTAATATCGGGGCTTCTCGGAGGCCACTTGATGGTTCCTCGACGAGAGATCAGTTTTTCTGGGAAAAGTTGATTGACAACCGCAAGCGACTGGTTTGAAGTGTGGCAAGTCACCCCATCTTGTTGAAACCATGTCTCCGCATTGAAACCTTCAAACTCCTGTAATTGTGGAGCCAAAAGTTAAGGAAAATGTCGCAATACCGCTCACTATTTACCGTGAGTGCTCGCCCTCGCCGGTATTCAAAAAAATACGGCCCAATGATGCCTTCCCTAGACATGGGGAAGGTACACGATTGCCTTTGGACTAAGTAGTGGTCGTTCATGTTTCTCTCTCGAATTTTCGTTCGACCAGAAGCGGCAGTTTTGTTTGTTTACGTGCTTGTTTAAGTGAAAATTCGCTTCTTCACTAATCAGGATGTTTCCAAACGTTGGGAAGCGTTGAAGCATATCATTTGCAAAATTCAGTCGAAGGATAAGAAGAAAAGTCGGTAGGTTTCAATTCCTGTACGAGCTGAATTTTGTAGGCTGTAAGATGTAAATCTTTCTTCAAAATAGCGTGAAACGACGAGTTTTTTTTAATCTTACGGCCTTGACCTCGTTTGCGATCTGATTGAGACGGATTTTGACTCACTGAAACTCCCACTTTTTCAATCGTATGTTGGGTTCGAACAGAGCGTGGGCCACCTGGATGGTGAATTTTCACACTCGAACAGGTATTTTCAAACATTTGAATCCATTTTCTGATGGTATCGTCCTTTGGTGCATTCCGTACATTAAATTCTGCACGATATAAACGTTGAGCGGACACTATCGAATCACCATTGCGATAATAAGCGCATATGCAAAAAGCTTCCACGGTTACTGAGTCTCCAAATAATGGCGGAACAAGATATCCTATCCGCCCCTCACCAATCACGCCATTACTCGGACAGCGCCGATACAAATACCCCTCACCCTTTCTGGACACCCGTTGTATGGTTTCGAAACCACCTAATGTTTATATATACTTGTCCAGTTAGATTTGTTGTTGAATAATAATCTGTTTGCATCTTGAGGAGTCAGTAACGCGTCAAAACTCGTCACGTTATACATAATGGAAATGTGAATCGAATTCGAGCGTTTGAATTATTCTAGATTGAATATCTGTTACTCAACTATCTCAAGTAAAATGTGGTTTCAATCTGAATCTCAGTTTGATGCTATAATTGCATGAGAAATACGTCAGAGCCACCCTATTCTTTCAGTGTTCATAATGAATGATATTTTAACGAATAAATTATCTACAGGATAAAGTTGTCTAAATGAAGAATATATTGCAAAAATATGACAACCCAAGTTGTCATATCTCATTGAAGTACCACAAAATATAGTGTTTTTCACGATGAAAATAATCTAACACAAATAATTATTCTTTGTGAGGTGCTCAGAACGTGAATACTTCAAAACTATTTCCCAAGAAATTCGAAAATTTTCGCCATGAGGCAGATCATTCAAAGTGATAAAATATTATGACCTACATTTCTGGCTAATGCATGTCACTACTTGGTAACCTGAACGCCTTTGCGGCTATGAATAATTGTTAGTAACTAATTATTACACAATCTATTTTCATGATATATTAGTCTGGTACGTGTATAATCAGGTAAGCAGTGGCCTGTCACTCTTGTTAGCGGTTTCATGTCCTGTCTCTCCATTGTTCTATGTATAATTACGTGAAAATCACTACTTCAAACTGTCAACGGTTCACAACGGAACTGGCTTACAGAATCAATTTGTCTCTGCGAATATTGAGAGAAGGGCATACAGTGTTTGAAACAGGAGGACTCGAGAAAGCAAAATGTATTAGATTTCTTTAAAAATTTGAAGAATTCAAGATTAGTTTGTCTCGTTTCAGAATATGATTAATTCACATAGCGATATACTCTATTACTAGCTCATCGGCTTTTCGCAAGCGATCAAAACCTTTCGGTTCCGATTCTAATTACTGCCGAATTAGAACAATAGAATATCAAGCAGTAGAACAATGAGGCTAAGTATAAAAGCTAAGTCCCCAAAACAGGCAATCAAATGTTTCAATGAACTTTAATATATTCAGAATGAAGGCAAATGGATTTACATAAAGAAATAATATTTAGAATTTTCTCATAATTTGATACAAAGACGCATGACGACGTTTCGAAGTACTACTTCTTTCTCAAATGCTGGATTGATACTCATATTATATGTATTGTTATCAGTAAATTGAAATCAAATGTTTCAATGAACTTTAATATATTCAGAATGTAGGCAAATGGATTTACATAAGGAAACAATATTTAGAATTTCCTCATAATTCGATACAAAGACGCATGACGACGTTTCGAAGTACTACTTCTTTATCAAATGCTGGATTAATACTGATATTATATGTATTAATCCAGCATTTGATAAAGAAGTAGTACTTCGAAACGTCGTCATGCGTCTTTGTATTAAATTATGAGAAAATTCTTAATATTGTTACACTATGAATATTAATTTTCTCCAAGTACCGGCCTCATCAATTATCAAATGGACTTACTGCTGTTTTTCGTCTTTGAAAATCAATGAAAGTCTACAAATAGAACTGGTCTCCCGCAAGTTTAGTTGCACATCTATGATTACATCGTCCACTATGTCATGTCCTCTGAGGTGAATCGTTTGTCTTATATGAAACATAAAAGATCTAGCTGTCCACTGCATCTTAGGTAGCACCTGCTCTGGCGTGGTATTGTACGGTAACACACGCTCATTCTTTTCATTTACCTCCAGCCTTGCTTCATATTTGAGTGTAATTTTGTTGGTTGGTTTCTAGTATTTCAAGAATTAGAAAAAAGCGTCATTTTCCCTAGAAACCAATCTTTGTTTCGAGGTTTCACTTCAAGTCTCCTCCTCACGATAGATGAGCAATTATTTTTTCTGAAAATTTGAATTTTAATGAACTCATTGTGTCATAGTTCAATTCAGTGTCATTTCTAACGAAATATATATTAAATGAACGAGGCTTGATTAGCGCAGTTTGAAAACGATATACATACCTATATGAATTTCGTAATTTATTTTGAATTGGTTGACTATTTCTTGACTGGAAGACAACAACTGATTCTTTCTCTAAACTGTCATCTTAATTTTCTTCACTAGATAAATTGTTTTCAGGGATTTCGTTCATTTCCAATTGGCTATGGTAGTACTTGTGAACATTTACAGGATCACATTCTTGGAGTGGAGGTGCACAGTCAGTATTAAACTTAATCACTTCTCTATTTGGTCTTATTGGCCCTAGCAGAAACGTTGGTCAGTCAAACAATGGGAGCACTTTGCACATTCCTACTATCTTCGATTTTTTTCTTATAAAGGCTACGCCTTTGGATCAGTAACACAGTCAAACAATAACAATTGACGATAACTGCTGGTGTCCGTTTTTGCTTCTGAGATGGAACTTACTAGATTTTTTTTCTGGTTCATACTATATATCTGCATTATTGGATGATAAATATTCACTGGACAGTTACAGGTTATATTTACAGTTTTAGGTATAGGAAATTGTGAAGAATTTATTTTTTTCCAAATAGGTAATGGATTCAAATCTTTACAATTATCTGTCAACTCAAGGTAATTTTTCAATATTTTTTTAGAAGGTAGTTTCAGTATTATATCGTTTTGATAACAAATCATATTCAGATATAAAGGCAACTTTTTTTGTAAAGCACTGAATTCAGTTTTCAGTTTCTTTTCTGTTCCCTCAATTATATTAATTTTCATGAGTTTCGTCTTATCAAAAGGAGACTCATGGATTTTATGTAGCTCATAATTCTTCAAATTCATCAAATATGTTAAAAGTTCTTGCAGTTGAACACCATTAATGATTGTATAATATCTCTATAATTACTATCTATTAATATTCGTATAATTCTCTAACCGATTAAAATATTCATGAACTTCTTCTGAATCAATTTAAGTCGATATTGTATAAACATTCAATACATTGAGTGAGCAAACTATAAATTCAAAAAAACCTTGAATCTCAATACAATTTCACAATAAGTGATCATATAACTGCATTTATTAATAAATTCAATGGACGATGAATCTACTCTGTGATAGTTCATATTTAAATGAGAGGTAATAATTTATTCGACTAGTTTCACCTTTTACAGTATTAACAAGAATGATAATGATCATTCATGATAATGCTGTAAAAGGCGAAACTAGTCGAATAAAGAATTGTTCAGTCAGTGATTTTTAGACAAGTTTTTATTATTACCTCTCACTGCATTTATTAATGCTCTTTAAAATTAAGAGGCAAATGTAAACGAGAATAAATTAAACCTGTTTGATAGGGCGAATGAAAAAATGATCTACGAATATGAATGAATTCAATGTGTAATTGAAAACTTTGTGAATTTGCATGTTATTGAGATACGAAGGCTAATATTTTGAAGACATTTTGTTAATTCATTTATTTCATTCTCAGTAAATGATATTAAAATCATTTATTTCTTTGCTGTGACGTGTTTACGTTACACTTGATTCAGTATAATTGGATTTAAGAAATCGAGATAAAGAAGAGCGAATAAAAATTAACGTCTGTCCTGCTGTGATAGATAAAATTCGAATGATTTCAATCTCAATTTGAAGTGTATACACTATATACATTGTTACTAAATTGTTCGTCACTTTCATCGAGAACATCGGCCAAAAAATATTCTTATTGGACGAATTCGAAAACAGAATATCCTCCAAGTGATCACTCACCAAAGGGATAAATACCTTTCTGTTAAGACCATTCAGGGAACAATTAGAACACTCATAAATTTGTTTCTCCACTGGAAATCTTTCAATGCGAGGGCACTCTAAATAGGGTTATTCCAGTTGCAAATGAAAAGTCACGTTTTCCATTAGAAAGAGCGCTTTTTTGTAATAAACTACCGCGAAAGTTTCCGTGAAAAGGTGGATTCTCTGTTTCTATTTGCGAAAGGAAATTCGAATAATAAATTTTAATCGTTGACGATGCGTAAATCGGTCTTATGGCCCACAGTGTGGGCCCTTGGGGAATAATAAAATCCTTTTTTGACGTTTCATACACGATAAAATCCGTAATTTATTAACTTCTTCTTTGAAATGATTCTATTTTTGAGGTAGATATTCCTACTTGAAGAATTAAGAATATTTGTTTTTTCGAATATACCATATGAATATATTGCCAAATTCAATTCATTAATTCAATACGCTCGAAAAATATTTGAGGATATCATAACAGACATCCAAAAATGATTACAATTGATAGAACACGAACAAATAGTTCTATTCAACACTTGATAATGAATTGATAATCCGAAACATATATCAGAAATATTTATGATTTAGGGGTTACCAAAGTATCGTCTGTGACGGAAAACAATTGGTTAATGAAATAGAAAATATGTCGATAACCCAGTGTTTACTTTTTCAATGTTTTATTAAAATTATAGTTAACAATACCACACAGAGGATTGAGTTATAGAAGATAAGTAAGGAAGTACGTTTTATCGAATTTTCACCGCAATTTCCTAAGACATTACTTTCTACTTTTCCTATTTTTTTTTCCTCATCAATTTGGAAGAGTAAGAAATTTAGCATAAAAAGCATTCTAATACAATTTGCTCTACAGTTTTAATAACAATAATAATGATATTTATTTAGCAATAGATATAACAAAATCAAACATACGTTCAGGTTCGAAATATATCATTTACAATTATATGTTTAAAACGAATTTGGCTAATTCACTCTTGAATACCTCAAGGTCACCAATTGTTTTTGGAGCTAGGCAATGGGCTATGGCTAGGCTATTAAATGGATCTAGGCTATTAAATGCGTTGAAGCCTTCATAAGATATACTACTCCTATGTTAGGAAAACTTACAAACTTGCATGTAGAAATTGTCAGCATTTCTTGTATTATAACTGTGTACATCAATGACACATGTTCCTTTTTTTATTAGTTTATATGGAAACAATTTGTTTTTAACTTTGAATATGAATGCATATGTAGCAAAACGTATTCTCTGTTTAACTGACATTAGTTTTAAACAATTTAGCATGGAATTGGAGTCTATCTCTTACATCTCTTATATCTATTACATTTCAAAATTGTTCGCATAGCTCTATTCTGTAACTTTTTAGCTCTCGAGTTTTTTCTTTACTCAATCCCAATAGCATAGTGGAACAACATTCAAATTGTGGCATAATTATTGACTTAAAGAGCAATAACTTCATGAATATCGTCAGATTCTTTCCAATTCTTTTGAGAAAGTTGATTTTCTTGGAGATTTCAGACGACATGAAGTCGACATGATCATTGAAACACAATTTCTCATCTAACATAACGCCTAAGTATTTAACATGTTTCACCCGTTCAATGTTCTCGTTTTCAATTTTAATTTTTATATTTCCATATTTTTTTAATGATTGCTATTTACCTTAAGAATACTATTTGTACCAAAAATTATAAATTCAGACTTTGTTGCATTCAATGATAAACTATTATTGCTTAGCCACTCATTTATTGCTGACAAGTCTTCATAGATCCATTCTGTCATAGTCTGGATATTTTTACCACAAACATAAATCATAGTATCATCTGCGAACAATCGTATAGAGCATTTTTTTAAATGCAAAACAGTATCATTTATGTATAAGGAGAATAGCAGTGGACCTAAGACCATACCCTGAGGTACGCCAACATCAACGCCAATGCTCCCCGAAATAATATAAGTGAACTTGAGATCTTGAGATCGCGAATGTGAATAAGAATTGAACAATTTGTTTACTAAACATTTAAAACCAATTTTATTCAGTTTTTTCAACAGCAATGATCTGAATAAAGTCCTGAATGCTCTTTTGGAGTCCAATAATAATGCAATCACTACCTATTCTTTATCGATAACTCAATACCATTCCTCACATATGCTCCACAGTGCTGTCTCACAGGAGGAATTTCTCTTCAAACCTGACTGTAAGTCAGAATTAACTGAATGTTTTTCGCATAATTCTAGAACCTCAGTTTTAACTTGATTTCAGTTTAGTTCTTGAATTTTTTCATATGGCGGAAGAAGATTTATATGTCGAAATTCCTCCAATTTAACAGTGTTAATAATTTTAAGCACTGGTTTTATCAATGAACATTTCCATTCACTTGGAAAGATTCCATGAGTCAGTGATGTGTTCATCGAATCTAAAAATCTATTTTCAGATGCAATGAAGATGAAATGTCAGAAGCATCTTTCAATATTTCAACAGTTATATCACCTTCACAACTACCCGTGTTTTTCAGATTTCTCACAATAGTTTTCTGCCATATCTATTTTTTCTGAAGTATTCATTTCCAACAATTTTGGTATTGATTTCATCACATAGTCTTCACACAGTTTTCACACAGTAAGGTGATTTGAATCTGAATTCAAAGAAACGTATGAAATTCTATTGCTCTTGTTCACTTTAATAATTGGGTCGTTTGCTGAAAATCTTATACGTGTCTAGTTTGAATCTATTTTAGCGTTTGCTTCAGAAAAGCTATTTCTCCCATGTAAATGCACAATTGAACATGATTGTATAACAATTAAACATCGTGAAGTCATCGTTGTCATTTGGAAAAAAATGCATCGAATTAGTCTCAGAATACTATCCTGTGGAACACTTTTTTTTTGAAGTATATTCTATTCAAAATGTTTAAGAATCTATGAAATAGTCATTGAGGAACTAAAAAAAACTTAATTTCAGTGACAAAATTTGAACTATTAGTTTTCAAGCTATTTTCGTCTACACTGTAGACGAAAATAGCTTGTAGACTCTACAGACTACAAGAGAAACTCATGAGGAATAAGAAGAAAGAAGATTAATTGTTGGGTTTTCAGAAATCATTTTCAGATCATCGCAATTTGAAAACAGAACCAATATGTTATGAAATTGGAACGTTCCAAATATCACGTAAAATAACTTTTACAGCATAATTTTCTTCAGTGAGACATGAATAAAGTATTATTATTCTTATAGTGGAAATTGAGAATTGAAATTATTACATTCCATAAGTTATCCCTGTCGAGTTCAAAATTTTTGAAATGTAATTTCAATTCTCAATATTCATTAAAAAATGATTATACATTATATATATATATATATATATATGTGTATATATATATATATATATATATATATATATATATATATATATATATATATATATATATATATATATATATATATATATATATATATATATATATATATATATATATATATATATATATATATATATATATATATATATATATATATATATATATATATATATATATATATATATATATATATATATATATATATATATATATATATATATATATATATATATATATATATATATATATATATATAAGAAAATGAACACCAGAACATTCATTTGAAAAATTGAAATTAATCAAGAGAATGTTATAGTAGAGCTAGATATGTGAAAGTGTACGATGTGATGTCTCCATTATCCTTCAAGGGATAAATGTTAGAGAAATATTGAAATCGATGCCACACCTGATGGAAGTGCGAGACATATATGTTTCGTTTTGCAAGGAACTCACGTCAGTGAGTCAGTCGCACCACGTCCATCGAAGTGAGGCAACGATTTCAACCTCCAAGCATCTTCTTGTGACTTCAAGCGGAAGATCGTAGAGTAATGAGTACTCTACAATTCCATCTATAGAAATCAGTAGAAAACACCTCTCTCGGATTACAGAAACACCAAGCATCGAAATTTCATCTTATCTCGCACTTCCATCAGGTGTGGCATCGATTTCAATATTTCTCTAACATTTATCCCTTGAAGGATAATGGAGACATTACATCGTACACTTTCACATATCCAGCTCTATTATAACTCTCTATTATTCTCTTGATTAATTTCAATTTTTCAAATGAATGTTCTGGTGTTCATTCTCTTAAATATTTCATTCAGTGCCATAAGCACAAACAATTTTCATTTCCTTATATATATATATATATATATATATATATATATATATATATATATTAGAAATGGTCTTTCTTGAGCCTGATAGGTATATATGTCATAGGTGTATATGTAGTCCTTTGGATGTTGTGAATAGTGGTTTGGGTTTAAAGTCCCTTAAAAAAAGCCTAAATGAGGGCTAAACGTTGGAAGAAGGAGAATAAAGTATATAAAATAAAATCATCAACTCAAATAGGCAGCCTTATTCCCAAGAAAATCAATCACACACACACACACACACACACACACACACAAACACACATATATATATATATATATATATATATATATATATATATATATATATATATATATATATATATATATATATATATATAAATATATTAAAAATAAATGCAGATTGTGCAACTAATTGAACTGAATGAAATATTTGAGAGAATGAATTTTAAAACATTCATTTGAAAAATTCAAATTAATCAAGGTTATGTTATAGCAGAGCTAGCTATGTTAACGTGTATGATGTGATGGCTCCATTATCTTTTAAGGGAAAAATGTTATCAGAGAAATCATGATATCGATGCCATACTTGATGATGTGCGGGACAGGTCTTTCGTTCTGCAAGAAACCCGTCAGTCGGACCACGTCCATCGAAGTGAGGCAACGATTTCAATTCTCAAGCATATTCTTATGACTTCAAGTGGAATACCGTCAAGTAATGAATCATAGATTATAGACACACCAAGCATCGAACGTTCACATCTCTTCTATACCCGTAGGTATCTATTGAATTGCAACGTGTATTTGACAAAGTCATCATATGTTATTTTCAAATGTCAAAAGGTTGACTTTGTAGTACTTCCGCAATTCTTGCTCTATTTCAGGGGCTTATTTGGAGACATTTTTGAGGAAATTAACTTTTTCTGCTTATGGCAAAATATGTCATATTATTCACATTATCTTAATGGATAATGGCGGCATCACATCGTATACATTCAAATAGCTAGCTCTACGATAACATTATTTTGATTAATTTGAATTTTTTGAATGAACGTTCTTGTATTCATTTCTTTATATATATACATATATAAAAATATATAATATATATATATATATATATATATATATATATATATATATATATATATATATATATATTTTTTTTTATTTTGAAAGTTTTTAGCATTAACAGGCTTTTTAATATGAAAAAGTT
The DNA here is from genome assembly GCA_030704895.1 of Henosepilachna vigintioctopunctata. Taxonomy (NCBI): domain Eukaryota; kingdom Metazoa; phylum Arthropoda; class Insecta; order Coleoptera; family Coccinellidae; genus Henosepilachna; species Henosepilachna vigintioctopunctata. The sequence goes on along the minus strand of JARQZJ010000104.1, from coordinate 579,724 downwards.
TATTTCTGTTGACGTTTCGTTGTTATATTATAAATTCAATTATTCATTAGTTTTGACAAAGTTGTAATATAACAACGAAACGTCAACAGAAATAAACTTTTTCATATTAAAAAGCCTGTTATAAAAACTTTCAAAATAAATACCTCAAACAGGCAATAAATCGATTTCAAGATATATATATATATATATATATATATATATATATATATATATATATATATATATATAAGATTGTACTCAGGTATATCTCAAACGATTGATTTATACTAAAAGAAATATAACTTTTATTAACAATATTCATTAACATTATAAAGTTTAACTTACCTAAAAGAAAAATCAATTTAATGTCCTTATATCCTATACAATCTTAACACTCTATATTTCTATTATTTTACATATACGTCTTATCTATATCTCTCTTAGTTTGAAAAGGGATCTATTCAATTCTGTCTGTTGGAATGAAGTTTCCCCCTTCCTCTTGAAAGATACCCATTCACAGATATAATTCTTATTCTTCTTTACAGTAACTATATACAACTATAATATAACTATATACAAATGATATGAAGAGTATCTTATCATTTTACATATATATATATATATATATATATATATATATATATATATATATATATATATATATATATATATATATATATATATATATATATATATATATATATATATATATATATATATATATATATATATATATATATATATATATATATATATATATATATATAGTAAATACTGAGACTCTTAATCGAAATATTTCAAATAAAATTCTCCGGGAGCTGTCTACACAATTGTTGTCAACGAGAACGAACCCATCACTTTCAAGAGTGAACATTAAGAGCGTTTCGAAAAGTTCATTGATCTTGTTGAATGATAATAGGATATAATTGTTTCTTCATTATTATGAATCATCAGTCCATATTTAATCAATCAATCAAGAATCGATGACTTTCGAAACGAATATAGGTCCTATACCAAATTGAGGACAATTTTACCGAGTGAAAAATTACCTTAGGTTCCCTCTATCGGAGAAAGGACGTATAAACTCTCCCTGCCGTTCAAGATTCCTACCCATGACAACAAGAGTGAGAGTAGAAGGCTTTGTAGATATTTCATTCGAGCACTACAGAAAATTGTCCGCAATGTGTACGAATGATCCCATGCCTAAACGCTCCAGATCACGCCCTAGCGGGCAAAAGTGTAGCTAGTTTCAATATTCACAAGTCATTCAATACTAGTAAATACTGAGACTATCAATCGAAATATCGAAATATTTCGATTAAGAGTCTCAGTATTTACTAGTATTGAATGACTTGTGAATCTGGGCAACAGTGCTTCGTTGTTTCATTTTAATGTCCTATATATATATATATATATATATATATATATATATATATATATATATATATATATATATATATATATATATATATATATATATATATATATATATATATATATATATATATATATATATATATATATATATATAGAAAGAATAGATATATGTATTATCCATACAAACATCTATTATTTATGTTTAATAGATGATTTCTAGTTTTCATGTGAAATAATGATTTATTACGTTGATTACACTGTCATAGAGTATCTCCAAGAAGAGCGGAATATGAAAGTTAGGCTGATGGTCGAATAACAATATATGTCTTATCTTTGATGTGTGTCACCGTCCGCGAAGGGCCGTATCTCCTGGCGTAATACTTTGGGCGGCGGTTTCGAAAATGTAACCAATTAATTGACTCGAACGGACGACTGATTAGATTTTGCCAGACCTAAAATTTCTTCAAGGCTCTCGTAATTGAAAGGTATTAAGAAGGAAGTAAGCATCTTTGAAGAGCAGGTGTTGAAACCAGTGGATCGTTTCAGTTGAAGTCAATCTAATTACACTGATGAATAGGAAGAACGAATAGAAACGTTTCGTCTCTTTCGTGTTCGCGCAGATTCGAAAGTAGTGCCTCTACCTGAGCTTTGCCATAAATCGACGTGGAGAAATTTAAAGCAATTGCGAGGAAAGTTAGAATGGAATGCAGGTAGTTGCCGGAAGGAAGATAAAAGCTTGGGAATAATTCACCCCGGAAAGCTTCTTAAGTCAGCAACTGGGATGAGATTCTGTGAATGTTGGAGACTCTGTAGGTGATACAGTTCAAATAGTTCATTTCGTGAAACTGTGCGCTCCAGTATATTGTCGAAATTTGGAAAATATCAACTACTGCATTGACTTGTTTTAATATTTCTGTACCTGATTTTTATTAAGGAAAGTGTGTTAAATTTCGAGCTCGAAGTGTGATAACATTTTAAAGATACCTCACATTTATCAGAGATTAACAAACTGAAATTTCGATATTAAAACTTTCAATGTGATATCCGCATATTAGGATTCAACATATGAAAAATTGTTGATTCTATGAATTCTATATTAGTCTGTCTAATTTGAACGTTTTGAGTATCACTTATAATATAGTATAAAGCATATCATATTAGTTGAAACGGAATTTATATGAAATTTATCAATTTGATCATTTCATATTGATATTTATGAGTAAGTGCAGCATGGAATCTTTTTTATGTAAATAAGCAGTGAATTTGAGTTCAGTAATGCCTTCGAATATTTTCAAGCATTACAGAGTTCTAGATACAGTTTTGGACTGAATTCCAGCACGAGTGGAACCTTGAATAGGTATATAAAATAGTATAAACATCTTTCTGCTATTGGAGGGATATTGTCATCCGATGGAAGAAAACATATCACAGAATATTATCACTTTTCTGTGATCAAATTGGAACGTCCCAGCATCAACTTGGAACATATGAATGGGATACCAACATATAATCTCTCTTTCACTCTCAGAGCTCTTCTCTGACTGTTACTTCTAAGTTCAACAATCTCTCACACTCACTTCCATCGAGTGCCAATAATAAGAACTACGTGGTCAATAGTTCGTTCTTAGTAAATAATCATAAATATGAATTCTCAATAAAAAAGATGAACATAATATATAATAATAAAATGAATTTATTTAGAAACATTATTCACATTATTACACAAGAATTACAACTAAGAAAAATTATCTCAAAATGACTGAATTCAGTTTTGAGTCTGATCTTCCATTCAACTGTCAAGCAAAAATATTGCTTCAAACAAAAATATTGGTTTGATTTATATTTACAATCATATACAACTTTATCTGAAAAGAAGAAAAAAATTACCTCAGAAATATTGAAAGTTTGGGACAATTTCACGTGGTGAAGAACATTTGTGTTGAAAAAAATATACAAACAAAAAATTGAGTCATACATTATATGGTATATTTTTGTTAAGAGCGTAGAGTTAGCTCTCCTCTTAAACAAATGAGCTTTCAGTACTTTCAAATTCAATGGGAAATGGTTGAAAATTCTAATACTCTGATAATAGAGAGAGTGCTTAAATTTAGCAGTTTTATGAATATGAATAAGTAGCACATCACTGTTCCTTGATGAATACTCATGATTACTTTTAAATTTATTAAAATAAATTAAACTCTTGGCTTAATGTTTCACGATTTATTTAACAATATGTATAGCCAACATGTTTCGAGCGTTAGCTCATTTTCAAGACTCTTGAAACATGTTGACTATACATATTGAAATTCAAAACATCTTTAATTTATTTTAATATTCAATTATGTTTCACCAAGAGTTAAGCGAGAATTCAATCTCATTCACTTTTAAATTTAATGAACCTATCTTAATTTACTTTAACATTCAACAAACATCTCTAAATATATAAACACGGTAAGGTGAGTATGTAATTATTAATGAAGACAGGTTCACAAAATGTTCGTTGATGAATATTGAATATAAATCGAAGCATTCGCTTCTGTGTAATAAATACCCTATTTATTTCTGTAGTGCAGACCCAAAGCAGAATATTATAATTTCGATGACTATATACAAGACTGTAATACACATTCATAACACAGTTTCTAGGTACGACGTTCTTAGTTCTGGAGGTTTCAAAAAATGAGTTACTCAATTTTTTACATAAAACATCAATGTGTGGTGTCCATCTCAAATTTCTGTCTACATTCATTCCAAGAAACTTTGTAGTTTAGGATGATGTGATGATATAGTGTTGTCCTCATATTCAACATCGAAGGTACTAATTGCATTGCCCTTCATACAAAAATGAACACATACAGTTTTTCAACGTTCACCATCAGATTGTTCATTCGACACCAATTTACAAACTCCCTCACAATGCATTCACATGCTCCAGAAGTTCTTCAGGAGTCCTTTCAGTAACAATCACCGATGAATCATCGGCAAACAGTGTCACTAAGAATCGGGACAACTTAGTAGGGTAAATATATCGTTTAATATTTCCACACATAGAATAATAGAGCATAAACGCAATATATGTATATTTTTATTTTCATCTATTTGTATGAACAAAATAGATGAGCATAGAACATTATCCAAGATGAGAATATCATAATGTGGCACCACTGCTTTATGAAGGAATTATTGGTATGACGAACAAACAATTTGCCGAATAAATATTGAAAGCGTCAATCGATGTTTTACTTGTTGTCTGAAATATTGAGCTTTCATTTTTTGCTTGATATTTGGTGAAAAAATTGTCCAAAAATATGGAAGAAAAACCCCATAAAAGTTTTTCAGCATTATGTGCGATAACTGAAGCATTTCATTATGTCAAGTTCAATATGAAGTCAATGACGAAACCAATGAATCAATATCAGATCAAATATAATCAAACAGATTGAACATTTGTCTCACTACGAGAAAAATCATTTGCAAAATAGAGGCTCTTCATCATTTTGGATTAAAATAAAATTCAATGGATATATTTATGTGAGATCTATTTATATTTTTGAGACGAAAAGTTTCATCCTCTTATTATTACCAATATTTTTCTGTTACTAACTGAAATATCCACGTTAACCTCATCCTCATTTTTTCATATAAAAAAATTTGAACTGGTCCTTGTGTTAGTATGAAATTTTATGTGTATTTCTCAGTATACAATCACTTGAGTTTATGAGTTTATTGTTTCTTCATATATTATTTGATTTACAATTCGCAATGAATAATAGAATAATTTAGGATGTGATATTATTAGGTGGGTCATATTTTTTATGTGGTACATTAATATTCTCACGAAAATCTTTTTGGAATAACAAGAGAGTCCATAGAATTGATATTTCGATTGTTTACACTTCAGTGTTGAAACATTATATTGTCATTACGCTGAATGAATTTTGGCTGTTCGATTGCAAAATGGTTCAGCATTAGAAATATAAATCCAAACACCTGAATGAGTGTATCGTACGAGTTTATGTCGTGAACTATAAAATGAATACTTACAACAGCAAGTCGAAGGGTAGGGTTAACGTTATTATTCAATTCATACAAGTGATATATTCTAAAAAAATCCGAATGCGTTATACTAGGTACGAGTATACACGTTTACTGTATTTGTCCGGGAAAAATTCATGATATTATTGAATATAGTATCAAATTTGCAATCAAGTCATTAATTGAAGGAAATAGTATAACTGAATATCGTGTTCTTCAATTTCAAGATTTCAATTAACACATTGTAATTTCAAGAACTTGTGAAATTTGCAACCTTTTAAAATGTGGATGTTTTATGTAGTGTAGAAAACGGCAGAAAAATATAATTTAATTTTAATTTGGTATTCGTATCTCGAACACTCTAGCTTTTTTCGAGGAATGTTTGAAAATTGGCGGGAACGATCGAATGATATCCAATAGACAGAAATAATGATAACAAATAGGAATTGCAAACGGGACTTTAATACATTTGCTAGATTTTGGAATAAATATATTCGGTCAGGTAAAGTTTTTCCCTATCATCACAAAACCACATACACGGAGAGAACAATACACAAAAATATTGGACTTGATGAATTGACGTTGAAATATTAAATAGATTACACATGGAAAAAACATATGAAAGAAATATATGGAATTATATGACAATTGTTTTGGGACGTCACTCAATTTCCAAAGGCAAAACTGAACACTGGTTTGTTCAACTAACATATTCATATACTTTTACATCTATAGCTGCTGTAGACACCGGGTGGGAGAGAAACATAGGAATGAAGGCGATTGTGGTTCAGATATCAATGTCTTGAACTAAAAAATTATGTTTGACAACTTACCGCTTACTAGGTATAAAAGGTATTGCCAAAAACCATCAAACAGGAATGTGTGACTTAAAATAAATTTGATATTGCAAAGGAAACTGAAAGTTGATGTTGAAATGTAAATAAAAAAAAATTCTTATTTACTAACTAAAAAGACGATAGGTGAATAATAGAGAATAAATGACAGGAGCACAGAGAAACATTGACACTGAAAACCGACACAGAGGCGAGAGAGTGAAATCACCGTAGCAACAAGTGTCATACTACGCACGTAAAACATAAAGTCTATTGAAATTGTGGGCTGTCTGCGAAGGTTACTCAAAATGATTCGAAAGTAAGTAACTATAAATGCAGCTAAGCCTGAAAACGTCCGTCTTCTTATTAATGCTGTCGGTGTTATTATTAATGTGGACCATTTCCAAAAAAGCCTTTTCTGGTAACCAACAGCTAAATCCAGTATTCCAACATTATCGAAGTCAAAACGATGTCCCTGTTGTGCGGAATGTAGCGCTAAGGCACATCTGTCAGGGCAAAGTCTAACATCACTTTTATGAAGAGTTATTTTTCTTTTAATGGTCTAAGACGTTTGACCTATATAAAATCCTTCACAATCTAAGCACGAAACATTGTAAATGCAGTCTGATGTTAAAGATGAAGGTACTTTATCATTAAGTTCTGTGAAAACACTTCTGCCTGTGATGAAGTTATATTTGGAAAGTTTAAGCTCATCTATTTCACCGAAAATGTGACATAGCTTTGCCGTGAGAGAACGGAAATATGGCAAAGATCTGTATTTAACTATTGAAGCTTGTGGGTCTATGTTGGGATCTATCTCAAGGTCTTTTGTAGAGGTGAGAGCCGGAGGTCTAATGACTATTGCATAGGAACGTTTTCACTAGTCGACCAGTCCAACTTGATGATATTGTCCTCGGACCTAACTAACCGTCTTTTTCTGGTAGATATCTGCACTACCAATCTCACCACAATGTGAACATGAAGCTGAACATCATTAATCAACTCAAGAACCAAATTATAAACATTGTACACAAGGAATACTGTCAGAGCTCACTGTCACGTCTGGAAGTCATCTTGGTCAACATGGATATCCACGAACACTTGTGAAAAAGTTCCTATGCAATATAGTCATTAGAACTCCGGCTCTCAGCTCTACAACAGACCTTGAGATAGATCCTAACAAAGACTCACAAGCTCCAATATTTAAATATAGATCTTTGTCATATTTCCTTCCCCTCACGGCAAATCTATGTCACATTTTCGGTGAAATAGATGAGCTAAAACTTGCCAAATATAAATTCATCACTGCCAGGAGTGTTTTCACGAGACTCAAAGATAAAGTACCTTCATCTTTAACATCAGACTGCATATTCAGTGTTCTGTGCATAGATTGTGAAGGAGTTTATATAGGTCAAACATCTCAGACCATTCAAAGAAGAATAAGCTTCCATAAGACTGATGTTAAACTCCGCCCTGACAGATGTGTCTTAGCACTACATTCCGCACAACAGGGACATTGTTTTAACTTCGATAATGTTGGAATACTGAATGAAGCTGTTATAATAACACCAACAGCATTAATAAGAAGACGGACTTTTTCAGGCTTATCTGCATTCTTAGTTACTTACTTTCGAATCATTTCAAGTTACCTTCGCAGACAGCCCACAATTTCATTAAACTTTATGTTTTACTCTGCCGCCTCTGTGTCGTTTTTCAGTGTCAATTTTTCTCTGTGCTCCTGTAATATCTGCTCTATTATTCACCTATCGTCGTTTCAGTTAGTAAATAAGAATATTTTTATATTTACATTTCAACATCAACTTTCAGTTTCCTTTGTAATATCAAATTTATTTCAGTTCACACATTCCTGTTCAATTGTTTTTGTCCATACCTTTTATACTTAGTTAGCCGTAAGTTGTCAACCATAATTCTTATCATGACAATTGTATGAATATTTTTTTCAGAGTCCTGATGAAGACTGTAAACACAGTCGAAATATAGACCAGGCAAACAAATTGGTTTAAATCTTTTCATAGTGGCCTCTCATTTTGCCTATAACCCATAATAATTGTATTAAAATTACAAGGCAATACTCCTTTTCATTATATATATATATATATATATATATATATATATATATATATATATATATATATATATATATATATATATATATATATACATAAACGTGTGAGATAATTAATGCTCGCAGAATAATTGATTTGCATCACAAGTGTCCTCCATAATAAGCTTCAATTCTACTTCTGCTAAATGTGGAATGTTTCCATGCACAACCTAGTTACATAAATTGCTTGTGTAAACTTATACTCTACCTCTTTGCGCAAGCAATAACTAATTTATGAACTAACACAATTAGCAAGTTGAATGGAGAATTCAGAATGCATCCAATTTTCGTGCGATCTAATATGCAATTTATCAGCTAGGGTAAATGAGATTCCATTTATTCCTAGGTTTAGCGAAATTTGATAAACTATGCAAATTCGTGAGAGCATGGATGCTATTTCAGTAATAGATGAACCAAGATTGAATGAAGTTCAAGAAATGGGTTGATTCAATTCGATTTGTAGGGTCGACACCTCACGTCTTGGATTACAATGTCTATAGGGTGATCTTTCAGCTTTTGAGACACCAAACCGGGTGGAAATCAAGTAAAAATTGATTCCATTTCAAATTTAACGAATACACATAATAATATTATTATGGATATCATTCAGTATTGATGAAATTATATTTCTCATCATCCGTAGAGCTGAATTGTATTAATCAGTTTTCATACATATAATAGAATCAACGAAATTTACCGAATTATTGAAAGGTAACCACAAATATTCCATTATCAAGTCGTATGAAGGAGAGGCAAAGCTTTATGACAAAATCATTATATGTTATCATTAAGATGATTATTTTTCTGAGGAAGAAATTGCTTTCAGATTATGCTCTTGGCGAATCTATAAAAAAACACCAGTGAGGTTTCTCTTTTGGAATAGTTAAACAACGCTTATACAATCCAGACATGACTGTTTCTAATATGATTGCCAGAGGGTTAGTCTCGTAAAGAAACGATTTCCTTTTACTGGAAATTTTCATTGAATATCTATCGAAATATATTTACTTTATTTTGCGAAACATTGCGCTCGAATGATTCGAAACTCATAGTTACTTTAACAGCAATGAATATGTTCGAGTAAAAATATTCTATTATGCGTGAACACAGAGAGAATAAGACTAGGCTTTTTTGTACAGCTGAACTAGTAGTACAGGATCCGTGGCCTATTTTTTCACTTGATTACTATCGAGCTAATTTTCCGTGAGTAGCTTCATTTTGATAAGACGCCCAACAATTTCCTGTGCGAAAATTTTTGATTGATTGTGGTAGCTAACAGAGGTAGCAATGATAAAATATGTCGATTTGATGATTCTTCAATATTTATTACTAACTGAATTGTTTTTATTAAATTTTATGATAATTTCCTAAATTATTTGAAAAAATATTTGTCCTACAAAATCTATGGTTTCATCAAAGAGTCCTCCCCCTCCAACATGTATTGATAACGGGATCACCAAAAATGATTACTAACCAGCTGATTTTTTTTTTATTACTTAGTTAATATATATATAATTTAACAGCCATATTGTCCTACAAATTTCGTGGTATGTTATCCCGGTTCCTACGTTTAAAAGTAGAAGTACAGATCATTGATGTAAAAATAATTACTATCAAGCTGAATCTTCGTGAATAGCATCGTTTTGATGAGACGCCCAACAATTTCCTGTGCGAAAATTCTCGATATTGGTAGCTAACAGAGGTAGCAATAATAAAAATGTCGATTTGATGATTCTCAAATATTAATTACTAACTGGATTGTTTTTCATTAAATCTTAAGATAATTATCTAAATTATTTGAAAAAATATTTGTCCTACAAAATCTATGGTTTCATCAAAGAGTCCTCCCCCTCCAACATGTATTGATAACGAGATCACCAAAAATGATTACTAACCAGCTGATTTTTTTTTCTTACTTAGTTAATATTTATATAATGTAACGGTCATATTGTCCTACAAATTCCGTGGTACGTTGTCCCGGTCCTACGGTCAAAAGTAGTAGTACAGATCCTTGATGTAAAAATAGCGTGGTACGCTATTGCGGTGCTCCAATTGAATATATATTGTAGTCATGAAATTAAAAATCAATTTATTTCTCAAGCGTGAGAAAAAAAATGTTGACTTTTTGGTAGATTTCACTCAACAATAAGTTAAAAAATTACTGAACGTCAACTGAAATTAAACAAAACAATAACAAAGAAAACTTTGTGCCGCTTGGGTTTCTGTATTTTCTACAACAGCTGAGACACGCCTTTACGCGTGCGCAGAGCATTTTTACTCCGTCGTAGTAGGTATCCCACGTTTGTGTCGAGTATAAGCGTGTTAGTAAGCATTTTTCAGTTAACTACGTTTTATTTTTCTTTTTTTTATTTTTATTTTACGTCTTTCGAGAAATTATTTGAATATATTTTGACGTGATAATATAACGTCTTATAAATCGATGAACGCCAGCAGCACGCACGAAGATTTTTTCACTGTATCTTATGTTAGAAATAGGAAAACGAAAAAATTACAATTCTTGTCGGACTAGTGATACATACCTGTTTTTTTGTAGGACATTGTTTTATTTGGGCACTGAACACACTAACCTATTATGTAATATTTTTGTCCTACAGTTAGTAATGAGAAAAATGGTCTTATGGTATTAACAATTTCTGAGCGTAGGACCGGGATAACATACCACAGAATTTGTAGGACAATATGACCGTTACATTATATAAATATTAGCTAAGTAAAAAAAAAAAAAATCAGCTGGTTAGTAATCATTTTTGGTGATCTCGTTATCAATACATGTTGGAGGGGGAGGACTCTTTGATGAAACCATAGATTTTGTAGGAAAAATATTTTTTCAAATAATTTAGATAATTATCATAAAATTCAATAAAAACAATTCAGTTAGTAATAAATATTGAAGAATCATCAAATCGACATATTTTATCATTGCTACCTCTGTTAGCTACCACAATCAAAAATTTTCGCACAGGAAATTGTTCGGCGTCTTATCAAAATGAAGCTACTCACGGAGAATTAGCTTGATAGTAATCAAGTGAAAAAATAGGCCTCGGATCCTGTACTATAGGGCTTGAATGATTTGTGCCGCTATATTCTAATACTGATCTTCGCATTTCTTTCTAAGGTGTGTCAATTTGTGTATATTCGAACGGTAGATTTCCTTGAGACACCTTTTCGGATTAATATAAGGAATACTTTTTGTATTATGTATATATATATATATATATATATATATATATATATATATATATATATATATATATATATATATATATATATATATATATATATATATATATATATATATATATATATATATATATATATATATATATATATATATATATATATATATATATATATATATATATATATATATATATATATATATATATATATATATATATATATATAAATATATAAATATATATATTTATATATATGTATATATATATATATATATATATATATATATATATATATATATATATATATATATATATATATATATTTATGCACATGTCTACAGAATGAATCAGTCCACAATACCGAAGAAACTACTCGATATCATTATGAATAGGAAGTGCGGAACAGAGTGGCTTAAAGAGGTCCAAAAGGATCTACAACAGATCAATATAAAAAATCTCCAAGATCGCACTGAATGTCGCTATAAAATCGCACATGTGAAGTTTGAGCAAAAATCAAATCGTCAACCTGGATTAAAGTGGACAGATGAACGAAAGAAAGAACATTCAGAGAGGATGAAGCGTTTTTGGGAGGAAAAAAGATGAAGCAAAATTTCTAATGATTGCAAATTCTAGCTCAGTCGCTCTCCTAATGGGGAACAATCGCAATAATAATATATAATATATATATATATATATATATATATATATATATATATATATATATATATATATATATATATATATATATATATATATATATATATATAAGCGGTTTTTTCGAATAAAGGTGAATTCACAGAATGTGCCCATTCGATTATCGAAATTCTCTTCTCGTTATGTTGGTACACACACGTGTTTTTTATATGTTGAAATTTTCAGCCATTTTGGATTCGTAGTTTGTTTTTGACAACTCAAAATGTTAAGCACGTTTTGTGTGTCTTTTTCTATATCTCACTTACGAAAAAAAAGGATCGTAGAATCTGCATTAAATTTTGAGTTGAAAATGGAATAAAGTGCTCCAATGCACTTAAAATGTTGATTTTGGCATTCGGAGAGTCCCCTTTGTCTCAGAAAAGTATTTATAATTGGTACAAGAGCTCTACAGAAGGCCGCGAAGATGTTGACGATGAGCGTCCTGGAGTTGCAGCCACGTCAAAAAGAGAAGAAAACATCAAAACAGTAGAGAAATGGTTTTGGAAAGTCGTCGAATCATTATTAGGGAAGCACATCAATCATCTCGTGCCATCCAATTTTCTCGGATGTTTTGTTCGCGAAATTTTTTTCCAGCGAAATTTGTTCCGGAATAGTTGAATTTTGAGCAAAAGCAACGTCACATTAGTATTGCTCTGGAGTTGTTGAATGCGGTCAACAAAGACCGCATTCCATATTTGCTCTAAAAGACGTTATCACGAAACATGGAATATATTGGATTATATATGGATTATGACGTCGAAACCAATGTCCAATCATCTCAATGGAAGCGCCCACGAGAATCAAGTTCGATGAAATATGAAGGTTGCGGAAATTGAAGATTGTGAAAAAAAAATCATGGATTTTGCATCACGATAATGCACATCACAAAATTAAACGCATATCACGATATGCATCATCACACATCAATGCTAGTTCGTAATTGTTTGGCCAAAAACAACTCCGTTATCATCCCCAACCACCTTATTCATCAGATTTGGCTCCTGGCGACGTTTTTTGCCAAAAATGGAAGAGACCAATGAAAGGACAGCGGTTACCACAATTGATGAGGTAAACTCGAAATCGAAAAACGAGCTGATAGCCATTCCGGAAAGTGCACTTCAAAAGTGCCTCGAAAATTGGAAGAAGAGCTGGTATAAGTGCATTATACCTTAGGGAGATTACTTTGAATGGGACAGAATGGATGATAATGAGTTAATGAATACTTTTCAAAAAAATTGAAAATTAATTTTTTTTCGAACAAACCTTGTATATATATATATTATTAATTATCAAATATATTCGGCTGAACTCTCTTAGAAATTATTCATTACAATCGACTCCTTTCACGGACTCCTGACATATTTTGTAAATACCCATGAAATGTGTAGTTCAATTTTTGTGGGATTCAGCTGACTATTTTTAACGATAAAATACATCTGTGTGCATTCATAAATAATGTAGGGATTGATTGGTTCCTTGATCAAATACAACTTACTACATCATGGGCTGTGGATCTGACTGATTAGAAAGTATGACGATTACGTAAAACGTGACTGGATACATTAAAGTATCCAAACTTCGATTTGCGAAAGAGTGGGTAGAAAACTGAACTGAATGTCTTCGGAAAGCAAATTACTGTTAAACAAATTGGATTTAGAGTGTGTATCTACTTTCTCCACTTAGAACATCAGGTGAAACTCCGATATCCTTAAATCGATATCCGGCGTAGGACGGGACAAACTCCGCATCGAGGATATGGAAAAACAAACAGAATTAAACAAATCTAAAACGTGGAATGCCGTTATTTGCGGAAAAATATAAATGGAATTCACTGCGTGATGCTGCAAATGCTTCAAATATTTATTCCAGGAAAAGATTCTGCAAATTCTGAGCTATATTTATTTTTATTATTTGCGAAATGAATTTACATTTATTACGCTACGAGACATTTTTCGCTTTTTCTGCATTTCCTGCATCCAACTGAAATGAAATATACAAATATTTGTTTGTGTGTAATAAAATTGAAGATTGCTAGCAGGAATATTGCAATGAAATATTATTCGAGTAAAATGAAAATCACGAATACAATACGTTGAAAATAATTCAAAGTATCATAGAATTTCGGGCTAGTGGCCCTCTATTAGGAGGGTCACTTCAATTCCTTTGGTTTGAAAAAGTAAAAGTTGAACTATTTGCAATATATAAAACTCTTGATAATTTCCCATTATCCTGAGACATTTTAAATTGTTGTGCAATTCAGCTAAGTGTGTCAATGTACTGTATATTCAATAACTAAAGTGACTTTGGTGCACATTCAAAAATCAAATAATGACCCAATTTCGAAAATAAACTCCCAGGCGCTGTTCGAAACCATTGTTGAATCTCAGGTCCGATCTACTGACAGCTGAATCGTTCTTTTTATTCGATGAAAGGTTCATTTTTTCTATGTTTCATCGCTAGATTGAGAATAAATATGAGAATCAAGAATTTTTTCTTTCTTCAACTCTTGCTTCATATATATCGGCATATTTTGCACTGTTCATATGAACGTTTTCTTCTTCTGATATTTTAGTACTTAATTATTGAATGAATGAGTGCCCATAAGAATTCACTGCACTGTGAACGGCATAGTAAACAAATCGAATACTCATATCAATTTATAATAATAATAAGTTCTTTATTCTCATCAGGTATAACACCCAATTAGAGGAAATAATAACACTGTTGCATACATAACTAAATAATTTTAAAAAAAATTAACAAAGACCTCAATCTAATCTAAAAAATAGTAACTTATAACCACATTATAGCATTCAATGAAATATGATAAATAACTCAATCTCAATCAATTCATTTCAGTCAATTTTCTTTGTTCACATAACTCCTGATAATAAATTATATGGAGTCAAAGTGAATGTCACTATTATTGGCAACTCTATTGAATGTAGACTCCATAAACCAAATGGAGGATTGTATTAGGGAGTTGGTCGTCGAAGTCTCTAGGTGCAATAATTCTGTAATACGAGAATTTTGCCTGGGAACACGAAATTTCTAAGCGGACAAGAGAGGAGGAGAATCAATACTGTTGTGCAGTAATTTGTACAAAAATTTGAGTGATGAAGTTCCTCTCCTGCTCTGCAATGAAATTAAACTCAAACGACTCAATAATTCGTTATGATTGATTTCTCTCTGTGAATAAACTGTATCCTTTCTCCAAACTAAGAATTTCATGAACCTTCTCTGAATAGCCTCAAGATGGCGTTGATGGCAAGTGCAAATGGGATGCTAGATCATGCTGCCATACTCCAACTTGCTACGGCTTAAGATGTTAAATAGTCCTATGAATGTTGAGGAATTATTAAAATATTTGCCATTACGTATAACGAATCCATATATTTTCGCAGCAGATCAAATAAGTTGGGTGATGTGTGGGACAAAGGAAAGCTTTTGGTCGAAGACTACACCACTGATATATGTAGATAAATGGAGTAATGGGTCCAAAAAAATTCATACCTGAATTTGTTTTTATACTCTACCTTTGCCAATTGGTTTTGAAAAGTGGAAGATCATGTATCTACCAAAACATTATGATCCGGTCAAATTACCTCCAAAAATAGGGGTAAGTCTTCATTAATTCGCACCCAGCTAAAAATTGGTATGGATATTGGGACCCTATTACACACAATTTGTCAATTATCCTCATCAATCCAACGTGTGGAAAAATATTTATTCAAGGTCAAATGTTGCAAAAATCGGTTTTTTGAGTTTTCCAGCTGAACGGTAAGTTTTATTATAAGAATAGGTCTGACAAAAATTATTCACCATGCAATTATCTATAAAAATTGTTCATACACTTTTTTTCTTGAGAATCACCATTTCGGAGATATAGCGATGCAAAATGTTGAAAAAGTTGTGTTACTCATGATATGTATGTCAATTACCGTTTTAAACGTTACAGAACGATAATATAAGTAAAAATATTAGTTTTCGTGGCGTATATATACATACTATACAATTGTCTAAATTTGTATAAATGTTTTCTGAAAATATATCTGTAAAGCAAGCTGATAATGATGCTGATGTCATGATAGTTGAAACAGCAATAGAACAATTTACTTCGACAAATCCTATCGTTGTTGGTGAAGATGTTGATTTGTTGGTATTGCTCACTGCTCGAACGCCAACCGAAAAAATTATTTATTTTTTAACACCTGGGAAGGCTCAACAATAATCAAGAATATATGCATCCAAGAGTTTATCTGCTTTTTCGAAATGTCAAAATCATATCTTATTTCTACATGCAGTAACTGGTTGCGACACGACATCAGCATTTTTCAGGAAAGGTAAAAGAACAGTTTTCTTAAGAGACAAGTTTAGTTGATTGTGCTGACGTTTTCAAAGACAGTACCTCTACTCCACAAGCTGTAATCACCAACGGAATTCGCTTTCTTCTTTCCGTTTATGGAGTTCCAAAAAAATTACGTGCTTAGAAAAGTTTCGATACTTATCTTTTGCTAAAAATACTCATAAAAATAACAGGTACAATCAGCTTGTCTCCAACCTCGGCTTCTGCTCAGCAACATCTATTTCGGGTATCATGTTCAAGTTTCGATACTTATCTTTTGCTGAAAATACGCATAAAAATAACAGGTAAAATTAGCTTGTCTCCAACCTCTGCTTCTGCTCAGCAACATCTATTTCGGATATCATGTTCAAGTATGGCTCGGTAATAAACTAAACCCAGAAGACTGGGGTTGGAAATTAATTGACGATATATTGAAACTAGTTAAAACTTTATTCCCTCCTGCACCGGAAAAACTCCCCAATTCAAATTTTTGCAATTGCAAAGCGGGGTGTAATGCTAAATGCTGCTGTAAAAAGTTGAGTTGTTTTGTTTATTAGCATGTATAAGTTCTCGAGGCCAATCATGCTCCAATGTTCAATCGCCAGTAGAAGAGGATTCTTACGATATATGCGAAGAGACATCGGATACATCGCTCTTTGAACAATTTATTTGTACCCAGCAGAAAGAAGGAGAAGAAGAAGAACAAGACAGTATGGATTATGTTCCATTAGAAGAGTATCAATCAAACGAATAATGTTCTCAAATTACTCATTACTTACACCGCTCTTGCCATTACAATAGTACCATTTTCAATTTAATACAATACCGTTTAACTCAACAGAACTACAATAGATCGTGGAATAGACCACGTAAAAAAACGCGCCATGTACACTACCTCACAGGTGGCGCGGAAATGTGTGCATATTATGAGTAACACAACTTTTTCAACATTTTGCATCGCTATATCTCCGAAATGATGATTCTTAGGAAACAAGGTGTATGAACAATTTTTATAGATAAAGGCATAATGAATAATTTTTGTCTCACTTATTTTTATGATAAAACTTACTGTTTGGCTGTAAAACTCAAAAAACCGATTTTTGCAACATTTGACCTCGAGTAAAGTTTTTTCCACACCTTGGATTGATGAGGATAATTGACAAATTGTGTGTAACAGGGCCCCCAATATTCATGCCACTTTTTAGCAAGGTGCGAATTAATGTAACCTTGAATGTCTATTTTGACCGGAGTATTAATAAGAACTTGAAATCATCATTATGGACCATCCATACTTGCTGCATTTTTGGAACTGAAACACAGTCCAATGTTAATATGTCAAATATGGCAGATGTCAACAAAGCATAGTTTGAAGGGGACTCTTGGTCTCAATATTCAAGTGTTTCAAGTATAATATTCAATATTCAAGTATAAATTGAAGAATTATGTGTCCATATATTTCCACAACTTCAAAAAAACCATTTTTGTCTAATTTGGATTTTTGCAAATTCATATCGTTTTATTTTCAGGAAGAAGTTTGTATGATATAAAACCTATTTTCGTTTCAGTTTAATGCGAAGCCAAATGGGTAAATTAGCATTCCACTACAGGATATTTTACCATGAACGATAAAATAAGTTTTGTGATATTACGAATAAAATTATGGACAGGAACATTTTTGGATATGAGTAGCCGAGTGTATCCTTTGAAAAAATTGGAAGAAGGGAATTGATATATTTAGAATCAATTCTGAACGTAAAATATCTTAGAACTGAATTATGGAATATTATTTTTCTATCGCATTCACCATTTAGCACGAAATAGTAAAATTCAGTATATATTTAGTTAAATTATCAAAAATAGTACAATTATCAAAAACACCGAAATATTCTTTATTTGAGAGTGGAAACAAATAGGCACAACTCAGGTAGATAAAAGCATTGATGAATTATACATCGGAACAGGTTGCAATCATAATTTTTTCAGGTTAGTTTTAATTGAGACAATAATTGTCTGTCAGTCGGAAGTGTGAGTTGTGGAACTGATACAATTGAACTGATAATTTATGATTTTCGAGAGATTTAAAATCACTGTGGCTGCTTTTCATTCACCCGCTCGTTCTATTTACTATAAAATTTGTAGGACCTCAATAACAATATATAAGTCTGTGAACTACGTTTAGCTATTTCTAACCTCATACACTGCCTTGTCCTCTGAATCAGAGAGAGATGCCACTCAATTCATTTGAAGACAATACATGTGCAAGTGAGATGCAGTCATTTTGAATAGCCTCTTCTCGCTATTAAGAGATGTTACCATCTTGAAGTCGACTCCCTTTTTCTCAAAGTATTTCTCGCACTATTCGAAGTGGTGTTTCGTTCCTTATGTTTTTGGTTACTACGCAGAGCCATGCTACTCCCATCTGATTCTTTCATTCATCCACAAGTTCATTAGTTCTACTCAAACAGGGGGGTTTCTGGAACGGTTCGACATGAAATATGAAAGGCCTAGAGCCCTTGGCTATTTCAAGGAAAGTACACTCGAATATTTATCAATTCTAATTTAAAAGGTTCATGTACGTTTTTTGCTTCAGTTAATTTACTTTCCGTTCAAGTTAATAGGAATTCACTCTTCGTGTTCCTTCGCAAAATTTGTTAGCTCGTCTATTGTCATATTAATTCATCCATTTTTGTGAATGTTGCTCTGACTTACATACCAATCAAGGACGTCAGAGTAACTTGTTTCCACATATAACTTCGGCATGCACACGCCAAAGTTGTATGATATTGGCCCATACAGTCTCTGAAACCCTAGAAATTTAAATGAAAGAATAATACGTACATATTATCATCTTAATATTCAGTTGATTCTGACAATTTTCTTTCTATTGTTGAAGATGAAAATGCTGTCTATTTTTATCATTCGGATTTATTGGAATTTCTTTGTTTGGTTCCACTAAAATGCGGGTTGGAAAACTCCCTCGAAGAGTTCATTCACCGGAAAGAGATTCATGATGGTCTGAAGGAAACCTTTCTACAAAAATTTCACCTCTTAACAGAAAAAAAAAGAGAAAGCCTACTCGATTCGAAGTATAGACGGAAGCGCATGGGAAATCGACAACTGTATCAACTGACAATCTCTGCTAAAGAGATCGTTTTTGATATTCATCTCTTGATTAACATAACAGACGATTATTTTGATAACTGAAGAAATCGTATGATATACTCAGTGCATAGAAAAATCACAGTAAGGTGACCATATTTATTTTTTGGTTATGAGAAAGGCTTTAGAATTGTGGGATACTGATATCGACGATAAACATTTTTGGAAAGGGAACGAAAACGAATTATATTGAAATCGAAAAATGCATTATATCTATAAAAATACCAGGAATCCACTAATCATGACTGACTTAAGAAAACAAGTGTTCAGTTAAGCTTCTGAAAATGGGGTAACATCTCGAAACATTTATCAAGCGATTTATATAATTTTGTCAAACCAAAGTGAGTGTTTTCACCATTAAATTATTAAACTATCAATAAATTATTAAACCATGTGTTACTGAAAAATCGAAGAACACTCGAGCAAACTTATTCGGTTACTATACATTTGAAAATCTTATTTGTACTCTTTTTTTATTATGGAACGTCACGCTTAGCGCTTGAATGAGGTATCGCCTGAAAACTCCACAGATCAAAATAGAGTATGTTCATTCAGAATTATATTTTGGTTTATTATTAGTCCAAAATGACTCCCACAGGTCAGCAACTATAGCTCGTACTTAGGTAATTAAGTTTTCCGAACATTGGTATTCTTGGTGAGCCACCTCCGAAAAATGTATGGGTAGAACAAAGCAGTATTCATTACGATCATTGTAATGTAATTTGATTTATTTTTATAGAATATCCAATGTTGACTTACAAATTATCTCATTATTTATAATTTAAGTATGCATTTTAGATTCACAAAAATCATACATATTCAGACAAATTTTCGAAAAGAAATCACTTGATTACACTGAAGTGTTCTCACTACAAATACAAATAATTTCACAAATATATTTAACTGAAATGAAAATGATTCAATATCAATATTTCAAATGCATAGATTGAATTTAAGATTCAACAGGTTTGGTTGTTGAAAGTTAGAAGTAATAAAACAGTTCTACAACCATCAAACGAAGGTATGGGTTTTACACAATTCATATTGCTACAGACTTACGAAATAATTTCTTCAACAATGTGAGTTACTCAGAAAATGTTTACTCCTAGTTTGGACACCAAATGAAGTTGTCTTTCTTCTAAAAAACGAAAAATGTTAACGCGCTACTAAGTTTTCCGTTCAAAGAACGTTCAATGAAATGCCAACATAATTTACAAATTAAGGAAGCTCTAAGATGTGGGAATACGAGGTTAGTAGAGTCTACTGCATTGATTCGACCAATTGAAGATTATTTCAATGCACTAGATAATTGAATGGGTTAATTTGGTGTGAATAATAGATAGTAATTAAAATAACCTAATAATGGAATAACGAATAATAGAAAATGATTGAATATAACCTATCAATTGATTTTGATACCTATTTCGAATTTCATGGTTGAAGTATTATTGCTGTAAACTTCATTAACATTTTTCTCAGTGATTCATTACCTTTTTATGAGAAGCTACTCTAAAATCTTTCACCACAAGTATTTTACCTTCGTGGGTTCGCCCTACAGTGAAAGTTTTGCGAATGTTCTCGCTCTCTTTATTCATATGTTTGTTATTGCAACTATCATATAAACCTATGCTTTATTATTACCATTTGTGATCTTGAAATAGAGCCAACTTGATAGTGACTAGGTATCATCATTATTGGAAGAGACAGTTCAATTATCTCGTACTCTTAACACACTGTCCATAGGTCGATCCTGTTCTCGGAATATATTCGCCTTATCCCATGTGATCCGGATTTCCTGACGGCTGACTGGACATTTCTCCTTCGAAAGTCGGGAGGAGCATTCGGGAAGTCGTTATAATTGACGACTGCTATAAATTTCAGTTTTCCTGCGTTATCTCTTAACCCCAGTTTTCCAGTGTCAAGCCACCTGCTTAATATTTCAACGTCCGTAATCCATGAACTGCTTTGCTGTTACGTTCCGTCATGCTTCTATAGATTTCCAAATCGTGGCTGGGAATGATATAAGGAAAGTATGAATAATTTATATATATATATATATATATATATATATATATATATATATATATATATATATATATATATATATATATATATATATATATATATATATATATAATATATATATATATATATATATATATATATATATATATATATATATAATATAAGGAAATGAAATATTTTGTGCTTATGGCACTGAATGAAATATTTAAGAGAATGAACACACGAACATTCATTCGAAAAATATTCAGATTAATACATACTATTCTATATATTTATTCAATTATTAGAATTCTAGCTCTACTGTAACATTCTCTTGATTAATTTGAATTTTTCGAATGAATGTTCTAGTGTTCATTTTCTTATATATATATATATATATATATATATATATATATATATATATATATATATATATATATATATATATATATATATATATATACTGAATACTGAGACTTTTAATCGAAATATTGAAATATCCCAAATAAAACTCTCAGGGAGCTGTCTACACAAATGACGATTATTGTCAACGAGAACGAACCCATCACTTTCGAGAGTGAATATTGAGAGCGTTTATGAAAATGCATAGATCTTGTTGAATGATACAAGGATACAATTGTTTCATCATTATTATGAGTCGTCAGTCCACATTCAATCTAGCAATCAAGAATCGATGACTCTCAAAACGTCCATACCAAATTGAGGAGAATTTTTCTCAGTGAATAATTCACGTTAGCTCTCTCTAGCCGAGAAAAGACGTATTAACTCTCCCTAGCGTTCAAGATTCCTACTCACGACAAAAGTAGCGCGAGTGAATGGCTTTGTAGACATTGCATTCGAACACTACAGAAAACTGTCCGCAATGTGTAAGAATGGTCCCATGCCTAATTGCACCAGATCACGCCCCAGCGGGCAGAAGTATAGCTAGTTTCAAGACTCACAAATCATTCAATACTAGTAAATACTGAGACTCTTAATCGAAATATCGAAATATTTCAAATGAAACTCTCGATCTTGATTGATAAATTAAATATGGACTGACGATTCATAATAATGATGAAACAATTGTATCCTTTTATCATTCAACAAGATCGATTAATACTAGTGTTAATCCGGCATTTGATAAAGAAGTAGTACTTCAAAACGTCGTCATGCGTATTTGTATTAAAATTATGAGAATATTTTAAATATCGTTTCATTATGCATATTTATATATTTATATCTCCACATATATTTATATATATATATATATATATATATATATATATATATATATATATATATATATATATATATATATATATATATATATATATATATATATATATATATATATATATATATATATATATATATATATAGTTTCATATATAGTTTCAAGATTCACAGGTCATTCAATACTAGTAAACACTGATACTCTTAATCAGAATATCGAAATTTTTCAAAGCCTTCCACTCTCACTCTTGTTGTCATGAGTAGGAATCTTGAACTCCAGGAGAGCTTATTTGTCCTTTCTCCGATAGAAGGGACCTACGTAAATTTTTCACTAGGTGAAATTGTCGTCACTTTGCTATGGGACCTAGGTTCGTTTTGAAAGTCATCGATTCTTGATTGATAGATTAAATATGGACTGATGATTAATAATAATGATGAAACAGTTGTATCTTTTTATCATTCAACAAGATCGATGAACTTTTCGAAACGCTCTTAATATTCACTCTTGAAAGTGATGGGTTCCTTCTCGTTGACAACATTTGTGTAGACAGCTCCCTGAGAGTTTCATTTGAAATATTTCGATATTCCTATCAAGAGTCTCAGTATTTACTCCTCTATATAATATGAATATATATATATATATATATATATATATATATATATATATATATATAAATATATATATATATATATATATATATATATATATATATATATATATATATATATATATATATTATATATAAATTCATAAATATTCATTGGTATACTGAAATTTCCTCTTCGTATCGATAAAAGAGAATATATATTGAAATTTGTGACTTTGTCAGATCTTCGAGTGGAATAATTTTTACGTATCAACAATAACGAAGTGTCAGCCATAAAAAGAAACCTTTGAGAATATCCTGACGAGAAACATGTTCAACTTTCTTGAAAGTCGATAATATTCACATTTTGCATTCATTCGTTTTTGTATTCTCATTTTCTAATCGAGAAAAATAATATGATAAATTTTTTCTACTAGTTGGATATGCCATATCGAATCATTATTATAATCATTTTTATTAAATACAAATAATATTTTATAAAACCATCATATCTTTACAATTTAATATCTACCATTTACAATTTGTAGATGAATATAAAATGAGCCACTGCAAATAAGAAATTATGAAGAGAGAAAATAATTTTCATACAGCAAAAAAAAAGTTTCGCAACATATTCTTGACAACATTAACTGAAACGGAGTGGATAATATTTCCAACTGGTAAAGAATTACATTTTCAGACCCTTAGAGGTTAGAGATTAATTTTTGCCGCTTTCTCGTCAGAAAGATATACGATTTTGATTTGCAACTAAACAGCAGACTCCGTGAATTTTGCTATCACTATTCAAAATGGATAAATTTTTCAGGTTTCCAGAATAGTATACGAAAGGTAAAATAAAGTAAGTTCACGTGAAGTCGACTTGCTTCAAGTAATAATGATCGATCTAAACTTCATCTTCAGTCATACAATAATATAGTTGATTGTAATTAGTTTCTTGTCCTTCCGGACATTGATAGTACTTTTCATATACGTAGGTACATAGAATTTTTCTGAACGTTCTTAGAACCATTCATTCTTTTCTGTTTTCGAAATTATTCTGTTGTCATAATTGACTTCACGGTTTCTGATCACATAATGCTAATAGATGGTAGTTATTTGCATATTTTGCTTTTGATAAGTTCTCATCTGTTCTACTGAATTCTTCGATATTCGACCTTGATATCCTACACTAATTATCAGGAACTACCATAAACAATATGAGTTCTTTTCGGATTAATTGTTTCGTTTTCGTATTTTGTCCGAAGTTTTTTCTGGATGTGGAGGTTGGTAAACTGTTTGTGGATTGTGCTGCGATATTATATGGTTAGAGTAACTTGGACTTTGGAAGAAACATTTTAGATGATGAATTATATTTTAGACTGTATATATTTTTAAACTGTATCAAATAAAGAAGATAGTAGTTCTCTTGTAAATGAATTGAAGTTGTGGAATTCTTCAACAGTTTGATTAACTCTAACGCATTTTGTACGGAAACTCAGTTATAGAAATTTACTGAAAACCAGCATTTTTTGTGACGATTTTCCATTTTGTATATCATCAAAACAATAAAACCATTGTTCGCAATGTATGAAGTCTCTAAATTCTATATGGTTCAAGAAAGAAATTAGAAAAATATCATTCAAGTTTTGTTTTCACAGTTAGAGTGATTTTTTTTTCCACAGGAATCAATTAATGTTGTTTTCTATTATAATATGTTATTATATCCATCTAATTTCTATTTGTCACTTTCTATTTCGGTCATGTTCATATGCGGCGGCTCCTATACATTAATGTAATATCTGAAAGAATTAATAAATAATAAAAATAAATGAAATTATTATTATTATAAGCTTTGTTCGCGGCAAGGATTCTGAACCGATTCATAACTATTCGCATGTGCAGTTTGAATTTTGGCGTTCGCGGATCACCCAGTTCCGAACTTTTAGTTACAGTTCTGTGTTCGCGGATAAACTGGGACTGGTTCGGAATCGATTCGGAATTGGTTCTACCGGTTCGAAGGATCAATCTAGAACTGTAAGTTCGGGACTTCGCATTCACGATAGTTGGACAATTTGGCATATTTCATTTATACCGTTTGTTTTAACAAGTAAGTTATATGATTGGTTTACTCTTAAGTTTATCTTCAATAAAAATATACATATTTTTAGGTGAATATTCCAGTCATGTCTGATCATTTTTACTTCCGATGAAGACTTGGAAGATATGTTGGATATTGTTGAAATTCCAAAGAATGTCGATTTCTTTGAGGAAATTGTACCTCTGTTCAGTGCAGAACAAAATATGGAACATTTCCGCCAGAAACGACGGAAGAGTTGGCACACCGCTTTGCCACTTCTGAGTATTATAATTGGCAACATGGAGATGCTCCAAAAGTTAGTGCTCTAAAATGTATAACCGTTTTTTTATGGTTTGCATCAAATGAAGCCGCCTCTTTTTTGAGTTTTTA
Source organism: Henosepilachna vigintioctopunctata (assembly GCA_030704895.1). Taxonomy (NCBI): domain Eukaryota; kingdom Metazoa; phylum Arthropoda; class Insecta; order Coleoptera; family Coccinellidae; genus Henosepilachna; species Henosepilachna vigintioctopunctata. The sequence continues at coordinate 553,684 of JARQZJ010000104.1, read as the reverse complement.
AGTTTTTTAATTGCATCGATCCGACATGGTCCCTGTATTTTTGATACAATTTAAAAAAAAGAAGAGTGTTTTGGTGGGTCCATTTATAACTATCTTCTGGTTGTTGGGAAATTTCTGAAATCTTACTATCACTAAATGACTAAACGTATTTTGCTTTCTTGTGTTTTCGAAAATTAATAAATTGGAAAATGGTTGCTTACTTATAAGTCGACTTCCATAGAATAATGTGTTATTGTATTGTTCTTCGATTAGAATGACAATTGCAAGCAGTATACGGCATATTATTCGACGAGAACAACCGTGATTTGAAAATTCCCTAAACTAATTCTAAAATCATTCGCGGGTCAAAATAATTCCGAACCAGTTCATAACCGAGCATGCGTATTAAATCAATCCCGAATCAGTTATGAATTAGTTCTGAATCGGTTCAGAATCCTTACCGCGAACAAAGCTATTATATCATTATTGAAAATATTATACGAACCTATCTGTACGTAAGGCTCAATAATGGTACAACACGTCTATTGAAAAGAGTATAATTTTTCTTTCGAACGAAAGAATTGTAAGCAACAATAAATGATAGACAATTTGCTCAACTTCACAAGTTTTCCCAGAGAAGAACTCTAATAACCTATGCATTAGTGCTTCATCTCCCTTTTTCTTTGTCGGCATTTTTAAACGTATATATTTAAACATACTCGAGGGGCGTGCATTTTCCAACTTAAGCTTCAATTTATGGCCACTTTTCTCGTTTTGGATGGCGTGAAATGCTCGCGGATGAATAAATCCCCGTAGTGCACAAGTGGAGGCCGCATCACGTAAATATGTAGATGAATCAAAACCAGTTTATCCGGGCTTGGATACGCTGCTGAAATACGTTCGTCGGAGTTCTCAGCGACCCTGTACACTTCAGGAGCGGAGGGCACTCCACTGCTGCTCTCGATTATTCATAGGCCTGGGGGAGAGAATTAAGGAAACATATTATTTATCTGAAAGAAACAAGTGCTACGGAGAGAATTATTTTTTTCTCGAGATAGTATCTGAAAGGCATAAATGTAATGTATTCAGATGTTCTCTTTGCGTCAGGATGACGGATATGAATTCATGGGAATGGAAATGAAAATTCACTCCTTGTACCAAGTGAGAATATGAGTAAATATTTGAATCAAGCTTTTGGCTTAATGTTACGAAGACTACCAGCTCGTTATAAATACTGACCTCTCCAAACATGTCGACTCAACAATGTAATATGATTTTATTATTCAATATATTTATGAAACATTATTCTAAGTTGGATTTAAATTTTTATTCAATCATTTTTCACCAAGAGGCGATCTCAGTTATGATAACACACACTGAACATATCTTGAAGATCGGAACCCAACAATTCGAATGAAGATAAAGATAGGCTAATGCCGAATAATAGTTCAAAATAATAAAAGTAATGATAATACATTTATTCCACACAGATATACATCCAATTACAAGAACAAATTGAAAAACTTAATACAAATGATAATAAATAAGAATTAAGTGAGAGAAATGAAGAAAATATAAGCGAAAATATAAAACGAAAATACAGTTGAAATATATTGAAATAGTAATGTGAAATAACCAAATGAAACAAACTAAATATGAAATATTATCTATTACAAATTCACACGTAGCCAACAAAATTTTATAAAATATAGTTGCTGAAGTCAACGAAAATTAAAATAGAATCCATTGGAATATAATATACACTAACGAAATGAAACGAACTGAAATTACAATATTATTTATTACTAAGTCATAAGTAGACAACAGTAGTTCATGAAAATGTCACGACATCCCATTGCGCTGTTCTGAGTGGTAAAAAAAGTGTTAAAATCCCTGATATCTGATCAAACGTTGTTCATAAAACATTGAGAATTGAATTCGTCACCGAAATTTCTTTCAATTCACAACTTATAGAGACAAAGAAAGAGGGTTTGAAATGAATGGTGTAGTTTTTTTTAACTTGTAGGATCTATGTGAGGTGTACTGATTTAATTCATTTACTAATCTAATTCTTTTCAATTTCAGTTTTTTTCTCGAATCTATCTTATAGTTTTTCGATAAAAATTTTTCAATTCAATTCATTCAATTCTATGATTTTTTCCGTATTAAACCTTCTCGATGTCTATTTCTATTCTCGGTTCAAAATTTTGCATAGGATGAAAGTTAGCTAGTTCTAGAGATAAGTTTCTAATATCCGAATCTGGACTTACATTATAAATAAGAAAAATATGTGAGAAATATTCATTTCAGATGTGGTGTTTACAGAACTGAAACCATTTCTCAAATGCCCTGAGAATCTCTTCGAAATGAAGTGAAATCACTCCAGTTCTTCACGTATAATTGTAGTCATGATTCTTCAAGAGAACGATCTGATTTTTGCAATGATTAATTTTCTCAGAGCGATGATATTAGGCGATATTTTTTGGGAGAGAATTTCAATAATGACCCAGCACTAGCTGCACGCAGAAAGAAGCTAGTCAGGTTTAATTTCTTCCGTGAATTCAAACAGAAACTGAGGGAATTCTCCGAAATAGTGTATTTTTGCGAAAAAAGGGGGATTCTCAGAAATAGTGTATTTTGAAATATATCAATAAAAAGTTTCACACTATGCTTCACAATGTGGTATTCCTTAAGGTAGAGTAATTCAGCACTTTGTTCTCGGCGACTAATCATAGGATACATTGTCTTGAGAAGTACGAAGAAAACATGAACATTCAGCATAAAAGTTTAGCAATTATTCTGAAAATAGAGCCTCGAGTATTCAAACAGGTTATATACTAGATAAACTAAAATGTAGATATTCTCCAGAACGAAATCACACAGAAATAATGTAGTATTTTCAAGATATACTTCATATATTTATTCATACTGAACTTTTTTCAAATCTCGAGAAATATTGAGAAAGAAATCCCTCATTCATTCGGATCATTTCCTGAAAAAAAACTTGAACACTCAACGGTTTTCAAGTCACTCAAGTTTTCAACAATGTTTTCAAGTCACGTTTCACTCGAATGAAGCATTGACCTAGCTAGCTATTCAGTGTAGTCTCTAGTCCTTACGTTGAACTACAATCTCAAGTTTCAATAAAACGATTGCAGTTAAACTATGTATAGGTATAGAAATATAGAAAAAACTAGGTACTTCAGTACTCCACTCACCTACCATTTTCTTCCAATTCCACTTCGAAATCAATGAACTTCGAAATTGTACTGTAGAATTTCCATAAAAAACGAAGTTAATTCAAATAAAATGAAATTGTTCAACAGAGTGAAAGTGAATTCTCATTTCACCGAAGTTAAATTCAATTTCATATTTAAGTTACTTTCATCTTCTTACTGTGCCTTAATGATCAAAAGATGTTTACAAGATCCAACGGATTCGTTTCCCTCGAAACCATGACGGCAGGCTCGTTTCAAATTGGCCTAAATAATCGCATCTTTTGATATTGTGTTATCTATATCCCCATTAATTATTTGGCCTGAACGAACTCACAGACAGTCGATGCTATTCGTATATCAAAACGGTATTCGAAATTCACTAGATTAGTTCACGATTGCTCCAGATGTTTCTTTGAACATCCAGGCGAATGCCGTTGGCAGGAAGAAAAGAGAAAGAAACTTGGCAATACATAAGTCCCGAAAAACCGACTGAAAATTACCGTATTCTCGAGAATGGGAAAATTCGACAATTTCGGAAATTAATTTGCATATCTAAATTTAAAAACGAATTACGTTCATCTCGAACATCTTTTAGGAGGGTTTGGAAATAATTAATTGCAAAATACATCGTTCGAGAGATATCTCAAGACGCTGGCAGAGTCAGAGTGTAAAATGAATCATAAGGAAGGGTGAATAATTTCGTGCAATTTCTTCTTGGGGCTGCTAATATTCTTGTATCTCACGAATTAGATGCCAGGTCACATCCACTTATTTAAGCTCGAATATTGTCGGGTATATTCTCTAGATATTTTTTACCCGCTTGTTCAGTTGGAATTTTATTGAGATGAACGGACGTTTTGAACGTCATGGCACTGCCAGTAGTTGATCGAACTCCTCATATTTTGCCGTTGTTGTAAAATGCTTCACGCTTCGATGCTACTGTGCAAGAAATCAATTGAAACCTGAGTGAACTCTGTATTTAAAACACACAGCTCAAATGTCTGTTTATAATAACAATTTTGGATGTTATTGATAAAACAGTGGTTTTTATTTGATTTGAATTGAATCCTATATCTCAAATGTTAATTACGATTTCATCTTCAAAAGATATTTTTCTGATAATTTTGAATAACACAGGTTGTTCTTCTGGTTTTCAACAAAAGGCCTGCAACCTCATTAAACATCAGAGAAAAATATGGAACCACAATTTCTAATGCTTCGGAGGACATAAAAAGATGACGTCACAACAAATTTGAATATTGAAAGAAATATCAATGATCACCACTTATTCGCTTAGGATGAATGATAAATTACAATTAAAATTGTTGATTTGTTATTTCTCTTGCAATATTCGAGGCTTTCCATTGAGGAATATCATGCTTGGAACACGCAGACAAAAATAAAAAGTATTAGTTTGAATGAAAAAATATTACAGTAGAAATATGAGAGGGACCTCAAATAAGAGGATTCATCAAATGAACTGACCTGTAGACGGTGAATCGTTAAGCCAACTGAAGAACTTACATTCAAAAGAGAACGTAATAACAAGCAGAAAAAAGATAATATACTTTTTAGATAAAGATGAAGCCATCCTAGAGGACACAATCAATAATTTGAAACAAGAGAGGCCTCTAGAATCACTTAATAACATGTAGAAAATGTTTTATGACTAATTATTCAACCATATTTAGATCAAAGTAGTTTGAAAACTAAAGAAGATTTACAACATAAAATTGATTCACTCAATTTTGGTGTTGGAATTAGGGGAACATAAGGGAATAACTATAATAAAAAGTATCTGAATGAAACAGATTAATTTTATATAACAAATCAAGAGTTATCAAGAAATATGTGCAATCAAATAAAACGAATTGTGGCAATATTATATCAGAACTGGAACTCAATTTATTCAATACAATATTGAAAAGAGGAATTAATGGTAAAAATTGGATGGACATAATGACAGATTACGAATATAATGTTGTTATACGATGCTATAAGTGTGCGCGTTTCGATCAATTAGGCTGTGATTGCAACAACGAGATAACATGTGTGAAGTGCGAAGTTTACGAAGGTTCGAAGGAGTTTGAAGAAAATAGAAACAAATGTGTCAATTGTGTTCAGTTACATCAAAAATTCAAACTGAATTCACCAACTGATCGTACTGCTCATGATAAACAATGTCTGCGCTATATGAGAATGGCCAGTAAAGAACAAGGTAAAAGAGAACGTAATCTGTAGCCATTAAGTCCTAATAACTAGAATAATATATTTGAATTGTCAAGGATCGACGAATAATATTGACCTCTTGAGAATGTATTTAAATGAAATTAAACCTATGTTTGTCTATGTATCTGAACTCATCTCCCAGAATATGTATGTAAAAATGAAATCGATATAAACGGTTACAATTTGGTTATATGCTTAAGTAGAAACAGTAGAACAGGTGGAAAGACCTTTCATATTTTGAACGGAATAGATTTCAAAATAATGAAAAATTAGTTTATCGATAATACATTATGTTCCTTGTTAATTTCTTCAAAAATAAAAAACATACCTTCTTACTGACCGGGATATATCGATCACTATCAGGACCCAAATAAAATTTTCATAAATCAATCTGAGAACTTTATTGAAGATATACTCGATGTCATCGGGACACAAAACACCATGGTTTATTTCAACTTGACTGAAAAGCAGAAAGTTTCTATATCAGTAAGTGTATGAGTAGAACAATATTATTTGTTCTACTCATTTGTGGTTTGTATCAGAATGTTAAAGACTTCACACGGATAACAGATGGTAATACAACTGTCATTGATTATAATCATGTAATAATCATAATTATGTACATAATTATGTAATAACAAACTATAAATCAATCAATTGTGCGGTTCTTCTCATGCTTGAGATGAATTCTGACGATGAACTGATGATGAATTCCAACGTATAAAAACTTCTATAACTACGTACCTAGTGGTTAAAAATCAAGTTATAGAATTGAGTGAAGATTCAAGTTATTTTTGACTCACAATGCAAGCAAAGTGAGGAATGGTATAGAGCTATGGATAAAAGAGAGGTAGTGATTGTAGTATTGTTAGACTACAAAAAGAGCGTTCAAAACATAATGAGCATCATGCTCTTGAAAAAACTAGATAAATTTAGTTTTGAAGGTTTAGTGAAAAATGGTTCAATTCTTACTCACATTCACGATCTCAAAAAGTCGAGTTCAATGGTGTCCTTTTTGACATCACTGGAATTGATTTCGGCGTACCTCAGGGTACGGTTTAAGGTGAAATTCTAAAGGTGAAAGTATTCAGTATATAGCAATTGAAATCGAAAGAAAAAACTTCGAGAGAGCTTGTTAAATATTTGGGCATTATGCTAGATGAAAATCTCTAAGAAAATCAAGAAGAAAATTAGAGAAAATCTGACAACATATGTGAAGTTATTGCTCTTTAAAATCATAATAATGGCTCGCTTTGAGTATTGTTTCGCTATGTTATTCAGAATGAGTCAAGGAAAAACTCCGCAGCTTCAAAAATTGCCGAATAGAACTATGGGAATTATGATGGAATGTAGAAGATATACTCCAATCGAAAGCATGTAAAATTGTTCAGATCTCATGTCAGTTGAACAGGGGATACTTCATGCTAGATATATATTTATATTCAAAACTTAAAACAAATTATTCTCACGTAGAATACTGCCAAATGTAACATGCAATGGTCTTGTACACGCTTATAATGGAAGAAATCCCATCTACATGCAAGTTTGTAAGCTTTCTGAACCTAAAAAAAGTATATTTTATTACGGATTCAATGCACTTAATGCATTGCCTTGGTCCATAAAACAATAAGTGACCTTAAATTATTTAGGCTTAAAGTTCGTTCCAAGCAAATAAACGTTAATAATAAATGTGCAATACACGAAACAGCTGTGCAATACACGAAATCCAATGATAAAGTTTTTTTTTCTGAAGTGCAATCAGATTCAAATAAATCGACCCAATAACTCATCATGATTGAATCCTGTATGTGAATAAAATTTATCCTCCCTCCAAACTAAGTATTTCAAGAACTGAGAATTGAAAGCAAGTATAAATATGTTGCCAGATCATGGTGTCATACTCCAACTTGCTACAGATTACGGACTTAAATGGTCCTATAAATGTTGAGGTATTATTGAAATTATCTGCTACGCGTATTCTTGTTCTGAATTCAATCTTTTCGCCCTGTGAAAGAGACAAAATTACACTTTGACACATTCAATTTCAAATAAATTATCCTCACACCAACTGGCAAGATGGTTCAGCGCAAGTTGAAGTTGAACACAATGGTTCAGTGATATAATTTTATGATATAGTTTCAAATCATCCGCGAACGTCAGATGTGGCGACTCTATATTATCCTTTAGATCATTTGCAAACGAAATAAATAAGAGGTAGGTAGTAACTCGACGACCGTATGTCCTCCAGCTCTAAGAACTGACCTCGGTAAACCAGGTGAGAAAGAGGCTCAGAGAATCCGAATTTGTTGGGAAATATCTGTACAAGCAGTATATGAGCAACTTTATCAAACGCTATCTGGGATCTGTGAAAATCACATCAACTTGACTAGTCGACTAGTTGTTCTGAAAAAAAAGTATTAGATTACTTGAGCTAGATCTCCTTGATATAAATCCATGTTGCTCAATCTTGATGTCGTTTTTGACGTCTCTATTTGAGATTATAATTTCATTATAGATAGCATTTTAGATTAAAATTTCAAGAAATTGGAGAAGTTTGATGAAATGGATATTGGTCTCTAGTTTTTGACAACAGACGGATCATACTTTTTCGAAGCAGGTTTTATCTTGGCCAATTTCCATATCTTGGGAAAAATGGCTCTGCTTATGATGAGATTAAATATATGTGTAAATGGATCCGAAAGTTCATAAATACAATGTTTCAGAATAAAACTTGGTATTTCATCAAGACAAGGCGTAAGTTTATTAAAGAGTTTCTTGGCAGCAATAATGATTTGATACGAGTTATCAAACTCACTCATATCGTGACATGGCCATCAAAATGATTCTCTTTACACGAATCAATTCACAGTTTGATCATTATACCGAATTGAAATATTCAGAAAAAGCGTTCAGCTATGTATATAGGTTCATAACTTCGCTCGCCGTCTCTCTACTCACCTGGCGAGTAGAGAGGTAACTATATCTTTATAACTATATAGACTAACTATAGCGATACCTTTTTTCTCGTATTTGAAAAACCACAAGGAAGAAGCATTTTGCACGATATTAAGTTTTGATGATTAAATGAAGTTTCGACGCCAAGTCAATACCATATTTGATAGTTTTCCTCAAATTGTGTACCTTGCAAAATAGAGGTTATTACCATACCTATAAGTTTCTTAGGGATTTTTCAATATGTTGTTTATTATATCCTAATCAAACCAAGAAGGAAAACGTCTTCTTTCCTTGATTTTATAAGGTACAGTTTGTAAGAATACGTCATTTAAGATTGCGTGCAACTTGTCGCATGTCACATGGATACTTTTAGATGAGTCAATGACACTGTCTCAAGAGGTATTCAATATCATGTGTCTTCAGCGGAAAATTCGACTTACGAAAATTGAACTCTTTAGTGTTCATAGAAGTTACACCCATGGATGAAACATGTTTCGATATATCAAAAACATGTTTTCGATGTATACATCGAATTCATCATATATGATGCATTCAACTTTCAATTTCGAGTATGAAAATTGGATTAATGAAATTTCTGAAACGTTCTTTCGATATTTATTAGGGATGAAGATATTTTTGAGGATCCTTTATACTTCTATCGGTTAACTATTTTAGTTTCTTGGTATCTATTTGAGAATCACCAAAATTTCGTTTAAAAAGTCATTTACATTATGTCTGCTGTATATTCCAGAAATATTTCTTTTTAAAGTCGTATTCACTACTTTTGTATATGACGAAGATATTGAGGCAATTCCGTAAAAAAGTTCAATCTCGTTATCACTGATCAAGTTGACATTGCATATCAGGCTGTTTCCATCAGTCGCTAGAAAACCACTGAAATGTGGTTCCCAAGAGACAGCCTGTATAAGATCTTATAAACAGTTTTCCATGAAAATATTCCGAAATGACCTCTGTGATGGGACCACGACTAATAAAATTCGCATTTTGGCCTGACATCTTCCAACTTATATTACATTTTTATCTGAGCAGTACGGGCATCGCCAAACGTGAAGAGAAAATAGATGTAGTCCTACAAGAGTTGAATACCGCTGCGGTTTTTCCGGTCTGACAATGAGAAAGCACTTTACGCCGACAGCATTATATTATTTAATGCCATCTTGTGACGAGGCTTTTCGCTGCTCGTACTGAAAGTAGTGAAATATAGCGAATGGAATCGGAATACGAAGAAAAGGGAAACTGTTTGCTGCAAATAAATCGACCAACTTCACGATTAGAAAGAAGATATTCAGTTGAAAAACATCACAAATTCCAAAAATCTTGCAATAATAAAATACACACGTTAAAGTTATACTTGAAAATGCATCCAGAATATCGAAGTGTTGTTCCTTCTATATTCTGGAAAAATTCGTTTCAACCAAAAATTATTCGTTTCGAAATGGTATGTAAGTTCCATTGGAGTATATATATATATATATATATATATATATATATATATATATATATATATATATATATATATATATATATATATATATATATATATATATATATATATATATATATATATATATATATATATATATAAATATATATATATATATATATATATATATATATATATATATATATATATATATATATATATATATATATATATATATATATATATATATATATATATATATATATATATATATATATATATATATATATATATATATATATATATATATATATATATATATATATATATATATATATATATATATATATATATATATATATATATATATATATATATATATATATATATATATATATATATATATATATATATATATATATATATAAAAAATGAACACTAGAACATTCATTCGAAAAATTCAAATGAACCAAAAGAATGTTATAGTAGAGCTAGATATTTGAACGTGTACGATGTGATATATAATTCACATACCGAGCTAGCTCTACTATAACATTCTTTTGTTTAATTTGAATTTCTCGAATGAATGCTCTAATGTTCATTTTAATAAATATTTCATTTAGTGCCATAATCACAAAATTTCATTTCCTTAAATATATATATATATATATATATATATATATATATATATAAATATATATATATATATATATATATATATATATATATATATATATATATATATATATATATATATATATATATATATATATATATATATATATATATATATATATATATATATATATATATATATATATATATATATATATATATATATATATATATATATATATATATATAAATACATAAACACACCAATACAAAAAGTGTGTCACTCTCCTTGTTTTTTGTTGAAACTGTACTGCATAGCAACCAGCATCTTCTTGAATCTCACGAAAATTTATTCTTTGAGCAGACGAGATGAACGGGTGTTACACCCGTTTACGTCTGCTCTTACGTCTTGTGATAAAAAATATTCTGCTATAGTTTCACAAAATTTGTGACTACGCCCATTTATAGTTGCAAAATACTGTGTTTCAAAAATTCTTGTGAAAATGAAATTTATAATCAGTATTAGAGTATTTGATCTGAATAAAACTTAGCTCTGTAGCGAATGGTCATTATAAAAATGTAATGAAAACTTTCAAGTGGCTAAGTTTCATAGGATTATATTTTTGCTTGTCAGTTGTTTCGAGGTGTGACATTTTACTGCACTTGGGTTCAGTTTCACTTTTAAGAATTGGAAAACACTCTGAAACAAAAACACGTGAAGCAAAAATGTTTTTTCATTCAATTTATATTAAACCATGAAAGGCGAACACAAAATCAGCAAATATTCAATCGATTTCATTTACTTTGCTCATAGTTGTTTGAATATTTTCTTTAGTTAATGCGTCCTCAAGGAGCTAATATTATCTTGAATTTTCGTTTCTCCAAAATTTCAGAGGTCGAATTTCTGAGGGCTTAATTCAAAACGCGGTGAACGAAATATCGTCTTTCGTTTCGATTTTTATTTCACTACTGCTTCAAGCACATTCATCCGAGTTGAATGAGTTCTATTCACACATTTTTCATAATCGAATTTTCATTCGATTTTACTGTTCTTTATGTAACATGAAGAATTTTGAAGTAGGAGAGAAACCAACAATTATCGTTTCCATTAACACAAACTTGGAAATTTTTCTGCTGGAGAGTTAGGTAAAAATGTTGAAATTTTCGAACTTGAATAATTGTTGACTATGCGAAACCTAGGGCTACCTACTCTTTCAGGATCCTCAATTGACACTTCACTGTTCGACAATAAACTTAATTTTTTTTCAAATTTCGATACGTTTGTATGACAGTTAGTCAAGCTGAAAATTTTCTATTCTGATACATCTTTTTATTGATTTCGAGAAGCTCAACTTTCTATAAACACCCTTTCGAAAAAAAGAATGCCAAATTACAGAGAAAGTTTTTCAAGCGAACAATTTTCATTGGAAATGATGGAGAGTGACGATTTCAAAATAATTTTTCTATTAATAGACTGTAAACGCTTATTTTATATTTTGAATGAACTGACAAAATATGATGATTCATATTGACGAATATACTGATTATACTTTATTTATAGATCAATGAAATTGGAAGAAATTCGAAACTAAGTATTTATTTTTTATGAGACGTGGCAATTTCATGCAACTTCTGCGCCTCGAACAAAGTGTCGAAACGAAGCATCTCCTTCAATTTGGAGTTTCGAACATAGGCCAGAAGAACATAATTTGTGGCATTTGCTCGTCTTCATCAACCGTCAATCCTGAGGAAGGCAAAATATTCTGTGGAAAAATTTGCCGTATTCAAACATAAACTTGGCTTCACTTAGCTCAAACATGTTCTTCTTCTTTTATGTGGAGCACCGCGATGCGAGATCTCTGTATAAGAGCCCCATTTCTTGTCCTTCGCGCTTCATGAAGTGCACGTAAGGATGGGGAAAACGGAAATTATGAAAATTCTTCCAACTAGAATAACTTGAGGCAACACTCATCAAAGTGAATTTCTTTGCAATCTGACATCAAGGAACGATTTCCACCGGCAATTAGAGATTTTATCGAAGTTTCCATACTGAAGCGAGCTGTATCGTTATTGCGGCATAAAAACGTTATTTTTGGTGCTTTCGAACATTTCAGTGAAACCTACATTTAAGGGATGAAATATTTGATTCAAAATAAAAATTTTATGTGATGTGTGAATATTATTCTTTTGAAAGCACCTTCTATAAATACTGAGGAACGTTTTTGAATGTTGAAAGTAGGTTTGAACTTCTCTTGACGTTGTTGATTCAAATCATGATGTGAGCTTCATGATATTCTTTGGAGGGTTAATCTTGCTGTTTTCCCAGGATCACTTTCTTAATCCTTCGAACTTCCAGTGTCTTCTATTGATCCTGACAACGAATAATTTACTACTAAAAATATGGAGAATAGTAGAGCTACATCAATGGGTCTGATATTTCAAAATATTCACGTTCTTTTAATGTAACTCTCAGGAGATTTTGTAAGCTATGTGAACTTTCTATAATGTACTTAATATTAAAGCCGTTCAAATACTTTCCACATGCACATATGTGCATGTCCTAATAGGCATTTGAACTCAGATCTCCCTATTAGGGGACTTTCACTCCCATAACTGTGCTACGGAGATATCCCATTGCTTATTGAATATGAATGAGAAATCAATATTTGGACAATACTTCAGCATTCGTTTCCCTGCATCATAACGGCTGCAGGTATATACTCGTTTCATAAAACTGAAATTAGATTATCATGCGAATAGTTGGAGATTTCTGTTGTGGGTGAAAGAGTAAGGCTATGTGATTGTCTTTCATGATGATGAACAAGCGATTCGAATTTCACCACTTTTTGTCATAAAATGATGTGGAATTTCAAAGTGTTATTGCAATTTTTGTCATGACTGCAGGCGCCAAAGGGAGATCAGTATGCAAAATATGAAGACCGGCAACACAGATTCGTTTACCCGAGACCTCACATTACAAGAAAACGCATGTTGCCAGAACCTGTGCGCGCCTATTTTTCTGTTATTTACCCCCATCTCCCCGCGAGCGCGGCGATGTGGCATAGCGGAGTTAGTCGCTATCAGAACATAACTGATATTAATAACTGATATGATAACTGATGAAATGAACTATTAGAATAGTTCATTTTCTGGTATTTTTGCTATAAAATTTGAAATTTCTGGTATTTTCGCTATAAAATATAGAATTTCGAGTGCTCAATTACTGCTCCATTGGAAAACAACGTGAACAATATCGCTACAAGTGATAAATATGAAGAATGAAAACTTAAAGAAATTTCGTTTTTGGTTTGTGATAAAACGGGTAATCTGATGAAAACTACAACCTAAATAGTTTATAAACATTCAAAGAATAGCCGACTGAAGAAATCATGACATTCGTAAGAAGATAAAAAAACAATACACACTTAATTAGAATCCGTTGTTCTAAGACCCTATGTAGAGGGCCTGGACTTGGCATAAGAGCAGTCTGAGGACCGATCTTCTGCTGTGACTGGAGGTTTGATGGATATTACTCAGAATAAGAATGCAATGCAAAGAATACCGCTGATATATCCCTTCGCAAACAGTATGAACCCAGCTCTTTTTTCATCTCCCGGAATATAAACTGACTCTACATATGACAATATTTACCCTAATAAATGGACCCAAATCAGGATTAGTCAAGGAAAAAAGATATTGAAATTATCATCAACTATTTTAATGCTTGTTCTCACAATGACAACCAGCTGTGTTTTTTTTGATATATTTACAAGGATGTATTTGCTAATGAATCTCCTTCGGCACTGTTGAGTACCTTTGAAAATGAGCGATTTGTGCTGAAATGTAAAAAGTTTTCCGATCCAATTGAATGAATATAATTTGACACATTGTTGAACAACTCTGCGAAAGAAGACATCATTACATCAAAGTTGTATCAGAACAGACAAAAATATATGAAAACTACATACAATTGAAAGATGCAACCGATACAAATGAGTCAACAAACATTCATATCATCTAATCAACGTGGATTTGAAACTAGAATTGTAGCTTCTTATGAAATTCTGAACTACTGCAGGTAGGTGGTACCTTTTCGTACAGAAATAGAACGATTTCTATTCGAAAAGAGAGTGAATATTGAGTGCGCTTCGAAAGTGATAGATTTGTTCTCGTTGACAACATTTTTGTAGACAGCTCCCTGAGAGTTTCATTCGAAATATTTCGATATTTCTAATAAGAGTCTCAGTATTTACTATTACTAAAGCTTCGCGAATCTTGAAACTAGCTAACCGTTTGCCCATCAGGCCGTGATCTGGAGCGATTAGGCATGGGACCATTCTTTCACATTGCAGAAAGATTTCTGTGGTTTTCGAATGAAATGTCCACGAAGCCTTTACGTACTCGCGCTATTGTTGCCATGAGTACGAATCTAGAGCGATAAGGAGAGTTTATACCTCTTCTCTTCGATAGAGGATGCTCACGTGTATATTCAGAAAGTGTTGTTCTTCTCATTCGGATATAGGAGCTGTGGTCGTTTTGAAAGTAATCGATTCTTGATTGATTGATTAAGTACGGACTGATGAAACAATTGTGTCCTATTATCATTCAATAAGATCGATGATTTTTTTCTGTGCACTCAATATTCACTCTCGAAAGTAATAGGTTCGTTCTCGTTGACATTTGTGTAAGACAGCTCCCTGATAGTCTTATATGCAATATTTCGATATTTTGATTAAGAGTCGCAGTATTTACTAGTATGGATGATTTGGGAACTTGAATATATATGTATATATATAAATATATATATATATATATATATATATATATATATATATATATATATATATATATATATATATATATATATATATATATACCCAAGGAGTATTGCTGTGGATTCTAAAGAACTGAATGAAAAGGTGGGTACTCGGCAAAGGTAAGGCTGGATGATTAAAGACAACACTTGTCGATTTTCATCAATATTTCGCTCCTATATTGTGTCCTTCAGGATGCTAAAACATTACAGCGGAATAAGACTCAGGCATTCTTATTATAATTAACAATTTAATTGTTGTTGAGTACTTACATATCAACTAACTGTACATAGTATATCTTTGAGGAGGAACAACGAGCATTATATTACGAGTGAGGTTAAACGGAATGTCAACAAAGCTGGTAACTAATCACAGATACTCGACCGGGAGACAGGACCAGAGAGTAGGCTCCTTGTCTCAGGTAGGCAGAACGTGTCCCGAGTTTTCATCTACTGTGCGGTCGTCCAGTGTATGGAGGTAACTATAAATGCCACTTAGGCCGTTGATGTCTGTTCTCTTATTAATACTGGTTTTGTGTTTGTTGATGAAACACATTTCTAAAAGGATCTTTTCTCCAAATTTGTTTGCGATGCCAATATTCGAGCATTACTATAATCAAAAATGTGGCCATTGTTCGAAGCATGCAAGGCGAGGCCACATCTATCCGGATGCAGCCTGATATCGCTTCTATGTAGCGCGAACCGTCTTTTGAGAGTCTGGGAGGTTTGACCTATATAGACACCACTACATCAAAAACAAGGGAAAGAATAGACGCAATCTGATCGAGTCAAAAATGGAACTTTGTCCTTCAATCTTGAGAAAATTTGCCTATTGGTAAAAACGTTATATTTTGAAATACATCTCCCGGTCGAGTATCTGTGATTAGTTACCGGCTTTGTTGACATTCCGATTAACCTCACTTGTAATATAATGCTCGTTGTTCGTCCTCAAATATATACTATGTACAATTAGTTGAAACGTAAGTACTTAACAACAACTGAATTGCTAATTATAATAAGAATGCCTGAGTTCTATTCCGCTGTAATGTTTTAGAATTTTGAAGAAGGACCCAATATAGGACCGAAATATTGATGTAAATCGACAAGTGTTGTCTTTAATCATCCAGCCTTACCTTTGCCGAGTAACCCCTTTTTTATTCAGTTATATAAATATATATATATATATATATATATATATATATATATATATATATATATATATATATAATATATATATAATAATAATAATAATTTTATTTTCAATAATTATTGCTACACATATCAATGTTGGAGGTGCAACAATGAAAATGGAAAAAGTCGAAATTCGTTCACAAAACCAAAAAAATTCAAATTCTTCTATACTATATGGTTCACATTTCAAAATCAAATTGTAAACAGATTTCCTGAAGAGTCGGTGGTTCTCGATCTTTTGAATCGGCTTTGGCAATCTGTTGAATAGTTTTATAACCGCATATTGTGCCACCTTCTCTCTCAATGCAGAGCAGTGAATCGGATATAAATACGGAGAAATTTGTCTGGTTTTATTTGTGTTGCTGCATTCTTCAAAGTACTGACTATGCTTATGGAGAAATATGAACTATATAGGCCTATAGATATATAGGCCATATATAGTCAGGATGTTATTATGCCTAAAATAGGTTTGACATGAGTCCCTGTATCCTATTCCTAAAATTGTGCGTAATGCCCATTTCTGGACGACAAAAATTTTCTCTACATATGCTGAACCACCCCAAAAAATGATGCAATACGAAGCCACAGATTGAAAATTAGCATAATAAATGACCTTTAATGCATCCTTTTCGACTTGCTCTTTCAATATTTTCAGTGTATATATCACAGAGTAAAGTTTCCTTTTCAGCTGATCGACACGAGGATACCACTTCAATGCACTGTCTATTTGAGCCCCAAGAAATCTTGCTTGTTTGCCAACAGATATTCTCCGATCCTCATAATGCAATACATCCGGTGGAATCCAGCACTGTCTTTCTGTATTGAAAAATACACATTCCGTTTTCTGCACATTCAAAAGTAGTTTATTATCGAAGCACCATTCCTCAACACTACACAAAATGGACTGCAATGCCAAAGTTGAAGAAGAGATGTTTGAAGCTCGGACCAAAAGGTTTGTGTCATCAGCATATATAACTGGTTGGCAGATTTCTTTTGGTAGATATTTCGTTAAATCATTTATATATAATAAATAGAAGGGGTCCTAAAATACTTCCTTGCGGTACTCCCATAGGTGACACTAGTTCATCTGAAGTATAATTCACTCCCTTCACAGTGATCGAAACCTTCTGTTTTCGATTGGTAAGGTAACTTTCTATAAGATTCAGTTGTTTGTCTCTAATTCCACATAGTTCCATTCTTGTCAGCAGTATGTCATGAATCATGCAGTCAAAAGCCTTAGATAGGTCCAGAAACAAAGCTGCTGAAATTTCACCCCTTTCTAATGCCAACAAAATAATATTTCTATTATTCTAATAGAAATATTATTCTAATATTTCTATTATTTAATTTAATAATATTCTAATAGATTATACAATAGAGTCATAAAATGAGTTAATTTATCTTTATAGGTAAATACGTAGTAATCATCTCAAAAACGCAACGCAGTCTACCATACTCGAAAGAGTTCATCTCGTTTCTCCGTTGATAGGGAGATAACGTGAGTAGTTTATTCGATATTTTGAACTTTCTCACTCTTGACACTTATTTTGAAGAGATAGGGACTTCCTGCGTTTGAAGAAAACATCGAAACTCGATTGTTTGGATCATGCTGCTGATGATTTTCAGAAGGGCGATTTGAAGTAGCGCTGATATTTCCAACGAGTTCTATGTAATTCGAAACGCACTAAATATTCAATCTCGAAAGTTAATAGTTTGTCTATCTGTTGAAAACATTCGAGTAGACAGTGATGATATAATAGTTCTATATAACAATAACACAATAATACTTGTTGAGATATAGATTTGATAATGCGGTAGTGACCCTAAGACTACGAGTATGTCGTATGTCGAGTGTATTGAAAAACTTTGTGGAATCTATGCAAGAATTCTAATTTATACGATATATTCGAAAATTTGTTTATTTGTGTTATGGGGGAATCGATTCCAGTTTTGAAGTTCATATTAAATAATGCAATATAACAACGGTAAACTAGCACACACACTGAGAAAATGGATTGTGAAAAATAATAGCTAACGACGGAATTTCGTTTGTGGAATCGAGTCCAATTCTGAACAGAACAGAAATGATCAGAATAAACTGGGGAATTGGTGGCAGACACGTCCATTTTTCCACAGCATGTCAACGTTCATTTCCACAGGGCTTTCCAGATATGATGTTCCTTCAAGATTTATAACATCTCTGGCACTCTACAATCCACAATTCAAGCGGTGTGACAAGTTTAATTTCAAGCGCGATGTCCGCTTGCTTTCGAGCTTCAACCCGTATGAGGCAGAATAACAAAATGTAATTTTCATTTTGTGCTTCTTGGAAAGACCCTTGAAATTGTTTGGTGGCGTTCTGAAATTTATTGTAGGACATAAGAAAGCGGGCTCTTACTGTGGCCACACGTGAATGGGAAGTGTCACATGGAGTTCCTAAGTGCAATAATTGCCCTGTATTGCCTATCGCAGTTCAAAGTGTAGACGGATTGACCATAACACTATGAAAATATAGGTTAAAAAGGTTATACAACGAGTATTTCTAGGAATACACTTGTAACGCTACCGAATACACGTATTATTTTCTCCAGGTTCTGAACCCTCGAAATGAGTTTGCATCAGAAAATATGCATTAAATTGTAATTTCAACCTAAGAATCATAAAAATTTCAATGTAACAAACTATGATAAATTATATATTATTTCACTTTTTGTAATTTGGAAAACGGGTATTATATTATGATTTCGATTCTTTCATGTGTAAAGACACAAAAGTGTCTTCATCAGATTATCTCATTACTTCATATTCTCAAAAAGCTTCTATATCATAAGACAACACACTTCAAAATAGGAGAATTAATTTCTGATTAACGTTTCGATACAAATTGTAGCTTGGCCAAAACTTATATTCATATTGTGAGTTTTTCGTGGCTATTGTGGGGTATTTTCTTTCTTTGTTATTTTTTCCATTTTTCGCCTTCACCTCAGCTCCTGTTTTCCGATTTTCCCAGTATAAGGATTCATGACGCTCTGATTTTACCTAAATGTAGAAACCACACTTCGTTCCTTAGAAAACTATTGAAAATGTGAAATTAAAAATGAGAAGTTTCGGTTATTTGATAAGTTTGATGCGAAGATATAGCATCCACACAATAACTAATTCATTTATACTTTTGTGCTGAAGAATTCGCATTCAGAGACTATGTTGATTTTTAGAATTATATTTTATGAACATGAGAATATCATAGCCTAAGAGCACTTAGGAGCACGACTTTCATGAATTAATAGAATAAGACATTAATTATTATTTTCAATCATTTTTTTTTATCTTCATTATGTTTATTTAGATAACTTCGCCGAAACTATAACCTATAAGATTTGGTAACGAAAGGAAGATAATTTAATTATGACAATAACAGTTAAGACTTGCCAGAAAAAATCCTCCGAAGAATATTTTTAACATTGCAATTATCCTTCTTCGTGCAGTGATTTTTATAGGTTATAATATCGGTGAAGTTATTTGGATTGACGTAATGAAGGCAATGATGAAAATTTGATTTGAAATAATTAAACTGAACCTAGCCACGAATACTTTTCGATAGACAGCTATCATAGGTGTGTTTACAAATTAATAATATTTCATGAAAAATGGTCTCATCAAGTGGGTGGAAGTAGAGCTCCCACAGGCTACTTCTATCGAGCAAGTTCAAACTTAATTATCGAACATTATGAAAAAGGCAGACAGATGAAAATTTAGAATACCAGAGACATTAATAATGAAGTTTCAGATCGTTTTTCACAGAAAAACAATCTGATAGAAATCTGATAATAATTTTGATAACGATTGTTTGTACAGAAACGATACGATTTTATTATATAATTCATCCTTGTAATGTATACATTCAGTCATAATCAGTAGTCGTTTAAGACTCAAAGCAGCTGAATTGAAGATTCAATTGTTATGATTTATTTCACAAAACAACCAAGTGAACTTTAAATTTTTTGTTATGACGTGAATTTCGAAAGGGGAGATATCTTGATACTTCTAGTTTATACAGCGTTGAGAGTATGTCACATAAAGAGTGAAATCAGTTTCATTTTCTCATGAGAATATGCAGTTTGTCAAGAATGAAAACTTTGAATCTATAATAAAGATAGAAAAAGTGTATACTCCTATTATAGACTCCTTGAATTTTACACGATTTTTCTCATAGAAGCATTGGATAACCGTAAAATAGGAAATACTTGAGACAATTTTTGCAATAACTTTTTTGACGAGGAAAATTCATAAGATGAATTCTTTCGTTATTAATTTCCTGTATCCAGTTATTCGAAACCAGGCCCGTAATAGGACAATATATTATTTCAAAAAATTAATGATTCTGAAATTTTGATATTATTATTCGTTAATAATATTCGAATAATAAGAAAATATATTATTTCATTGTCATTATTAAGTTGATTGTTGATGAAACATTGTTCCATTAGTATGAGATTTATAATCTGAATGATGATCTAGTGATGAATAATCTAATGAATCGAAGTATAATCGAATGGGTAATCTAGTGATGATCTATTCTGAATAATCTAATGAGAGTATAATTCGAATGTTTCGCTAGATTTGACTGAAATACTTTTTTCACGCTTTTCATGTTTCTAGCTCCTGACTCATTGTCATAGATATTTCACAACTGAATTGGAAGAGTTAACATTCAAATCATTTAATTGACTCCTTCAATCACATGAGAGATGGTGACCTAGTTTTGCTCGGTTTTAATAGAAGTATAAGTTTTGGAATGTTAACGTCTGCTAGCCTCTAACGCATTTTCAATATGGATTGGTTCTCTCAGTTCTTCAATTTTTATCGATGTTTCTCTTTGTCGTTCCTGTATGAATTAAATCTCAATCACGTAAGAATTGCACAAGAAATTTTGATTTCCTTCAATTTCGAGTGTCTTTGATCAATTTGAAACCAAGAGATTCAATTCAGAGACGGAATCAACCCAAAAACTCAATCATCAACTTCCATTTCTGACTGACCTTGGTAGAAATCATGCCTGCATATTCCGAAAATTTTTACGAGAACCAACCGAAGGAGCTCAAAATCCCTCAAATCTTTGAGGCAGCATTATTAATTGATAGTTTCATGTGATTGCCAAATATCCCTGCAATGCGTAGGGTCCACAACACTCATAATTGATAAGTGAGGAAGGAAAACTGTTTTCCAGATTCACACATTAATATTCGACAATTGTGACGTACCTAAGCTTAGTTTCGCCATAAGGTTTCCTTCTATGGACTGACAGAACATTTTTTAGGTGGTATGAACAACTGAAGTTCTGGAAATGCCTAGGGCAATATGAGTAATTCCCTTATAGGTTTTCTCAAGAAAAGTTCTTTCATTAGCTTATTAATATTTCCTATCCCTCGGAGTCAGAACCGTAAAAAGCAGTAATGAAGTTGCTGGGAAAATACCATGATTGTAACCGAAGGCTACAACCACACCTACCTTCTATCGGAGATATAGGAAAAGACTATTACCCACCACCATAAAAGAATGAGGGGAAGAAACCTAGGTCATTACGCTCCGACGATATATTTCCCCCTGAAGAATTCAATGGCAGTATCTTCGATGAAAGATGGACTATAAAAATTTATAACTTCATTTTCCATTCCTTTTCTTGAGTCAATTATTTCTCTAGCCTTGTGTTACGGGCCTGAAATTTTTCCGATATTATTAACGCTTCTAAATTTCAATTCAATATTCCGAAGATATGAAGAGGCGAACTGGCGAAAAACCGGCGTTCAAAATGGAATTTTAGGTGCAAATTGAACTTCTCAGTCGGGACGAGATGACTTGAGATTATTAAGTTAAAACGTTCTATCTTATACCAGGTCTCTAGGATTGCGATGAGGAATTCATTAAGGCTGGAAATGTCTGTAGTTACAGAGAGACATTGAGAGAAATCCATAGAAATTTTCGTAGAAATTGCTCTATTCACAATTTGAACTCTGCATTTTATCTTCAGTTTGCGTAATATGAATTGTATTAGTTTATTACACACATTGTATTCTAGTTGTTGAACTACTTTTCGAAAGACTTATCAGAAAATAAATATTTATTCGATATATTATCACATTCTAAAACAATATATTTCAAGTAAACTAATCATGAATATTATAAAATTGACATTTGTGTTGACTTCGTCTGTAATAGTATTAAGTATGAATACCTATATTCGAGCAAAATACATGAAAGAGGAGCGCGTAGAAGGAAAACATAGAAAAACATTTTGTAATTTTTTCAAGGAACTCAAAGAACCATGTTTCATATATATATAAAAATTGCAATTTTTCTTTTTCTTGTACATAGTTTAGGTTAAAAAGTGGTGAGTTCACTTTTAGCTGATCGTTCAACAGGTTGGAATGTTGCTCCTATGATTTTGATCAATTCAATTGCATCTGAAAATTTAGGTCTGGCTTTTCCAACTAACAAACTCTGTTGATTAAATATCAACATGTCCTAAAATTTGTAGGTGCTCCGACAATACTGACTGTCCTAGGCGTAGGTGCCCATAAACTTCCTTTAGGAACTTTCATATTACAATTTTGCCGAGATATAATGCACAGCATTATATCTCGGCAAACAACAACATTTAAACTGTCATAATATCGAACGTGAAGTTTTAATTATTGCACATGATCTCTTGCAGGATATCTTGTCCTGAAAATGTTATAATTTTGAATAATTTTTCTGAAGATTGAGTTATTTTCTCTATTGAAATGAGTATAGGTAAATAAAAGATATCCTAGTAGGTAAAAGCACCCGACGTTAAGCGGTATGGTGCAGTACGATTTGGGTTTGAGTCAGGGTGTGTGAATTTCTATCTGAGATGAGAGGTTGAGACATAGATGACAAGCCAATCGGCCGTTCGGAACCAGCGTTTAACTGTAGGTCCACCGCATTGAAAATGAGATATGCTGATATATACATACCTATATCTTTAATATAAAAATCGCAAAATGTGTTGGTAAGCGCATAACTCAACAACGCCTTGTCCAATTTTGCCCATTCTTTCTTTAAAATGTTCTTCGAAGACCAGGGATGGTTTTTACGGCAGAAAAAATTTGATTAATTGACGGGAAACCCCTAAAAACAGCCGCATTTATTTTTCTCATACAAACCTTTTCTAACTAAAATGTAGAGTCAACGGCTGGACCGATTTCACTATATTTTTTGTTGTGTTTGTTATTGTCAGGGTAAAAATTAAAGAAATTGCTAGTAAAATTAAAGAATTCAAGAAGACTTAATTAATAATATAAGTAAGAATTAATTATTAATTCCCAAAAAGAGGATGTCGAGAGCTATCACGACTAATATCAAAACTTCTGTTGAATATAAAATTTTGTTCAGTTTAAATAGAATAACATATCAAGTGATATATTTGATTATGAAGAAGAATACATAGTTTGTTTAATTTACATTTGAAATTTCGTTTTTGAAAATGATAGCTATTAGATGTACAAACTCAAAACGCAGAACTCGCAATGCAGCAAGTCAAAGATATAAAAGAGCAAATCAAATTGACGAGTAACGCCAAGCTCTAAACGAATTTGAACAGAATCGATAGAATCAAAACTAACAATATGAAAAGGTTGCATTCAACTTCTACCGACCTGCATTGAATTATACCGCTGAAATAGATTACAGTTCACAGCAAATATTTGCTATTGGACCAATGAACATTGTGTGTCAATATTGCAAGGCAAAGTTTCATTGTTATTGATAAAAAGATACTACCAATAATGCGACAAAATATTGCGCGAAGAGTCAATTCAAATAGACGCTCTTGGTACAGCCACCAGAGCCGCTATATTCATTGCCTTCCGGTAAAGGACTAAATTCTGAACATTTTTTGACTTGTATCCAGCAAATATCTCATATGATGAGATATATGGGAAAATACTTGATACGAAATTAGGGACATGCCATTCAACTATAGAACGGACAGGTTAATAACTTTCAATACATCAAACGGAGAAAATACGTATAAACTCTCTACAGCATCTTGGATTCTTGCTCATGACAACATTAGTGGGAGTACGTAGATACTTTGTAGAAATTTCATTCAAACACAAAAAAGCTTTGTCTGTGATGTGCAAGAATTGTTCCATGCCTAACCACTCTAATTCATATCCAGGCGGCCAAAAATATAGCTAGTTTTGAGAGGTACGAGTTATTTATACTAGCCAAGACTGACTAAGACAAGTGGGCTCATTTCGTCGAACAATAGTTAAAGTATTTATATTTAGCCATTCTTTCTATGCTTAGTAGTATTGAGTGAATCTTTACTAAACTTCATTAAAATGGTCTTTATGAAATTATTTAGACCTATATTCTACAAGACTATATATATTTTTTATATAGTCCTTTATGTTAATAGACCTATACAGACTTTCACTCCATTCATTGACTGTTGTTTGTTTGTTGGGCGTTACGAAGTTCGCCGAATCAACTAGTGATGAATAATAAAACTGGACATCTTGTTCGGAATTTAAAGAAACATTTTTGGAAATGTGATCGCTGATTACACTAGAGCTCATATAGAGCTATAACATGAGAAAAAGGAAGCTGTTTGACAATTTGTAGAGAAACGTTTCGGCATTTAGTTGGCCACATATTTCTGGAAATTTTTTGTTTCATTCTGTTATTGACATTTTTCTGTTTGAATAGACAGGAAATAAATATATCTGAATAGAATATTTCAAATATCATTATTTCATTCATGAACTTGAAAACATTCAGAAGTATCTCTATCTAACCTGAAATTCGAGCTTAGCATTGTGCTTCATCAAGTTATGCAAGTTTTGGTTCTTGACATGTTTGTGAGACATATCTCGAGATATATTTCGTTATCATATCAAACGCGCCAAAAGAGGAAATTTTTTATGAGAATAAAAAATCAAATTGAATATTTGATACGGCTTGATAACTCTTGAAGATTTCATTCGACTTATGTGCTGGACTCATTAAGTTTACAATTGATTCGAAGACTGAGTTCTCACATGACCAACGAGCAAAAGGACATTTTTCAGTTCTCCAGAGTAAATTCAGAGATTTACCTCTCAAATTAGTTTCGAAAATGTTGAAACTGAGTTAAGTTCACTTCAAGTCAAATCAAGAACATTTTCGAAATAATCAAAGGATTGGGTTATATTACAAAAAAATCTAGTAGAGAGCGAGAAGTCACTTTGTGATACCGAACCAGAAGATAATCAGAATAATATAACATGAACACTTCCATAAAAGTTCCCTGAAACGTTTTGAAACTCCTCGGAAATTGTTACAGTGTACCCCAAATCCTAGCGAATCAGGATTCCATCCTATACCTGTAATTCCCTGATTGATTGATGGAATTCTAAAACTGCGCGGCGTTTCGTGTTCACGACAGCAGCCCGCAATCCTCAGGAAGGATTATAAAAGCGAGCTCTCAATTAATGGAATGTCCTCTTCGGTTAGCCGTTAATCTTGGCCTCTGGGTTCGTCTTGGTATTCTCGGTCTGATCGAGTTCAAATTCCAGGACGCGTTCATCTATGTCATTCCCCAACAGGTATTTTCGATTATTTTCGCGATTTTTTTTGGCCTGAAATTACCGTATACGAACATAACTCATTCGGTAAATCGGAGATTGAATGGAGCATAAAATCTTGGAAATGTAAATCAGAATAAACTATATACTCTCTGACAGTCTACATAGACCAGGGCTTCTTAAACTTTTTTATATAGCGACCCCCTTCAAGCTTAGGAAATTTTAAACGACCCCCTCCTCCATATAATGAAATATATATCAACCGTAGATGTAGATGTAATATCGCACTATTTTACAATGTAAATAAAATAAGGATTAAAGAATACGTACTCATTCATTTCACAGATATATATGTATATATATATATATATATATATATATATATATATATATATATATATATATATATATATATATATATATATATATATATATAAAAATATATAATAATAATATATAGTTTATTTAACATAAATTGGCTACAGAATTTTGTAATATATAAATTGGCACATTTTTTTCTATAATATGACTTTCCTACTGTCAAATCCAAAATGTAAATAAACAAAAACTACTCTATTCCCACAAAGGTTTTGCCAGAGCGTGGGATAACAATTTCCTCAACTTAAACATCAATTTCTTCAACCAAAACAATAATTCAAAATATAAATAATTCAAAGTAACATCATTCGTTCAGAAAAACAAACCCAAAGTCAACACCCCAGACAGAGTGCTTTCAACCCACTCATTCCATCAAGGAGCCGATGAGATTTCTAGATCGCTCCATGAGAAACGTTTTCGTTCTAACTACGAATTTTTCCTAGTTTTCAGATTTCTTATTTCATGTGGTAGAAAATTAAATAATCTATTTCCCAGATATTCGAGAGATCGGCGCCCCACAGTAGTGGAGCAAAAGGCTGTTCTAGTTTTCTGCTGCGCAACACTTCTGGTATAACAGTCGTGTTCAATATAATTTAATTTTAGCCGTTCCTCATATTTGCGATTACACACTTCAAAAAAAAGAGCTGTCTAATATCCAAAACATCTGCCTCCTGATATAGTTTATCCGATGGATAATCCCTAGTCCTACTAAGCATTAATTTTAGTACTCGTTTTTGGAATCTCTCTAATTTTATTATATGACATTTGGCAGCTGATCCCCATAACAAATTCCCATATGTCAATCTACTTTCAACCGAAGCATAATAAATTACTTTCAGTCTTTTCAGGTCTAGAACTTGTCTTAGAAATCTAAAATTTTGCAGTAGTCCCCTCAAGCCAGACACCATCCCACTTATATGAGAATTCCATCTCATATGTCTGTCAATTATAATACCAAGATACTTTACTTAATCCTTCATTAAGATTTCTATAACTGTATCATCTTTGAAAATTCTCAATTTATCATATTTGGGGACATTAGATGCAAGACAGCTGAAGGCCAAAAAACACGTTTTATTAAAATCAACTGTCAAAAACATACCACTGAATGCGTCAATCAAATGGCCCAAATCTGCTTCCACCTTCCCCTTCAAATTTTCCCATGTTTCATCTTCGTAAAAGATTACAGTGTCATCTGCAAAACTTGATATCTCACCTGCTGAGTCAACATTAAGTATACAATTCATGTATATAATAAACAAAGCAGAACCCAACACCGTACCCTGCGGGACACCATACTCTACAATATTCTTCCTACTACAAGTTGAATCAATTTTTACATACTGCTCCCTATCTTTCAGGTAACTTGTCATTAAATCGCCCACAATTCCCCTCAAACCAATATCCCACAACACCTGCAACAATTGTCCATGATGAACTGTATCGAAGGCCTTCGCAAGGTCTTAGAATACAGCCATCGATTTTTTCCCTTTTCAAGGCTTCGATATATTTTGGACGTCAAGAACACGGCTGCGTCCTGTGTTGGTAAATTTTTTCAGTCGCTTCTTTAACACTTTTTCGAAAATTTTTGTTAGTGAGCTTATTAGCGTGATGGGTCGGTAATTCTATATATATATATATATATATATATATATATATATATATATATATATATATATATATATATATATATATATATATATATATATATATATATATATATATATATATATATATATTATATTTATATATATATATATATATATATATATATATATATATATAATAGATTAATTTATTCTTAAACTTTTGTAACAATTTTTTTATAAGAAAACATAAAACTATATGTACGTAGTGTGTGTACAAATTTTTAAACTTTATTTATATTGATTGAAAAGTATCAGATTTTTGCGACCCCCTTTCAGTAGTCTCGCGACCCCCAGGGGGGTTGCGACCGACAGTTTAAGAAGCCCTGCTATAGACTGTCAGAGTATTGAAATTTTCAACCATTTTCGATCGTATTTGAAATTACTGAAAGCTCATTTGTTCAAGAGGAGAGTTGAATATCTGCCCTTAACGAAGGCATACTATAGTGTGGCAGAGTACTTCGATGATTCGGATTAAGGCAATAATGTATAAATCAATTTTTTTGTATTATATGTTTGATATTTTTTCAACACAAATGTTCTTCACCATGTGAAATTGTCTCAAATGTTTATTATCTCTGAGGCAATTTTTTTTCTTTTCTTTACAATCAAGGTTGTATATTATTGTAAATATGAATTCAACCAAGATTTTTGACTGATCCAATATTTTTGCTCAAGGACTGAATGGAAGATCAGACTCCAATCTTCGGTCCTTGTGAGAGCATTTTTCCTAGTTGCGATTATTGTATCGATTGGAATGAATATAGTTTTACAATGTAAGGAATGCAAAGAACAATATTTATTTGGAAGGAATATGAAAATCAACCTATTTCAAAATTATTGACGGCCAGAGATTATTGTGATATTTCTCATCCGTCAATACCTAATCGGACTGAAAATTGATATTCTGATGAGAAACAGACTGATTTGAAAATTTATTTCTTGTTGCCAATATCTCACTACAAAACGTATTAACTGCTAAATGCTTTATCATATCTCTGACATGAATAATCTTTACTGATTGACGATACTGTTTTTATAACGATATTGTGACGGTTATGATGCTTAGTAATGACAGCATTTGCTTAAGAAGTATTATTTCTATATTTTTGGGCCTTTTGTTGATAATGTAAAAATCAATATCAATGACAGAAATAATATGAAACAACTTTAATCTTCTTTCTATCGGGTGTTTTTTTAGAGGTATAGAACTTCAAGTTGGCATTTTTATTGGAGATGGCGACCGATTTAACAGCTGAGAGGTGATTTAGTCTCAATTTGGTTTGGCAATTCTTCATGAATAGACTAACGCCTGAACAACGCTTGCAAATAGCGCAATTTCATTTCGAAAATAATGGTTCTGTGCGGAATACGTATCGCGCAATACTTCCATTTTATCGTCGACAAAATCGTCCATCAGAGAAGTTCATTCGATTATCCATGGAACGTTTTCGCACTAAGTTTACTCTTATTGATAACTCGCATCCCCAGAGACGCCGTATGGTGCGTACAGAAGAAGCTATTGCTACTGTAGAGCGTAGCATTGAGAAAGACCCGACTTAGTCCATCCGCCATCGAGCACAGGAATCGGATCTGTGTCCATCCACTTTATGGAAGTTTTTTTGGAAGGATCTTGGTTTGCGTGCTTACAAAATCAAACTCGTGCAAGAATTGAATCCAAACGATCATCAAGCAAGGCGTAGATTCGTCGAATGTGCCCAAAACGAGATTGCTGTGGTTCCCGATTTTCATAAGCGAATTTTGTTTAGCGATGAAGCGCACTTCTGGTTGAATGGATACGTCAACAAACAAAACTGCTGCATTTGTAGTGAAGATGATCCTCAATTGTATGTCAAAACACCGTTACATCCAGAAAAACTGACTGTTTGGTGCTCTTTATGGGCTGGTGGAATAATTGGTCCGTAGTTCTTCAAAAACGATGATGACCAGAACTTTACAGTCAATGGTGATCGGTATAGAGCCATGATTACTTACTTTTCCATTCCTGAATTGAACCACCATGATGTCCAGGAGCTGTGGTTTTAACAAGACGGCGCAACATGTCACACAACTCGTGCCACAATCGATTTATTGAAAGACATGTTTGGTGAGCGCCTAATTTCTCGTTTTGGACCTCTAAATTGGCCTCCAAGATCTTGTGATTCAACACCGCTAGACTATTTTTTTTAGGGCTATGCAAAGTCATAGATCTATGCGGATATGCTACAAACGCTTGACCATTTGGAAAACAATATTCGCCGTGTTATTGCCGATATACGGCCACAAATGTTGGAAAAAGTCATCGAAAATTGGACGTCCAGATTGGACTACATTCAAGCCAGCCGTGGCGGTCATATGCCAGAAATCATATTTAAAATGTTATGCCACAAGATTATCTTTCGAATAAAAAAACACTCTCGTCAATCGAATGATCCATCGTTGTTTTATTGCAATTTGAAGTTCTTCACCTCTAAAAAAAACACCCTCTATGATTCAAAGAATTTATCGAGGAATACTAGTACAAACAACTCATCACAACCACCATGAATAATACTAGCGATACGAACTTCGAATTAATGGATAATTGAAAGTTAATTATACATATTCTCTGGATAGATGTTTTCATTAATATTTATACCTGACAAACAATGAACTTCTGAAAGGTATTCCTACGGCGAAGAAAATGATACACTTTCGAAGCGAATGCTTCGGCAGTAATTTGCTGTGATATCTATAAAAGACTTGGAAGGGATAAATGAATTGTGATGATTGATTTCTTTTCTGTCACTGTGCTACTCATCAGTATTTATGGATTATTCATTTCGATATTTTGACGAACCTGCAATTTGTATTGAAACAGGAACAGCAAGAAAAACGTTTTTCTCATTAATAGGTTTTTGTATTCGAAAAATTTTGATATACACATATTTATATATCTTGCGATGCAATTTCGACAATATTCAATTACTCTTCTTTATTCGCAAGCTAGTCTTCGACGCTCGGTTTGTCGTCTTTCAAAGTGCATGAAAGTGAATAAACCTTTTCACCCTGTTGGCTACAGGGCGTAAACCAGAGATACGAACCTTGATACGTACAGGGTTCGTATCTCAGTCGAGGTTGAAAACTTTTGTGATGTAATTTCGATTCTAAATTTCCATATAAAGATTTCTACATATACAATATGATCCGTACGTGCGTGGTTAGCGCGAATAATATTTACTTATTTACTTTATTCTCATTTATATTATATATATATATATATATATATATATATATATATATATATATATATATATATATATATATATATATATATATATATATATATATATATATATATATATATATATATATATATATATATATATATATATATATATATATATATATATATATATATATATATATATATATATATATATATATATATATATATATATATATATATATATATATATATATATGTAAAATGATAAGAGACTTCTCATATAATTTGTATATAGTTACTGTAAAGAAGAATGAGAATTATATCTGTGAATGGGTATCTTCCAAGAGGAAGGGCGAAACTTCATTTCAGCAGACAGAATTGAAGATATTTCTTTTCAAACTTAGAGAGATATAGATAAGATGTATTTGTAAAATAATAGAAATAGATAGTGTTAAGATTGTATAGGATATAAGGACTTTACATTGATTCATAAGATTCTACACAGGTATATCTGAAACGATTGTGTTATTCTGAAAAAAAAATAACTTTTATTTACAATATTCATTAACATTATCAAGTTCAACCTACCTAAAAGAAAAATCAATTTGAAGTCCTTCTATCGTATACAATCTTAACACCATCTATTTCTATTATTTTACAAATATATCTTATCTATATCTCTCTTAGTTTGAAAAGGAATCTCTTCAATTCTGTCTGTTGAAATGAAATTTCTCCCTTCTTCTTGAAAGATGCCCATTCACAGATATAATTCTTATTCTTCTTTACGGTAACTATATACAACTATAATATTATATTATAGTATAGTATTTATATACAAATATAATATCAAATATACATATTTATATACAATTATAATATTCATTCTACATAAATATATTTCACTTATATATATATATATATATATATATATATATATATATATATATATATATATATTATATATATATATATATATATATATATATATATATATATATATATATATATATATATATATATATATATATATATATATATATATATATATATATATATATATATATATATATATATATATATATATATATATATATATATATATATATATATATATATATATATATATATATATATATATTATATATATACCTATATGTCCCCTAATTCGGACATGGACCTGTTTTGAAAGCCATCCATTCTTGATTGATTGACTGAATACGGACTTTGATTCATAATAATGATGAAACAATTGTATCCCATTATCATTCAGCACGATCAATGATTTTTTCGAAGCGCACTCAATATTCACTCTCGAAAGTGATAGGTTCATTCTCGTTAACAACATTTGTATAGACAGCAGCCTGAGAGTTTTATTCGAAATATTTTGATATTTCGATCAAGAGTCTCAGTATTTACTAGTACGAATGATTCGAGAATCTTGAAACCAGCTATCCTTTTGCCCGCCGGGCCGTGATCTGGAGCGATTAAGCATGGGACCATTCTTACACATTGCAGACAGATATCTGTGGTGTTCAAATGAAATGTCCACGAAGCCTCACGTACTCGCACTAATGTTGTCATGAGTAGGAATTTAGAACGCTAGTGACAGTTTATACAATTTTCTTCGATAGAGGGGCTCACGCGAATTTTCACAAATTGTTGTTCCCCTCATTCGGATCTAGGACCTGTGGGCGTTTTGAAAGTTATTGATTCTTGATTGATTAATTGAATACGAACTGATGATTCAGAATAATAATGAAACAATAGTATTATATTATCATTCATCATGTTTTTTCGAGGCGCACTTAATATTCACTATCGAAAGTGATACGTTCGTTCTTGTTGACAACACTTGTGTAGAGACCTCTATGAGAGTTTTATTGAAATATTTCGATTAAGAGTCTATCACTATATATAATTATATATATATATATATATATATATATATATATATATATATATATATATATATATATATATATATATATATATATATATATATATATATATATATATATATATATATATATATATATATATATATATATATATATATATATATATATATATATATATATATATATATATATATATATATATATATATATATATATATATATATATATATATATATATATATATATATATATAAAGTCGCGACTGACTAGTTAGACATAAATTAGAGAAGGAAGAGATAAAATAAATGAAGAGGGTCTAATAAAACCTCACTCGTAAATAGTTTGGTGTAAGGCTTTGGCTGGCTGCTCTCGAGGTTGACTGTACTTTTATCTGCACAATAATTGCCCTAACTAGTCATTGTATTGTTTGTGTAACTAGCTATTTCAATTCTCCTTCTCTTCAATATAAAAATCTAAATAAAATCAGGTACAAAGAAAGGTGGTTATGGATTAATGATGCTCTGTATCGCTAGCTACTAGTTCTGTTACTATCATTGTTGTACATGTGTTGTTCAATTTTAAGACTGATCATTCAGTTATTAACGAAGATTTTTGAGGAACTTATAGAATTTTGGAGCTTCATTCGATACCGTAGCTCGGATGTGTTTAGTTCCTTTGTAGTTTTTTGTCGTTCTGTGAAACCTGACTTTTGATAATGTCATTGTTCAATCAAACATAACCTGCACGATGGGTTATCAATTGAAGCTAAACCATGCGGTCTGGTACAAATTTCGTTTATTTTATGGAACAACCTTTTAGAATAAACCTCCATTTCGTAAGTTAACATTTTTATTGTCTGATTCACCATGTTGATTGTAATATTACGTTGTAGCACTCCTGATAAAGGAACAATATAGATTTGAAAGCTCGAGTTAAGGAAAAAAGAATCTTCTTATTTGACACCACCTGACTGCTATCCCACGAATATCTAATTTATATATATATATATATATATATATATATATATATATATATATATATATATATATATATATATATATATATATATATATATATATATATATATATATATATATATATATATATATATATATCAATATCAATATACCATATATTCAATATTTCGAGAAATGTTCAACTCTACTGTCAGGGAGAGCTAACCTGCCTTTGAACCAACTTTATACACCCTCAAAGATTTTATTTCATCAACAACATTGATAGCCAACCCTTATAAAGTTTGTTGACTGAAATTAGATATTTCAGATATTAGATTCATCAACGACTGATAATAACTAATAATAAAAAACATACTTCTTTTTCATTGATCATCAATGAAATCTAATTTAGGTATAGCATCCAAAAGATGGAATATCGTTCAATTTTTCATCTATTTTATGAACTACTACCTCTTTCGTGTCTGTACAAATACATCATCTCATACTAACGATCGACTTCTGTCGCAGGATGTTCTTAATGCGCCCTTGTAATCGTTTACCGTTCAAATGCAAGGAATTGATAGATTGAATTGAAAACTTTTTTTACGAAAGCAGTCAATAGTCATTAGGGTGGTTTTTAATCGCCTTTTTATCGCTCTAGTCATAAAAATGAATTGAATTTCCCGCTGGCCATGAAAAAGTTTCTCCAGTTCCTTAATCCAATGAACTATCTGAAAGTGCAGGCTTCTGTCCTAGGCGAAAGGATTATTATCCTGTGGGATTTTATTTTTTCGATGCTTCGAGATTTCAATATCGAAAGACGATTATTTTCAGTTCATAGACTATTGTTAATGGCTGCGTGGTTAATTAGCTGGGTGGAAATTATATTCGGAAAACTTCCTCCTGACGCGATTTGATAAATTACGTCGTTATGACTTGCTGTTTTTCCATGATGATATTGTTTTTATGCCAGAAGTTGTTAAGACTTTAATTTCAAAAGGTTTCTTGGTGATAACACAAAATGATGGGATGATTTAAGTCATCCCATCATGATGTTGGCAGCGTTCACATTCAATTATTGTTTGCTCAATAGTAATCAAATAATTTTGAAGAGCTTGTTATAGCTCGTAATATTGATGACGAATGAAAAACAAGTTTCATTGGAAATTACAGAATTTTGATTGTCAATTTTGGAGCATTAAACAGAAGAATGGAGTCGTTGAATCAGAAGATGGTTTACCTGTAGCCAACATACGGTACCTTGCAACATTGAACATGAAGAAGAAGTATCAATGAAGGAAATGAGCAGAACAGAATGAGAAGAGAAAATGAAAAAAAATTGGCAGTAGTCCTAATTGAACATAGAACTTTTTTATCCTAAGCATCGAAAAACATCGACGTAAAGGATTCATGTATTGCGACATTCCCATCTTACCCTATTTAGAGATAAAATGAGTGTAAGACATTTTTCTCAAGATTCTGAAGTTAATTAAGATTCTGAAAAAAAATGATTTCAACAGTAATTTTAAGTTCATGAATCATTGAAAATGGTTGAAAATACGTGTCTTATTGCACTTCAAACGTTGGAACCTCGTCTTGCCTCGTCTGTCTCTTTTGAGGAACAGTTGACATTCCACTATCAATTGTTATTATTGAGTTTCGATTTCTACTGATGAATTATGATGAATCTGAGAAATGAGGAATGTGTACAATCTTGAAAAAGTTTGAATCATAAAAGTCTTTGTTGTCTTCATGTTTTGTTTCATCTCTTCAATTCGAGAAGTGTATTGTGTCAGTGATATATATGGTACTCCATTGTTGAATTGAATTGATTGATTCTTCTTTTAATTCACCGAATTTTTTCCATAAGTTCTTGTGGAATTTTTTCCACAAAATTGGTACCCAGTTCATCTCATTCAATTACCACTTAAAGCTCCACTTTTTTTATTGTTCAACATTTTTCGAAGGCTGAAATTGTTTTCTTCCATGAATACGGGTAAGTTTTTCAATATTATTTTTTTTCCCCTGAGCAGTGTTCTATAAAAGAGAATCACATATAAGAAGTGGAAATTTGAAAAATGGCGATTCTACATACTTTGCCTAGTTAATCGAAATTACCAAATAACGATAAAGTTAAAGGGCACATATCAGAAATTCAGGAAAGAAAAGAATATATTAATATATTCAATGCATTACATCTTACTGTTGATATAAAATAACAAATTGATATCATTACTGTGAAAATCTTTCAAATACAGTGAAATTGTTTTAAATTATGGACAAAGTCTTTTCGAACCTTCAACCCAGTATCGAGTACTATTGCTACAAATGTAATTTGAATAAAACTAAGTAGTTTTTTCATTTCCACTATAATTTAGTCGAACATAACAATATTGTTTCTCCAACATAGTGGTTTCATCAGATGGAGATGATAAATTGTTTTAGAGTTCATTTAAAAAAGTTTCATTTCAAAGTTGGCGAATCAATATTGTTATGTTTGATCAAATTAAAGTGGGAGTCCAAAAACTTCTCAGTTTTATTTGAATTATGTATTCAGATTTTCATCAATTATTGACCCTATCGATTTATGATCCACATTATCTGTTTAATGAGTATTCCTTGTCGTCTATTTTGTCAACAACTATAAATGCACTTTTTGAATGAAAACATTATTTTCAAACCTCCCAAATTAAAACAATGAAATGAACTGAGAATTATCATCTAAGGAATTCATCATCAAAATTTCTTTCCAACATTATGTAGAATACATAGACTTTTATGGAAAGCTTAAAGCGACAATTCCGTGTATGTATTGTTTATGAAAGGAAAAAAAGCCATGTCACATCTGCTTGATTGATGCAAAAATGTATTTCACAGGAAAAATTGCTGAAAATTACGTCAACTGAAGATTCTGACCTTGACATATATCAGAAACAAAACTCGAACAGAGCAGGACAGAGAATGAGTGGGATTGCTAACAAAAAGAATTGAAAAATTAAATGGAAATTTCTTGTCATGCACCACATTGAAAGCCGCAAATGCCAGAAACCGAAAAACTAATGCATGTACTGGTGAAAAATGGAGCTACTCTAATTTTAAAAATGAGGCACATTCTCTGGCATTTTCTTGTGGTGAAAGGTTCCGTATGAAGTTTGTGACGTGTGAGGGATTTTAGGGCTCTTTTCTATGACACATTCTATTCAGAGTCGACAAGCTTGTTCGTTTCAGCTGGGTCATATATTCAGATGTTTGTCTCAAGCATGCTTCATTTTAATGAAGATTTGGAATTGCGATTTATGGTTGAAAAGTATCAATTATCAAATGAAAAATCGGGGTTGAACTGATTTTATGCATAAATATACGAATGAAAGAATTGTGGATATTACCTCAATAGTTTATTACCTTAATACCTAATAGGTTTTCCTCTTTTGAAAAGGCTTGTAAAGTCCAACCTCTATCTAAATTTTCTTTCTTGAATTTATTGCGTTTGCACATTTCAAATTTCAAAATTCACCCGAATTTGCCGACAACTTTTCGAAACGTTAAAGGATTCCATGTATTTTCTTATGTGTTCCAATTCAAAAAATTATTGCGTGCGAATGAAATTGTGTCCAATGTTCTGTGATAAAATATAATCAGGAATTTTGAAAAAAATTTTTAGTAGTAAACTAATTACTCGCTGCGCTTTACCACTCACCACTTTTCATTTTCATACATGGTATATAATTATATTTTATTGATATATTATCATAGTGAATATATTTGTCATGGTGAAGAAAACTAATGAGCTTCTGAAGCAAATTACTCTGAATATTCAAGGGTTAAAAAGCATACTTAATTTTATGAAGAAATTACGTTTGACTGATAATAATTAGTTTTGACAAAATTGTGATGTACAACGAAACGTCAACGAAAATAAAGTTTTCAACATTGAAATGAGTCTGTTATTGCTAAATTTATATTGCTGTTATGTATATATATATATATATATATATATATATATATATATATATATATATATATATATATATATATATATATATATATATATTCATAATATAGAATTGTGACTTATTTGTACTTACCTGTAAATCTGCTTCAATTGAACTCAGTGGCATTTTATATCTTGAATTGTGTCTGATTGAGATCAAATTACTGGATACAAATGAAATCGAAATTCAACTACCCATATTTTTTCTCCGCTCCGTCATCCCTTAATATTTCTCTACTCTGAATTTTCAAGGCTTCCCTGCTCCAAAATATGCAAAATTTTCAATTGTTACTTTTCTTTCAGTTGATTTTTTCAATTTTCAATTCAATATTACTTTCTTATTCAAAAACTAATTTGCTATTTACTACTCAATTCTCACAAATTATCGCTCAAAGTAACTTGGCGTCCTTTTTCTATTGTTATCAATTCTTCATCTGGTTTATTCAGCAGCAATACTCGATTTGATATTTTGAGTTTCTTCCGTAATAAAATACTACAATGAATCTCATGTGAAGCGTCATTGAACTCCAATTTTTGTTTTCGATGGTTCTATTGTCATCTATTTTTATGAATCCAGGCTTGACAATTGAGGGTATAAAACTTCTGTATATAAAAGGAGTTATAAAACTTTCGTATTTATTATTGAGCCTACAATATTTGAACACTGCAAATGAATATTGATATGAAAAATACAATGCTTAGGTGATAAGATATTTGAATAACGTTCATTGAATATTTTTCAATTTCCAGGTTAATGTTGCAGATAGAATAATTATTATAATTGACTTCAGATATTTAATTATAAACAAGTAATACTAAAACTGTGCCAGTGCTGAACAGGGAATAACAATTTCAATATATATCAGCAAAAAAAGGAGTATGACTACATGAGTATATCACCAATTTAAATTAATTATGTCTACAATACTGTAGTATACCCAAAAATGTGTACAATAACGTAAAATGCATGAAATTTGACCTTGACGAAACAAGGGAAGTAAACATAAGCTCTCAAATTATCGTCTGGTCACAGTTCTGTCGGTGTTTTCTAAAGTTTCTGAAAAAGCGTTTCTTTCACGTCTTTGATCTTTTCTAGATGTCTCTGGTATATTATCGCAGAGACAATATGGTTTCCGCAGGGGTAGGAGTACACAGGATGCAATTCTTTCCTTTTGTGACAGCGTTGTTGACTCATTTGAGCGAAGAGATAAGTGTATGGCAATATTTTTCGACTTAAGTCGTGCATTTGACACAGTTAATTATGATGCTCTATTTTATAAGTTGGAGAATTATGGAGTTCGGGAGAACCCCCTAAACTGGATTAAATCCTACCTTGCTGGCAGATCACAAAAAGTATGTCTTTGTTCAAATGGAGAAAAAATCATATCCGATTCCAGAAATGTAACACCCGGTGTTCCACAGGGCAGTACCTTGGGACCGGTGCTATTTATAATATTCATTAACGACTTGGTGAACTACGTTGAACAACCGGGTCGGAGTGTCACGCTTTTTGCGGATGACGGTTCGGTTCGGGTTTCGGCAGACACTGCGCGTGAGCTAGCGCGGAATGGAACCGCTACTTTCGAAAGAATGTTGTTTTGGTCGAGAGCGAATGGACTGGTCCTTAACGATATTAAGACAGAAATGATACAATTTACTCCAAAAAGAGTAGTTTCGAACACTTGTCCACTAATTCGTGGACAATCTGGTTTTATACGGACGTCACCTCTAGCCAAATTTGTGTGGATTGCGGTGCGTTGAGACTTTATTACAGCGCATACGTTCAGTCGGCATTATACTACGGTGTTTTATGTTGGGGTAATAGTACAAATAGCATCAGAGTATTCAGAATGCAGAAACGGATCATTCGATCCCTGTATGGTATTCCTGGTAGAAAATCTTGCAAACCTTATTTCAAGAACAACTTTCTGACCCTTTCATCTATATTTATACTCCAGAATTTATTGTTTGTTAAGAGACACATCTCTCGATTACCCGAACGAGGTCAAATGTCTGCCTATACAACTCGTTTTTCCATTAAGCTACACATTCCGTTTTTCAGGCTGAGCCAGTCTCAGGGAACTCCGCGTTTTCTCGCCTTGAGGTTTTACAATTGTCTACCTGCAGATGTGCGTGATATTTCCAGTGTTCATATTTTCAGGGATAAAATTCATGATTTACTGTTGCAGGGAGCGTTTTATTCGATACATGAATACCTTGGGTGAAGTGGTGTTGGACATACTGTCATTTTTTGATTATTTTATTTTTTGAATCTTGATGTCTCGATGTTGATTTGAAATTTATGTTTATGACAATATCCTATACTTTTGTTTAAGTCTGAAAGAAATGAAAATTATTATTATTATTATTATTATTATTATTATTATTATTATTATTATTATTATTATTATTATTATTATTATTATTATTATTATTATTATTATTATTATTATTATTATTATTATTCACTTGAACAGCTCCGAAGAATCACCTTGAGAAAAATTGTACATCGTTTATTTCTATTGATGTACGTTATGTGTATTTATTATGATGTACAATTGACATTACTGCCATACTACCCCGCTCATTCTTTCGATTTTTGGCACAAAGGCACAAAGTGAGCCATCTCTAATTCATTGAAAACCCTATGTACGGATTAATAAAACTATAAAAAATTATATCTTCACACAATACCCTGTAATTGAATACAAACTTAAATTCAAACACTGGAACTTATGATTTACACTTTATTGACTACAAAGCATGACGCGTTTCGTCGTTATAAACGACTCCTTCAAATGCTTACAGAATAATATATAATTATTCTGTAAGCATCTGAAGAAGTCATTTGTAACGACGAAACGCGTCATGCTATGTAGCCAATGAGGTGTAAATCATAAATTCAAGTGTTTGAATTTAAGTTTATATTCAATTATAATGGATTTACATCAAGTAAACGCCAACACTATTAAATACCCTGTAAATTGAAATTTTCAATGTCCCTTCGCCTGCTTAAGAAATGCAGAGGAAACTTAATCGAAATATTGCTAACATTATCGCTATTAGGTACTACACCTAATTCCATTTCAATATTTCATATTATCTCTAAAGTTTATTCCTTGAATATGTTTATGTTCTCAACAACTTGGAGAAATTTATGAAAAAAATTACAGCATAAACAGTGGAAACATATTTCATAATGGCATCTTCATAATAAAACAATATTCAAAATGTTCTCATAATTAAAAATAAAATACGCATGACGATGTTTCGAAGTACTACTTCTTTATCAAATGCTGGATTAATAATATGTGTAATTTTACAAAGTCAGTACTTATAGCTATTTTCACAGAACATATCAGGTTAGTTCTATGACTAACTTGGAATGAGGACCATAGAATACACTGATATTCAACAAAAGGATCGTATACCTGGAGATGAACACAGAAAACCAATTTCTTAAGTCAGGTATTCCAACTAAATGTAGGAAAGATACAAATATAAAACTAAGATTTCTAAGAACAAATAAACGAAATTAAAAATTTTTTTGAACATAAAACATAAAATTGAATGTGAATTGATTGTGTTAATGTTCAATTTTATGTTTTATGTTCAAAAAAATTTTATATTTCCTTTATTTTTTCTCAGAAATCTTAGTTGTATATTTGTATCTTTCCTACTACTTTCCTAGTTGGAATACCTGACTTAAGAAATTGGTTTTCTTATCCAGATTCTGTGTTCTGTGAAAAACATCCATGTTCTATGAAAATAGCTATAACTACTGACTTTGTAAAATTACACATAGTATTAATCCAGCATTTAATATAGAAGTAGTACTTCGAAACGTCATCATGCGTATTTGATATTAAATTATGAGAAAATTTTAAATATTGTTCCATTATGGATATCAATTTTCCACAAGTATCGGCCTCATCAATTATCAACATGTTCATAAGTTGACCTTTACCGTACATATTTCACGCATATACGTCGAAGAAATCTGATGAATTTCTGACCAAGTGTGAGCATGTATTTACCTTAGTCTATTTTTCTCGCAGGAAATATGTCCTCTTTTAACGAATGGAATGCAAATTCGTGGACAACATTCATAGTTTCGAACCAGACACAACCCCGAGTGCAGTGCCATTGCAGTAGCCTGAGCGATGCCCCGGGCGGTGCCTGAGACGTCCGCAATTAGGACTAGATACCATAAATAATTCATAGCTGTCGCTGAGCGTTCATTTATCTCCGTCCATTTGCATACCCTCTGGGTTCAATTTCCTTATTTTAATGAAACACAATTATGCTACATTTTATAAATAGAATTAACATTTCCGCTATTGAAATTCCTGGCGCTTGGTCGTGGTGAGAGTGGCTTCAGGAATATTTATTAATAAGTAATTGGCAATGGTCGTAATAAAACTTCAGTGATAAGCAGGATAAGCAGGTTTACTATAGTCAACTTTTTCCAGCATTCCATCACTGAAAAAATAATTGACTCCTTGCAACATGGATTCAGAAACGGCCACTCAACTCAATCAGCTGTAGTTAAGTTTTTCGAATCCGTCTACGAGCGTTTGGATAAACACTTGTTTGTGGCGTGGTTATTTTTTGATTTATCTTCGGCATTTGATTCACTATCCTTTGAATTTATACTTGATAAATGCTACAATTCAGGTTTTAGAGATGTT
Organism: Henosepilachna vigintioctopunctata; assembly: GCA_030704895.1. NCBI lineage: Eukaryota > Metazoa > Arthropoda > Insecta > Coleoptera > Coccinellidae > Henosepilachna > Henosepilachna vigintioctopunctata. The sequence continues at coordinate 510,882 of JARQZJ010000104.1, read as the reverse complement.
CTTCTGAATTTGTTACGTGGTTATCTTGAAGAAAGAACAATTATAAATAGTGAAAATAGACGTGAATTATTCTCAGAGACATTGCTTTTGGGGTGCCGCAAGGCCATGTCTCGGACCCCTTCTATTCATATTGTTTATGAACGATCTGCCTGCGAAGTTGTCCCGGTTTTTGGTGACACTATATGCTGATGATTCATCGGTGGTCGTTTCTGGCAGGACTCCTGAAAAACTTCTGGAAGCATGTGAATGCATTGTGAGGGAGTTTGTAAGTTGCTGTCAAATGAACAATCTGATGGTGAACGTTGACAAAACTGTTTGTGTTCATTTTTATCTGAAAGGCAATGAAATTAGTACCTTGGATGTTAAATATGGGGACAACACTATATCATCATCCCATACAACAAAGTTTCTTGAAATAAATGTAGACAGAAATTTGAGATGGACATCACACATTGAGGTCTTATGTAAAAAATTGAGTAACTCATTTTTTGCAATCTCTAGAATCAAGAACATCGTACCTAGAAACTGTGTTATGAATGTGTATTACCGTCTTGTACCTATATAGTCATGTGAATTATAATATTCTGCTGTGGGAATGCTCTACAGAAATAAATAGGGTGTTTATTATACAGAAGCGAATACTTCGATTAATATTCAATATTCATAAACGAACATCTCGTAAACCTATCTTCATTAATAATTACATACTCACCTTGCCGTGTTTATATATTCATAGATGTTTGTTATATGTGAAAGAAAATGAAGATAGGTTTATTGAATTTAATATTGATCATGAGTATTCAACAAGAAACAGGGATGTGCTACTTATTCCTACGCATAAAACAGCGAAATTTGAGCACTTTCTCTATTATCAGAGTATTGAAATTTTCAACCATTTACCATCGAATTTGAAACTTCTGAAAGCTCATTCGTTTAAGAGGAGAGTTGAATCTCTGCTCTCAACAAAGGCATACTATAATATGGCAGAGTATTTCGATGATTCGAATGTAGGCAGTAATGTATGAATCTATTTTTGTATAATATGTTTTTATATTTTTTTTACACAAATGTTCTTCACTATGTGAAATTGTCTCAAATGTTTAATATGTCTGAGGTAATTTTTTTCTTTTCTTTTCAAATGAAGTTGTATATTATTGCAAACAAAAATTTAACCAATATTCTTGTTTAAAAAAAATATTTTTGCTCGAGGGATGAATGGAAGATTAGACTGAAAACTGAATTCAGTCCTTTTGAGAGCATTCTTCCTAGATGTTATTATTATATCAATTGAATTGATCTCAATTTTGCAATGTAAAGACATTCTTTACATTGCATCTTCTTTACATGACATCTCAACAAATTTATCATTTTATTATCTATTATTTCATCGATACAATACATACTCAAAAAATATTCTCATAAACCGTAGATAATAGAACCGATATAAAAAAGTGAGTTCATTTTATAGCGTATCGATTTCATCGGAACCAAATAATTTTTCATACAATTGATGCGGAATGATGTATGTGAAGAAGTTTTGAGCCTAATTTGATACTTAGATATCCTTGAAATGAAGGCATTTTGTCTGCTCAACCATTATGTAATAACAATTTTTCGAAAATTGTGGAATATGTCAAGGATAATTTTCGGACAAAATATCAAAAACATTGCAATAATGTCGAAACAGCACGAATAAATGAGGTTTCATGTTTTAATTTTCTTTTTCAAATATGATGATTTGGAAGAAATGATCCTTTGTTTAAGAGTCACTGTATTAAGTATATGTGTTGTATACAGGTACCAATATAGATAATTTTTCATTTTCAAAATTCTGCGGAATGAAGAACTTTTATAGAAGTCCAGGTGAGGGTATCATTCAAAATTTATAGGCTGGAACTATTCCATATTGCTGACGAAAATTCGAAGTTTTTGGGAATCTCTCGTAAAACTGAGGTGTGCAATGAACACATTAACTTCAATTTCCATATTTTTAAACTTTCTGATATTTTCTCCACCCAGTACACTCCATGTCATCTTGATCGTCTACCAATTCATTACTAGAATATAGAATTTCTCTTATGAAGCTGAAGAAAAAGAAATAGTGCAGGTCTATATTGTTTTTGTATTTTAGCTGTTTTCTCGATTTGAAAGTGTTGTGTTGCTCTTTACTGGTTCCATGTTTTCTTTCTCTATCCCTTAACTCCACTGTTCTGAATTCTCTTTTCGTATATTTTCATTTCATTTTCTATATTTTGGACTAGTCAAAATTCCATCTACTTCTTCTCTCCTCATTTTTCTCTTGCATGTAGATTGTGGAAAACGAAATCATCTCGAAGTATCATTGACTTCCTTATCTCCATTTTTGCTTGAATTTTCTACTTTTTGCATGTGGTTTTCTGACCAGACAGCTTCATATTCTTTCGTCTTCAGCTCAAATATATACTATCAAAATTAGTTTTCGCAAGAAATATCCTGAGATCAAAAATAGACTTAGATTTACCGGGTCATCTTTACTGAAAATCTCGAGTAATTTCTTTTGAATTGTGGGGTGAGATGATCCACAAAAAGATTGAAATACATTCTGTATCTTGATTCTTATTTATGTGATCCACTCGATCGCATAGCAACTGAATTTATAAACTATATATATATATATATATATATATATATATATATATATATATATATATATATATATATATATATATATATATATATATATATATATATATATATATATATATATATTATATATATATATATATATATATATATATATATATATATATATATATATATATATATATATATATTAGGGTGGGTCAAAAAAATCAATTTTTTTTTTTTCACAAGTGACTCGGAAAAATGGATTGCCAAACACCTTGAAAAAATTTTCACCAAGCATGAGCTCTTAATTTCAATAGGAAGATCTTCCGCATCGCAGTTTTGTTTTTTTTTCTCAGTTCAATAGAAAAAAATTCATACATCATCATTTATCGATTGAGCAGAAAAATGTTCCGAGAGAATTTTTTAGGAAATGTAGTGCTCTACAAAGAATTGTTTCCTATATTTTTTAAGTAAACCTCACCATTTTAAATATACTGAGGATTCAATTTCGATTATTTTCAGACAAATTTCATTTTTGTTTATGAATTTTATAACTCGACAATAAGAAAATTTTGGGAAATCCGCAATACAAATTTTTGTTGGAAATTAACTGCTCTATAAAAATGGTTTCGTATGTTTTGGCGATGAAATTAACCGTTCAAAAGATATTCATCATCAAACATTCATGTGTAAGGATTCATTTTTTAAATGGAGACGAATATACTTAAACATAAATGAAAACTTGAGAAATATTTTTATGTTTCTCAGTTGATATCAACTGAAATTCGTGTGAATTCTCTAAAATGTATAAATTAAATTGAAATTTTTCGAATATCTAATGAAAAATTTTTAATATCCGTACACATGAAAGTTTGACGATGAATTTCTTTCGAACGGTTAATTTCATCGCCAAAACAAAAAAACATATTTCTGTAGAGCAGTTAATTTTCAACAAAAATTGTATTGAGCATTTTGTAAAAGTCATTTATTGTCGAGTTACGAAATTCATAAACAAAAATAAAATTTGTCTTGAAATAATCCAAATTAAATCCTCAATATCTTTCAAATGGTGAGGTTCACGGAAAAAATATAAGACACTATTTTGTAGAGCATTACATTTCCTAGAACATTCTTTCGGAAAATTTTTTCGTTCAATCGATAAGTGATGTGGTGTGAATTTTTTTTATTGGGCTGAGAAAAAAATAAAAAACTGCGATGCGAAAGATCTTCCTATTGAAATTAAGAACTCATGCTTGGTGAGAATTCTTTTAAGGTGTCTAGCAACCCATTTTTCCGTGTCACTTGTGAAAAAATAATAATCGATTTTTTTGATCCACCCTAATATATATATTTATATATATATATATATATATATATATATATATAACATAAGTGTGAAGGTTTCTTGGGAATGAGCACAGTTTAAAATTGATGTAGTAATTATTTATTCGACATATGTTTCGGCTCTAGGCCTTTTTCAAGAATATTATATGTTTATTGTTTGTTGGAAACTGACTTCAATTTCACAAATATTTCGTTAAACGTTTAGTTTAACGAAATATTTGTGAAATTGAAGTCAGTTTCCAACAAACAATAAACATATAATATTCTTGAAAAAGGCCTAGAGCCGAAACATATGTCGAATAAATAATTACTACATCAATTTTAAACTGTGCTCATTCCCAAGAAACCTTCACACTTATGTTATTAAGCAAAGCACAAGAAAACTAAACGAATTATATATATATATATATATATATATATATATATATATATATATATATATATATATATATATATATATATATATATATATATATATATAGTTTCAAGATTCACAAGTCATTCAATACTAGTAAATACTGAGACTCTTAATCGAAATATCGAAATATTTCAAATAAAATTCTCAGGGAGCTGTCTGTTCATGATCGATGAACTTTTCGAAACGCTCTTGATATTCACTCTTGAAAGTGATGGGTTCGTTCTCGTTGACAACAATTGTGTAGACAGCTCCCTGAGAATTTTATTTGAAATATTTCGATATTTCGATTAAGATTCTCAATATTTACTAGTATATATATATATATATATATATATATATATATATATATATATATATATATATATATATATACACGATATATAAGGAGTATTGCCTTATAATATTAATTAGTAAAAGATGATGAGTTCTCGGCAAAAGTGTTACCCTACTTTTGCCGAGAACTTATCATCTTTTATTCACTTATATATATATATATATATATATATATATATATATATATATATATATATATATATATAAATATATATATATATATATATATATATATATATATATATATATATATATATATATATATATATATATATATATATATATATATATATATATATATCCTAATACTATAAAAAGAATATTTCATCGATAATGAATTCGAGTGCCTATCAAGCTTCTTCAATGATAAATCATGCCGAATTCCCCTTCTTGAAGAGAATGATATTGAATATATGTCACGGTAACAATTCACTGAAAATTATTTCGATTCCTCAGAAGCCACTCTACGAGTTTCTTCTGTAAACCCTACAATAATTCATGATAATAATTTCCTGAAGCTATATAAGGCAACTACCTCCCTACTCCGAAAATCATAATCCTGCAATTTCCGTCTCGTTTCGTCGTTTCGATAATAATCTACATGAAAATGTGTAACCTCTAAGGAGATTGAACTGTAGCTTTCGTGTTCGTTATGAGGTAGGTAGTTGTATTGATTCATTTGCGATCAGGTAGGAGAATACAAAGATGATATTTCCCAGGTCTTATATAAGAATATAACGGAAATATAAGTCATTAGAAATTGAAGAATTTCAAAGGTTTCTTGAACTATTCAGTTGAGTTTACAATTTGATAAACTTATTCAACTCGTTCATATTAAAAGCCTAAGTTACGAACTATCAGTTGCTTAGTTTCTTTTATCAATTCTACCAGAACACTTATATAGAAACTGACAAGTCATCAAAAGAATCTGCATCTAAAGTTAATTTTAGATTGAATGATTTTTCCATATATTTTCCATTCCATATCAGTATTGATAGTTATTCGAATTTATATTCATCGAAATTCAAAAATACATTTTTGGAGGTGAAATTAAATTGTAATGTCGCGGCACCTTCGCCATTTTTCGCTCATATTTGAATCCCGAATTTGTTTCGAAATAATTACATGAGTATCTTTATTTAATTCGGACTGCAATGTCTGTTCAATAGAGAGATTAATATGTTGAACACATTGGGAGTTCTTCAGTTCTTTCCAATCGGAAAATGTATGTAAAATTTTAAATCTCGGAAGACATATCTTTTATTGTAGTCTATTGGCTATTAACTTAAAAACGGACGCGAATGTAACTTAAATAGGTATGAAGAGAAAAATTCATCCCAAGCATATAAAAATGCTCAGAGCAGAAGAGTTTTCTTACTACAGCATACAATACGAGTAAACAGTTAAGAAACTGAATATCATAGCGATGAGATGATAATTCATCAAATCATAATTGAAATTAAATGAAAAATGAAGAAATTGAAGATATAATAAAACAGAAAAGAAGTTTGAAAGCATTTCACCTAATATAATTGTTGGATCTAATCAACATATCTACGATGTGACTAACCGGTTATCAAATTAATCAGAAATATATAACCTGTGTATCGAATTGTTTTTTTTTCTTGATCATACCATATAATTAATAATATTACAACAAGTGCTGCTTTGAGTTTGTATCATTCATTGCGGTGAATGCTACAACAAGTAATCGCCGTTATCATTTATTATATCTTTCTGGTCAAACGAAATATGGCTCCCTCAGAGTAATGGTGGCCAATGACGTCTCATTTTGCCTATATCTGAACACTGCAAAAGAGATACATTCAGTAGACATGGACTTTATACACAACAATTCATACACAGTTATGCTTCAAGTTTTGTGAAGAACAAATCAAAGCAAAACCACAATAGCAAGAATGTCAAGAAAGTCGTATGTCCGTCATTACGAAAGATACTTAGTTGTGAGGTTGTTCTACATAGTTATATGGAAAACGTCTGGAACAGGAACCCTTTCAAGTGAACACAAACTGTGATGATTTTTTCACCTTGTTCATCTTAGGTAGCACACCTAAAAGACTAAACAATTTCTCCAGAAATGTTGTGCATTTTACTTCGTATCAACTTTTCATTTTCGATGAAATAATCCGCCAATTCTAACTGTTAATAATTTATACAACACAATGTTCAATTTGTGAGGAGATTGAACTCAACCTTCGTGTACGTTATCAAGTAGATAATTTTATCGATCCAATTTCAATTATGAATAAGCTACAATGATATTCTATCGGAAATGAGCTTTTCTACCAAAATGTGTATAAAAGAACCGCAAGCGGCTTATATAGTTTCTGGATAGAGGAAAATGGGTAAATCCTTGAAAGATATTCTTTTGAAACGCTAGTAAGAAGATTGGTTTATTTGGTAGGTAATATGAGTTGGGTACTTCACAGAGAATTCGAAATGATATCAATATTCTATATTGAAGGTTTTTCTGTATGCTTTGTACATCAATTATCTTGTTCTGAGAGAGAATATCATACGAAAATACCCACTATTATTTCGATTATATTTTCATATTGTTTAATGTGATGGTTGATCTTATTGAAATTTATAATTTATATTTGTAGCAAATCTAAAAGACGGAAAAGCACCTGGTGAGGATATGATTCATGCAGAAGTTCTAAAATTAATGGACCCAAAAATCCTATGTCGATTATTTAATAAGATCTATGACTCTGGTATTATTCCTACGGGATGGTTGAGATCAATATTTATAGCGTTACCAAAAAAGAATAAGGCCTATAACTGCGGTGACCATAGACTCATAAGTTCAATGAGTCATGCATTGAAAGCATTTTTAAGAATTCTGCACGATAGAATATATAGGAAATGCGAAGAGCACAGCGGCAGCACACAATTTGGATTTAAGAGAGCAATGGGTACAAGGGAGGCTAAGTATTGCCTACAATTATTGACCCAAAAATGTTACTATCAACGTGAAGACGTGTTCATAGTTTTCATTGATTATCAGAAAGCTTTCGATAGTATTAAGCATGAGCACATTGATGAGTACATGAAGTACTACAAAAAATTGGCCTTGATACAGAAGATCTTAGAGTTATCCAAAATTTGTACTGGAATCAAACTTCGTATTAACAACTTTTCAGATACGCAAGAATCAGAAGTAACAAACGGGGTTCGCCAAGTTGTATTTTGTCTCCGCTGATGTTCAACGTATGTACTGAGATGACCTTTCAGAAGGCGCTAGACAGCAAAAATGTTTAAAAATACACGGAATCCCAATAGACAATATACGTTATGCTGATGACACTGCCATCTTAACAAACGATTCGGAAGATCTACAGCAATTTCTAAACAAAATTAATACGATAGGTAAGGAATATGGACTCAAAATCAACACCGAAAAGACAAAATTTATGATCAGCAGAGAACAGCATAATCAGGCCCAAATAATGATTGAATATAAACCCAAAGAAAGGGTTAATGAATTCAAGTACCTTGGTTGTAACATTAATGACGAATTGGATAGCGATATGGAAATAAAAATAAGGACAAAAAATCGAATAACGAATGAGGAAGTACTTAGAAGAGCCGGTGTTATTAAAAACTATAAAACAACGCAAGATCTCTTATTTGGGCCACATAATCCGAGGCAATAAATATGATATCCTAAGACTAATATTAATGGGTAAAATAGAAGGTAGAAGAGGTCTAGACCGAAAACGGCATTCATGGTTGCGCGATATCAGGAACTGGTGTGGAGAGAAAAACGTGGGTGATATATTTGCACTAGCAACGGAGGGGAAATTAAGTATTATATAATGAGTGAATGATTGCCTACATGCTGTAAGCGTTAGGCACAAGAAGAAGAAGAAGATGGTTGATCCAGAATTGTATTTTCCTATCAACATTCAATTAGTCAAGTTAATTGATAAATATAATTTCCAATCATTTCAAATTATGAAAACTTTCATGAAGTTTGATACTCAGGCTTTATTTCGTACAATGAACACAAAATCATGAATAAAAATGAATGAAACGACAGAAAATGAATTTCTGTTGTTTTAAGTTGGCCCTTTTCTTAATTTCAACAGATTATTTCATACTTTCTGGAGTTTGAATGGTCAGAACAGACTTCTAACTAATTTAATTCTGTTGTTGAAATGTTTCACTCGAGAGATTCAGATTGATTGCATTGATTAATAATTCATACAAATCGACAAATTATCGTTGTGCCTATCTTCAATTTTTCTCAGCCAAGTCATGAAATGCTCAAGATGAATGTTAAGAATTTTCATTCTTTATACACTCCATTTCAGTTTGTACTGCACTGTGTGCATGTGCAGTTATATTTTAGGTGTTACTTAAACATAATTTTGTCCGCTTTTGTATTCATTTCACCTTAATCTTCGAATAGTCAAGAAATCATTTTGAAATTCATAATTCATCAGTTTAAATATCAGAATTACATTGAAATGTTCGATATCATATTTTCATGGCGAAGTCATATGAAATAGTCTCTTATTTTCATGCATCATCATCAAGTATTGATGACACACCGAACACGATTACGCTTACTTCCGAAATAGTCCTAGTGGGACGCAAATACGCACATCGCTGTCATTCTTTGGACTTTTCGAATAATCTGAACAGGTTTAAAAATTTATCGTCATAAAAGACTTCACTGTCCTCCTGACTTTCCAGATCATTCAAATTTGAGAATTTCTTGCAGTAATGTAGGATTTTCGTATGGAACATTTTCAAAGGCTTTTTCATTTCTGTATTCGATAGATTTTTTTGAATATGCACTGTTTGGACAACCAACGATAATCTTGAATATGAATTCACAAATTGAAATTGTTTTCATTGCCTGTTTGATGCAGTTACCTATGTGTATAATACTTTCAGCAAATACAGGACATTTGATATATATATATATATATATATATATATATATATATATATATATATATATATATATATATATATATATATATATATATATATATATATATATATATATATATACATTTATACAAATTAACGTATCATGAATGAGTCTCAAATGAACAGTTTTTAATCCCATTCGAAGTGTTTTTCGCACAACATGTATCCTCATAACTAAGTTTCAGTGCCATAGTTTTTTGAACAGCAGAAGAACTTTTTACTGAAAGTTTCCATCCATGACTGATCGAGTTAGAAGCTGAAAAGAAGCAGCTATCCGTTTCAAGAAATTTTAGTTTAGTCAACCTCAGTCGGAAAAGAGAAATTATCGATTAGTTATATTTCAATATTTTTCATTCGTTCAATGTTCATATTCGAAATGAGTAATTCTGATACACTGAATGCATTTCAAGCATTCGGTATCTAGTGCTTTCGTTCTACAAGAATCATTTCATAAGTACCATTCAATTTACAATAATTTACTGGACCGTGAAGAAGATTTTTTCTAGATTCATATTATCATTCAGAGAGATCATGAAATATGACTTTATCCATTTCGTGAGATCTATTTCATTATCTGTCCGAACACATTGCTCTATCTGAAACGACTAGAGAATGCTTGCGTTAAGCTTAACTTTCACCAGAGAAATACGTATGAATACGTATATTCGAGAAATTGCCACTTTTTCTCGAATAATCAAACATATTTTCATTCATTACACGATCCCTCTAAGTGGCAGAATTACGAACATACTTCACCCAAAATTAGCGAACAGGGTGACTGTTCAGGGTGACAGGGTGTGACAGGGTGACTGTCATAAAATAAAAGGAAAAATTCATTCCGTTCTTTGGTCTACCGCAAATGCCAATTCCCGATAAGACCCTTCCCGTCCCTTCAAATAAGTCACGTCATACAGCAGCGGAATAAATTGAAAATATTCAATTAAAGGCGGTTATTCGACGCTCTGGAATTTCGCGACCTGATTCTTAATTAGGCGTAATATATCAGCAAACTGTTGAAACCTTCTGCAAACTTGACTGTATTTGCCTCTTGTTTTATTATTTGCCCGGCGCCGTCAAAGGCTAAACGATCCCATAAATAATCCAAAGTTGTAACTTGTGCTTTTAGTCGCACAGCCGAGGACTTATATAAGAATAATGTGCCCTGAGAGGCGAATTCAAAACGCACATAAATCAACGAGCATGTAAGGTCATTATTTTAGTGTAAAAAAGCTCCAAGGGATGACATGCGAATACGCACACTTGCGATTAATGTTTTCATTATCAATTTGTATTCAAAAAAGCGAGAAGCCGAAAAATGTAAATTAGGACCGCTTTTTTCTGGCGGACTGAAGTGAAGGTTTTTCATGAAATTTTGGTGGTAGCTTCTGATGATGAACAGAATCTACTAATCGAATATGCTGAATGTTTACCTAGCGTCCTACTCAATAGATCCTTCGATAAACTTTAATAGAAATTCGGGTAGTCATTCCTGGGTGTTCTCCATGTTGGTATATTTGCTTTTCCAATAAATTCAATATGAAATAAATTTATTGAGAAACATTCCTTACATTGTGAAATTACATTCATTTATACAATAATTACAACTGAGATAAATGCTCTCAAAAAGACTGAATTCAGTTTTGAGTCTGATCTTCCATTCAGCCCTAGCAAAAATATTCGTTCAAACAAAAATATTGGTTGAATTTATATTCACAATAAAATACAACTTCATTTGAAAGGAAAAGAGAGAAATATTGAACATTTGAGACAATTTCACATGGTGAAGAACATTTGTGTTAGAAAATATGAAAACATATGATACAAAAAATTGATTCGTACATTATTGCCTACATTCGAATCATCGAAGTAGTCTGATACACTATAGTAAGCCTTTGTTAAGAGCAGAGATTTAACTTTTCTCTTAAACAAATGAGAAAATTAAATACTCTGATAATAGAGAGATTGTTCAAATTTAGCTGTTTTATACATAGGAATAAGAAGTACATCCATGTTCCTTGTTGAATACACATGATAACTATTCAGTTTAGTGAACCTATCTTCACTTTCTTTAACATATAACAAACATCTATAAATACATGAACATGGTAAGGTGAGTATGAAATTATTAATGAAGATAGGTTTACAAGATGATGGATTGATGAATATTGAATATTAATCGAAGTATTCGCTTCTGTGTAATAAACACCCTATTTATTTCTGTAGAGCAACCCCACAGCAGAATATTATAATTTAGATGACTATATACAAGACTGTAATACACATTCATAACACAGTTTCTAGGTACGATGTTCTTGATTCTAGAGATTGCAAAAAATGAGTTACTCAATTTTTTACATAAGACCTCAATGTGTGTTGTCCATCTCAAATTTCTGTCTACATATATTCCAAGAAACTTCGTTGATTGGGATGATGATATAGTGTTGTCCCCATATTTAACATCCTAGGTACTAATTCCATTGCCCTTCAGACAAAACTGAACACATACAGTTTTGTCAACGTTCACCATCAGATTGTTCATTCGACAAAAACTTACAAACTCCCTCAGAATGCATTCACATGCCACCAGAAGTTCTTCAGTAGTCCTGCCAGAAACGACCACCGATAAATCATCGGCATATAGTGTCAACAAAAACCGGGACAAATTCGAAGGCAGATCGTTCATAAACAATATGAATAGAAGAGGTCCGAGCACAGAGCCTGGCGGCACCCCAAGGGCAATGTCATGTCTCTGAGAATAACTCTCGCCTATTTTCACTACCATTGTTCTTTCTTCAAGATAACTACAATACCAATTCAGAAAAACACCTCTTAAACCTAAATTAAAGCAAACTATGGAGTATAAATTCAAAGGTTAGTGAATCAAATGCCGTTTTTTTCAGTTTGAACTATATTGAAATACAAATTCATATAACACTTCCATGTTGAATCTTAAATAGAATTTTTCCACAATATGAATAGTCATATTACTTCTTTCTGCCACTACATTCCTTGACTTGCAACTGAATGACTGCCCCAGAAGTAAAGTTATAATAAGCCAAAGTGTTCGAATCTTCGAAAAAAATTCCATCGTAGAAAAGCTTCTGCTTGGCCGGAGCCATTCTCGTTTCTTCCTGAATCTTAACCTTCAAATTCGACAAGGATTCGATAAAAGGCAACGTGAAAGACATCGTATGTCCGGTAAGTTTCCATTCTGTTTTTTCGGGAATCATGGGAATCGTAACCTTTCTTTGAAACTGGACTCGGATTTCTCAGCAAGAAAACTTCTTCAGTAATCAGCGAATCTTCGTTTTTCGTCTTCTTGCTAGCTGGGTCATTGTCGATGTTCTGCTCGGCCGGATCTATCATTGGCATTCCAATGGGTGGGCCCATTTGCGGTAGCATCGTTGTAACAAAACCGCCCATGGGAGAAGGTGCCGCCATCATCAGAGGTGGCGGTCGCATTGGAGGCATTGGCGGACCAGTCATCATCATAATCGGTGGTTGGGAAGCTAAAATTGGCTGCGGTTGGGCTAACAGTGTCATCTACGGTGCTTGTATAGGCATGGCTTGTAACTAAGGAGTGGGATACATGAGGAGCTCATTAATCCAGAATAAAACAAAGAAAAGAACTGTTTGCCAAACAATTTTCTGCATGAAAAAAACAATTGAAATAATCAAAACAGTTGGAAAGATTCAGTGTAGAATGCACCACATACTGAATTCAAAAAAAATTGAAAACCACATTAAAAAAGATGAACCACCTAAAAAACAAACTCAATTCTCTTCCTTCAGAAGAAATTCCTCAAAAATTTCTTTGAATGCTTTCGTTTTGCAACTGGGGAGTTCAATCGGGATTCATTAAATTAACAATGTTATTTGTTATATAACATTGTTAACATCGTTTGAAAGGAAGGAATAGCCAATTTATGTCTGTAGTTTCCAGTGGGACAATGGGTATCTGAGCAAAGCCTGATTTCACGATGTAAATAAGATGGCACTTAAGTTACCAATATTTCATTATACAAACACAACACATGTAACTTTCTACTACTCTCTATTGAGTCAACTCAACTCTACCAATCTGTGTGAGATTGGTAGAACGATTCAACCCGTGTATCAACCTAACGCAATAATTTTGAATTCTTTGTATTCTAGTTGTATTATATTTAGTTGATGACGGACACTACATTCCCGTAAGTCCATTGTGACAACACCAGGTCACACATCAGCATCATAAGTTGTTTCCCGTCCAAAAAATCCCTACATCCACGTATCTCCGTAGCTTTTTGCTGCGGAGATGCAACTCACATTTGAACTCACGTTTACATAAATAACGTTTACGTAAATCTCAATTTAGTATCCAACATGAGACCAAGACTTGTATCTTCATCAGATAAAGGAATAGGTATATCTTTCAAATTCAACAAGATTCGATTCCTCAAACTTTCCATTGAATAATTAGCTCCGAAAAGCATATATAGCTACCGCCTTATCAGGATACGAGCACAGACCCATTTCTGATTGAGCTCTATGCAGCAACTATCTTACTTCATGAATCGTTTGAATTCTCCACTGAAAAAAAAAATCTAATGACTCAAAAGAAACAATCCAAACTATTTAGATCTGATGGTGCTCCAGGTCATGCTTGTTGCCTATTTCCACCAATCCAGTGATCTCTGTTTGTTGCTGTTGAAAAATCACTAAAAATGAAGATTCTCCCAGCATGTGGTATATAAATATATATATTCCTTTTTTTATGGTCAAATTTTTATGCATTTTTCATAATAATATTGAAATTTGAAAATAAGACATGCAACGTGAATTTGCAGAATAATTCTTATAATTCAGTATCAAAATTCTTTGAATATATATCCAGTATCAATTGAAATAAATAGTGTTATATTTCGTGCATTTACTTTATTGTGTAGAATTTTGATAATTCATATTGTAGATATAATATTAAATTTATAATATAAAATTTTATAATATAAAATTTGATGCTATGTTAGTGTAGTTAAATTTCTATTAGAGGTTGGTAATCTATATTTCTGTTTTGCACTGGTCCATACTGACACAAATTTAATGATATCACTTCAATGTAGTTTTATATCAATAATCAAATATTTCTAATGGTTATTTTTGGTAAAACTCATTTTTGCCACATTATGTAATAACAATATTCATATATTGTATTTGTAAAACCCTTTCCTAAAACTTGATCATGAAATCGATCTAAGTTTCGAATCAGTATAAAAATCATTCAGTTTGGAACAGTAGCCTAGAAATTCAAATACTTAAAAAAAACATAATTCGAATGTATTCCACCTTACCACATGATGTAATATCGTATAAATATTCATTTGAAATATTCGAATATTGTAGAAATATTTCGATTCATAAGTAAGGAATTGTTCATAACTGTAACATCATAACCTCAATTGAGATGTTTCGGGGCAGAAGCCTACACCATAGAACTCAAATCAAATTTTTTTCATCAATCTTATTCAAATGCCGTTTTTAATTTCTATATTGAGTTTATTTTGTTTAGTTGTAAGGAGTAAATGTTGTACTCATGACAACACTAGTGGGAGTACTACTGTTTGCGAGTATTTACTAGTATGAATGATTCGTGAATCTTGAAACTATCCTATTTACCGCCGGGAAGTGATCTGGAGCGATTAGGCATCGAACCATTCTTACACATTGCAGACAGATTTCTGTGGTGTTCGAATGAAATGTCCAAGAAGCCTCACGCACTGGCACTAATAATGTCATGAGTAGGAATCTAGAACGCTAGGGAGAGTTTATACGTCTTTTCTTTGATAGAGGGAGCTCACGTGAATTTTCACAAAGTGTTGTTCCTCTCATTCTGATATAGAAACTGTGGGTGTTTTGAAAGTCTTCGCTTATTGATTGATTAAATACGGACTGATGATTCATAATAATGATCAAACAATTGTGTCCCATTATCATTCAACAACATCGATGATTTTTTCGAAGTCCACTTAATATTCACTCTCGAAAATGATGGGTTTGTTCTGGTTGACAATATTTGTGTAGACAATTTCCTGAGAGTTTTGTTCGAGATATTGTAATAATAATGCTGTTATATCACCAGAAATCTGCAATTGGAAGAGATATTGTCTAAACCCTATAATATTGGAATCTCTGATTTCATATGTGTGTGAAAGAGTGCTTCTTCTCGAATATTTTATTATGGGTTGATGAAATTGAAACAATATTCCATCTTTATACTTAAGAAAAAAAATTACTTGTCAACCAAATGAAAAATTCGAATAAATCAACGAAATATAAGGTCGTTATACGAAAAATGCTTCAAACAATGACATGCGAATATGAACACTTAAGTTAAATGTTTTCTTTTTTAATCTGTATTCTAAATACCGAAGAGGCGAAAAATGGAAATACGAATGGACTTGACACGATAATGCTTTTTATTCGGGCGACAAACTGAAGCGTAAGGTTTTTAATGAAATGTGGAGGAAAAAAACGTTAACACGTTTTGGATTTGAGCGCAGAGGTGACGATATGAATATGTAGATTTTTGTTTTGTTTTGTGAAGATTAAACCTGCATATCAGTAAAATGAATTAAAGGAAATTTCAGTGAGACTCGCGTGGAAGTTATTTTGATCAATATCGAAGATCATCAAAGCCGAATTAGTTGGAGCTGAAGCTGAAAGGTTCATGAAGCCCGTACAATATATTTCTTTCTCAAACTTCCAGTTTAGATTCACTCGCACTATCTGGAAAAAAGTGGAAATAAAGATAATCGGTTATAATGTATATAATTGATTTGGATCATTTTAATGGCGATCGTGTCGCATATTCAAAAACAAGTTTCGTTTAGTTATCTTGTGAATTTCAACCCAAATGTAACATATTCAAATTGTATTTCGTTTTGTATTTATATCAATATATCTTCATTCTCAATTTTAGATCTTTGTCTACGTCCATTTCAGTATATTTTCGAGTATGCTCAACAAGTATGAGAAAAAAAATGGTGTCGAAACGATGTTCTACATATTAATACTTTTTGGAATCCCATGTGATGTTTAATTTAAAAAATTTACCTCGTGATATCCCCATGTACTATATGTCTTCCTTATGAATCCGAAAGAAGAGTTTTGTTTGAAAAATCTTCGTCATATGCTGTTTGCTGAATGTAAAATATGCTTTTTAGTGATTTCTTCTTATAATTTTCTAGAGTCGACTAATACACTCTTTTTCATCAAATTTCAGTCCGAAAATATAATGATTCTTTTTCTCATTGTCTGAGGTAACTTTTGTATGTTTCAATGGTTCAAAAATATGACCTCATATTATAAAATTTGTTATTCAAAATTCAACATTCAACATTCAACAAACCTAACAAATAGAAACAAACCTATTACAGTGGCGATTTGAAGTATTTGTTTCATTTTTATTTAGTAAACTTAGTCTATCTGTTCAATTTCACCAGTTTTTAGTTCATTTGCATTATTGTACCATAAATCAGATCATCAACTTCCATGAATTGAAAGTCGATTGCGCATAAAAGCCTGGATCACAGATATTTCGAGTGAAATTTTGTGAACACACTTTGCATTTCAACGAATCCTGTTTAGGTATAGAAATTCTCTTCCATACCTCTAATCCAGCTTTTTTCGATTAACCCTGCAACCAGACAATTTAGCAAATCCACCTCCGCTATTACCTCTGGGGCCTCGTACTTCCAATTGTTGAACGTACAAAATGGAGTAAATACTTATTATCGGTCCATTATCCGCTCCTGCAAACAATCGTATCATAGTGGTGGAACGAGGCTCAAATATCAGTTGAAAATTATCGAATGCTCTCACAAAGCCCACCATAGAAAAAGATGGCGGCGACATCGATCTCCGTAATACCCAACCGGTGAATAATGTTAGCTATAATCCACAGAAAAACTTCAGCCACCCTCATAGCTTAGTTATCAATCTATGGCTCCATAATCCGGATTCTGGCCGAGTGCAGTTTGCGATATTTTAACTGTGTCCGTGGAATTACTGCGTACGGGTCCGTGGTATTATATTTCAGAAGTTTATAATGAACTCTAGGCATTAAGAGTATACGAAGTTTGAAACGACCGAGTGGACATATTGTAGCCAATCTCTGCAATTACGGCCGAATTAAAACGAATTGCGACTCGAGACCTTTTCATTGGACTCCCCTATTGTTTTCTGCCCTTAGTAGAGATTCCATATAGATATTTATAACGGATTCGGACAACGAAATCAATAACGGTTATCGAACCGATTTATGAGATCCTCGTTATGTAGGAACGAGTAATATAGGCTCGTATTAATTAATTAAGCAAATAATTATTCCATCAAAAAAACTGAGCTGTTTCTGGATAGGTAGTCATTTCGCTATGTATTGATTACTTTTTGAGTGCTGTGAATAATAAAAATGGTAGGCCCTAAAAATAGCTTTAAAGAAGTACCTTCACGTTGAGATATCTTGAAATATCGAATAGTATTCGGATTCAATTTTTGCAAGTCTATTATAAAAATTATAGGCTCGTTTCGTCGGGTTACTGACTTCCTCAGGCGCTAACAGAGTATAATTTTCATCATTTTCATTATAATTTATGGAAATCATAGTCTGTTAGCTTCGGAACAAGTCGGTAACCCGACGAAACGCGTCGCATTATGACTATGGAAGTGTAAATCGAATTGAAGTGTTTGAATTATCCTTTAGTTCAGATATTCTGTTCCACATGAATTGATCAAGATGGTTTCCCCTTTCTTGAAAAACAGATAGATTGTTGAACCGATAGAATGTTTCAATCAGTTTTTACTTGAGAAGGGTTAGAGATACATTACTAACCGAAACGTTGTGTTAATTGGATTTCTTATCCAAACCTCCGTTTGCTCATGGCAAAAATTAATTTTATTCATTTTATTTTTAATTTTCATTTCACTTTATTCGCAGTTCATTTCATTTCATTCATTTCGAATTTCATCTCTTTTTCCATTTTCAACCTTTCAGTTTTTTGTCAGATCAGTACATACATCCACACATTCAAAAATTTCAGCAATTTAACTCAAATAGTCTACACTACATTGTCCACCTTTGAAAGAAGTGTATATGTTTGAGTCAAATTGATTGTGTACAATAATTGGTCAATTTTGATGAGTGATTTTTCACGGAACTGAATATCAGTATTCTATTCCAAAATTTCTGAAAAAAAAACAATAGAGATTAATTTTCGTTTTCCATCTTCAAATTTCAAACTCGAATTTCGGCACTATCACAGGAACGGATCAATGAACAGTGCAATAGTAACTATACAGCTCAAATATACTTAACAATGTTCTTGGATGAAATTGAATGTTTACTGAAACTGGAATGAAATAAATACCAAACCACTGTCGTTTGTTATGTCATTGTTTGTGATCATACAAATAGAAAATTTGTGTCCAATAAGCTGCAATTATTTAGGAGTAATGAATAATTTTGTGACACAAATCTCATTCTTCATTTTTCAATAATCCGATTCATTTTATTTTGATCAAGCTGTACTTCCACCAAAATATTGAAATTTTAGTAGGGTGAGATATCCATACAACAGCATTTCAACATTGCATATCGCCTAAGATCCTCATTACACAATTTATGTAAATATATATATATATATATATATATATATATATATATATATATATATATATATATATATATATATATATATATATATATATATATATATATATATATATATATATATATATATATATATATATATATATATATATATATATATATATATATATATATATATATATATATATATATATATATATATATATATATATATATATATATATATATATATATATATATATATATATATATATATATATATATATATATATATATATAATATTATATATATATATATATAATCTTGAAATTGATCTATTGCCTGTTTAAGATATTTAATTTTGAAAGTTTTCAGCAATAACAGGCTTTTTTTGATATGAAAAAGTTTAATTTTGTTAACATTTCGTTCTCATGTTACAGATTTGTCAAAACCAATGAATAATTTGAATTATTTAATAATCTGAATTTGAATTATTCATAAGTTTGGACAAAGTTGTAATATAACAACGAAACGTTAACAAAAATGAACTTTTTCATATCAAAAAAAGCCTGTTATTGCTAAAAACTTTCAAAATAATATATATATATATATATATATATATATATATATATATATATATATATATATATATATATATATAGATATATATTTGATATATAAAATTCTTGTGTCACAATGTTCGTTCCCATACTCCTCCGAAACGACTGGACCGATTCTTATGAAATTTTTTATGGCTATTCAGTAAGTCTGAGAATCGGCTAATATCAATTTTTTCAATTTTTTGGAAAAATTTCTTCTGTTTATTTATTATGTGTAATTGAAAAATACACACAACCCTAAATTTAAATTTTTTTATTACCAACCCGTGCTTTTTAATAGTCATTTCAATAATTTTATCAATTTTTATTTCCACACAAAAATGGTCTTCTTTTTCTCTCAAACAATAAGCCTTCCCTCACTTCCTCTACAGTTTTCGTCTATTATCAGTTTTTATGCGTCAAGCCAAAAACCTAGTTAAACATTGTTACATTCTGAGTGTAACTCGCAAATCAAAGATATTCTCAAGTAACTTTATTATTTATTGATAAATAACTAATATTATTCAATATAATTGATTAATGATAACTAATATCGATAAATTACACTCAAAATTTTTAATTTTGAGTGTAATTCGCACGATCAGTTAATTAAGTGATTTAGATTACCTCTAAAATATTCACGTATCAATAACACTAACTAAAATACACGTGTCACGATTTCCCGCAAACAAGCTATTGAGTTGTAAGTATAAATTATTTTTATACGTTTATTGTAAAATCAATATTGTTAGTGTTTTCCTGGTTCGGGTATAAGGCCGTCGTTGGTTGGAATTTCTTCCTAACGTTTCGCTAGCACAAGTGTCTAGCTTCTTCAGAGGTCGTTCCACTTCTGATTCTGGAAGTAGACTTCCAGAAGTAGACTTCCAGAATAAGAAATGGAACGACCTCTGAAGAAGCTCGCCACTTGTGATAGCGAAACATTAGGAAGAAATTCCAACCAACGACGGCCCTTAGACCCGAACCAGGACAACACTAGTTCGACCACTGGTCGCGGAAGCCTCAGCCAATTCGTAAGAATTTTAGAGTTTGAAAGAAAGTTTGCTAAATGAGAACTCGTTGGTAATTACACTTAGGAATAATAGGAATAATTTCAATACTAATGAGTATTTTAACGTTAATTCAAAAATAATAGCAGTTATAAAACGATCAATTCATTGAATATACATAACACAATATAACACTTTCAAGGTATAAGAGTATTAGGTACTTTTTTTTCGACAATTCTTCAAAAGCGCAGTTAGATATTTCAATTGGATTGTAAATATATTAAACAATTATGTAAAACAAAATCCAAACGTTTTTTCTATAACATATATAGTATTTGCGTATGGAACTAAAGAACCGCAGCTTCAAACCCAAAGGGCCGCATGTGGCTCGCGAACGACAGGTTGCCGACCCCCTTGGTCTACTATATCGCTACGCAGAGTTCTTTGGTCTCATTTTTGTTATTTCAGTTTTCGAGCTAGTAATCTTCATACGCTACTCATTCGATTATTCGAATTTCGTAGACGTTGATACTCATATTTACATACACAAAGGTCCATATCTTACTAGGAATTCGAACGCACATTCCCTAATGAGGGAACTTCACCTTACCAACTGGGCTATGAGACAAAAAAATTTGTTCAGAATAATTGCTCTACTCGAAATATTCTTCTGAGTCTCACTTTTATCATGTCATATTGATCCAGTGACTATATTCCCTTTCGCCTAGTCTTGTATTGCATCCATTATGTCCTTTTCTTCACATGTTCTCTGTTGCGCAATATCCAAATATTTAATTTGATGCCTATTGCATCTCAGTGAATACAGTCAAGCTATTCAGAAAAAATATTTTATTATTCGAAGTTTACAAATATACCTCATGACAGTTGTTATAGGAGATTCAAGATGGCGGATGATTGATGTGGAGAGTGAGAGCTCCCAAAAATCATCAAAATTTAATAGTAAATGTGAAAGTTTTTGTTATCACTGTAATCAGAAAGTGATTGGATTGAAATAGTTAAGTGTAATGAAATTTTTCATCCCTCCTGTCCAAATCAAGCTGCTTCCAAGAAAAATGCAACGTGAGTACATTTTTCCTGTAAAGTACAGAGTAATTCACCAGAAATTAAAAAGGATACCATAATGCAAGTAGTAATGATTGAAAATAATTATTCAAGTTACTATTGGAAAAAATCAAGGATTTGGAAACTGCTTATACAAAAAATAATATAAACAACGAATCTGATAAGATTGATCCATAAGAAACTCAACCTCAAACTCTTAGTTACAAACAAAGTGCATTGGAACTACCAGAAATGCCTAAAGACTGAGTACAAGCATAGAGTCGAAAACCTACCTCTGTGGTTGAAGTTGCAACTTCTTGGTATAGAAATGAAAGAACTCGTTCTTCAGTGATAAGTCCAAAGAAACCCAGTCTGAGTGAGGTAAGTACGAGTTTAGGAACAGACAGCAGTCGAGAACATATAGAGCTAACTACTAAGAAAATAAATATTATAAATGAGCCTAAAGAGGAAATCAATATACAAAAAGATCAACAAAACGAATGGAAGGAAGTTGAACAAAAAGGAAGACGGTCCATGGGAATTATTTGCATTGGATTAAAGACGCCAAAACACGACGTAAAACTTCGTGGAGCACCTAAAAAGAAATGGATTTATGTGAGCAAAATTGCGGGAGCCAACGTCTCCATAGATGATGTTAAGGACTTCCTCAAGGAATCAAAGAATTGTGAGCAAGTGGAAGTTGAGAAACTAGAAACGAAGGGATCTAATTCTGCTTTCTCCATTGGAACTCCAAATGAGGAAATATAGCCAGGTAAACTGTAAGCTTTAACCTCTTCAGAATATTTCTAATGTTCAGTTACAGCAATCACGTCAGGATCTTCCTCTCTAATAAAAATTTGAAACCAGCAGTTTTGATAACTTCAAATTGAGAAACTATTTGTTTGGGTGTTTCTCTCTGTTTGAACGAAAGAAATTCCAAAAATCGAACTCTCTGATGAGGACTCCTTCCGGCCTCCTTATATTAAATAGAGTTCCTTTTTATATCGAATATAATCTCTAATAGGGATTTCTGGCCGCAAGGAGTCCTCATCAGAGAGTTCACTTTTTAGAATTTTTTTCGTTCAAGCAAAGAGAAACGCCCAAACAAATAATTTCTCAATTTGAAGTTTTTAAAACTGCTGGTTTCAAATGTTTATTGGAGAGAAAGATCCTGACGTGATTGCTGTAAAGGAACATTATAAATGTTCTGAAGAGCTTAAAGCTTACAGTTTTCCTGGCTATACCTATATTGCTAAATTGCCTGGCTATACCTTAATCTACTGTCGTGATAGAAATCGACATGGAGGCTTAACTATTTTTGCTAGGAAAAACTTGCAAACGAAGACAGGATTTTGAATTGCTCAGTATGTCTCGTGTTTTCGAATGTTCGAGCATTCAGGTGGGTGTAAAATCCTCTAAGCTTATTATTGTTTGTGTTTATAGGCCTGATACTTCACCTTCAGCAAATGTGGATATCTTTTTTGAAAAAGTTATGTGCATTCTTCAGAAGTGTGTCACAGAGAAATCTACAGGCTTCTGTTGAATTTGGAGCCGTATAATATTACAGAATACGAAAGATACTGTGCTAATATTGCTTGAGTTTTTTTTCTGCTTTTGTTTTGACGTTTTCTCTTTTCATTGTTAAATTTGTAATTTGACATTGTTATTGTGATTGCAATAATTGAGAGAAATGATTATCTATCTATCTATCACGCGTAACTAATATTTCATTCATTGAACAATGCCGCTGCGAATTGAATTATTCATTTCACGTCTACTGAACCATGTAAATCATTGAACAACAATATTCATTACAGAAAACAACTATTCACCATACCAAAGTTCACATACTGAAAAAGTTTCATTTATATATAAGAGAAATATTTACAGAAGCGTATGGTCCTAATGTGCGAATTACAAAATTAAATATTTTCGTTTACTATGAGCATAAAAGTAATTTAACAGCGTTGCGGCGAGAGGGCTTGAAAACAAAAATAATCGTTGCACATGACCTCCTTCTGATTTGAACCAGCACACTACGGTGTCCATAGATAGAAAAAGGCCCTTTGTGTTATATGTTTTCTGCTTTTTCTCGTATCGTAGCTACGAGTGTTGTTTCACCGAGTACACAGTGAAGCGGAAAGTGATAGTAACGAAAACTGGAAAACTTGGAGCGTCGCTGTTTATTTCTGAACGCTGAACAAGATCGTGACACGCATGAATAATGAGGAACGAACTGATGTGCCATTAATTCTCAACGACATAATTCACCTTCGATGAAGCGAGATGGAATTGTCGATAATTAATCCTGTAAAATCGCTTCCCTTCGAATTGAAAACCTGATTTTTCAGTTCAGCTCAGCATGGAGTAATTTCGCCAAGAATGTGATTCATTATTTGTCTTTTTCGGGAGAAATCGGATTGTCGCTTATATGTCACACGAATAAATGTTAATTAAACCTTCATTTGTACATATCCTTTTGTCATGAAAAATAATGAGAGAATTTCCATTAGTTCATAACACTAGAAAAAGTTTTTTCAATCAATATTGCGAGGAAGATGTTGATATAAATTTTTTCATGTCTTTTACATTTAGTATTGTATACCAAATACTTCCGTCGCCTAAAACAAGAGATAGTCGCTCATATTAAAATGGTTGGTGTATGTAGTACATGTCTTTTGTTTCGTGCTTTCTGATATTTTTTCAGGTTGAGCATTTTGGGAGTATTTTGATTGTTGCTGTTGAATTGCAATTATAAAACAAATATTTCATTCTAAAAATATGAAACGTTCATTGTTCATTATGTTACATTACGAATGAGTGTACTTTTCAACGCCAATACAGAGCGTTAGACTCTCCATAAATTTTTTTCTTAAAATTTTCAAGAGGATCTCTGAATCTTTAATTTAGTTATCAAAGTGTCTCAGTATGTCTTATGGGGAATAAACTTCATAACGCTCTTTCTGATGACTGAACAAAGTAATGAAACAGCTCACATAACTTCCTAGTAATCTCTCGTGAAATGGTAAACTACATGTACCTTTTTAATATTTTCGTACTGAAAAGTCACTAAATATTGTGAGTATATCTTCATTTTAATATGATATTTCAACGGTGTCCAGATTATATATTTCAAGTTGATTGAAATGAAAAAGCTGCGTTGATGATTTTCCGTGCAAAATATCATTTATCAATATGGAATGAGGAAAAGCGTTTTCACTCGAATAAATTTACTGAGATAGTCTGTATATAATATTCCTTTTCGAACTGATTTCATACTTGCAATCTTGCACATTCCGAAAATTGATGGATTCTCGCACGGCAAGGATGTGAATCTTGCAAAGCAAATCGAACAAGGCAGGAACAAAAATCTAGCATAAATTCAAACTCTCAAGGGATGTTCGGAATATAATCACATCAACCTGTAGAGGTTTGTGAGTGCTTCGAATAATCTACATTTCACTTTTTGAAGCATCGATTCAATCAGTTCCACCTCGCAGTACGATTTTGAAGGAGAACTTTGAGAATTATTTCCAGCATTTTCAGACAGCTAGTCCAACAGAAAAATGGCACCATACAAAAATCCTCTAGGGCTCCTCATAAATTATTTATACATTTACAGGAATAGTGTGCATATAAACTGGGTCTCAGTGTATCGCCAGAGACCGAAAATCCAATTTATATCTCTTAGACAGCGCATTATTTATTTTCCCTTCATTGAATATCGAATGGAAACTTCAATGGATTTTCATTTCATTTTCCCATATAATATTCAATTTGCAGCCCCCTTTTTCCTCACTTCATTTTCTGGTTCACTAGTGAATTTGTCGTCGATATAATTTGAAATATATAGAAGACGTGTGTTCGGAATTCAGACGCAATAAACTCAGTTCAGTTCATGAAAAACTTTTGTTATTAATTCATTGATTTATACTAGTATTTTATGGAAATTGCTTGCATCGACCCTTGAGGCGACTTTCTCAATTGAATAATCAGGTAAGTTGAATGGCTTGAATCACTCACTGCGCAACCAAAAAAAAAAGGTTCCTTTACTTAATGAGTAAATTTTTACTGATGTTGGGTAGGGAAAATTGAATGTGATAACGAAAAAAAATTACTAGCTCTGCATTGTTTGATATGTAAACAATGGAAATTATTGGTTTTAAGAAATTAGTAAATATAAATTCAAATGAGGGGTAGTAATAAATACTTGTCTAAAAATCAAACTGAACAATTCTTTATTCGACTAGTTTATTCGAAATTATCAAGAATGTTTATGCCGTTAAAAGTGAAACTAGTCGAATAAAGAATTGTTCAGTGAGCGATCTTTAGACACGTTTCTCTTATTACCTCTCATTTGAATATGAACTATTACAGAGTTGATTCATCGTCCATTGAATTCATTAAATATGAATTATATGTGCTAACAACATTCAAAGTGTGATTGCATTATTAATACTGATATTTGAATACAAAAGTTCTTCAAAAAACACTTGCAAGGTGTTTCGATCTACGAAGCGTCATCTGATATCTTTGGTAGCGATCTTTCAGCTTTCCTGTTGTTACTGAACTCTGGAGTATCTCTACATTTAAACCAGCAGTAATCTGCAAGAATTGCTTCATTGCAGCGGTCCTGATATCTTCGTTCTATCACAGAAATATCTTGGTGGAATCGTTCTCATACTCATCACTGACATTTCCACAATTAGGTGGGAAATCAAGATGGGAGTAGAAAAAAAACGATTTTTAAGAATATATTGTAGCCGAGTTAGTAGTATTTTCGTAGAAGTTCTGGCACCTATTTCGGGCAGTTATCATCTCTTTTGTTTCCTAAAAATACTTGTGTAACTCTCTTTGGAGCTTCCAAGCTTCTCTTCCTTTGTCTCCGGAAACTAAATCGAATGCAATGTTCTTTACAAGTTGACGTATTTGTGGCCCAACAAAGATGCTTTTTTTGACCTTCGCATCAATTAATTCAGGAAATTTGTCTCACAAGTATTTGAAAGCCTGGCCTTCTCGTTTTATGGCTTTGCAAAAATTCTTCATCAAGCCCAGCTTGACATGTAAGGGTGGAAGGAGAACATTTTTGGGATCTACGAGTGGCTTGACAATTACGTTCTTCCCACTGGTGTTGAGATTTTTTGCAGAAAGATCTTCTTAAATATAATATGATTTTCAAATCATCGCAGATTTTCTACTTAATTCCAGGCAGTTAATCGAATCTAGGAGGTCTTCCATGTTTTCATAAGTCTCCTTCATGTGAACCGTGAGGTCGGTTAGCTTACCGCAATAGTATCGCACTTAGTGATCTTCAAGCAGATTCAAAACGATTCTTTCAATGATCGTTTCTTCATTAACTAATCGCGAAGTCATAGGATATTTTAGATTAGCTAATTTTGAGACCGAAATGATTTCATTGTTGCGCAGTGATATTTAGTTAATTTATATATCGTCGGTTTGATTCCCCCATCCTCATCTCACTTATAGCCGTTGATTAGATGAATCTGGATATACTTTATGTGATTTTATATTTTTTCACCATATTTGAGTCAATGTACGAGTGCATGTGTCGTCGACTCCGTCACAAATCTATGAGAGCAACAAAAAGCTCTTTATGGACTCAAGTTCTAAACACTGTCGAATGAAAAACAATTTAGTTTAAAATTTTGGTTCATTTTCGTTTTCAGTTCTTCGAAACAGTTCCGAATTGATTAACTGGATGCGATGTAAAATATTAAGACTAAGGACTCTTTCATCATAAGTGCCTTTCAGTTCCAAGTAGGAGGAGAGAATTCATAGATAGATCCTATTCCAAGCGCCTATTTCGAGAAAATACATTTCACTTGTTTTTGAAGTATTTTTTGATCTATAAATTGCTACAAAGATATATGACATTTTAAGTAGGTCTCCCTGACCTGAAGGAGAACACTTTTTCTGAATTTTGTCCTTAACTTTATCCACAATTCCCAAAAATGTCACCTACACAAATACCTACCGTTGAATCAATGATAGTGCATTGCAAATGAGTAAATCGGAAAACATTCATGCGTCAATCGTAAACAAATAGGTAGGTGTTTCTCCTAAAATTGAAAACTCATTTATGAAAATGAACAACTTCTATAAAACGCTTGAAAAACACGTAGACAATCTTCGTGTTATTACGCAGTGTGGCCTCAATTATACAAAACATCCAACAGTATTCCATTGTATGGGAATTAGCATTAGGAATATCATTTTGTATCAGATTTTCCTGAATTTGAGGCATTCCTTATATTTTTATTTAAACACTGCTATTGGGTTCTTATTATTCATTTAGATAAGAGAAATCGCGGACGAAATATATAGGTTGAAAAAGAACAATTCAAGTAGAAAAACACTCGAATACAATCCCAACACTATTACAAGACCTTTATTATACCTTTATTATAGTCACTACCTCAAAATTGCCCAGCTGAGAAAATTATTGAGGTTATTGAATCATCATATATATAATAGAATAAAAATAATAAAATAAATTTATTGAGAAACATTCTTTACATTGTAGAATTACATTAATTTCAATTGATACAATAATTACAACTAGGAAGATTGCTCTCAAAAGGACTGAATTCAGTTTCGAGTCTGATCTTCCATTCAGCTCTCGAGCAAAAATATTGATTCCAACAAAAATATTGGTTATATTTATATTTACAAAAATATACAACTTCATTTGAAAAGAAAAAAAAATTACTTCAGAAGTATTGAACATTTGAGACAATTTCACTTGGTGAAGAACATTTGGGTCAAAAAAAAATATAAAAACATATGATACAAAAAAATGATTCATAGATCATTGCCTACATTCGAATCATCGGAATACTCTGCCACACTATAGTATGGCGTTATTAAGAGCAGAGATTTAACTTTCCTCTCAAACAAATGAGCTTACAGTACTTTCAAATTCGATGGTAAATGATTGAAGATTTTAATACTCTGGTAATAGAGAGAGTGCTCAAATTTAGCTGTTTTATGCATAGGAATAAGTAGTACATCCCTGTTCCCTGTTGAATACTTATGATTACTATTCAATTTAATGAACCTACCTTCATTTTCTTCAACATATAACAAACATCTATAAATATATAAAATCGAGCGGCGATAAACCGGCACAATTGTGGAAAAGCACATCTGATATCTGTGGAAAACGAAAAAAATCGGAAAAATTAGATAAAATAGAAATAGGAGGGAACACTATTGTTGACCACAAGGAAATAGCCCAGGTTCTCAATGATCATTTTGTCAGCATCGCTAGAGAGTTAGTAGAAAAATTGAATATACCCAGACCGTAACCTGAAGAGAAAAGATCTCAAAATATGAGTGATTTTTCTCTCACGCCCACAACTGACGAAGAAGTAGCTAACATAATTTTGAATCTCAAAGATAGAAAGAGTAGAGGAATGGACGGTATATCTTCAAAGGCTATGAAAATTGGAGTTCATTCATTAACTCCATCAGGTGTGCACATGGTAAACATGATTTTCAAAACGGGAAAATTTCCAACGTCTCTAAAAACAGCGGTCATTGTGCCCTTACATAAATGTGGTAACAGAAAACGATGTACAGACTACAGGCCTGTATCCATACTTCCCGTTCTATCTGAAATTGTTGAAAAAGTTATAAAAATTAGGCTACAAACTTTTCTGAAAGTTAATAAGATTATTTCTGAACTGCAATTTGGATTTCAAGAAAATAAGTCCACTGTAGACGCTGTCATTGAATTAACGACGCATATTTATAAATCTTTCAACAATAGCGACGTTGCCTTGTGTATATTAATAGACTTAGCAAAAGCGTTCGACACTGTTGATAATGCAACACTTTTGAGACTTCTAGAAGAGATTGGAACTAATGGAGTCCATCTGAGATTATTTAAAAGCTACTCATCAAATAGAAACCAAACAGTGAAGGTGAACAATACATTCAGTGATACAAGGATAATAGAATATGGAGTAGCTCAGGGAACAATATTAGGGCCAATACTATTCACAATCTATATGAATAAACTTTTGTTGTCGGAGAGTGAAGGTAAGATAATCAGTTTTGCAGACGATACTGCGATAGTTTACTCAGGAGCAAACTGGAGCGATATCAAAACCAAAGCTGAATCTGATTTTGTGAATATCGATAATTGGTTAAGGCATCACCTCTTAACCATTGATATAGATAAAACGAAATACATTCCTTTTGCTGTAGATAAGCGCTTACTTCCACCAAATGAACCACTGAGAATTAAAATAGGAAGAGAAAAGTCATTTAACATTCCTTGCACATAAGAATGCAAATATTTGGGAATTATACTAGAGCCCTTAAACTCGCACCTTAAATGGGATTCTCACGTCAGAAGCTTAATTGTTAAGCTTAGAGGATTAATATCCACATTTAAAGAACTGTCAATTATTCTAGACATAAAACATCTAACGATAATTTACAAAGCACTGGCGGAGTCTCTGATACGATATGGTATTGTTGCGTGGGGTGGTGACTATGATACAGCAATAAAAAAGCTCGAAATTCAACAAAAATGGTTGCTGAAAATCCTTCATAAAAAAGATATCAGATATCCTACTGACTTTCTGTATAAAGAGGCTGACATTCTGGATATACGACAGCTGTTTGTTCAATCGCTGCTAATCTTCACGAAAAAGAAAATAGACAGTAGTTACTTTTTAGAACATAGAGTGAATACTAGATATAGCAGGAACTCTTTAGCAATTCCGATATACAGAAAATCTATATGTCTTCGTAGCTATTCCTATTTGGCACCAAGAATCTATAATGCATTGCCATTTGAAGTAAAAAATATGATTAATATTAGAAAATTCAAGTCTGCCATAAAGAACTGGATGAAAACAAAGGACAGATGTATGACTCATCGACTGGTGAACATTTAAAAGCAAAAATGGTTGTAAAACAATATATGATAGTGTACAAATTTTTATAATATTGATATCCGCTTCTCCTCAATATTGTTATTTTTTAGATTAATTAGTCTTTTCTCAAATCATTAAAATAGATACCATGATATGTATGTAAGTATTGAATATAGCAGATAATAATAAATAAACATTTTTCGTACTCACCACAGGCTATGGTCTTTGTGAGCAAATTATTATCTTTGTTTAGGAAACATAATTGAAAAGATAGATTTTAAAATTAGTATAGTTACTATTGTTTTACCTGTATTACGAGAATCTTAAATAAAGATTATTATTATTATTGTTATATAAACACGGTAAGGTGAGTATGTAATTATCAATGGAGATAGGTTTACAAGATGTTCGTTGATGAATATTGAATATTAATCGAAGTTTCCGCTTCTGTGTAATAAATACCCTATTTATTTCTGTAGAGCAGCCCCACAGCAGAATATTATAATTTAGATGACTATATACAAGACTGTAATACAGATTCATAACACAGTTTCTAGGTACGATGTTCTCAATTTTAGAGATTGCAAAAAATGAGTTACTCAATTTTGTACATAAGACCTCTATGTGTGATGTACATCTCAAATTTCTCTCTACATATATTCCAAGAAACTTTGTTGATTGGGATGAAAATATAGTGCTGTCCCCATATTTAAAATCCAAGGTAGTAATTCCATTGCCCTTCAGACAAAAATGAACACATACAGTTTTGTCAACGTTCATCATCAGATTGTTCATTCGACACTAACTTACAAACTCCCTCACAATGTATTCACATGCTTTCAGAAGTTCTTCAGGACTTCTGCCAGAAACGACCACCGATGAATCATAGGCATATAGTGACACTCAAAACCGGGACAACTTCGCAGGCAGATCGTTTATAACCAACATGAATAGAAGAGGTCCGAGCACAGAGCCTTGCGGCACCCCAAGAGCAATGTCATGTCTCTGAGAATATTTCTCGCATCTTTCCACTACCATTGTTCTTTCTTCAAGAAAACTACTTGAGGAATTCAGAAAAACACCTCTAAAACATAAATTTTAGGATTTATCATTTACAAATTCAAAGGATGGTGAATCAGATGGCGAAGATAAATCAAAAAATTTCTGCTATCATCATTATATGATATATGCTATTAGAAAATGTCATGATTATGAGAAAATATTACATAATTATTTGCTTATGTTCATATCATAATCGAAAGCTTCAAATTGAATAATAATATGCTCTGCCCTTATTTATGTTGCGAAATCAAAAACTGCAATATAATATTGAAGTTTCGCTGATTTGGAATTGAGTTTTTTTTATTGGTTTTTTTCAACGGATGCTTTGAGTTAAATATGATTCTATATTAAACGTTTATCCAAAATACGAGAAAAGTGCTTAGCTTCTCCTTATGAATAGCTATCATCGATTATATGCCAATGAAAAATGAGAGAAGTGAGATGAACGTTTCTTCAGTCGGTAAATATTTCTTAGTCAGCCTAGCAAATATACGACCACGAACCTCTATCTTAAAATTCTTGAAGAAGTTCGATAAAGTTCGAAACTTTCGAATAGATGGAAGCAGCGTAAGGAGTAAATTAAATTATAGCGGCAAGTATAACTCCGAGTTCGAATTAAATGTTCGGCCGGTTTTCCTTTGTGCAATTCATCCTGACATATTCGAACGTTGCCAATGAGATGCACTTCTAGCTCAGTTTCGGTTCATCTTTAATCAACATGGCAAGTGATTATAGTTCTTAATTATTTTTGAAAACCTTGGGAGCATTTAAATTTGGGCTATGATGAATGTTGAATTGAAAAGTTTCACGTAAATTGCACCGCAGTGTCATTGGGAGCTTCGGCAAGTTTCGTTAATATCAACTGATCCAAAGAATTTGTTTCCGATTATTGAAAGGAGTGAACATACTACACCTTATTGTGAACTAAAAACGACTTAAATTGTAAATTTTATATTTTTGAAGCAATACGGTTTCGAAAAGCTACATTTCCTTCTGAAATGATGGAATGTCACAGTAAAGGTTTTCAAGTCAATGATTCTGTTGAATCTGAGGTCAATCATAGTTATTAGGTAATTAGATTCAATCAGTTGAGAAAGTTCACATTTCAAATTCTCAAAGTTTTCTGACGTTAGTGTTTCATATTTACTCTCAAAGAGGCTTCCTTAAAGGAGCTGAAACGTGAATTTTACTGAAAATTTTCAGATGGTTTATTTTACCACAACTTTTCTGAGCACTTGGTGGAAACAAGGAATGATCGTTTTTTGAATGTTTTCAAGAGATATCATGAACTTTTGTTATTGTAAACTATATTTTCCGATTCAAAACGCTAATATCAAATGCATGGAAATTTGAAAAATTATACTGGTAAGTCGTGCCAGTTGTATTGATTTGAAAAACCATCACATTCAAATATTCTTCAATTATTTTGTTGAGACATTTGTTCCAATTTCACTCAATTTCGAAATATTCTGCAACATATATAGTGCCTACTGTTTCATGACCAACCTACATGAATTTACTCACAGATGATATCATTTCAAAAATGTGTATTTTTGTTGTATGGTCCTCGAATATCACCAATTATTGTGTGAAATGGTTATCTACTTTGCCTACTCCTTTTGATTTTCGTTTTACATTTCGTCTCATTTCGGCTTTCAATTGAGATAACTGATATTCCTTATGTTTTAATTCAAACAGACAAAATATTATAAAGAAAAATGATTCGAATTCTTAGATCCAGGCAATTCATATTCTCCATCAAAATATGAATTTAAATTGAAAAAAATGGCGCAAATGATGTTATCCTTTTGTTTGTGATGGTAATCTATCGAAAATTGTTAATTTTTATCGAAAGAACGAATCGATATAACTCAAATGAAACTCACAGGAGCTGTAGATTTCAATTGTGGGTTTACAAATGTTCTCAATGAAACCACAGACTGTTTACTTCCGAAAGTGAATATTCAGTTCATTCCGGAAAACATCAAACTTGTTGAAAACACCAAATAGGACTGTTCCATCTTGTATTGAAAATCATCAGTTGCGTTTATTCAAAAAATTGATTTTCGATGCTTCCAACGCACCGAAGACATACTCTGCATAAGGTAGAATCAACTGAGTTTCAGTATTCATGTGCTTCTACGTTGTCGAAGAAACAGAATCCATTCTCTCAAATGTGATGAAATATATAAGGGGCTACAGCGTAGACAGAGTTATATATAAGTGGACTTAGCTGAAGAAAATCCTAGGCTTTATTGTTTTCAATGTTTAATCATGGCTTTCAACAATTGAGTATCTTCAGTATTGGAGCTTAGGTAAATGTAAAAAACGACATACAACAACCAAAGCTAGTTTTATTACTTGAACAATAATTCATGAGATTCTTCACGAACTAAATTCAAATTTCAGTAGTACATTTTCCTTTTTTTTAAGACAATTTTCTGGTGTGCGCTAAGTTTACATAACCGGTTCATGCGGTTTTCATTGTAGACCTCAGCTGCGTTAGACACGTTGGAGGGTACAAAAAGACATAGTTATATTGATAATAAAACAATTTTTAAAATTTTTTCATAATTTAATATAAAATACGCATGACGACGTTTATTACTGGATTAATACTATGTGTAATCTTACAAAGTCAGTAGGTACTTATAGCTATTTTCACAGAACATACCAGGTATGTTCTATGACTAACTAGGAGTGGGGACCATAGAATACACTGATATTTCACAAATGAATCGTATACCTGAAGATGAACACAGAAAATCAATTTCTTATTTCAGGTATTCCAACGAAATGTAGGAAATATACAAATATACAACTAAGATTTCTAAATACAAATAAAGGAAATTAAAAATTTTGTTTTGACATAAAACATAAAATTGAATGTAAATTAACTGAAACTTAGGTAATCAATCTGATCTGCTAACTGGAATATTCTTATTGAACATATTAAGTAGTGGGCTAGTGTTAACCTCTAACTGGCTATTGAGTAAAAGTCCCGAATTTTCGAATTTATTAATATGTGATGATTCTAGAAAATTAAGCTGGAACATTTATTCTCTCTGTTCAATATTTCAAACTCTGAACTAAATATATGGCTTTCTTCTAATAAATGATTAGCATAATGAGAATCTGTTCTCTGTTCATCAAAACTACGTTTATGCTCCGATAATAATCTAATTTGGAAATTTCTGAAAGTTCTTTCTATATAAAATTTTTCACAACTCCACATTCAATTTTGTAAACCCCACACATTTGATTTTTATTAATTTTTTATTTATTATTTTTGATTATTTTACTAATATTACTAGTGGTCCGAAAAGAAATATTAATCTTATTGCTTAGTAAAAGTGATTTTAATTTCAAAATATGCAACTAGCCTCAAACAATGAATACCAACCCGTAATAATGAACAACTTAATAAACAAAAAACTTTTCAAGAGAGCGGTTTCCGAAGTTTATGCTCAAATTAAAGAAAAGTTAATATATAGTGTTTGACATATATGGAGACACCTATTTTGAAATTGAAATGACTTTTAGTGAGCAATCAGATTAATAATTTTTTTCGGACCACTAATATATGGTAAAATAATCAAAAATTATAAATCAAAAATTTATAAAAATCAAATCTGTGGGTTTTACAAAATTGAAGGTGGCAGTTGTGAAAAATTTTATATAGGAAGAACTTTCAGAAATTTCCAAATTAGATTATCGAAACATAAACGTAGTTTTGATAAACAGAGAAGAGATTATCATTATGCTAATTATTTATTAGAAGAAAGCCATATATTTAGTTCAGAGTTTGAAACATTAAATAGAGAGAATAAAGGTTCCAACCTAAATTTTCTAGAATCATTATATATCAATAAATTCAAAAATTCAGGACTTTTACTCAATAGCCGGTTAGAGGTTAACACTAGCCCTCTACTTAATATATTCAATAAGAATATTCCAGTTAGCAGATCATATTGATTACCTGATTTTTAGTTGATTTACATTCAATTTTATGTTTTATGTTAAAAAAAAAATATTTAAATTTCCTTTATTTTTATTTAGAAATCTTTGTTGTATATTTATATATTTCCTACATTCCGTTGGAATACCTGACTTAGGAAATTGGTTTCCTGTGTTCATCTACAGGTACACGATCCATTTGTTAAATATCAGTGTATTCTATAGTTTCCACTCCTAGTTAGTCAT
Source organism: Henosepilachna vigintioctopunctata (assembly GCA_030704895.1). Lineage (NCBI taxonomy): Eukaryota > Metazoa > Arthropoda > Insecta > Coleoptera > Coccinellidae > Henosepilachna > Henosepilachna vigintioctopunctata. The sequence continues at coordinate 474,744 of JARQZJ010000104.1, read as the reverse complement.
AGAATATAAATGGTATGTTCTGTGAAAATGGCTATAAGTACTGACTTTGGAAGATTACACATAGTATTAATCCAGCATTTGATAAGGAAATAGTACTTCAAAACGTCGTAATGCGTATTTTATATTGAATTATGAGAAAATTTTGAATATCGTTGTATTATGGATATCAATTTTCTCCAAGTATCGGCCTCATCAATTATCAATAGTTATATTACTTGTTGTTCACGGTTGCGCAAACGAAATGAGTATGTTCTTTTTCACACCTGAAAGGAAAGTGTCCGCCTTCGTTAATACATCAGTAGAGTCACGTTTGTTTAGACCGGATTTTTTCCTACCATACCTACGTCTTGCCATAGTCCATACCATATCTCCGCTTCATGCTCAGAAAGGAGATCATAGAACCGGCAATAGTATTCCGATGTCGCTTTAAAATCAATCAGTGACATATTTAACATCGAACTATCATGTATCGATACAAATCCATAATCGAGTCAATGGTTATTAGAAAAACTGGGTAATTGAACCGATGTTGGCAATATGTTTTTGCGCGGATTGACAAATCACTTCCAATAGGAGTGGCCAATCTATATGAAACGTCTAAAATATTCGGACTCTCGCGGTCAGCGTTGTCACGATGACATTTGATAACAGAAAAAATTCTTTTAGTATGATTCACACATCTGTACATATCGATTCTCTTCGATTGTAATGCATTGGAAACAGATAAACCACAATATTTGGCTATCGATGCAACCCATATAATGGGTAGTAGTAACCAATATGATTTTAGTAGTAGCGCAATGTAACTGCAAGTCCATTGATGATTTCTTGGGAATATTTGTTGAAATTTGCAATATACTTATATTTTTATGAACAGCTTGTCTCGCATAAAGCCGGAATGATCGAACTTAGTTCCTTCTTGAATAATGAGAAGAATCGTGCAATATTCGTAGTTACAGTGTTGCCAGCTCAGTTGAGTCTGTAATGCGGTTTTATGGTTTTCCACATGCGCGATATACACTTTCAGCATAACTACGGACCTCTTTACGGTTTATTTTGTTTTACTGGGAATTCGTGCTATCTACATATTGTGAAATAAAAATTTACGATAGCTTAAGCACTCTACTTTTTCAAAACACAAGATTTCTGTATGAAATTTCAATAAGTAGGGCAGCATTCGGAAAAAACTTCACGGACTCTGTATAATGAGTCTGTAAGTTGCTCGAGTAAGTATATTATTGTGAAAATTTACGCAATGATATCAGGAGATATATATATATATATATATATATATATATATATATATATATATATATATATATATATATATATATATATATATATATATATATATATATATATATACTGATATTCAACTTCATTAATATTATCAAGTGCCATTCACTATAATGCGCAATACGTGTTTGCATTCATGTGGTTGTCATGAATTGCAATATTTATTATACATTTTCCAGATTCATTATGTTGAATAACCTCAAATAACAACCAATTTGAATTCACTTTTTAATGAGTTGCACAATTTCAATTGTCACATATTTCTCCAATATAATCATAGTCCGTGACATGTCATATTTCGATTTATATTTCGATAGAAGAGAAACAAATGCAATTTCAGCCAAATGTAATTTATCTGGCAATGTTCCAAATAAACCGAATTCGAATGAAGTTTTGTTGATATAAATTTCTTTTTTTTGTTGTATCTGATATAGTATCCAGTTCGCAGAAGCTATCAATTTTCGATTTGTTTGAAAATCGAGATCAATACTATGAAATATGCATTCCCAAATTGCTGATTTCAAATTCAAATCAATTTTTATGTAGGTATATACATAGCTAAAAATATCAGTTCGGTCTGTTTTATTGAAAATTCGATAAAATATTCTTCACCTATATTACTTGAGTTGGAATTTTTCACTTGATCTGCCTAAAAATATGATTTCAACATGAAAATTCATAAACAACTATTATCGAAAATGAGTAACGTATTTTAGAATGCATTTGAGAAATTTGAACTTTTGCTTGCCAAAGAATTTCATTAATTTTTCGATTATCGATGAGCGAATATCAAATGAAGTAGAATTTCTCAGGTTTAAATCAATAATTGCGACACATTTCAAGAATTGCGTAATATTATATATCTTGTCCACTACAATTCTGTTAACGTATACAACCTTCATCATGTGTATTAAATCTGAAGACAGAACTGAATTTATTTCATTGACATACCATTACTAAACTTAAGGTTCAGTAGTGGGACTTGTTTGTTAATTTATTGTTGTTCGTTAACCGCTGAACCGATTTCTTTTTACTCATTACCTTCGAGACCTTCCAGGAAGTTTAGTTTCTAAACTTTGTCTGTTTGTGTAGGATCTCGTTGTTTTTGTTAAAATAATAGTTATTGTCGATACAATGATTTTCGAATGTAAACTCTGATTTTTTTTTGTTACGTTTCAACATGTTCTCTTTCTCTGATAACAAATATTTCAACGGTCTGTCCAATGTAGCATTTGCCTCATACACAAGATAACTTATAGACACTAAAATGTGATTCCTTACCATTTTATCTTTAAGGTTTTTAAGAAGAATGTATTTTTAATTATGAAAACCACGAAGAAAACCATATTCGGTGTCTATAAGTTAACAAGTGAATGTGGAAAACGTAACATTGGAAAATCAGAGAGAACATTTGATATGAGGATAAGAGAACACAAGATTCAGTGATTCTTCATGTTTCTCCACAAAAACATACAATAAATACTCGAGTCATTATACATTAACATATTGCACTGGAGCAGAATTTTTAATTTTTAGTGCAAATTCTGAATATTTTTTTGTACCCTCATCCATAAGCTACGATAAAAAGTTATTTCCATTCATACCGAACTGAATATTTGAAATTCAGTTAATAAAACCTTTTTCATCATTTTAAGTTTCCACCAGAATATTGAGTGTTCAACTCAAATTGAATTTATTAACGGTACAATTTCGATTAACCTAAAAGTGAATTATATTTCGGTTTGGAATTCAGAATTCATTGGTCAGGTCACATCATTAATTATGATAAGTGAATAAAGTTTCGATTTTAGCTGGATGCTTCGTCAATATAAATTGAGCAAATGATTACGTAAATGAATGTTTTTCTGATTACTGATTGGCTTCCATCAACTGTCACCATTTTTTGCTATTCTAGCATTTCTTGCAACAATTTTAATGTAATCGGTCCATCGACTAAAAGGTGAGTCTCTTCTTTTATTCGCTTCATAATGAGTTGTTAACTTGTTCTTCACTTCACGAGAAGACCATGTGTTGTTCTCCATTTGTTTTGTCCACCAAATTCAGTCGGTCTGGTTACGACTCTTCCCTTGTTCTCTTTCCGGGTACTGATCTTAACATTTTCAACTGTAAAATATTTATATGTTCTTCTTTGTCAAATAAAGTGTCTCAGCGGCATAGATGATAATAAGCAATACACACCTGTTAACGATTCGACTGTTACTTGAAATTGTCAAGGGTTTGAAGACTCTCAATATGTGTTCTCGTATTTTTCAAGAAATCGACATGGTATGCGAAATGAAAGATCTACGGAGTGGCAAAAAATTTTTGTAGAGAGGAGAATCGAATTTGAACCTTCAAGTCGGTAATATCTCTCTCCAACTAAAAAAGATTATTGACTATACAAGCAGCTTTTTTCACATCTATTGCCTGCAACTCAATTATGTGGCAATTATGTGTCAAACGTTAGCAACAGCTGAACGTAGTACATTACCGTATTCGTTGTTATTAAGGCCTCACAAACGTAAGAGAAAATGAAACCACGCTTCTCAAAGATTTTTGATTGTACAGTTATTGAGACCGCCGATCCTATTACATATCTGCTTCGCACGAAAACCAACCATGAAAACATTTTCCTTGTTGCTCTTTATGTATCTGGTTTCATCTAGTAACTCCAATCTCATTTTCGAAGTATTTTTAAATAAGCACTGCTCCCAAATCGATTTATTGATTGATATTAAGCGAAAACCTGTGTTAGTGTTAGTGCTTCTCGGATATATTGGTTTTCATTCCGAATATTTCGATAATTTATTCAGATATATTATTCAGAACATCTAACAAATTTTGTGTTTTGTATATTTTGCCGGTTATAAGAACAGCATCATATAAAAAAAGAGTTACCTTTTTTCGAAGACTAACTTCAGACAGGCCATGAAAAGAGTCCTCCGGAAGTGTTGCCAAATTTTGGAGAGTGTTCGGCACTTCTAGCCGATTGATCCCAAAGTTTCAAGCTCTTGTGATTATTTCAACTGTTTTTATATATTGTTAACGGATTGAAAAGTTATTGGTATATTTAGCATATTGAACATCATGTTAGGTGTTCAATACTAATGTTGTACTGAATGCACAGAAACCGGCAATCAACGATGTTTGCATCAAGGCATAATAATAGAACATAATGATTATTAATGAAATTGAATTGACTAAGTATATATAATTATACGTTTGCTTAATGGAACATGAGTACTCACTTAATTGAACGTTTATTTTCAGATTCGGGTTTTCCTTCAATATTTCTCTTTTTAGTTTGATCATTGATTAATAAATCAGAAAAAATTGAACAAAGCATACTCAGAATATTTTTGTTTTCTCTACCAGTCATACCGAATTCAATAAAATAATGTGAAGTTTGAATAGAGAAAATTTTCCACAATCGTTATTTTTGAGACATTTTGAGACATAAATCAGTCATAATCCTAGTCAACGAATTAAATGTTCGATTTTGTATATCGAAAAGGAGAAATACTTTTCTCCATATTTTTTAAAATGAATGTTCAAAATAATTATTTTCTCAGCACAAATAACTTCTTCAAAACCAACATTGAAATTATAACTTCTTGATAGCATTCATTAGCCAAATTTTTCAACTAATTTTTCTGAGGTAAGTTTGCCTGGTAAAATGTGAGATATTTCCTATTTTTGAGAGAAATTCTCATTTGTTATTGAACATATTGTAGCACAAAGCTAAATAGGCAAGTTTGATTTCGGCTCGAGGAAATTTGTAAACCCCAACTATATTAATGTCACAACTAGTTCAAAAAAACCCGAGTACGGTTTCATTGGATGAAATCGACAAACACACAAAAGACTTCGTTTTTTATATTGTTACATTATGATATCAACAATTCATAATTACTAATACCTGTATAGCATTATAAAATACTGAAAAATGTATGTACTGTAACCTCAAAATATTCGATTTCAAACTACAGAAGTCTTGAGAAGCACATAAATCGCACAAGTATGGAAACATGTAGCAACCGGATTACGGTCTACGAGTGTTTGGATGAACACTTGTTTGTGGCGGGGTTATTTTTTGATTTATCTTCCGCATTCGATTCACTATCCTTTGAATTTTTACTTGATAAATGCTACAATTTAGGTTTTAGAGGTGTGATTCTGAATTGGTTACGTAGTTATCTTGAAGAAAGAACAATGGTGGTGGAAATAGGCGAGAGTTATTCTCAGAGAGATGTTTTTGCTCTTGGGGTGCCGCAAGGCTCTGTACTCGGACCTCTTCTATTCATATTGTTCATAAACGATCTGCCTGCGAAGTTGTCCCGGTTTTTGGTGACAATATTTGCCGATGATTCATCGGTGGTTGTTCTGGCAGGACTCCTGAAGAACTTCTGGAGGCATGTGAATGCATTGTGAGGGAGTTTGTAAGTTGGTGTCAAATGAACAATCTGATGGTGAACGTTGACAAAACTGTATGTGTTCAGTTTTGTCTGAAGGGCAATGGAATAAGTACCTTGGATGTTGAATATGGGGACAGCACTATATCATCATCCCAATCAACAAAGTTTCTTGGAATATATGTAGACAGAAATTTGAGATGGACATCACACATTGAGGTCTTATGTGAAAAATTGAGTAACTCATTTTTTGCAATCTCTAGAATCAAGTATATCGAACCTAGAAACTGTGTTATGAATGTGTATTACAGTCTTGTATATAGCCATCTAAATTATAATATTCTGCTGTGGGGCTGCTCTACAGAAATGAATAGGGTGTTTATTACGCAGAAGCGAATACTTCGATTAATATTCAATATTCATCAGCGAACATCTTGTAAACCTATCTTCATCAATAATTGCGTACTCACCTTACCGTGTTTATATATTTATAGATGTTTGTTATATGTTTAAGAAAATGAAGATAGGTTTATTAAATTGAATAGTAATCATGAGTATTCAACAAGAAACAGGGATGTGCTACTTATTCCTATGCATAAAACAGCTAAATTTGAGCACTCTCTCTATTGTCAGAGCATTGAAATTTTCAACCATTTACCATCGTATTTGAAAGTACTGAAAGCTCTTTTTTTAAGGAGAGTCAAATCTCTGCTCTTAACGAAGGCATACTATAGTGTGTCAGAGTACTTCGATAAATCGGATGTAGGCAATAATGTATGAATCAATTTTTTGTATCATATGTTTGTATATTTTTTTAACACAAATGTTCTTCACCATTGTCTCAAATGTTTGATATCTCTGAGGAATTTTTTTTTCTTTCCTTCTCAATCAAAGTTGTATATTATTGTAAATATGAATTTAACCAAGATTTTTGTTTGAACCAATATTTTTGCTCGAGGTCTGAATGGAAAATCAGACTCCAAACTGAATTCGGCCCTTTTGAGAGCATTTCTCTTAGTTGTAATTATTGTATCAATTGAAATGAATGTAATTTTACAATGTAAGCAATGTTTCTCAATAAATTTATATTTATATATTATATTAAATTATATTATGTGCACTCACATATACATTGGCTTATTTTAGCCATTCAGCAGTAATAGCATATTTTACGTGAGAATTAGTTATGAGGCTTTCAATATTTTTTTTTACTGAAGCAGACACTCTGATTACAAAACTCTGATTCCAAAATGTATCTATCGTGGATCCGACCAAACTTGATAGCCACAATATATAAGGGCTATGAAATCAAAATATTCGTTACTGGTTTTTTCTCTTGGTTCACGTTTACAAACATACTAAATAATTTTTATGTAATGTAATGTTACTGCAATGTATCACTGTAATGATCGCCTATCCGATCACCTATACGGAAAATTGACTAATTGTATGCTGATTTTTAAATGAAAAAAAATTTAATTTACTTGTTATTTCGCATACGGTGCCAAAGTTCATCCACATCGAAAGCTTTTTTCTTCGTATTTGCATGCATATGCAATTAATCTCTGAATATAAGCAGTTTTCAGGTGGTGTAAAAACCCAATGGACCACCATGGGATGTTGTCGTAGTTGTCAGTTTTATGTTTGAATTTGGCCGTGCCTTCTTCTTTGTCATTGATGATGAAGATTGTAATCTGATTGTAATCAGATTGATATTTTCTGATATAATTCCCAGGAATTTTGCAAATAGTTTTCAATGGAAAGGTGAAGAATTCATTGAATACGTTTCATTCAATTTAAATTTTTTGATCTTTGTTTTTACTTTCTTTTCTTCAATTTTCTAAAGTTTTCTTTATGGACATAGTCGTTTGGCAGCCGAAACTATTCAATCAGTTTTTTTTCAAGTCATTCATTTTTGTCTCAATAGTACAGACTAAAATATACATATTTTATCAAAGTTTTTGAATTTTTCAATTTGTTGCAGAGATCTCGGCATCACAGAGACTCCTCAACAACCGAATTCGTGGATACAACACATATCACTCTTCTAGAAACAAGTAAGTATCTCTTGGAGAATAAATTTCAAAGTAGCTCAGTAAAAAACTTCAGGTGTACAGCTTTTCACGTAATATCACTCTATAATACATCACATTCAAGACAGAAAACAATTTGCGAAGACAAATTATAGAAACAAAACAAAAATTTCAAGTGTATCGTATAATACGAAACTCTTCATTTTGTGATTCTCTACATAATAATACAATTCAGTTGTATTAATTTTTTCATAGAATTAGCACCTCGGAGGATATTTTGAGGTATTCAAATAATTTTGGTGGAATTCTGTGAGGTATAATTTATTATATATTGAATAATTCGAATACAATCCGGTCATTCACTGAACATAGCTTGGCGCTGCGAAACATTGTCAGAACTTTATTACAATTGATATAAAACATGTAACAAATTACAGAATCAATTTCTGTAATAGCTACAAGTATATAACATACTTGGAAGTCCGTAATTTCGTTGTTCAGTTTGATACTTTTTTTGCTTCTCACTTGTTTCGAATAACTTTCAAGGTTATTAATAAAGAAATGACTCTATGATGAGAAAATTGATGATTATATCACTTATAAATAAAAGACATGTCAATAATAATTATTAAAAATACAAGGACGAAGTACCCATGGAATCGTGGTTTTTGAACTTCTATTAGTGTTAATGACAAATTGAGAAAGCTGTATATTTTCAATGATTGATAATTTTTGTGAACCGGTCTCCGTGGCTAAGTCGGTAGAACACCTGACTATGGTGCGGTAGAACTCGGGTTCGAGCCCCGATGAAGTCACGGGTGTTTGTGTATGTCCTTATTTGAGTAGATGAAATAATGATCTATGCTGGGTAATGTACAGTGATTACAAGACCATTGGCTTTTCGGAACCGGCGTTAAACTGTAGGTCCACTGAATTAAAAAAAAAATTATCAAACTGTCTTTCTGTAGATACAACATGTTGTCGATACTTTTACAATTTGACGAAAATTTAAACCTCATTCAAATTTTCAGACTTTGATAAGGAAAAATAGCTACAGTTTTAGTAAATGTAGGAAACGTACACTCACTCATACTGTGATACACAAAAATAGATTTCATTGAAAAACTTTCGGCCTTTTCAAACCTTTGAACATATAGTTTTCTTCAGGTATACCTCGAAAAAAAAATTAGGAATAAAATGAATTATTTGAGCTAACAGCAAATGAGACTGACTCTGAGATATTCATTTTTGAAAAAATTTCGTTTGAAAATCACAGATCTTGAAAATATGATAACGAATATTGAAACTCAAGACCAACAAAAATTTTTCGGTGTTAATTTTATCGATAAACATACTCAAAGATATGAAAAATATCAACCCTATCCAATATAAGAATTGTAAGTAGATTCTGGGAAATATTAAGTTCATCACTGCCATAAAGGAGCAAAGTTTTCAACTCAGCAACAAAATTCTGAAATTTCTGTTTTACCTCTTTTTGATGATTAACGTTAGGCAATTGGTTGTCAAATGAATGAAATAATTTTTCGAGTAATTCGTCGAAGTCTATGAAATAATACTATTATTTACATTTCATTTTACTTCCTTGTGAATCATTGTTTTCCTTCATGTAAAACGGAATGAATCGATTTCAACATTCACGATTTCAAGTGCTTAATAAATACGGGTACACTGAATTATCGATCTAATCAGAGGGTTTCTGGAAAAACATGCTATTCACTGAAACAACTTATTTTGACAGAAACATTTATTAGGACTGAACATATAATACTGATGGATAGAATATTCATGTTTTCATGTTCAATGTTTTTTGGTCATTCTAATTTGATTTATTTGTTGTAATAATGATAGAAATACTACAAATTAATGATTAATTTGAAGTCATTATTTCATTTTGATGTAAGTCGAACCTAAATACTTCCATTGCTAATGCCTGTGAGAAAGGATTGTCGGGCTTATCAATATAAAGTTTTCTCGCAGTGAAAGTCAACAAGAAATTTATTTGTGAAGTCATGTAATTCTTTGTTCTGGTAAGCCATTCCTACGATATTTCTTGAAAGTTATAAATATGATAATTTGACTTCGCTGTTTTGAAAAGAATATAGTAATACCCAATTGAACAACTCTGAAAATATTGCAAAAGACTTTGAATTTTTTGTCAAATGACTTTGAAAGACAAATTTCAATATAAATCATAATGATCTATCGAATATAAAACAGAACAAAAACATTGGAAATGTCTAATGTTATTAGTTATTAGTATTTTTTAGAGCTCATCGTTTCATGTCTATTTTTATTTGAATTTTATTCCAGTTTGAGCTTAAAACGAAGTAGATGGTATCAAGGTAGCACTTTATTCGCTCTATTAACCTCAACATGAATTGTCAGGTAGAGAATTTCTTTCCATAATTCAAATGAAATTAGTGAAATGAATTTCAATATAATAAATGAATTTTTTTTTATATTCTAATTGCTTGCTCTTCTTATCAATGAACTGTTAATGGAATCATCTTGAAACAACTGAACTGAACAGGAGTTTGAAAATAAAATGTCCCTTCGAAGTATTTAATCAAATTCATGTAATTCAATTTAGTCCCATTGATTCTTGATGCTGTTTTCACGTTTCTTAAATCGTAAGAGTTTCTGCCTCTTCATTTTGTTTGAAAGGTGTATTGTGCTGTGTAATTAATGTAATTTCCTTCAAACCTTCGCAATTACTTCCTAAACTTAATTCTGCAGAGACAATCATTAGTTGCTTGTTTCCATGGAAAGCTTTATCAATTATGTCTGTCGCATATTAATTCTGAGAGGGATATTTATAAAAATATAGCAGCTATAATTAGGAACGGCTAGGAATTAGGAACCTTGAATGGAGGATATAATGAACAAATATTCTTACTGATATATTCATATTATTATTATCATTGTTCCCCATGAGGAGAGCGACTGAACTTGAATTCGCAATCATTAGGAGTTTTGCTTCATCTTCTTTGCCTCCCAAAAACGCTTCATCCTCTCTGAATGCTCTTTCTTTCGTTCATCTGTCCACTTTACTCCAGGTTGACGATTTAATTTTTGCTCAAACTCTACATGTTTGATTTTATAGCGACATTCAGTGCGATCTTCGAGATTTTTTATATTGATTTGTTGTAGATCCTTTTGGACTTCTTTTAGCCACTCTGTTCCGCATTTACTATTCATAATTATAATGAGTAGTTTTTTCGGTATTCTGGACTGTTTCATTCTGTAGACATGTGTATAGAACTTTGCTCGTCGTTTTCTGATTTCTTCCGTTATCTTATTTGTCTTTTGATCATTTTGATTCATTTCAGTTCATTTTGAGGTCTTTTCATCCAAATACCGTTTCTATTGATTGGCCCGTAAATCTTTCTGAGAATTTTTCGTTCTCGTTTTTCTATTTCTCTAATTCTTGAATGGCCGACAATAACCATTGTTTCAGCTGCGTAGATTGCTTCTGGAAGAATCGTTGTGTTATAATGCCTCAATTTGGCGCCTCTCGAAATGCACTTTTTGTTATAGTGAGCCCATGTTAGTTTGTAGGCCGTTTGGAGCTTGGTTATTCTTTGTTCATTAGCGATTCGGTTTAAACCTGAGGACTGTATAACTTCTCCGAGGTATTCAAAATGGCCTACTTGCAGAATTTCACCATGTTTTTCCATAAGAGAAGATTTATTTTTTGGTTTTCTTTCCATGTATTTGGTTTTATCATAAGAAATTTGTAACCCGGTTTTCAGCGCAATTTCATGTAGTTTTTCCACGGCGCGAATGGCTTCAGTAATTCAATATATTCATATATATATATATATATATATATATATATATATGAATATATATATATATATATATATATATATATATATATATATATATATATATATATATATATATATATATATATATATATATATATATATATATATATATATATATATATATATATATATATATATATATATATATATATATATATATATATATATATATATATATATATATATATATATATATATATAAGTTTACTGGAACAAAATTGGAAATTAGTACGAGTGTTCTCTAAAAACGGCTACTCCATTAAATTAATGAAAAAAATATTATATTGTAATCAAACGAACGATCCACTAATGTTATTCCTAGTTCAGCTAATATCAAATCAAAAAAATTAGCGTATTTTAAAATAGTGTGTGATAACATAATGAAAAACCCCACACATATCGAGAATATCAAAATAGCCAAATATAATAAAATAACTTCAGACATTTTTCTCAAAAACTAAAGATTACACTCCAGTGTTGTGGAATTGCAATGTCATTCACAGAATACCATGTTGTCAATGTGATAAAACTACATAGGTCAAACTAAACTGAATTTGAAACAAAGAGTCACACAACACAAAATTGATAGTCGTATTGGAAAGCGATCTTGAGCATTAGTATGTCACGTCCATGTCTCGGATAACAATTTTCATTACGAGAAAATTGAGATTTTGGATAAGGAGAGCAATCACAAAAAGAGATAATTTTTGGAAATGGCATATATACGCGAACCAGACACTACTAGTTGTATTGTATTGAGTTAATCACTCAAGATCAGATATTGAAAAATTAAGCATCATTTATGAAGATATTTTAGAGTAGAACAATTAAAAACATTTTTCTACGAAAGTGGAAAAAAAAAATTTACGATCAACCCATTTAACACAATTGCCTGGCCTTCAGACTTCTAGGGTTTTGAAATTTTTGACCATTCTGTTGAGCAACCTGTAGTGAATAAGTGGCAACAAAATGAGAGAGGTTTGTTAAAAAAATGTAAGTTAGGTTATCTTCACTGCATAAACACTAATTGTGAGTAATTGTATTGTTCACATATTGAAATTTATCATTGTAGTCGCTACTCTGCAGCTTGTTTTTCTCCTGAAGAAGACACAAAAAATTATCGAAATATCGAGAATTGTAATGAATAAATGAGCTTTTGAGCACTTCACAAGGCTGATTATTTCGGTTACCAAAATTCTACAGATATATATATATATATATATATATATATATATATATATATATATATATATATAAATGAAACCCGTTTTCCGTTGTCACGACATAACATGAAAACGGCTTTACCGATTTGGCTGATTTTTTTTCTAGTTTTCTAATGCTCTGTACAAGGTTCTTACGGAAAAAAATATAGAGAAAATCTCTCAGAAAGATTGAATAATATACATTTAATTTTGCATATTTTGAAAAACGCGCGTAACGAATGTCAATGTCATTCAATTTAAAACAAAAAATCTGTGGTAATCTGTGACACCACATCGATAACCGCGCTAAGAAATGTCAACGTCATTCATCACGGTAAGTTCACTTCACTTCATATCGATTTTTGGTAACTTTTGGTGACTACACAATATTACAATTTTACATGGTTATACAGAAAATATATTTTCAGTTGGATTCTTGTTTTCAACAATGCCACCAACCAGACGTACAAACTTAGGCCGCAGAACTCGAAATACGGCATAATATAAAAATGAATCACAAAATGTGTTGGTAGGCGCATAACTCAACAACGCCTGGACCAATGTTGCCAATTCTTTCTTCTAAATGTTCGTTGAAGTCCAAGGATGGTTTTTACGACGAGAAAAATTCGAATAATTGCCGGAAAACTCCTTAAAACAACCCTCTTCTTTTTCCCATACAAACGTTTTCTAACTGAAATGTAGAATCAATTTGAACATTGAATTGCTATTCAATGGAGTTCATGTTAAATTACAAGAATTCACTGTAATCTAAACAATATAGGTGTGTCTCTAATGTCAAAGAGTCAATTTGCACTTTATTACCGCTGCACAAAGTTCACATTCAATCATATCTATCAAAACAGTGTGCGCGTGAGCGAATGTCGAGTTCCGAAACTCAACGAAAGTGATAATATCGCGAATAAGACCAAACTGAATAGTCACAAAATGTAAGCGCTATAGATCATTAGTATTGATTTTCAATTTGGTCAGCTTCACGACATAATTTTTTTTGTTTTAGTTTTGGCACGCTACAGAAAATGCATCAGTTTTCATATCATTACATCAGTCAAACACAAACCGTGTTACAAAAAGTGTTTTATTATCTTTAATTAATAATTTGATGTCCCTATCTGTGCAAAATTATTTGAATACGTACTAATATTATGTAAATGTGATGAACACCGAACAAAATAATAAATATAGGAAAATGAAAACTTTGCACACATACAACATTGGTATGGCTTCAAGGACTTGATTCTAAGCCATATCAAATCAAAAAGAAGTTGAAAATTGAAACAACAACAACCTGTCCATTTCAAGTGTACAGGTGTTGTGTACCGTTCTATCGTCAGGGTGACGGTTATGTTCAGGAGAATTTTTTGCACGGACTATAAAATAGGTAGGAACAAAAACTGCCTCATTCCAAATCTTTTTGACGGGACGAAGTCTGTCGAGCCCGCTATTATATATATATATATATATATATATATATATATATATATATATATATATATATATATATATATATATATATATATATATATATATATATATATATATATATATATATATATACATTTGGATATTTTTTTTCCTAGGTTAGGGTCAATTTATAACAATTATTACATTAATATTTAACTTTATTTACGCGTTTCGACTACTGTCATTTTCAAAATAATACACATCAACATTACATTCACAATTAATCTCAGTATATCGTCTCACTCCCTCTTAAGTCACGTGGTCTCTGTCATTTCGATGAATGATGTTGTGGTAAATTCGTCCGAAGTTTTCTATGTCTGCTCTTGAATTAACTGTTCTTTTTTCTTTTTTTTGGATAGCTATCATTTCAAATACATTTCTTTTAAGTTGGTTTCTCTCTTTTTTTCTGTGTTTTCAAAATCAATTGAGTGTAGTTGTTCGATTGCATGCTTTGCAAGTGCTGTGGATTTTTTATTTGTTTGTATTGAATATTTATGTTCATATATTCTTTTATGTAAATATTGTTTAGTGTTACCAATGTAACAGGCATCACACTCACTACAATTCATTTTGTATACCGTATGTGTTTCATTTCGTTGTTCAATTCTTGGTTTGACTTGAGTGAATATTGATGCCGTTACATTATTTGGCTTGTGACTTATTTTTATATCATATTTTTTCATGACGTTACTTATTTTGTAAGAAAGTTCAGGTATGAATTCCAATCCCAAATATTTTATTTCATGTTTATTGTTTTGTGTTTCATGCGAGCCTCGATTATATATTTGGTGAATTCTTTTCTTGATTAATGGTTCGTAAAATTTTTTTGGATATGCATTTTTTTCAAGCGTTTCTTTGATTTTTTTAATATTTTTTGGTCTAATTTCGGGATCTGAAAATATAACTGCCCTATCTGTGAGTGAATTCACCACACTTTTTTTATATTTTGTTGGAACAAGAGATTCATAATTTAGGTATCTTTCAGACCATGTTCCTTTATTATACCAATCTGTAATAAGTGATCCGTTATTTTTTCTAATTATTGTCTTATCTAAAAAATTTATTTTGCCATCTTTTTCTTCTTTTGTAAATTGTAATCTTTCATGATATGCATTGAAAGCGTTTAATAATTCATTAATATGTTCTGGGTTTATTGCCGTTATGCAATCATCTACAAACCTTTTGAAAAAATGTGGTTTGTTTTTTATATTTTTTATTACTGTGGTTTCTAATTCTTCCAACACTAAATTAGCTATTGTAGAAGAAATCGGTGAACCCATTGCTGTTCCATAGATTTGTGTATAAAATGAATCTTCGAATCTGAAATAAGTCGATCTCAAACATAAAGATACGAAGTAAATATATATATATATATATATATATATATATATATATATATATATATATATATTTTGAAAGTTTTTAGCAATAACAGGCTTTTTTGATATGGAAAAGTTTATTTCAATTTATTACAACTTTGTCTGTTGTTAAAAAGCCTGTTATTGCTAAAAACTTTCAAAAATCAATTTCAAGAAATATATATATATATATATATATATATATATATATATATATATATATATATATATATATATATATATATATATAAATATATATATATATATATATATATATATATATATATATATATATATTAATATATATCATCATCATCGTCAACCTCTGTCCGTCTACTGCAGAACGAAGGTCTTCCCACGTCTTTGCCAAGATTTCCTATCGGCAGTCTCTCTCTTCCAGGCAACGATCAGCCCATCCACAAGCTCTTTATCCCATCAATCGTGAGGGCGCTTTCTAGGACTTGCCGTGTTTCAGGGCTCCCAATTACCTACCACAGCTGACCAAGGCTCATTTCTTGTTCAGGCTAGATGGCCTGCCCATTTCCACTTCGACCTTTTGACACAGTCCACGACAGCCTTCACCTTTGTTTGACCTCTAATCCAGCTGCAGCGTATTCTTTTTCTTATGGTTAGGCCCATTATGTATCTTTCTATACTCCGCTGAGTTTTTCCAAGATTGTGGACGTAAGGAGATTTCAGGGTTCAAGTTTCACTGGCGTAGGTCATCGCTGGTAATACACATTGGTCAAACACTTTACTCTTTAACGATAATTGCATATCTGATTTGAAGATGTGTTTCAGTCGGCCAATCGTGCCTCAAGCTGTTTTGGTTCTTCGCATGATCCCCGGTGTAATATCCTCGTTTCCCTTGATGTGTAAGACGCTGTCATTTCTAATGAGAATCGGACCACCTCCATCTGCTGCCTGGTGCAGAAAGAGTTCAGCATCATCTTTGTTTTCGTGGTGTTCATTGTCAGACCTATTTTCTTGCTCGCGATCTTCAGTTCATTTATGGGCTATTGAAGATCGCTTATATCGTGGGAGAACAAGACTATATCGTCAGCGAACCTCAAGTAGCTAAGGTAGCGGCCATTTATCTTGATTCTTTTCTCGCTCCAGTCCAGCTTCTGAAACATACACTCCAAAGCAGCTGCGAACAGTTTTAGGAAAAACGGGTCTCCCTGTCCAACGCCTCCCATTATTGGCAATTCTTCCGAGTATTCGCCTATTTTGATGGTTGCTGTGGAATGTTCGTTTATATTCTGGATCAGCTCGGTGTGGCAAGATGGTATTACTATCCTCAGTAATGAGGTGGTTGCAGCTAGAGTTCTAAGCAGGTCAAATGCTATCTTATAGTCAATAAATGCCATATATAGAGATATTGCATATTTGTTGCATCTTGATATCACTTCGCGGCTGGTAAAAATGTGATCCATCATACTGTATGACTTTCCGAAGCCTGCCTGTTCTATTGTCTGATATGAGTCCAGTTGTCCCGATAAGCGGTCAGTAATTATCTTCGATAAGATCTTATATGGGGAGTAAACTAATCGGTTTATAGCTCCTCAGGTCCTCCGCATCCCCTTTCTGATAGAGTGAAATCATGGCCGCGTTGTTCCACGAGGTGGAAATGTTTCTGTTTTTCAAACAGTCACTGAACAGCCTTGATAGAATGGGGTGAAGTACTGGGACTCCTAAGTTGATAACTTCCACTTTCAAAGATTCAGTTGCAGTTCATGATTCTTAACAAGATGGCGGACGAGGAGGAACCTGAAAAATGTGGCAAATGTTCAAAAGAGTTTGATGGAGGTCTGAGTGTAGGCTGTGAAGGTGAATGTAGTGAATGGTTTCATTTGAAATGCGCCGAATTAACAGTTAAAGAATATAAGGTTATTAAAGGTTGCAAACGATTGAAGTGGTTTTGTGATATTTGTTATGAAAGTGAGGTTATAAAAAAGACAAATGATGAAGTTATTAAGGAAATAAAACAACTTAAAGACCAAATAAGTAGGCTAGAAGAGAAAGTAAGTGCAATAAAAGTGGATGATAATGATAATGTGAAATATTCAAATGCTGGTGCTGAAGAAATAAAGCAAAGAAGTGAGGCAGCCATCATAATATCTGCCAAAAATGAAGATATAAATAAACACACTAGCATTCAAAATGATTTAAAAGGTGCAATTAAACCACAAGAACTTAGAATTGGAGTGAATAATATGAAAACAACTGGTGCTGGAAAAGTGAAACTAAGTTGTGAGAAGAAGACTGATATATTGAAATTAAAAAGTGAAATAAAAAGCAAATTGGGCAGTAAATATGACATATCTGAAGTAAAAACTAGAAAACTAAAGATTAAAATTGTGGGTATTAATGAAAATATGGATAAAGATGAACTGAAAAACACAATCATTAAACAAAATGAGTTACAGTCATTAGATCGATTAGATCTGGATAATATAGCAACGTATAAGGGAAAATATGTATATACAGCGATAGCTGAAACTAATTCAAGAACATTTGGTGAGATAATGAGGAGAGGAAAACTCAAAATTGGCTGGAGCATATGTGTGGTATACGAATATGTTGGCGTGAGAAGATGCTATAAATGTAACGGTTATAATCATATTTCAACGCAGTGTAAAAATAGAGAGACATGTGGAAGATGCAGTAGTGAAAAACACAGAACGAAGGATTGTGATGTGCATGAAAAAAGGTGTGTAAACTGTAAAATAATAAATGAAAAATATAATCTAGGTTTCTCAGAGAACCATAGTGTACAGGACATAGGTTGCAAAGTTTATATAAAAAAAATAGAGGAATATAAAAGGAGAATTGAGTATAATGAAGAAGAATAGCAATTAAAGAAAAATAAGATAATATATTTACAAAATGCACATAGTATTGTTGCAAATTTCGATGAAATATCTAATTGTGTGATTGTAAAACAGCCAACAGTAATGTGCCTGACAGAGACACATCTTACAGAGGACATAGATGACAGTGAAATAAAATAGACAATTATAATATTGTAAGGGTAAACTCTAACAGTAGGGCAACAGGTGGTGTAATGTGTTACATAAACAAGAATGTAAAATATGAGTTAATAGAGACATTTGAAGAAGATTATAAATATTGGGTGCTGGTGTTCGCAATTAAAATTAAACAAATAGTTACCAAAATAAACCTAATATATAGGTCACCTAGTGGATCCCAAAAAGAATTTTTGGATTTCTTTGAAGTGTTTTGCGACCAACATGTAATAGATAGGGAGAATGTAATAGTATTAGGAGATCTTAATATAGATTATTGTAAAGAAGATAATTACTCGAAAAGATTAAAAACTTATCTGAATGACAATAATTTAAAGCAATGTGTAAATAATTTTACACACATAGCACCAAGTGGAAATCAGACATTAATAGATATGGTGATCTGTGAGAAAGGTAATAGTGATATAATCTGTGAGGTGCTAGATGAACCAGTTTTTAATCATCATTCTCTTATTAAAATTTCAACCAGGGAGAAGTACTGCGATATTAGAATAACGAGAATTTATAGAAGTAAACCTGAAGATGTAAATATATTCAAAGAAAGATTAGAAGAAATTACTTTCAATTTTGGAGAAAAAGACATAAATAATAAATATGATAACTTTTATAACAGTGTAATGTATGTAATAAACGAAACTATGCCAAAGAAATATGTATATATAAAATACAAAAGTAAATGCTGGATGAATGAGCAAGTAATGAAATGTATGAGAGAAAGAAACGAGAAATTCAATAAATTTAAATTAACAAAAGAACAACAAGATTATGAAGTGTACAAAGTGTATAGAAATAAAACCAATGAAATGATAAGAAATCAAAAATGTAAATATTATGAGAATAAAGTTGACAATAATAAATATAATTCAAGATCAATGTGGACAACATTAAAGAACATAATTTCAAAAGAAAAAAATGAAGAATATAGAGAAATAAAAAAAGGCAACCAAGTATGGACAAACAGAACACAAATAGTAAATAAATTCAATGAATTTTTTGTTGAAAGCATAAGGGAAATAGAAAATAGTATTGCTCCAACAGATTAAGAGTATGAGGTAAGGGAAGCTGAAGCTGTATGGGAGGTTTTTAAGTTAATTGATTATCAAGAATTAGAAAATGTGATTCGCTCATTACCGAACAAAGGAAGTCCCAATGAAATAACTGCAAATATGCTAAAGCAGAATTTAGATAATTTAATACATTTTCTGATAAATATTATTAATAGCTCATTGGAAACTGGAACAGTCCCCGACAAGCTGAAAAAGTCCACAGTAATACCGATTAGGAAAAAAAATGGTGCAACACAAATGGAACACTTCAGGCCTGTAAACACTCTACCTACAGAAGCCAAAATATTAGAAAAAATTGTTATTAAACAATTAGAAGAGTATGTTACATGCAATGGATTATTGATAGAACAACAGTCAGGATTTAGAAAAAACCATGGATGTGAAAGTGCAATACAAAATTTAATTGAAGAATGGAAAACCAATATGGACAAGAATATGTGCACAGTAGTAGTATTTTTGGATCTACAAAGAGCATTTGAAACAATAGCAAGAAGAAGATTACTTCATAAACTAAGAAGGTATGGAATCAATGGAACAGTATTTAAGTGGTTTCAGGACTACATGACTGGAAGAGAACAAACTGTCAAGATTGGAGATGAATGTTCAGAAGAAATAGATGTGGAAAGTGGGGTACCTCAAGGTAGCGTATTGGGCCCCATGCTTTTCTCATTATATATAAATGACATTGGAGGAGTACTAAAACATTGTATGTATCACTTGTTCGCTGATGATATGATAATATATATAGCGGGAAAAGACTCGGATGAAATTGAAGAAAAACTCAATGCTGATCTAAAAAATATAACGAAGTGGTTGGTGATTAATAAATTGAAAATAAATGTTACAAAAACCAAAGCAATGATAATAGGTAGCACAAATAATATAAATAAATTCACAAACAGATTTAATGTAGTTATTGAGGGGCAAAAGATTGAAACCGTAAATTCTTTTAAATACTTGGGAATAATGTTGGATCCAAAGTTGAAATTTACTAATCATATTGACTATGTGTGTAAAAAAATTTCAAAGAAGTTGGGGGTATTAAGAAGATCCAGTAAATATTTAACAACATGGACTAGAAAAATAGTATATAATACCATAATACTACCACATTGGTAGTGTATTGTACTTAGCGGGAAAAACTGACAAAGAAAGATTACAGCGTCTCCAAAATAAAGGAATGCGTATAATCCTGAGTTGTGACAGGTATACAAGAATTAAAAATATGTTGGAGGAGTTAAAGTGGGTACAAATAAGTGATTATATAGAAATGCTGGCAATGAAGTTCATATATAAATGCATAGTAAAGAAAATGCCCAATTATTGTAATGAAAGACTTACAACATTCCAAGAAGTCCATAACTACGGGACGAGAAATAAAATGAATTTCATTGTTGGACACAGAAACAAGACGACAACTCAGAATTCATTATTTCATGGAGCACTATTGAAGTATAATAGTTTACCAAAAAAAATCAAGGACTGTACGAGCTTTAGATCATTTAACAAACAATTATTTGATTATTATTTAAATAGAATGTAATTACTTTATATACAGTTTATAATATAATATAATACAGTTTAATAGGGTAAATATGTAGGTAAAATATTAGAATATAATTATGTACTTATACATGTAAAGAGAAGAAAATTGTACAGCTACTAGCTAATAAAGATGTTATTATTATTATTATTATTATTAGTTTTCGTTTCTGAAGCCAGAACTTCTCTTCATACGATTTTATCCCAACATGATAACGGTTATCGCCATAGAGTTGTTTTTAGAATTCAGTGGCGACTTTTAGAATTTCGGATTTCTTTGTAATTCTGTCTCCGCTTGAATTTTTTAGCGCGATTATCTGATATTTCCTGGTCATGTTCTTCTGGATAGCTTTCTTATAGCTTCTTGCATCTTCTGGAGCCTCACTGTTCTTGTGTTGTATTTCCGCACATCCCCTCTGACTCTTCTCTTCACAAGTACACTCGCATATTCGTTCCTTTGGCTTCTAGTTCTTATCTTGGAGAGCTTTCGTTTCGTCAGTTAATTTGGAAGCTTTGTGACCAGTTTGATATACTCCCACCTTTAGAGCTGCTGATTTACTAGCGTTTAGGAGCGAATCTTCTGTCTTTGCCGGTCCAAGAGCAAGCTGGTTGAAGATTTACCTGTCGAATTCGTCGGATTTCAATCTCAGAAGGGCTTTCCCCTCTACAGATTGACATTTAAGCATACTACACATCTTACCATGCGGTGATCACTTCCTGCATCAAACTAGTTCAGCACACCACAATCGCGAAGGCTTCGTCTTCTGTTCAAAAGTATGTAGTCAAATCTACGTTTGATATTGTTGATATTGATGACAAGTTGATTTCCGGGATGGCTCTTCTGAGCCACGCTAATCGAAACAACAAGAGAACAAGCCTCCGCACACTCAATCATTCTGCTTCCTCGATCATTTCGCTTGCCATATCCGAAACCTCCAACAGACCGCGCTCCGGGTTGTTTTTTTCCAATTTGAGCATTGAAGTCATCTATAACCATCTTGAAATATGTGCCACTGCTTTCATAAAGATTTTGTACCTCTTCGTCGAACATATCGTTAGTGTAGGAACTCCTTGGGGATAGACCTGAAGAGTCATGAGCTGTATCGCCGTGATATGGTCATCTCGATTTTAGAAGCTCTATCTGAGGGGCTCTCGTAGCTGGTGATAAGATGTTCCATTCGTCTATTCACAATGAAACCTGTACCAATGGTACAGGTAACAGTTTCTCGGTAGTAGAACATGTGGCCCCTCCTCGATCGGTAACTCGATCAGACCTTCGTCCTTTCTTCTCACCTCAGAGAGACCAACGATATCCCATTTTATGTTACTGAGTTTGTTCTCCAACTCAAGAAGTTTTGCTTTCCTTGAAAGTGTTCGACAGTTGTACGTGCAGATGTGGAGTTGTGTGTGTTGCTCCTTTTCCGTACGCGGACTGATAATCAAGTTTTTGCCTCCCCCAGAATACATGAGGCAGACTGAATTATCAGTGTAAAATTCTGAACTGGTTCCACCAGCTCCACCCGTCTGTGGTATTTCGTGTTTTAAGCTTGACATATCCATAGGTCATAATGAGGGTATTTGGCAATAAAACGCCATGCTTGCCAGACGGGTTGTCGAGTTTAACTTCAGCCGCCCAATGAGAGTACAGACGCTGTTTATAACCTCTCAATGTGGGTGAGTACCAGAGAAAGTCTCTGGCCAAATTTGATATATATATATATATATATATATATATATATATATATATATATATATATATATATATATATATATATATATATATATATATAAGAAATTTACGGTATTTATCTGCAATTTATGCTTTTTGTGGCAGTCGTTTTCATATGTTTCAAGCTAATTGGCTATCATCAGAACGGCGTAGTTCAACTTATTAGATGTTCAAACTTGGATGTTGATTAAAAAACACAGAACAAAACAAAACGCAAAATTCTACGTGAGGAATCGACATCTTTGTGGTTTGAATTGAGTATCTTTGTATCTTTGATTGGAATTCTATTCGACTCTGTTTTGAAGACTGGATCAATGTCTACCTGTGATACGATATTCATACCATCTGGAAATTTTGTACCGACAATAAGTTAGAATAAAAAAGGTTGATACAGATATGAAAATATAAAAGAAGAAATTTACGGTATTTACCTGCAATTTATGTTGTTTGTTTTTGTGACAGCCGTTCACATATGTTTCAAGCTAATTGGGAATCATCAGAACGGTGTAGTTGAAGTTATTAGATGTTCAAACTTGGATATGGATTAAAAAACACAGAACAAAACAAAACACAAAATTCCACGTGAGGAATCGACATCATTGTGGTTTAAATTGAGTATCTTTGATTGGAGTTCTATTGGACTCTGTTTCGAAGACTGGATCAATGTCTACCTGTGATACGATATTTATACCATGTGGAAATTTTGTACTGACAATAAGTTAAAATTAAAAAGGTTTATACGGATATGAAAATATAAAAGAAGAAATTTACGGTATTCACCTGCAATTTATGTTGTTTGTTTTTGTGACAGCTGTTTACATATGTTTCAACCTAATTGGTTATCATCAGAACGGCGTAGTTGATGTTTTTAGATGCTCAAACTTGGATGTTGATCAAAAAACACAGAACAAAACAAAATACAAAATTCCACGTGAGGAATCGACAAATTTCTGGTTTAAATTGAGTATTTTTGATTGTAGTTCTATTCGACTCTGTTTTGAAGACTGGATCGATGTCTACCTGTGATACGATATTCATGCCTTCTGGAAATTTTGTACCGACAATAAGTTGAGATTGAAAACGTTGATACAGTTATGAAAACATAAAAGAAGGAATTTACGGCATTTATAAAACTCTAATCAAAGATACTCAATTTAAACTACAAAGATGTCGATTTCTCACGTGGAATGTTTGGTTTTGTTCTGTCTTTTTTAAACAACATTCAAGTTTGAACATTTAATGACTTGAACTACGCCATTCTGATGATAGCCAATTAATTTGAAACATATGCAAACGGCAGTCACAAAAACAAACAACATAAATTGCAGGTTAATGCCGTAAATTTCTTCTATATTTTCATACCTGTACCATATTTGTATGAACGAATGTGTTTTTTCGACAATTGATCGAATAAATCAATGAACGTAGTACGTTTTTATCGTCAAATAAAGTTTCAGACTCACTATTTTTTCATGATAATCTGTAAATTCGTCCGTTATTTTTTAATTGAATCTTTTAATAATTTTTCATAATAAATTTTTCTTTATTGATAACAATATTTCATATTTATTTTTATAATTCTAATCTCAATAATTATTATTTATTATAATTCCTTTTAATTACATCAAATGGTTAGTATTCAGTAATCAAAATGGATTAATATTTGAAATGGTTGAGTAGAAAAATCGGAAATTTAAATTTCGCATAGGATTTTAATCGAAATTTACTGATTTTTTTTCGTTATTCCTTTAATATTTTGAGCGATTGTATTTGTGCCTTGGAATACTTATCCGGAGCAATAATTTTTGGTTCCATTTTTACTTCATATTAAAAAAATCAGTCAATTTTGAAACTTTTTTTTTTAATGAACTGCCCGATATATAATGTTTATATCAATAATTTCTCGATAAACCAGGTGGCACTCTGGGATTGACAGATGTTTGAAAGCTTACCCTTTTTGAATACTACATGAATTTTGGAACTTCTCACAATGGTAAGAAACGAATTATTTTTTCAACTAATAACTATGTAGATTCTTCTCATTTTTTCTCATAATTTATTCATTATAATTCAATTACTTTTCATAATTCATTGAATATTTTTGTGACTAAATTAAAACAGTGACTAATATAAAACAGAAGAAATGAAAAATAATGATCACTCATTTTATATATTAAATAGTGATATTCATGAAATTTTTTCAATGCAACTCTAATTAAAATAAAATAAAATGTCGAATAGAGAATGCTCGCAACACATTCATGAAACTCAAACGTATTCTTACCAATGCGGACTTTAGCCTAAACCTGAAGGTCAGATTTGTGAGGTGTTACATCTGGTCGGTGTTATTGTACGGTGTGAAGAGCTGGACACTAAAGGTAGTCACAATGAATAGAATGGAAGCCTTCGAGATGTGGGTATATCGCAGAATACTGAAAACCTTATGGACGGCCCGAGTGACCAACGAAAATGTCCTCCGAAGAGTAAACAAACAATATGAACTGCTGCTGATGATCAAAAAAAGAAAAACTGCATACCTGGGGCATATAATGCGAGACACGAAATAACAGCTTCTACAACTGATTACCGAGAAAAAGATTGAAGGAAGGAGAGGAGTGGAAAGGAGGAGGATGTCATGGCTGAGTAACATAAGGCAATGGACGGACTTGCGAACAGTGGAAAGCCTAATACATACAGCCAGAGACAGGACAGAAATGAAGCATGTGGTCGCAAAGCTTCATTAGTGAATATGCATTGAAAGAAGAAGAAGAAGAAGAACTCTTATTTCTTTAAAATCATCTTCAACCTTTTTTTAATCTCTATACATGTTTTGAAATATACATTCGAACATTTCACCATCCTCCTGATTATCAATTTTCAGAAATTATAATATTAATTACATCATTAGAATTAACTACCGAATTACATTCTGCAATTGAAAATGTACATTGAGATGTAATTTTTCCATAAAACACTTTAGTCTTTTGGCCCGTAGATTTCTTCAACCTGAAAGTTCGATAAGGAAGATTACGTTCTCAAAAACTGTAATGTTAGGATTCTCATAATTTATTGGTTATATCTGCACTCATCCAGTTATTTCGAATACCGGAGCAGCTATAACAGCAGCATCAATACAGAACTCCGAATCCTAGGGTTCTCTCATGTGAGGCGGAGTTCGGACCTGAGGAAGGCTCCCCGAGAGTTTCATTAGAAATAATTCTATATTTCGATTCAGAAAATCAGTATTGATCAACTATGAATCCGGAGACTAGCTATCGAATTGACCGCTAGGGTGTGGACTGGAGCGATGAGGCATGAAACCATTCTCAACATTTACAAAGTTTTGAGATGTTTGAATGAAACTTCCACGAAGACTACGTACGAAAATCTTGTACTAAATCTACGCACTAATCTTGTCGCGAGAAGACGATCTGCAAAGCTCTAGAGAGTTCATCTCGTTTCTTCGATAGACAATGATCACATGATCAGTTCACGAATGAATGTTCGCCTCTCTTCGAAAATAAGATCTGAGTGCGTTTGAAAACCGTCGAAACTTGATTGGTTGTATTGATTTCGATTTTTGTGACATAGTTCTCTGGCGCAAATATATAAAGGGTCTGGACCTCGCATAAAATACGAATAGGAGTTTGATAAATAAAAAGATATTGAGAGTATGTATGAATGTTCTTCATATTTCAATATATAATAATAATAATAATAATGAGACATTTATTCCCAACAGATATACATCCAATTACAGAGAAAAAATTACAAAAAAAAATACAATTTACAGAAAATTGCGAAATTGTACACAAATAATAATAAATTAAAAAAAAATGAACGAGAAAAAAGTAATAATAGGGATTATAAGCGAGTATATACAACGAAAAAATTAAATCAGAATAAATTGATATAGTATTGAACAATAACCAGATAACTAAAAACAAAATGAAATATTGTCAATTAGAAAGTTACGTATGGTCAGCAGAAGTTGACCATATAGTAACGAAATATGTTCGATACATAAAAATAAAATTGAAATCGAATGCGTTAGTACTATCTAGTAAACAAATAAAATAACTAAAATTAAAATAATATTCGAAATGATATTTATAACTAAGACATATGTGGTCAACAGAAGTTCAGGAAAATATGACGACATCCCAATGCGCTGTTCTGAGCGGCATGCCAAAATAACTGCTAGCCGATCAAAATAGATATCACATCGACCGCAACAGACATCATAAAGATTACATATAAAATTGATAGGAGAACGTGACATAACATTTGATCTGCTGTAAGTGACATAAAATGTATTATTCCGCCTCAGACCAGGCCTTGGTACGCGAATATTTATTTTGCTGAGAAGAAATGGTGAGTCAATCAAATTGTGCAAAATTTTGAAGAGAAATGTTAGGCCGAACCGTTCACGCCTCAACTTCAATAATTCGATTCCCAAACTATCGGTTAGGATAGAGTGGTCGAAGCCTCTAGAAGGATATTGCCAATAACATCTGAAGTACATATACTTCAAACATTTCCTCTGAAATGCCTCCAAGTCGACAATAGAATTAATGTACCCAGGAGACCAAATTATAGACGCATATTCCAGTTTACTGCGAATAAAGGAGTAGTAAAGCGTTTTCATTGTGTCAAGATTAACAAAGTTGCCCCAATTTCTAACCAAATAACCCAGCATCCTAGAAGCAGAAGCCGTAATACAAGTTATATGTTTTGAGAAGGACAGCTTACATTCATAAAGTACCCCCAGATCCTTAAACTCAACATATCTGTCTAGAATTTGACCTTCCAATGTATAACTATGATGAATTGGAAACAATTTTCGAGAAAATGATAAAATTTTACATTTACTTATATTCAGTTTCAGGCCATTGCTGTTACACCACAAATTAACAGCGTCAAGGCAAGACTGTAATCTGACACAATCATGACGATCGTTAATACCAGCAAATATTTTTAAGTCATCTGCAAAAAGCAGATACATGCAGTTAAGCTGTGAAGAAAGATCGTTTATATATATAATAAACATCAATGGACCCAAGTCGGACCCCTGTGGCACACCAGACGAGGCAGAATAGAGTACAGATTCATTACCACCATGTTCAGCATATTGAAAACGATCCGAAAAATATGACTCCAAAAAATGTGGCATCAAATTTAACAACTGTGATGAAAAACCTATAGCCTTCAATTTTAACAACAGTATTCTATGATCGATCTGGTCGAAGACCTTCTGGATATCTGTGTAAATAACATCCATCTGGCCACGGTCATTTAATGTTTCTGACAAGGAATGAGTAATTGCAAGACTCAGCAATATATGAGTAATTGCAAGACTTTCATCAGTTTATAATTCACTTTCATTAAATATTTTTGATGTTTTGTACCTCATACAAATTCGCGAGGATTTTTCCTTATCTCCTCATCGTCAACTATTCAGTTTTCTTCATCTTTCACCTTGTCCTTTGTATTTTCACACCTTCAATGATCGAAAATGACCATCACTGAAATTGTTGAAAATACCTTTATTTGTAGATATTTTCTACTCCATGAATTATCATTCATCAAATAAACATTTCTGAATGAACTTATTCGGAGCTTGACTTTGTTGAATTTCAGAAAAAATTTCTCTTCCAAAAAAATTCAAAATTTTGTCATTCTGGAAGACGTATATGAATATTTTGCATATTCGTATTTTCTACCAATATTTATTCATTTGCGAACTATAAGCTGTCATCTCATCATGAAATTTTCATATAATTTGAAATATTCAAATTATTTCCGATACTCTCTCTCTCTTTCTATTTCTCTCTCTCTCTCTCTCTCTCTCTCAATATTCGTGTTTCAGTCACGTAATCTTCTCAATAGTTTTGAAGAATCGTCAAGTTTTTCATGGCCAAACATTCATAACGAAACGGAGATCGTAAACTTCGAATAATGAGGTCATTTCCATTCAGGCTATTTGTTGATTTCGTGCCTGGTACATCATTTCAGGCAGACAAAGGGATGCGGAAATTTCAGTCATCACCATTTCTTATTTATTGTCTCACCATTCACTGGCCACTCACGATTGAAGGTTTCATCCATAGTCATTTTTGTGTTGGTCGAACTCCATTATATTTCCTCACCGTTCTGTTTTTCTCACGCAGGCTAGCGGGAAAATGCCGTATATTTTTTCAGTCAGAAAATTGGTGAAATCAGTTTTGTATTGTCGAAAATGAATTTTCGGTAATTGGATAAACCATTTTGTGAGAATTCATCAGAACAATATCAAAAATATTGATAATGATTTAATTATCACTTGTACCGAACATATGAGTTATGATTGTAGTTTCGTGTAGTAACATGCTCAATGAAATTATTCATCCGTAAATGGATGAAAAAATATGAAACAGTTGGAGTAACCTGAACACTACGGAGGCATTGAATTAATATGTGAAGCGCATACATAAAATCTATTATTATTGTTACTCCAGCCAAGCTGCGGTATTTGAATCTGAATGCATTCTAATAGTATATATATATATATATATATATATATATATATATATATATATATATATATATATATATATATATATATATATATATATCAGAAAGAAATTATTGGGTTTTCTGGTTCTCAAAAATATTTATTAAACATCTATATCACATTACGTTTCGGTCCCTTTCTTGGGGCTTTTTCAAATGAAGTGTCATCAATATATTGTCATCAACACACAAACAAAAACAATACTTATTATTATACTATGAACCAATATTTGAACGATAAAAGGTTTTCAAAAATTGTCATATTTCTAATATAGATTTATCTCAATTTACACTCGATGCGCTGTCGTTCACATTCGGACAAAGACTGTGTTCGGACAAAGTCTTTGTCCGAACGTGAACGACAGCGCATCAGCGCATCCAGTGTAAATAAAGATAAATCTATATTAGAAATATAACAATTTTTGAAAACTTTTTTTCATTTAAATATTGGTTCATAATATAATAATAAGAATTGTTTTTGTTCGTGTGTTGATGACAATATATTGATGAAACTTCATTTGAAAAAGGCCCAAGAAAGGGACCGAAACGTAATGTGATATAGATGTTTAATAAAAATTTTTGAGAATCAGAAAACCTAATAATTTATTTCTGAAAATGTAAATAAAATGGTTCAAGATAGCAATGAATATGAATATATATATATATATATATATATATATATATATATATATATATATATATATATATATATATATATATATATATATATATATATATATGTATTAATATTTTTACAGTGAAAATTGAGAATTGAAATTACATTTCAAAAGTTTTGAACTCGACTGGGATACGAACCCAGGTTCTTTGAGTTTACGCCCCACTGCTTTTGACCACTAAGCTACCGAGGTCTACACTCTGAAATGCAACTTCAATTCATATCTAACAATACTTTTATTCGTCAAGCTAGTTATTCGACGCTCGGATTGTCGTCTTTGATACCTGCTAGCGAAAGTGAGTGACACCTACCCATCCTCCCATATGTATTTATTTTTTCCGTAAGGAACAATGATAATTAAAGAACAGTAATTTAGTCGTGTTAACCTCACCACGTGCGGACATGAATAATTGTATTAATATTTTTACAGTGAAAATTGAGAATTGAAATTACATTTCAAAAGTTTTGAACTCGACTGGGATCCCAGCCCAGTTGTTCAATATGAGATGTATTCGTGTGATTTTCATTGATTCCTTATATTCGAGATGTACATTAATCTATGCATTATAGATGCATACGACTTACTTTATATATCTGTCTCACAATCAATAGGAGTGTATGTGAGAATTGAAGTCTCCTTCATTTGTTGAAATTATTTATTAAATTTATAATTTAACTGATTAATGCCTTGTAGTACGAAACAGTAAATGTCTTACGCTAAAAATAAATGAAGGCATCGATCATAAGCATTGTTAATGTTTTACATAGCCAGCTTTGCTATAATGTTCTTTTGAATAATTTGTCAAACAATTATCGAAAGAAAGTTATAGTATACTTTGATATTGACTATCTACAATGAATCGGAATAATGATATAGTAGAGCAAACTATGTGAAAGTGTACGATATGAGGCCTCCATTCTCCTACAAGGAATAGATGTTAGAGAAATATTAAAATCGATGCCACACCTAATGGAAGTGCGATAGAGCTGTTTTGTTTTGCAAGGAACTCGTCAGTCGAACGATGTCCATCTAAGTGAGGCAACGATTTCAATTCCCAAGCACTATTAATTAATTTATTTATTCATTAATACATTTGGTTGTGATAGACATCGAAAATAGCCTGTTATTGATAAAAATATAATAAATATAACTATCTCCTACAGACAATAAATCAATAAATGTATATATAGATATATGTATATGTTTCGTCAGTAGGTAGATAGAGAGAAAAATCAAAGACGACATTTTTATAATCATTGTAGTATATGATATTATATTTTTCATTAAAAGACACAACCATGAGGTAATAATCATTTCCGAATTTTTTCTCCGGATTCGGAAAATATGTTTTGAAGCCATACCTTTTTCAATTCTCACAGAAATCACTCACCGTCTGGCAGTTCTCATACCGTTGGTTGCAGTACTACGATGTAAAAACACTTGAGATTTTTTTCACACTGCTATTTTTATTGCTAGGTACATTTTTTTTCAGGTTTTGATAAGCTGAAGTCTCGGAAAGCATAGGTATATTGAAAGCAAACACTGAGTTCATTTTATTGTTCTGAATTTTTAAGCGAGCTTCACATACCCAGCGACGAAAATCATTTTTGAAACCTCCGTTTTTAAAGAAGTACTGTGTTTGATAAAAATGTAAATGAGTTTTTTTCAAATATTTATGCAACTCACATACAATTTCAGGGCACCTCTGAAACTTAATAACGAAACAGGATGTTGATATTTCTAATTGTAGTAATCCTGATTGCCTAGTTACCACTTGATACAGGCACAATGAAAGACCACAATATACGAGTATTCACTTTGTGTTTGTTGATGTTAAGAAACAGAAATATTCATCACATCGTATTAGGAAAAAATGAGTAATGTTATCTTGAAGTATTATATTGATGACGTGAAAATGTCTACGTTTACTTAATAGTTTTCACATTAACCTACCAACCATTATTATATGTATAATTAAGCCTAGACCTCGAACAATATACGCCACATTACTTCAAAATGAGATCCGCCTAGTGAAAATTCCATTACTATAAGATGATTCTTATTTTTGTACTTTCCTGTTAGGTGATATTATTTGCTCAACAAAAATCACTGAAGAACAGTTCAGCAGAAAAAGTACCAACCGATAACCCAATTGCTATCAGATTAAAGCAAAAGACATATGACCTTTTCAATCTATTCTTACATCTAACTGTGAAAAGGGAAATATTGCCACTTTGCACTCCATTTGAAATGAACAAAAGCTTAGACGTTGCTGATATATTGATCAACATATCTCTTTTCTTTCAGATCCATGTCTGGTTCATTATTGCATGAAAGGCCGGGAATGCGTCGTGACAAAAGAAGGCCAGCCGACCTGCCAATGTGTCCATCAATGTGCCATGCATCAAAGGGTAGTATGTGGTTCGGACGGTCACATCTATCCCAATCATTGTGAGCTACACAGGGCCGCATGTCTGACCAGATCCCCCATCAGTATAGAACGAGGAGTTCATTGTGTGAAACATGGTAATTTCGTTTGAATCTCTTGAGATTACGGTTTGAGGATAATGTTACTGGAGAGAAGAGTATCTTAACGTTAAAATTGAAAATACCAATTCTGGTACCTTTCACTGATAAAAGAAATGATTTTCTTTTCGAAATCAAATGTCACAACAACGGTAACAATGAAGAATGTAATGAATAATTTTTCTGCGAATCGTTCACCTTCTGTTTTACTGTACGCTTTTGTGAACACTTTACAGTAAAAATGAGAATAATTCTTTTTTTTACTTTTCGGTACGAATTGTAGCAAATGACTCGAATGATATTTTCATGAATAAATTGAACAAATTGAAATTTTGATATGTGATGTGATCTTGCTCTGCATGAATTTGAACTCACCTCGATTAGACTATTGTTCAGGAACTTTACGATGTCTATGAAACAGGAGTAATGGATGAAATATTCTTTGAACTAAGACATCATTCACTGGAAATTATTTTCTTCGAAAATATTTTCTCCATGGTTCACTGAAATTGTGTACACCTCAAATAAGATAAACTTTTCGAATTTTGAAATTTTGAATTAGTTATTTTGAATTCATCAATTAAACTAGTGGCATCACAAAACGGCTAGCCTCATTACGAATCAGTTTAGTTTTGTCTAATCATGGTTCAGGCGGATTTAGATAACGCATTCAACAATACAAGTTCACGTTTACCCATATGTTCAATAGTTCCGTTGTGAAATGAGGCGCATTTTTGAATGTTCAATTATTATGTCCTTGAAATACTATGATTTTCGAACGGAAAAGGTCACTGTGTATTTTGATGCCGATTTTCATACCGATTTCTAGGAATTGAGGAAATTGGCCCTTACAGTTTTCCACTGGTCGGCAATTAATCAACATCATTCTAGGAGTAGGCAGATTGAGACCTTGTGAAACCATATTTGAAATCATATTTCTATACATGTTGCTGGTCTTGTAGTGTTGACCATCTATGAAATTATGTAGTGCTATTTTCTTACTCACAAATCTATGAATGTTACTGGAAGTAGAAGTATTAGTTATGCCCAATTCTCTCGATTTCTGGAAATCGATGTGAGAGGCTGATAAAAGATTCTGATAAGGCCTCAATGTGCCTACTTCTTGTAAGATGTTGATCAATCGCCATCAGTGAATACTAATGTAGGGCCCAATTCTCCAGATTTCTGGAAATCGGTATGAAAGGTGTGATGAACTGATGATATTTGTTGCGTTAAACTACTTATTTTCTAATACATTATTATAACAAAGTATTCTATTATCCTAACAATGTTATGAAAAATTTTTTCGGAAGTTTAAAGATTCTGAATATAGATCGATTTCAAATTCAAATGTCACAAACCAAATATTGTTGTCATTCATGAAAATGCGATTTTAATCATAATTTAAATTATAATTTTTGCATTGAACCCCATTAGAGTTATATTTTGAATGACAGCGCGCTCTCCGGTGAAAAAAAATATAAAATGGCGGTATCAGAGCTGCCGTTTCAGAAAGCATATTGTAGAACTGCATAATGGGATCTCTAAAAGATACAACACGGCAATACTAATTATCACCGCATAGATATTGTACAATGCACATAAACTTACTCTCAGTTTTTGCAAAAATCATATTTGGTTATGTAGCTACAAGTTTCATAATGCGCATTTTAGTGTTACTTGTACATTACACGTATATGTATTTGAGGTTGTGAAAATTCCTATGTTCATCTCTCACAAATTTCGACATACATTTTCTACATATTGCAGGAGACGAAACAACTAGATCAAGTTTTCCAAAATTGACCTTAAAAAATGTTCTCAGTCTAATAATCCCTTCAGAAAAGAATGGCCGCCACGGTCCTCATGATTGCAAATTAGTCCAGGTTTGCTTCTACCTTCCTGTAATAAAATCACACTGTTCATAAAATGTGAAGGGAGATACTTGGAATGGCATTGGAAAAGTAGATATCAGAAGAACTATTTAGTGGAGTTAGATAGTTATATATCATGGAGGATATAATACCTCGTCTTTTCTTCAATAGTTAATGTTTAAGAACATTGAAAACAATGCAAGACTAGATCAAACTACATGAAATTTCAATAGACAAGGAACTCATTAGTGTTCCACGTTCATCGTCTAGTTAGGAAATGACTTCAATACTCGAATCCTTTCAGCACATAGAAACCTCTTGTATGATTAAGATATAATAGTAATTTAGTTCGAATTTTCGTCATTATACAAATCACATGCAAATCTGTGAGCCCTTTGTTGCGTTCTCACCAGATTACACAGATTTTAGTAACTGATTTTGTGGAGTCTGAAACTAATACAGGCTTCCTTGCTGCTAATGAAGTATTATTATATATATATATATATATATATATATATATATATATATATATATATATATATATATATATATATATATATATATATATATAATGAATAAAAGGTAATATAAATAATAATAAATAATAAATAATAAATATAAAAAATAAAAGACTTGTGGTTGACCACAGCTTATCCATCGCTTTCAAAGTCCACATTGCTCAGTGAAGAGCCGATTTCTATGCGAATTCACAAAATATTTTAATCTTTCATGGTTCAATTTAAATCCAAATTCTTCAAAATCTGTGGAAAGTCATTGATAAGAAATTGAAGTTCTTCTCATTCAAAATTGTGGTTATTCATGTACTAATAATACTTATAATTATATACTTGTAATATAAGTACATTCGGAATACAACCATTCACATATATTTCAGGTTGCAAAGAAAGCAACTCGAATAATGGCAGTCGTTGGTTACTTGGATTCATGAGTCCATTATTTATAAAAAATGGAATAATGCCCTTGCCTACATTGTGGGTATATAACGTTCTTTTAGAAATACATGGGGATGTAGATAAGTTGATCAAACAGTCTGATCTACATAATTACATACAAGAGGCGCAAATAATATCCGAACAACTAATACCGTCTAAGTAACTCAAAAAAAACTCGATTGAATATAAGTTACACAATTTCTTACCTTCGCATTTCAATTAGCTTCCTTTCAATAGATTCAAAATAATTATCAAGAAATATCTTTTGAGATTTTGCTTCTATTCTGTCAGCGAGTAATCGGACCACTTCCAGGCAAAGTCTTTAATATGAACATGCTCACAAAATATTTTTCTATTTGTTATTTTTGTGATTATATGTATCCTTTTTTCATTTTGACATGAATTCATTATTTAAGTTCACTAAATTTATATTTATTAGACTTTAATCATAAGTTCTACCTAGGATTAAGTGTATCCTAACCTACTATTGTATATGATTCTCTAATTTATGTTAATGTTATTTTGGAGGAGTGGAAGAATGATTCGTCAAACTCCAACCATTTGTAGGAAGGTTTTTATTTTCTCTGCAATAAAGATTTTTCTTACTACTACAGCAGTTGGTACTCAATCTTTTACAGTTGATAGTGGGTTTCACAAACGGATTTAGATAACTCATACCTGTAATTTGCCATCTATTGTCTAAGAAGTTCAACAGCCTTTAGAAGCATCATATTTCATTTAACTGTTGTCATTTGTTAGTGTGGGTATGAATTAGATAGATCGTCACTAATTTTTACGAATTTTCGGTCTCAGAAAAGTACGGTAGTGTTGTGTTTGAACTAAGATGGCAACATCTACTTCTAGGATTTCATCATATTGATGATGATTTTTCACTTCAAGGAAATAAAAAAGAATCGGAAGAGATAACAAAGCATTTCAAGCCGTTTTGTAACATAGAAATGGAAAAGCAACGATTAAATTAAATTCAGGCATTTTACTATTCTGCGTAGAATAAAAAGGAAAATATAATTGAACACGTTTGTGATGTACTTGCTGGTGCTTCGCAAGAAATAGACATCGACAGAGAGTTTGTATGCCGAGGAACTCTTGTCCTTCGAGGTGAAAAAAACTGGAGAACATTCTGCTAATAGCTTTTGAATGTGAAAATTCGATAAGAATTGTTAAGGAAGAAGAATTTCAGTGATATTAAAACTATTCTAAAACAGTGGAGTTCTTGAAAATTATGGAGCTACTGTACGCTGATTCCTCAAATGAAAATTATGGAAAGACTGACATAATAGGTCGACTGCATATTATTCGTTCCGAGTTTAAAAAATTATAATTCATTTATATTGAGGATATTTCAAAACAGCGAAGCAGTTTTCAATCATTGTTTACTGCTTGCTGATTACCTGAAAGAAAATCATTCAAAGACTGACATAATAATAAGTTCGGCTGAATATTAATAATTTACAGTCAAAAGAAGGATTATTCATTGATATTAGGAATATTTTGAAGAGTGCTACAAATTATTGTGCTACTGCATGCTAATTCCCTGAAGTAAAATTATGTGAAGACTGACATAATTCTGAATAGGCTGAAATTATTCATTTCCAGTTGAAAGAAGGATTGTTCTTTGATATTAGGGAAACTTATTGCACCTGTTAAATATTATTGTGCTCTTGCATGCTGATTTTCTGACTGAAAATCATGAAAAGTTTTACATAATAGTTCGGTTGCATATTAGTCATTTCCAGATGAAAATAGGATCATGTATTTTGGGACTGATTTAAAACAGTGTGGTTTTAAAAATTATTCTGCTGCTGCATGCGGATAATCTGATTGAAAAAATTGGCATTCACTACTTTGTCCGACTTCTATTGCCTATAAATCCAATTTGAACTTCTGTAACAAACTATGTTTGAATGAAAATATAATGATTAAATCGATGTGATTAAACTTAAAAAAAAATATTAATAGTCGATGTCTTGAGCGCGGAACAAATAAAGAGAGAATAAAAATAAAATGAATCATTATAATATGAAATTATTCAACCATCTGAATTAGATGGTTGAATCGAAAATCGAATTCGCATGAAGTTTCAGTTAGTATTGTATTTTTAACCGTTCTCAAGTGAAAACTCATCAATATTTTCTTTTTTTCAGTTTAATCCAATTAATAGTATCTTTTTATTTTCTTTCGATCATAGTTTTTATCAGAATTTGAAATTTTGTTTATTGGCAATGGAAGTTCGACAAATTAGTGAAGAAACTACAATGCCCAACACCTTCAAACAGACTGATATAATAATTCAGCTGCATATTATTCGTTCTCGTATTATGCATATGAAGAAATATTTATATGTGAATTTGAAATCGAAATTACATCACGAAAATTTTCAACCTCGTCTGGGATACGAACCCAGGTCTCTCAGGTTTACGCCCTGTTGCTAAAACCAAGTAAGCTACCGACGTCTAAGCTTCGGGATGCAATTTCGACTATATCTAGTACTCTTTTATTCGTAAGCCAGTAGTCTACGCTCGGGTTGTCGTCTTTTCAAAGTTTATATATATATATATATATATATATATATATATATATATATATATATATATATATATATATATATATATATATATATATATATATATATATATATATATATATATATATATATATATATATATATATATATATATATATATATATATATATATATATATATATATATATATATATATATATATATATATATATATATATATATATATATATATATATATATATATATATATATATATATATTTTATAATGTTGTTTGCAATAAAAGGCTTTTCTTTATACGAAAAACTTTCTTTTGTTGACGTTTCGTTGTATATCACAACTTTGTCAAAACCAATCAAAAAATCATTAGTTTTGACAAAGTTGTGATATACAACGAAACGTCAAAAAGAATAAAGTTTTTTATATTAAAAGAAGCCTGTTATTGCTGAATACATTCAAAACGAACTATCTTAAACAGGCAATAAATCAATTTAGAAAATATATATATATATATATATATATATATATATATATATATATATATATATATATATATATATATAAATATATATATATATATATATATATATATATATATATATATATATATATATATATATATATATATATATATATATATATATATATATATATTTATTTCTATTGAGAGTATCAGTGTTCACTAGTAGAATGATTCGTGAATCCTGAAACTAGCTATCCTTTTGCTGGGACCATTCTTACACATTGCAGACGGATTGCTGTGGAATTCGAATGAAACGTCCATTAACCCTCACGTACTCGGACTAATGTTATCTTGAGTAGAACGCTAGGGAGACTTTATTCGTCTTTTCTTCGATAGAGGGAGCTCACGTGAATTCTTACAAATTGTTGTTCCCCTCATTCGGATTTGGACCTGTGGGCGTTTCTTGTCATCGATTCTTGATTGATTGATTGAATACGGACTGATGATTCATTATAATGATGAAATAATTAAATTTTTTCATCATTCAACAAGATCGATGATTTCTTTGAAGCGCACTTAATATTCACTCTCCAAAGGGATAGGTTCGTTCTCGTCGAGAACAATTGTATATATATATATATATATATATATATATATATATATATATATATATATA
This sequence comes from Henosepilachna vigintioctopunctata, assembly GCA_030704895.1. Classification (NCBI taxonomy): domain Eukaryota; kingdom Metazoa; phylum Arthropoda; class Insecta; order Coleoptera; family Coccinellidae; genus Henosepilachna; species Henosepilachna vigintioctopunctata. The sequence goes on along the minus strand of JARQZJ010000104.1, from coordinate 435,457 downwards.
TATATATATATATATATATATATATATATATATATATATATATATATATATATATATATATATATATATATATATATACATGTACCGAATTATCGATTTCTTGTATTCTCTCCTACTGTGCTTTTCATATTCTATCCTATATCTGTCATGTCAAAATAGTTCATCATAATATTATATCTACTCGAGTATATTTGATTTTAACCGAAACAGTTTCCCACTATGCTTCAACATTATCTAATGTTTACGTATAAATGAGGCTTCTACTGTATAATTTGTCGCAACTTATTATTATTTCGTGTTTATGTTGGAAGTTATTCGGGTTTCCATTGGCTCACCCTGTCTGCCAGTTTCCGCAGATGGAAAACTGCTTCAGTTCACATACTGCTAGATACAAAGCTTAGGCATACGTAATTATATTCAATACGAGTATACGAGAACGAATAATATGCAGCAGAATTATTATATCAGTCTGTTTGAAGGTGTTGGGCATTGTAGATTCTTCACTAATTTGTCGAACTTCCATTGCCAATAAACAAAATTTCAAATTCTGATAAAAACTATGATCGAAAGAAAATAAAAAGATACTATTAATTGGATTAAACTGAAAAAAAGAAAATATTGATGAGTTTTCACTTGAGAACGGTTAAAAATACAATACTTACTGAAACTTCATGCGAATTCGATTTTCGATTCAACCATCTAATTCAGATGGTTGAATAATTTCATATTATAATGATTCATTTTATTTTTATTCTCTCTTTATTCGTTCCGCGCTCAAGACATCGACTATTAATATTTTTTTTTTTAAGTTTAATCACATCGATTTAATCATTATATTTTCATTCAATCATAGTTTGTTACAGAAGTTCAAATTGGATTTATAGGCAATAGAAGTCGGACAAAGTAGTGAATGCCAATTTTTTCAATCAGATTATCCGCATGCAGCAGCAGAATAATTTTTAACACCACACTGTTTTAAATCAGTTTAAATCTGAATATATATATATATATATATATATATATATATATATATATATATATATATATATATATATATATATATATATATATATATATATATTAAGAAATTCAGTATACAAAAGACTTCGATATTCCAAATCTTTATGTAGCACTTCGTTGAGAAAATCATGATAAAGATGAAAACAAATTTAAACGTGGATTATCTGTCGATTGCCTTGTGATGACAACACCAGAAAAAATGCAGAAAATATTGCAGGAATTTTAGACTGAATCCCTACAGATAAAATTTACATAACAACAGAAAATACTAAACTTTGTGGATATGTCCATCTGGAAATGACCATATCGATAATTATATATTTACAAATTGGCATGAAGAAGAACAAAACCACCCAGATTGGATTTCTGATTTCACGCAACCGCATACAACATGAAAACATAAAAATGGTTCTATTATAGGACAAATATATATTGAAAAATACAACCATCCGAAAACCAATAACAAATATCATGAAAGAATGACACACAGTAGAGAAGCAAAAAAAAATCGAAAACAAGAAGAAATTATCTTCCTAGGATACCTCTCATACGAAAAAAATATTCTGAAAGGCCTTTACCTCGAAACAATCCATGAACTCGAAAACCAAGTAAAACAAATATTGCGCAAAATGAAAACGGCAACTCCCAACATTAAATTCGAACGTCTTCTACTCGATTCCTTGTGAAAATTTCGAAAACTATACATTGGATAATTATCACATAAGTTACAATACCGAATAAATATTTTAATAAATAATGTTGTGCACATAATTGCACAAAATTAGCAAACTGAACGAAATTAGTTGACTAAACACAAAATGGCAGAAATTCACGATTTTAAATACGAGGAAACAAAAATACTAACTACACAAAATAACACGAAACAAAAGGAAATATAGGAAGTACTCCATATACAGGCAGATTTGAGCAACACAGTGGATAATAGCAATTTTCATTTGTTGACGATATTGTTAGTTTCACTTTGGATGTTTCAGTTCATTTTCACTGAAAACGTGAAAGTTTTATCTAGGTGAAGCTTTTACCAACGTAAAAGTTGACAATTAATGTTAGTCACAAAAATCAGTCTCTCTCTTCCAGGCAACGCCAGGTCAATTTACAAGCTCCTTATCCCTAACCTGTCTCTGGGCTGCCAATCATCAACCACAGCTGACCAACGCTCATCTCTTGTTCGGGTTAGATGGCCTGCCCATTTCCACTTTGACCCTTTTACACACTCTACGACATCCTCCACCTTTGTTAGACCTCTTATCCAGCTGCACCGTATTCCATCTCGTATGATTAGGCCCATCATGTATGTTTCTATACTCCGCTGGGTTGTTCGAAGCTTCTGTATGTGAGCTGATTTCAGGGTCCAAGTTTCGCTGGCGTAGGTCATCGCTGGTAATACGCATTGGTCAAACACTTTGCTCGTTAAGGATAGTGGCATATCTGATTTGAAAATGTGTTTCAGTTGGCCAACTGTACCCCGAGATGTTCTGATCTCCGGTGTAATATCCCCGTCTCCCGTGACAATATGTCCCAGATATGAGTAAGATGTTGTTATTTCTAATGGGGATCCGTCCATCTCTATTTGCTTTCTGGTGCAGAAGGAGTTCAGCATCATCTCTGTTCTTGCGGTGTTCATTTCTAGACCTATTTCCTTGCTCGCGATGTGCAGGTCATTGATTCGCTCTTGAAGATCGGTAGCATATCGAGAGAACAGGACTAAATCGTCAGCGAAGCTCAAGTGGCTGAGGTAGAAGCTATTTTTCTTGATTCCTTTCTCGCTCCAGTCCAGCTTGTGAAACATACACTTGAAAGCAGCTGAGAACAGTTTTGGGGAAAACGGGTCTCCTTGTATGACGCCTCTCATTACTGGCAGTTTTTCAGAGTATTCGTCTTCTTTGATGGTTGTTGTGGCATGTTCGTATATAATCTGGATCCTCAGTAATGGGGTGATTGCAGCTAGAGTTCCAAGCAGGTCAAATGCCTTCTTATAGTCAATAAATGCCATATATATATATATATATATATATATATATATATATATATATATATATATATATATATATATATATTTGGATATATATATATATATATATATATATATATATATATATATATATATATATATATATATATATATATATATATATATATATATATATCAAACTTGGTTATCGGAATGAGCCGCGTTCTAGATTTATATAATTTCGAACGGAACGTTGGCTAGGTTATGTCGATGACATCTTTGCGATCTGGCCACATGGCAGAAAAAGTTTGGATAACATTCTATTGCACCTGAACAGCTTACATCTCAGTATACAGTTCACAATAGAAGTGGAAAACAACATGTCTTTGCCATTTCTAGATGTCATGATCACAAAACTTCCAACTCAAGGTTTTTCCCATTCTCTCTTCCGCCAATACACACATACCAACCGCTACCTTAACGCTCAATACCACCACCACCCATCCCAACTCAACTCAGTAATCAAATCTCTCATCTCCCGTTCCATCCGCCTTTCCGATAACACAAACATACAAACCGAACTCAACTTCCTCTAGCAAGTCCTCTCACATAACGGCTACAATAATACCCAAATCAACAGAACTATCTCTAAACTCACCAATTCTAGCCCAACTGGAACTCCTACCAATAAACCCGACGAAATGGACACCCCCAAAATAATCCTTCCTTATATCAAAGGAGGGACTGACAAAATCGCACGAACCCTCAAACAGCCAACATCAAAATGATTTTCACCACACAAAAAAAACTCTCTCACCTAATCCGTTCTATGAAGGACAGAATCCCTAATGAAAACCACGGCGTCTACGAAATTTCCTGTTCAAACTGTCCCCGTTCATACATCGGACAGACAAACCGACGAATTCACATAGGTGCGAATGAGCGAAAAACTCCGATCTCATTTCTGCTCTGGCTCAACATCACATACAAACCGGTCACACCATCGACTTCACTCATACTAAAACCATTGCCCCCATTCGTTCCTTCAAATCCCGTATTTTCAGAGAAGCTATTGAAATAGAAAAACGCTCTGATTGTCTAAACTTCCGAGACGATAGTCACAGACTACCGGTGGCGTGGAAACCTCTGGTCAGTACACTGACTGCAGCGACACCCAATCAGCGCTCACCACACACGAACGAACACGCTGAACCGCTCCACCCACCACATATAAATACAGGCACAAGACGATCGACACGCCAGTTGACTCCGAAGAGTAGGCAGGTTGAGACTTCGGAGTTAACTATTGGAAACGATTTGGCTCGTGGAGTAGGCAGATTGAGGACACGCAACCGAATTATTTCTTATCGTTCCTAGTTTCCCTCATTTGGTTCGTGGAGTAGGCAGATTGAGGCCAAGTAACCAGGTAACCTTTTCTCATTTTCCTTCATTCAGTTCGTGGAGTAGGCAGATTAAGGCCACGTTACCGAGTTACCTTCACTAATTTACTCCAACTCCTGAAGATGACTTCACATCGGAAGCCGAAATGTCGAGATTATATAAATCTAGAACGCGGCTCATTCCGAGAACCACGTTTTATACTTCGGACAACGGAAAATATATATATATATATATATATATATATATATATATATATATATATATATATATATATATATATATATATATATATATATATATATATATATATATATATATATATATATATATATATATATATATATATATATATATATATATATATATATATATATATATATATATATATATATATATATATATATATATATATATATATATATAATATAAATGAAATTACCATATTCCTCCTAGTTTGATTTAAATAATTGTTCGATCATCTCAGACATTTGAAATAACAAGAATTTTGACAAAACCAAAGTTACAAGGATAGCTTAGGTTCCCCATCAAAAAAACGAAATTCTCAAATTCCACATCGATAAAATGAACGCAACGAAGGTTTTTCTGGGTCAAATGTCAAAATTTGAAGTTTTTCGTATTTTTTTTTCCAGATATTTCAAAACTTCCTTTCTAGTTACTTCAACACTATAATCTCTTCTCATTTGACTGGACTATAAATAAAAATGATGAAGAAAACAATGTTCTCTGTATTAACAAAACTTTCATCCGATAATTATGACGTGTGTTTTACTATTGCGATGGCTCCTTCGTTGTGCAGGATTTCAGTCGGAAGAAGGCATTGTAAAATTTGGTCTGGAAATTAGAGTAGAAATATGGAAATGGCTATTAGAAAGTAGGGTTTGATGGTAGGATAGTGAAGATTTAGTATATGTATATTTTAATGCTACATCATCAAAAAACTGAAATAGAATTTTTGCCTAAGAAATAAAAAAAGTTTTGGGGGTGTGTCTCCCTCAATTCTAAGGGGTATGCATAAAATGAATATTAGATTATGTATCATATTCTGAGACCTACTCGATATGCACACATAATTTCTTCAGAATCGGTTCAGCCCTTTAGGAGGAGTTTGGTAACAAACACCGCGAAACAAGAATTTCATATATTAGATATTTTTGAATAAGGTTTTATGGCAACACGATTACTAATTTTCAACGTTTAAGACAAATATCGTTGTGTTAAACGTTGTCATCATAAAATTGGAGACTTTTTGGATGAATTCCACAATATTGTTCGATACCACTAGATTCTTGTTTTTCATCCGAACATACGTCGAGGTATAAAGATTTTGTGTAATTCAGGATGGTGGAAATGTAGGATACATATGAAATTATTTTAAATGTTCCATGAGGAATTCGATTGTCATCATTTTCTTGTTTATCTGTTGACAATTTATTCTATTTCTATTCGTCATTCATTTCAATTTGATTTTTCTAGCATGGCGTAGTTTCAAGTTTTTACGAAATAATTATATCGAATGAAAGAGCAATCAATACTGTTCTCATAAAAAGAGAGAGTGTATCAAATGACATCCATGAAAAAGTGACGCTAACACAAAATTATCATTTCTTCTTAACAATATTCTTCCCGCTTTGTCGTAGCTGTTTTTGAGGGGAGTAATTAGTTCCATGGGGTTCAACTAATTCGATTACCCTATTCGGCAGCACGTTTAAGGTTTATTGGCGATAGCACGGACACGACGAGACAAATGGCGCTTTGTAATCTCTGGTAATTACTGCGTGGGTGTCAAACACTGTTCAAACAGATACAGATATTGGAGACGAAATGGATTCCGTATTATCTATGCTTGACGTATTATTTCCTAACTTTCTATATTCTTAATAATACATTGTTAAACTAATTTACACATATATTAAAAAGAATACTGCATGGCGTACGTTTCAATGACATTCACCTTTTTCAAATGCTACGTGCAGACTAATGACATTTCTCGAATACATACAATATATAAACTTAAATTATGAATACAGAGGAAACAGGTAGATAACAGGTAGAAGGGATGAATTCATACTGAACAACTATATAGTAAACTAAGTAATTTTGAAAAGATTGAGAAGGGGGCTTGAGGTATGATCGATTTGGCTGTTCAAAAGGTTGCCAGAATATTTGTATATATTAATTTGAAATGATTCTAAAAAACTAAGCTTCATTCCCTTATCGGAATCGGAGTTATATATATGATTTTCACTAATCATATGATTTGCATAATGTGAATCTGTCTTCTGATTATCAAAGATACGTTTACGTTCAGAAATTCTAATTCGAAAACTTCTAAACATTCTACCAATATGAAACTTATCACAACTACCACAGTTAATTTTATATACACCTGATTTTTTATTTTTGTTGTCCTTAGATTTGTTATTTTTGATATGTTTCCCTAAGTTATTTCCAGTAGGTACGGTAAGCAATGTTGATGTTATACATACTTGAAAAGAAGAGATTTGAGTTTTTCACTGAACTTACCGATGTATGTTAGACTGTTATATTTGATATTGCTTTTGACTAGGGAATAAACCAAACCGATCGCCTTTTTGAAGTTTTTCTTCAATATCATATTATCTATTATTTCAGGATTATAATTATTATTCACGGCTATTTGCTTGATTAAATTTTTCTCGGTATTGAAATTGGCTCTAAAAAGAGGAATATTTACTAATCGATGTATCAAACTATTGAAAGATGCCATTTTGTGTTGAAATGGATGCATGGAAGTATTATGTATAATACTATCTGTATGTGATGGTTTAAGGAAAATTGAAAAACTTTGTTTGTTATCCAGTTTCATTACTTCAAGATCCAAAAAATTAATAGAGTTTTCTTTCTCAAGTTCCAAAGTGAATGTAATTTTAGGGTGTAACGAATTAATGAATGTCTGAAAAGTGTCGAGTTGCCGAAGAGTACCAGTGAAACAACAGTTAATATCATCTACATATAATAATAATAATAATAATAATAAACGTCTTTATTGTCACACATATTGTGCTACATGAGAAGAGGCGAGATTTAGCATAAGCTACTCTTCCATCTAACCTCAGGAAAGTAAATGAAAATAAAGTAGAGAAGAAAAAAAATGTTAACACAAACATAAGAAATGAACGAAAGAAGTATGATACATATTTAAAAAAAAAAAAAAAGAGAATTCCTAGAATTCACTAAAACAAAATAACATTTATATAAATATCTAAAATACCATTAGAGTTAAAAGAAAACAACGGATAAAGAGAGAAAAACATAAATAAATCAAAAATTATAAAGAAGCAATGCAAATATACAATAACAATTCATACACGTGCATGAGCCGTCACAATCCTCGAAGCGCACACTTACACAGAACCACACTGCAATAATTATACTCTATTTACTATATCTTATTACATGTTCTGCTGATATAGTAAAAGGTGCTTCAGTCTTTTTTTGAAAGTGGACACGGAAGTGATATTTTTCAATTCATCACTCAAACCATTGTAACCAATCACAGCATTATAAGTGAAAGATCTATTAAATATAGCAGAGCGATGGACCGGCATGGTGAGTGCAGACTGATGCCTGACATGTACGTTGTGAATAGAAGATCGACAGATTAATTTTTCTCTAAGGTAAGGCGGTTCGGAGGTTAGCATAATTCTGTGGACAAGGCACAAAAGAGAGTATTTATATAAACCATCCACCCTAAGCCAACCAAGTGCTGAGTAAGTATGGGAAATATGATCAAATTTCTTCAAGTCAAATATGAACCTACTACAAGTATTCTGCATAATTTGGAGTCGCTTCGCATCAGCAGATGTGAGGCAAGGGTAATAAATTGTGAGAGCATATAAAATCTTGGACATGACAAAGCTCTGGCATAACTCCTTCCTCATCTCTAAACTCAAAACATTTTTACTCGCAAATAAGACTCGAAGTACCGCATAGCATTGCTTCAAGATATGCTTGAAATGAACAGAAAACCTAAGATCATCATCGAAATGAACTCCCAGATTTTTAGCGCAATCAGTGAACGGTACAAGCTGATCACCTACACGAATACTCCTCATAACGCCCCTTAGTGCGTGACGGGAATTACAGTTTCCGAAGAGAATCGATTTACTTCGAAGGATTCAGTATCAAACCATGAGTCTCACAGTAATCACCTACTTGTTCTATATCATAATTAATAGACTGTTCAGCCAATGAGTATTCAGAGGCAGGAAAATCATAAATGAGTTGTGTATCATCAGCAGAGAACTGGATTCGACAATGGGTTACACTTTTATGAAGATCAGCCGTGTACAAAAGGAACAATAGGGGACCTAAGACAGATCCCTGAGGAACTCCAGAGTTTATTTTATTGGCTGACGAAAGTTGGTCTCCAACAACTACTTTTTGCTCTCTACCACTCAGGTAAGATTTTATGAACCTGCAAGCAATTTCGTCAAACCCGAAGTAGTAACACTTGGCAGAAAGAAGGAGATGGTTCAGCGTATCGAAGGCCTTGGAAAAATCGAGTAGTAGAAGAAGACTCATCAGTTTTTTATCAAGCGATGAGAATATCCCATCAGACAAATACGTCAATGCGGTAGTTGTGCTGCGATTCTTTTGAAATCCTGACTGGTGCATCGGAATAATCCCATTGAAAATCAAATAATCATGAATTTGCATGTGTGCCACTCGCTCCAGAATTTTAGAGAACAAAGGCAACATACTAATAGGCCTCAGCTGGTTGAATGAGGTAGGATTCTCAATTTTGGGTACCGGTGCAACCAACGCTGTCTTCCAATCTTCTGGAAATGTACCTTGTTCTAGACATAGGTTAATGATGTGCAACAAATATATTCCGACAACCGGAAAACATAATTTAAGCATCTGAAGTGTAATACCATCAACACCAGCGGCATTGGATCCCATTCGTCTAATAATGATTTAGAGAACCTATTAGTTCTATAGAAAAATATTCTATCAGCACACTGCTCATTATTTTTACGAAATGTCGAGGTGAAGTAATTATTAAGCTTATGGGGATCTCGAAGCTGCAACGGCAGATCATGCTTTTTATTAATTTGAATATTCATATTTCTTAGCGTTTTATAAAATGAATTATTCCTTTGTTGTTTATGAATATGCCGTAGATAGGCTAATTTTTCATTCCGCACAGCTTGTAAGGCATAGTTTCTGAGAGATGTATAGATTTTCCAATTTTCCGTCGATCTGTTTTTCTTAAAACTGGATAATGCCTGATCCCTTTGCTTGAAAATAAGTTGAACGTTATGAGTCAGCCACGGGGCCTTCGGCCTAGTTACTCGTACAGTTTTAATAGGGCAAAATGTATCGAACAATGATATAATATTTTCAGTGAGGAAATTGACTTTATTATTAATATCTCTGTAATTCAGTATAAGATGCCAGGGAACGTTATGCAAAGCCTCATCAAACTCTCCCAAGTTGAGACCTTTGTAATCCCTGAATTTTATAAATTTTTGAGTCTTTTTTTTATCTATAGTAACATCATAAAAAACTAAACGGTGATCACTGAATAAATCTGCACTCAATGTACCCTCCGCAACACACATCGCCCTGCTATTTACAAAAATTGGATCTAAGAGTGAGGAACTAGTGGCTGTTACCCTGGTAGGCTCGGATATAATTTGCGAAAAGCCATAATTCTGCATATAATTATCAAGTATGTTATTATGTATGAGAAAATTAACATTGAGATCACCTAAAATTATAACATTGTCATACTCAGTGATGAGCTGCGGTAGAACATAGTCCAAAACCTGCAAGGTATCAAGCACATTGGTGCTGGGAGGTCTATACATTACCCCCAAACAATATCGAGAGTGACCGATTTTAAAGTCAATAAACAAACGTTCCAAGCAGGTTTGCGAAGAGCTACCATAGTCAAGCAAGTTACAAGCGAAATCAGATTTTATATAAACACCAACACCACCACCACGCGTAGGTCTATCTAATCTATAAAAATTATAACCGGGAATATTTACAATGTGAGAAGAAATATCATCAGACAGCCAAGTCTCTGAAACACCAACGACATCAAAGTCATTCTCCTCTATCATACATTTGAAATCACAAAAACCCGATACTAGAGATCTAACATTGACATGAGCTATTCTGGCTGTTAACTTTTTATTATTCATACTTATTTTATTATTATAATTTAATGTGGCCGAGCACTTACTCATATCATCAGCTGAATGACACGTATCGAGTTTAGTTTTGAACCTATCATTATTTCTTGAACAATTAACACACTTAAGTTCCTCGGAGGTGCACTCTTTTAATCCATGATCACCACTGCATCCAGCACAAGAAGGAAGATTTTTACAATTTTTTTCCAAATGCCCAATACCACAACATCTGAAGCATCTGATCACTCTAAGATGATCAGAAACGTAACATTTATTCCACTCAATGAACACATAACCAACTGAGATTAACAACTTCCTCAAATCAGGGGATACCTCCAGAACTATACCCATAAAATTGCGATACCGCAATTTAGTTACAATCTTCATATCCTTATCGGCAAAGGCATGCAGATCATTAAGTGCCCGTATATTTTCAAGTATCTCAGCGTCACTTATATTATCAGTTAACGAAACATTTTTTATAAGAATTCTAGGGTTTAATAATTTCATTTTATTCACAGCATATTTATTCCCAAATTTCTTTTCTACGGATTTGTGAAGCGTTTCCATAGAATTTTCATTGTCACATCGTATAATTATTCCATTTTGAATCTTCTTAATACCATTTAAACAAATCTTTAGTTGAGTTGGATTAATACTCCCCTGTATATCATTAATAATATCCTTACTCGAGACCGATGCATCAGGTGTTTTAACAATAACACCGGTTGATGGTCCGCGACTTTTTCTGGTGACACCGGCAGCATCCCGATAAGAATGATTTCTTATCGGTTCCTTCATTTCAGGTCCACGAACTCGCTCAGCATAAGATAAACAACTAGACGATATTTTCTCCTTCAACAATTCGTTATTAGATTTTAATTCAACATTTAATAATATATTTCTTTCAATATATCTATAACAATAAATAAATTGACTACTAATGGGGTGACAATGAATTAGTTTTTCCAAATTATCCATGAATATTTCATGGATAAACTAATTCATGGAAACTAATTCATTGTCACCCCATTAGTAGTCAATTTATTTATTAGTATAGATATGTAGATGATATTACCTGTTGTTTCTTTGGTACTCTTTGGCAACTCGACACTTTTCAGACATTCAATAATTCATTACACCCTAAAATTACATTCACTTTGGAACTTGAGAAAGAAAACTCTATTAATTTTTTGGATCTCAAAATAATGAAACTGGATTACAAACTTAGTTTTTCAATTTTCCATAAACCATCACATACAGATAGTATTATACATAATACTTCCATGCATCCATTTCAACACAAAATGGCAGCTTTCAATAGTTCGATACATCGATTAATGAATATTCCTCTTTATAGAACCAATTTCAATACCGAGAACAATTTAATCATGCAAACAGCCGTGAATAATAATTATAATCCTGAAATAATAGATAATATGATATTAAAGAAAAACTTCAAAAAGGCGATTGGTTTGGTTTATCCCCTAGTCAAAAACAATATCAACTATAACAGTCTTACACATACATCGGTAAGTCCAGTGAAAAACTCAAATCTCTTCTTTTTAAGTATAACATCAACATTGCTTGCCGTACTGGAAATAACTTAGGAAAACATATCAAAAATAACAAATATAAGGTCAACAAAAATAAAAAATCAGGTGAATATAAAATAAATTATGGTAATTGTGATAAGTTTTATATTGGTAGAACGTTTAGAAGATTCTAAATGAGAATTTCTGACCATAAACGTAGCATGGATAATTAGAATACAGATTCACATCATGCAAATTATTTGATTAATGAAAATCATATATTCAATTCCGATTTTGAAATTTTGAATAATTCAAACAAGGAAATGAAGCTTAATTTGTTAGAATCACTTCAAATTAATAAATACAAATATTCTGGCAACCTTTCGAACAACGAAATCGATCATACCTCAAGCCTCCTTCTCAATCTTTTCAAAATTACTTAGTTTACTATATAGTAGTTCAACATGAATTGATCTCTTCTACCTGTTATCTATCTGTTTTCTCTGTATTCATTATTTAAGTTTATATATTGTATAATAAAACAATTGTTAAACTGATTTACACATATATTAAAAATAATACTGCATGACGTACGTTTCGATAAGATTCACCTTTTTCAAATGCTACGTGCAGACTAATGACAATTTCTCGAATACATACAATATATAAACTGAAAATAGTTTAGGAAAACATATCAAAAATAACAAATCTAAAGTCAACAAAAATAAAAAATCAGGTGTATATAAAATTAACTGTGGTAGTTGTGATAAGTTTTATATTGGTAGAACATTTAGAAGTTTTCAAAAGAGAATTTCGGAACATAAACGTAGCTTTGATAATCAGAAGACAGATTCTCATCATGCGAATAATTTGATCAACGAAAATCATATATTCAATTCCGATTTTGAAATTTTAAATACCGCAAACAAGGGAATGAAGCTTAATTTGTTAGAATCACTTCAAATTAATAAATACAAATATTCTGGCAACCTTTTGAACAGCCAAATCGACCATACCTCAAGCTCCCTTCTCAATCTTTCCAAAATTACTTAATTTACTATACAGTCGTTCAGTATGAATTCATCCTCTCCACCTGTTATTTACCTGTTTTCTCTGTATTTAAGTTTATATATTGTATGTATTCGAGAAATGTCATTAGTCTGCACGTAGCATTTGAAAAAGGTGAATCTCATCGAAACGTACGTCATGCAGTATTATTTTTAATATATGTGTAAATCAGTTTAACAATTGTTTTATTATGTTTATCGATTCACATCAAGTATCGGCCTCATCAATTATTAATTAATATATTGTATGTATTCGAGAAATGTCATTAGTCTGCACGTAGCATTTGAAGAAGGTGAATCTCATCGAAACGTACGTCATGCAGTATTCTTTTTAATATATGTGTAAATCAGTTTAACAATTGTATTATTATGTTTATCGATTTATATCAAGTATCGGCCTCATCATTTATTAATTTTCTATATTCTGTCAAATCGGGTGCTCCATAAGCTTTTGTGATTTCATATAACTTTAATATAATGCATTTTTTTGCATTCTTTTATAATACTTTTTTTTTGCATAATTTGCATGATAATTTGCGTAATTCTTGATATTTAATCCATATGCGCTTCCTGGAAGCCAAGTTAATCAAGTTAAGCAGTCTCAAATCCCGACATGAGACGTACATTTTTGGCTGTATTTTTCCTTCATTTAGTAATTTTAGTGAATTGTGCTTTTCAACACTTAGTTGAAACATATTGGAACATATTGGAATATCATACTAATCCGAGACATGTGAAGTAAACATCTGTAGAGCATCTCTGTATTTCGTACTACATAACTCGATAATGTAATAACAAAATACATCCCCATCAAGCAGAGATAATCAATGGATCGGAAGAGTTAGGGCAGAGTCACCAACTATAGTTCCTTTAATTTTTTTTCAGTTATTCTCCTAATACCCATAAAAAAATGCAGTATTTGGGGAAGACATTTGTACTGAATGTCATTTATGTTTCAGTTCTTTTTTCTCGGAAAATCTGGTGTTAATACACATTCCATATAAAGTAGTATTATTACAGAACTTTTTCTTCGAACTTTAAAATTCACCACTTTCGGCCATTTTACTTTTTGCTATACATATTTCGAGTTTTGATCAATCAAGTACAGATCACGCAACGAAATACTGATACCTAATGATGCTTATTGAAATAAAGATTTGATACTCTTATCCATATATATATATATATATATATATATATATATATATATATATATATATATATATATATATATATATATATATATATATATATATATATATATATAATGCTATAAAATCGCACATATAAAGTTTGAGCAGAAAGTAAATCGTCAACCTGGAGTAAAGTGGACAGATGAACGGAAGAAAGAGCATTCAGAGAGGATGAAGCGTTTTTGGGAGGCAAAAAAGATGAAGCAAAATTCCTAATGATTGCGAATTCAAGTTCAGTCGCTCTCCTCATGGGGAACAATCGAAATAATAATAATAATATATATATATATATATATATATATATATATATATATATATATATATATATATATATATATATAAATGAACACTAGAACATTCACTTGAAAAATTTAAATTAATCAATACAATGTTATAGTAGAGCTATAATAATATAATATCTAGCTCTACTAAAACATTCTATTGATTAATTTCAATTTTTCAAGTGAATGTTCTAGTGTTTATTTTCTTAAATATTTCATTCAGTGCCATAAGCACAAAAAAATTTTATTTCCTATATATATATATATATATATATATATATATATATATATATATATATATATATATATATATATATATATATATATATATATATATATATATATATATATATATATATATATATATATATATATATATATCCAAAACTGTATGTGTTCATTTTTGTCTGAAGGCAATTGAATAAGTACCTTGGATGTTAAATATGGGGACAAAACTATATCATCATCCCAATCAACAAAGTTTCTTGGAATATATGTAGACAGAAATTTGAGATGGACATCACACATTGAGGTCTTACGTAAAAAATTGAGTATATATATATATATATATATATATATATATATATATATATATATATAAGAAAATGAACACTAGAACATTCACTTGAAAAATTTAAATTAATCAATACAATGTTATAGTAGAGCTATAATAATATAATATCTAGCTCTACTAAAACATTCTATTGATTAATTTCAATTTTCAAGTGAATGTTCTAGTGTTTATTTTCTTAAATATTTCATTCAGTGCCATAAGCACAAAAAAATTTTATTTCCTTATATATATATATATATATATATATATATATATATATATAATATATATATATATATATATATATATATATATATATATATATATATATATATATATATATATATATATATATATATATATATATATATTATCCAAAACTGTATGTGTTCATTTTTGTCTGAAGGCAATTGAATAAGTACCTTGGATGTTAAATATGGGGACAAAACTATATCATCATCCCAATCAACAAAGTTTCTTGGAATATATGTAGACAGAAATTTGAGATGGACATCACACATTGAGGTCTTACGTAAAAAATTGAGTAACTCATTTTTTGCAATCTCTAGAATTAAGAACATCGTACCTAGAAATTGTATTATGAATGTGTATTACAGTTTTGTATATAGTCATCTAAATTATATTCTGCTGTGGGGCTGCTCTACAGAAATGAATAGGGTGTTTATTACACAGAAGCGAATACTTCGATTAATATTCAATATTCATCAACGAACATCTTGTTAACCTATCTTCATTAATGATTACATACTCACCTTACCGTGTTTATATATTTATAGATGTTTGTTATATGTTGAAGAAAATGAAGATAGTTCATTAAATTCAATAGAAATCATGAGTATTCAACGAGGAACAGGGATGTACTACTTATTCCTATGCATAAAACAGCTAAATTTGAGTACTCTCTCTGTTATCAAATTATTAAAATTTTCAACCATTTACCATCGAATTTGAAAGTACTGAAAGCTCATTTGTTTAAGAGGAGAGTTAAATCTTTGCTCCTAACAAAGGCATACTATTCGAATGTAGGCAATAATGAATGAATCAATTTTTTGTATCATATGTTTTTATATTTTTCTGAGGTACGTTTTTTCTTTTCAAATAAATTTGTATATTATTGTGAATATAAATTCAACCAATATTTCTGTTCGAACGGATATTTTTGCTCGAGGGCTGAATGGAAGATCAGACTCGAAACTGAATTCAGTCTTTTCGAGAGCATTCTTCCCAGTTGCGATTATTGTATCAATTGAAATGAATGTAATTCTACAATGTGAAGAATGTTTCTCAACAAATTTATTTTATTATTCATTATTATTATTGGATTAATTAAATTGCAGTGGCCTTAGGTGAGATAATGGCCATAAGTGATGCCCCTGCCCTATATTAGTTATTTAGGTACTATAATTGATGAGCAGAGATATCAATATTTGTGAATGAAATCCAGCAAGAAGAAAAGAAGAAAAATATTAATCTATTTCGTTTCAGGATAATCTCTGATGATAATTTTCATGGAAAATGTTAGATGCATTAGTAGTTATACAACTCCTAATTGTCCGACTGTGCATTTCATGAAATGCAAGGTGTACTTATACTCTCCATGAATGTACTTAGAAGGCAGTGTTTAAAAATCCATTAGTTGCATCAGGGAAATTCCTGCTAGTTTTAAATGAAAAATTCATACAATTTCTCTCTCCCTCTCTTTCATTCTTGATAGATTTTAGCGATTTCAATAAGTCTCTTTGTGAAATTTCCAGGTTATTTAATGAAATCGTTTGAATTTTCTTAATTTCGTAGAGTTCTACTTAAGTTCTTGAACTTCTAATTTTCTATCCAAAAGTGTTGATTGCTTAACGACTTCAAATAGATATTTTATTAGATTCTTTCGTTATTGTCCCGTCGAATTCACCAGAAACAAGTATTCACGAGTTCAAAGCTAGAACAAATCTAGAGTTCGACATTAATTTCCTCTTTATCGATCATACTGGTTTCTGGCAGTAACATTTTTATAACAAAATATTCTCAACTTGAGTGAACATATATTCATAATAGGCATGATGACAGTTTTTGAAAAACGAGCCTATAATGTCCACAAATGTATACTATTTACAAAAAATAAGATATTTCTGCAGAAATCAAGAGTTTAATAGGAAAAAAATGCAATTTTAAAAAAGAAATTTACTTGTTTACCTAAAACGCTCGTCAGTGTCATGGCGGCGCTTGTGACGTCAACAATCGGTAACTTAAATACTAGGCGCTGAGTTCGTGCAATAATTTAATTATTTTGTGTTATTAAAAATGAATTCGAAGGTGTATAAGTGGTGTGGGGTCCCCCAGTGTGCAAACATATCCATAAAAAGTCCAAATAAGTTATTTGTATTCGTTCCTGAAAATAAAACGACACGAAACAAGTGGCTTCAACTTGCAAGGCGAGATTCAAATGCAATATTGTCCAGTACTGCCCTTTATTTTGTGAGGATCACTTTGATGTAAGTTTTCACATTGTTTTGTAGATTCTAGTATACTATATAATATTTGGTAATAATATTTTGTAGGAGGTATAAAAGTAAAAATATAAACAATCTATTTCGAGGTCTAACCTCGGAATTTCATCTCATTGATGTTATATTATGTATTTTATTCAAATTTCAGTTACCAAATGACATGGATGATTATATGGAATATCATCTGATGGGATCGGTGTCAGAGATCTGCATGAAACCGGGGTGTATGCCCACTAAATTTCAATGTCAATCAGATAGAAGAAAACGAACATCAGATGCTACAGAAAGACCATATATTCTCAAAAAACAAAAAAGACATTGATAGAAGAATGTCTGAAAGATTTAGAGGAAATAGGTACAAAGCATGTGGAACTTGAAGAGGTGTCATGTGGAAGTTCAGGTAGGTACTTATTTCTAATACACATTTATTCCACTCATTAATCTTTGTAAATTCTTTTTGAATAAGTATATGAAGGTAATATTTTATAAATATCATTTTTTTGTCTTTTTCAGCTTCACAAGCATCCATAAGCAATATTTCACAAGAAAATGCAAATAAGTTTCGAAGTAAAGCCACCCAAACGAAAACTAAATTAGTAAATCAAATGACATCACCTTTGAAACATTCTACATCATCTGTTTCTACATCACCATTTAAAATGAATAGTAACATTACTGCTAAACCATCGCTGTCCAACATACAGAAATTATGAAATCGTGTAGGCTTTCACGGCCGGTGTCCATTGTGAAACATGGTGAAATGATTTTCCGGGCTGATTGGCCGTGGTCAACTGGAACTCCTCCTCTTCCAGACGTTTCGTCCCTAACTGCGAGAGACATCTTCAGTGGCGGCGAGTGCTTCGACGTAGTGGCGTACTGGGCGACGACTCTGGAGCAACTGATGACCTGTTGACTAGAGTGCCGATATTTATAGGTCTTCGTGGCTCGGCAATATGTCCGCTTCGCTCTGATTGGTCCACCCCAACGCGTTCGTTGTCTGCTGTTGGACCAATCAGCTTCCGTTTCAGTGCAGGGTGCCAAATGTTCCTTATTCTCATGGTTTCTTCTTTCCGATTGAAATTGTTGCGATGCTTGTGTATCTCGATAGCCTCTCGTTGGAGCCTGGCGTGGTAATTTCGATCCGTGGAGAGAACCTCAGCGTCGTCGTATTTGATATTATGCTCCAAGTTGTTATAGGCATGCTCTGCTACAGCTGACTTCTCAGGCTGAACTCGGCGACAATGACCTTCATGTTCCTTGAGGCGTGTCTTGATGCTACGTTTAGTTGTACCAATATAAACCGAACCACATGAGCAAGGGATTTTGTAAACACCAGCTGAAGATAGTTTATCCCGTGGATCCTTCGCTGACCGCAACAAATTCCGAACTTTTCCGAACTTGATGGGTTGGCTTGAAAATAGCCCTCACTTCGTGGCGCTGAAGTAATCTCCCGATTCGATCCGTTACTCCTCTGATGAAAGGCATTATTGCCACTCCTTGTTTGGGTTCCTCCGTTGGTGGTACTCCGGTTCCCTTTCTGGGCCTCAGTGCTCTGGTGACTTCTTGGAAAGAATATCCGTTGGCCTGAAAAGCTTGATGGAGATGACTCTCTTCATTTTTGAGTGATTGTGGTTCACAAATCCTACTTGCTCTTTGTGAAAGACAACGAAGAACAGCACGCTTCTGTTTGGGATGATGGTTGGACATTTTGTGAAGGTAGCGATCCGTGTGAGTCGGTTTTCTGTAAACAGTATGTCCTAGCGATCCGTCTTCTCTTCTCTTTACTAGAACATCCAAAAAAGCTAGTTGGCCATTTTCTTCCTTTTCCATAGTGAACTGGATTTGCGGGTGTATACTATTCAGATGATTCAGGAACTCAAGTAACTTTTCTTGTCCGTGGCTCCAAAATCCATGATATATTAGTGAGTTTTTTGATGTGGTATCACTCTTCACAAAAGTTCCAGTCACGGATGCGTTACTCAAGATCGACAGGATTTTTCCACGGGACATCAGTACACTATTCCGCCACGTTCTAACCACTACTTATTTTCAGTATAACAACGTGTTTTATGAACAAAAAGATGGTGTCGCCATGGGAAGTCCACTTAGTCCGGTCATCGCAAATTCCTACATGGAGGAATTCGAGGAAGTTGCCATCAGGAACTCGCCTCTCAAACCAACACATTGGTACCGATACGTTGATGATACCTTCGTCGTTTGGAGCCACGGACAAGAAAAGTTACTTGAGTTCCTGAATCATCTGAATAGTATACACCCGCAAATCCAGTTCACTATGGAAAAGGAAGAAAATGGCCAACTAGCTTTTTTGGATGTTCTAGTAAAGAGAAGAGAAGACGGATCGCTAGGACATACTGTTTACAGAAAACCGACTCACACGGATCGCTACCTTCACAAAATGTCCAACCATCATCCCAAACAGAAGCGTGCTGTTCTTCGTTGTCTTTCACAAAGAGCAAGTAGGATTTGTGAACCACAATCACTCAAAAATGAAGAGAGTCATCTCCATCAAGCTTTTCAGGCCAACGGATATTCTTTCCAAGAAGTCACCAGAGCACTGAGGCCCAGAAAGGGAACCGGAGTACCACCAACGGAGGAACCCAAACAAGGAGTGGCAATAATGCCTTTCATCAGAGGAGTAACGGATCGAATCGGGAGATTACTTCAGCGCCACGAAGTGAGGGCTATTTTCAAGCCAACCCATCAAGTTCGGAAAAGTTCGGAATTTGTTGCGGTCAGCGAAGGATCCACGGGATAAACTATCTTCAGCTGGTGTTTACAAAATCCCTTGCTCATGTGGTTCGGTTTATATTGGTACAACTAAACGTAGCATCAAGACACGCCTCAAGGAACATGAAGGTCATTGTCGCCGAGTTCAGCCTGAGAAGTCAGCTGTAGCAGAGCATGCCTATAACAACTTGGAGCATAATATCAAATACGACGACGCTGAGGTTCTCTCCACGGATCGAAATTACCACGCCAGGCTCCAACGAGAGGCTATCGAGATACACAAGCATCGCAACAATTTCAATCGGAAAGAAGAAACCATGAGAATAAGGAACATTTGGCACCCTGCACTGAAACGGAAGCTGATTGGTCCAACAGCAGACAACGAACGCGTTGGGGTGGACCAATCAGAGCGAAGCGGACATATTGCCGAGCCACGAAGACCTATAAATATCGGCACTCTAGTCAACAGGTCATCAGTTGCTCCAGAGTCGTCGCCCAGTACGCCACTACGTCGAAGCACTCGCCGCCACTGAAGATGTCTCTCGCAGTTAGGGACGAAACGTCTGGAAGAGGAGGAGTTCCAGTTGACCACGGCCAATCAGCCCGGAAAATCATTTCACCATGTTTCACAATACAGAAATTACTCAAGATAGAGGAAGAATCTGATATTGATATTTCTTATACACTATCTGTAACGCACATAGAATCATCACCATCTACATCACCATGTACGTAATGGACTTAATTGAAGAAGAATTGAGAATTCCTGCAAACCATATACTTATGTGTTTAAGAAAAATTAGATCAAATAACCCATTCAGATAGCTTGCTGATGATTTTTCAATGAATCCAACATATGTTAGCAAAATATTTCTAAAAAGTATACCATTAATAGCTAGTGCAATGCGTCCTTTTATTGCAAAATTAGATAAGCATTGTATAAAAATGAATTTACCCATGGCTTTTAGGCACAAATACTATAATGTAAGTTGCATCATAGGTTGTCTAGAAATTGACGTGCAAAAGCCTTCAAAAGCTTTAAATCAATCGCTCTCTTGGTCAGAGTACAAAAAACTAATACCATTGAATGTCTTGTGTCCTGCACACCTAATGGTTTAGTAAATTATATTTCACCAGGTTAAGGGGGAAGAATAACAGATACATATATTGTCGAATCTTGTGATTGTATAAAGTGTTTGCAACCTGGTATGTGTGTGATGGCTGACAGAGGATTTAAACATGTAGAACAATATTTAAGACAAAAGGGAGTGCAGTTAGTACGGCCTCCAAGTGTTACAACTGGATCTAAATTATCAAAAAATGAGGCAAGAGAAACGAAAAAACTTGCTAGTTTGAGAATACATGTGGAGAGTAATTCAATGCCTATGGGAATTCAATATGTTAAAACCACATGCTTGTGTAAATCATAATTCAATGAAAGTACTTGATAATGTCATCACCATTGCCTGTGGTTTAATAAACTTACAAGATTCATTAATTAAATAAAACTGTTTCTGTTTTAATGCTGCGTTTTATTTATATAACAATTATAAAATACTTTGGTATAGTAATGGATATACATTTTTTTTCTATGAAGTGACTATAACATTAAAAAAATTTGATACATGATTTTCATCATATGATACACAAATTACTTCTACTTTTTTATTTTCATTATAGTTGGAATCAGCTACACAAAAGTAGCCTTTTTGAAGACCTGTTAGGTACATGTGGAGCTGCATCTGCGCATAAAATTTAAGTGTTGGTTTACCATCGACTATATAATTTTTAAAAGTTTTGGCACTCATGGGACACTTAATTTCAATAACATTGTCTCCACATATCCCATCGGGTAATCCTGCTATCATAGGATAGTTTTTAGAAAGTATTAATCCACACTCATGAATTTTTTTCTTAATTATTTTTTATTATCATTAATATACTTACATGGAAGTTTTAACATTTCTAAATTCTGCTGAACAAAAGTCTTTATTTGATACCAAAAATTCTCCCAACAAAGGGAAAATTAGCGCTGTTTGCCTTAATAAATCCTTGATCCATAACTCGTGTTATTTTAATTTGATTTTAATAACATTCACACTTAAATAGTGAAATTGAATTAATAAATAAAAACACAGTCGTAGTGGAGGTCAATAATACGAAATGTGATTTTGGCGCCGTGGCGTGTTTACTTGACAATGACGTCATGAGCTCTGATTGGTGTTCAAGATATCATGGCAGAATACCTTATTTTGTAGTTTTATTTTATAAAAATATATATCAATCACACTCTTAATAAAAAAAACAATGCGTGTTTTTGATCCTAAGCTTCAAGTTTATCGAATAAATATAGTATTTTTGTGATTTTTGATTAGTGTCATCATGCCTATTCTTATAGAAACGTCGAAAGCAAGGTAAAAATGAAGATGACATTTTTGAAGCACTGATTTCGGTGAAGTATCAGTTCTTATTCCGCCTGTTTTAAGATGGTCACGAGATCTACGTTCAGTTATGTTGAAATAGTTTATAAGTAGAGCTCGGAAAAAATGCAACCGACAAATCCAGAAATATGGGCATTTGAATGCATCACAAATTGACAAAAAATGCAAAGAATTTAGAAAAAAATTCAAGAAATGATGTGTATTATAATGTTGAATAATACTTATTCATTATTGTACTATGGTAGAGAGTGGAGGCGGGAATTGATAATTAGATATTCAACGGAAATTTATATTGAGTAACAGATTTTATCAATAATAAAATAATAATACATAGGTAGTATCAAAATTATTATGGTAACAATAAAACAAAATAACAATAAAATAACAATATTTAAACAGACATACATAAGTCACGTCTTACAATTATTGTGAAAACTATTAATCATTATGTGTTTTTCACATAAGTGAAACAAGTTTTCTAGGAGAAAACCTTGGCGCTTTTCAGAAAACATGTGTTTAAAAATTCAAAAAATTCGTTCAACATCAACTGATGTAATGGGAGCATATTTATATTCACAAATGATGTTTAGTTCTAAATTTGGTATAAACACATCGTTTTTGCCCATCAAAATCAAGATATATTTTTCAAAATTTGAAAGACTGTATTATTTTGAGTCACAGAATTGAATTAATTCAGAATGACGGTTCCACTTTGTCCACCGACTTTCTTACAATTTGACGCAGAGTGGCTAATTAGAGCTAATGATTCCATTAATGGAATACAAGATTTTTCAAAATTTTTTTGAGTCACTCAGATCGTCAATCACATTTTTAGTGGCGTGGTAATTGTCAGCATAAAATATAGCTGCATCCAACCAGGTACTTCAACGAGTTATTAAAGGTTGTGAAGGTAAGGCAAGATTTGCAAATTTTTCTTCGTAAAATTGAACGCGTGTCGGGCCTTTTAAAAAGACTTTTTTTGCATTGTTAATTAGGTCATTGACCAAAGGAAACTGCTCTCTAATACATTCTGTCACTCCATTAATTCCATGAGCTAGACAGGTTACATGTTGCAGATTCGAATGAAATATTTTTAAATTTTTTTCATCTTCAATCATATAAGGTGCTGCATCAGATAAAAATAAAAAACATTTTTCTGTGGAACAATTTGGAGCAAAATAAAATTGTTCAATGAATCTTGGACAAATCGTGCAATTGTTGAATTATAAGCCTTTTCAAGTTTTTTTGAAGCAAAAAGATCTGCTTGGATTTCTTTCCTCTAAACATCTATTAATGCATCTGTTATATATCTACCGCACAAATCGGTGGTTTCTTCTACTAAAATATAGAAATAGTTTGAATTGACTTCGATTTGGATACAAGCTAATGTTTGTTTATAAATTAAGTCGGCACTTGCTTTACGTAAGGTCAACTCGTCAGGAATATTTAGTTTACAATATTTTCCTAAAAATTCCTTCAGGTTAGGATTATTAAACTTGCTCAACGGTATGTTACTGGCAATCATTGCTTTGCACAAATCCTCATTAAACTCTTTTTGGTCGTCTTTTTTTTGGATTCTGTTGTTGGAGGCAACCTCTTGAGGTTTGTTGCGATGATAAAATTGCTGCATATTGGAAATGTGCTCTGTAGATTTCACGAGTTAATCCACAATGAATAATTTCTAGGCGTGGATATATAATGGGAACGGAAAACTACTGATTATTTTCACAAGACTAATATACGCAAAAAACACATACATTTAACTGCAAAATAATTCGACACCATGTATGTTTTTAAAAGGACAATTTCTTTACTTGGTGGTCACAAAGAACGTGTCAATCACGTCCGACTATATCATTCACCCTTCTCTTTTATAATTATCTAATAAAATGAGTTTAACAGTTTTATGATTTTGTGAAGTATCATCAAACGCCTTCATTATGAATGAGAAGTTTACAAAATGGACGAAAACCCTCAAAACTCATTAAATAAACAACAAAATAGTAACATCCGGTTGCAATTTGTAAAAAAATAAGTTGGGAATGAGTGAAAAGAAAAAAATGAAAAATAGTAATATGTTACCTATATCTTGAATACATGAATACTTATACTTTTGGATAAAACATACTTCAAAACCAAAGCCAATAGCAATATGTAACATATACTAACAATTTTTGAACACATTGTACAAAAAAGGTGGTCTCCATCCCAAAAAAGTTCTCGGTGACACTTTATCCACATAACATTGAATGTCTTTTTAGGTATTTCGACTCAGACACTTGTATATTGTATCCTGATTAAAAGAAAGCAAATAGGTTCACTGTTTACTAATAGTAATGCTTTCGTTGGAAGATACTGCTCAATTAAAGGTTTACCTAATATTTACCGGGGGAGGCAGCTCCGGCTGCGATGTCTTGGAAATCTCCCGGTTACAGTTACTTGTTTATGGTATTTGGTATATCCTATTTTGGGGTAGCAGGTTGTTCCAAAACCAAACAAATTTAGAAATTCCATAATGAAAACTTTCTGTTCAATAGGATTTCAAAATAATTGGCAATAAGGGCAAAAAACGCTCAAATCTTTAAAAAAATGCATTTTTTGGGAAGAAGTATAAAAAAATGCAAAATATGCAAAGAAGTGCCAGTGTTATTTTTTCCGAGCTCTTCTTATGAAGATATATTATGTTGAAATAACTTATATTTACCTACATACAACAGCGTTTATAGTTTACAAGATCACTAGGGTCCAATCCTTATTATTATTTATTATAAAATGAGGATTATGTGTTGGAGATTATATATCATCTCTACTACTAGGATCTAATACTCAAAATGAAACTAATTAATACTTTTAATCCCAATACATGTCGAGGTGTTGCGTGTTTTCAACCTGGAAAACACTTTTGGAACCTTTGCTTCCAAATGAATTTTTCATGTTTTCACCACAACGCTCTTGGGAATATTGAAATGATGAAAAACTCATTGACCTTGTATCTCATTATTGCCAAATTTTACTGTACATCTTTACGGTTCGAGATACTTTATTCTGGCTGAATAAATTTGATAAGATCGTATCGAAAAGAATACTGATAGTTCAAAATGCACCAATGTTACTACAGAGTATATCCGTTTATAAATTTAATTCATTTTGATATTGGATTCTCGTTGCAAATATTAGAACTGATAGGTCAGGTTTTTTGTTTGTTGAATATAATACCTTATATCTTTCTAAATTTTCAGTGCGCTTGTGAGCGGTAAATGTATCGAATTATTGATTCTTCCATTGATGATTTTTCTTTCAACAAAATTCAGGAACGTAAGATTACATTAACAATTTTGCATGAATTTTTGAAATATTCTCCAATATAAAAAATTTTTTTTTGAATTTTTTCTTCTTCATTACTTAATGAGTTACTTATCAAGTTTTTTCAATTGAAAGCAAGTCAAGTTCTTTTTATTTTCGATTTGTTGCGTTGATATAAATTTGTGTTCTATTTCTTAGACAAAAACTGGTTTTCTTATCATTGAAATTTTTTTTTGATTCAAACAGCAAAATATTGTAAATAAGATGAGAGATTAATCTACGCGACTCCATATTTTAGCATATCCCTGGAGTTACAATTTGAGGTTCTACTAAATCATGAGTGGCTCTCTAGGAATTGGAATAGGAATCTCACATCATTTGCGCTCAATCTGGAAATAGTACAATAATTGGAAAGTGTAAAGAGACATTCTGATCAAGAAGAAAAAAAGATCAAGTTTGTTTGTTTGTTTTGGAATAAAAAAATCCTCAATAAGAGTTTCGAATAGAATTATTTAGTTTCACTGTCTATATTGCACGTAGGTTTATCAGGTGAATTGATATACGTCTCCCCAATTTTGAAACTAGCCTGTGTTATCACTAATATTTATAGGATAGTGCGTTATAACATCTTCATTAGAATATTTCGTACAACAATTGCACGACGACTCTCTCACAATTAGAAAAAGTTTTACAAATTACTTGTGATTTCCATTTAATATGGAATTAACATCTATTGGCGTTTATGAGTGTGTCTCAATTCAATATTGTTATAAATAGAAGGTCTTAAAGGATATGAAATCATTAAAGACCAATATATACCTTCGTTGACTTCCATAAGTTAACTAGGATATGAATTCAATATAACAGTAGAGGAAGGTAGTAACTAGATATTGGAAACAGAAGCTGCGGTAACTGTCTAGTGAAGACCTGAATATACAGTATTGATATTCTGAAAGACGATTATTGAATATGCATTGTTTGTTGAATATTCAGTATAGATCCAATATACACAACTCAGACGTGCAATGCAATGATTGTGATAACGTTGAAATATATGAATGATTTATGTACAGGTTAATTCAGAGCCTCGGCCTGAATGTTATTCAGTCGATTTTGAAAATCTTACTGGAGATGTGTACCTATTTGAAGCAATAATACACACTCAACCTGAAGTGAAGTTTTTCGTATATGCTGTAAAAAAAAATAACTATACTATACTGATATATAGAAGATATTATTTTATTATTGAGTTTTACGAATATTTTCTCATGTTTTCACATCAAAATTTTAAATCACTGGCATAGGAAACGTTGTTCTGCAGAATTATTTAGTTGATATTAATTTTTTGCGTTTCTACGAGAGTCGAAGAAGTCTTTCACTCCAACCAAACAGAATAATCTATTGGAATCTAGGAGGTTGAAAAATATCAGATACTTCCGAAATGTCAGTTTTCACTTCCATTCATTAATACAAATGTCAAACATTGAAATTTGTTTCACAATGAGTTTCATTATTAGGAAAGTAATTTTTTCTGTTATAATTATCTTCAGGGATTTATGTAGCTCTTTCAATATATTTCTCAATACTCGTATAAAGAACTTCTAGAAGTGAATACCCATATATGACACGTTTTCAACAACACACTTGGAGATGTTGAATTTTCCATTTTCTGGAGAATCGAAACCAAAATCCTTTTCTTCAAGAATAGCAAAGAAGTCAACGGAGGCCTTCCAGTTCATATCTGACATGTTTTGATATAAAAGCATCCCCTCAAAATAAGTATTGAAAGTTTGTGTGGAGAAACGAATAATGAAACGAAATAAATTTAATCAGTAAAGAAAAACAATTGTTTTGAAATAAAAAAAATTTCAGTGAATTGAATCAAAGTTTTTTTGATTGAATGAAAAATTTTTTTTGATAAACTTTGACTCAACGGGTGTCAGGTTATATCGAAAACAAATTCGTGAAAAGTTGATTCAAATTAACACTTACCCTCAATTTCACTCGGTACCTACATGTTTTCAGAAATTGATAGTGAAATAATATTTGAAATATTCTCATATATCAAAACAAATATGCATGTTGAGGATATCGAAGTACCACTTTTTTTGGGATGCAACCTAAACAACTGGTGTAATTTAGAGTTCATTATACATTTTGTATAAAACAGAGAGTAGTATAGGAACGAGAGTTCTAGACCGGAAGTGCCTAGAAGGTCCTCCGGCCTATGAATATGAAGACGGATTCTAGACAGAAATTGTCAAAAAGACCTAACCCCTAAAAAATCAAGTGGGGTAGTAGACATGAAGTGTCAAAAAGGCCTTACCCCTAATATCGATGGGGTGGTAGAGAAGAAGACCAAAAAGAATTTAATCGTTGAAATAGTGCCCCCGCCCCCAGTGCGACCCCTTAATCGTTCAAATTGTAAGGGTGGTATGATCTACGAGTATAACAAATTCTTAGATAAAGCAACCGGATCATATCCATTTGAGATGGAGAAATTATTCCAATTGCCATGTCAATCTGTGAGTTTATTACAAAAACTGAAAAATCTTCTGAGTATGATAATAAAAAAATAAATAGTTTTAAGTGATAGAGACTGAATGTTATTTGAGAATAAGACAAATTTTCATGAATAAACTATACGAATTTTTTTTTTCAAGTAATGATATATAATAGAATTACATCTACAATGTCCAAATGATTTACATTTTTGACATCCTATTCCATCAACCTCATCCTCATCAAGGGATCTTCCTTCACATTTCAATGGACAGCAATATTTTAAACTATCAATTCTGTAAAAACCTCTCCCTCATCTTCCATTATTGAACATTCCGACTGAATGTTATGATTCAAACAATATATTGTGAATTCACAGCTTTGACATTTAACATGATTATCTTTGAACGCATATTTGGAACGTAAACTCCTCAATTTAGCAATAATCGATTCTTTATCCATATTTTAAAATGAATTCCAATTCATAGTTCTCACGATGAAGTTTCGTATAATAGAACACAGATGCGCTTACATAAACAAACATATATCAAGAAGATAATATGATAAGTCACCTTAATAGATATCTAATGATAAATACATCTCCAACCACAAACGAAAATCACCTCTTACCACATGAAAACATGATTGATCTTCTAGGCACTTTCGGTCTAGTATATTACTACTAAATTTTCCCATGAGACGTTCATACACATGTTGTTTTCACCTTCATTCAAGTTATCCTAATCAATCTGATTACGGTTTGACCGAACATGAGAAACATAAATCAGAGACAAATACGATAATAACTGAAAATATGACCTTGTGAATTCCAACGGAAATCGGCTCGAGTATTCAATCAAAATAACGGGGGTGGCCACGGGGGGCGGAGGGTACTATTTCAACGATTAAGGGGTCACACGGGGGCGGGTGGCACTATTTCAACGATTAACGTCTTTTTGGCCTTCTTCTCTACCACCCCATCGATATTAGGGGTAAGGCCTTTTTGACACCTCATGTCTACTACCCCACTTGATTTTTTAGAGGTTAGGTCTTTTTGACACTTCCTGTCCAGAATCCTTCATATTCATGTACCGGGGGACCTTCTTGGCACTTCCGGTCTAGAACTCGCGTTGCTATACTATTACAGAGGTCGCCTGTTATGCGTATTTATTTATGCGAGAAATATTTTTTCAATATGGTTTCTAATCAATTAAGTTCAGTCAGAAATTGAGTTTTTGTTCCTGATATCTCAAATACATAGTGGGTACCTAAAAATGATATAGCATCATTCTGATTTTTGAAGCAGAATGTTTCAATATTGTTCATCTCGAGGCCTATATGATAATTCAGATAAAAAAACATTATTATATTGAAAAACATTTTGGAATGAACAATATGACTTAACCAGCATTGTATCGTATTAGCGAAATTAATTGTTCACAAAATTGAAATGGAATGTGATATTCTGTTCGAAAAAAAACGAATGAAAACACTCTTGGAACTCTTATATCTCTAATGCACCGACCAGCACAAGAAATATCTTATTTGTATTTTTCTCATCATATGAGACTGCTCTCACTGCTGAAGTGTCCTTATTATGCTGATATGAGTTTGAAAGGAATATCGCATTTCTTGATCTTTCAGTAACCATAAAACTTTTACAACTTCCCTATCTCGTTGACCTAGTGAAAATATCAAACAGATCAAGTTTTTATCGAATCTTTCAATCTGCTCGTAACTTCTGCAACTTCCCTTGCATTCTGCACTTTTGATGTATCAGATACGAATTTGGAATAACGAAATTGTTTTTAGATAGATATATGGATAACCATATCGCAAGCATGTTTTCGAATTTGGGTGGTTGCGAAAGAAGTATTTCTGAATG
Source organism: Henosepilachna vigintioctopunctata (assembly GCA_030704895.1). Classification (NCBI taxonomy): domain Eukaryota; kingdom Metazoa; phylum Arthropoda; class Insecta; order Coleoptera; family Coccinellidae; genus Henosepilachna; species Henosepilachna vigintioctopunctata. The sequence continues at coordinate 404,828 of JARQZJ010000104.1, read as the reverse complement.
AAAATACATACTATTTGTTGCACCTTTGTACCTGTTAGTTAATATGGCAGCGTTTTTCGTTTTATTGAATCACTTTAATTGAATATCATAGTTTTGTAAAATAGTTTCACTTAACCTTTCGCCATGATAGGCAGAGAATATTGAAATTGTTCAATAGACATCGTCGTTCCACGTAAAATTTTAGGAAAAAAATGACTTTCGTTTTTATTAACTTTATTCTGAGATCAAGAATGAGTACAAATATTACAGAAAAGTTTATTACATTTTTTCCATCAGTAATACTTCATTTCCAACTAGGATGAACTGAAGTACTGACTTCAGTTTTAAATTTGATCTTCCATTTAGTCTCCCAAAAAATATTGCTTCAATTTTATATCAAATTCACAATAGAACAACATTTGAGAAAAAACCCTGAAAAATTTATCCTTTCGACAATTTCACATTTTCTAAGATGAGTATCGTATAACATATGAAGTCGTTATAAGAACGCACAATTAAGTTTAAATTTTCACAGAGTTAGAAAGAAAAATAAGCATCTCGAAAAACTGACACAGTTCATAAACATTACACGTGAAACTAAGGTAGTGAAGGAAATGTCGAACATTCTGACAAAAACAGGATTTGGAGATTATGAATATACAAATATGTTAATTAATATGTTAAGTTCTTCACTCGGATTCATTTAAATGAATACGAGAATATCCGCAACTAGGAATATAAGAATTGTAGGAAACGATAGAAAATCTACAGGAACTTACAAATGCTTATCCAAAATTTAGAAAAAGGAAAAACAGAACTTTTATCCTGATTTCAATTTGTTACATTTCATATAATATATTATATTCATGTAATACACAATTATTCATAAATTTATGAAAAATACTAATCAAAACAAAAGATCACAATCCACAAACAAAAAAATCAATATAACACTAAACCAGAGGTTTCCAACCTTCACGCTACTTCGCCCCTCCTTATATACATGGATACGCCTCCTCCTCCTTATATACATGTATAATATACATTTACAAATACATATACATACATATACATTATATATGTATATATGATTGAATAGTAAACACGTTTTAAATAGTAAAAACTTTATTACAACAAAACTAAAAAACTTTAATTCACTTACACTAGGTACGTATGTAAAATAAACAAGATTTTGATTTTTTACGCGATTGTTAAACATCTACGACATCAGAAGTTAATGAGAGGATTGTTGCTGTTTATTGCCACAAAGTTCATCAAATCTTCGTGCTAGTATGGACAGTGCTATCCGTTTCCCCTTTTCTACTTCTAATCTGTTTCGATATTTGGTTTTCATTGCTGCCATTGCCGCAATGAAATTCTGTTTCACACAAATAACTTGTTAAGAACGCTAAAAGCACTAGCATTGCTTTGTCATACAAAACTTTATACTCTTCACTAAGATTCATCCAGCACTGAATTATTGATTCGTTCTGAAACTTTTGTTTTAGTGTGCTATCGCATGACAATTCTATAAATTTTTCTGTTTCGATGGTTGTCAGCCCGAATTCGTCATTTGTATTGTCTATTGTAAATGAATTCTAAACTCACAAAAATTTTGAAGAAGCAAGATCTTCGAAATAATTTTGAGAATGCAGCTCTAAACCGTTCAAGTGTTCAATAAAAAGATTTTTTCTTACTTCAAAATTGGATGTGGCCCAAAAATCTTTCAAAATTGAAAACATATCCAACTCATTATTTTCTAAATTTGATTTCCATAATTCCAACTTTTTGAATAATGCGTTAACTTTATCTTTATGAACAAGTGGGTGCATTTGTGGTCCCTGCATTGTTTTTTCAAACTGCTCAATTTTCCAGAAATTGCCACCATATAAGCAATTTAAACAATGAAATTTTCATTGTTCCACAAATCTGAGTCTTCAAGTTGATTCTCTTCGAGAAAAGTTGCTATTTCTTCTTTAAGTTCAGACACTATCTTTATCCTTTTTGCTTCAGATAGCCAGCGAACTTCATAATAATATAGAATTGAAGTATAATCAGCTTCCATATCTACACACAGCTTTGCAAACAGCCTAGCTCTCAAGAAACTGTTCTTAATATAATTTATAATTTTTATAACTTTTGTAACGATGTCATTATGTCCCTCACTTATATTTTTTGCCAATAGAGATGCTCTGTGAAGCATGCAGTGTGTCCAAATAACATTTGGTGTTTTCTTCTTAATCAATGCTTGGAGACCTGCTTTGTGTCCGGACATTGAGTGAGCTTCGTCAGTTCACAATCCAATACAATTATTTTCAGCAATATATCGATTATAAGCGACTAAATGTGCATCTTTAGTTATATCAGTTGCTTCATCAACTTGAATTGCGAATTTTGTAGTACGCAGTTTTGAAACTAATTGATGGCAAAGATCTTCGTCATTAATTCTTCTTCCGACTGTGTTTTCAGCAAGTGGAATATTTTCCAACTGCTTTGCATATGATTTGCCAAACATTATTCGAACTATATCAATAGCGGCTCGTAAAATTGAATTTTCTCTTATTGTATGTGGTTTCTTGCATTCTGCAATTCGGTAACAAACTTGGTACGAAGCCAATTATACATTTGGTGAAACAGAAAGTATTATTTTGAATGTTAACCTCTGGTTATTAAACTCGTCCAATTTTCTTCGAAAAAATTCTATGGGCTTATCTACGTATTCAAAATGTAGAATTTCCTGGTGCCGTTTCAATTTGGCTGATCTCATATTATCTGAAGCTAAAACATTGGAACACAATAAAAACATTGGTTTTTCTAAGTCACCTCTAATAACACTAGTGAAACCTAATGATAAATACGAAGAATTGTATTGTCTTTTCTTGGAAGCTCTATCTCTTTGATCTATTTTTGTTTTTATTTGCACTTGCTTCAACATCAGTATCCTCACTACTGTTGGCTTTTCTCTTGTTACTTATTAAAAATTTATCGATTGGTCAAGAAACAATTAATTGATATAAATTACTGATGAAAAATACAATTTCGATTTCATTAGGATATACTCACAATTAATTTCACAAAGAAATTACATCAAGATAATAAATAACAAAAATATTCTTTCTAGTTGACACTTAATGACAGTTAAGACATCAAGAGCGGGGGATCTTGAAACGTATTGAATAAAAATGTAAAGTGGCGCATATATTGAATATGATTGCGCAATCGTATTACTACGACTCCCGCCTTTAAGCTACAGTCGAGATAGATCGCATTATTACGACTCCCGCCTATTTATTTATGTTACGATATAAAGTTACATTTATTTGTACATATTATGGTATATGTTTTTATTTAAAATTTTTGGCGCCTTCCCTTGCAATTGCTGGGGCCTCCAAGGTTGGAAACCGCTGCAATAAACGGATAAACAAAATAATCATAAATTCAAAACATTTCCTGTACTCATACTAAAAAATCATTATTATCACACAATTAATTATGGAAACACATTTACATGTACAAAATATATTGAAAGTTTGTGAGCAGTATAATATTTGGACTATTTTCGATCAGATATTCCAGATATCATCAGAAATTCTATATTTGAAAATGTGATGACTATGCGTTCATCATATTTCGTAATATATTTCATGGGATCTCTCCATGCTTCAACGAATGTCTCGTTCCAAATGATTTGTATGGGAATTTAGACACGAATGTAAATTACAAATTACTTGTGGAACACTGCTCGGTTTCCCTGAAAATTGACTCCGTTCATCTAGTGGTCTTCTTCGGAATTTATGAATATTAATTAATGGGGCCGTAATATTCAGCTAGAAATTAAATTCCTTCCATACGGCCAATGAAATTGAGGAGCCACTTGTTCAACTGAATCGTGAAAGGTCCATTATTAAATATTCTGCCTGCGTATACGGATGTTTCCTCAAACCATACCATTTCAGGTCGGATTACTTCTTCGATGATCTGAGCCTACAGCTTACGTTCGTTGCAAGAAACGATAAAATGAGTAAAGTGTTAGTCGGAAATCCTCCAATTCAATTCAATTTGTTAAATTCAGTTAAGTAACTGAGGCAATGAATTTTTGGCCAGGTTATATGAAGTGTCAATGAAGTGTGCGCATAATATGTATGTACTTCCTCTTTTCTCTTATATCTCTTTAGACGAAGAGAGATTCTTTAGACGAAGATATTTATGAAGATTACAGAATAAACCAAGAACTTGAGAGATTAGCTTTCGTCAGTTCATCCTATTGTCCTCTCAAATCAAGAAAGTAAGAAGACAATAGTGTGGATATTACAATAACTTGCGTTCCAATTTCCTCAGATTTGTGGTTGTAAACAGTAGTGTTGTTTTTGTGCAAAAATATTGAAATTCGCTGTTTTCAAAGTGAAGGATCGACGCATTACGCAAAGTAAATGGATGATATTTTCATCTATTGTAACAATGTTCAGACAATATTTTTCCTATATTATACACGTTTATATATTATATCGGGGTATCTCCCGATATTTGCATCAATTCTATGAACATTCTTAGTGGTGGTTCAAAAGTTGATGATAGCACGACTTTCCATTGTGATCGTTCCAATTTATCATACGATCAGAATCATTGATCCAGATAAGGTGAAAATATTTAGTGTGATTTCATTTGGTTTGGTATTCTTTGGGTTTTTCTGGTAGTACTTACACAATCATCAAACCAGAGGTAGAAATAATTTTTATGCTGAAGAATGTATGAGTATATGAGTTCCCATGTTATTCTTTCAAGAAAGTTAAGCATGCTTAATAGATCACCTGTCATCACTGAAAGTTATAATAATTATAACGAATTTAAGAACTCATTTTATGATTTTGTGATGAATAACATTTCGAAATTTTGTAATGATTGAAATTTATTGCAGAAAATAAGTTCTTGAAAGCTAAAGGGAACGCCAAAAAAACGTGGAATCTATTGAATGAACTATGTGGTAGATCAAAAAAAAGAGAGAATAAAATTATCAAAATCAATAAACAAGGAGCTGACATAACAGAAGATCAACAAATAGCACAAGAGTTAATCAAGCACTTTGCAAATATTGGGAAGAAATTAGCAAAAAAAGTGAAACGCTATAAAAACATCAAATTCACAGAACAAGAAGTGAAAAATAGTAACTTTTTAATACCAACTGATATTATTGAAATGGAAAAGAAAGTGCACACTATTAGAACTTCTGCTGCACGAGGGACAGACAAAGTAACAAAAGAAGACATAGCTAAAGTGTTTCCATTTATTGGACAAAAGTTGATTGCGCTGACAAATAAAATATTGGAAACAGGCATCTACCCAACCGACTTGAAGCTATCGAAAATAATACCAATCTACAAAATAAAAGTGGTAAACGTGAAGATGTCAACAACTACCGACCCATAAGTCTAATTAGCACGTTTTCTAAAGCAGTTGAAAAAATAATCAAGATGGGATTGTGGATTATATTTACAATAAAATTGGTTTTGACACTCAACAATACGGTTTTCAAAAACAGTGTAATACACAGAGTGCAGTAGTTGACTTATTAGAATATATATCTGAGGAAATTGATCAAAATAAGTATGTAGTGACTGTGTTCATTGATCTGCAAAAGGCTTTCGATACTGTTGATCTAGAAATATAATTGAACAAGCTTTATAAGATGGGAATGAGAGGAGTATGTTTTAATTTGATGAAATCTTATACATGTGATAGAAAAATTTATACTTCTACTCATGGATGCGACAGCAAAATTGAAAATTTTAATATAGGAGTCCCACAAGGGTAATGTTGGGTCCTCTGGAATATTCGTTATACGTACATAGTATTAAAATGCTTTCACTCGAGTCAAAGTATTTTATGTTTGCTGATGACACTGTGATAGTGCTATCCCATACCGATATCGGAATGCCGGAGGAATGCCTTAACTTGGATCTTGATTTATACTCCAAATGGCTGTGTCAGAATAAACTATCAATCAATGTAAATAAGATTGTTTATATGATATTTAATCAAAAAAATGAAAATAAATTTGATATTTATATAAGACTAAATGATATGATGCTGAAGGAAGTAACAGATTATAAATATCTGGGATTACTCTTAGCGAACAATCTGACATGGGATGAACACATTGAAAATATTATCATTAAAATTGCTCGAATGGTCGACGCAATTAGAAGATGTTCCCAGATAATGAATTTCATCACCAAAAAGTTATTGTACCGATCATTTGTAGAACCTCCTTTAAGGTAAATGATTCTTTGCTGGGGAAGTGCTTCTAAGGCAAATGTTAAAAAAATTCGAAGAATGCAAAATGAAATTATTAAATCCATTTTCGGATTTGACTATTACACACCAACGGAAGAAGTTTATGATAAAACAGATATATTGGAAATAAACAAATTAAAATTACTCGAACAAGAAAAATTTAAATATAACGTCAAAAATAATAATCTAAAATCAAACACAAAATTAAGTCAAGTTAGCGATTGCCATAAATACTCCATAAGATCAAAACAACACCTGAGAACAGGTTTTAACAAAACAGCAAAATCGCAAAATAATCCAGTACAGAACAGCACCATTATATATAACACCATACCACAAGAAATCACAAATCTGAAAAATATTAGAAAGATGTGTCACAACCTCCAAGTTTACTTAAGAAAATGAGTTAAATATTATTTTGCGTTTTTGTAAATTTGCATTTTGTTCTAAAGAAGGAACTTTTTTTTTAACTCATTTTGTAATTATTCACTTGAAGGCTCTGCTACCAGTTCTAGAAACTGTATTTGGGGTCAGAAATAAAGAGAATTTTGTTTGTTTGTTTGATTTATTTTTATATCAGTAGCGATGCTAAATGAACAAAATTCAATTGAGCCAATTTTTCTAATTTCTCAATAATTTAAAAACCCCTTATAAGCTTCAAATTATACTCACAATATACATTCACAATATACTCTTTCTGATCTGAGTATTTGCTCAAAGTAGCCTTCCGGTGTAGGTTTCTTTGGCTCTTCTTTCACACAGACATGTCAGACTGGTTTGATACGTTTGTTTTCGACGAAAATTCCTATTTTCATGAGTGAGGTCAGATTAAATTATGTAAGTTCAGAGTACCATAGCGGTTTAAGATGGTTTTTTTAGAGTATTCGTATTCTTTCATGTTTCTTGTTTGTTTTGAAAATATGTCGCATGGTTTTTATTGATTACATTTGCTAGCTGTCGGGTTGCTATTTGTGAACTATGTTGTTGCTGATGAGAATTTTAGATACTCAGGAATTGAGAAAGAATATGAACTTCGTTAAACACTCTGTGCGAAAAAAGAAATATAACTTCGAATTAGAAGTGATCATCTTCACTCAGTGACACCTTCCATTCAATTGAAATGGTGAATAACTCTTGATATATTGAGTAGATAGTTAGGAATTGAGAAAAAATTTTAGATCTCGTTGAACACTCTATGCGAAGAAAGAAATAAAACTTCGAATTAGAAGTGATTATCTTCACTCAGTGTCACCTTCCATTCAATTAAAATGTTGAATAAATATTAACATCTTAAACTGAAATATCAATGAAACTTTCTAGTGATTTTGGGTTCGAGTAAAGCATTTACAATATTCGACTTCAGAATGTACCGAAATGACGAATGAATAACAGTTTTATTCATTGATACACCTCGTATGTATGTATATGTTAAATTTATGATATAACTGAAATTAATATACACTGCAAATGGACTTTCATATTCAACAATGAATTTCAAAAGGATATCTTGAATCCTCTTAATTTGACCAATGTTCTTCGGCATCAACAATGAGTCGAACCTGTCCATTATTTTTTGTCATGCTCTATTATTCTATGCATTTTTCAGGCAGAGGCTGGGGACCTACAGTGGACCAAGGCAACATTTATTTTAATAATTCACCCTTGCTGACGGTTGCACCGGACACGAACGACACAAAAAGCACCACTCTACCAGCTTCAACAACATCACAGAATGCCGTGACCTATAAATTATTCTCAACGGTGAGTTATGAAATCAACTAATTTTGATTTGGGGAAAGATTACATCAAATATAAACAAACTGAATTCAATCCAATCAACTAAAAATGTACACGCAGATGTGGGAGGTGAGGACATTATTAAAGAGAGAAGATGGTGAGAATTGGTATTTTACTTTGAAACTTTCCTTTCGGAAATCAAATAGGATATAGATAGAAGTTCCGATAATTTTGAGTGCGAGGAAAGACTGAAACCCTCATTGATACTTAAATCCTCTTTTTAACTTACTGTCGGTTTTTCCTTTCTTCATTTCCTGAATGCTAAAAGTTGTTGATGCATTGATCAAACAACTGGAGGTTAACGACAGATGAAAAATTTTGATGTTTCACTGTCATCGTCCATTCGCAAGCTGTTCATTGTAAAATACTTGGTTTCTCTGGTTATCTGATACAGATATTTATATGGATTTTTCAGGTTAACAAGTTTAGAATTGTTCAGTTTTCTTGGCATTTTTTCTGGTAAAGTATACTTTTTATTATAGGTAAAAAAAGATTATTGTCGAGAGAGTTCTGAATTCAGTTGCGTAGTTATCTTCTTGAGAGAAGATCGCTGTTATATATTCGACAATAAAAATGTTTCCAAGTAATTGGAATGAACATTTCGATTATCGCTGCTATACTCGATCGGTAATTAACTAATATTTCGATATGAGAATTGTTCAATCGTTTGAACCCTTGAGATTTTACACAGGTGTTCCCGTTCAAAATATGTCATTTGAACAGGCACACAAATATACGTATATATATATATATATATATATATATATATATATATATATATATATATATATATATATATATATATATAGTGGACAAAAGCATTCAAACAACATCAACAACATACATAATTTCTGTTTGAAATGAGAGAACGAAAATGAAAAGGAGTGAAAAAAAGATGGTCAATATTCGATGAAAAGAGTGTCGATATTTTTGGGCAACAAGCGCTATTCATAAATACTACTTGCAAAACAGTTTCAAACCAATTGTTGATTGTGAGTTGTCGGTACCATTTATATAAACTCAATGATTTCTAACGAATTTTTTGGATTGAATTTACTCATTTCTTATTTCTAACTGAGATTTCCCAAGAAAGTTTCAATAAAGAAGTAAATACCTTGAAAATATTTGCAAGTAATAGCGATTACGAAAAAATTTCAATAGAAAACCATATATATAAAGGAATATGAAGTAACTTTCAGTGAATATAATGACTAATGTTAAGTAAAATAGAGGAATTCATAAAATCTTTTGTAAGGGTTGCCTCGCTTTCTATATCGGCGAAACATGTGGGAGGATCAAAACCCGAATAAGTGAACATAAAATATCGATTTAACAGAACAATAATATCACGTGCTTCGCAGAACATTGTTCATCAGTTCTTATTACTTCATAGATTTCGATAAAACACAATTCTAACACGAAGGTATCAGAGGGAGACGTTTAGACCTTCTAGAGGCGATAGAAAGCAGCACATGCTGGAAAAGAGAAGAACCGATTGTCAATGAACACATAGAATTTCAACTATGCCCAATCCAATTCTCTGTCTTACAGGTATAAATTTGTTGTGTTATTCTTCTGTAGTAAGTCTTGATAATAAGCTGATCGTTCGAAACATGTCTACTTAACGTTTTAATATTATTTTATTATTCAATGTATTTGTGAAACATTGAGTCAAGAGTTTTATTTAAATTTGTATTTGTTCTTTATATTGAAAACATGTCTTGTCCTCAAAATGGATACCTCGACTATATATCTGATATTAGCTCATTCTTTATTTTTGAAAAAATTTATTTTCGAAACTTGATTGTTTAGATGCATACCACTGAGGAACCCTAAACAAATCCCAATGAAACTATTGTATTCTATTTTCATTCAACAAGTTCTGTGTTCGATATTTTGTGCTTTCGTTGAAAACATTTATGTAAATAGCTCTCTGAGAGATTTATTTGAAATATTTCGTTCAGGTGATTGTTTTCTGTGACAATGCAGAGTTTTAATTGATGTGCCACGCTTATACGATGTATGATTCAACCTCACTTTTAAGAGTTTGCTTACATGTCATTATATATATCATACTTTGTTGAGCACTGACACTTTTATATTGAAATCAACCTTTGTATCGTTTTTGTTGGTTTATTGTCAGATATAGGTTGCTTCGCTTTTTCTACAATTGTATCTATTTACTTAACACCTTGTCTATCTTTTAGTATTCCTGAGAAGAACTGAAATGTGTTCGAAATATAGAATTGCTGAAGATTAGTCGTTTAAAAATCATCGGACTTTTCGAATGATACAATTGTTTCATCATTATTATGACTCATTAGTCTTATTTAATCTTCAATCAAGAATCGATGACTTTCTAAACGTTCCCAGTTCCTATATCCGAATGAGGAGAACATTAGTCAACTATTCTATACCTAAACTCACCTGTCTTTCATGTCTTCATAATAGCTGAATTGCGGTTTCCGACGTGATATTAAACATGCCAATCTTCTTTTCCAGATAAGTTATGAGGCCACAACTTCGCCGAATGAGGACGCGAACTACATAGAAAACGAGATAGAGGATGAGCCAAACGACAAGGGTGAATTGTATTACGACAAGGAGGATTGTTCTATGCAGGAGTATGAAATAATGAAAGTAAGTCCATTCATTAAGAGTAATAACATTTCGCCAACTGTAAATTACTTTCAGGACAATTTATTGTTATACAACCACGCAAGGCTGATGTCGCAGGATAACCACAGCAAGGATTACTTGGTTTCCATTATGTTCTCCCATTATGACAGAAATAACAATGGCAACCTCGAAGCGACGGAATTGAATGAGGTAATTTTTTTGAAGTTTGACTGCAGGTGGAATATGTTCATCTAAATTTGAATCTTTCCATTGATTTTTGTTTGCAGATATATACTACGAAAATTATGTTTTAGAACTCGAACATAATATCGAATTGTTTCTATTCAACCAGCCTTCCATATATGAGTTTATTTTGATTAAAAATGCATTGAATAAAATCGAAAATTTTGAATTGTCTTTTTCTCAATACAAGTGTAGGTCGTTATTCCACTGCTATAACTAACTTGAATAATTAACTAACTATAACTTGAACAATAGAATCTGTGTTGCTCAAAATCATGAATATTCTCATAAAAGGTGGAAGAAACCTTGAATAAATGCTTCTTTCTTCCCTATGAAATTATATTCTTGATGAAGGTTAAACCCTTCTGGAATATGGAACACTAGATTCAAAACTTCAATTATCGTCATTCTTGCCACTGATTGTGACATATCACATATACATAATTACGAGCAATAATGTACTTGTGGCAGTTTGTTTATCATGATAAGATAATGAATAATGTCTGCAAACAATCCGAAAGTAGAAATTTTAGGTCATCATCTTTAGGTGATCATTCAAATAATGGTTAAAGAGGAGAACTTTTAAAGAAAAGATTTTCATTAACTTCAGATAAATAGATACATATCAATATGGTTATCAATAATGAAGCATCTCTAAAAAATTAGAAAACACACCAGATTGTTGAAGAAAGATGTCCTAGAATGAAATCATTACTAATACTGTCAGAGAATTCATGAAACAAATTCGAAATCTGATTTCATCAGCAGAATTCGCAGCATGACTGTTTGTATTGACAAAATATATTTGCTCTGTGTCAATATTAGTGAAATACACTTCCGATATCCTCCGATTATGCGTTGACACCAAACGTCAAAATTTTCGATTTATTCACTCACAACCCTTCTTAACTACTTTTTTGAAATATCTCGAAAAATCGAGTCCATTACTTGAATCATGGCTCATGCTTCATGCTTGGCTCATTTTCATGGTTGAGGTTCATGGATGATTTTGTATCGTTCTGGAATAATAGTGAGATTTCAGTTTCATCATAATCAATGACAAAATATTGCCACGCTATTTAGCAGATCTTATTTAGCGCTATTCAAATCAGATCTGTAATCGATAGCCAGCAAAATTTGATTATTTCAAGAAGTTCTTGAAACATTTCGATTGAAGAATTCTAAAGGTTGAAAATTTAATCTGGACACTTAATGTTAGTATTTCTTAGTTATCAATTTCATTGGAATTTCCAATCATAAATGGTGAAATCACAAGTTGCCCTATGAATTATTTCGGGTTGTTGGTTTGATCCATTTGGCTTTACGTTGCCTATTATTATGAGGAACTGATATTTTAAATTTATTTTATGTGCAAAACGTTAATTCAGATCTAAATATAAATGAATTTGAGCACCTGAACTTTCGAAGTATGGTTTGATTGAAAATGGCATGATGCGTTTCTTCTGACGACAGACTTCTTCAGAAGCTGTGGAATTATAGTTAATAACAAAAATTTTACTCTACATTCTTTCACAAAAAAACAATCAATCAAACCATAGAGTTATACTCGAAGACCTTCCACAACGAATTTTAAGCTCTTCACCTGAAAATAAGTGGACATTTACCTCTAATAGGGAGTTATCTGATTTTAAGTGTTCATAAAGCAATTTCTCGGAATGTTTGAGTCTATTAATTTCGAATATTTCTCTGAAGTCTAGTTGTCCAATATGAGTCCAGTCACAAAATCAAATCCCTTCTATACAAACCTAATTTTGATATTACTTTGAGAACAGAAAAAAATGTTTCTAAACATACCAGAAACAATAAAACCGAAGTTCGAAAAGAAAATAAATCAGGCGTTTATATAGACTATATATGGCCAGAATAAATAAAAATTTTGGTTCAGTTTTACTTGCGATAAAAGCAATTCAAATTATTCAAGTTATTTGTCAACAGAAAATCATACTTTCAATTAAAATTTGAAAATTTTGATTGAAAGTATTTTTCAACAATATTGATAATGTATAAAAACTGATTATTTGTACAAAAGTCGCCAGTTCTTTCCGTCATTATGTATTCGAGAATTTTTTAAATAAATGATCAACTTATCAATGCATTCACGGAAAATACGTGTTTGTATGAGGTGTCATTGAAACAAATTTTCAATCGATGTTTATATTTTACTGTATAATATGAAAATTTAGGGCGAATCAAATTAAGCGAAGGATGAAATCGATATCAATCGAACCGTTTTTGCTACAGATCAATCATATAATTCAATCTTCACAATATGATTCAATATTACTTTCGTAAATATGATATTTCTGTGAATGTATAGAAGACATTTTTTCAATGGAAAATTATATCTTTTTTTATTTCATTATCCATATATACCGTTCATTTGCTCATTATTCTTGAATTAATACATTTTGAATTTGTTCATGATTTTTAGAATTTCGGTACAAATTAGTCCGCATGTATCCGATCTTCAATTTCGAATATTAATGACACGGAGGTTTCTCTTACCTCTTGGTGAGACATTAAGTAAAAAATAATAAATTAAATTGAAATTAACATACTCAGCTTAGGTTTCACTAAATCAGGTACTAGATATTTGAATATAAACTTAAATTCAAACACCTGAACTTATGATTCATTGACTACATAGCATGACGCGTTTCGTCGTTACAAACGACTTCTTCAGATGCTTGCAGAATAATAACAACATTTTGAAAAACACAGGTATAAATATCAGGGAATTTGGGATTTTATGACTTTTTACATAAGATATTCCATTCCGACATATAATTTCATACCTGTAAAGGTTTAACAAGGGTGAATTGTTTAATTCTATCTGTTCATTGTGCAAATTTCCAGAATTTCAAAGCCGATTTATTCCACCATTTTCCAATAATTTAATTGACTGCTTTTCTTTATATTGTGTAAAATTTAGAAATTCGTATAAAAACTATGGTTTTCTGTTAATAAATGGTTAGCATAATTCGAGTTACTTTCATTATGCGCGAAGCTATATTTATGTTCCTGTATTCTAGTAGAGAAATTTCTACTAGATTCACCTATATATATACCGGGACATGTTCCACAAATCAATTGGTAAACACCTGATTTGTCTTCTCTTTCAATTTTGCTTTTATTGCTCTTAATGTGTCTCGATAAATTATTGTTCGTTTTAAATGATATATTAAAATTATTTTTACTTAAAGAGGTTCTGACTTTTTGACTGACGGTTCAAGAGTATGCTAAACTATTACATTCACGATTTCTATCCGACAGATAAGGAAATGCTAATCGTAGAGCTTTCCGATAGAGTTTTTTGTGAAGAATTTTTGACAATAGTTTGCTTTCATAATTATTATTAACCGCAGTCTGTTAATGATGTTCATTTCATTATTGAAATATTCTTTTGATAACGGTATATTAGTTAAGCTGTGTATCATACTTTGAAACGCTGCTATTTTATGTGGATATGGGTGGCATGAGGAGTTATGTATTATGGTATCCGTTTGTGAAGGCTTATGGAAATTAGAAAAATCGTATTTATTATTTAATCTTGTGATTGTCAAGTCTGAAAAATTAATGGGTTTATCAGATTCTATTTCGGTTGTAAATTTTATATTAGGATGAACTGTATTAATGAAATTCTCAAAATTTTTTCAACGAACGATCGGTACCAGTAAAACAAGTGATTCACTTGTTTTTCATTCAGTTTATATTGAATTATAGTGGATTTATATCAAGTTAACGCCAACACTATTAAATACTAGATATTTAGTGAAACTTAAGCCAAGTGTGTTAATTTTAATTTAATTTATTTTGAATTTCAAATATGTATTTCACAAAATTATAAATTTTTTGTTGTCATCCTCATCATTTGCACAGAGGTCAAAATATGACTTCTGTGCAAAGTATACCAATAAAAGTGTTGTTGATATTGAGCCAATGCAAATAAAGGAGAATATTGATTCAATAATCTCAATAATTTCCCAGAAGCTCGTGATTCATTTCATGAATTCTTCCATAATGATACATTGCGAGAGCATTAAATTCGGGGACTGAAACAATAAATTGTATGTTTAAACTAGAGCGAAAACATCATGACTCGGAAATCAAAGGGGTATTTATACAAACGCAAATCTACTCAATTTCGACTATCATGAGTTTCTAACAATAATGCTTGTAATGTCTTCCTGGGGAGTCATGAATCCTACCTCCAACGAACCCTATGGAGATTAGTGTCCCATAAAATCATAATTTCAGATTGCGCTCCAAGAGCGATTGGACAGCTTGAGCGGTGGTTGTTCCTTGTCCAACATGATCCAGTACGACGACACGGACAATGATGGGAAACTGAGCATAAACGAGTTCTACGTGGCATTCAGCAAACTTTACAGTAAGTGCTTATTGTGCTTTTCTCATTGCCCCTGTTTCGTAGAGAGATATTATATTCATTGAATGCAGAGTGCAGGATATCTTACTGGAAATTGAAGTTATTCTAGTCGTGTACTCTCGGAAAATATTGGATTATTTCAGAATTTCATTTATATTTCTTGAACGATAATTTTGATGAATATTTTTATTTATATGAGTGAGCAGTATTCTTTGAGATAATATGAATGGATTAACTATCTCACATAATGAAACAAAAAAGAAAATACTATTGGAAGTCTTGATGATTTATGGTGATAAATGAACGATTTCACTTGTCCTGGGTTTTATATTGGAAGGATTAGAGAAATATTTCAAACACAATTTCAATTTCCGTGAAACAGAACTTTTCGGGAAATTTTAGATGGATTGCCCAAATATGATGGATAATTGAAAAAACAATCGCTGTAAAATACCTTTCATGATGTTTTCAATGATAAACGTAATCAAAATCGAATCATTCGTTCATCATGGAATATTCTCATTACATGTGATTTCAAAATAATTCCACGAAATACGAAATACTTAATCAAATAAAAGTGGTGTCATAATAACAACACTTCAATACTTTTTCTCGTATCTGTGGTTGTTACTGTAGTAATAATGATGAAAAACTTTTAGCGGTCAACACCGAATTGGCTTTAAATTCAACATCTATGAACAATGTAAACTTTTTATGTTAATAACTGTTAATGCTTATGTCATATCGAAACCTCAAATTGCAAAATAATTCAATGAATTTTATACCATCAAAAAACTTAGATCGATAATTTCAGATAAAGAGTTAATAATATGTAAAGCGGACAAAAAAACACTGTAACTATTATGAACAAACAGACATATATAGAAAAATCGGAAAATTTTTTTGATTCCTCAAATTTTTAGATCATGAAAACTGACCCCACAAATAAATTTCAGGTGGAAGTAAAATCACTTATCAATAACTGCAATAGTATGTTCCAAGACACTAACAAAGCATTTTTGTTAATTATGAATCCGCGCATACCCAGCTTATACACTCTACCTAAAATACACAAAATCGGTTGCCCAATGCGTCCAATGGTTTCATATATCAACGCATCAGCTTATAAAATTTGTAAATATCCCAACTCAAAATTACCTTCATTGATTAAATCTAACCCGGTTCACAGTATGAAAAACTCTTTCGAACATATTAATCAATTGAAAAATTTAAAAATTCCCACTAAAGCAAAATTGATCTCTTTTGACGTAACAAACTTGTTTCCTTCTATACCCAACGCAGAAAAAAAAATATTATAAATAGCACTTTAGATCTCAACAATGATATTTCACAAGTAATTAAAAAAGAAACAATGTCAGCATTGTCCTTGTGTTTGAAGCAAAGTTATTTTAAATTCAATAACACGGTTTATCAACAGTTAGACGGTCTAACTATGGGTTCACCTTTATCATCACTACTAAGTGAAATTTATGAATAGTTTAGAGAAAATAATTTTCAGCTCTAACATCACGCTAACAAAAAACGTTTTTCTTTGGAGGCGGTAAGAAGACGATGTTTTCTGTATCTGGAGTGGGTCCGACATACAATTAGATAACTTTTTGAAATATATCAATTCATTTTATACATCCATTAAATTCACAAAAGAAATAGAAAATGACCAAAAAACTTAAACTTTTTAGATTTGACCATTACTAGAAGAGATGATTCTCTTCAATTGATATATACAGAAAACCTACATGCATAGATACCTTAACTCCTAAAGATAGCAATCAACCATTAAATATTAAACTCAGCTCTTTTTATTCTTCCATACATAAACTTACGACCATCGCGCTTTCTGAAGAAAATTTCAACAAAGAAGTGAAAACTTTGAAACTTCTAGCAAATAATAACGGTTGTGATGAAAATATAATAGATAATCTTTTAAGAGAAAAGCAACGGAAAAATCTTTTAAATTCAATTTATTCATCTCAAATTATAAAAAACAAATAAAAATATAATTTTTTTGATTTCATACCTCATCTCAGCAAAAACATTTGCGAAATATTAAAGAAGAAAGAGATGAAAACCATTTGTACTAACAAAAGAAATATTAAGTCACTTTAAGTGAATAATAAAGAAAAGATAAATGTTGAAGACAAAAGCGGGATTCATAAAACTTTTTGTAATGAATGTCCAGCGTTTTATATCGTTCAGAAAGGAAAAAAAGTAAAAACTCGGGTTGATGTGCATAAAAGGTCGATTTTGTATAATGTTATTGAAACCGGATTTTCAGAACATTGCATTAACTCTAACCACTCCATAGACTTTGAGAAAACCAAATGCCTACAGGCAGGTGATGAAGGGAAACGTTTAGACCTTTTAGAAGCAATTGAAATAAGCAGTCCTTGGAAGAAAAAAGAAGAAATCGTAATTGAACAAGTAGATTTTCAATTATCCTCCCTACTCACATCCATTGTATAGATATAAATTTGTTGTACGTTTAGTAGTAGTTTAGTCTTGAAAATGAGCTAACGCTCGAAACATGTTGACTAATTCATATAGTTAAATAAATCGTGAAAAATTAAGCCGAGAGTTCAATTTAACTTAATATATTAGTAGAAGCTGGACTAGATCGATCTGGCTGGGCAAACCGGACAAATTAACGGAAACGAACTCATCTGGAGATCCGACAGAGAATGTGAAAAATTCATAGTCTTCAAATAAGTTATATGCGATATAATTGGAATGAACATGAATGCCTACATCTAACATAAAATTTTGGGCACAGGTGAAACTAAAGGTACTATATTATACTATATATATTTAGTACTATAGGTACTAAAGGTACTGAATACTAAAATTGAAATGATGAATATTTTGAGTGTAAAAGTAGTTGAATATTTGGGCATTATGTTAGGTGACAAATCGAGTTTTGATCACGTTGAATTCATAAGGTCGTGAAATTGTTGCTGTTTAAGTCAATATGGCACATTTCGAATATTGTTCCTCTTTCTTATTCAATTTGAGCAAAGCAAAAATTCAACAGCTACAAAAATTGCAGAAGAGGGCTATGCGAACAATTATGAAATGTGATAGATATACTCCGATCGAGAGAATGTTAAATTGCTTAGAACTTTGTCCATTAAAAGTTTTCATCCCGACCTCGATTGAAGTGCTTTTGCATTATCTAGTTGAAAGAAGCTATTATGACGTTAAAAATAGAATCAAATGTGTGAATTTTGTATCATTTGTGGCTTATCAATTCATGAAAATTCTTGATCGAAGAATTTTGAATTTGAACGTGAAATAAGGATATGGTTTCGAAAATTTGGTATGACGTTACATTGACATAAGCGAACATGTGAATTTGCTATAAATAAAAGTAACAATAACAGACCAGCTGTGGAGGTGCGAACATTTCTGTTAAAAAGAGATTAGATCTTTCCAAGCTCATGTCAATCATAAGTTTCACCTAGTTTGCATAGAAATTGAAGAAAAGGCTGAAATATTTTATGAACCTGAAAATATCAAATACAACTGTGACAAATGTATAAAAACCCCAATAATATTTGAGCTCAAATAAGTGCTAAACGATTGTCTTATTAAAATTAAAGAACAAAATATACTCATGAATAAACATATCGAATATATCGAGGAAGAAGCAACTTTTACAAATGCCTCATCCATAAAATTTAGAAAAGATCAGAAGCATAAAGACAAAACAAACCTTTCGAGTATGATGAATCAGAATTAATTCAAATTAAGGATTGATAGCGTCAGAAATACAGGCAATAGAGGAATTGTAATAAATTGTGAGGGGAAAAATACGAACAATATTAAATCACCTAGAATAACTGAAGTGTGGAAATAAATATAATGTACAATAAGTAAATCTGTTCATGAAAATTAATATTCAAAGGTAGTCGAAATATTCACTGCAATGAAAAGCAGTATACGCGCCCGTAGTTAAAAAGTATGCTATATATATATATATATATATATATATATATATATATATATATATATATATATATATATATATATATATATATATATATATATATATATATATATATATAAAGTTTATGTGTAGGTATGTGTGTATTTATATATTCACAATATTAAATGTATACTATCACTTGCTTCCGATAATTTTTACGAATCATTCGAAAGAATATTTTATGGAACAGTCAACGTGATGCTTCAAGGCACGAGTATAATTGTTAGGGAATATTGAAATGTCAAGACACATACTGTTTCGTACTACAAGTTACTCATCAGTTGGGCCATTCTGCTGATTATGAACTACAATGGGGATATTGTAAAAGACAAAAATAGTTCGAAGAAACTTAGAGGATTCGAATATCAACAATAAGGATTCAATCTTCAATGTATACCCCTCAAGAGAAACTGGAAAGTTCATATAAAAATTCTTGTTTGAACTACGGACATTAATTCTTGTTTCATTGACATTTCTGAAAAATATCAATGAATCTGCTATTTTCTATGAAGTTTTGGTTTAATATCTTCTAAAATGATGAAATATATTTACAAAAATGATGCAGAATTTCGGTATTTCATTGAATTATTTCGGTAATGACTTGCTCTATTTTCTACTGTTTTTAACTCATCAAGAGAACTGCTTGAAAGTATTGATTAAATTCGAAGTCGCTTAGCCCCGAAATAAAGTTTCACATTCAATCGAGTGCAATATAGCAATCCATTAATTTTTACTGAACGCGTTCGCTTTACTGCGATTCAATCAGCATGATAAATTGCTCAGATGATTCGACAATTTTAAGTTAGATGAACCAGCACTTGTACTTTTATCTGCCATTTCGGGCGTATTACTCTCTTGTTGGAGTGGAAGACGATAACTTTTCACCTACTGAAATTAACTTCGTAAGTTCTGATTTAGTTTCGAGTTCAATTACTATTTTATTGTTTTTTTTTATTTTTCCAAGAACTTTTTCGTTTCATTTCATAATTCGTAATTCATTTTCGCTGCAGGTGCTCCAGTTATTGGTGTACTCATGAATACGCTAAAACGTTGATCTATCATAGATGAATGATGTGAGAAGATATGTCTAAGTGAAATCTTGTATCCTTGTTTGGACGCAATGAATTTTATGAAGCTTTTCAGATTGTCTATTTTAGTCTAATGCTTTCAAGGCCACAATTGCAGGATTGATAGCTTAAACTTAGGCAGGTTTTTGGGAATTTTCAAATTCAAGATTTCGTTCGTCTATCTTGATGAATTGTTTTACAAACTTTATCGCCACTTGTCGGTCCTATGAGCATGATTATTGAATGAGAGGAGCTAGACATGTCTTGGCATATATAAAGTTCCGAAATTAATGATGAAACCAACGTTACACTATAAAGTAATTCGGATTTTGTCGCCTTCATAAATAGTTCAGTTCTGCCAGCTTTTAAAAATGACTAAGCGATTGAAAAGAAAATCAGAGAAGTACAGAATTTAATCCTTTGATAGAACATTCTAGTTTCATTCTTCAAACATCAACATCTGTTAGTCTTGATCGAAAGAATATGTGTCTTGAGTTTTCTGTTATTCTACATACCTTACCCTATCAGTAACATTGTGTTTGTGGGTCCTGGATTATGGTTGTTAACCAGTCCGTATTCTGATGATTAATATCAACAAAGAGAGATTACTTTTTTCTTCGGTGCTTCATTTTACTTTGAACTTCTTATTTGCTGTAGGTCAAATAGTTGAACACTTTGAGTTATTCTGAACTGTTTTATATTTGTTTCCATCAGTTGAAGAAATGTCATTTCGGCGATTATTTCGTAAGTGCTTAACCAATAGAGTTCAAACAATAGAGTTTACAATGGAGCATTTTCTTCGGATGAATACATTCTTTATACAAGCCTTTTTTTAAGCATTGTCTCATTCATCAGCGAAAAATTAGAAGTGCCTACTTCAATATATTCTTCAGTTTCAGTTATTTTCATTCCATTTCAATCAAAAGCAATATTTATTAAATTTCTGATGTTAGGTAACTAATGACCTCTAACGAGAATTGTGCTCCATGCTTTCATTGGCAAGCAATGCTTCGATTCTAATTGCAGTGTTGAAATTTATCCACTTTGATGTTATAATCTAACATATATTGGTTTACGAATAGTCTTATGAAAAAACTGTTTTAGTAGTCTTCTTCTTTTTGAAATATTCTTCAATAGTGTGTATTTCAGTATTTTCATTTCGAAAACAATAAATTGAAATTGACGCACAAGTTTCAGTAAATATATTTAAAAAATCAACATATGTTTCGGATGGTTAAACCATTATCAATAAATAGTATGCGTATATACTCTTGATAATGGCTTAACCACCCGAAACATACATATGTAGAGTTTTTATTATACTCAGTGAAACTTACGCCAAGTGTGTTAATTTTAATTTATTGTTTTTAACATAATGTTTCGCAAAGAAATGAGCGAAACCTTCGTGTCATTCATTTCGAATCTTGCTTATTCATGCATGTTGAAATCTGTGGTGTTATTATATCGGATCGAGGTATTCGATTTGGCATCCTCAGTGTTTATAGACCATGTTTAGGTAACTATGATCTTTTTCTTGATCGGCTATTTTGTGCATTACAGCATTGTTTCCAAACGGTAAATTATATTGTTTTATGTGGCGATTTGAACATTGATTATTTGAAAAATAACTTTAAATATTTTAAATTGTTCAGAGATCTATTAGATTGTTTCGGATTGAACGTTACGTCCCAGTATGCTACTAGAGAATTCGCCAATATAAATGGACATACCAGTATCTCTAAAGTAGACTATATTATTACGAATATTGATTCCGAAAATTACAAAGTTAGTGTTTTTGAACCGCACATCAGTGACCACAAATGCATTCTATTTGAGACAGTTCACAAACAAGCACGCAATGAAAAAGAAACAACTTACTCTTTCAGAAATATTAGTCAGGAAAATATGAATAATTTTTTGTTTTCTTTATCTGAATACAATTTTTCTGACCTGATTTATAATATTGATGCTGATACATGTTTTGATTCATACATTGATGTTATTCGATATCATTTTGAACAATGCTGTCCTATGCGTGAAGTATTTTCGGTAGATCGAAAGAAAATATGGGTAACAACTGAGATTTTTCAAAGAAAACGTAACCTATCTTACCTTCAATGACTACATAAAAATACCCGTTCGGAATGTGCCCTACAAAACTATAAAAATGCCAGAAATCAACACAATATGCTTATCAAAAATACGAAATATACGTTTTATAGTTCAGCTATTGATGGTTCATCGAACAGAAACAAAACCATTTGGAATATTGTTAACGATCTCTCTGGGAAAAGTGGCGGTAGGCGAAGTGATGTGACCTCAAACTTTGAGGGGGAGGTGTTTGACGATCCGAATCAGTTAGCTGATGTTTTCGCCGAACATTTTTCCACAATGGCTAGTACCAAATTAACATCTCGTTATGGCAATAATCTATCTCGGATTTGCACATTATCACCCATGGTGTACACCAATTTTTACTTCTACCCTGTCACTAAAATTGAAGTTGAGGATACCATTAGAGCCTTAAAAAATAGAAAAATAAAAAAAGCGTCGGTGTTGATTCCATATCAGCCAAAGTTTTGAAAGGAATTAGTGGAATTATTGGCGAGCACTTTGCATATCTTATAAATGTTTCCATCACTACTGCAAAGTTCCCCAATATCCTTAAGCAATCCATAGTAATTCCAGTATTTAAGAATGGTACCGTGAGTGAAATTACTAAATATCGCCCAATATCCATTTTGAGCGTGTTTTCCAAGGTAATAGAGAAAATTGTTTTCGCCAGAATGATGAGTTATCTCAATAGATTCAAAATAATTGACTCCGCGCAACATGAATTCAGAAGCGGCCACTCAACTCAGTCAGCTGCGGTCAAGTTTTTTGAATCCGTCTACGAGTGTTTGGATAAACACTTGTTTGTGGCGGGGTTATTTTTTGATTTATCTGCCGCATTTGATTCACTATCCTTTGAATTTTTACTGATAAATGCTAGAATTTAGGTTTCAGAGGTGTGTTTCTGAATTGGTTACGTAGTTATCTTGAAGAAAGAACAATGATAGTGAAAATAGGCGGGAGTTATTCTCAGAGACATGATATTGCTCTTGAGGTGCCTCAAGGCTCTGTACTCGGACCTCTTCTATTCATATTTTTCATAAACGATCTGCCTGCGAAGTTGTCCTGGTTTTTGGTGACACTATTTGCCGATGATTCATCGGTGGTTGTTTCTGGCAGGACTCCTGAAGAACTTCTGGAGGCATGTGAATGCATTGTGAGGGAGTTTGTAAGTTGGTGTCAAATGAACAATCTGATGGTGAACGTTGACAAAACTGTATGTCTTCAGTTTTGTCTGAAGGCAATGGAATTAGTACCTTGGATGTTAAATATGGGGACAACACTATATCATCATCCCAATCAACGAAGTTTCTTGGAATATATGTAGACAGAAATTTGAGATGGACAACACACATTGAGGTCTTATGTAAAAAATTGAGTAACTCATTTTTTGAAATCTCTAGAATCAAGAACATCGTACCTAGAAACTGTGTTATGAATGTGTATTACAGTCTTGTATATAGTCATCTAAATTATAATATTCTGCTGTGGGGTTGCTCTAGATAAATAAATAGGGTGTTTATTACACGGAAGCGAATACTTCGATTAATATTCAATATTCATCAAGGAACATCTTGTAAACCTATCTTCATTAATAATTACATACTCACCTTACCGTGTTTATAAATCTATAGATGTTTTTTATATGTTAAAGAAAATGGAGATAGGTTTATTAAATTGAATAGTGATCATGAGTATTCAACAAGAAACAGGGATGTGCTACTTATTTCTATGCATAAAACAGTTAAATTTGAGCACTCTCTCTATTGTCAGAGCATTAAAATTTTCAATCATTTACCCTCGAATTTGAAAGTACTGAAAGCTCATTTGTTTAAGAGGAGAGTTAAATCTCTGCTCTTAACAAAGGCATACTATAATGTGTCAGAGTACTTCGATGATTCGGATGTAGGCAATAATGTTTGAATCAATTTTTTGTATCATATTTTTGTATATTTTTTTAACATTAATGTTCTTCACCATGTGAAATTTTCTCAAATGTTCAATATCTCTGAGGAAATTTTTATTTTCTTTTCTTTTCAATCAAAATTGTATATTATTGTAAATATAAATTTTAACCAAGATTTTTGTTTGAACCAATATTTTTGCTCGAGGGCTGAATGGAAGATCAGACTCCAAACTGAATTCGGTCCTTTTGAGAGCATTTCTCTTAGTTGTAATTATTTATCAATTGAAATGAATGTAATTTTACCATGTAAGGAATGTTTCTCAATAAAATTATATTATTATTATTATTATTATTCGAATTTTTCACAGTATAATTCGCACAATAAACTCCGAAGGGTTGCTTTATACTTTCCTGCGTAATTATTATCAACTGTAGTGTACGGCAAGTAAAAGAGCGACGGAATATATTCAAACTTATATTGCCTTGATAACTTTATAGACGCTATTACATCCGCAACATATGTTGTTTTCTTACGGATTTACAGATCATAGGGAGGCTTAGGAGCGTCATCAATCACTCTCTGACTGGCTGTGGCTTCCCTTCTCATCCATAAAATATTCCATTTGATGTTGACTGCGGTTACGGCCATGCTACTGGAACTCTAGAAAATTTTTTTCTCCTATGGCCAAGCATACTTCAAAGCATTTCCGCATGGGGTTGAGTGAACTACCCGAACGCAGATGTAAGAACGATTACTGTCCGCTCTGATTGGCATTCATATAAGAAACTAATTTTTAGATGGTAACCTATCGCCTCCCAAATCTGAATACTACAACAAAACTTGGCAACGTGGTCGGAATCAATTACATGTGTTTTTGGAAATTATTATACAAAAAAAGTCAAAAAATTTACTGTGATAGAAAAGTAGGGAATGCGTTCAGAGCCAATGAAGTAAACTGTGGGAGGAGACGAAAAATAACCTCGCGATAACGAATTCGTAATTAACGAATAAGAAATTTTAAACATTAAAATAAGCCCGTTATTGCTAAAAACATTGAAAAAAAAATAATATATATATATATATATATATATATATATATATATATATATATATATATATATATATATATATATATCTATATGAATACTTTTATTATTATTATTAGGATTGTTCCCCATGAGGAGAGCGACTGAACTTGAATTCGCAATTATTAGGACTTTTGCTTCATCTTTTTTGCCTCCCAAAAACGCTTCATTCTCTGTGAATGCTCTTTCTTCCGTTCATCTGTCCATTTAACTTCAGGTTGATGATTTGACTTAGGATCAAACTTCACATGTGCGATTTTATAGCGATATTCAGTGGGATCTTCGAGATTTTTTATATTAATCTGTTGTAGATCATTTTGGACCTCTTCTAGCCAGTCTGTTCCGCATTCACTCTTTAAAATTATATCGAGTAGTTTCTTCGGTATTCTGGACTGTTTGATTCTGTAGACATGTGCATAGAATTTTGCTCGTCGTTTTCTGATTTCTTCCGTTATCGTATTTTTCTTTTGATACAGTTAATTCTGAGGGCTTTTCATCCAAATGCCGTTTTTATTGATTGGCCCGTAAATCTTTCTGAAAATTTTTCGTTCTTGTTTTTCTATTCCTCTAATTCTTGAATGACCGCCAATAACCATTGTTTCAGATGCCTAGATTGCTTCTGGAAGAATCGTTGTGTTATAATGCCTCAATTTGGCGCCTCTCGAAATGCTCTTTTTGTTATAGTGAGGCCATGTCAGTTTGTAGGCCCTTTGGAGCTTGGTAATTCTCTGTTCATTAGCGATTCGGTTTGAACCTGAGGACTGTATAGCTTTCCCGAGATATTTAAAATGGCCGACTTGCAGAATTTCACCATATTTTGCGATTAGATAGGCTTTATTTTTTGGTTTTCTTTCCATGTATTTGGTTTCATCATAAGAAATTTGAAATCCGGTTTTCTGTGCAATTTCATGTAGTTTTCTACGGCGCGAATGGCTTCAGTTCTGTTGTCTGCGATGATAGCAATATCGTCTGCAAAGGCGAGACATTTGACATTTATTCTATTTTCTCTTTTGATATCCACTTGTATGCCCTTTACGTAAAGTTCCCATTCCCTAATGATCTTTTCTAAAACGATATTGAAAAGGATTGGCGAAAGTCCGTCCCTTTGCCGCACATCGGTTTTGATTTCGAAGGGATCTGATACTTCGCCCATAAATTTTACCTTGGAAGTTTTCCTGTACCTAAGTGTCTGTTCTATAATTTTTCGGTTCTTTCGATCGATTCCAAATTCTTTCATGATTTCAAAAAGAGGTTCACGGTCTACCGAATCATATGCTTTCTCGAAGTCAATGAATACTCGAATACAATGAATATAAATATATATATATATATATATATATATATATATATATATATATATATATATATATATATATATATATATATATATTATCTTTTCTTGAAATTGATTTATTGCCTGTTTGAGATATTTATTTTAGATTAGTTTTGACAAAGTTGTAATATAACAACGAAACGTCAACAAAAATAAACTTTTTCATATTAAAAAAGCCTGTTAATGCTAAAAACTTCCAAAATAAATATATATATATATATATATATATATATATATATATATTTCTTGAAATTGATTTATTGCCTGTTTGAGATATTTATTTTGAATGTTTTTAGCATTAACAGGCTTTTTCAATATGAAAAAGTTTATTTTTGTTAACGTTTCGTTGTTATATTACAACTTTGTCAAAACTAATGAATTAAATTAATTAAATTAATTCATTAGTTTTGACAAAGTTGTAATATAACAACGAAACGTCAACAAAAATAAACTTTTTCATATTAAAAAAGCCTGTTAATGCTAAAAACTTTCAAAAAAAAATATATATATATATATATATATATATATATATATATATATATATATATATATATATATATAATTATCATTATTATTACAGCGACTTCCCATTGGAACAATGATTGAACTTGAATTCGTAATTTTTGGGGCTTCAGCTTTCCAGCCAACCAAAAACGCTCCATCTTCATAGAATGCTCTTTCTTCTGTTAAACTGTCCATTTCACCCCTGGTTTATGCAATGATTTTTGCTCGAAATATTTTTATATGCGATTTTATGGCGACACTCCGTGCGACCTTACAGATTTTTTTGTTGATGTGTTTCAGATCCTTTCAGGCCACTTTCACAATCTTTGAGCCTCAACTACTCTATGTTATTGTATTGAGTACCTTCAGCGGTATTCTGTACTGTTTCATTCTCTAAACATGTGCATTGAACTTTGATCGTCGTTCTCTGATGTCTACTCTACTATGTATGTTGATAAAACTACTTCTGTATTCTTTTCATCCAATTGCCGCCTCAATTGATTGACCAGCCAAAATCTTTTTGAGAAATTTCTTTATTGTTTCTCGATTTCTCTAATTTTTCAATGACCATCAGTTACAAATTTTGGTTCGTCGATTGCTTCTGGAAGGATCGTTGTGTTATAATGGTTGATTTAGCGCCTCTAGAAGTTCACTATTTATCATAGTACGCCCATGTTACCTTGAAGTCCCTTTATTCAGAATAGTTGACTTGTAGAATTAGACCATGTTCTGTGCTCAGAGAGATACATTTTTCAGTAGTCTTTCATGTATTAGGTTTCATCATAAGAAATTTGTAATCCAGTTTTATGCGCAATTTCTTATAGTTTGTCTACGATGAGAATAGCTTCAATTTTGTTGTCTGTGATAATAGC
This sequence comes from Henosepilachna vigintioctopunctata, assembly GCA_030704895.1. NCBI lineage: Eukaryota > Metazoa > Arthropoda > Insecta > Coleoptera > Coccinellidae > Henosepilachna > Henosepilachna vigintioctopunctata. Next base: position 376,608 of record JARQZJ010000104.1, on the reverse strand, counting down.
AATATCGTCTGCGAAAGCCAGACATTTTACATTCATTTCATTTTGAGTTTTATACCCACTTGTATGCCATTTATATAAGGTTCCTATTTCCTAATGAACCTTTATCAAACTATGTTGAAAAGGATTGGTTAAAGTGTTTCCCCTGCTGTACTCTATTTCGATTTTAAATAACTATTAACCTTACTCGTGCAGCTACTAACTTTACGTGTAATATAATACAATATATTGCGAATAGTTTAGGTCATTCGTCACAAGTAGACGTAATCTGTACAGATTCTTCTAAAGCATTTGATAGTGCGGTGACTAGTCACATCCTGCCACTGGATGCACCAACCGATAGACTAAGTCACAGAAAGGAAGAAGAAGAAAAGACGACTGCGCATGCTCGGACGCAACCTCAGAAGAAGTCAACAAGATCTCGTCGACTTCGGCACCAGTCGCCAAACAGTCAACATGACTTTCATCTACAAACATTATTGGTGCACTGAAATGTATTTAGTTATAAATAGTTATGTTAAATAAAGTTGTTCATACTGAACAGAGTTTGGGTATACACATCCTAAGAAACCCCAACATTGGTGACCCCTGACGTGATCGACGCAACGACCAACTATAGTACAGAGGTAAGGCCTACTAGTTAAATCTTCTTATATTGGTCATATTTTTATACTGAAATATTCACAAAAAATTTTTTTTAGAATTTGCATTTTCCATCGAAATGAATAAGGTATTGAAGTTATCGTATCTTATTTTGTCTTGGCTTTATTATTCTGATTCTTTATTTATTGTAGTTCATTTCACATTGCTCAAAATATTTCTTATTTCACACAAAAATAAGTAATATTTATTTATATGAAGATATTTCATGTAGAAACATGAAAAAAACTCTGTATTCAACTCTAGTTATTCTACATAAACTTTTATTAAAAATATGAATAACGAAAACAATGTCTGTCAATTGCACGTGTTTCATTAAAATTGCAACCAATTCGGTAAAACAGTACAAAACTTTGGTTTACTCAAGCGGTAAGTAAAGCCATATATACCAATGAGGTATCGGCGCCAGGTTTTCGAAACATTGCACATTTCTAATATAGAAATTAGGGCTACGAACAAGTTCATTAAAATGATTTTCATTTGACTTTATATCAATAAAGACTGCAACGAATAGTCGAGACAATGTTAAGTTGTAGAAAAGCAGAATTCACGTTACACAGTAAATTCACTCACCGACCAATTGAAAAGATTTGACCATGTCCACCTCGATATAGTAGTTCCTTTTCCTGCTTCAGAAGATACAAGTTATTTTTTGACAATGACAGATGAACTCATACAATGGCCAGAAGCTGTTCTAATTACAGATATCACAGCAGATACGATTGCGACAAAATTCTACGAGAATTGGATATCACGTATTGGAGAACCTTCACGATTCACAACGGATCGAGGACGGCAGTTCAAAAGTAATCTCTCACAGCAATTAGCTCATCCAAAGGGATTCAAAAATAGGGACCACTTCTAACTATCCGCAATCGAAAGGCCTCAACGAATAACCACCGTCCACTGAAATCAGCCATAATTGCATAGAACTTTGGACTACATTGCCAACCATAATAGATTTTCATAAAGTATTCAGGGAGGTTAGTACGTTCGCCAAATGTTATGCTAACTATGTGTGACACTGCGCGGGGGAGTATGCGGTAACTAATCGCATCGTGCCACTGGATACACCAACCGATATACTAAGTCACAGCAAGGAAGAAGAAGAAAAGACGACTGCGCATGCTCGGACGCAACCTCAGGAGAAGTCAACAAGATCTCGTCGACTTCGGCGCTAGTCGCCAAACAGTCACAACATGACTGTCATCTACAAACATTATTGGTGCACTGAAATGTATTTAGTTATAAATAGTTATGTTAAATAAAGTTGTTCATACTGAACAGAGTTTGGGTATACACATCCTAAGAAATCCAAACAATAGGTTAGATCACGGTATTCTTCTCCAGAAACTAAGTCGGTTTAGACTCTCAGATAAATTTGTTATTATTTTTTAACCCACTTAACGTCAAGACAATTATTTGTTCAGTACAACGGTTTCAAGTCACAGAAATTTATTGCCTAGTCGGTGGTTCCACAGAGTTCTGTTTTGCGTCCGCTTATTTTCAATTTTTTTGTGAACAACATTTCCTCCAATATGAACTGTAATTTTCTCTTATATGCGAACGATTTTAAGATATTTCGCGAAATTTTAACAGTAAGTGATTGCTACATTCTTCAAGACGATATTTCAAATTTGAATCAGTGGGTTGAAGGAAATCTACTGACACTGAATATTTCTAGATGCAATATTATGTCTTTTTCTTTTGAAAAAAGTATAGTTCATTTCGATTATAATGTGAATAGTAATAAAATCAATAGATGTACCGAATTGAGAGATTTAGGAGTAATTTTCGACACAAAATTAACTTTGGCTACTCACATTGAGGATATTGTTTCAAGTTGTTACAGAAGAATAGGTTCTGTAATAAGAAATTCTAAATGGCTCTCTCAATCTGAATCAACTATGCTTCTATACGCCACCTTAATACTTTCAAAACTAGAATATGCCAGTGTCGTTTGGAATCCAGGATATGTGTGTAATATAAGGAATCTTGAATCTGTGCGAAGGCGATTTTTGAAATATTTATGGTATTGCTCCGACGGTGTGTATCCAGAACGAGGTATAAAACATGAGTTACTTACTACGAGATTCAATGTTTCATCATCTGAAAGACGTACGAAATATTTGGGAATAATGTTCCTATTCAAGCTGATGAGGTTTTCTGTTGATTGTTCTTTTTTTTACCTCATAAATTTCCGTGTTCCGAGAATAACTTGTAGAAATATGAACATTTTTTATCCACCTCTACCTCTTCCTAATGTTCTGGCTTTTTCATCACTTCATAAAATTTGTGGTGACTTTGAGCCTTTTCATGATGTCATCGAAATATTTGCATGCGTGCCTGGTTATATCAGACGAGCTCTCGCCTCACTGTTTTTTAGTTATATGTTTTTAGATATTAGTGTTTCCTGTATCTTGTGGGTGAGCTTCAATATTAGCTTGCCCACAGAGTTTTCGTTCATGTGTATTGTTTGTACATTATTATTTCTAGTTTTATTTTTTTATAAGCTATAAACTATATTGTATTTTGCCACTCAGTAATTGGCTCAAGCTGTTGAGAGGTGTATTTGTAAATAAAATGAAATAAACGAATCCGAAACTTCACCTATGAATTCTGCTTTGGAAATCGTACCAGTATGTGTCTGTTCAAAAATTTTCGGGTATTTCGATCGATCCCAAATTCTTTCTTGATTTCGGAAAAGGTTACGCAGTTCACCGAATCATATGCCATCTTGAAATTAATGAATGTAATCAGTATATTCCTACATTTTCTCATTTGAACTATCATCTTTAAAGTCCAGATCTATTTATCATTTGAATGGTCTTTTCTAAATCCACCCTGTGGAAATCCACAGAATCCAATAAGTGGATCCGCTTGGTGTTCTACCATGTTCAGAAGTGCTTTAGAAAGTATTTTATAAGCAACCGGTAGTAGGGAATTGTTGATATTCATCTCGTCCTCCTTTTTGGAGATTTGATATAATAGCGTGCGTTTACAATCATCTGGTATCTGTTCTATCCTCCATATCACTGATATTAAATGATAAGCTTTTTGCGTCAGAATAGCATCGTCCAGTTTCCAGAGGTCTGCTATAATCTTCTTCTGCTGCTTTGTTATTTCTGAGTTGCTTGATATTCTCCGTTATTTCATCGAAATCGGGGGTTTGCGAGTCCGCCCGAGTATTGATTTACAGGTTAAAATTCTTTATGGTGTTGGTGAGCTGCTTCTGTTCACCTGTTTTTGCGAGTACATTGAGTAAGTTATACCAATGTAGTGTTTGTGCTCAGTTTTGAGGGTATGGAAAGTTTTTGAAAAGCTCCGATTCCTTCTCGTTGTTGTCCCTGATCTCTCTGAATAGGATGATCAGGTTGAGCCACTCTTTCGACTGTTGCCTGGGCTAGTGATTTTATGATCTTGTTTTTCATCATGAGTTTGAACTTTGAAAATATCCAGTCTATAGTTTGTTCGTCTAGTGATCTTCCTATTTCGCTTACTTTAATATGAGATTTTACATATATGGACACGCGCTCATCCTCCTCTTCCATTTCTGCACTCATGTGAAGCCTTATAGTTTTCAATATTGTATAGATGACATTCTTCCCCATTAAACCATATTTCCACCAATATCAGGATGTCACACCCTTCACTTACCGCAAGACATTCCAGGTTTCCGAATTTGTTTCTCGCACTTTGAGTATTCATATATACAACCTTGATATCACTCTCACGATTTACTTTTTTTTTGCCCATTAGTTTTTTTCCTCGCTTTTGGGTTTAAGGTTTTCCAAAATGTTTGCTGATTTTACATGTATTACTGGACTATCTTCTTTTTTCCTAAGGAGTATTTTACCATCCGAGAACCAAGCGAATTTATAGTTGTAGGATTTTTTGAAGTTTCTGGCTTCTTTAAAAAGTTTTTGTGTCTCGAAGCTCATATCGTGATTTATGTATATATCGTTATGTTTTTCAAAACCATAGTCTCTACTGTTCAAGCTGATTCTTTTTTTTGCTCTCATTGTTGCGTCTTTAAGCTCCCTATTCTTGAATTCGACCTTCACTTGCTTTACTCCCTCTCTACCTATTACTGAGCACTCAAATTCTTCATTGTCTATGTCGACATCTAGACATTCTGTGTTTTCTTTCACCACTTTTTTTACTTCATCTTTACTATCAGTAGTTACTGGTAGACCATAGATAATAACATTATTTTTCAGTCTTTTGTTTTCCTTGTTTAGATTTTCAATGTCCTCCTTCATTTGGGTATGCTCTTTTTCAATTTTCTCTAGCTTCGCTGTCACCAACCTATTTTCCTTTTCTAGTGATTCCATTTTTTTTCGTATAAATTTCGACTCATCTATAACATTATCTAGTTTTTTCATTATATTCTCTAAAGTGATAATTTTTACTTTTTTATTCGTGTTGGTCCTTTTCAGTCCGAATTTGCTCGGATTTTCTTCAGGCTCCTCCTCAGAAATTGATTCATCTTCAGACGTGAGGTTTTCATTTTCTTCCTCCATTTCGTCTCTGCATTGTATACAAATGAAATTTTCATTTGAATTTTTTACCCTTTTCAGTTGATCCGGAGTAATTTTAACGCATTCTATTTTTCCATGGAACCAATTCCGACAAGGACCCTTGTATTTGAGCCTTTGCCCTTTGCCTAGACTTTTTTTGCATCCCACACATTTGAGTGCGCCTGGTTTACGTTTAACCATTCTCCTAGTTATTCAGCTGTATCTTCACTTTATGTGATTTTTTTCTTCAATTGCTAGATACACTCAGTTTCGCCTAAACGTGGCAACACGGTTTAACCGTCTTCGTTGATTTATTAGGGCAGCGGCAAGTACCTGGGTCTTTCGTAAAAGCTGGGAATGGGCGCTCTTTCCTGGTAAGAGATGCGAACGGATAAGTGATGGATACCAGATGTGTTTCAAATTTTGCCGTAGTGAATTTGTACAACTTCCACAATGTTATTTCAGAATAAATTGAAACAAGTTTAACGTATTTTGATTGTTTTGTTGCAAATGAAATGCCCGATTTATTGGTTGTTATTGAGCACTTTTTTTTTCACTATACACGTTACTCATTTCGATATTTTCAAATTGCTATCATTGATTGTTTCAAACAAATTTATAGGAGCGTCACAAAAACACGTCCGTATCGTACAACACTTCGAACAGAACTCTGGTATGTTATAGTATGGTTATAGTCCTGTCAGTAGAGCAAGTAGGGAAGGAATAACAAGTTTTCTTTCAACTATTGTCTGCTCAGAGTCATTATATACAGTTGTTCTCGATTACAAAGTGGAGATACTAACGATGAATTTTCAATAATTTTTTTGAATCATTTATAACCAATGTTATGATTATCATGCTTAATGCTTACACTAATGAACAAAAAAGCCGTGTGAGGTGTGACAAGCAGATTGCAGTGGTTCGTGAGCGTTCAGTACCCACAAACAGAACAAGATTTTGACTGGTTATGTCCGTTTGAGTGATCGGTCGATATTTGTTCGAAGCTTATGCCCGTCAGTACATAACTGTCAATGGTATTTATTACATTATCGAAAAATTCTTGAGGATTGTTTACTACCTCAATGTTGTGGTATCATGGCAGTGGTATGACTCATATTTGGTTTTAACAGTCTGACGACAGCACATACTTGACTGCTCTTGAAAACATGGTTTTATATATATCATGATGCGCTTGTAGCTGGTTCATCTGTGTCATATGATATTCCACCTCCAGACTATTTGTTTTGAAGTTGTGTTGAGTCAGGTGTTTACCATTAATAAGTGGGCTTCGATTGACGCATTTGAGGACAACTGTACTTGGGTTCAATATCACTCGATATACTCCAAAGCAAAAAGTTATGGTTGACCATGCTATAATCGTTCCCACAGTTCGACCCTGGTATAGTCTAACTTGCGACAATTTTTTCGAATTTGTATCAAAGTTCTTTGAAGCTTTGTTTAATTATCCACGATACTGTTGGTATTCAGTAATATATATTTTCATCAATCTTTTTGAAACACTCAGACCATTATCAAATGTTCGATAAATTGTTCAGAGTATTAGACTATGCCTTTTGAATTCTTGATAATGAATCAGAAGTCCAAGACAACTTTCAAAGGATTTAACCAATTCTTTGGAATTTATCCGGATATATTTCAACATATTTAACCATATTTTACCGGCGTCATCCCAGAAATCCATTAGAATTACTCAATCATAGAGTTTCATATGTACGTCCTTAATGTTATCGATTTTTATTTCGCAACCACGATTTATGTAATTCTAATTTTTTTGACGTGTCCCAGTCAGTCAATCTTAATAACATTTCTTTTGTTTTCATTCGGACAACAATATGCATGATGAATTAGGTTATCTCTATGGAATCCATAATTAATTGTTCAAATAGACATTTCCATCAATCTTGTCATTTCTGATGAAGACTATGCATTTTAAATAGAATCTCCGTTCGCAGGCAACACCGGAAAATCTATTGATCAAGTGCCGCGTATTCCCAAAAACATCGTTTATGAACACCATAATTCAAAAATACGTTCCCTTCTTCATTTAGGCACTCTCTATAAAAATGATTTAAGATTTTAATACCTGTCATATGAAACGCTGGCAACAGGAAATTGTTCTATGCGAAAAAAAGTAAAAATCTGTATGAGGGCACTATTTCTGTCTATTGCTTTGCTGGTGTAACAATGATTTTCGAATGAAAATCCTGTGTTCTAGAATCACGTTTCTGGGTGAAAATATGGAATCCGATTATACACACTCGAAAATATATATATATATATATATATATATATATATATATATATATATATATATATATATATATATATATATATATATATATATAATATATATATATATATATATATATATCAATATAGCATATCAACAGCATATACGGGTATTTTTATGTAGTCGATGAAGGTAAGATAGGTTACGTTTACTTTGAAGTATCTCATTTGTTACCCATCTTTTCTTTCGATCTACCGAAAATACTTCACGCATAGGACAGCATTGTCCAAAATGATATCGAATAACATCAATGAATGAATCAAAACATGTATCAGCATCAAAATTATAAATCAGGTCAGAAAAATTGTATTCAGATAAAGAAAACAAAAAATTATTCATATTTTCCTGACTAATATTTCTGAAAGAGTAAGTTGTTTCTTTTTCATTGCGTGCTTGTTTGTGAACTGTCTCAAATAGAATGCATTTGTGGTCACTGATATGGGGTTCAAAAACACTAACTTTGTAATTTTCGGAATCAATATTTGTAATGATATAGTCTACTTTAGAGAAACTGGTATGTCCATTTATATTGCTGAATTCTCTAGTAGCATACTGGGACGTAACGTTCAATCCGAAACAATCTAATAGATCTCTGAACAATTTGAAATATTTACAGTCCTTTTTTAAATAATCAATGTTCAAATCGCCACAAAAAACAATATAATTTACCGTTTGGAAACAATGCTGTAATGCACAAAATAGTCGATCAAAAAAAAGATCATAGTTACCTAAACATGGTCTATAAACACTGAGGATACCGAATCGAATACCTCGATCCGAAATAATAACACCACAGATTTCAACATGCATCTCTTCTGAGAATTTGGAAACCATTAAGTTTTTCACCTTCAAGTTTTGCTTGGTGTACAAGATGGATCCACCGTGTTTTCTGTGGGTACCACAAAAACAATCAGCTCGAACATAACCCGCAATCATCATGGAATTAACACTATCTGCACTGCACCAATGTTCCGACACACTCAGAATATCCGTATTTGTTTCCATAAGTAACACCTCCAGATTATCGAATTTGTTTGAGATACATTGAGGATTCAGCTGTATGATTCTCAAACATTCATTGGCGGCAGGAACAATCAGTCCACTCGATTTTGTTTCGTTTTTTTGTGGAAAAAATGATTCACGATTACTTTATTTGGCCAACTTGAAGCATCGAGAGCTTTGCTATATTCAGAACTGGGTATAAGCACCTTGAACGATGCGTAGGAATCTGGGTAGCGTGAGGTTAATTTTTCACATTTGACCTTGGAAAATTTGTTCTTCAGGAAATTCTGTAGACTTTCGACATTTGTTTCAGGTTTGAGATTTGAAACATGGAAAGCTTTAAATTTGTCTAAGCCCTCCACGTCAGCAGCTCCAGAATCAGTTCCCACAACCAGAGTTTTCCTAGGCTTGCTACTTTTTTTTCTCACAATTTTCCATTCAGAATCCAATGCTTTATCAAGTTTGGGAGGAGATTCATTATTTTCATTCAGATTTCCTACTCTTTGTGCTGATTCAACCGCCTGATTCACCTCAGCCACAGTTAACTTTTTGAATGATTTCTGTTTTTTATTTTTTTTAGGAAGATCGAGAGTTGAAACTCTTCCTTTAACCAGACTAGTTTGCCGGTGAGCTTCAGGTGAACACACGGATAATGTGGACATAGGGGAATCACTGGAATTTCTTTGAGTATCAGCACCTTGTATAAGCTGCTCATCATCTACAATAGTGACAAGTTCTTTGTCCAGTTGCTTCATTATATGGCCTTTTCCTTTAATTTGATTTTCTAGTGATACAATTTTGGACCTAAGTAAAGAATTATTTTCTACCAAGATATTGTTTTTGGACTCCAACTCATAAATTATTTTTAGAAGAAGATCCACTTGAGTTGATTCCTTGTCTATGATCCAAGGTGTTTAACTAACCATCGTTGATGAGCTTCCAGTTGTTTCTTCATTAGGGACTGAGAATATATATATATATATATATATATATATATATATATATATATATATATATATATGGCTATATATATATATATATATTACGGAAAGCTCAATATTGGCTTAATGTTAGGTTGAGCCGGCTAAACCTAGTATCCTCCAAAATCGCTGGATAAAGCTGTCAAAAACACCTCCGAAAAGATCTCCATTTCAAGCGATGTTTAGTTTCGATCCCAAATCAGAAGCAATCATGAAAATTCACAAGAAATCAATTCTTGCCGTGCAATGCTCAGCTCGTAGAAATAACACAATAAATATTCATTTATGTAAAAGTTTCCTTTCAATATGAATCTAACCTTAACCAAAGAGGGAACGTTTATGTTAGTTTCAGCGGGATAACGCCCGAAATAACCATTATTTTTTGAATTGAATCGATTTCTTTCAAAAATGTGAATACAACTTGGTTTAGCCGGCTTAACTTAACATTAGCCAGAATTTGAACTTTAGCCGTAACATATATATATATATATATATATATATATATATATATATATATATATATATATATATATATATATATATATATATATATATATATATATATATATATATATATATATATATATATATATATATATATATATATATATATATATATATATATATATATATATATATATATATATATATATATATATATATATATATATATATATATATGTATATATATAGTTCAAAGATTCACAGGTCATTCAATACTAGTAAATACTGAGACTCTCAATCGAAATATCGAAATATTTCGAATAAAACTCTCAGGGAGCTGTCTACACAAATGTTCTAATCGAGAACGAACTCATCACTTTCGAGAGTGAATACTAAGAGCGTTTCGAAAATTTCATCGATATTGTTGAACGATAATAGGATACAATTGTTTCATCATTATTATGAATCATCACTCCATATTTAATCTACCAATCAAGAATCGATGACTTTCAAAACGAACATATGTCCTATACCAAATTGAGAGACATTCTACAGAGTGAAATATTCACGATGGCTCCCTCTATCGGCGAAAGGACGTATAAACTGTTCCTAGCGTTCATATATATATATATATATATATATATATATATATATATATATATATATATATATATATATATATATCTCAGTCCCTAATGAAGAAACAACTGGAAGCTCATCAACGATGGTTAGTTTAACACCTAGGATCATAGACAAGGAATCAACTCAAGTGGATCTTCTTCTAGAAATAATTTATGAGTTGGAGTCCAAAAACAATATCTTGGTAGAAAATAATTCTTTACTTAGGTCCAAAATTGTATCACAAGAAAATCAAATTAAAGGAAAAGGCCATATAATGAAGCAACTGGACAAAGAACTTGTCACTATTGTAGATGATGAGCAGCTTATACCAGGTGCTGATACTCAAAGAAATTCCGGTGATTCCCCTAAGTCCACATTATCCGTGTGTTCACCTGAAGCTCACCGGCAAACTAGTCTGGTTAAAGGAAAAGTTTCAACTCTCGATCTTCCTAAAAAAAATAAAAAACAGAAATCATTCAAAAAGTTTACTGTGGCTGAGGTAAATCAGGCGGTTGAATCAGCACAAAGAGTAGGAAATCTGGATGAAAAAAATTAATCTCCTCCCAAACTTGATAAAGCATTGGATTCTGAATGGAAAATTGTGAGAAAAAAAAGTAGCAAGCCTAGGAAAACTCTGGTTGTGGAAACTGATTCTGGAGCTGCTGACGTGGAGGGCTTAGACAAATTTAAAGCTTTCCATGTTTCAAATCTCAAACCTGAAACAAATGTCGAAAGTCTACAGAATTTCCTGAAGAACAAATTTTCCAAGGTCGAATGTGAAAAATTAACCTCACGCTTTCCAGATTCTTACGCATCGTTCAAGGTGCTTATACCCAGTTCTGAATATAGCAAAGCTCTCGATGCTTCAAGTTGGCCAAATAAAGTAATCGTGAATCATTTTTTCCACAAAAAAACGAAACAAAATCGAGTGGACTGATTGTTCCTGCCGCCAATGAATTTTTGAGAATCATACAGCTGAATGCTCAATGTATCTCAAACAAACTCGATAATCTGGAGGTGTTACTTATGGAAACAAATACGGATATTCTGAGTGTGTCGGAACATTGGTGTAGTGCAGATAGTGTTAATTCCATATTGATTGCGGGTTATGTTCGAGCTGATTGTTTTTGTCGTACCCACAGAAAACACGGTGGATCCATCTTGTACACCAAGCAAAACTTGAAGGTGAAAAACTTAATGATTTCCAAATTCTCAGAAGAGATGCATGTTGAAATCTGTGGTGTTATTATTTCGGATCGAGGTATTCGATTCGGTATCCTCAGTGTTTATAGACCATGTTTAGGTAACTATGATCTTTTTTTTGATCGACAATTTTGTACATTACAGCATTGTTTCCAAACGGTAAATTATATTGTTTTTTGTGGCGATTTGAACATTGATTATTTAAAAAAGGACTGTAAATATTTCAAATTGTTCAGAGATCTATTAGATTGTTTCGGATTGAACGTTACGTCCCAGTATGCTACTAGAGAATTCACCAATATAAATGGACATACCAGTTTCTCTAAAGTAGACTATATCATTACAAATATTGATTCCGAAAATTACAAAGTTAGTGTTTTTGAACCCCATATCAGTGACCACAAATGCATTCTATTTGAGACAGTTCACAAACAAGCACGCAATGAAAAAGAAACAACTTACTCTTTCAGAAATATTAGTCAGGAAAATATGAATAATTTTTTGTTTTCTTTATCTGAATACAATTTTTCTGACCTGATTTATAATTTTGATGCTGATACATGTTTTGATTCATTCATTGATGTTATTCGATATCATTTTGGACAATGCTGTCCTATGCGTGAAGTATTTTCGGTAGATCGAAAGAAAAGATGGGTAACAAATGAGATACTTCAAAGTAAACGTAACCTATCTTACCTTCATCGACTACATAAAAATACCCGTTCGGAATGTGCCCTACAAAATTATAAAAATGCCAGAAATCAACACAGTATGCTTATCAAAAATACGAAATATACGTTTTATAGTTCAGCTATTGATGGTTCATCGAACAGTAATAAAACCATTTGGAATATTGTTAACGATCTCTCTGGGAAAAGTGGCGGTAGGCGAAGTGATGTGACCTCAAACTTTGAGGGGGAGGTGTTTGACGATCCGAATCAGTTAGCTGACGTTTTCGTCGAATATTTTTCCACGATGGCTAGTACCGAATTAACATCTCGATATGGCAATAATCTATCTCGGATTTGCACATTATCACCCATGGTGAACACCAATTTTTACTTCTACCCTGTCACTAAAATTGAAGTTGAAGATACCATTAGAGCCTTAAAAAATGAAAGAGCGTCAGTGTTGATTCCATATCAGCCAAAGTTTTGAAAGGAATTAGTGGAATTATTGGCGAGCACTTTGCAAATCTTATAAATGTTTCCATCACTACTGCAAAGTTCTCCAATATCCTTAAGCAATCCATAGTAATTCCAGTATTTAAGAATGGTACCGTGAGTGAAATTACTAATCATCGCCCAATATCCATTTTGAGCGTGTTTTCCAAGGTAATAGAGAAAATTGTTTTCTCCAGAATGATGAGTTATCTCAATAGATTCAAAATAATTGAATCCGCGCAACATGGATTCAGAAGCGGCCACTCAACTCAGTCAGCTGCGGTTAAGTTTTTGAATCCGTCTACGAGTGTTTGGATAAACACTTGTTTGTGGCGGGGTTATTTTTTGATTTATCTTCCGCATTTGATTCACTATCCTTTGAATTTTTACTTGATAAATGCTACAATTTAGGTTTCAGAATTGTGTTTCTGAATTGGTTACGTAGTTATCTTGAAGAAAGAACAATGGTAGTGAAAATAGGCGAGAGTTATTCTCAGAGACATGATATTGCTCTCGGGGTGCCTCAAGGCTCTGTACTCGGACCTCTTCTATTCATATTGTTCATAAACGATCTGCCTGCGAAGTTGTCCCGGTTTTTGGTGACACTATTTGCCGATGATTCATCGGTGGTTGTTTCTGGCAGGACTCCTGAAGAACTTCTGGAGGCATGTGAATGCATTGTGAGGGAGTTTGTAAGTTGGTGTCAAATGAACAATCTGATGGTGAACGTTGGCAAAACTGTATGTGTTCAGTTTTGTCTGAAGGGCAATGGAATTAGTACCTTGGATGTTAAATATGGGGACAACACTATATCATCATCCCATTCAACGAAGTTTCTTGGAATATATGTAGACAGAAATTTGAGATCGACATCACACATTGAGGTCTTATGTAAAAAATTGAGTAACTCATTTTTTGCAATCTCTTGAATCAAGAACATCGTACCTAGAAACTGTGTTATGAATGTGTATTACAGTCTTGTATATAGCCATCTAAATTATAATATTCTGCTGTGGGGCTGCTCTACAGAAATAAATAGGGTGTTCATTACACAGAAGCGAATACTTCGATTAATATTCAGTATTCATCAGCGAACATCTTGTAAACCTATCTTCATAAATAATTACATACTTACCTTACCGTGTTTATATATTTATAGATGTTTGTTATATGTTAAAGAAAATGAAGATAGGTTTATTAAATTGGATAGTAATCATGAGTATTCAACAAGAAACAGGGATGTGCTACTTATTCCTATGCATAAAACAGCTAAATTTGAGCACTCTCTCTATTGTCAGAGCATTAAAATATTCAACCATTCACCATCGAATTTGAAAGTACTGAAAGCTCATTTGTTTAAGAGGAGAGTTAAATCTCTGCTCTTAACAAAGGCATACTATAATGTGTCAGAGTACTGCGATGATTCGGATGTAGGCAATTATGTATGAATTAATTTTTTGTATCATATATTTGTATATTTTCTTAACACAAATGTTCTTCACCATGTGAAATTGTCTCAAATGTTTAATATCTCTGAGGAAATTTTTATTTTCTTTTCTTTTCAATCAAAATTGTATATTATTGTAAATATGAATTTAACCAAGATTTTTGTTTGAACCAATATTTTTGCTCGAGGGCTGAATGGAAGATCAGACTCCAAACTGAATTCGGTCCTTTTGAGAGCATTTCTCTTAGTTGTAATTATTTATCAATTGAAAAGAATGTAATGTTACTATGTAAGGAATGTTTCTCAATAAAATTATATTACTATTATTATTATTATATATATATATATATATATATATATATATATATATATATATATATATATATATATATATATATATATATCATTTTCTCTAATGTTTATAGAAATAAGAGGCTTCTTAAAATATGAAAATTTCTATTCTTGTTGATGTTTCGTTGTATATTACAACTTTGTCAAAAATAATGAATTTATGGTGTATTATAATGTATATATTATTACTTTTTGATGTATATACTAATAATTTATTTCTATTAATAATTAAAATTTTTCATTAATTTTATTATTATATATAAATATATATATCATAAATAATAATAAATTTTTTATTCAGCATCAATAGTTTACATGCTTCTTCTGAAGAAAGTTACATTCAATCTCTCAGAAATTCCCCCGAAGTATATATTGTATTCTGTAGGAGAATATCTTTGAGACATTTCTTGAATTTTTTCAATATATAGTAAATGAAGAATTCTTGGTATAGCCTGCAACTTAATTGGAATCAGCAGTTGACACGTGTTTCGAACTTATTGGCTCTCCTCAGAACGACGTAGCCAAGTTGAAGGTGTATGTACGAACCTGAAAATGGAATCAACAACAACAACAACAACATATTCTTCTGTTGCTCGAAACACGTGTCAACGGCTGCTTTCAATTAAGTTACGGGCTATACCAAAAATTCTACTTTTTTGCTGTTTGTTCTTTTTTATATATAAGAAAATAATTTATAATATATATATATATATATATATATATATATATATATATATATATATATATATATATATATATATATATATATATATATATATATATATATATATATATATATATATATATATATATATATATATATATATATATATATATATATATATATATATATATATATATATATATATATATATATATATATATATATATATAAGGAATGAAGAAGTTTCTTGCGGTGAAAAGTATAAATGAGAAAAAAAACACAATTATCGGTATAGCCCGCAACTCTATTGGAAGCAGCCGTTGACACGTGTTTCGAGCGTATTGGCTCTCCTCAGAACGGTGTAGACAAGTTCAAGGTGTACGAACCTGGAGATGGAATCCACAACAAAAGAACACACCTGCAAAGGAAGTCCCCACTACTAGGCTTCCTATATATATAGGCTTATATAATAATAATAATAATAACTTTATTGATCCATTAAGACATTACAGAGCATGTATAGGATAAGTCAAGAAAAGAGAAAATTATAAATTACAATGAATCATGAAAATAATCTCTAACGCTATAATAAGACTTATACAATAAAAACTCCTTAACTAACTTCTTATATTTACATGAGTTTGCTGACTTGGTTAGGAAGATGATTATACAATTTAATAGACTGGTAAATGGGAGATAGTTCGTATTTAACAGTTTTGTGCTTTGGAAACGTTAATATTTCTTTATTTCTAGTACTGTAGTCATGGAAACAAGATAATTTCGACAAGTTATTTTCGTTTTCTTTCGCATAAAGCAAACCTCTGAGAATAAAAATGGAGGCAAGGGTTAAAATCCCATGCTCAAGAAATATGGGCCTACAAGAAGACCGGGGAGCAATGTCGAAAATCATGCGCACTATCCTCTTCTGCAAAATGAAAACTCTATCTGCATCGGAGGAGTTTCCCCATAACAGAATATTATATGATAGATGGCTGAAGACCAAACTATAATAGATGTTCAACAATGAATCCAGAGGAAGAGATTGTTTAACCCTACTAATTGCGTAATATGACCTGTTTAGTTGTTTGCAAACAGCATCGATATGAGTACTCCATTTCAAATTGCGGTCTATATGAACTCCAAGGAATTTTGCGCTATCCTTAGATATAATGATGTTATCTGAATAGCGAACGATCAACCTTCTACTACTAACATTACTCAATGAAAAATAAAGGCATTCCGTCTTACTGATGTTAATTATCAGCGCATTTTCGTGACACCACTGGACAAAGCTCCGTACCAGAATCACGCAAAACTCCTGGAGCTCCTCAAAGCTTGGAGCCTTTATCGCAACTGAGGTATCATCAGCAAACAGTGTTATCATACATTTTCCCACAAATACAGAAAGATGTTGGGGCACACCTTCCGCCTTCGCTATAAAATACGAGGGGAGACCGTTAATAAACAGTAAAAATAATAGCGGACTGAGAACGGAACCTTGTGGTACACCTAAATTCACATTGTGCTCAACAGAAAAAGAATTCTGGACTTTGACGGCCATTGTCCTACCCTGAAGATAACTCAACAGCCAGTCCAAAAATACTCCCCTGAAGCCAAGATTATAACATTTATTTATAATAAATTTGAATGAGAGACTGTCGAACGCTCGTGATAGATCGAAAAACAATCCTGCAACAAAAAAGCCGTCATCCAGACTTTTGTAGACATACTCAATGAACTGTATAGCTCCAGTTGAAGTTGAGCGACCAGACCTGAACCCATGTTGGGCCCCATCAAGTATGTGAAACTTATCTAAATATTTCATAATTCTGTCGAACACAATCCTCTCTAAAATCTTTGAAAAAATGCTAAGGATGGAAACAGGTCTGTAGTTAGCAATATCTTCTATGTCATTTTTTTTGTGAATTGGGATTACAATAGACTTTTTGAGAACATGGGGAAATACCCCCATATTTATTGACTGATTGATTAAATGAGCGAAATGTGGACTAATATCAACACATATCATCTTCAATATTTTTGCTGAAATGCAATCACTACCAGTACATTTTTTGTTTTTGAGTGCATTTATGACCTCGACCACTTCGAACTTTGAGACTGGATAGAAGAAAAAATTCGTATTCAACATGCGAGAAGTAGTGCATATGCTGGACAACGAGTTAACATAATATCTGTTTATGCTCGTTTCAGCAACAGTGGAAAAATAATCCGCAAAAATTTCCGACAGCTCGTCAGTCTCCCTGAAAGAAACACCATCGACAACAAGCTCAGCAGACTGCTGTTTTTTAACTTTGTGGCCTGTTAACTCACTTACCAGCCACCAGACCGTTTCATTCTTATTTTCCGATTGATCGATACGTTCGCTGTGATAATTGAATCTACTATTACCAACCAAGGAACTGTACGAAACTTTGGCTTTCTTGTATAAGTCAAAGGTGTATTGACATTTTAAATTGACATATAGCCAATATAAATTCTTCAGGTCATGTTTTGCCCTGATAATTTCAGGAGTTATCCACTTTTTTCTCTGGTCAGTGATATTGGTGATCTTTTTCAATGGACAACAAGCTTCGAATGCGTCACGAATAATGTCTACGAATGATTTGAAACATTCATTAACATGTTGGTGCATATAGATTTCTTTAAAATCACAGTTCTTAATTTTAAAGATAAAGTTGCTCACATTATTCTGGCTAAGACTCCTGATCACTTTTGAAATGCAGTGGGGGTATAAATCATAACTTATAGAAAACTCAACTGATAGTGCTCGATGGTCACTAATGTGAGCCTCAAAAACTTCAGAGTTACAATTTGTTGCATGTGCATTGGTCAGAATGTAATCTACCTTTGATATGGATGTATGACCATTGATATCAGTAAAAACCCTAGTGGGTGTATACGAGGAGAGTCCCAGATTGAAGCACCCTAGAAAATCGATAAAAAGTTTACGATTATTACAACTAACATCTAAAAAATTAACATTTAGGTCTCCACATACAAATATGGTATCAACATTATCGATGAAACATTGCAAAGCATCTGAAACAATACCTAAAAATTTCACAAAGTTACCTGAGCAGGGTCTGTAAATGCTCAGAATACCCACTCGAGTACCATGAGCCAACACCACGGTCCCACACACCTCACATTCCATCTCTTCAGAGAATTTTGAAACGTACAAACACTTCACTTGAATTCCATCTCTGGTATAAATCATGGAGCCGCCATGTACTCTACGAGAGCGACAGTAGTAGTCGGCTTGAGAATAACCAGGAATCACCATTGACTCAGCTCTGTCAGGACAGCACCAGTGCTCAGCAATACTCACAACATCTGGATTTTTCTCAGCTAAGAGTAACTCAAGAATGTCCATTTTATTAGATAAGCATTGAACATTTAATTGCAAGAGTTTCAATTTTCCATACCTAGATAATATAATATATATATATATATATATATATATATATATATATATATATATATATATATATATATATATATATATAAATTATATATATATATATATATATATATATATATATATATATATATATATATATATATATATATATATATATATATATATATATATATATATATATATATATATATATATATATATATATATATATATATATATATATATATATATATATACATATATATATAATATTAGACGATTCACATTTGACTGTGGGCATTTTGGATGGATGTCCGTTGTTCGATTATCATTGAATTGCGAGTTTTTCCGATTCATGAGATTCATGAAAGAAACGTTGCGACAGTTTCATTGTAATAAATTAATTGTTTTTTGATATATGATGAATTCTGAAAAAGACTACGGCTTCCTTGAAAATGAGTATCATTCAATTTTATCTTTGCACGGCTCAAAAACCTTGCTTCCCAAGATGTTTACAATATACGAGTGAAGTTCCACAGAACAAAAGGCTATGAAGAGAGTGGCTATGAGTGCACAGAAATGACAGTACGTTAAAAGGTCAGAAAGCATCGTCCACCAAGATATATTTTTGATTGTTGGTGAAAAATGCAACAGAAACTCAGGAAGTACGTCTCTTAAAAGATTATGACAACCATTTTGGGTAGTTCGCGCATGTTTGAAAGATTGAAAATGTTTTGAAGACAACAAAATTTTCAACAGTATTCTCAAAAAATAACCTGTACATATGGAACATTGATAAAATGGAATTCGTATTAAGGAAATGGTAATATGTATTACATAAGAATGTACGCATTGGAAGATGCCTTTCTGGAAGTTTCAAGCAACCATGTTAAAAATTCATTAATTCATTAGCTCATAGGAAATTGATATTTCCTATGAGTTATGACTATAACAAACAGTAAGTTATAACTATGATACTTTTGAACATTCGATAACTCGTAGATAGTGTTTTACACATTCAAACCTTGGTTTTATGGTTATTTTCTACTATTAGAAAACATACATCTTTGGTCCATATTTTTTCACGAGTGATCATAAGTTTGAAACCATTATCTATAACGTTCCACACCAGAGTTCTTCAGAACCACGCAGTTCATCCAGTTAATTCGAAACGATAGAGACTGGATCTGGATTGGAAAAACTTCATTAGAAAGTTTCGAGAATGACTGTAAGCTAACATATGAATGACAAAATTAGGAATTGTTTGTTCCATTGAAACTTCATGATTAAAGAAAATGCTTCTCATTATTAACTCACCTTTAGTTGATATGAGTGGAATAATAGTTTTTCCATACTCATCATCTCTTTCATAATCGCATTTCAGATGAAGAAAATGAATTGAAAATATTTCAAATAGTAAATCCTTATCGAAATGCAGATATTGTGCAGTAAAAACCATCTAAAACTTCAAGCTGCAAATGTGTCAAAATGTTTAGTGAATGTGCTGCAAAATGTGTGAAAATGTTGATTCGAAAAAAATTTATTGAATGGGAAATTCGTTCTTTTGATTTACGCTCTTATTGTAAAGTTTCGCCTTCAAGTCAATTTCTCACTGTATCAAAAGTTCTAGTGTTTGAAATTATCTCATTTTTATTTAATGGATTAGCACTAAGCATGTGTGAATACTATTCCAAAATTGTTAGTTTGGTAGACTTTGAGCTACACGTGGATATACATGTCAATACGTGAAGCGGAAGCTTTTTACCCGTTTTATCACTTTCAGTGCCTCAAAAATTGAGTCACGGAACTCCGTCACAAGGGTCCAGTGACTGAACTGTTGAGCCAAATATGGAGCTGAATTCTATTGGACAGTACTACTACGGCTTTTGACGAGGCAACTTCGTTTCACGCTGGCTTGTTACCAACACATAGCGAGAGTAATCAAGTGTTTTGGATTTGTAGTATCATTTCTCCTCTGGGAAAGAATAGATGGCCTAATTCCAGGACCATCAATAAAAACAGATTGAATCAATTAACCAGGAAAAGTTGGACGAATCTGAACTAGAAGAACTTGCGTTCATGTCTTTTAGTGACACAGAACTTTTTGAAGAAAGTGGTAGTAGGTGTGAAGCGGGCCAATCGGATTCTGAAGAATCTGAAAATTATGATGAGAAATCGATTGATTGAAACCACCTCAAAAATTATTAACGTAAACCCTAATATCAAAGGTGCACATAGCATTATGGACATATTCTCCACATCTTCAAGTTCGATAAATTTCGTCGCTACCTGGACTGAAATTTGACTTACTATCTGATGATCATATCGACTTTTTTAAGCTTTTATTCACTTACAAATTTTTTAACCGTATTGTAATTGTAACCGAGACCAACAATTATGCAAGGATTTTTTTTTGAGCAGAGTGACGAAAAAAAAATCAAGAATACCTAACCGTTAACGGCTGGACAATATTTCTCTGAACTGGGACAGAAGAAGAAATGCAGTTCGTATCAGGACATACTAGTGATGTATTTTTCCTCTACCAAAAATACCTTGATGAAATACGTTCTTTCACATGGACAATATTCACAACAGTTTCGCTCTATATAACTTAATTGCTGCAGAAAAATACTCATGTAACAGCTACAAGATCAAACAGAAAAGGAAATTAATCCGAATGCATCACTGAATATTTCGGTGAAGTTTCGATTGGAAAAGAGCCAGATGAATATGACCTTCCATTTTTATCCACTGAGGTTAATAGCGAAAAGTTAATTACTCGGTACTCGCGAGGAGAGAAAAACAAAAATCCGAAGCAATTGTCACGTATAATAGTTATATGTCGAGAATCGATAGGCAGCTCTGCAGATATCAAGCTCGTGTCATGACTCTCCTGAACAGCTACCACCTCTTCAACAAATATGCCTATAAGCAAAAGATTAATCACTACTACTTTCGGCATAAAATCGTGTGAAAACTTCACTCGTAGAAGAATGACAGCACTGCTGAAGAGCCTACATCTGAGCCAAACATTCAACTCAACGATCAATATCAATAATCAGGAACGCCAAATGTGAAAAAGAAGAAGGGTGTTCCATCAAAAGCAAATTCGAAAGAATACTGCATGTTTTCGACCGACTTGTTCTGGCCTACCTTGTCCCTGTTTGTCTTTTGGTCTCGTTAGTTATGTTCTCCATGGTCTTACTGAATGTCATTGATGAAAAAATAGATGAAATATGGAAATTCGTTTCATTTGTATACTTATCTATAACTTGTCGAATGCAAATTCATCGGAAGTAAAAGAGAAATCATAAAGGATGAATGATAAAGAGGCCTCTGGCGAAAGAACCCTGAGAAAATTATATAGTTCGAATTAAAAAATTATGAACTTCGAATTGACACGAACTGGTGAACAATCATTATTTAATTTGATGAACCTCCTCTGGGAAGATTATGATGCGAGTGAATTTCTACATGTCTAAGAATTCCAATTTGCATTCAGATGCAATTATTTTGGGAATAGTGAACATAATATTCAACTTATTTGATCATGAGATGTTGAGTTGAAGTTTTCGATTCATATATATCGAACGACGAAGTATAATTTGTCTCTTTGAGGTAACACACGTATTATGTCGCTGAACTAACATTCAACTTTGCGTGCATACAGAAATTTTCTGATTGCAATGGTCCGAACTGTTCAGTTGCTAGTAAGTGATGTAAAATAGTAATGGATTGAAAACAGTTGACAGTTCTGTTTCCATTATATTGAAATATATGACCGGAAACCGCATATGCAATATTGGTGTTTAGTTTATTGCCGACAAATGCCGACCGAAACCGAATTGAAAATCAATTTTCCAGATGGGTGTTGATGAAAATATATATGCATTCTCGCAATTTGCGTAATTCTGATGGTTTTGGGTGTGATGAATACGTAAATAGCATATTATCAAATTACTTGTTATCATATCAAAATAATAGATGAAAGACTTCAAAATATTTCAAAATTTATAATGGCGTAACAAAAATTACTTTGTATTCAAAATACGTTCATTAGTAAGCACTAAACACAAATTTCTTTCGCTTAGTGAGACTCCGTCTACAATACGAGGATATCGCTTGTAGGAAGTATCTGAAAGGTCTCTATAAAGCGTTCAGCAGGAGTCTGCCATCATTGATACACTCCATCTTTCCCGGGTTTTTTCCATCTCCGTAATATCTTGAAGAAATCGTTCACTTTATTCTTCATGCAAAAAATGTAAAATTTCTATATGACCTCCTTCAAGGCACTCCACAATTATTATCGAGGACTGATCATTGTGATTAACTGTGGATCAACCATAAGCCCTCGAAAATCTGGTGCAACGAAAACACATTTCCTTAATCTGGTAACCTTTAAACTAAGTATTTAAATTAATTTTGTAGAGTGGTGGTAGAAAAACCTCATAAAGGAGCACCACAATTTCATGCAAGACGTTCTTTTTGGCAATTTCAAGCTCCCTTGAAGGTCTACACTTTTTGTCCAAGGGTTTGCTATCCCATGGACACAAAAAGCAGGGGAATTCGGTAAACCCAGATTGTTGTCCTAGCAAAATGCTCAATTTGTTTTGAATTACAGAACACTTACCAACTGTGTTATTCAAATTTTAATTTGCAAGGAGCATTCACAAGTTCTTGTAGGTTTTCTTGAGGTGTACGTAATGACCGACCGAAATGGAAGCATATATACCTCTCCTTCTTGAAGAATGTATGAAAATACGCCACTGTGCTTGGTCTCATGAGACCTCAAGTGTATCTGTCAAACCTTGAATACAACACACCTTCAATCTACACACCTTGAGTACGATAAAGCAACTTGTTCTATTGGCAAAGTAGCAAGGAACTGCTTCTCACGATATCCGAACCAAGAAGACACTCCCGGCAGAATAATACCAAATCATTCAGCTCGCCTAGGGAAAACAATTTCCTTCGCATTACACGATCACAAGTGACAATCATTACTATGGTTTTTTTGCTAGCGCTTTACCACTGGAATTGCATATCGGACAGCTTTTTTCTTGTATTGAACCAATTGCTAAGGTCTTGAATGTATCGTTCATAGACTTTATGAGGTGCCTGATCTCGAACTTTCAAGGCAAACAATACGTATACAAATAGTATACAACTATACTATTTTTACAAAGTAAGCAATATT
This sequence comes from Henosepilachna vigintioctopunctata, assembly GCA_030704895.1. NCBI lineage: Eukaryota > Metazoa > Arthropoda > Insecta > Coleoptera > Coccinellidae > Henosepilachna > Henosepilachna vigintioctopunctata. Next base: position 352,627 of record JARQZJ010000104.1, on the reverse strand, counting down.
CAATTGTTGCTCCAATACCATATTTTCGCGGCAAATATAGCAGAAACTTTCAACACTTTCAGAGTGCGCTTGTTCAGGTAACAACAAGGCATTTATTCTGTATTTAGAAAATAATGATAGTTATTGACTGTATACAGTTAAAAACAGCAATCAAAACAAATTGTTCCTTTTTTGGTTTCAAAATTTCTTGTTGACACAGGTTCATATATGGAGTTGTTCTCAACTGATATTTTGAAAAATACTGGCTTCCTCATACAGATTATATTCTAAGATTGGTCCTCATGACGCTTAATTTAATCATCTCTGAGGGTCAGTCTTAAAGTAATGGTGCTGTAATGCTATCAAAAAATCATTCACAAAATTTTTGAGGGCAAGAATTTTTGGTACGTTTGAACAAAATGAAAGTCGATGCAAGTTTACAAAAAGCAATGGTTTTCATCACACAATGAAATGAATACAACCTTATAATCACAAAATCGCTGTAAATAACAGGTGATTACTTTCAATATTGGAATATAATTCCAGGAAGAAAGTATTTTTGCTCTCACCCTGTCATGACTGTCCATGATAAGTAATTAGTTCAACTCTATCTCCACTCAAAGCAGTCTTGCATTTACTACGACAGGCGGCTTCTTCAGCAGATACATATTTTGTTTTACTTCAATGCTATCTAACAGATCTTTGTCGATATATATATACACAAATCTAATACTATATAGGTCTATAGTATCTAATATAGTCTATAATAGTCTGGTGATATACAGGTCTATATAATTTTATATAGATCATTGTTATCTTCTTCTTCTTTGGCTTCGCCTTGTCTCGTTACAGGAGGTCGGCTTTTTTGACCTTGAGGCGCCATTCATTCCACTGGTTAGCATCGTCATCCGATAGCCCCAACCGCCTCATGTCTCTCTGGACATTTGTCAACCAAGAAGTTGGTGGTCTACCTCTCCCTCTCTCTTGTGAAATGCACTTTTTTATTATATAGTCTTCGGGAAGTCGCTTAACGTGACCACACCATCTTAGCCATTGTTATAACAATGGGCACATACCAATTTAAATCATTGTTGTATACTGTAAAAAACGAATTCGTCTAAAACTATGAAAGACCAAATTTCCTATAGATTATGACACGATCGCGGATCTATACCTTTACGTTTTATCTTTTTCAAAATTCGTCCAAATTATATACAGTAAAAGAGGAAGCAGTATTCTGTTTCGAACACCCAAATTCACTTGAATTTCGTTTTAGATTTTTTTTCAGAATCTCAGTAGCACACAATTCACCCATACATCTAAACAAACTTTTGTGTTCATAATATCAGTTGGATTTAGTTTAGATTCATATAAACTCTCAATATCTTTCGAATGCAATGGCCGGACTCAATAAGTTATCTGCAGGTTCTGAAACAGTCTTGAATAAATAATATTTCATTTGTATAAGATTTTACGTGGTGTTTTCTGGCGTGGTGTGGTTTTTGTTAACATTCCTTTCAAAAAAGTAGTTAAAGTAGCAAAGTACAGTAGTTAGAAATATGATAGCGCGAAGTTTTTTTCAGTCATTGATATGTTTTTTAATATTGTAGCACTATCTTTTTCAGCCATTCATAGTTTTTGCAGCGCATGTGATAAAAGGCGTTTATGGCAAGTTCTTTCATACCTTGGTTTTCATTATCAAAGTTTCAATAGGGATCCGTACTTTTTTCTAGTGAAATATATACCCAATGTCACTCACAAATGACTTGGACTTCTACTGGTGAGAGAATTTTTGAAATCGGTTGAGTGGATCCAGATATAACCCCTACAACGTCACAAACTGACAAATTTAACGTCTTTATAATATCAGTATAGATAAGAAAGTAATTCATGAGAAGTATTTGCTTATTTAGCGTTTATCCAGAATTCTTATTCATGTTCTATGAAGTTACAGATAAGGTATTGTAGAAACTTCTGATAGGTAGTGTAAATTCCACAATTTTTCAATAACACTTTGATACCCGTTTTAATTTTCATGTTCAAGTAGAATGATTTTGCCAATGAGGTAAGCTTTTATGAATTTTTCAATAAGTATTTTCATGAATAATCATTTCAAATCAGTTCTCATTTTCTGTTCATTTTTTGACAATTACTATTGTTGTTGAATCTTAGACTGGTTATTTTTTCACTTGTGATATATTAAGCACTATTTTATAGAAAAATTTCTTCATATTCAGATTATAAAGTATATTAAATTATGACAAAGCAACTGAATTTCAATATATTTCTCCATGATTTCATAATAAAGTTGATTGAATGTTCGCTGATCGCTTGGTGAAACAGATTGTTTAATATATTAAACAAAACACTTGGCTTGGTTTCAGAAAATTTAAGATCCATACAAATTTTTCGGTGTGTTATCCCATTTTCAAAAGTGAAACTGAACAAGTAAAAACTTAAACTTAAACTTAAGGGGTAACACCCCGAAACAATTGTCGAGTATTCATTATAAATTTTGTGAAACCCAGCCAAGTGTTTTTATTTAGAATATTCATAATATTTTGGAAAACCGACGTCCTTTGAAAAAACAATGAAAAAACTTTATATACCCATATCAATTTGAGTTTTTGAATATCAAATGTTCTACATAACAGCAATATCCGAAGCTTGACAACATTCGAAACGGAATGTAATTTTAGTCTTTAAATTATGTAATGCCTATAGCCTACGGTCGTGATCTGAGTCTGATGCCTGAGGAGCGTTAACTCCAATTCTGTAGGTATTGGATTCCGGCAGTGGTTATATATCACATATTCCAATTATTATCGTGTAGCACTTAATCCCTAAACTGTGCGAAAAATAAATGAAAAAAGATATATCTGTATTGTCCAGTGGAATTAGCATGATAATACTTTTTGATTCATGTTCTATAGAACGATTCTTTTTGTGATGTACATTCAAACTGATTATTTGTGTTCAATATAGTTTGAGAAATAATGTGAAATATCTCTGTTGAATACTGTGTTTGCTTTTGTAGTTTTCTAGATACGCTAATTCGCTCGTAGCAACGAAAATTAACTCTATTTATATACTCGAATATTAAATTCGAAAGGATAATGTTTATTCCAATTATTAATGATTATTTATGAAGCAGAAGTATCCTTTTTTTGAATATATTTTAAAAGTAAATGCAGTATTTCGAAATATATAGTTTTTTCGGATTTTCATAGTATATTCTTTACCTAAAATTTTTGAGTAGTACCGGTTTCATCAATTATAATTGATGTTATATAATTAATAATTGATAGATAATTATCTATAGATATAACAATGTATTCATCAAATTCTCATCTTCTTTTACGATGTGATGTGAGATATCATTTCGTATAGAGGAAATAACTCAAATTATAGCGACCACCAAAGATGTGGTCGCTATAACTTATTTATTGTCAAAACTAATTGACCTCTAGCTTCGGAGCGTTGATAATAAAAATAACCGCACTAGACTCTTATCATGTAATATTTCATGACTCATAGACTAATAAGTGATTTTTTCTCATCGAAGTCTCGATAAAACTGTAGTCAGTGTTCTGTGATGGCGTATATAAAGATTTTCGATTTCCAGGCTGCTTTCGTGATCACTAGCGGCACTATATTGTATTCAATGAATGGAAAAAAAAATGATAGAAGAAATTTTTCTCGCCCACTTGTAGGAAAATGGATTTCCATCATATTTTCTCGGGCATTATAAAAAAAAACGAAATTTCAAAAGTTTTCAACTTCAAAGAGATCGGTGAATGACTCTGTTAGATGCAAAAAAGTGGAAGCATCAGGATTCTATTATTCTGTTCATACTTTTATCTACCAATTTCAAAAATTGAAGAAAAGTAGCGAAACGATTTTCATAAAGATAAATTGCACCGCACAGAAATGAAATTATAAACTTCATGTCTCAACTGGAACTATAAATTATTGACTCAGGTCATAATATTTGAGATTTCACTCTATAGTGATTTTGGCCGACCATAGTACGAATATATACGAATCAGTGGTTTGAAAGCTAATAAATACTTGAAGCATTTTTTAGGTTGGTGATCCCTTCAGTTTCGGAATTATATGAAGTTTATAGTTGAATTTTATTGGAGAAAATAACTTCTTACTGAAATAACCAGACACAAATTTATTTATTTCATTTATTTATTTATTTAACATACACTGTTTTACAGGACAAGTCCTAATTACAAAACAGGAAATACAACATATACAAAAAACAAAATTGGTAATACAAAAAATTCAATTTTGTTTCATTTTAAATGAAAGAATTTGTGATATCAATCACAACTGATGGTATGAAATAAAATGATTATAGAAGTAAAAAAACTTAAATGCTGACCAACCTTATACATACATAAAAATTTAAACACACAAATACATATACATTCACATATTAACACATACAAACATAATTATATGAGTAAAGAATTCTATTCGTGAGTACATATAGATAATTGTTTTATCAAAGATTATGTATATCAAGGAAACTTGCCTTAATATCAGTAACAGAACAGTTGAAAATATCCACCTTAGCTCCTAGAATATTACATTGTTCACACATCGTGTGCAATGGCGAAAATTTTAGAACATTCGTTCTAGCTGCTGGAAAGTAGAAAGTGAATGCGCTTCGGGAAGAAACTCTTGGGACTATGAAATTAAGCTTTTGCAATAATTCCTGACATTTCACCTTATTGTTGATTATTTTATGCAAGAAGATTATTGCATGGCATTTCATTCGCGTACTGAGTGTGTCCACATTATGTCGACTTGTGAGTGTTTCATGTTGTATGCCTATAGGTGGATATATTCCATCAATTCTGAAGCTCAAAAGTTTCAGGAACTTTCGTTGTATAGACTCTAGTTGATCAATGTGTAACTGACAACCAGGATTCCAGACTGTTGATCCGTATTCGAGTTTAGATCTTACGAATGCACAATACAATGTTTTCAGAGTTGATATATTGCTAAATTCCTTTCCAACACGAACAATGAAACCATATACTCTACAGGCAGCGGTTACTGTAGCATTGCTATGTGGCACGAAAGTTAGTTGGGAATCAAAGGTTACCCCAAGGTCAATAAATGTATTGGGTCTTTCCAAAATATTATCACCAATTTCATTCTTGAAATTAATCGAATTATATTTTGTGGAGAACGACATTACATGACATTTGGAGATGTTGAGGTTCAATTCGTTGAAATCACACCAATTTACAACGTTACGTTAGTTTTGCTTGGTGTACAAGATGGATCCACCGTGTTTTCTGTGGGTACCACAAAAACAATCAGCTCGAACATAACCCGCAATCATCATGGAATTAACACTATCTGCACTGCACCAATGTTCCGACACACTCAGAATATCCGTATTTGTTTCCATAAGTAACACCTCCAGATTATCGAATTTGTTTGAGATACATTGAGGATTCAGCTGTATGATTCTCAAACATTCATTGGCGGCAGGAACAATCAGTCCACTCGATTTTGTTTCGTTTTTTTGTGGAAAAAATGATTCACGATTACTTTATTTGGCCAACTTGAAGCATCGAGAGCTTTGCTATATTCAGAACTGGGTATAAGCACCTTGAACGATGCGTAGGAATCTGGGTAGCGTGAGGTTAATTTTTCACATTTGACCTTGGAAAATTTGTTCTTCAGGAAATTCTGTAGACTTTCGACATTTGTTTCAGGTTTGAGATTTGGAACATGGAAAGCTTTAAATTTGTCTAAGCCCTCCACGTCAGCAGCTCCAGAATCAGTTCCCACAACCAGAGTTTTCCTAGGCTTGCTACTTTTTTTTCTCACAATTTTCCATTCAGAATCCAATGCTTTATCAAGTTTGGGAGGAGATTCATTATTTTCATTCAGATTTCCTACTCTTTGTGCTGATTCAACCGCCTGATTCACCTCAGCCACAGTTAACTTTTTGAATGATTTCTGTTTTTATTTTTTTTAGGAAGATCGAGAGTTGAAACTCTTCCTTTAACCAGACTAGTTTGCCGGTGAGCTTCAGGTGAACACACGGATAATGTGGACATAGGGGAATCACTGGAATTTCTTTGAGTATCAGCACCTTGTATAAGCTGCTCATCATCTACAATAGTGACAAGTTCTTTGTCCAGTTGCTTCATTATATGGCCTTTTCCTTTAATTTGATTTTCTAGTGATACAATTTTGGACCTAAGTAAAGAATTATTTTCTACCAAGATATTGTTTTTGGACTCCAACTCATAAATTATTTTTAGAAGAAGATCCACTTGAGTTGATTCCTTGTCTATGATCCAAGGTGTTAAACTAACCATCGTTGATGAGCTTCCAGTTGTTTCTTCATTAGGGACTGAGAATATATATATATATATATATATATATTGCGGCTAAAGCTCAATATTGGCTAATGTTAGGTTGAGCCGGCTAAACCTAGTATCATCCAAAATCGCTGGATAAAGCTGTCAAAAACACCTCCGAAAAGATCTCCATTTCAAGCGATGTTTAGTTTCGATCCCAAATCAGAAGCAATCATGAAAATTCACAAGAAATCAATTCTTGCCGTGCAATGCTCAGCTCGTAGAAATAACACAATAAATATTCATTTATGTAAAAGTTTCCTTTCAATATGAATCTAACCTTAACCAAAGAGGGAACGTTTATGTTAGTTTCAGCGGGATAACGCCCGAAATAACCATTATTTTTTGAATTGAATCGATTTCTTTCAAAAATGTGAATACAACTTGGTTTAGCCGGCTTAACTTAACATTAGCCAGAATTTGAACTTTAGCCGTAACATATATATATATATATATATATATATATATATATATATATATATATATATATATATATATATATATATATATATATATATATATATATATATATATATATATATATATATATATATATATATATATATATATATATATATATATATATATATATATATATATATATATATATATATATATATATATATATATATATATATATATATATATATATATGTGTATATATATAGTTCAAAGATTCACAGGTCATTCAATACTAGTAAATACTGAGACTCTCAATCGAAATATCGAAATATTTCGAATAAAACTCTCAGGGAGCTGTCTACACAAATGTTCTAATCGAGAACGAACTCATCACTTTCGAGAGTGAATACTAAGAGCGTTTCGAAAATTTCATCGATATTGTTGAACGATAATAGGATACAATTGTTTCATCATTATTATGAATCATCACTCCATATTTAATCTACCAATCAAGAATCGATGACTTTCAAAACGAACATATGTCCTATACCAAATTGAGAGACATTCTACAGAGTGAAATATTCACGATGGCTCCTCTATCGGCGAAAGGACGTATAAACTGTTCCTAGCGTTCATATATATATATATATATATATATATATATATATATATATATATATATATATATATATATATATATATATTCTCAGTCCCTAATGAAGAAACAACTGGAAGCTCATCAACGATGGTTAGTTTAACACCTAGGATCATAGACAAGGAATCAACTCAAGTGGATCTTCTTCTAGAAATAATTTATGAGTTGGAGTCCAAAAACAATATCTTGGTAGAAAATAATTCTTTACTTAGGTCCAAAATTGTATCACAAGAAAATCAAATTAAAGGAAAAGGCCATATAATGAAGCAACTGGACAAAGAACTTGTCACTATTGTAGATGATGAGCAGCTTATACCAGGTGCTGATACTCAAAGAAATTCCGGTGATTCCCCTAAGTCCACATTATCCGTGTGTTCACCTGAAGCTCACCGGCAAACTAGTCTGGTTAAAGGAAAAGTTTCAACTCTCGATCTTCCTAAAAAAAATAAAAAACAGAAATCATTCAAAAAGTTTACTGTGGCTGAGGTAAATCAGGCGGTTGAATCAGCACAAAGAGTAGGAAATCTGGATGAAAAAAATTAATCTCCTCCCAAACTTGATAAAGCATTGGATTCTGAATGGAAAATTGTGAGAAAAAAAAGTAGCAAGCCTAGGAAAACTCTGGTTGTGGAAACTGATTCTGGAGCTGCTGACGTGGAGGGCTTAGACAAATTTAAAGCTTTCCATGTTTCAAATCTCAAACCTGAAACAAATGTCGAAAGTCTACAGAATTTCCTGAAGAACAAATTTTCCAAGGTCGAATGTGAAAAATTAACCTCACGCTACCCAGATTCTTACGCATCGTTCAAGGTGCTTATACCCAGTTCTGAATATAGCAAAGCTCTCGATGCTTCAAGTTGGCCAAATAAAGTAATCGTGAATCATTTTTTCCACAAAAAAACGAAACAAAATCGAGTGGACTGATTGTTCCTGCCGCCAATGAATTTTTGAGAATCATACAGCTGAATGCTCAATGTATCTCAAACAAACTCGATAATCTGGAGGTGTTACTTATGGAAACAAATACGGATATTCTGAGTGTGTCGGAACATTGGTGTAGTGCAGATAGTGTTAATTCCATATTGATTGCGGGTTATGTTCGAGCTGATTGTTTTTGTCGTACCCACAGAAAACACGGTGGATCCATCTTGTACACCAAGCAAAACTTGAAGGTGAAAAACTTAATGATTTCCAAATTCTCAGAAGAGATGCATGTTGAAATCTGTGGTGTTATTATTTCGGATCGAGGTATTCGATTCGGTATCCTCAGTGTTTATAGACCATGTTTAGGTAACTATGATCTTTTTTTTGATCGACTATTTTGTGCATTACAGCATTGTTTCCAAACGGTAAATTATATTGTTTTTTGTGGCGATTTGAACATTGATTATTTAAAAAAGGACTGTAAATATTTCAAATTGTTCAGAGATCTATTAGATTGTTTCGGATTGAACGTTACGTCCCAGTATGCTACTAGAGAATTCACCAATATAAATGGACATACCAGTTTCTCTAAAGTAGACTATATCATTACAAATATTGATTCCGAAAATTACAAAGTTAGTGTTTTTGAACCCCATATCAGTGACCACAAATGCATTCTATTTGAGACAGTTCACAAACAAGCACGCAATGAAAAAGAAACAACTTACTCTTTCAGAAATATTAGTCAGGAAAATATGAATAATTTTTTGTTTTCTTTATCTGAATACAATTTTTCTGACCTGATTTATAATTTTGATGCTGATACATGTTTTGATTCATTCATTGATGTTATTCGATATCATTTTGGACAATGCTGTCCTATGCGTGAAGTATTTTCGGTAGATCGAAAGAAAAGATGGGTAACAAATGAGATACTTCAAAGTAAACGTAACCTATCTTACCTTCATCGACTACATAAAAATACCCGTTCGGAATGTGCCCTACAAAATTATAAAAATGCCAGAAATCAACACAATATGCTTATCAAAAATACGAAATATACGTTTTATAGTTCAGCTATTGATGGTTCATCGAACAGTAATAAAACCATTTGGAATATTGTTAACGATCTCTCTGGGAAAAGTGGCGGTAGGCGAAGTGATGTGACCTCAAACTTTGAGGGGGAGGTGTTTGACGATCCGAATCAGTTAGCTGACGTTTTCGTCGAATATTTTTCCACGATGGCTAGTACCGAATTAACATCTCGATATGGCAATAATCTATCTCGGATTTGCACATTATCACCCATGGTGAACACCAATTTTTACTTCTACCCTGTCACTAAAATTGAAGTTGAAGATACCATTAGAGCCTTAAAAAATAAAAGAGCGTCAGTGTTGATTCCATATCAGCCAAAGTTTTGAAAGGAATTAGTGGAATTATTGGCGAGCACTTTGCAAATCTTATAAATGTTTCCATCACTACTGCAAAGTTCTCCAATATCCTTAAGCAATCCATAGTAATTCCAGTATTTAAGAATGGTACCGTGAGTGAAATTACTAATCATCGCCCAATATCCATTTTGAGCGTGTTTTCCAAGGTAATAGAGAAAATTGTTTTCTCCAGAATGATGAGTTATCTCAATAGATTCAAAATAATTGAATCCGCGCAACATGGATTCAGAAGCGGCCACTCAACTCAGTCAGCTGCGGTTAAGTTTTTTGAATCCGTCTACGAGTGTTTGGATAAACACTTGTTTGTGGCGGGGTTATTTTTTGATTTATCTTCCGCATTTGATTCACTATCCTTTGAATTTTAACTTGATAAATGCTACAATTTAGGTTTCAGAATTGTGTTTCTGAATTGGTTACGTAGTTATCTTGAAGAAAGAACAATGGTAGTGAAAATAGGCGAGAGTTATTCTCAGAGACATGATATTGCTCTCGGGGTGCCTCAAGGCTCTGTACTCGGACCTCTTCTATTCATATTGTTCATAAACGATCTGCCTGCGAAGTTGTCCCGGTTTTTGGTGACACTATTTGCCGATGATTCATCGGTGGTTGTTTCTGGCAGGACTCCTGAAGAACTTCTGGAGGCATGTGAATGCATTGTGAGGGAGTTTGTAAGTTGGTGTCAAATGAACAATCTGATGGTGAACGTTGGCAAAACTGTATGTGTTCAGTTTTGTCTGAAGGGCAATGGAATTAGTACCTTGGATGTTAAATATGGGGACAACACTATATCATCATCCCATTCAACGAAGTTTCTTGGAATATATGTAGACAGAAATTTGAGATCGACATCACACATTGAGGTCTTATGTAAAAAATTGAGTAACTCATTTTTTGCAATCTCTTGAATCAAGAACATCGTACCTAGAAACTGTGTTATGAATGTGTATTACAGTCTTGTATATAGCCATCTAAATTATAATATTCTGCTGTGGGGCTGCTCTACAGAAATAAATAGGGTGTTCATTACACAGAAGCGAATACTTCGATTAATATTCAGTATTCATCAGCGAACATCTTGTAAACCTATCTTCATAAATAATTACATACTTACCTTACCGTGTTTATATATTTATAGGTGTTTGTTATATGTTAAAGAAAATGAAGATAGGTTTATTAAATTGGATAGTAATCATGAGTATTCAACAAGAAACAGGGATGTGCTACTTATTCCTATGCATAAAACAGCTAAATTTGAGCACTCTCTCTATTGTCAGAGCATTAAAATATTCAACCATTCACCATCGAATTTGAAAGTACTGAAAGCTCATTTGTTTAAGAGGAGAGTTAAATCTCTGCTCTTAACAAAGGCATACTATAATGTGTCAGAGTACTGCGATGATTCGGATGTAGGCAATTATGTATGAATTAATTTTTTGTATCATATATTTGTATATTTTCTTAACACAAATGTTCTTCACCATGTGAAATTGTCTCAAATGTTTAATATCTCTGAGGAAATTTTTATTTTCTTTTCTTTTCAATCAAAATTGTATATTATTGTAAATATGAATTTAACCAAGATTTTTGTTTGAACCAATATTTTTGCTCGAGGGCTGAATGGAAGATCAGACTCCAAACTGAATTCGGTCCTTTTGAGAGCATTTCTCTTAGTTGTAATTATTTATCAATTGAAAAGAATGTAATGTTACTATGTAAGGAATGTTTCTCAATAAAATTATATTACTATTATTATTATTATATATATATATATATATATATATATATATATATATATATATATATATTCATTTTCTCTAATGTTTATAGAAATAAGAGGCTTCTTAAAATATGAAAATTTCTATTCTTGTTGATGTTTCGTTGTATATTACAACTTTGTCAAAAATAATGAATTTATGGTGTATTATAATGTATATATTATTACTTTTTGATGTATATACTAATAATTTATTTCTATTAATAATTAAAATTTTTCATTAATTTTATTATTATATATAAATATATATATCATAAATAATAATAAATTTTTTATTCAGCATCAATAGTTTACATGCTTCTTCTAAAGAAAGTTACATTCAATCTCTCAGAAATTCCCCCGAAGTATATATTGTATTCTGTAGGAGAATATCTTTGAGACATTTCTTGAATTTTTTCAATATATAGTAAATGAAGAATTCTTGGTATAGCCTGCAACTTAATTGGAATCAGCAGTTGACACGTGTTTCGAACTTATTGGCTCTCCTCAGAACGACGTAGCCAAGTTGAAGGTGTATGTACGAACCTGAAAATGGAATCAACAACAACAACAACAACATATTCTTCTGTTGCTCGAAACACGTGTCAACGGCTGCTTTCAATTAAGTTACGGGCTATACCAAAAATTCTACTTTTGCTGTTTGTTCTTTTTTCCGCAAGAAAATAATTTATAATATATATATATATATATATATATATATATATATATATATATATATATATATATATATATATATATATATATATATATATATATATATATATATATATATATATATATATATATATATATATATATATATATATATATATATATATATATATATATATATATATATATATATATATATATATATATATATATATATATATATATAGGAATGAAGAAGTTTCTTGCGGTGAAAAGTATAAATGAGAAAAAAAACACAATTATCGGTATAGCCCGCAACTCTATTGGAAGCAGCCGTTGACACGTGTTTCGAGCTTATTGGCTCTCCTCAGAACGGTGTAGACAAGTTCAAGGTGTACGAACCTGGAGATGGAATCCACAACAAAAGAACACACCTGCAAAGGAAGTCCCCACTACTAGGCTTCCTATATATATAGGCTTATATAATAATAATAATAATAACTTTATTGATCCATTAAGACATTACAGAGCATGTATAGGATAAGTCAAGAAAAGAGAAAATTATAAATTACAATGAATCATGAAAATAATCTCTAACGCTATAATAAGACTTATACAATAACAACTCCTTAACTAACTTCTTATATTTACATGAGTTTGCTGACTTGGTTAGGAAGATGATTATACAATTTAATAGACTGGTAAATGGGAGATAGTTCGTATTTAACAGTTTTGTGCTTTGGAAACGTTAATATTTCTTTATTTCTAGTACTGTAGTCATGGAAACAAGATAATTTCGACAAGTTATTTTCGTTTTCTTTCGCATAAAGCAAACCTCTGAGAATGAAAATGGAGGCAAGGGTTAAAATCCCATGCTCAAGAAATATGGGCCTACAAGAAGACCGGGGAGCAATGTCGAAAATCATGCGCACTATCCTCTTCTGCAAAATGAAAACTCTATCTGCATCGGAGGAGTTTCCCCATAACAGAATATTATATGATAGATGGCTGAAGACCAAACTATAATAGATGTTCAACAATGAATCCAGAGGAAGAGATTGTTTAACCCTACTAATTGCGTAATATGACCTGTTTAGTTGTTTGCAAACAGCATCGATATGAGTACTCCATTTCAAATTGCGGTCTATATGAACTCCAAGGAATTTTGCGCTCTCCTTAGATATAATGATGTTATCTGAATAGCGAACGATCAACCTTCTACTACTAACATTACTCAATGAAAAATAAAGGCATTCCGTCTTACTGATGTTAATTATCAGCGCATTTTCGTGACACCACTGGACAAAGCTCCGTACCAGAATCACGCAAAACTCCTGGAGCTCCTCAAAGCTTGGAGCCTTTATCGCAACTGAGGTATCATCAGCAAACAGTGTTATCATACATTTTCCCACAAATACAGAAAGATGTTGGGGCACACCTTCCGCCTTCGCTATAAAATACGAGGGGAGACCGTTAATAAACAGTAAAAATAATAGCGGACTGAGAACGGAACCTTGTGGTACACCTAAATTCACATTGTGCTCAACAGAAAAAGAATTCTGGACTTTGACGGCCATTGTCCTACCCTGAAGATAACTCAACAGCCAGTCCAAAAATACTCCCCTGAAGCCAAGATTATAACATTTATTTATAATAAATTTGAATGAGAGACTGTCGAACGCTCGTGATAGATCGAAAAACAATCCTGCAACAAAAAAGCCGTCATCCAGACTTTTGTAGACATACTCAATGAACTGTATAGCTCCAGTTGAAGTTGAGCGACCAGACCTGAACCCATGTTGGGCCCCATCAAGTATGTGAAACTTATCTAAATATTTCATAATTCTGTCGAACACAATCCTCTCTAAAATCTTTGAAAAAATGCTAAGGATGGAAACAGGTCTGTAGTTAGCAATATCTTCTATGTCATTTTTTTTGTGAATTGGGATTACAATAGACTTTTTGAGAACATGGGGAAATACCCCCATATTTATTGACTGATTGATTAAATGAGCGAAATGTGGACTAATATCAACACATATCATCTTCAATATTTTTGCTGAAATGCAATCACTACCAGTACATTTTTTGTTTTTGAGTGCATTTATGACCTCGACCACTTCGAACTTTGAGACTGGATAGAAGAAAAAATTCGTATTCAACATGCGAGAAGTAGTGCATATGCTGGACAACGAGTTAACATAATATCTGTTTATGCTCGTTTCAGCAACAGTGGAAAAATAATCCGCAAAAATTTCCGACAGCTCGTCAGTCTCCCTGAAAGAAACACCATCGACAACAAGCTCAGCAGACTGCTGTTTTTTAACTTTGTGGCCTGTTAACTCACTTACCAGCCACCAGACCGTTTCATTCTTATTTTCCGATTGATCGATAAGTTCGCTGTGATAATTGAATCTACTATTACCAACCAAGGAACTGTACGAAACTTTGGCTTTCTTGTATAAGTCAAAGGTGTATTGACATTTTAAATTGACATATAGCCAATATAAATTCTTCAGGTCATGTTTTGCCCTGATAATTTCAGGAGTTATCCACTTTTTTCTCTGGTCAGTGATATTGGTGATCTTTTTCAATGGACAACAAGCTTCGAATGCGTCACGAATAATGTCTACGAATGATTTGAAACATTCATTAACATGTTGGTGCATATAGATTTCTTTAAAATCACAGTTCTTAATTTTAAAGATAAAGTTGCTCACATTATTCTGGCTAAGACTCCTGATCACTTTTGAAATGCAGTGGGGGTATAAATCATAACTTATAGAAAACTCAACTGATAGTGCTCGATGGTCACTAATGTGAGCCTCAAAAACTTCAGAGTTACAATTTGTTGCATGTGCATTGGTCAGAATGTAATCTACCTTTGATATGGATGTATGACCATTGATATCAGTAAAAACCCTAGTGGGTGTATACGAGGAGAGTCCCAGATTGAAGCACCCTAGAAAATCGATAAAAAGTTTACGATTATTACAACTAACATCTAAAAAATTAACATTTAGGTCTCCACATACAAATATGGTATCAACATTATCGATGAAACATTGCAAAGCATCTGAAACAATACCTAAAAATTTCACAAAGTTACCTGAGCAGGGTCTGTAAATGCTCAGAATACCCACTCGAGTACCATGAGCCAACACCACGGTCCCACACACCTCACATTCCATCTCTTCAGAGAATTTTGAAACGTACAAACACTTCACTTGAATTCCATCTCTGGTATAAATCATGGAGCCGCCATGTACTCTACGAGAGCGACAGTAGTAGTCGGCTTGAGAATAACCAGGAATCACCATTGACTCAGCTCTGTCAGGACAGCACCAGTGCTCAGCAATACTCACAACATCTGGATTTTTCTCAGCTAAGAGTAACTCAAGAATGTCCATTTTATTAGATAAGCATTGAACATTTAATTGCAAGAGTTTCAATTTTCCATACCTAGATAATATAATATATATATATATATATATATATATATATATATATATATATATATATATATATATATATATATATATATATATATATATATATATATATATATATATATATATATATATATATATATATATATATATATATATATATATATATATATATATATATATATATATATATATATATATATATATATATATATATATATATATATATATATATATATATATATATATATATATACATATATATATATAATATTAGACGATTCACATTTGACTGTGGGCATTTTGGATGGAAGTCCGTTGTTCGATTATCATTGAATTGCGAGTTTTTTCCGATTCATGAGATTCATGAAAGAAACGTTGCGACAGTTTTATTGTAATAAATTAATTGTTTTTTGATATATGATGAATTCTGAAAAAGACTACGGCTTCCTTGAAAATGAGTATCATTCAATTTTATCTTTGCACGGCTCAAAAAACCTTGCTTCCCAAGATGTTTACAATATACGAGTGAAGTTCCACAGAACAAAAGGCTATGAAGAGAGTGGCTATGAGTGCACAGAAATGACAGTACGTTAAAAGGTCAGAAAGCATCGTCCACCAAGATATATTTTTGATTGTTGGTGAAAAATGCAACAGAAACTCAGGAAGTACGTCTCTTAAAAGATTATGACAACCATTTTGGGTAGTTCGCGCATGTTTGAAAGATTGAAAATGTTTTGAAGACAACAAAATTTTCAACAGTATTCTCAAAAAATAACCTGTACATATGGAACATTGATAAAATGGAATTCGTATTAAGGAAATGGTAATATGTATTACATAAGAATGTACGCATTGGAAGATGCCTTTCTGGAAGTTTCAAGCAACCATGTTAAAAATTCATTAATTCATTAGCTCATAGGAAATTGATATTTCCTATGAGTTATGACTATAACAAACAGTAAGTTATAACTATGATACTTTTGAACATTCGATAACTCGTAGATAGTGTTTTACACATTTAAACCTTGGTTTTATGGTTATTTTCTACTATTAGAAAACATACATCTTTGGTCCATATTTTTTCACGAGTGATCATAAGTTTGAAACCATTATCTATAACGTTCCACACCAGAGTTCTTCAGAACCACGCAGTTCATCCAGTTAATTCGAAACGATAGAGACTGGATCTGGATTGGAAAAACTTCATTAGAAAGTTTCGAGAATGACTGTAAGCTAACATATGAATGACAAAATTAGGAATTGTTTGTTCCATTGAAACTTCATGATTAAAGAAAATGCTTCTCATTATTAACTCACCTTTAGTTGATATGAGTGGAATAATAGTTTTTCCATACTCATCATCTCTTTCATAATCGCATTTCAGATGAAGAAAATGAATTGAAAATATTTCAAATAGTAAATCCTTATCGAAATGCAGATATTGTGCAGTAAAAACCATCTAAAACTTCAAGCTGCAAATGTGTCAAAATGTTTAGTGAATGTGCTGCAAAATGTGTGAAAATGTTGATTCGAAAAAAATTTATTGAATGGGAAATTCGTTCTTTTGATTTACGCTCTTATTGTAAAGTTTCGCCTTCAAGTCAATTTCTCACTGTATCAAAAGTTCTAGTGTTTGAAATTATCTCATTTTTATTTAATGGATTAGCACTAAGCATGTGTGAATACTATTCCAAAATTGTTAGTTTGGTAGACTTTGAGCTACACGTGGATATACATGTCAATACGTGAAGCGGAAGCTTTTTACCCGTTTTATCACTTTCAGTGCCTCAAAAATTGAGTCACGGAACTCCGTCACAAGGGTCCAGTGACTGAACTGTTGAGCCAAATATGGAGCTGAATTCTATTGGACAGTACTACTACGGCTTTTGACGAGGCAACTTCGTTTCACGCTGGCTTGTTACCAACACATAGCGAGAGTAATCAAGTGTTTTGGATTTGTAGTATCATTTCTCCTCTGGGAAAGAATAGATGGCCTAATTCCAGGACCATCAATAAAAACAGATTGAATCAATTAACCAGGAAAAGTTGGACGAATCTGAACTAGAAGAACTTGCGTTCATGTCTTTTAGTGACACAGAACTTTTGAAGAAAGTGGTAGTAGGTGTGAAGCGGGCCAATCGGATTCTGAAGAATCTGAAAATTATGATGAGAAATCGATTGATTGAAACCACCTCAAAAATTATTAACGTAAACCCTAATATCAAAGGTGCACATAGCATTATGGACATATTCTCCACATCTTCAAGTTCGATAAATTTCGTCGCTACCTGGACTGAAATTTGACTTACTATCTGATGATCATATCGACTTTTTTAAGCTTTTATTCACTTACAAATTTTTTAACCGTATTGTAATTGTAACCGAGACCAACAATTATGCAAGGATTTTTTTTTGAGCAGAGTGACGAAAAAAAAATCAAGAATACCTAACCGTTAACGGCTCGACAATATTTTTCTGAACTGGGACAGAAGAAGAAATGCAGTTCGTATCAGGACATACTAGTGATGTATTTTTCCTCTACCAAAAATACCTTGATGAAATACGTTCTTTCACATGGACAATATTCACAACAGTTTCGCTCTATATAACTTAATTGCTGCAGAAAAATACTCATGTAACAGCTACAAGATCAAACAGAAAAGGAAATTAATCCGAATGCATCACTGAATATTTCGGTGAAGTTTCGATTGGAAAAGAGCCAGATGAATATGACCTTCCATTTTTATCCACTGAGGTTAATAGCGAAAAGTTAATTACTCGGTACTCGCGAGGAGAGAAAAAACAAAAATCCGAAGCAATTGTCACGTATAATAGTTATATGTCGAGAATCGATAGGCAGCTCTGCAGATATCAAGCTCGTGTCATGACTCTCCTGAACAGCTACCACCTCTTCAACAAATATGCCTATAAGCAAAAGATTAATCACTACTACTTTCGGCATAAAATCGTGTGAAAACTTCACTCGTAGAAGAATGACAGCACTGCTGAAGAGCCTACATCTGAGCCAAACATTCAACTCAACGATCAATATCAATAATCAGGAACGCCAAATGTGAAAAAGAAGAAGGGTGTTCCATCAAAAGCAAATTCGAAAGAATACTGCATGTTTTCGACCGACTTGTTCTGGCCTACCTTGTCCCTGTTTGTCTTTTGGTCTCGTTAGTTATGTTCTCCATGGTCTTACTGAATGTCATTGATGAAAAAATAGATGAAATATGGAAATTCGTTTCATTTGTATACTTATCTATAACTTGTCGAATGCAAATTCATCGGAAGTAAAAGAGAAATCATAAAGGATGAATGATAAAGAGGCCTCTGGCGAAAGAACCCTGAGAAAATTATATAGTTCGAATTAAAAAATTATGAACTTCGAATTGACACGAACTGGTGAACAATCATTATTTAATTTGATGAACCTCCTCTGGGAAGATTATGATGCGAGTGAATTTCTACATGTCTAAGAATTCCAATTTGCATTCAGATGCAATTATTTTGGGAATAGTGAACATAATATTCAACTTATTTGATCATGAGATGTTGAGTTGAAGTTTTCGATTCATATATATCGAACGACGAAGTATAATTTGTCTCTTTGAGGTAACACACGTATTATGTCGCTGAACTAACATTCAACTTTGCGTGCATAGAGAAATTTTCTGATTGCAATGGTCCGAACTGTTCAGTTGCTAGTAAGTGATGTAAAATAGTAATGGATTGAAAACAGTTGACAGTTCTGTTTCCATTATATTGAAATATATGACCGGAAACCGCATATGCAATATTGGTGTTTAGTTTATTGCCGACAAATGCCGACCGAAACCGAATTGAAAATCAATTTTCCAGATGGGTGTTGATGAAAATATATATGCATTCTCGCAATTTGCGTAATTCTGATGGTTTTGGGTGTGATGAATACGTAAATAGCATATTATCAAATTACTTGTTATCATATCAAAATAATAGATGAAAGACTTCAAAATATTTCAAAATTTATAATGGCGTAACAAAAATTACTTTGTATTCAAAATACGTTCATTAGTAAGCACTAAACACAAATTTCTTTCGCTTAGTGAGACTCCGTCTACAATACGAGGATATCGCTTGTAGGAAGTATCTGAAAGGTCTCTATAAAGCGTTCAGCAGGAGTCTGCCATCATTGATACACTCCATCTTTCCCGGGTTTTTTCCATCTCCGTAATATCTTGAAGAAATCGTTCACTTTATTCTTCATGCAAAAAATGTAAAATTTCTATATGACCTCCTTCAAGGCACTCCACAATTATTATCGAGGACTGATCATTGTGATTAACTGTGGATCAACCATAAGCCCTCGAAAATCTGGTGCAACGAAAACACATTTCCTTAATCTGGTAACCTTTAAACTAAGTATTTAAATTAATTTTGTAGAGTGGTGGTAGAAAAACCTCATAAAGGAGCACCACAATTTCATGCAAGACGTTCTTTTTGGCAATTTCAAGCTCCCTTGAAGGTCTACACTTTTTGTCCAAGGGTTTGCTATCCCATGGACACAAAAAGCAGGGGAATTCGGTAAACCCAGATTGTTGTCCTAGCAAAATGCTCAATTTGTTTTGAATTACAGAACACTTACCAACTGTGTTATTCAAATTTTAATTTGCAAGGAGCATTCACAAGTTCTTGTAGGTTTTCTTGAGGTGTACGTAATGACCGACCGAAATGGAAGCATATATACCTCTCCTTCTTGAAGAATGTATGAAAATACGCCACTGTGCTTGGTCTCATGAGACCTCAAGTGTATCTGTCAAACCTTGAATACAACACACCTTCAATCTACACACCTTGAGTACGATAAAGCAACTTGTTCTATTGGCAAAGTAGCAAGGAACTGCTTCTCACGATATCCGAACCAAGAAGACACTCCCGGCAGAATAATACCAAATCATTCAGCTCGCCTAGGGAAAACAATTTCCTTCGCATTACACGATCACAAGTGACAATCATTACTATGGTTTTTTTGCTAGCGCTTTACCACTGGAATTGCATATCGGACAGCTTTTTTCTTGTATTGAACCAATTGCTAAGGTCTTGAATGTATCGTTCATAGACTTTATGAGGTGCCTGATCTCGAACTTTCAAGGCAAACAATACGTATACAAATAGTATACAACTATACTATTTTTACAAAGTAAGCAATATTCAATTGTTGCTCCAATACCATATTTTCGCGGCAAATATAGCAGAAACTTTCAACACTTTCAGAGTGCGCTTGTTCAGGTAACAACAAGGCATTTATTCTGTATTTAGAAAATAATGATAGTTATTGACTGTATACAGTTAAAAACAGCAATCAAAACAAATTGTTCCTTTTTTGGTTTCAAAATTTCTTGTTGACACAGGTTCATATATGGAGTTGTTCTCAACTGATATTTTGAAAAATACTGGCTTCCTCATACAGATTATATTCTAAGATTGGTCCTCATGACGCTTAATTTAATCATCTCTGAGGGTCAGTCTTAAAGTAATGGTGCTGTAATGCTATCAAAAAATCATTCACAAAATTTTTGAGGGCAAGAATTTTTGGTACGTTTGAACAAAATGAAAGTCGATGCAAGTTTACAAAAAGCAATGGTTTTCAATTTCATATAGCACTAGCTTGACACAATGAAATGAATACAACCTTATAATCACAAAATCGCTGTAAATAACAGGTGATTACTTTCAATATTGGAATATAATTCCAGGAAGAAAGTATTTTTGCTCTCACCCTGTCATGACTGTCCATGATAAGTAATTAGTTCAACTCTATCTCCACTCAAAGCAGTCTTGCATTTACTACGACAGGCGGCTTCTTCAGCAGATACATATTTTGTTTTACTTCAATGCTATCTAACAGATCTTTGTCGATATATATATACACAAATCTAATACTATATAGGTCTATAGTATCTAATATAGTCTATAATAGTCTGGTGATATACAGGTCTATATAATTTTATATAGATCATTGTTATCTTCTTCTTCTTTGGCTTCGCCTTGTCTCGTTACAGGAGGTCGGCTTTTTGACCTTGAGGCGCCATTCATTCCACTGGTTAGCATCGTCATCCGATAGCCCCAACCGCCTCATGTCTCTCTGGACATTTGTCAACCAAGAAGTTGGTGGTCTACCTCTCCCTCTCTCTTGTGAAATGCACTTTTTTATTATATAGTCTTCGGGAAGTCGCTTAACGTGACCACACCATCTTAGCCATTGTTATAACAATGGGCACATACCAATTTAAATCATTGTTGTATACTGTAAAAAACGAATTCGTCTAAAACTATGAAAGACCAAATTTCCTATAGATTATGACACGATCGCGGATCTATACCTTTACGTTTTATCTTTTTCAAAATTCGTCCAAATTATATACAGTAAAAGAGGAAGCAGTATTCTGTTTCGAACACCCAAATTCACTTGAATTTCGTTTTAGATTTTTTTTCAGAATCTCAGTAGCACACAATTCACCCATACATCTAAACAAACTTTTGCGTTCATAATATCAGTTGGATTTAGTTTAGATTCATATAAACTCTCAATATCTTTCGAATGCAATGGCCGGACTCAATAAGTTATCTTCAGGTTCTGAAACAGTCTTGAATAAATAATATTTCATTTGTATAAGATTTTACGTGGTGTTTTCTGGCGTGGTGTGGTTTTTGTTAACATTCCTTTCAAAAAAGTAGTTAAAGTAGCAAAGTACAGTAGTTAGAAATATGATAGCGCGAAGTTTTTTTCAGTCATTGATATGTTTTTTAATATTGTAGCACTATCTTTTTCAGCCATTCATAGTTTTTGCAGCGCATGTGATAAAAGGCGTTTATGGCAAGTTCTTTCATACCTTGGTTTTCATTATCAAAGTTTCAATAGGGATCCGTACTTTTTTCTAGTGAAATATATACCCAATGTCACTCACAAATGACTTGGACTTCTACTGGTGAGAGAATTTTTGAGATCGGTTGAGTGGATCCAGATATAACCCCTACAACGTCACAAACTGACAAATTTAACGTCTTTATAATATCAGTATAGATAAGAAAGT
Organism: Henosepilachna vigintioctopunctata; assembly: GCA_030704895.1. Taxonomy (NCBI): domain Eukaryota; kingdom Metazoa; phylum Arthropoda; class Insecta; order Coleoptera; family Coccinellidae; genus Henosepilachna; species Henosepilachna vigintioctopunctata. Next base: position 329,880 of record JARQZJ010000104.1, on the reverse strand, counting down.
AATTCATGAGAAGTATTTGCTTATTTAGCGTTTATCCAGAATTCTTATTCATGTTCTATGAAGTTACAGATAAGGTATTGTAGAAACTTCTGATAGGTAGTGTAAATTCCACAATTTTTCAATAACACTTTGATACCCGTTTTAATTTTCATGTTCAAGTAGAATGATTTTGCCAATGAGGTAAGCTTTTATGAATTTTTCAATAAGTATTTTCATGAATAATCATTTCAAATCAGTTCTCATTTTCTGTTCATTTTTTGACAATTACTATTGTTGTTGAATCTTAGACTGGTTATTTTTTCACTTGTGATATATTAAGCACTATTTTATAGAAAAATTTCTTCATATTCAGATTATAAAGTATATTAAATTATGACAAAGCAACTGAATTTCAATATATTTTCTCCATGATTTCATAATAAAGTTGATTGAATGTTCGCTGATCGCTTGGTGAAACAGATTGTTTAATATATTAAACAAAACACTTGGCTTGGTTTCAGAAAATTTAAGATCCATACAAATTTTTCGGTGTGTTATCCCATTTTCAAAAGTGAAACTGAACAAGTAAAAACTTAAACTTAAACTTAAGGGGTAACACCCCGAAACAATTGTCGAGTATTCATTATAAATTTTGTGAAACCCAGCCAAGTGTTTTTATTTAGAATATTCATAATATTTTGGAAAACCGACGTCCTTTCAATGAAAAAACTTTATATACCCATATCAATTTGAGTTTTTGAATATCAAATGTTCTACATAACAGCAATATCCGAAGCTTGACAACATTCGAAACGGAATGTAATTTTAGTCTTTAAATTATGTAATGCCTATAGCCTACGGTCGTGATCTGAGTCTGATGCCTGAGGAGCGTTAACTCCAATTCTGTAGGTATTGGATTCCGGCAGTGGTTATATATCACATATTCCAATTATTATCGTGTAGCACTTAATCCCTAAACTGTGCGAAAAATAAATGAAAAAAGATATATCTGTATTGTCCAGTGGAATTAGCATGATAATACTTTTTGATTCATGTTCTATAGAACGATTCTTTTTGTGATGTACATTCAAACGGATTATTTGTGTTCAATATAGTTTGAGAAATAATGTGAAATATCTCTGTTGAATACTGTGTTTGCTTTTGTAGTTTTCTAGATACGCTAATTCGCTCGTAGCAACGAAAATTAACTCTATTTATATACTCGAATATTAAATTCGAAAGGATAATGTTTATTCCAATTATTAATGATTATTTATGAAGCAGAAGTATCCTTTTTTTGAATATATTTTAAAAGTAAATGCAGTATTTCGAAATATATAGTTTTTTCGGATTTTCATAGTATATTCTTTACCTAAAATTTTTGAGTAGTACCGGTTTCATCAATTATAATTGATGTTATATAATTAATAATTGATAGATAATTATCTATAGATATAACAATGTATTCATCAAATTCTCATCTTCTTTTACGATGTGATGTGAGATATCATTTCGTATAGAGGAAATAACTCAAATTATAGCGACCACCAAAGATGTGGTCGCTATAACTTATTTATTGTCAAAACTAATTGACCTCTAGCTTCGGAGCGTTGATAATAAAAATAACCGCACTAGACTCTTATCATGTAATATTTCATGACTCATAGACTAATAAGTGATTTTTTCTCATCGAAGTCTCGATAAAACTGTAGTCAGTGTTCTGTGATGGCGTATATAAAGATTTTCGATTTCCAGGCTGCTTTCGTGATCACTAGCGGCACTATATTGTATTCAATGAATGGAAAAAAAATGATAGAAGAAATTTTTCTCGCCCACTTGTAGGAAAATGGATTTCCATCATATTTTCTCGGGCATTATAAAAAAAAACGAAATTTCAAAAGTTTTCAACTTCAAAGAGATCGGTGAATGACTCTGTTAGATGCAAAAAAGTGGAAGCATCAGGATTCTATTATTCTGTTCATACTTTTATCTACCAATTTCAAAAATTGAAGAAAAGTAGCGAAACGATTTTCATAAAGATAAATTGCACCGCACAGAAATGAAATTATAAACTTCATGTCTCAACTGGAACTATAAATTATTGACTCAGGTCATAATATTTGAGATTTCACTCTATAGTGATTTTGGCCGACCATAGTACGAATATATACGAATCAGTGGTTTGAAAGCTAATAAATACTTGAAGCATTTTTTAGGTTGGTGATCCCTTCAGTTTCGGAATTATATGAAGTTTATAGTTGAATTTTATTGGAGAAAATAACTTCTTACTGAAATAACCAGACACAAATTTATTTATTTCATTTATTTATTTATTTAACATACACTGTTTTACAGGACAAGTCCTAATTACAAAACAGGAAATACAACATATACAAAAAACAAAATTGGTAATACAAAAAATTCAATTTTGTTTCATTTTAAATGAAAGAATTTGTGATATCAATCACAACTGATGGTATGAAATAAAATGATTATAGAAGTAAAAAAAAACTTAAATGCTGACCAACCTTATACATACATAAAAATTTAAACACACAAATACATATACATTCACATATTAACACATACAAACATAATTATATGAGTAAAGAATTCTATTCGTGAGTACATATAGATAATTGTTTTATCAAAGATTATGTATATCAAGGAAACTTGCCTTAATATCAGTAACAGAACAGTTGAAAATATCCACCTTAGCTCCTAGAATATTACATTGTTCACACATCGTGTGCAATGGCGAAAATTTTAGAACATTCGTTCTAGCTGCTGGAAAGTAGAAAGTGAATGCGCTTCGGGAAGAAACTCTTGGGACTATGAAATTAAGCTTTTGCAATAATTCCTGACATTTCACCTTATTGTTGATTATTTTATGCAAGAAGATTATTGCATGGCATTTCATTCGCGTACTGAGTGTGTCCACATTATGTCGACTTGTGAGTGTTTCATGTTGTATGCCTATAGGTGGATATATTCCATCAATTCTGAAGCTCAAAAGTTTCAGGAACTTTCGTTGTATAGACTCTAGTTGATCAATGTGTAACTGACAACCAGGATTCCAGACTGTTGATCCGTATTCGAGTTTAGATCTTACGAAAGCACAATACAATGTTTTCAGAGTTGATATATTGCTAAATTCCTTTCCAACACGAACAATGAAACCATATACTCTACAGGCAGCGGTTACTGTAGCATTGCTATGTGGCACGAAAGTTAGTTGGGAATCAAAGGTTACGCCAAGGTCAATAAATGTATTGGGTCTTTCCAAAATATTATCACCAATTCCATACTTTAAATTAATCGAATTATATTTTGTGGAGAACGACATTACATGACATTTGGAGATGTTGAGGTTTAATTTGTTGAAATCACACCAATTTACAACGTTACGTAAGTTTTTTGCAATGCGTTCACAGTCACCGATGCTGGAAACATAATGAAAAATCTTAAAGTCATCTGCGAACAATGAACCTTCAACATCAATGATATCGGTTATATCATTTATGAACATTGTAAAAAGCAGAGGACCAGGTATGGAACCTTGGGGCACTCCAGATGAAGCACAGTATTCAATTGATGTATACCCACGGCTAAAAACGCGTTGCTTTCTGCCTATCAAATACGATGCGAAAAGTTTGATGAGCGATGTCGAAAGCCCGAAAGTGCCTAGTTTATTCAATAGAATACCGTGGTCAAGCCTGTCAAACGCTTTAGAGAAGTCCTTGTATATCACATCAGTCTGTTTGAGATTATCAATACCTTCAGCAATGTATTGAGTAATACATGTTAGATTTGAAATTGTTGAACGACCTTTCATAAAACCATGTTGGAGTGATGAAATCATGGGATTAACATGATGCGAAATTTTTTCATGTAGAACACTTTCAAATACTTTGCAGAAATTACAAATGATCGAAATAGGCCTAAAATTACAAATATCTGATTTATCGCCTTTCTTAAATACTGGGCAAACTTTTGATTGTTTCCACAATGAAGGAATCATACACGATTTTATGCATATGTTGAACAACAACATAAGAGGACGGGCAAGAATATAGGTACAATCTTTGTCCTTCTTATATTCTTTCATTCATATTCTTATATTCATAAAATTTGTCCTTCTTATATTCTTTATTAGTATTAAAGTTTTATTTTGCGAGCACAAAGAATCGAAACCTATCAGTTAGAAATCAATGCATTGTATCTTCTATCTTTTCGTTATAGCTATTTCGAATTTGAGGTGTCTGAATGATGACGTGTATATTTATATTATTATCTGCAAGTTTCCACCAAAAAATCATATTAACATTTGGGTCAAAGAATCATTAGAAAAACAAGAATATCGATAACGGCTCAATTTCAAGCTTGATGTTGATCTTCCGAATTGAAGAAACCATACAATCAACAGCACAGTGGAATTGACAGTTTGATTTTGAGTGCCAGAACTGTATCGAGTTAATGAAAATACTTTCGAATCAAAATACGGAAACATAATAGACATCTTTTGGGGCTATTTACCAATGATCATAGTTCTTTCAAACTTCTTGTTTTATCGTAATCCCAATGATTATATTTTAACGATATCTATGCTCAATTTATTCTGCTCAAAAATCAAACCAGAAGGTATTTAATAAATTTTTCATTGTGATTAACTGAATATTTTTCCTCGCAAAATAGATTTGAATTCAACCGCAGAGCTAGCAGTTTTTTTAAGAACAGGTGATTGGTAATTCACTAAATAATGTCCAAATATTTCTTTATCCACAACCTTTTTTGTGTTGTTGACATATGTCGTCCCAAATTCGTGAAATATCACTTTTCTATAAAACATTTTTGGGCCTTTTCCAATTATTGCGTATGGCGTATATCCAATAAAGGCAACTTTGCGATACACTGGTTCAGAGAAAAGTTACTTTGAACCTCTCTCAGAAAATAAATTTCACACATTTGTGGCGAAGTATCAGACACTTCCTTTCGCCATTTTCTACTGATGATACGTATCAATTTCTTTTTCAAGCTCCACCGACTGCGATAAAGACAAAAACGGTATCTTACTCCTAGAAGGAAGAAACAGACAACAAATAAAAAAGCTTCGAGTCTCGGTTAATACACGGCACAGACGACGAAGAGAGAAAAAGCAAATGAAGCTTTGACAGAAGGTTTTTGCACTAAGCTCAACTGTGCAAGTTCCTGGAAATCGCATACGTGAAGAAATCCGACCTTTTTCATCGAATGGTATCTTGGAATTGTGCGGAATCAAATCACCTGATCCGGAGAAATTGATGAGTGATTTGGCCTTTGAATATAACATAATTTGGGGAAAAGGTTCAATCGATCTTATTCAAGAAATAGGCGAATGAACTGGAGATATTGCTTTTATCTTCAGTTAATTTGTGAGGTTATAGTTTCAAAATGTGAATGTATACGTTCCTAATGAACTGAATGGTTATTAATGGAGTTAATGGAGAATGTGGCTTCTATTGACTGATTTATCATTATGAAAATGAAACGACATATATGTGTGTTCAGTATGAAAGATTTTTCGGAATAAATTACTTTAGTAATTCCGCTCAATCTGCCGTTGGTAGTTTCAACTGAGAACTCCAAAAAAATAATATGGTTAATTGGAGTAATTAGGCCGAAACAATCTTAAATAACAACTTGTTCTTTATAAAATTCCCCTCAATTGAACTTATCATTACATGCGTCAAAATCGTTGCTAAAGATGTTTCGCAATGATAAAAAAAAATGAATCGTCACCTTAGTTATACTCTGAGATGGAAGCACCTAATTTTTCAGATTTTACCATGAATACTTCGAATCTGTCAGATAATATATCGATTCCACAGAATATTCAAAACACGTAACATCACAAAAACTAGGAAACTTTTTCTAGGTTCAATCTTGGAGCAATTTCGGTCGGGTACCATATTCGGACAATTTGATAAGCTGACCATCATAATAAAAAAACTGACCGCTTGAGTTTCATAAAAGAAGTAGGTTAAATTGAATTGAAATTCTTTGGAACTATGAACGAAATACTATATTGTCTTGTGTTTCCAGGAAGTTTCGGCGACTGTGTCCGATTTCAATATTGTCTAATATTTATTCCTTGAAGGATAAAAGAGGCATTACATTATTAATTTTTCACAGAGTGAGTCCTGCTATGATATCCCTCATATTTGATTGATTCAGGAAAAATTTCTGAAAAATGCTTTACATATCGAATATTTGCAAGTACGCTGATATTGAGCACAATAATTATTTATCGTGCTATATATCGATATTTTATAATTTATGCATTTGCATGTATCCGTATAGTTGATTTCTCTACATAGTAAGAAGTAGGAATCATGAAGATGTCAAATGTCAACGAAAACACAACCTATCACTTTCGAGAGTGAATATTGACTGCGTTAGGAATCTTCAGTGATAATTAATCATTCAAACGATCAAGTTTCGAGGGTTTTTCGAACAAGAATTTTATCGCCTCCTCGTGAACTCTCGAGAGAATTTGTGTCATTTCTCAGATAGAGTGCTGGGGTCGTTCGAAAAACCATAGAAACTTAATTTTTTGATGGGTAGTACTGAAGATTCCTAATAAAGATAAAACAACTGTATGGTATTTTCATTCAACAAGTTTGATGATTTTTCGGAACGCACTTAATATTGATGTGTTTTCATCGACAACATTTGTGTAGACAAATCCATGAGAGTTTTATTTGGAATATTTCGATTGAAAGTCTCACTATTTGCTAACTATAAAGCTTTATGTATATATATATATATATATATATATATATATATATATCCGGATGGGGGATTTCAACCATTGAGTTCAGAATCAATTTACTAATGCTGTACTTAATCGAGCTGTACTGTTCGAGATCCCACATCCAAATTGAATATTAACCAATGCACGACCCTAATATGGACTAAATAATATATATATATATATATATATATATATATATATATATATATATATATATATATATATATTATAATTTTTGTGATGTAATTTCGATTCCAATAATAAAAATAATGTCGAATGTAATAATAAAAACTTGTTTTAAAATCACTGACTTCAGTGATTTTTAGACAAGTTTCTATTATTACCTCTCATTTAAATATGAACTATCACAGAGTAATTGCACATGGCAAGAAACAAAAGAACTGAATTATTTCTATGTTATCAATAACTAAATATGGATACAACGATTACTGAAAATTCTTCTAAACAACTCTCAATTACAAACAGCAACAAAGCATCAACAATTAAACTTTATACCAAATCTTAACTCTAAACATTCGTATTGAACAAAACAATTATGTCCGTCGAAGGCGGAATAAGTAACGTTAGCTCTGAAATTGTTTGCTTCCTGTGAGTGTCGGAGAACCAAAATGTCAATGCTTCTTCTTTCTTAAAAAGACTTCTCATACTATTAATGGCAACAATGTATGATTCATTTCATTGCTTTTATGACCTATCAAATAAGAATAGATTTTACTAATATTATTGATGTCGGAACGAGAATTCATTGAAGAGGTATTTTTCTTAATGTGGAATATTTCCAAGAAAGATCTTTTTTTATAATTCCTCTCATACTCCAGAATTGACGTATTTTCATAGTCCATGTCATGATTTGTACTTCTAACATGTTCTGACAAAGCACAAATTTTCTTTGGATTTTTAACATCACTACAGCTCCTTCAGTATTTCTATCTCATTTTTTAACAGAAATAATCAAAAATTATTGTCAATTTCAACCGAAATTTTCAATCAAAAATTCTTATGATTTAGTCAGTAAAATTGAAAATATCTATTTACCAGGTAATTCCAAATTGATGTCTTGGGATGTCGTTAACCTTTTTCCAAGTATCCAACCCAATGATCCTTGTTCCTTAATACAAAAATTCCTTGATAACAATCTTGTAAATCCTTCGATGAAGTTCGATATTCTGTCGCTTTTGGAGTTATGTCTCGAACAAAATTATTTTTGTTTTAATAACCTAATTTATAGTAGCACTGAAGGATTAATTATGGGAAATCCACTTAGTCCCTTGTTGGCTAAAATATTCATGGATAATTTGGGAAAACTAATTTATTGTCACCCCATTAGTAGTCCATTTATTTATTGGTATAGATATGTAGATGATATTATCTGTTGTTTCACTGGTACTCTTCGGCAACTCGACCCTTTTCAGACATTCATTAATTCGTTACACCCTGAAAATACATTAACTTTGGAACTTGAGAAAGAAAACTCTATTAATTCTTTAGATCTTGAAATAATTAAACTGGGTAACAAACATAGTTTTTCAATTTTCCATAAACCATCACACACAGATAGTATTATATATAATACTTCCATGCATCCATTTCAACACGAAATGGCAGCTTTCAACATATTGATACATCGATTAGTAAATATTCCTCTTTCTAGAACCAATTTCAACACCAAGAGAAATTTAATAAAGCAAATAGCCGTGAATAATAATTATAAACCTGAAATAATAGATAATATGATGTTGAAGAAAAACTTTCAACAGGCGATTGGTTTGGTTTATCCCCTAGTCAAAAACAATATGAACTATCACAGTCTTACATACATCGGTAAGTCCAGTGAGAAACTCAAATCGCTTCTTTTCAAGTATAACATCAACATTACTTACCGTACTGGAAACAACCTAGGAAAACATATCATATACATTGCCTGTTTAAGATTTTTATTGAGAGTTCATTTTAAATGTTTTCTTTTAATTTTTTCAAAGTTGTGATATACAACAGAACGTCAACGAAAATAAAGTTTTTCATATTAAAAGAAGACTGTTATTGCTAAAAACATTCAAAAAAAATATATATATATATATATATATATATATATATATATATATATATATATATATATATTATTTCGAAAGTTTTTAGCAATAACAGGCTTTTTTTGATATGAAAAACTTTATCTTTGTTGAAATAAAATAAAGTTTTTCATATCAAAAAAAGCCTGTTATTGCTAAAAACTTTCGAAATAAAATATCTTGAACAGGCAATAAATCAATTTCAAGATATATATATTATTATTATTATTTCGATTGTTCCCCACGAGGAGAGCGACTGAACTTGAATTCGCAATCATTAGGAACTTTGCTTCATCTTTTTTGCCTCCCAAAAACGCTTCATCCTCTCTGAATGCTCTTTCTTCCGTTCATCTGTCCACTTTACTCCAGGTTGACGATTTACTTTTTGCTCAAACTTTATATGTGCGATTTTATAGCGGCATTCAGTGCGATCTTCGAGATTTTTTATATTGATCTGTTGTAGATCCTCTTGGACCTCTTTTAGCCACTCTGTTCCGCATTTACTATTCATAATTATATTGAGTAGTTTCTTCGGTATTCTGAACTGTTTCATTCTGTAGACATGTGCATAGAACTTTGCTCGTCGTTTTCTGATTTCTTCCGTTATCGTATTTGTCTTTCGATACAGTTCATTTTGAGGTCTTTTCATCCAAATACCGTTTCTATTGATTGGCCCGTAAATCTTTTTGAGAATTTTTCGTTCTTGTTTTTCTATTTCTCTAATTCTTGAATGGCCGCCAATAACCATTGTTTCAGCTGCGTAGATTGCTTCTGGAAGAATCGTTGTGTTATAATGCCTCAATTTGGCGCCTCTCGAAATGCACTTTTTGTTATAGTGAGCCCATGTTAGTTTGTAGGCCCTATAGGGAAGATATATATATATATATATATATATATATATATATATATATATATATATATATATATATATATATATATATATATATATATATATATATATATATATATATATATATATATATATATATATATATATATATATATATATATATATATATATAAAGTATAGAAAAATATTTTAAATTTGGAATCGAAATTACACCACAAAATATACAATATGTCCTACGTTTTGGTAAGCACGAATAATATTCACTCCAATATATATATATATATATATATATATATATATATATATATATATATATATATATATATATATATATATATATATATATATATATATAGTAAATACATATATATATATATATATATATATATATATATATATATATATATATATATATATATATATATATATATATATATATATATATATATATATATATATATATATATAATTTTTTTATGTGATATATAAAACGAAGTCAGGTTTGTTGCAACACCTAACTCGACTGGATTCGACTGATTATCATGCTTTTTAATTTATTTTCTCCGCCCTGAGTAGTAGAATAATTTCTGCAAACATTGAAAAAGTGACGTTGAAATGAAATGAAGATATTTTCCTATAGAATTTATTCAGGGTTCCTCAACTCTCAAATATTTAATCATTCAATTCATCCTATCGATACGAAAATCTCTACCCTCAAATTGAATAACGAATTACAATTAAGGTTCTGAATAGACAAGATATATATGAACTAATCGGATAATGGCGTTTTTCATATTTTGAAGATATAGGATAATGTCTGTAATGAAAAAGGATCGGTATTTATATTGGTTGTAAAATGGTCGTGTTCCTGTCGACGAAACGAGAGGATTGATTTAAATTCCAATGAATTTTTGTAATTTCGTCTCATCCAAATACGAGCATCAGCAAAGTATTCCCGAGCATCATGTCTTACCAGAAAAATAACACATGGTTGAGCGAGTAAGCAATTTTGGCGTTTGAAAATGCAGATGTCAAAAACTTAGACGTTATAATTCAGAACCATATTTTCGATACTATATATTCATTGAAATCAATACGAAAATACGAGACCACTTATTAGCCACCTCAATTTTCAAACTCTCTGACATGCAATGTTTAACGGTTTAACACCGCAAAATTTACAATTGAAGGTGGGCTAAGTAGTCATCATGCTTCGAAATCTAAACCAACCAAAACTATGAAATGGAGCGCATATACTGATAATAGATCTGATGAATAAAGTAGTTGGGGTGACGATTATCACCTCGAAAAAATTTTGAAGATGATTTATTTCTAAATTGAAGATTCTACCGATCCCAACGGATATGCCCTTTGAGATCAAACGAATTTAGTTTCCGATTCGTCGTGCCTTCTCCATAAAGATTACCAAATCACAAGGTCAGTCTTGACTGTTTGTGGTCTCAACTGAGGAAATTAATGTCCTTGTAATGGTTAGTTGTAGGCCTCATGAAAAACAGAAAAATTTCGTATATCACAATGTGCTTCAATTGAAACGAGTGCATAGCATGCTGCATAATATGTACATAGTTTGATTCCATACTGTATTGCTGATATAGGAAAGATAAATTTAATTTTCGTAATTGTTTTTCACGTTATCATTTCAATGAAGTAATGAACTCACGATTTATTTTGTACTCATTGTCTTTCTTCGAGAAATATCGTTAATTGAATTTGGCGCAACTTTAACAAGACATTCGTTGAGTGTTAGGCTGTACGAAGTTTGTCGTGTCAGCTAGTTTATGATATTCTTCACCAAAACCTCATAATCACTAATCAGTCTCAATGACTTTCTTCTAATTGAACATTATTTGCTGATCATAAAGGTCATATCAAACACAATAATAAAAATGAAAATTTCTGGTGAAAAATAATTTATGTTCGTTATTGCTGCTGCTCCTACCGTATTTCTTATTATTTATTGTGTACTGACGTATAACATCTAGATAATGCTAGCGAGTTTATCTTGGAACACGGTTCCTTTGTTGATACACCCATATTCCATTGCTACCCAAAAATTGTTTGCGTTTGTAAAGGTATATTTTGTATAAATAACACTACGTCATGCCTCAGAAATGAACTCGTGTTCTCGAATTTATACTAACCGTCTTCAAAGCAATACCATGCATACGGTCTATCACGAGATTCGTATCAGCATTTTATAATTAGTTCAGTTCAACCCCTTAATTGCTATCTAATTGTTTTCACTGCCTTTTGCTTCAGGCGTTTCGGTGGTATCACTAGATAAGGCACTGGAAACCAACCATTTGAATGCTAGGGTTGGCGACAATGTAGAAATTAAGTGCGACGTTACCGGATCTCCAATTCCACCAATTGTATGGAGGAGGAATCAGCTGGACCTGTCGTCCATCAACGAGGAGGACGTCAGAGTGTTTAGCGATGGAAGCTTGTATTTGACTAGGATTCAATTACAGCATGCGGGAAATTATACGTGCCACGCACAAAGGAATAAGGATGTGGTGCAAACTCATGTCCTTACTGTGCATAGTAAGTAATGAATTATAGCTTTTCGTTTTACTGTTGAAAATTTATATAGTTATGTAAGTAGCAAATTTTAAGAATATATCTGAATGTGCGTATTGATATATATATATATATATATATATATATATATATATATATATATATATATATATATATATATATATATATATATATATATATATATATATATATATATATATATATATATATATATATATATATATATATATATATATATATATCAATATTAATGATATTTACTTTTAAAGGTTGAATAATAAACGCACTATTTCTCTTCGAATAACAAAGAAATAACATTCAATGTTATCATTCACATGAGATTATTTATATTAATGACAAGGTTTATTACAAGAATGGTTCACAATGTATCTCGTTGTCCGTACCTCAGTGAAAATCTGAACAATTAAAGATACGCGGAGATGCAAATCTTACTCTATAGTTTTCGGTACTCATAGATACGCTAAGCAGTGCCATAGACAACCTAATAGACTGAGAACAATTCCTTATATATATATATATATATATATATATATATATATATATATATATATATATATATATATATATATATATATATATATATATGTATATAATTATCCTTATATATATATATATATATATATATATATATATATATATATATATATATATATATAGGTTAATTTCGATCCTAAAATTTACATATGAATATTTCTTCATACATTATATGATCCGTACGTGCGTGTTAAGTGCGAATAATATTTACATTTAATTCAATCTCATGTTCAAGTAACGAAAATTAATAATGTGGGAGGATGGAAAGGTGTTTACTCACTTTCGTGCAGTTTGAAAGACGACAACCCGAGCGTCGACGACTAGCTTACGAACAAAAGAGTAATAGATATAGTCGAAATTGCATCGCAAAGTGTAGATCTCGGTAGCTTAGTTGGTTAAAGCAACAGGGCGTAAACCTGAAGGACCTGGGTTCGTATCCCATTCGAGGTTGAAAACTTTTGTGATGTTTTTTCGATTCTAAAATTTACATATAAATATATCTCCATACATAATATGATCTGTACGTGCGTGGTTAGTGCGAATAATATCTACATTTACTTTAATCTCATGTTCAAGTAACGAAAATTGAAAATATGGGAGGATGGAAAGGTGTTTACTCACTTTCGTGCAGTTTGAAAGACGACAACCCGAGCGTCGACGACTAGCTTACGAACAAAAGAGTAATAGATATAGTCGAAATTGCATCGCAAAGTGTAGATCTCGGTAGCTTAGTTGGTTAAAGCAACAGGGCGTAAACCTGAAGGACCTGGGTTCGTATCCCATTCGAGGTTGAAAACTTTTGTGATGTTTTTTCGATTCTAAAATTTACATATAAATATATCTCCATACATAATATGATCTGTACGTGCGTGGTTAGTGCGAATAATATCTACATTTACTTTAATCTCATGTTCAAGTAACGAAAATTGAAAATATGGGAGGATGGAAAGGTGTTTACTCACTTTCGTGCAGTTTGAAAGACGACAACCTGAGCGTCAACGACTAGCCTACTAACAAAAGAGTAATAGATATAGTCGAAATTTCATCGCGAAGTGTAGATCTCGGTAGCTTAGTTAAAGCAAGAGGGCGTAAACCTGAGAGACCTCGGTTCATATCACAGTCGAAGTTGAAAATTTTTGTGATGTTATTTTGATTTAAATTTATATATAAATATTTCTTCATACATAATATGATCCGTACGTACGTGGTTAGTGCGAATAATATTTACATTTACTCTATATATATATATATATATATATATATATATATATATATATATATATATATATATATATATATATATATATATATTCATATAAAGGAAATGAACACTAAAACATTCATTTGAAAAATTCAAATTAATTAAGAGAATGTTATAGTAGAGCCAGATATGTGAACGTGTACGATGTGATGTCTCCACTATCCTTCAAGGGATAAATGTTAGAGAAATATTGAAATCGATGTCACACCTGATGGAAGTGCGAGGCATATATGTTTCGTTCTGCAAGGAACTCGTCAGTCGCACCACATCCATCGAAGTGAGGCAACGATTTCAACCCCCAAGCTTCTTCTTGTGACTCCAAATGGAAGACCGTAGAGTAATGAATACTGCACAATTCCATCTATAGGAATCAGTAGAAAACACCTCTGAGATTATAGACACAATCTATAAGTTATAGATTATTTATGTCTATAATCTGAGGGGTGTTTTCTACTATTTCCTATAGATGGAATTGTGGAGTATTCATTACTCTACGGTCTTCCACTTGGAGTCACAAAAAGATGCTTGGGGGTTGAAATCGTTGCCTCACTTCGATGGACGTGGTGTGACTGACGACTTCCTTGCAGAACGAAACACATATGTCTCCCACTTCCATCAGGTGTGGCATCGATTTCAATATTTCTCTTACATTTATCCCTTGAAGGATAGTGGAGACATCACATCGTACACGTTCTAGCTCGTTCACATATCTAGCTCTACTATAATATTCTTTTGATTAATTTGAATTTCTCAAATGAATGTTCTAATGTTCATTTTTTTAAATATTTCATTCAGTGCCATTAGCACAAAAAATGTCATTTCATTTTATATATATATATATATATATATATATATATATATATATATATATATATATATATATATATATATATATATATATATATATATATATATATATATATAAACAGGAGTAAAATTATCGACCGTGTTATGAATTCAGACATGTAATATTGTTTCAGGATGCGGTCTGTGACGAATAACTAATTCGTTTTATATTCTCTATATTTCGTCAATCTTTATTGACTTCATCAGGAGAACATAACATAGAGTTATTCCCCCATATGAAATGAATAAAAGATGTTGGGGTGCTTGTTCGTCACTCATATTTGAATGATTATACGAAAAAAAAAATCTTTGCTCTCAACGTCAAACGACAATTCACAGATGAAATATCATGCTTCGCCATCTTTCTTCTTCGATACAAAAATTTTAATGATTATTGAGTATGTACCTATTATCTTAATCTAACAGGAACAGAGATTGTTCAATATTTAGGAATGTTTAATGTGAAATCATCAGCTATTTTAACTTTCCAGCCTTATCACCTATCTTGATATACTACTTTTTAGACACTCACTTTCACGTTTCATTTTTTATGTTTTTCCATAAGAGGTTTGAACATTCTGAAGATTTGTGATGTTTTAGTCGGAGCAATTTGCCCTGATAAGGTGAAGTCTCTTCATTAAACGAGGCATTAGTTACGAGGAGTATCTGAATTACTCTTTATGTCCGCTCACGAAGGAGATAATATTTGGGGACACAAAACAGTAGGGTAAATGGGACCTCATATCTGATTGGAAAATGATTTCATGAGGGTTAGAATTTCATCTAACGGAATATCTACTCACATTAGCCAATACCTTGTGAAAATATTTTTATATGAAGCAAACAAAGGAAAATGCTGATTTTCGTTTATCTGAAACATTACGGTTCTAAGCACAACCCGTTGTCAAAATTGGTGCAGTTTACAATATAATTTCGATATTCCACAAATATCAAAATTTTATAATCACATTTGGTAAAACAATTCAACTGAATTTTTTTCATGACGTTCAAATGAATTAACTGGCTGGGATAACAAATAATTGTTGATTGAATGTCGCTGATCTCTTGTTGGACATTGTTAAATATATTGAATTGAAAAGAGACTCCAGTCTAGATCCTGAAAGGCTGGTAATACCCCGAGAAAAATGTTAGCAATAATTTAATGATGTAATGTTAATTGTAATAATTTAACCTAATTATTCTGAAATCAAGCCAATATAGTATCATAAATATTTTTGTGGTTTTACTTGTAATTGATTAATTTGGAGATAATTGTATTTCACAGTGGGATAAATGTAGGAGAAGAATCCATTTTAAGACTTCAATGCAATTGATATATAATGCGTTTACGCTCGAAATTAGTCTCAGATGTACCAATCAACTTTCATAGAATAGGGAAGTATGTAGGTAGGTAAGTATGTGTAGGACGTATACAGTGGAAATGTCTGGTAGTAAGGATGTTGGTAAGCCACTGAAAAGTCGTAATAAGGATGAAACAATGCTCGGTATTTCCATTCAATAAGTTCGATGATATACAGAATGCTCGCTTGAAAGTGAAAGGTAGTGGTTTCGTTGACAACCTTTGTGTGGGCAGCTCCATTTCAGTTCAATTCGAAATATTTTGATATTTCGATTGCAATTTTTAGTATTGACTAACTATGAAAATTTTCTGAATCTCTTTCTGGATTCTAGTTGTCGGATTGCTTCCTAGGGCGTGAGCTGGAGTGATAAGGCATGCTACGCTTCTTACACATCTATTGACAAACTTCTGGGATGTTTGAATGAAAAGTGTTCAAAGCCTCTACGTATTCACCGATCTTCTCACGGGAAACAATCTGCAATACTCTAGAATGTTGCAATTAGGCTTATTAAATCGAGTTCTTATTTTGTCAATCAAATCACTATAGTTATTAAAACTAATACCAAAAATCTCTCTAATATCTATAGTGATTTGATTGACAAAATAAGAACTCGATTTAATAAGCGTAATTGCATTTTTACATGATCAATATCCTTGTGTTTAATGACTGCAGATAATTGGATGCTCTGTTCCATATTTTATATATTTTGTTTTTGTTTTGTGTCAATTTAGCAGTTTTGTCCTAACTGAGACTGACTTTATCAATTTTTGTTTTCGTCTGGTTTTCTATGTTAAACTTTCTGACCATATTGTCAATAATTGTTTGTGAATTATCGCGCTTGTATGTTGACCGTCGTTGTTCGTTATTTGTTTATTCATTTACATATGGGCATCCAGTTCTTGAGCCAGTCTAGTTGCATCCCTGCAGTGTGTATGTATGATATTTGATAATCTACCAATGCAAATTGAATATAATTTTGTAAGATTTCTAAAGTTTGTAATGCTAAGTCATTGTAGAAGTGTTTAATCAATTTAGGTAAGTACTTTTGATGTTTCACTTTTTATATATTAATTTGTTTGTCATCTTGTTCGATTGTAGCCTTTGAAGATGTCATTAAATAAGACGAAACGTCGGCATTTAAATTGAGTTTGTCTGCATAAATGTTCCCAATACCATAAATTGTTTAATATATATATATATATATATATATATATATATATATATATATATATATATATATATATATATATATATATATGTATATATTTGTAAGTATTAGATAACTTCTAACGAATTATTGAAATGCATGTATTGAAAAATTCATGTTTCAAGTAGCCACTTCAGAAAACTTTATGGCATTACTTCGTCAAATTAGATGAGATCGTTCAAAAACAAGAGTTGTAAAATGCTGTACCTCAATTGATAATGACGTGTGCAACTTCCAGTTTTAGATGTTTTCATGTGCTTTTTATCGATGACTAAGATTGAAAATTACAGTAATCTGAGCATTATATGCACACGACTTAATAGTATATTTTTGTCTTATGATCGATGAGAGAATATGTGAGAACTGAAGTCGGTGCTATTCGTTTGTTGGACGTGACTGAAGAATTCTTTGTAGTACGAAACAGCCTGTCTTGCGCTTCCAATAAACATGGGCACTTTCAATATTCTCTAACATTAATCTCTAAAAGGGTAATGGAGACATCACATTGTTCATGTTTCACATAACCATCTCTGCTTTGAATTCTTTTGATTGATAATTCGTCAAAAAATTATAATTATACTTATAATATACTTTAAATATCGAATATTTACAAGTACGATGATATGAGCACAATAACTGGAGATTTTTTTCTTGTCGATTTCTTTTATATATATATATATATATATATATATATATATATATATATATATATATATATATAATGAAAATTCAACTTTATTGAACGGCAACTCATTACAGTTTTTCTCAAATATAAAAAACAAATAGGTAGAAGCACATAAGCAACGGAAACCATTTCAACTGTGGTTAATATTGGTGTTCGCCAGTCTTATTATCAACCCCATAGAAGCAATATATTATTCCTAAGAATGATTTGCTTTCCCTTTTTTCTGCTCATCTCAGAGTATATTTTTCATTCGTGGTTTGAAATGCAATAGTTTCATCGTTTTGAATTCATTATTCAGTTGGTTGAAATATTTAGAGACCAAGTACGAAAATGATGCCTGAAACTTCATGGCATTATGTTTTGGTATATTTATCCGCATTTTGTCACGAATATTTCGAGAATGTAATTTATTTCTAAAAACAATTTTTTCGACCAGATACTTGGGAAAAGATGTTGATAAAATTTTATATATAAATACATAAAATTGTGATTGAAACCTGAAATCCATTTTTGGAATTAACATTCATTTTGTAAGAATTGTAATTCGTTTTTGAGTTTTACAGTTAAACAGGGAAAATATGCGGCATTAGCATAATCACAACGTGACATAATTAAGGAGTTTATCAGACTTCATTTTGATTCATTATCTAAGATATATTTGAGCGGTGAAAGAGTTCTAAGTTGAAGATATGCTGTTTTTAACTGCAGTTTTAAATGTTTTTCGAATGTTAATTGTTGATCCATTAACAGGCCGAGATTTTTAACTGTAGTTACAGGTTTAATTATTTGTCCGTTTAGAACAACATTGTTCATAAGGGACAATTTTTTGTGAACTGAGGAGGGACCAATGAACATAAGTTGTGTTTTGTCTACGTTAAATTTCAGACCATGATTTTTAGCATAAACATTTATTCGTTCCGGATTCAATACTTTGCTTATGTTTGTATCATTGAGACAGAATCTGTGAGTTAACTGTGTATCATCTGCGTAACAGTGCATAATTCCTTCGAGAGGTAAGCATGAAAAATCGAAGGTGTATATAAGGTACATTATCGGGCCTAGAATGGTGCCCTGTGGGATACCCATTGCCACATTGGCAATATGTGAATATTCAAATTCATTTTAACAATGCAATTCAACTCTTCGTGATCTATCTAAAAGGAAGCTTTTGAACCAGTTTATGGCTCCAGTTTCGAAATTTAGGTAACTCATTATGGCGAACAAGAGCCCGTGAACAATGCTATCAAATGCTTTGCTTTTATCTATTAAGAGTAGGCTGGTGATTAAACCTTCATCCCAGTTGTTCAAAATGCTGTCCTTTACCTCCGTTAGTACGGTGGTAGTACTAAACCCTGATCTTAAACCTGATTGGCGTATAGATAACATTTGATGTGCATTCAAGTGATCTACTAGTTGTCTATGGACAATTAGTCTTATATATAGTTAGATAATCCAAACCTCATATTTCTTTAAGCAATATTGTTCTCAGCCAGTCTTCGTAGCTTAGTCGGTAGAACTCCGAGCTATGGTGCGGTAGAACTTGGGTTCGAGCCCAGCTTGAGGCATGGGAGTTTGTGTTTGCCTATGACTTAAGTAGTTTAAATAATGGAATATACTGGGTAATGTACATCGATTACAAGCCCAATGGCCGTTCGGAACCGGCGTTAAACTGTAGGTCCACTGAATTAAAAAAAAAATATTGTTCATTTTTTCATAGCATTTCAAATATGCATCAGCAGGATTCATCATGAGTCATACTTGATAAGTAAACTGCGTAAGTGAACACCTGCATGCATATTCGGCATTTTCATTGTAGATAGAATGTTATAAATATAAGCTAATCCCATTATTCGAGGAAAATAGTAATGAGAATATTGTGATGAGAATCTTGTAAGGTACAGCATAGCTGTATTGCCTATTTCCTTAAAATAAAGTTGATTTTTTAAGAACAAAGTTTCCTCCTGGAAAAACATAATTATATATATATATATATATATATATATATATATATATATATATATATATATATATATATATATATATATATATATATATATATAAGACTATTTTTATTTTTTATTAGGGATTCCAAGATGAAAGTGTGGTTCTGAAAACAAAAAACGGCATAAAAAGTCTATTACTCTCAATTCCTTTTCATATTTACTTTCCGGTGTTTCGCCTTATAAGTAAATTGTTGAGAGGGTCTAAAATTATACAACTTTTTGGTATATATTCATGGTAGAAGTTAATTTTTCCCGAAAATTTTCCAACATTTTTTTGAGATTTTGAAGAATCTGAAGAGTAGAGTCTGAAAAAAAAGTGCATTGTGAATTTAAGTCTAAAACCCTCCCTTTTTTATCGCTTCTAATAACATTGTTGAATGATTTATGTGTTCGGAAAAAGTTTTAGAAAACATCAGGATATCACCTGTAGTTGACTGCTAAATTAGTAAACTTATACTTGCGCAAAATGTTACTTAGTATTTTTTGAAAAATAGTTGGTGACGTCTTTAGACCATAGGGTAAACATGTCCATTGAAAGTGTTCTTTCTGGGTCACGAAACCGGTTTTCTTTCTATCTTTGACTCTTAGAGGAATAGACTAGAAAGCTGAATTAATGTCCAATGTCGTAAAATATGCTGAGTTTTTGTCTTAGTCACCAAGTCGTCGATCAGTGGAAATGGTTGAGCTTGAGGCACCACGATTTTATTTAGCTCTCTAAAATCTATACATAACCTAGATTTTTTGTTATCTTGTTTGTTGAAAGCTAACGTTACTGGTGCCGCAAATGGGCTATAAGATTCTTCTATGAGTTTTTTGTTGAGTAACTTTGCGGTTTGATCATATGTTTCCTTTTTTTCTCCAATTGAACATCTATATGGCCTTTCACTACAGTAACTGTCCATGAGTAGATCAATAAGTGCTTCATATTCTTTGACAGTTTGGTCCTTTGCAAAGATTCGTTTGTAAATGTCTATTGACCTGTATATTTCTGATTTCAGTTGAATACTTAAGTTTCCCATAGTCATCTGGAAATCTTCCTGTTTTATGTATACATTAAAATTTATTGAAGAACTATATGTTTCATATTTCATTTCCTTAGAAGTATTTTTTTTATTTTTATTCTGATTTATGGGATTTTTTTCTCAATAATTTCTTTCCTTTTCTGGATAATTTTCAAATGCTCATCTTGAACAAGTCTAAATTGTTTTATAATGTCTAGTCCGATTAGAAAGTCTTATTTAAACTTATAACGTACTTCCTTACGAAATGTTGGTGATGTGCACCGGCTAGCTCTTAAATATTGGAAGACGTATATAAATTCACCTGATTTATGCACAATATAGACAGTGAAACTAGTTACTTATGTTTAAATTGTCTATTCAAAATATTTTGATTCAAGATCACAAATTTGAATGGGAGTTCTTTCTGATCTTGAATTTGGATAATAATCCGGATGTTCTCTGCTTGTTCAGAAGGCAAAGATAAGATGTCCAATTTTCAAAGTTACTCGAAAATTGGTGGAACTCGAATCTCTGCTTCAACTCCAGAATATATGCTGAAGCCTCAACTCCAGGAGATATAGTAAAACCTTATCTTGAAACTCTCGTTTCAACTCCAGGTGATATAGCTAAAATATATTCCATAAAAATCAATTCATGAAATTCTTTTTGATCTATTGCGTAGTTTTGTCTTCCATTTTGTTCACAACAGTTAACTCTTTGAATCAGAAAAAAATCGAAATCTAAGGAAACTAGTTTCTCAAGAAAAAAAATAAGAATTTGTATCTACGCAACAAATCGAGAAAATGAAAAAAATGAAAGAGTTGACTTGGCCATTGAAATTGAATTAATAGAAGAAAAAATTTGATAACTAACAAATAAGCATATTGGAGACCATTTTAAAATTTCATGCAAAATTTGAAATGTAATCTAAGGTGCATACATTTTGTTGAAGTACAAAATGTTCGATGAAATAATCAATAATTCGAAACACTTGCCGCTTTCAAGCGCACTCCAAATTTATAAAGGTAAAAGATATTATATATAACAATCGATAAGATTTATCAGTCGCAATACTCGATACGAGAAATCCAATATCGGAATATCATGTGTACACACATCGGTGTATTTTTCATTCGATGTAAATTATTATGCGTGTGTAAATCATTTTAAACCGTAAGAAACTCTTCTCCAACAATTATTCAAGCATCAGCATTTTCTCTGATTTGAAAAATTTTCATTTTAATAGTTGTCAAACCGTTGGCCTTTTTAACACCATCAATTGTGGTTAGATTATCAGATCTAGAATTATATTCTCCATTTAGCCTTATCAATTTAGAGTTTATTAAAGAAACACTCGAGCCTGAGTCATATATTCCGAAAGTTTCTAATTGTGAATTGAGTAATAGTTTTCTTTATAGATTTCAATAAATGATGTCGTTGTTTTTTTTTATTATTGAGTTCAATGAATTGTTGATAGCTTTAGCACAATTTCTCTTATTATTATTATATTCTGTCTGCTTGAACCAGTATTTCTCTTCAGGATGGAACCGACTGCCTTCATTTAAATTTTCATAAGTCTGACATGGCTTAATTAAAACGTATGCTGTTAAGGGCCATATAGATCTAAATTAAATCAACAATATATTTGAGATATTTAACTGGATAAGGATTAATGCTGTATTGGTTGAAATCGATTCAAAAATTAGTCATTATTTGTCGTGAAAAGTAAATGACAAAAAAATGTTATTGTGGTATATCCATAAGATTCAGACATATACCATAGCGGAGTTTCCTGTAGACCTTTCAATGTGTACAATACTGAGTACATTATTTTGATAAATCTAAAAAAATCTAAAAAAAGGTTCAGCTTGTGTTTGCAATGTGAGCGGAAAAAATTTAATCATTTACGACATCACATAACAGTACAACTTTTGAAACCTCAAAAATAACAGTATTTCTCCTCTATTGAATGGATGTTGTTATACATACAAACCTTCCTCTTCAATCACTCAATCTATTTTAAAAAACCTCATCAAAATGCGTTGCGTAGTTTTGAAGATTGAAGCATACATAGAGATATAGGGACAGACATGCGACTTTCTTTTATACTATGTAGTGATATATATGTATATATATATATATATATATATACGAATATCTATACGCATATCTGTATCCTTTGAATTAGGGCATGAAATATAATAATTTTACACACTGAAAAATAAAGGAATATTAGCAAAATTAATATAAATTTTCAACAAATAAAACAAAATTAATTTCAAAATTAACAAATATATTCGCGCAAATACATCTTCATTAATTTTTCCAATCGATTATCATTTTTATTCATAAATAACTTCAGCTGTTATGTGCAATATACAGGTTTATCGGATTATCTTACACCAGTATAATCTTGTGTGGTCCAAAGTAGAAATATACACATCTCAGTGAATATTAAAGAAGTATGTTACTCAAGTAATTTGAAAAATTTTAATATTTACAAATCTCATTCAAAAATGTTGTACTGAAACCTACAAATTTGATAACACAAAAAAAAAATTGGGAACTACTAGGTAGTTGGAAGAGTATATAATATATTTTCTGCAGATTGTGAAAGGTGGTCTCGAAATTTGGTATCAAAATTCACTTTCAAATCAACCCTCCGTGTTGGTTCTTTTGGTAATGGAAGTCTAAACAGTAGTAGGTTTGATGGTTTCAGTCGTGAAATGAAGAGGCTTAGTTGTTCAAGGAGTCATTGTAGGAACTTCAATAGTGCAACCACAGAGTGCTTGAAAAAGAGGAAAAATAATGAATATATAGAACAGTGCACATGTTTTTCTTCCAACAATGTCGAAATAAAATGACTAAGAATGAATTCGCATAGAATGAATTATGATTATCTTTCAATACTGTTCATTTAATTTTCATTAAATTATTTAACTGATAGTTATTCTATCAAATTAATTCATCTACTGTTTTTATTGTAGTATTTTTAAAGCATTTTTGTTATACTCAGCATTCAGAGTGAATAAATATAAGACATTTCAAAGTTATGACATTAATAATCGAAGAATCAAATCCACACTTTGAACACTTCAAAATTAAAAATTGAAAAATTTAAAAAACAATTAAAAATATAACAAATTTCTGACATATATGCAGACAGCTAATTTAGAGTCTGCGCAGAAAGTGATAATTCAAATAGATGAGTATTCGTCAATAAACCTAAGGATGATATTATTTCAAATATAAGAAATTTCTCTTCTTTCACCAGAAAGAACAAAAACATATAATTTTTATGTTTGAAAAGAAAACTTCCATATATGGAGGTTGTTGTCCAAGGTCTTACATCTTACAAGCCAACTGAGAGATACAATCGGATATACTCGGAACCGGTCGATGAACTTCGCTTCAGATCCCGGAAGCAGAGCCACGCATTTGTTGAATTGTAGATGATAAAATCGGATGGCTGCAGTTTTGAAAATTCAGATTTTCATTCGGTTGTGGTATGAATGGTACGAATGTTGCGGTTTATAGTTGTGAAGTCTATGAGAAAAACGATATATTGTGATTGAAATGCAACAGCGTAATAATGGAAGTTATAGTTGAAGTAGATTTATAATTCTCATATCATGTCGAGTCAATTCTGATGAATCCTGTCAAAACAACTATTGAAATTATGAAGATAAATATTTACATGTTCAGTAATATAAAAACGTCTATTAATCGAAATTCACAGTAACAGATTCAAGTTTTAATCAATATGTTGAAAATATATTGATTTAAATTTTTTCACAGTGTAAAATGAATGCGCCATGTGAACGTCTCTCATTTTTGTTGAAGGAACTTTCAAAAGATTATTTGCATCAAAAATTTATATTTGGATCAATGAAAGAAATCACAGATGTGTTACTTTTTATCTTTTTTTATGAATGAAATAACTGCATTTTCAACTTAAATTGCTTCTGCATCGAAACTATCTCTATTCAATGCATGTCATTTCATTTATATCGGAATTGAATAATTCTAGACTAAAACTCATTCTGCCGAAAGGTAATATTAATGAAAATGTAATTTTCAATTACCTTAGAATAGCTTTCTTTATTTGGGATTGCCAGTAATGAAATATGCTTATATCCGCAATATAAACTACCAAAAAATATTACTCAACAACACATTTTTTTATAACCAGAAAACTTAATGATCATTTTTCCTCAGAAGAGCTTTTTTGATTTTGAACTTTTACAGTAGGCAAATAACCTCACGAAAGCGTATATGATGACCCTACCGTTCTTCTACTACGATTCAATTCTATCTTTAAATTGAAGTTACATTTGATTGTAGAAGGGAATACGAATTACAAATATAATCACCAAAATTGAATAATAACCACCTAGATCAAGCAACGGGGAACAATTAATAAGGTATTTTTGACATTATTTATTTCAGCAAACCGACTGTGTCATTAGAAGAAAGGTAGTGCATACTTTATTTTCGTTATAATTTGGACAAACAAATACCAATAGTAAATTCTTTATTGACGATTTATACAGAAAAATCGCAGTTTTTTAAGATTGCTATTTATAATATTAAAACTAATCATGCAAGCTCAATGACATCAAATTGTGGACGATTCAATATCAAACAAAATGAGCAGTTACTCGAACCGATGGAATAATTAGAAACGGGGAAAATTCGGATAAATTCGGAAATTTATTGTTTATTTAACAAATTAATTACTTCGTTATTTTTTATCTTACCTGGCTGGGATTTGGTGGAAAAGTAGCGATGTTGGCGATCTTCAAGTTGGAAAAAACCGGATACTGTGGCATTATAATTTTTTGCGTAATTGCCGGTTTCAATAAATCAATGCGCTCAATTGCAAAATGACTGGATACCACACAAATTGTCCAACTGGATTCGTTAAATTGAAAAAAAAACGTATTTCCAAAATATAAGTACAACAAAATGTATATCTTGAATTTTCGAAAAAAAATTGCAAAATACACGAAAAAAGGTGCAAACATAATTCTGAACGAGCAAGCGCTCGTGAAGGACGCAGTAGAGGGGGGACTTGGAAAGTAGGAAAGGCAAGTATATATAGTAACTAGCGACCCGCCCCGGC
Source organism: Henosepilachna vigintioctopunctata (assembly GCA_030704895.1). Classification (NCBI taxonomy): domain Eukaryota; kingdom Metazoa; phylum Arthropoda; class Insecta; order Coleoptera; family Coccinellidae; genus Henosepilachna; species Henosepilachna vigintioctopunctata. The sequence continues at coordinate 303,565 of JARQZJ010000104.1, read as the reverse complement.
TTCGCACGCCGCAAACGCTACGCCCCGCAATTTTTAAATCTGTAATATCTTCGAAAATATTCACTTAAATCATACGGTGTAAAGGGCCATATATATCTATATTAATGAACAATATATTCAAGGTATTTAATTGGTTAAGGATTAATGCTGTATGGGTTAAAATCGCTTCGAAAATTAGCCATTATTTGTCGCAAAAAGTAAATGACAAAAAAAAGTTATTGTGGGTTATCCATAAGAGATAGACATATACCATCACGGACTTTTCTGTAGACCTTTTCAATGTGTACAATACTTAGTACATTATTTTGATAAAACTCGTAGGGTTCAGCCTGCGTTTGCAATGTAAGCGGAAAAAATGTAATTATTTACGACATCACATTAGAAACCTCAAAAATAACAGTACTTCTCCACTATTTAGTGGATGTTATCATGCATATAAACCTTTCTCTTGAATCACTCTATCTATTAAAAAAAACCGCATCAAAATCCGTTGCGTAGTTTCAAAGATTAAAGCGTACAAAGGGACAAAGAGACAGAAAAAGCGACTTTGCTTTATATTTATAATAATCTTTGTTTGTAGTGATACAAACGCGCAGCGTGCCGAGTATTATATCACGTTTGATCCGAAATAATCAAACATGAAATAATAATTAGCATGCTGCGAGTTTTTATTACTATATATACTTGCCTCTCCTACTCTCCAAGTCCTCACTACTGCGTCCTTTACGAGCGCTTGGCCGTTCAGAGTCATGTTTTCACCTTTTTTCGTGTCTTCTGCAATATTTTTTCGAAAATTCAAGATATACATTTTCGAAAATCGTTTTAACGAACCCCATTGGACAATTCGTGTGGCGTCCAGACATTTTGCAATTAAGCGCATTGATTCATTGAAGCCGGCAATTACGCAAGAAATTATTAGTGCCCATTTATTCACCAATTTGATGAATTTCCGAGTTTATCCAAATTTTCTCCGTTTCTAATTATTCAATCGGGTCGAGTGGCGGCTCATTTTGTTCTCTATTGAATCGCCTACAATTTATCTATTGATGTCATTGAGCTTGCATAATCAGTTTTAATGGTATGAATAAACATCTTTAAAAAATGCGATTTTTCACTATGAATCGTCAATGAAAAATTTTGTACTGATATTTGCTTGTCCAAATTATAACAGAAATAATGTATGAACTATCTTTCTTCTAATGGCACAGTCGGTTAGATGAAATAAGTAATGTCACAACAAATTTCCTGTTACTTGGCCTAACCATCCTCAGAGATACTTTGAATGTGGATGAAGTAAAATATATAATATATACATTTATTCATCAAATAATGAAAAAAAGAGTTTATCTTCCCAATTTGCCAAAGAATCATTGTGAGAACAATGCTTCTTGTAGAAATTATAAAACAATGATTTAGATATAATAAACATAGATAATGTTAACTCACCATTAAGATACAGGAAAATTGGATGTACCTCACTGCATAACATCATGGTGTCCAATCTGCACTATTTCATTTATAGATGCACAAATGGAAGTCTGAAAATAAGCTTAATGCTTGGAAATATTTCTGAAAATGTTCATTACATAATAACTTATAAGTTATTATGTAATGTATCCCTATACTTATTTACCGCGATTGTTCACTAAATTTCTATGATCATTTGAAAATTCTATGGCCGTTATGCAGCACAAGGATGAACGAAGCGTCATGATTACCTGAATTTATTAAAATGAAAACCATAAAAAAGGAGTTGCAAACTTCATGTTCGAATGCAGCGTTGTTAATAAAAATCGAATGAAAGATGAAATAGTGGTGAATAAATATGTACCCTATTTATCTACATCATACTTGAATTACAAACATGGTGATTATCGATCTTGATAAGATAATGCCATATATTCGACAAAACTTGAATATGAAAGAACCGCGATAAGCTTCACAAAAATTTCAATAATCATTGGAAAGAATGAAACATTAAGTGGGCCATTCTTTCGCTATGATGATTTGTGTAACTTTGTTACAAGGAAGGCGAACAAAGAGTTTGACGGTGATAAGATTTGACTACTAAAATCTTGTTAATGGTTTCTTACAACTACAATAAATGTTCAAAATAATCAATTACAACGTAGATGCCGAAATTAAGACGAACCCTTTCGAAAACACCTGTTTTTTTTCAATTCAGTGGACCTACAGTTTAACGCTGGTTCCGAACAGCTATTGGGCTTGTAATCGATGTATATTACCCAGCAAATATCATTATTTAAACTTCTCAAATCATAGACAAATACAAACACCCATGCCTTCAGCGGGGCTCGAACCCGAGTTCTACTGCACCATAGTCGGGAGTTCTACCGACTAAGCTACGGAGACAGGCACCACCTGTGTTAATTGTAATAGAATACCAACAAATAATTGTGCAATTACGCAAGTCCATATTGTTCACTGAAGCTGCGTTGACAAGTAAATCGAGCAGGTAGTAAGCTTCTTCACAGCTTTCTTCGAACAATCTAGCGATTTCCATTCACATTTCACAAAAACATAATCAGCAAATATACTAAAAGGGATGGAGTATCATCATGCAAATAACTCGTCTATTATCACTATTTCAATAAATTTGTGAAATGAAATAAACAAATTCTAATGAAGTTGATTGCAAAATTCGATAAAGCTGATCTCTTGGTGAAACAATGTTTAATACATTAAATGAAAACACTTGGCTTGGTTTCACAAAATGTATAATGAATAGTTGACAATTGTTCAACTTCTATAGTTTAAATTTTGAAAATGGGGTAACACCCCGATACAATTGTCAAGTATTCATTATGAATTTTGTGAAACCCAGCTAAGTGTTTTTTGTTCAATATATTGACAAATTTTAAAGTAAGTGATCAAACCATTCACAATTTGACCTTATCCAAGTCATTAACGAAATGTATAGTAATAAATTCTCTTGCCTCCATAATTCTTAGTATGTACATATGTAAGTTGATCGAAGCGATATTCTTGCATAGTTTCAAGTGGTTTGGGGTTATTTGAGTGTTCACCTCAACTTTTTCACATGTCTTAACACCTCGTTAGTTTTGAAAACTGTTGATCTATTTGGATAGATATTTTTGATCTATTCTGATGTTCAATTTGAAAAGGTATAACTGAGAAAAGCATCAAAACTGTAGCAAATAAAATAATATAAATTAGTGATTCCCAAGGTGTTGATAACGTATAATAGAGTGTAATACAAAGACTAAAAATATTTGAGAGAAAACTTTTTTATATTATTTGTAATAACAGAAATAAATATGACGCAAATATTTGTTAGATATTGTGATTCAATTGATCACTCATATTGAAAGAACTACTACTTTCAGAACTATCACTTTCTACTTTCTATTCCATGCAATAAAATAGACTGTAAATTATAAATGATTGATATATATATATATATATATATATATATATATATATATATATATATATATATATATATATATATATATATATATATATATATATATATATATATATATATATATATATATATATATATATATATATATATATATATATATATATATATATATATATATATATATATATAAGTTGATATGTTTTTTTTTATTTCAGGAGATGTATATTATATTATCAAGTGTGACAAGATTAAATAAATAAATATATACATATATATATATATATATATATATATATATATATATATATATATATATATATGTAACGCCATATAGTGCACTATGCACTGACGTTATAGTATTTAGTGTATTATGTTACGGTAGAGACCATATCACAAATTCTGTAATCCTTGTACCTGTACTCGTATCATTCTGTGATACTCATATTATTCTGTGAACGGTCTGACAGTACTTAAGGCGCGACATCTTATTTTAACCTCCTATTCTGTTTGTATATTTTGTGGACGCAGAGCTAAAGATTAATATTCAATCGACATTTAATTCTCGATTCTTGTTTCAGGTTTGTTATATTTTAGAATTAAGTTAATATTGTATTTATTGAATAAATACTTGTTTCAGAATTAAACATTCATCGAGAGTCATTGACTATTAAATAAAATAGAAAAATAACTAAATTATAAATCGAGAATTTTCGTCAAGTAATAATGTCTCAAAACAAGAAATATTCCGTTCTGGTCCACTCAAATACTGTAAAAAACTATATAGCTTAATGCTAAATGAAGTAATTAAAAAATAACTTATCCATAACGAAAAAACATTTGAAGTTAATTGCATATAATATCTATAGATGAATCTACTCACCACATTTATGTCAAAATGAAAGGCAATTATAATGAAATAATATATAACAAGTACAAAAACATTTTTAATCAAAAAAACACCAAAAAAACATTTTTAAAACATTACAAATCACAATTAATTAAAAAAAAATTACATCAAAAATAAAATTCTTGTGTGTATTGGTTTTGATTGGAAAATCATCTTCTTTTGGATCTATTTTCAGGCAATCTGAAACGAAAATCAATTATCAAGTGTGACAAGATTAAATAAATAAATATATACATATATATATATATATATATATATATATATATATATATATATATATATATATATATATATATATATATATATATAAACATAAAGAAGAATATTTAGAATTTTCTCATATATTAACAAAAATACGCATGACGCGTTTCGAAGTACTACTTCTTTATTAAATGCTGAATTAACAACATCATTAATTCAACGTTGTTAATTCAGCATTTGATAAAGAAGTAGTACTTCGGAACGCGTCATGCGTATTTTTATTAAATTATGAGAAAATTCTGAATATTGTTTCATTATGGATATTGATTTTCTCCAAGTATCGGCCTCATCAATCATCAATTTAAGAATATATACTTGAAATTAAATAGTAACCATGATAAAACAGTTCATTTCAATAAAACTAAAGGCAAAATTCTCAAAAATATATCGAAACGCAATAAATATAATACATACAATTATCATTTCTTGGATACATATTATAGTTATTTGATACTTTGCTTACAGATCTGGCTTTGAACATCAATAGATATAATCAAATAGTCCCATCAGAAGCAAAAACATTAAAAAACCCAATTACTTTGATCAAAAACTATCTAATAAAATTGCATTCAACAAGATGAAACCAACAAAAAAATAATTCTTATATATCTCTGACAGGCTGAATCATCAATCAGTTCACTGGAAATTGATGGAATCAAAAATCGACTAAGGATATTACCTGAATTGCCTTTATATAATTTTACACATTCCTGAATTTTCAATGTTCAAATTCTAATAATGTTTATTAATCCTGTAAGCTGAACATTTTTTTATTTAGCTAAGTTTGAAGTTATTGTAGTTATTCAATGAAGTACTTCCCAACACATTCAAAATCGCAACTATATGTTAAATCGTTACTATATGTTGAAGAAAATGAATTCCTATGCATAAAACAGCTAAATTTGAGCACTCTCTCTATTCTCAAAGTATTGAAATCATCAACGATTAACCGTCAAATTCTAAATTACTGAAAGCTGTTTTCTTTGAAAAGAGAGTTAGGTCACTGGTGTTAACAAAGGCGTACTACAGTGTGGCAGAGTACTTTGATGATTCGAATGTAGGCAATAATGTACGAATCAAAATTTTGTATATTTTCATTTTTTTATCACGAATATACCCCACCATGTGAAATTGTCTCGAATGTTTCATATTTCTAAGGTGATTTTATTTTTCAAATACACTTGTATATTATTGTGAATAAATAAGGTATACTTGAACCAATATTTTCGTTCGAGCGCTGAATGGAAGATCAGACTCAAAACTGAATTCAGTCCTTTTGTGAGCATTCTTCTTAGTTGTAATTATTGTATCAATTGGATTAATGTAATTTTACAAAGTAAATAATGTTTCTCAATAAATGTTATTATTATATGTCCTTTGTGAGACACTCAAATGTTCGAGTAGTTGAGATCAAAAAATTATTCGAAACCTAATTAGTGTTTTGGGGGATTCTATCAATAAAGAATCGGTACTAGGTGTTTGTTGTTACCTTTTACCACAATTGTGCAAAAAGCGCAATAAATACAAATAATTAACTCTATTTGTATCTTAAGTTAAAGGATATGAAAGAAAATTGTTTTTGATAATTTAATTATATATTTGCGTAAAATAAAAGAAGAGTTATTTCTGTTAATATCTGTGTACCATTATTAATCCCATTGTTTAATTAATAATAGCCGATAATTACCATTTAATTTATGTGGGCAGTCCTGGTAACCGAACCTGGCCCAGTTCTGGTAACCAAACCTGGCCCAGTCCTGGTAACCAAACCTGGTCCAGTCTTGGCAATCAAGCCTGGCCCATCGTTATCACTCCAGACTTCTACCAACGTTGGGCCAAGCCTGGCAATTAAGCATGGCCCAGTCCTGGTAACCGCACCTGGCCCATTCCTGGCAATCTAGCCTGGTCCAGTCTTGGAAATCGAGCCTGGCCCATCGTTATCACTCCAGACTTCTACCCACCTTGGGCCAAGCCTGGCTTACATGCTTGGCCCAGAGTACTACATAGTTGGGCCAAGCTTGGACCAAGCTCGGGCCCGTGGTACTTTCCTGTATGGGAATGCGTTTGATCCGCACTCATAAACATAGATTGCCAATATGATGCAGATGTCAATAATAACAATTTCATTACCTGGAAATAATGAATTAGTGGTGATTCAATTTTTTTAACGATAAACATACATTTATTTGTTGCATCAATTCTTTCATCACTTCATTCTTATTTGTAATGTTTTCTGATGTGAATCCAATTAATGTAGGGGCAAATACCTAGGCAAGGTTATTAGAAGGAATCTTGACTTCTTTAATTTTTGATATTCTGGAAAGAAAATGAACATGTGTTATTAGAAATATGTTAACAACAGGGTTCACTTATTTTTATTATGAACTTTCCCTGTGCTAATTCCTGTGACAATACAACCTCAAACTAACAGAAAATGAGATGAAATACTCAAGTGACATTTTATAAAAGTATTTGAATTACGAACTAAAGAATAAAACCAACGAAACGTCAGAGCAAGATGTATAATTTCATGCCCAGTTTCACTAGCTGACTTTATATAAATATTTTTGAACTGAAAATCAATTCGTATCAAAACTGAGTCGGGAGCATAATTGGAAATATCAAAAAAGAATGGAAAAGGAATTCCTTATTTTCGTCAAGTACCTCTGTAAATGAAGTATGATGTATGCCAAGGTATCCCGATTGGATTGTGACAAGCCTAGATCAATGGTTTTATAATAAAAATCATAATTTTTTGAACAATTTTAATGGATGAATCGAAAAATTTTGATTCTTTTCAAACAATAATGTTTGAAATTCTCAAAATCCGGACCATTTCACGAAAATCCCAACGGGTGAAATTATCTTATGTTTTTCTTCCTGTTCTGAACAAGGTATCTGAACTTTTTGAACTGCACTTGCATAATATCTTCGAAAATAGCTTGAAAATGTTTTGGTTTACAATAAAAAGCCATTTAATGCAGGCATATACATACATATATGCATCAAATTAATGAAAAGATAGAACATGATAGAAGATTTACTGAACAAAAAAGATATTGGCAAAATATCTTGGTGTGATATTTTCAATAGAGAACCAAATAGATGTCACAAAACACTGAATGAAATAAATAAGTGGTATTTTGTTTGAACTTTAAGGTATTGAAATGGTATATACAGAACACAGTCATCTTAATGTATTTTTCACTTTGAAGTTTCTCTTGTAGATCCATTATTTTTGAGCAGAAAATATAGAAAGTCATATAAAAACACACAAAAAAGAAGAATAAATTAGTTAAATACAAATTGAAAACTCCATGACTTTTTCAATTCACATTAGATGAATCTATATATACTTACCAAGCCTTGATTGGAAGTGTTTACCAAAGGAATACAAAGCGTAAATAATTGATCTTTGCATTCCACGTGACAGACGTTCTTACAGTCCTTACTGTCCTTACAGTCCTTAATGATGATTTAGTAAAACCTATCTTCTTGTGAAATTTGCTACAATTGTTTTGTATCTTTATGAATTTCAAATGTAAAAAATGTTGTTTATTGCCATAACAAATGTCGCTTTTTGATTCTTACCTACTATCTTTATTCACTAGGAGGCTCTTCTGATCTTGACCAGGACTGAAATACAATAGAATAGATTAGAAAAGAATAAGCTTTATTTTCATAAATGAAGAGAAAAATAAAAATATATAATATAAAAAAATAAAAAATTCGTTCAAAGAATATTGTTCACATCTCTATATTCATTTATATATTTTTTTGTTGAATATTCTGTATTCACTGATTCTTTGAAGATGGCCAAGTAGATAACTGAATAGTTTCATGGCCATGTGAAGTGCATTTTGTTCATATAAACTACTGCTATGAATAGGATACATAAACGGAAAAACTTTCCGGGTATTATTTTATTTAGGTTCCTATTATTCCCAAATATTGAGGATTCTGGGTAACAAAGAATTCACAGACTGTCCAAAAATTCCTAGTCTGTGAATATAGAGGCCATACATAGTTAAGGAACTCATACTTTAAATTTTTCCTCGAATGGGTCTCTGCATCCAATATTCGGCAAGATATAAGGTATGCGCAGCAATCATAGACTGATAAAGGATAATAAAGACTGATGTGCACTCCACTGCAAGTGGAAGTCCACATGAATACCTAAAAATTTTATGTTATCCTTCAACTTAAGAGATGATTCTTCAAATTTGACAATAGTGAATACAATGCACTCAGTCTTACTTTCATTCAACTGTAAACCATTGGAGTGACACTATTCATCGAGAGTATTCAAAGCAAGGGTGCACTGTTGAGATAAATTTCTAACCTCTTCGCAAAAAAATGAGAATTTAGTGTCGTCAGCATACATTATTGGTTGAACAAATTCGCCAAGTCTACCAGAGAACATCGCAGCTACATCGCTAATATATAACCCAAATAAAAGAGGTCCCAATATGCTTGCATGTAGGACACCAGCTTTAATTTTACGCAAAGGAGATTCGAAATTGTAACCGACATTGAGTGAAATTCTCTGTATTTGCCACATAAATAACTATCTAGCAATTTTGAACTTACACCCCTAATATCATATAGTTCCAGCTCCTTCAAGAGCCGCCAGTGTTTAACGCTATCGAAAGCTTTGCTAGATCAGCCAGCATGGTCGCAAAAACATCATCCTTCTCTAAAGCAGAAATTACTCTTGTAATCAGTTCGAATATAGCCGTTTCAGTGCACCTGCATTTTGTAAAACCGTGCTGATGTTCGAAAATCACATTGAATTTTTAAGAAACCCATAAGACGAAGTGCCAATACCTTCTCGAAAACCTTAGATAATGCTGACAATACGCTAATGGAGCGATAGGTAGCTGAATCATTTATGTCACCTTTCTTATATAACGGTTTCACAATAGCAATTTTTAAGTTATCAGGGAAAACTCCCTTCCTGAATAATGTATTTATCATAAAAGTAAGAGGCTCAAGAATAAAATTGGTGGATTTTTTTAAAGGAATTCCATCAGTAATGTTAGTTATAATATTATCTGAACTATTATCTATAGCATCAAAAAGAAACATACAATTATAAGTGTCCTGAAAAGATAAAAAACACTGGGAGTCTTTAGAATTATTCATTATGTCTATATTGAGATCACCCGCAATATCAATGGGCAGCTTTCAGTAACACACTTTTCTGAAATAATTGAAAATTTCAAAAAATACACTGACATCAACAAATTGCTGTGTTGATGTCAGTGCCTACTACCTACTGGCCAGCTTTCAGGATTTGTTTACAATTCAAGTTCCTCGCGTAGCACGCTTAATTATCTAAATTCAAATTAATTAATCTTAAACGAAGAATATTCCTCTGGTCGCCTTGACTGAAGTTTGACACATTTACTATCCTTGAAGCCATTATCATGGAGGTAGTTCATCCGACAAGCTTCACTCAAATTTGGATCAAGTTTACAAACATGTAAATGACCAAGTTTTTTAATTGTTGGCGCTTGACCACTGCCAACATTTCCCTGAGAGTGATATCCATTTAAATTTCTGTCTTTATCTGATTTACTTTTCATGGCAAGATGAGATGGTTGGTTTGACGGAGTCTTTTATGCTTTTTGCACTTCCCACAGTCAAGTCCTATACCAATTTGGTATAGGATTAAATATGGACTGATGATTCATAATGATTTTGATATTTTCATAATATTTCGATATTTGGATTAAGAATCTCATCATTTACTATATATCAATATAAATATATATATATATATATATATATATATATATATATATATATATATATATATATATATATATATATATATATATATATATATATATATAGTTGAATGTATAACGACTGTAGATATATATTTTCAGTGTTTAATTGGGTATGCAGTCTAGGACAGGAAAATCAGTTACCTCTTTAGTATTTTCCAAGTTTTCGAAAATGTTTATTTTCTTCTTCAGGGCTGAAATAGCACAAAAATTAACAGTTTATATAGCAAGGCACTATAAAAAGTTTTTTCTTACGATTTTTTGAGTTTTGAAAATGAGTACAAGTGTTCCCAAATGCATTGGGTTGGAATGTTACTGTATTCTACGTGCTAGATAGCTGAAGGAAGCGACGACAATGACTGTATTTCTCAATTTGGCTTTTCAAGTGGAGTGTTCCCAGATGTTTTTGAAGGCGTTTCTTAAAATGCATAACGTTGGCCGAAGTTTTATGATTAACGAAAAGAGAATGAATTTGTTTTATGTATTTAGAATGGATTTTTCGGTGAAGAGGATATCCGAATATGAGCCATTAATCAGAAGAACCTATGAGATTTATATATATATATATATATATATATATATATATATATATATATATATATATATATGCTTAAATTATCTGTATCAGATTTTTTGTTAATACAATTCCCTGTCTTTTCAATATGAACCATTTCAAGGAAAAGGCGTTTTGTGCGAGTATATAACAATTGTATCGTTAATGTGTTTTTTGGGCTATTTTTATTTTATTATGAAATAATTTGATCAGTTTTGGCGTTAGATTGTGTATATGCGGTAGAACACCGAATGGTAGATTCTCTGGGCTGTTGTTGCTGATAATTTTCTGATTTGTTTCAATTATATTGCTACAAGCTCTCAATAATTTATCGATCAGTTTAGGGGGATAACTATTATCAAACAGAATTTCCCTGAATTTTGAAATATTTTTCTGATACAATTCTGGATGACAAATATTTTTTATACGTCTTTTGAACTCTAGTATGAAATTCTTTCTCGTTTTAAATGGATGGAAGGAAAGGTAATTTATATAACGTCCGGAATGAGTGTTCTTTTGGTACCAGTCTAGCATTATGCTGTTATTTTTTCTCAACACCAGAGTATCTAAGAATGGAATGCTATTGTTATTCTCTGTTTCGACGGTGAATTTTATCGAGGGGTGATAGGCATTGAATGTTGCAACTATTTCGTCGATTTTATTTGCGGGAACAGCGCAAATTATATCGTCGACGAACTTTTCCAGGAAGGGGAATTTCAAAGGATAGATTAGGTATACATATATATATATATATATATATATATATATATATATATATATATATATATATATATATATATATATATATATATATATATATATATATATATATATATATATATATATATATATATATATATATGTAATGGACGATCTTTTGAATTCATGTATACCTAATCTATCCTTTGAAATACCCTTCCTGAAAAAGTTCGTCGACGATATAATTTGCGCTGTACCCGCAAATAAAATCGACGAAATAGTTGCAACATTCAATGCCTATCACCCCTCGATAAGATTCACCGTCGAAACAGAGAATAACAATAGCATTCCATTCCTAGAGACTTTGGTGTGCCATAAATGGTATAATCTGCTACGAAACATCTTCAGCAGACTAAAAAGTAATATTCCAATGGATAAAAGAACGCACACAATATACCAGATTCCATGTGCAGACTGTACAGGAGTATACATTGAACAAACTAGCCTATACTTGAAAAATAGGCTAAATGGACATAGGTACGATAAAAAAATACCACTGCTCTCACAAAACACCACCAGACATTGGGCCATAAGTTTGATTTTTCGGCTACAAAAATCTTAAAAACTGAACAACATAAAAAAACACGAAATCCAGGAAATGATTCATATAAAGAAAAATCCAGAATCCATCAATGATAAAACTGACATAACTGGTCTAAGTAGAATATACAACAATGTTTTAACCGCATAAGAACATGCGGCAAAACATAAAGATGTATCATTGATGTGTGTATGTAATATTGCAGATGTGATCAATTTCCGAGTCCAGTCATATATTTGTAATACGCCTTGAGAGACGAACGTGAATTGTTGTTTAGAAAAATTTTAAATATTTGAGTATAATTGTCAATATAGTTGTTTGTTTGTCACCTATGAACTTTTGTTCCGAAGTATTTATATTGTGGTAAAATTGAAAATCATGTTTGTGAGCGTTGTTTCTATATTAATTTTGTTTTAGCGAGCATATGACATATTAACCAGTTTGATAAAGGTTAAAATAAAAATCGAAACGTAATTTGGAAATGAACTAATATCATTTTGCTTCAATATATATATATATATATATATATATATATATATATATATATATATATATATATATATATATATATCATATATAGAGAAAGGTGAGATTCTTAATCCAAATATCGAAATATTATGAAAATATCAAAATCATTATGAATCATCAGTCCATATTTAATCCTATTACAAATTGGTATAGGACTTGACTGTGGGAAGTGCAAAAAGCATAAAAAGCCTCCGTAAAACCAATCATCTCATCTTGCCATGAAAAGTAAATCAGATAAAGACAGAAATTTAAATGGACATCACTCTCGGGGAAATGTTGGCAAGTGGTCAAGCGCCAACAATTAAACAACTTGGTCATTTACATGTTTGTTAACTTGATCCAAATTTGAGTGAAGCTTGTCGGATGAACTACCTCCATGATAATGGCTTCAAGGATAGTAAATGTGTCAAACTTCAGTCAAGGCGACCAGAGGAATATTTTTCGTTTAAGATTAATTAATTTTGAATTTAGATAATTAAGCGTGCTACGCGAGGAACTTGAATTGTAAACAAATCCTGAAAGCTGGCCAGTAGGTAGTAGGTAGTAGTACACAGCAATTTGCTGATGTCAGTGTATTTTTCAAAATTTTCAATTATTTCAGAAAAGTGTGTTACTGAAAGCTGACCATTTATTATTGCGGGTGATCTCAATATAGACATAATGAATAATTCTAAAGACTCCCAGTGTTTTCTATCTTTTCAGGACACTTATAATTGTAAGTTTCTTTTTGATGCTATAGATAATAGTTTAGATAATATTATAACTAACATTACTGATGGAATTCCTTCACCGTTTAATATCCGATCACTCTGGACAGAAATTAAAGAAACCCTCTAAGCCGGAGAAATCTGTAATTTATAGAAGACTTTTCACTAAAAGAAGAACGGAAATATTAAAATGAGAGGTAATAAGAAATATTTTTCTAAAAATCATTGGCCGAACAATTCTTTATTCAACTAGTTTCGCCTTTTACGGCATTATCGAGAATGACATTATCATTCTTGATAATGCAGTAAAAGGCGAAACTAGTCGAATAAAGAACTGTTCAGTTAGTGATTTCCAGACGAGTATTTCTTTTTACCTTTCATTTAAATATAAATTATCACAGAGTTGATTCATCGTCCATTGGATTTACGGAAATATTTCTTGAAAAATTATCTGCCATTAGTTGGGATAATATTTATGATGACAGTGAGGATGTCAATGTGATGTGGAAACATTTTTGGAATCGGTATAAGTCTCTTTTTGATGTGTGTTTTCATATACCACATTCACTTACCAGAAGAGCAAACGTTTTGAGGAAACTTCTCAGTTGAAGCATCAAAAATCTGTTCCCGATCAGTATTATATACTATCTAGATTCCACCCAGAGTTTTGAACGCTCACAAAAATTAAAAGAATACATACGACAAAACAATCCATGAAGGCAAACAGACATTTCGTGAAAACAAGATACTGGAATCTGATAACAAATCAAAAACAACGTGGAAAATTGTTAACTTTTCAACCTCGAATCAGAAAAAATCTTCAACTCCTCTTCCAAGGTACGATCATCTGCCAACTCTGGCTGAGAATTTCAATGAATTTTTCTTGAGTTCAGTTCCAGCTTCAATGGATGAAGAGATTTTGGTTAAAGCAAACTTAGGGAACAGTCGCAGGATTTCTCATTCGTTTTATTATTTTGATGTTACCTGTGAATAAGTCATGAAAATTGTTCATAAATTGAAGAACGTCAAGTTGTTGAGCACGATGGTATCTTAATGTCTATCATAAAAAAAATCCATCCATTTTATTCTTGAGCCTCTTACTTTTATGATAAATACATTATACAGGAAGTGAGTTTTCCCTGATAACTTAAAAATTGCTATTGTGAAACCGTTTTATATGAAAGGCGACATAAATGATTTAGCTACCTATCGCCCCTATGGGATGATGTTTTTGCGACCATGCTGGCTAATCTAGCAAAGCTTTCGAAAGCGTTAAACACAGGCAGCTCTTGAAGGAGCTGGAACTATATAATTTTAGGGGTGTAAGTTCAAAATTGCTAGATAGCTATTTATGTGGCAAATATCAGAGAATTTCACTTAATGTTGGTTACAATTTAGAATCTCCTTTGCGTAAAATTAAAGCTGGTGTTCTACAGGGAAGCATATTGGGACCTCCTTCATTTGGGTTATATATTAACGATCTACCTGCGATGTTCTCTGGTAGACTTGGCGAACTTGTTCAACCAATAATGTATGCTGACGACACTAAGTTCTCATTTTTCTGCGTTGAGATTAGAAATTTATCTCAACAGTGCACCCTTGCTCTGAATACGATCGACGAATGGTGTCACTCCAATGGTTTACAGTTGAATGAAAGTAAGACTGAGTGCATTGTATTCACTCTGGTCAAATTTGAAGAATCATCTTTTAAGTTGAAGGATAACATAAAATTTTTAGGTATTCATGTGAACTCCCACTTGGAGTGGAGTGCACATCAGTCTTTGATATCCTTTATCAGTCTATGGTAGCCGCGCATACCTTTTTTCTAATTCAAAGGTCGCTGGTTATAATAATAATAATAACAATAATAATAAGACATTTATTCCCAACAGAGATACATCCAATTACAGAGAAAAAATTACAAAAAAAATTACAATTTACAAAAAATTGCAAAATTGTACACAAATAATAATAAATAAGAAAAAAAATTAACAATAAAAAAAACAAAAATAGGAAGAATAAGCTAATATATACAACAAAAAAAATTATTCAAAATAAATTGAAATAGTATTGAACAATAACCAGATAACTAAAAACAAAATAAAATATTGTCTATTACAAAGTTACGTATGGTCAGCAGAAGTTGACCATATATTAACGAACAATGTTTGATAAATAAAAATAAAATTAAAATCGATTGCGTTAGTATTATCTAGTAAACAAATAAAATAACTAAAATTAAAATAATATTTGAAATAATATTTATAACTTAGACATATGTGGACAACAGAAGTTCAGGAAAATATCACGACATCCCAATGCGCTGTTCTGAGTGGCATGCAAATATAACTGCTAGCCGATCAAAATAGATATCACATCGACCGCAACAAACAACATAAGGATTACATATAAAATTGATAGGAGAACGTGACATAACATTTGATCTGCTGTAAGTGACATAAAATGTATTATTCCACCTCAGACCAGGCCTTGGTACGCGAATATTCATTTTGCTGAGAAGAAATGGTGAGTCAATCGAATTGTGCAAAATTTTGAAGAGAAATGTTAGGCCGAACCGTTCACGCCTCAACTTCAATAATTCAATTCCCAAACTATCAGTTAGGATAGAATGGTCGAAGCCTCTAGAAGAATATTGCCCATTACACCTGAAGAATATATAGTTCAAACATTTCCTCTGAACCGCCTCCAAGTCGATAATAGAATTAATGTACACAGGGGACCAAATTATAGACGCATATTCCAGTTTACTGCGAATAAAGGAGTAGAAAAGCGTTTTCATAGTGTCAAGATTAACAAAGTTGCCCCAATTTCTAACCAAATAACCCAGCATCCTAGAAGCAAAAGCCGTAATGCAAGTTATATGTTTAGAGAAGGACAGCTTACAGTCGAAAAGTACCCCCAGATCCTTAAACTCAACACATCTATCTAGAATTTGACCTTCCAATGTATAAATATGATTTATTGGAAACAATTTTCGAGAAAATGATACAATTTTACATTTACTGATATTCAATTTCAGCCCATTGCTGTTACACCACAAATTAACAGCGTCAAGGGAAGACTGTAATCTGACACAATCATGACGATCGTTAATAGCAGCAAATCCTGTCAAATCATCTGCAAAAAGCAGATGCATGCAGTTAAGCTGTGAAGAAAGATCGTTTATATATATAATAAACAACAATTGACCCAAGTTGGACCCCTGTGACACACCAGACGAGGCAGAAAAGAGTGCAGATTCATTACCACCATGTTCAACATATTGAAAACGATCCGAAAAATATGACTGCATCAAATTAAACAACTGTGATGAAAAACCTATAGCCTTCAATTTTGACAAAACAGTATTCTATGATCGGTCTGGTCGAAAGCCTTCTGGATATCTGTGTAAATAACATCCATCTGGCCACGGTCATTCAATGTTTCTGACAAGGAAAGGGTAATGCATGCCAAATTAGTAATAGTTGATCTATTCTTCATAAACCCATGCTGGTGTGGTGAGACGAGTGTGCGAACTGAACGGTATATAGAGTCATATAGAATCATTTCAAATATTTTAGCAAAATTGCACAAAATTGTTATGAGTCTATAATTACTTATCAGAGCAGCATCACCGGATTTCGAAACTGGACAAATTTTTGTAACTTTCCAAATCTTTGGAATAAGCATATTTTTTAAAATAATATTGAAAATTAGGGATGAAGGTTAAGCGAAAGAATGAATACAGTCCTTTACTAAAAAACTAGGAATATGATCACCGCCAGATGTAAATTTATTTTTGAGCTTCTTCGATGCTCTGATTATATCATCCTCGGATATAACAGGAAGAGGAATTGAATTGTGAGTTGGGTAAAGAATATCATACTTCTCAGGGGAGAATTGTACGTTGGAGGTCGCGAAGACGCTTGAAAATAAAAAGGAAAATCCGTCAACAATGCTCTGGGAATTATTTAGTTCAACAGCTTCGTATTTCATAATACCAGGAATGCGGAATTTAGATTTCTTTGTTTGTACAAATGACCAGAATAACAAATGTTATGCCGAATATTGGATGCAGAAACCCATTCGAGAAAAAAATTGAAGGTATGAGTTCCTTAATTATGTATGGCCTCTATATTCACAGACTCCTATTCTTTATTACCCAGAATCCTCAATATTTGGAGAATTATAGGAACCTAAATAAAATAATACCCGGAAAGTTTTTCCGTTGATGTATCCTATTCATAGCAGTAGTTTATATGAACAGAATTCACTTTACATGGCCATGAAACTATTCAATTTTCTACTTGGCCATCTTCAAAGACTTAGTGAATACAGTTTATTCAACAAAAAATATATAATTGAATATTAAGATGTGAACAATATTCTTTGAACGAATTTTTTATTTTTTGTGAGATACCTACATAGTGGCACATATTTGTTTTTTTTACGTTTTTCTCGATAGGGTGAAATATATTTAATTTTTCTCTTCATTTATGAAAATAAAGCTTATTCTATTCTAATCTATTCTATTGTATTCCAGTCCTGGGCAAGATCAGAAGAGCCTCCTAAGCTAGAAAACACTGATAGTGAGCATGAATCAAAAAGCCACATTTGCTATGGCCATAAACAACTTGCTTTACACTTGAAATTCATAATGATATAAAATAATTGTAGCGTGTGTCACAAGAAGATAGGTTTAACCTTAACATTTAAAAAATCAAAATTTAAACGTAGAAAAATCACTTCGTACACCACTAACAACATACAGTCAAGTCACAGCAAAACCTAAAATCACACAACAAAATAACACAAACACAAGTAATACACACATTGACGACCTGCAAACCTTTTTGCAGGAAGTCGAAGAATTAAACGAGATAACAAACTTGAAATCATTGATTCAAGTAGTAAGATAACTGAAAGTTGCACTTAAAAATGCAACTTGTGAATTGAAAAAGTCATGGAGTTTTCAATTTGTATTTAACTAATCTATTCTTCTTTGTTGTGTGTTTTTATACGACTTTCTATATTTTCTGCTCAAAAATAATGGATCTACAAGAGAAACTTCAAAGTGGAAAATACATAAAGATGACTGTGTTCTGTATATACTATTTCAATACCTTAAAGTTCAAACAAAATACCATTTATTTATTTCATTCAGCGTTTTGTGACATCCATTTGAATCTCTATTTAAAATATCACATCAAGATATTTTGCCAATATTTTTTTCGTTCAGTACACCCAATTCATGTTCTATCTTTTCATTAATTTGATGCACATATGTATGTATATGCCTGCATTGAATGGCTTTTTATTGTGAACCCAAACATGGTCAAGCTATTTTTGAATATATTATGCAAGTGCAGTTTGAACAGTTCAAATACCTTGTTCAGAACAGGAAGAAAAACATAAGATAATTTCACCCCTTGAGATTTTTGTGAAATGGTCCGGATTTTGAGAATTTCAAACATAATTGTTCGAAAAGAATCAAAATTTATCGATTCATCCATTCAAATTGTTCAGAAAATTATTATTTTTATTATAAAACCTAGATTCTTAGGTCAGGTTAGCTCCCTGCCTAAGGTAAAAAGCACTACTGGCTCACAGAACCGGAAATTTGCCTAGGAACAGGATTGATCAACCTACGACGACCCATGCGAAAAAAAGGATAAAGAAATGGAAAAGGAAAAACGTACTACTTGTTGCTACTTGGAACATAAAGTCACTTAACAAGAGGGATCAAGAAATACTGAAAGAACTTAACGATAACAAAATAGATATCAGTGCTTTATAAGAAACCAAGAAGAAAGGCAAGGGCCAGAAACACTATGTTCAACACACAGTGATCTATAGTGGAGTACAGAAACATGACAGAGCAAAGGAGGGTGTTGCTCTAGTGATCCGCACGAGGTAGCAAGACTGTATACAAGAATGTGACTATATATCGTCTAGAATTTTGGTTGACAAAATGAAAACAGAAGACCAAAGGTTAAATATACTGTCAATTCATGCTCCCGAAGACAGTAAACCGGAAGCTGAGAGAGAGTCTTCCTTTGAACAACTTCAGAATACAATTGACTCCTTACCACGTGATCAGCCGATGATTACCCTTGGAGATTTTAATGCCCGTATCGGTAATGATATAGTACCAGGAATCAAACTAAGATTCAACGAAAACGTGTTAAATGAGGAGAATTAATGATCAGTGTCTGCACTTTTGATGAGTTGCGAATCAATAACACATTTTTCGAACATGAAGAACAGTACAAATATACATTCGCAAATACTAGGGGTCAGAAATCAACAATTGACTATATTGTGACAAACAGAAATTTCCACCCATCACAAATATTAGAGGTCAGAACATTGAACTCTGCTAATGTGGTCAGCGACCATAGTCTACTGTTAGGGAAACTTAGAATCACATTTATGCTGCAAAAGAATACTAAACTAGCTGTAAAAACACGGAAAATAAACGTTGAATCATTACGGGATCCAACCATAGAGGAACTCTATGGTTCACGTCCTTCGCGGTGTCATATAGGATTTCTCGAGGTCTCTACAACCACCGGATACAAAAAATCTCCTGAAGGAATTCGTGAGAGCCGCAGAAGAAAACAATAATCAGATGCTTTCCAAGGCAATTTCCAATCTGCCACAATCGAATCGGGATACCTTGGCATACATCATACTTCATTTACAGAGTCTACTGTTAGGGAAATTTAGAATCACAATTATGCTGCAAAAGAATACTAAACCAGCTGTAAAAACACGGAAAATAAACGATGAATCATTACGGGATCCAACCATAAAAGAACTCTATAAGAACAGGCTAAATGGAAAAATCGAGGAAAACCCGATCACAGAGGAAGATGATGTCAATCGCAGCTGGGAAAAGATAAAAAACAACATACACACGGCTGCATACGAAGAACTGGGCACTAGAATATCAAATATCAGTAAGAAGAACACAAACAGAACTCCGTGGTTCTGTAGGGAAGTTAAAAAAAAAATGCAAGGAAAAGAAACATGCTTACCTCGCATATAGAACATTAAGAACACCAGCATCGTACAATGAATATCAAAGAATCCGAAACGTGACCACAACGTCAGTACGTTCAACTAAAGACCAGTACTGGGAAATTTATTCCAAAAACATGGAGAATGACTTCTACGGGCTACAAAAACAAATATGCAGACTAATCCGATCCGTTCAGTACCTAACTGAACTATATTCGACAGAGGATACAAAACAAGACCTAAGGACACAGGAAATAGTAGTCAGCGAAGATGCTGAAGTTTATGTGGGTGACGTACAGTTACCCCTACATAAATTGAAGAATAGGAAAAGTGCCGGGAAAAACGGAATTAGCAACGAACTACTCAAATATGGCGGACAACGCCTTACTCAAGAGTTGTTAATTCTAATTCAAAAGATCCTTTACCATCACAGGATCCCAGATGAATGGCGTACAAGCACTACTATTCTTATATTCAAGAAAGGAGACAAGAAAGTACCTTCGAATTACAGGGGGATAAATCTGCTGAGCACCACGCTGAAACTTACTACGAAGTTTATAACAAACAAAATCAATAGCCAAGCCTGTTTCGCTGATGAACAACAAGGATTCAGATCTGGAACATCTTGCACCGACGCCGTACTTGTCATAAGACAAGTAACAGAAAAGTCAATAGAATATAATAAGCCAGCATTTATGTGACTTAATCAAAGCTTTCGACCGGGTCCAACTATCAGACATAATACATCTGCTCTACAACAGGCAAATCCCACGTAATATAATAAAGACTATCGAAAGTCTCATTCTCGAAGTCTCTATAACCACTGGATACAAAAAATCTCCTGAAGGAACTCGTAAAAGCCGCAGAAGAAAACAATTATCAGATGCTTTCCAAGGCAATTTCCAACTGACAGAATCGAATCGGGATACCTTGGCATACATCATACTTCATTTACAGAGTCTACTGTTAGGGAAACTTAGAATCACAATTATGCTGCAAAAGAATACTAAACCAGCTGTAAAAACACGGAAAATAAACGTTGAATCATTACGGGATCCAACCATAGAAGAACTCTATAAGAACAGGCTAAATGGAAAAATCGAGGAAAACCCGATCACAGAGGAAGATGATGTCAATCGCAGCTGGGAAAAGATGAAAACAACATACACACGGCTGCATACGAAGCACTGGGCACTAGGATATCAAATATCAGTAAGAAGAACACAAACAGAACTCCGTGGTTCTGTAGGGAAGTTAAAGAAAAATGCAAGGAAAAGAAACATGCTTACCTCGCATATAGAACATTAAGAACACCAGCATCGTACAATGAATATCAAAGAATCCGAAACGAGACCACAACGTCAGTACGTTCAACTAAAGACCAGTACTGGGAAATTTATTCCAAAAACATGGAGAATGACTTCTACGGGCTACAAAAACAAATATGCAGACTAATCCGATCCGTTCAGTACCTAACTGAACTATATTCGACAGAGGATACAAAACAAGACCTAAGGACACCGGAAATAGTAGTCAGCGAAGATGCTGAAGTTTATGTGGGTGACGTACAGTTACCCCTACAAAAATTAAAGAATAGGAAAAGTGCCGGGAAGGACGGAATTAGCAACGAACTACTCAAATATGGCGGACAACGTCTTACTCAAGAGTTGACAATTTTAATTCGAAAGATCCTTTACCATCACAGGATCCCAGATGAATGGCGTACAAGCACTACTATTCTTATGTTTGAGAAAGGAGACAAGAAAGTACCTTCGAATTACAGGGGAATAAATCTGCTGAGCACCACGCTGAAACTTACTACGAAGTTTATAACAAACAAAATTAATAACCTCGTTTCTTTCGCTGATGAACAACAAGGATTCAGATCTGGAAGATCTTGCACCGACGCCGTATTTTTCATAAGACAAGTAACGGAATAGTAAATAGAATATAATAAGCCAGCATTTATGTGCTTTATTGACTTACTCAAAGCTCTCGACCGGGTCCAGCTATCTATATATTGAATAAGTACTTCGAAGACCGCTCACGAATTGATATTGTTCGAGAAATCAACAAAAATCAATTATAATTAAATTTGAAATTAAAAGAAGTGAAGAAGAAGTAGAACAAACGTGAAAGGTATAGATATTAGACCGCAAATAAAAATTAAGTAGATATTCTTGTATTGAAAAAGACAGTGTGTGATAACCAATGACATTTTACGAATTGAATGATTTGCTATAATCCCAAGATCCAATGTCTTGTGGATGTATACAAAATATATATACTGCGAACAATATCCAGGCAAGATTAGACGGGGAGCTTACCACACAGATACAAGTGGAAAGTGGTATTCGTCAAGGAGATTCGTTAAGCTCCCTTCTGTTCAATATCATCATGGATGAGATAGTCAAAAAAGTAAGAGGAATGAGGGGCTACAAAATGTGGGACAAAGATATATTTATTCTGTGTTACGCCGATGACGCTGTGCTGATTGTAGAAAATGAAGACGATTTACAGCGCCTCCTACACCAGTTCAACCGTACAGCCAAATCGTTTAATATGATAATCTCTGCTTCTAAAACATACCTTGTACACACATCATACTTCATTTACAGAGGTATTTGACGAAAATGAGGAATTCCTTTTCCATTCTTTTTTAATATTTCCAATTATGCTCCCGATTCAGTTTTGATACGAATTAATTTTCACTTCAAAAATATTTATATAAAGTCAGCTAGTAAAACTGGGTATGAAATTATACCACTGCCAAGGATACATAGGACTGTAAGAGACTATGTCTAAGAAACTATGTCTAAGAAACATAATTGCTTTTATGCAAGAGTTTTTGCATAAAAGCAATAAATATTTCTGAACAACTGCCAAATAAGTCAAAGGATTTAGATATAACTAATAGATCATCTGAGGAGAAATTGAAAGAGTGGGTATACGAACACCTACTGTTATGAATTGAACTAAATATTAAGTATAGAGAATAAAGAAGAATATTTTATATAATGTTATTGATGACAGTTTTACTGCCATCAACGATTACATATATTTTTTACCGAGGCGTAGAAAGCAAAATGGAATGAAAATGAAGAAAACTTAGTGTATAGGAGGTATTGTATAAATGAGTGATGAGTGATGAGTGGCAGGAAGATATTTTGTGTGCTTTTACGCACACAATAACGCGATAATCTAACCGACATTATTATTCTATTTCTTTTTCTTCTCTTTCCTTTTTCTTGTTCTCTTTTGTGTTTTCCTTCTGTTCTAATTGTAAACAGACCTATGCACAGGAAATATTATTTTCCTCTGCAGGATTTGCGGCGCTGTTTCCGTTTTTTTATTTTATTTAATAATTGCTCTTGAGATTGCCTGTAAATGTTTCTACGTAACTCCGGATTCAAATAAATAAATAGAATCTAAGAGAGTCATTAATACTAGTGAGTTTGTATGTAAGACAGTATGGAAAATAGTGGAAAGTAACAAATTTTTGTAGTGGGGCCCGGGGCTGGAAGTTCACGGGGTAGGTTGTTCCGACAGTTATAACTTTGTGAAGAAAAGGGATAGCAATACACGCAAGGTGCGTCGTTTAAGCATCAGGTGACACGCCGCTTCAGCGACCATCTCAGTTGTACCGATAGCGTATTTGAACCACGTGAGCAAATTTTTTGGTGTTCGACATTTTTGGTCTATTTTTTTATTATTGACCGATTTATGTGTGTCTTTCCTATTTAAAAGTGTCGATAGTTAAATATCTCATTGTTTGAATGTTTTTTCAATTGATTTCGTTAATTTGCTTGTGTGACCGTTTTTATACAAAAACCTACTTTGTGGCTACAAGTTCCTTCCTAAAGGGGCTGGTTGTTCCCCGGAACAACTTACGTCATCTCGTATTTTATTAAGGTCTTCTTTCTTTTTTTAGGATAGTACTTAACTACAAACGATAGACTGAGAGGGGTAAAACTTCCATATCGTTATTACGCCAAGGTTGACGCCAATGCTGTCATACAAGATGGAAAAAAATAGAAACGGTAGCCAAAGAACTAGAAATTTACCACATGACGTTACATCGATTTGTTTGGAAAATGAAAGCTGGTAAGGATCCCAATGCAGGTTACAAAAGCAGATCAGTGTTTACTACGGAACAGGAAAAGGAGTTAGTGAGATACATTTTGAGGTGTTCATTAATATACTTCGGTTTGCTGCCAAGTGAGGTGCGAAAACTCCAGTATGAATGTGCAGTTGAATTTTCTTTGGGGAACATTTCCCCTACATGGCACAAGAAAATAAGAGCTGGGGACGATTGGTTCACTGAGTTTATGAAAAGAAACTCTATATTGTCCATACGAACACCAGAAGCAACCAGTGCAGGACATGCATCTGCATTTAACAAACATAATGTAGATAAATTTTTCAATAAGCTCGGCGATATTCTACTAAAATATAAATTACCACCAAAATATAAAGACTTGTTTTTAAGAGATGGGCTTTCTGAGTCTATCGGCGCTGGGAGTAAGTCAGGATGGATGACTGCTACTGAATTTCTTATATATATGGACGACTTCATCAAGTTCACGAGACCTACTCCAGGAGAACCAGTGTTACTAGTACTTGACAACCACTCGTCTCGCATAGACATCAACGTAGTAGAGAAAGCTAAAGCAAACTCAATAATAATGCTGTCATTCCCACCTCACTGCGCTCATCACTGCTACAGTCACTGAATGTGGGCATCAATGGGCCTTTCAAATCATATTGTAGTAGAGCTCAAGACAACTGGCTGCGGAATCACCCGGGAAAAACAATGTCAATTTATGAAATTCCCGGAATTGTTGAATCAGAATACCTTTAGTAGCAACCCCCGTAACGATTATGAACGCTTTCATAAAGTCTGGAATATGTGCCTTCAATCCTGACGTATTTACAGAGGAGAATTATGCACCATATTTCGTGGCAGATCGACAACTGTTACCAGCAAATTCGTCTCAAGCTATGTCCAATGAGGAACCCCTCCAGCCATCGAGCAGTTCGGTTCCGTCTGAAATAGATGATCAGCTAGGGCCATCCAATATTGAAATATTACCTCAGAATAATGTGCAGCCGGAACCAGTAACCATAACCACTTCAATATCGGTTCGGATTAGTGAGCAACCTCAGCAATCGGCAATAGATCAGGGTGATGTCTCTCAGGCTGCCACTTTGACTAGCAATAGTGGACAAGAACCTCAATCAACACCAGAAAAGACAAATGCTTCAGATGTGTTTAACCCTGAAATTGAAAAACCTTCACCAAAGGCACCACCAAGATTGTAGACGGCTACAAAGCGACGTATAAGAAAGGAAGCTGTTTTGACTGACACGTCAGAAAAAAATGGATTAGCTGAAAAACATGCAAAGAAAGCAAAGAAGAACGGAGACATTACTAACAAGGAAAAATAAAACAACAATAATAAAGGAAATGGTGATGCCAAAAGAAAAAGAAAGGAAAAAGCTCAAGAGAAAGCTAAACGAAGAATATTACAAGAAAGCGACAGTGATAGTAACGAGGATTTGGAATGGAATGGCATAGTTTGTTGTGATTCATATTCAAATTCTCTTCCAAGAGAACAATGGATGTATCATGTGTAAAAATTGGGCACATGTTAAATGTATAAATGATGCTGCTAATACTTATGTATACCCAAATTGTGAATTGAATGATAAATAAGAATAAAAGTTACCAAAGTTAGTTTTATAGGTTTCCTTGTGTTATTTAATTAGAATCGTTATCTTTATGTTCTTTTAAGTTCTGTTATGAAAATGCTAATATATTTTAGTTTATCACTGCAAAATGTTTATCTATCCATTCTTCTATCCAAATTTCTTTCCAGAATATTTGAAATAAAAGAAATGAAGATGCCTGCTGAAAACCTCGCCAAGATTTTTGTCCCTACATCAATTGGTTTCACAGCAGAAAACTTGAAGAATAAGAATGAAGTGATGAAAGAATTGATGCAACAAATAAATGTATGTTTATCGTTAAAAAAATTGAATCACCACTAATTCATTAGGGTAATGAACCTATTTACGGGTAATGAAATTGTTATTATTGACACCTGCATCATATTGGCAATCTATTTTTATCAATGCGGATCAAACGCATTGTGGTTAAAGGTAACAACAAACACCTAGTACCGATTCTTTATTGATAGAACTCCCCAAAACACTAATTAGGTTTCGAATAATTTTTTGATCTTTACTACTCGAACATTTGAGTGTCTCACATGGGACATATAATAATAACATTTATTGAGAAACATTATTTACTCTGTAAAATTACATTAATCCAATTGATACAATTGATTTTCTATATATTTTCCATACATAATTTTTACACCACCGTACCCAACACCTCAATGAACGTAAACATAGATCAAGCAACAACCTCACAGAAGTTTTCATACGTAGCAGCAGCGAAGACAATTCCAAAAATGAATTTCCCAAAAAGAGAACAAGCTATTTTGTACTACATGCCAAAGAAAACCTGAAGCTATATGATTATGTGCAAGCTATAGGTAAAATCATACAACCAAAAATCATATGCTTCGCTTCAAGAATATCGAACAATAGGATATTCATTAACCTAGCAAACGTAGGACTTGTAGACTTGCTCATTCAAAGTCACCCGGTCGTAACTATAGGAGAACTAAAATTAGGCATAAGAAGACTAGTATCGCCTACTAAAAGAATTGTCATATCGAATATCTCTCCATCTATCCCCCATGATCTTGTAACTGAACTTATTGAAAATCTCGGACTACATCTTGCATCACCCATTTCTTGGGAATCACTGGAGAGGAGTATTCGCATATTCTGAGTTTTAGAAGACAAGCATATATTTTTCCACCGAATGAAAATTACGAACTTCAAACATCTGCAGTAATCACATTTGAAGGTAACGACATTAGAATATTCTTCTCAACCGACAGGATGGAGTGCTTCATCTGTCGACAGACCGGACATATAGCATCTAACTGTAAGAACCCACAAATAATAGAAGAAGAAGTTAGCCAAACAATAACACAACCTTCAGCAGATCAAATACAAAATGAAAATACATTTTTGAAACCACGAACAAATGAAACAGCAGCTCTGAAAAGAGCGATATCTGAAACTCTAACGTCTAGTGACCAAACCAGCTTAACAGAATTTGATGCAGTAGTCAGCCCTATAGAAGACAACTCCACGCCCATATCACAGAAAATACCAACTGAAAATACTCCAAATAGAAAACGTGCTAAAAAGAAACGTAGAATTGATCTACCGGTGGATCACGCATTAAGTGAACCCACCAAAAATGCAATCACAAAAGTATATCAGGAACATATCGGAACGTTCCATCTTCAATATGAAAATCTAGTCGCCTTTCTGGAAAATTCTTATGGAACATCTACCCCACACATCGAAGCAGCAAAGTTAACTGATGACAACAAATCACTGCTCCATGACCTACATGTTATATACTCATATGTTGAAAGAGCAACAAAAAATAGAATGACAAGAATCTCTAAGAAAATAAGAGGCAAACTTAAGGATGAAGAAATGGAGGTTGGTAGTTCGAATAGCCTCGAAACAATTACGGATGATGAAGACTTTTCAGATAACAGCTCGCAACCATCCCAAAACTGAAAAAATCTACTACCCAAACAATATATACGCCTTCAAATTAATCCAATGGAACTGCAATGGGTTTTACCCACGACTGGAAAGAATTCAACAAATTGTCGCCGATAATTCACCAGACCTCCTTTGCTTTCAAGAAACGAACTTCAAAGCTCATCAAAACCCAGTCCTGAAAAATTATTCAGGTACTCACTTCATCAGATACTCAAATAACAGAGCCAGTGGAGGAGCTTCAATATTCGAATCAAAAGATCTTTTCTATCGAGAACTCTCTCTAAACACCTTGTTAGAAACAGTAGCCACCACCATCTGGTGTCCTCGAAAAATCACCATATGTAATATCTACATTCCACCAAGTTATAATGTTACCTACTCAGAACTGAGCAACCAATCAATCAAAGCAAGCAATCAATTACCCAGACCTTTCATGTTTATAGGCGATTTCAACTCACACAACATAATCTGGGGCTCTGAAAGAACGTTTGGCAGAGGAAGACTGATCGAAGATATAATAACAGATCTTGATATCAACATTCTAAATACCGGAGATGATACACATTTTGACTCATCCACTGGAAAATTCTCGTCAATAGATTTGAGTTTATGCGATCCAATTACAGCAGCTCACCTAACATGGAAAACGATGGACAATCTATACGACAGTGATCACTTACCCATACTCATTACAGATAATGATATTTCCTCCATTGAAAATATTACCAAATGGAAGATATCAAACGCTAAATGGAACTTATTTTCAAAAGAGATAAATACTCAAGTTTCACAATTGAAAATCTCTTCAAATTGCAACCAGAGTATCACTCAGCTGACTAGTATTATTATCTCAGCGGCTGAAAAACATGTTGGTAAATTCACCATACAACCAAATAAAAAGAGAGTTCCTTGGTGGAATGAATCCTGCAATAAAGCCGTTAAAGAAAGCAAACGAGCATTAAACAGATACCGAAAAACTCGGAAACAAGAAGATCCCATCAATTTCAAGAAGCTGAAGGCCATCTGCAGAAAAGTACTGAAAGAAAGAAAACGGGAATCTTGGCATGAATACGTCTCTACAATAACAATAAATACATCTTCAACTCAAGTCTGGAATAAAATCAAACAAATAAAAGGACAAAATACTAACTACAGGATAGCCTCAATATTGGACGACAACGACGAAGTTATCACTGATAGTCAAGACATAGCAAATAGCTTAGCCAAATACTTTTACGAGAAATCACTCAATAACACAAACAATATGGCAGAACAACCTGATGTAATGGGACATGACACAAATATATTAAACCAACCTTACACAATGCAAGAACTGAACTCGGCCCTTCATTCCATGAAGAACACAGCAGGAGGCCCAGACAATATTCCAATGATTTTCTTAAAACATTTCATTCTTAATGCATTTCAGAGCGTTATTAGTGATCATACTGGAGCAATACCTTCTTTATTGCCTCCAATAATTATTGATTGTATTAATGAAATTGAGAGGAGACAACCTGAAGAACCAGGTTTATATCAGGTGCCCGGTTCAAAGATGCATGTTAAAACCCTCAAAGTATGAATCTATAAAAAATTTTTGCTCTATTAATATTCTAATACTGAAATCCAGAATCCATCAATGATAAAACCGACATAACTGGTCTAAGTAAAATCTACAACTATATTTTAACCGCATAAGAACATGCGGCAAAACATTAAGATGTAGCATTGATGTGTGTATGTAATATTGCACATGTGATCAATTTCAATGCAAGAACTGAACTCGGCCCTTCATTCCATGAAGAACACAACAGGAGGCCCAGACAATATTCCAATGATTTTCTTAAAACATCTGTATGAAGAAACAAAAACAAAACTTCTTGAATTATATAACCAAATCTGGACAAGTCATCAATTTCCCATCCAATGGCGAGAATCCCACATATTACCCATTAAAAAAGCAGGAAAACCGAAACCAACACCCGATGCATTTAGACCAATCTCTCTAACCTCTACTCTTAGTAAAATTTTAGAAAAAATGGTAAATAGTAGACTGATGTGGTATCTGGAAAGAATGATCTCTTACATTTTGCCCAATCAGGTTTTAGACAAAATCGCAGCACCATTGATAATCTAGTTTTACTTCAAACTGAAATCGCAGATGCATTTGCAAACCATCAAGACGTAGTAGCAGCGTTAATAGATATCGATAGTGCATTTGACACCACAAATCGAACAACTCTAATAAATAA
This sequence comes from Henosepilachna vigintioctopunctata, assembly GCA_030704895.1. Lineage (NCBI taxonomy): Eukaryota > Metazoa > Arthropoda > Insecta > Coleoptera > Coccinellidae > Henosepilachna > Henosepilachna vigintioctopunctata. Next base: position 273,168 of record JARQZJ010000104.1, on the reverse strand, counting down.
CTTCAAGAACCTGAATCTTAATGGCAATATATACTTCTTTTTGAAAAACTTCATAACAGACAGAAACTTCAAAGTAATTGTCAATGGAAAAATGTCTTCTTCTTATGTTACCCAAAGTGCCATTCCCCAGGGTTCTGTACTAAGCGCTACATTATTCTCAATAGCCATTAATAATATATGTGACACCGTTCAGGCTCCTGTTAAGATAGCTCTCTATGCGGACGACATATTGCTTTTTTGTTCGGGAAAAAATACAATGAGTACCTGCACCTTACTTCAAAACGCCCTGAATAACATCAATATATGGGCTAAAAATAGTGGATACAATTTTTCACCATCAAAATCCTAGATGATACGCTTTACCAGAAGACAACCAACAGTCCAACCTCGTCTAACACTAAATGGAACATCAATAAAACAACTTAACTGCATAAACCTCTTAGGAATGACAATAGACGAGAGAGTAACTTGGTGTCCTCACATCAAGAACATCAAAGCTAACTGCAAGAAGACAATGTACATCCTCCGAACATTATCTCACCACAGATGGAGCTGGGATGAGGAGGTTTTGTTGAGGATTTACAGATCACTCATTCGATCTCGATTAGACTATGGATGCATAATCTACTCGACTGCAAGTAAAGCCAATATGAAGCTGCTAAATACAGTACCGAACACAGCCCTGCGAATCTCTCTTGGTGCACTACGATCCAGATCATCTACAAGCCTACATGTTGAAGCACATGAACTCCCCCTAGACCTCCGTCGAAAACAAATTCTTCTCATATATGGCTCCAAGGTAAGAGCTATCCCGAACCACCCCATCCACCATCTGATCGAAACAGCAAAGACTTTCGAAAACATACATTCAAAGACACTGTTTTCGATCCCGCAAATTATCAAAATGCATCAGGAACCAACAGACCAATCTTCTGTCATTCCAATAACTCCGTCAGAAAATGCACCCTGGATCAGACAACAACCAAGACTGAACGTAACACTGTACACATATGATAAACACGAAACACCTGATATACAGAAGCAATCTTTCCGAGAAATGATGAGCAATGAAACATTCGATGATATTAGATATACAGACGCCTCCAAAGATGAACATGGAGTAGCTTGCTCGATCATAAGGGAGCAAAATACAACTGAATCCTACAAACTTTCAACGAACTGTAGCATACACACTGCTGAATTATATGCCATTTATAGATCTCTCCTTAGTCTAATCATAATAGGACACAAGGTTGCAGTAGTCACAGACTCCCTTTCCTCCCTACAATCTAAAGCAGACATTTACTCAAAAAACCCAATTGTACAAAAAATCCAAGAAAAATACCATGATCTGAAAAATAACAGGAACATCTCTACTACCATCATATGGATTCCATCTCATATGGGAATCCCAGGAAATGAAGCAGCGGACCAATCCGCGAAGCTTGCAAAATCCTCAGATCTTGATGTTACACATGTTGTGGTTCATACAGATCTAATTCACTCAATAAAAAATAGAATCTTTAAAGAATGGCAAGTTCAATGGGAAAATGATACCAGCAAGCTGCACAAAATTCAGCCTAAAATTCTGAAAGAAACGAGATTAGCCCTAAATAGATAGGACAAAATAGTAGCTAGGAGACTAAGAATAGGTCATACGAAACTGACCCATAGTTATTTGATGACATCAGGCGAACAACCCAAGTGCGATTACTGTGATAATATCACCCTTACAGTTGAACATATACTCATCTGTTGTCCAAAAAATGAGACAGTTCGTAACCAACTAGGACTGAAGAACAACATCAAGGACATTCTGAGCACAACAGCACAAATCGAAGTTGCACTAAAGTTCATCGAGAAATGTGGTTTATACAACCTTCTGTAGCTTACACATGTAGAAAAAATAACGGCTCTATCTAATTTAACTACAATTAAATTGTCAATTATAATTGAGTATCTGTAACATTAACAGTATTACATGAAATTGTATAAATTGTACCATGTGTCAATGACCAAGTAGTCGAGACACGTTAATTTTAAATAAATAAATAAAATAATAATTTTTACATATGGTGTTTTTAGCGATATAACTGATCCTGTTGAAGAAATTACTATTTTCAAATGAAAATAATCCCAGAAATAAGTTTGTTCGTATGTTGATTGTTATTATATTCTTATATTATTTATCTTTCATCATTTCATTATATTATTGAAATTGTTTGACGAAATGTTCGGATAATTCTTTTTTTGTGATAATTTCTATTAATGCATTTCAGAGCGTTATTAGTGATTATACTGGAACAATACCTCCTTTATTGCCTCCAATAATTATTGATTGTATTAATGAAATTGAGAGGAGACAACCTGAAGAACCAGGTTTATATCAGGTGTCCGCTTCAGAGATGCATGTTAAAACCCTCAAAGTATGGATCTATAAAAAATTTTTGCTGTATTAATATTCTAATACTGAAATCCAGAATCCATCAATGATAAAACCGACATAACTGGTCTAAGTAAAATCTACAACTATATTTTATCCGCATAAGAACATGCGGCAAAACATTGAGATGTAGCATTGATGTGTGTATGTAATATTGCAGATGTGATCAATTTCCGAGTCTAGTCATATATTTGTAATACGCCTTGAGATATGAACGTGAATTGTTGTTTAGAAAAATTTCAAATATTTGAGTATTATTGTCTATATAGTTGTTGGTTTGTCACCTATGAACTTTTGTTCCGAAGTATTTATATTGTGGTAAGATTTAAAATCATGTTTGTGAGCTTTGTTTTTATATTCATTTTGTTTGAACGAGCATATGACATTTAAACCAGTTTGATAAAGGTTGAAATAATAACCGAAACGTTATTTGGAAATAAACTGATATAATTTTGTTTCAATTGAATCAAAAAACCCAAGATTCGAATTTTTAAAATAAAAATAAATTGGTTCATGAATTAGATAGATTGTCAAATATATATGTACATATATATATATATATATATATATATATATATATATATATATATATATATATATATATATATATATATATATATATATATATATATATATATATATATATATATATATATATATATATATATATATATATATATATATATATATATATATATATATATATATATATATATATATATATATATATATATATATATATATATATATATATATATATATATATATACATACATATGTATATATATATATATATATATATATATATATATATATATATATATATATATATATATATATATAGATAGATTCAACTTTCCTCTCAAACAAATGAGCTTTCAGTACTTTCAAATACGATGGTAAACCTACCTTCATTTTCTTTAACGTATAACAAACATCTTTCAATATATAAACAGGTTGAGATGAGTATGTAATTATGAATGAAGAAAGGTTTACAAGATGTTCGCTGATGAATTTGGAATATTAATCGAAAAATTCGCTTCTGTGTGATAAGCACCCTATTTATTTCTGTAGTTGTATAAATGCATATATATATATATATATATATATATATATATATATATATATATATTATATATATATATATATATATATATATATATATATATATATATATATATATATATATATATATATAAATTTATATATATATATATATATATATATATATATATATATATATATATATATATATTTATATATATATATATATATATATATATATATATATATATATATATATAAATTTATATATATATATATATATATATATATATATATATATAATTCATATATATATATATATATATATATATATAAATCAATTTATAATTATTTAAAAAATGACTGTAAATATTTTAAATTGTTCAGAGATCTATTAGATTATTAGATTGTTTCGGATTGAACGTACGTTACGTCCCAGTATGCTACTAGAGAATTCACCAATATAAATGGACATACCAGTATCTCTAAAGTAGACTATATCATTACAAATATTGATTCCGAAAATTACAAAATTAGTGTTTTTGAACCCCATATCAGTGACCACAAATGCATTCTATTTGAGACAGCTTACAAACAAGCACGCAATGAAAAAGAAACAACTTACTCTTTCAGAAATATTAGTCAGGAAAATATGAATAATTTTTTGTTTTCTTTATCTGAATACAATTTTTCTGACCTGATTTATAATTTTGATGCTGATACATGTTTTGATTCATTCATTGATGTTATTCGATATCATTTTGGAAAATGCTGTCCTATGCGTGAAGTATTTTCGGTAGATCCAAAGAAAAGATGGGTAACAACTGCGATATTTCAAAGTAAACGTAACCTATTTTACCTTCATCGACTACATAAAAATACCCGTTCGGAATGTGCCCTACAAAACTATAAAAACGCCAGAAATCAACACAATATGCTTATCAAAAATACGAAAGATACGTTTTATAGTTCAGCTATTGATGGTTCATCGAACAGAAATAAAACAATTTGGAATATTGTTAACGATCTTTCTGGGAAAAGTGGCGGTAGGCGAAGTGATGTGACCTCAAACTTTGAGGGGGAGGTGTTTGACGATCCGAATCAGTTGGCTGATGATTTCGCCGAACATTTTTCCACGATGGCTTGTACCAAATTAACATCTCGATATGGCAATAATCTATCTCGGATTTGCACATGATCACTCATGGTGAACACCAATTTTTACTTCTACCCTGTCACTAAAATTGAAGTTGAGGATACCATTAGAGCCTTAAAAAATAAAAAAAGCGTCGGTGTTGATTCCATATCAGCCAAAGTTTTGAAAGGAATTAGTGAAATTATTGGCGAGCCCTTTGCATATCTTATAAATGTTTCCATCACTACTGCAAAGTTCCCCAATATCCTTAAGCAATCCATAGTAATTCCAGTATTTAAGAATGGAACCGTGAGTGAAATTACTAATTATCGCCCAATATCCATTTTGAGCGAGTTTTCCAAGGTGATAGAGAAAATTGTTTTCGCCAGAATGATGAATTATCTCAATAGATTCAAAATAATTGACACCGCGCAACATGGATTCAGAAGCGGCCACTCAACTTAGCTGCGGTTAAGTTTTTTGAATCCGTCTACGAGTGATTGGATAAACACTTGTTTGTGGCGGGGTTATTTTTTGATTTATCTTTCACATTTGATTCACTATCCTTTGAATTTTTACTTGATAAATGCTACAATTTAGGTTTCAGAGGTGTGTTTCTGAATTGGTTACGTAGTTATCTTGAAGAAAGAACAATGGTAGTGAAAATCACAATTGGTTTTGGTTTGAAAAACGCTGTGTGCTCACCAACAAGGGGTCAATATATACTGGACCATCTTTACACAAACATTGATCCTGAAGATATCATGACTGATGGTATGTCTGATCATGATTTCGTGTTATACAAATTTTTAAGGGGTTATTTGAATAAAAATTCAAATGCGGTAGTGAGAAAGAGAATATTCTCAGATGATAAAATACAAGATTTCTATAACTCTCTCTTGAGTGAAAACTGGAATGGGGTTACCAGAGAGAGAAACTTGAATGAGGCTTACTCATGTTTTCAAAGTGTGTTTAGGTTTCATTTCGAAACTCACTTCCCAATAAGGAAAATTAAGTCAAAGAAATCTCATAGCTGGGTTTCGCAGCAGGTTAGAGAGTCAAGTGCACGGTTGCGCGATCTCTTGAAATTGAGCAGAGCTTTTCCGGAGCTGAAAACGCTCTTCCTTGAAAACCGTTCCAGGCACCACAATTTGATACGTATTACGCGAAGGGCCTATGACCAGTATATTATTACAACGGCGGATCACCCATCGAAGGCTGTGTGGGCAGTTGCCAGAGAAATAAGCAACCGCACAAATTCAACACATAACATTAAATTTAAATTGAATCAGACTACTTTTGCTGATCCTTGCATTGTGGCGGATATTTTTCAGAGGCACTTCATAGAGTCACCACGTGACTTGATGTCGAATATGCAAAAGTCACAAAGAAACCCCAGGATGAACAGGACGATAACCGAGTCCCTGTTCCTTTCCCCTGTTGTACCACAGAAAGTGTATGATATTCTAAAAGGAAAAATGAAGTCCAAGAAGTCATCTGGGGCTAATGAGGGGCTTAGTTTGAGTCTCAAAAGGGTGGCTGATGCTATATTTTTACCACTGAGATACCTCTTGAATTGAGCTACCTCTGTCATTCGAGACCGGATCGTTTCCTGAAGCTCTTACACTCAGCAATGTTGTGGCGGTGTTTAAGAAGAATGATAGGCAGCTGAAGGAAAATTATCGTTCAATAGCACTGACTTTTGGTTTCTCCAAAATATTTGAGTACGCCTTCTTGTCCAGGCTGGGAAATTTTCTTAAACGAAACAAGATACTCACTTCAAACCAATATGGTTTGCGTATAGTGCGTTCTATGGAGGGCATGAACAGTACAGTCTCTTGCCGTGGTCTTTTTGCGCGTTATGGAATTCTACCTCTTTTCGGATTGTTTTTGTTGGAATTGAGCACAATGTTCACCTAAATAGGGACAAATGTTTCAAGAAAAAAATATACATGAGAAGAACACACGTTGCAGAAATGATATACGCGTATCATTCCAACGTCTCAACATAGGCAGAAAGTCTGCAAACTGTATGGGTCCAAGACTCTACAATCACCTGCCCCGTGACATCAGGGAGGCGAAGATCACGGTTTGTTTCAAACAGAAATTGAGAAGGTATATATCGACGAATATGTTTTATTCTTTAGAAGAGTATCTTCCTAGTGATTCTTAAATTCATTATTTTTGATTTGTAAATGTCTGACGCTTTCCACACATTTTAAATGTATGCATAATGGAAATAAATTATTTGATTGATTGATTGAATAATATTATTATGGAATACTCTATGCCGATAGAAAAAATAATGAATGATATATCAATTTGTAAATTATTCTAGAATATATTCAAAAGGGTTCTGTGAACTGTATCACTCAAATTCATTAAAATAAACATTGGATAAATCAAGAGAAAAAAAGTTCAAATTACAATGTATCTTGAAAATAATCTCAAACGCTATGAGAAGACTTGTACAATAGGAATTCCTACACTAACTTCTGATATTAGCTCAAATTTGCCAATCTAACTAATGATTTGATACATCAAGGAATGGGAGATAGTTCGAATCTAACAATTTTATGCTTTGGGAACGCTAATATTTCTTCATTTCTAGAACTATAGTCATGGAAACTAGATAAATTCAACAAGTTATTTTCATTCTCTTTCGCATGAAGCAAAGCTCTAAAAATGAAAATGGAGGAAGTGTCAAGATCCCATGTTCACTAATTATGGGCCTTCATGAAGACCGGGGAGCAATATTCTCTTCTGCAGAATGAAAACTCTACCTGGATCTGAAGAGTCTCCCCTCAACAGAATACTAATGATAGGTGGCTGAAGACCAAACTATAATAGATGCTCAACAATAATTCCAGAGCAGAGACTTTTTTACTCCCCAAATTGCACTATCCATAGATGTGATGATGTTATCTAAATAGCGAACGGTCAACATTCTACTACTACCTTACTCATTGAAAAATGAACACATTCTGACCGATGTTAATTATCAGCGCATTTTCTTGACACCACTGAATAGAGCTGCGTACCAGAATTATGCACAACTCTTGAAGCTCCACAAGGCTTTGAGCCTTTATCGTAACTGAGGTATCATCAGCAAACAGCGTTATCATACATTTACCCATGAATACATAAATAAGTTGGCGCACGTTATCCGCCTTTGCTATCAAATTCGAAAGGAGATCGTTAATAAACAGTGAAAACAAGAGCGGGCCGAGAACGGAACCCTGAGGCACACCTAATTTGACATTATGCTTGACAGGAAAGGAATATTGGATTCTGACGGACATTGTCCTATCCTGAAAATAACTCAAGAGTCAGTCCAAAAATACCTCCTGAACTCCAAATTATAACACTTTTTCATAATGAATTTGAATAAAGGACTGTCAAATGCTCGCCATAGATCGAAAAACAGCCCTCCGACAAGAAAGCCGTCGTCCAGGCTTTCGTAGACAATGAAATGTATAGCTCCAGTTGACGTTGAGTGACCAGACCTAAAACTATGTTGGGACCAAATATTTGGTCAACCAATTTGACCAAATATTCATTGAGAATATTTTTTGATGGAAGACAGAACGAAGTTAAGTGATAATTATCGAAATGAATGTATTATAACCAGGTCATTACATTCTATATAATATCTTCTATAATAAGCAAGGAGTCCTGTTTTTATTCATCAGTAGCAGTAGACGCTTGCAAACATAAAATATTTCATGTGAGCCATTTTCAAATTGGTTGACGAATACACAATCAGAAATAAATATAACGTCTATAAATATAATTCTATTTGGTTTTTGAACTCACATTTATGTTGATATTACCTCAACCAATCTGTTTCCAGAAGATCTCCGTTTATTCGTGACAGGTTGTTCAGACGCTGCTTCAATAGGTACTTGGACGATGCTTTTTCCATATCGATCTTGGAGCGAAAGTCATTTCTTCCTCATACTTTGAGTTTGATGAAATGGAACCTAAAAGATATTAATATCAATTGTGTTAACAGTTCACACACAAACTTCTATTGAACTTGAAAGTCATGATAAGTCTATAAAAACATAAATTGAAAAGAAGTGACAAATAAACTGAAGCATACTTCAAGCGTCTTGCTGAATTTCAGAAGATTATTTCAGCACAAAAATATGTGGGTTTGATTGATAGGGATTAGCTCATAGCAATAATCTGTGACTGTTGGTGGAATAAATAATTATAACCAGTTGAGACTGAAGTTTTGTTTGAAATTTTATAAAATATTTTTTGAGCCCTCCATAAGAAACATAAATTTCATCAATGAAATCGTCTAGGCTTTCAAGGCCGTTGTCTATTGTGAAACATGCTGATATAATCTTCCGGGCTGATTGGTCGTGGTCAACTAGTACTCCTTCTCTTTCAGATGTTTTGTCTCTCGCAGTGACAAAACACATCTTCAGTGGCGGCGAGTGCTTCTACGTATTTGTATACTGGCCGACGACTTTGGAGCAACTGATGAGATCCGCCCAGAAGATTGTATCACCATGTTTAATTAATTTAATCAAATTATATGTAACATAGGATAAAGAAGTGGTCAGATCTTTTGCTTTTATTCTCAAGATATATAAATAACACTATCTAACAGATCTCACAATTTCTTCACTAAAAAATGCCATAAAATTCAATTTCGAAAAATCTTCCATCTTTCTATTCTCGAGATTTGATATCATCAAAATCCAACTAAAATTGAATCATATTCAAATTATAAAAATTATGAAGGTTTTTGATGCATCCGGGGTAGTTTTATAGTTGCACCGATCCCGGACAAACTCACCGAGTCCAGGCTAAGATGGTATGGTCATGTTAAGCGACGTCCGAAGACCATATAAAAAAAAGTGCTTTTCCATGGCTACAAAGAAGAGAGAAAGAGGTACACAACCAACTTCTTGGTTGACGAATGTCGAGAGGGACATGAAGAGGTTGGGGCTATAGGTGACGATGCTTACCAGCGGAATAAATGTTACCTCAAGATCAAGAAAGTCGATCGCGTATAACGGGACAAGGCGAGGCCAAAAAAAAAAGACGATATAGGCTTTTAACGCAATTGTCGATCAATTTGAAGTTTATTCCTTTGTTCCTTTCAAAATGATATTTGAACATAATATAGTATGGTGACTACCTCAACCTTAATTCAAAATTACAGAATTATAAATTTGAACAAACAATTTTCAATTTTACCTGTAGAGCTAACTTCTTGTATACATCTCAAATGTGGAGCTTCTTCATCGTTTGTCCTAACTTTATCCATCAATTCAAGTTTTTTTAAATTATCTTCTGGTATTAACCGATAAATATTCTCATCTCGAAGAAATAATTCTTTCACCATTGCTAGATTTTTTTTCAATTCTTCATTTTCCCTAGACATCATTTTTAATTTTTTCACCAATCGTAAACATTCTTTTTTACATTCTTGAAAATTATCGTTCAAAACTGAAGAGTTCTCAACAAACTTGATGCAGGAAGTCTCCATATCTGAGTAGCGCTTTTGCAGAGTTCTCGTTAATTGCATTATTTCATCATATTCTTCTTTAATGGAAAAATTGTTATCATTTCCACCATCTGATTCTGATTCGGCCATGACTTCGCACTTAATTTCCAATTTGGGAATGTTTCAACTATAAGAGACCATAAATTAAATTTTCATTATTTTTATTTATAAGAGATATCTATAATTTATTCTCAATTACCAAACATTTTCATGTGTTGAAATATTTCATTATTACATATTTGGTAGTCATTTGCAGTAAAACTTCATTCTACAATATTACATTCAACAGGATTGTACCATTTATTCATGTTGTGATTAATATATCAAACAATGAATATGAATATATTGAATTGAAATGACAGAAGAAAAACTGTCGTAAAACTTACGATTAGGAATGCCGTACACAATCCTGTCGAGAGTTCATTATTATTTATATATATATATATATATATATATATATATATATATATATATATATATATATATATATATATATATATATATATATATATATATATATATATATATATATATATATATATATATATATATATATATATATATATATATATATATATATATATATATATATATATATATATATATATATATAAATAGAAGAGTAGAAATAGTTGCCATAAATAAATGAAAAAATTTTTTACTTCTACTTTAAAATCAATTCACTTCACAATTTACTTCAATTAAAAAAAATTCTACTTCACAATCAAGTAGAATCTCCTAAATTTTTCATTGATTTTTTGTCATCAATCTTATTAATTGATTTCGCCGATACTTGATGAAAATCTCAATACATAATTCAAATAAAAGTGAATAGTTTCTCGATTTTCACTATAATTAATTCGAAAACATGATTCATAAAATAATTTTAAAAAATGTTTTTGAATGAATATAGTGAAAAAACAATTTAATTTTTTTTGAATTATTAATGTTATTGTTGAACGAAATTTTCAACATTTTCAAGAGTTTTTGTGAATGTTTCTTTAAGTGATTCATCTTGATGTTTCTGTACCATGATTTTCAAGTTTTTGACCCCAAAAAAATATCTACGCAATTTTCAGAAAATATTGAATTTTTCACTGATTTACACTCAATTACTATTCGAATTCTTGGCATTTACATAAACATCCTACATCGTTACCGGTCGTTAATAAAAAACGGTTAACTATCCAACCCACTCAATCGCGACTTCTCTACTGGACTGTTGAATCATAAAAAAATCGAATATTTCAGTTGATGAATATATGTCATATTACCTTTCTGGTACTTCTCGTTGACTTGAAAATGCGTGGTGTTTATTGAACTTGATTTTGGATTTTAACTTGTATGCTTATTTCTCTCAGTGAATGTAGGTTAAATTCTCTATTTACTAAGATGGTATCAAGTGCTCATTTTGTGAAACGAATAGTAGAATTGTTACTACCAATGAGATGATTTAGCTCGAATATATAAATTAGGAAAATAGTAGACGAAGAAGATGCTTTTCATATTTGCAGTAGGCTACAATACTATGGTGACTTTCGGTTTTATGAATGACTACCTGACCCGGCCAACGTTGTTTTTTCATATAATTTTTCATATATATATATATATATATATATATATATATATATATATATATATATATATATATATATATATCTTGAAATTGATTTATTGCCTGCTTAAGATATTTTATTTCGAAAGTTTTTAGCAATAACAGGCGTTTTTTGATATGAAAAAGTTTATTTTTGTTGACGTTTCGTTGTTATATCACAACTTTGTCAAAACTAATTAAATTTTCAATTAAATTTAAACCTTTTTCATATCAAAAAAACGCCTGTTATTGCTAAAAACTTTCGAAATGAAATAATATATATATATAGTGATATATATATATATATATATATATATATATATATATATATATATATATATATATATATATATATATATATATATATATATATATGTATATATATATATATCACTATTGTAAAAATATACTATTGTAATTTGGAAATAATCTAAGATCATTCTGTTTTAATTGATCCAAAAAACCCAAGATTCAAATTTTCACGATATAAATGAAAAGGTTCACGAATCAGATAGTTTGTCAAATGTATACCTAGCACTATATAGTATGAAACAATGTCGCTTTCTTTGTAAATCTGTGATATCTTCGTAAATATTCATTTAAATCATATGATGTACAGAGCCATATATATCTATATTAAATCAACAATGTATTTAAGGTATTTAATTGAATAAAGATGAATGCTATATTGGTTAAAATCGCTTCGAAAATTAGCCATAATTGATAGTAAAGAGTGAATGACTAAAAAATTTTATTGTGGGATATCCATAAGAGATAGACATATACTATAGCAGTGTTTTCTGTAGGCCTTTTAAATGTGTACAATACTTTGTACATTATTTCGATAAATCTCAAAGGGTTCAGCCTGCGTTTGCAATGTGAGCGACAAAAATGTATTTATTTAGGACATCACATTAGAAACCTCGAAAATAACAGTATTTCTCTACAATTTAATTGATTTAATTATGCATATAAAACTTCCTCTTCAATCACTCTATCTACAAAAAAACCGCATCAAAATCTGTTGCGTAGTTTTGAAGATTTAAACATACATAGGGATTTCAAACTTTTCTTTATCTCACAAAAAAATAACTTGTTCAATCTATATAGAATCAAAAGGTGAAATCAATTTTCAGATTAAAACATTCTGAAATCTATTTTTCAATGACCATATACAATTATTGGTTGTGCATAGAAATCAATCCAGATTATAGATTGCGCACTTTAATGTTGAAGTTATTTTTGTGTCTTCAGTTATAACTAAAGTGTTATTACTGAAATAAATTACTAAAATGGTCATAAGTACTTAAAATAATACTGTTTAATCTACTAATTTACAGTAGTAAATAAAACTGGATAAATTTCTCATTATTTTCAAACAGAGGTACTTCAATACATTCAAATTCTTATAAAATAACTTTGTCACAAGTATAATTCCTATTTCAACACTTCAAAATATTGATTTGGAACTCTCACAGTTCTGCATTATTATACGGAAATATTCTTAAATTATTACATAGTTGCAACGGAATATTTTTTGATGATATTGGGCTTCATTACTAAAATTGAATGAATTTCACTGAATCTACAATAAAGACTTTTGTCCCTTTTTTGAAGAATTTGCTGTAAACGTTCAAATATGAGCCATGTTAAATGAAATAATGCTTTTGATAATATTGAGAAAAACAAAGTAACACGTAAACAGAATTTCAGATTAATGAGATTGAATTCTCGCTTAACTCTTGGTGAAACATAATTGAATATTAAAATAAATTAAACTCTTGGCTTAATGTTTCACGATTTATATAACAATATGTATAGACTAATACATATTATAACTCATTTTCAAGACTAATTTCAGATAACCCTTCAGTCGAAGTCTGTATTATCAACTAGATATTTTCTATTGGAGAGATGGCAAATAAATGCTGCTCAAATGTTATTGTTTTGTTACCATTTTGAAAATTTTCTGAAATATATTGCATCAATTCTATAATGTGATTCATATTTCATGTTATATTTCTTTTAGTTTCCACTTTTCATGTAGTTACACTTTCTTTATTGCGCAATTTTTTGTCTTATTATCAAGTAGGCTTTCAAGATCACACTTGTATTTGAGTGGAATGGAATGAAACATCAATAACATTAGAGATTTGTGTTGAAGGAAACACGAAAATATCTTTTCAGCAGATTAACTCAACTGTTAAAATAGTAGGCTTGGCAACAGTGAATACATAGTTTAAGTTTAATACTCGAATTTAAACAACATTGGCACTATAATAAATATTGGGACTTGCTTGAGTAAATATAATATGATAATTTTATCGTATTTTTATGTGTCAGTCAAATATTCTGAAATCTAAGACACGTAAATACCTAGATATTGTAAAGATGTTACATATGAGCATTTGGAAGTGGAACTTACTTTTGCATCTTCCAATATCTCTTGGATGACAGACACAAATGATTTTACTTCAATTTGGTAGAAAGGAATATACCAAAACCATTTTCATTACTCTTTTAGAATTCAATATCTGCTCTACAAAAACTTTTTGTATAGTCGAAATGTGTATCAAAATCGGAACTTATAGAATATATAAATTTTCAGATAAAACACAATAAATTCTACCTACTTGCTTTTTAGGTAACCGCTTTTATATATTCACAACTATACGTCTACACATAGTGAATAAGTAACAAAACTGAAAACAAATCAGCTATTTGAATTTCAATTGAATGTTTAATATTTTTTAAACGTTTGAGTTTTGATAAAAAACTGAAGACAAGAATTTCATAACTAAGTACAATATAATAATATTGTCATTTTGTAGCTAATGTTGGAAAATTATTGAAGGAATATAATTAAATGTTGTGACCATAGAGGAAGAAATAATATTTTATAATGTGATTAACTACAGACAACATAAGGAAGTCTGAATGGATAAGACAATTATTAAGCTTCCTCAAGGTCCAACAGTCAGTTTCAATACCTTCAATATCGGTTATAACAATGTGATATGCAAAAGGAAAAGACTATTCTGAATATGTTAGGATATTTTAGATGAATATCCTAAAACCATAGGGATAACCAATAACAATTGACCTACAAATACCTCACAAGGGACACATTGGCATAATCATAAAGAGAAAAAGTAGAAAAGTTATAAGTTTTAACATTTATAAGTTCTTACCTCAGTATTTGTGAACTCTGAAAATCTGAAAATATAATATATTTGTTATACGCCTCGAGAGATGGACGTGAATTGTTTTTTAGAAAAATTTTGAATATTTAAGTGTAATTGTCAATATAGTTGTTTTATATATATATATATATATATATATATATATATATATATATATATATAATATATATATATATATATATATATATATATATATATATATATATATATATATATATATATATATATATATATATATATATATATATATATTGCAGAAAATTATTCGTGCTAACCAACCACGTACGGACATGAAGAAATAATGTATAATTTAATTATATTGAAAAATGAAAATCAAAGTTATATCCAAGTTTTTGGAACTCGACTGGCATTAGAACCTAGGTCTTTCGGGTTTACGCCCTGCTGCTTTTCAAACTAAGCTACCGAATTCCCCACTTCAAGATGCTACTTCAACTCATTATTCAACAACTCTTATATATATATATATATATATATATATATATATATATATATATATATATATATATAATATTTCTTTAATATTATTAATATTGAGGTTAATTATTGACCTCAACCCAGTAAAGAAATATTATAGATCAAAAAGGTCAGGAAGAAGACAAAACTTTTCAGTAATATATATATATATATATATATATATATATATATATATATATATATATATATATTTATTCAAATGAAACATGAAAACATTATTTAAAACAATATATTTTTTCAAAAAGTGGATATTCACTTTTTCTTCAAATTTTTCAAGCATATGTAATTTCATTCGATTTAATTTTTAACGACTAATATCAAGATCCCGTTTTTCAAATATGAAAGCATTAATTTTGAAAAATGCTCACCATTTATGCAAGATAATTCAAAGTTCAATTCACAATAAAATATCTTACCTCGAAAAAAAGTATGAAATAATTGATTAATCAAAACGGTCTTTAACACAAACGATTCAGCAGGCACTGATCACTTTGTGAGGTATATTTCATATCAGCCAATTAGTTAAAAACTCGATATGAATCCTCAAAAAAAATTAATTTGTACGACATATGTTTGTCTGAAACTTTTGGTCCATTGAAATCAGTTTACATCTACAAAATTCGATGTCATGAAATAAAAAAGGTGATAATCAGTGTTTCCATAATTTTTTACTGAAGAGAGAGAATTCTGAGCTCTTTGTTGTTCAAATGAATTATCGGAATTAATGGAAACAATATGAGGCGATTCGATATAATTTATATATAAATATATATAAATATATAAGGAAATGAACACTAGAACATTCATTCGAAAAATTCAAATCAATCAAGAGAATGTTGTAGTATAATATAATACATTCCCTTGATTGATTTGAATTTTTCGAATGAATGTTCTAGTGTTCATTTTCTTAAATATCTCATTCAGTGCCATAAGCACAAAAAATTTCATTTCCTTAAATATACATATATATATATATATATATTTATTTTGAAAGTTTTTAGCATTAACAGGCTTTTTTAATATGAAAAAGTTTATTTCTGTTGACGTTTCGTTGTTATATTACAACTTTGTCAAAACTAATGAATAATTGAATTTATGAGTTACTATGGATATCAAATGTCAAACTTAATTTTTTGAAAAATCAAATTAGTTTTTTTGTATATTCACTTATTGATTTTCATTATCAGAGGAATATTTCTGGCTCAGCATTCGCTTCGGAAGTTTTAGTCTTCTTCACCATGAGGAAACCTCTGAAAAACTCATGGTAAGCCAGGTGATTCTTAAGTGTGATTATATTTACATATATACAATTACATATAGTTTTTTATATACTCATCCAGAATGTGTATATTGTTCGTTTATGTGTGTGAAATTGAAGGTAGATCTGGAAAGAATGAGTTGTGAGATGTGATGTTTTGTGATTGTTGTGTGTTTATTTTGCGAGTGTTATTTGTGAGGTTTATTAAGTTGTTGTAGATAGAATTTAGATGTTTAATGTCCGTTCTTTCATTGACTGTGTTTTCCAAATTTTTACGAATGTGTAACATTTCTAAAATTTCTCTACATTTTTTGTCTCTTTCAGTTGCCAAAATTTTCGTATTTTTGTAATCAAAATCATGTTTTTCTGTTATTTTATGTTTATTTAAGGCTGTGATTTGAGTTTTCGCGTATTTATGTGCTTTGATTCTTTCTTCGAGATTTTGTGCTGTTTGACCGATATAGCTTTTATTGCAATTGTTACACGGAATATTATAAACTGTATGAGTTTTTTCTGAATTACAGTTTTACTTTTTAATTTTGTATATATTTCTTTGATTTGATTTTTGGCAGTATGTGCTATTCTTAAATTATAAGGTTTTAATATTTTAGCAATATTTGTACTTAGTTTTGGAATATATGGTAAGGGAATGTAATTATTTTCGTTAGATTCATTTCTTTTTGAATTTAAAGTATTATATAATTTATGAATTCTGCTTTTCATGATTTTGTTGATTAAATTTGATGGGTAATTATTTTTCATGAGAAGAGTACGAACTTCTTCAAGTGTTTCATGTCGTAAACATGGTGATGTTAATTTTAGTGATCTATCTATAAAATTAATTATTATACCTTTTTTCTGGGAATAATGATGATTACTTATATAATTTATGGTTCGTTGCGAATTTATTTCTTTTCTGTACCATCTTGTAAAAATTTTGTTATCTTTTCTTATAATTGTTATATCAAGAAAATTTAATTTTTCATCTTTTTCTTCTTCAAGTGTGAATTGTAATTTATTATGAAAACTATTGAAACGTTCTAGTATATTATCAATTTGATCTTTATCTGCTATTATTAAACAATCATCAACATATCTTTTATATAATAAGATATTTTCTTCTAAATTTTTTATTATATCTTCTTCTAAAAATTCCATTACTAATTGTGCAATGACACTTGAAATTGGACTGCCCATTGCTATACCATCTAGTTGTTGATAAAATTCATTTTTATATTGAAAAAAATTTGTTCCTAAAGTGAATTTTACTGCTTCAATGAATTCATTTTTTGGAATACAAGTGAAATTTTTTAAAATATTCCATTTTAGATCTATTATGTTTGGAACATAAATTAAAAAATATAAATTTATTTATAAAATTTATTTAATATAAATTAAAGTGAAATTTAAAAAATTTCACTTGTATTCCAAAAAATGAATTCATTGAAGCAGTAAAATTCACTTTAGGAACAAATTTTTTTCAATATAAAAATGAATTTTATCAACAACTAGATGGTGTAGCAATGGGCAGTCCAATTTCAAGTGTCATTGCACAATTAGTAATGGAATTTTTAGAAGAAGATATAATAAAAAATTTAGAAGAAAATATCTTATTATATAAAAGATATGTTGATGATTGTTTAATAATAGCAGATAAAGATCAAATTGATAATATACTAGAACGTTTCAATAGTTTTCATAATAAATTACAATTCACACTTGAAGAAGAAAAAGATGAAAAATTAAATTTTCTTGATATAACAATTATAAGAAAAGATAACAAAATTTTTACAAGATGGTACAGAAAAGAAATAAATTCGCAACGAACCATAAATTATATAAGTAATCATCATTATTCCCAGAAAAAGGTATAATAATTAATTTTATAGATAGATCACTAAAATTAACATCACCATGTTTACGACATGAAACACTTGAAGAAGTTCGTACTCTTCTCATGAAAAATAATTACCCATCAAATTTAATCAACAAAATCATGAAAAGCAGAATTCATAAATTATATAATACTTTAAATTCAAAAAGAAATGAATCTAACGAAAATAATTACATTCCCTTACCATATATTCCAAAACTAAGTACAAATATTGCTAAAATATTAAAACCTTATAATTTAAGAATAGCACATACTGCCAAAAATCAAATCAAAGAAATATATACAAAATTAAAAAGTAAAACTGTAATTCAGAGAAAAACTCATACAGTTTATAATATTCCGTGTAACAATTGCAATAAAAGCTATATCGGTCAAACAGCACAAAATCTCGAAGAAAGAATCAAAGCACATAAATACGCGAAAACTCAAATCACAGCCTTAAATAAACATAAAATAACAGAAAAACATGATTTTGATTACAAAAATACGAAAATTTTGGCAACTGAAAGAGACAAAAAATGTAGAGAAATTTTAGAAATGTTACACATTCGTAAAAATTTGGAAAACACAGTCAATGAAAGAACGGACATTAAACATCTAAATTCTATCTACAACAACTTAATAAACCTCACAAATAACACTCGCAAAATAAACACACAACAATCACAAAACATCACATCTCACAACTCATTCTTTCCAGATCTACCTTCAATTTCACACACATAAACGAACAATATACACATTCTGGATGAGTATATAAAAAACTATATGTAATTGTATATATGTAAATATAATCACACTTAAGAATCACCTGGCTTACCATGAGTTTTTCAGAGGTTTCCTCATGGTGAAGAAGACTAAAACTTCCGAAGCGAATGCTGAGCCAGAAATATTCCTCTGATAATGAAAATCAATAAGTGAATATACAAAAAAACTAATTTGATTTTTCAAAAATTAAGTTTGACATTTGATATCCATAGTAACTCATAAATTCAATTATTCATTAGTTTTGACAAAGTTGTAATATAACAACGAAACGTCAACAGAAATAAACTTTTTCATATTAAAAAAGCCTGTTAATGCTAAAAACTTTCAAAATAAATACCTCAAACAGGCAATAAATCAATTTCAAGAAATATATATATATATATATATATATATATATATATATATATATATATATATATATATATATATATATATATATATATATATATATATATATATATATATATATTTTTTTTCATTTCGAAAGTTTTTAGCGATAACAGGCTTTTTTGATATGAAAAAGTTCATTTTTGTTGACGTTTCGTTGTTATATTACAACTTTGTCAAAACTAATGAATAATTTATTAATATATTAATTTATATGTAATAATATAATTTATTATATATAAATGTAATAAATATTATATAATGATATTTATTATATAATAATTTATTGAATAATAAATTATTCATTAGTTTTGACAAAGTTGTAATATAATAACGAAACGTCAACAAAAATGAACTTTTTCATATCAAAAAAAGCCTGTTATTGCTAAAAACTTTCAAAATAAAATATCTTCAACAGGCAATAAATCAATTTCAAGAAATATATATATATATATATATATATATATATATATATATATATATATATATATATATATATATATATATATATAATCTTTATTGAGTTAGAAGTTTACACAATTACAATATTTGCTTTTCAAAATGTACAAATCACTCATCATTTTTGAGAGAAAAGCTTAGTATGTCCAAAATGTGAAAAATATAATAGAAAAACCTTATGACAGGGTGTTCTAGAGAATCAGGAGATTGAAGAATATTTCCAACATCTTATATAAATCATGAAAGAGAGAACAGGCACTTTATGTTTCGAGCCCTTTCGTACAAACAGAATCGTGGTTTTCGTTAGATATCACGCCGTGTTACGCCTGAGCTGAGACTTCCTGTTTGTTTTTTATTTCTCGTCCATTCAGATTTCGTTGACATTTCTCTGTTATGTAGGATAGCTGGGTGAAAACTTTTCTTATGCAAATGAACCAGACTCGGCTTATTTTGAGACTCTCTTCAATTCTGTTTGAATTCAAATATTTATGTTGATGTATGCCGGTTATCTGACTGCTTAGTTATGTTTACTGAAATGATATATGTCAATCTGTCGTGCAATTGTTATATTGGTTACTGTACATCTATTATTCTGCTTAACAACTCTTCCACGTTAAATGTTTTTAGTGGTATTTTCTGATGGTGCAACAATAATTTATAAATCATTTGTTAATATAAATACATTGTAGAATTGGTGAAGAAGAATAAATATTCCAAAACTGTTTTTTGAGTATTCGTTCGGACGGAATTGATATGTAATTTTTTTCTTTCATATATCACATTTTGAATTCCAAATTATCAAAGAATTCCATCCTTTGTCTATACCTACATTAAGTTATAGAGTTATGGATTCATGAGTTTCTACGTTTCAGCCGTTCCCGAAGTTCATGTGACACCAAGAATTCAGTCTAAAAGACCTGGCGAAGAAGCGACAATGCTGTGTCACGTTGCTGGAGAACCCTTTCCCAAGGTAGATTTCCTTTCTATTCCAAAACAATTTTTCATTATCCACAATGATTAATGCATTGATTGCTATTCGTGTTTTAGGTGGAATGGCTGAAAAATGATGATTCATTGAGAATGGAAATCACCAAAAAATATCAGTTGATCGGCAATGGAACTGCTCTGAAAATAAAGGATATTGGATTTGCCGATACTGGAGCGTACATGTGTCAAGCAGCTAATATAGGTAAGAGACTAGTGAGTATTTTTATGACTTTCAAGGAAAATGTAATTTCGACTTATCGAGGATGTGAAACGAAGGCAAATATTTCTTTAGCATAGAATGTTGTTTCGAAAGGTTCAAAATTAAAATATAACGATATGAGAGAACCAAAAATAACCATGAGATTTATTGCGGAAACATTATCAGTCCCCCTATATTCGAAACGAATTGGCTTAGTTCCCAAGAAAATGAGTATACTCAAAGAATGAATGAAATTATTTTTTTTTAATTTATTCATAAACTATGACTTTTTTCTTGTTTCAAAGACTCCAATAGATCCACAGAAAACACCGAAAAAAATACAAATGGTTTCTCAATGCGATGTATACAATATTATTTTGTCAATAAAATTGAATTTACTCTTTTAGTCACGGTACTGGATGGAAAAACACAGTAAAAACTATAGATACGGGTTCATTTATTCATCAACTGTCATAGGGAGATATGAGCGGTATTGGGATCCAAACTTTTCAATGCACTTCTACCCAATCTGAATACACAACAATAGATCAGACGAATATAATTGCTTTCTTAATAATGGAAATAAATTCATGGTTTTTTTGAGAAATCTCTATCAGTTTCTCTGAGGTGTTTTTGAGTGATCATTATCTTTGACAAGAATTCAATTTTTTCTACTTCACTTCGTACGTGGTGCGGCGATAACTTTTATGAAATAAAGGAAAAATCTAAAAATCAATTTCGGACATTTCAGAAGCTTGTTATTTGTGGAACTGAAGAACTTAAGATAATGAACAGAGAGCTTCTATAATGTTTCTATATAAACATATGAGAATTTGTATCAGAATTTCAAAATGTACGAACTCGAAAACAAATACGCTGTTCAAAAAGTCTACGGTGTACTTCACCCAAATGAAAAAGATCCAGGATTTTTCTGTGCTGAGCTGCAGTATAATAAAACGTGGGAATTATATATTTTAGAGGAGCAGGTGCAGTAAAAATGTTCTGCAATTCTGAACCCTTACAACGTATTCAAGTCCGCATAGCAATTTCTTCTAACTCACGTTGCATACCCAAATCTCACCGAGAACACTGCAATCTTCATTTTAATTCTGGTGAATTTAGCCATAGAGAGCAATAAAATGATATAATGAATAGCTTGTACTATAGCTCTTCACTCACTTTTCTCTCTTTTCTGAATGAATACTCTGAAAGTTATCAAGGTAACTTCTAGACATTTCTCGAGTTCATCATTCCGATGATAAGAAAAGAAAATTCATTATTCTTATTAGAATGAGTATATATAACTAGAATTTTATATCGCATGAATGAATGATTATCATGAAAATTATGAACAAATATATATATATATATGCATAATGAACTTGTTCAGTTGTTTCATTAGAATTTCTGATTTCCAAATATTTTCTGAATTGAAGGCAAATGCATTTGGACATACTGAAACACATACTGTATAAAATAAAATGTGCTCATATAATCATAATATATTTTCATTTCTCATGTAGAACTCACATAGAACAAACTATGGATATAAAACTCTAGAATCCCACGAAACAAACAGCAGAGCTGAAAGTGAAATCAAAAGAAAATGAATTTTTTCGATTTCGAAGATATAGCAATCGAACGGAAGAAAAAGGCTTTTTGCAAAATATTTTTTTGAATAATTCCTATATAGATAAAAAGAACGCTAAAATCAATTGAAGGTCAATTGAAGGTGAAGGAATTATTCGAGAAATAGAAAAACTCAACAACCACCCGGCTTGGTAGATTGAGGGTAATCATAAATAAGTAATTATTTCTTATATATATATATATATATATATATATATATATATATATATATATATATATATATATATATATATATATATATATATATATATAGAAAATGAACACTAGAACATTCATTTGAAAAATTCAGATTAACCAAGAGCATGTTACAGTAGAGCTAGATATGTGAACGTGTACGATATGATGTCTCCATTATTCTTCGAAGGATAAATGTTATATTAAAATTTAGATGATGGAGACATCACATCGTACACGTTCACAAATCTATCTCTTCTTTAACATTCTCTTGGTTAATTTGAATTTTTCAAATGAATGTTCTAG
Source organism: Henosepilachna vigintioctopunctata (assembly GCA_030704895.1). Classification (NCBI taxonomy): domain Eukaryota; kingdom Metazoa; phylum Arthropoda; class Insecta; order Coleoptera; family Coccinellidae; genus Henosepilachna; species Henosepilachna vigintioctopunctata. The sequence continues at coordinate 249,645 of JARQZJ010000104.1, read as the reverse complement.
TGTTCATTTTCTCAAATATTTCATTCAGTGCCATAAGCACAAAAAAAGTTATTTTATTTCCTTAATATATATATATATATATATATATATATATATATATATATATATATATATATATATATATATATATATATATATATATATATATATATATATATATATATATATATATATATATATTATATATATTATTATTATCATTCCGATTGTTCCCCGTGAGGAGAGCGACTGAACTTGAATTCGCAATCATTATGAATTTTGCTTCATCTTTTTTGCCTCCGAAAAACGCTTCATCCTCTCTGAATGCTCTTTCTTCCGTTCATCTGTCCACTTTACTCCAGGTTGACGATTTAATTTTTGCTCAAACATTACATGTGCTATTTTATAGCGACATTCAGTGCGATCTTCGAAATTTTTTATATTGATCTGTTATAGATCCTTTTGGACCTCTTTCAGCCACTCTATTCCGCATTTACTAATCATAATTATATTGAGTAGTTTCTTCGGTATTTTGGACTGTTTCATTCTGTAAACATGTGCATAAAATTTTGCTCGTCGTTTTCTGATTTCTTCCGTTATCGTATTTGTCTTTTGAAACAGTTCATTTTGAGGTCTTTTCATCCAAATACCGTTTCTATTGATTGGCCCGTAAATCTTTTTGAGAAATTTTCGTTCTTGTTTTTCTATTTCTCTAATTCTTGAATGGCCGCCAATTACCATTGTTTCAGCTGCGTAGATGGCTTCTGGAAGAATCGTTGTGTTATAATGCCTCAATTTGGCGCTTCTTGAAATGCACTCTTTGTTATAGTGAGCCCATGTTAGTTTGTAGGCCCTTTGGAGCTTGGTTATTCTCTGTTCATTAGCGATTCGGTTTAAACCTGACGACTATATAACTTCCCCGAAGTATTCAAAATGGCCTACTAGCAGAATTTCACCATGTTTTGTCATAAGAGAAGATTCATTTCTTGGTTTTCTTTCCATGTATTTGGTTTTATCATAAGAAATTTGTAACCTGGTTATCACGGCGCGAATGGATTCAGTCTGCAAAGGCGCGACATTTGACATTTATTCTATTTTCTTTTCTGATGCCCACTTGTATGCCCTTCACGTGAAGTTCCTATTCCCTTATGATCTTTTCTAAAACAATATTGAAAAGAATTGGCGAAAGTCCGTCCCCCTGCCGCACACCGGTTTTGATTTCAAAGGGATCTGATATTTCACCCATAAATTTTACCTTGGAAATTGTACCTGTAAGCGTCTGTTCTATAACTATTCGGGTCTTTCGATCGATTTCAAATTCTTTCATGATTTCGAAGAGGGTTTCGCGGTCTTCCGAGTCATATGCTTTCTTGAAGTCAATAAATGTGATCACTGTATTTCTACATTTCCTCATCTGTAATATCGTCTTCAAAGTCCAGATCTGTTCAGCACATGATCGGCCTTTTCTGAATCCAGCTTGGTATTCCCCAGTTAGTGGATCCGCTTGGTGTTCTACTCTATTTAGGAGTGCTTTAGAAAGTATTTTGTACGCAACCGGGAGTAAGGAAATTCCCCTGTAATTATTGATATCAATTTTGTCCCCCTTTTTGTGCAATGGATGTATCAACGCGCATTTCCAATCATCTGTTATCTGGTCCGTTCTCCAGATTTCTGATATTAAATGATGAAGTTTTTGGGTCAAAGTAGTATCGTTCAGTTTCCGGAGTTCCTCAATAATCTCATCTTCTCCTGCTGCTTTGTTGTTTTTGAGTTGCTTGATAATTGCTGTAATCTCTTCCATATCAGGGGCTTGCGAGTCTGGATGCGTAAACCCCGAAAAGTCGAACTTAAGTTCTTCTTGGGGTGGACTGCAGTTGAGAAGGGCGCCGAAGTATTCAGCTAACATTTTGCAGTTATTTTTTGTGTTAGTTTCCAACGCGCCATCGGATTTTTTGAAGCAAAGATTGGGCGCTTTGTATCCTCGCAAGTTTTCTCTGAAAGTTTTGTGAAAATCTCTAGTATTATTATTGGTAAAATCCTTCTGTATTTCGTGACACCTATTATTATCATATCTCCGTTTTTCTCTTCTAATTACTTTGAAGGCCTGTTTTTGAGTTGTAAGGAAATTCTCCCAGTTTTCCTCATTTTTATGGCCGTTAAATTTTTTCCATGCAGTTATTCTCTTGTCGACTGCTTGGTCGCAGATTCAGTTTCACCAGCGGTGTTTCCTGGTGCGAGGAAGTTGCCCTAGTGTAATGGCTTTCTGAATATTCTTTGTGAGGATTTCCCAATTCGTCGATTCTTCCTGATTGATTTGTGCAATGATTGTATCCTTGTGAAGTTTCAGATATTTGGGATCGAACCTAACTTTTCTTGGTGTAAATTTTTTTTTTCTTTTGGGTTGAAATTTTGTTTTCATTTGGAGGAGATAGTGATCCGAATCAAAGACGCCTTTACGAGTTCTGACATTTAAAGTTTCCATTACGTTGTTCTTGGAAATTGCGACATGATCAATTTAATAGTCACCCTGCTTGAGACTGGGCGATCTCCTAGTAGTTAGCTTATGTGCAGGATTTTGAAATTGAGTACTCATGATTTTGAGTTCGAAGTTCCTACAGAACGCGATTAACCTTTCACCGTTATTATTGGTACGTTTGTGTTTAGTATGGAGACCCATAGTATCTCTGAATTTCCTTTCCTTACTCAGCTGTGCGTTAAAATCTCCTAGCAAGATTTTCACGTAGTGTTTTGGTATTTTATTGGTTGTTTCTTCCAATGTTTCCCAAAAATCTTGTACGCTTTCTGGAACGGTTTTGTTCTGTTGATTAAAGGGAGCGTGCACGTTGATTGAAGTGTAAGCTTTATTAGTTGATTTAATAGAAAGCAATGAGACTCTCTCGTTGGGCGATGTGAAATTAATAACCGAGTCTAGTATAAAATTGTGTATCGCGAATCCGGTACCTAAAAGCGGTAATTTGCCCATTACTTTCACGGCAGGTTTCCCCTTGTAGATTCTGAAACTGTCGGTATCGAAATGATTCTCGTCCATGAATCGTTTTTCTTGGAGAGCGGTGATTTTGAGATTGAACTTTCTCATGGTGTTGGTGAGCTGCTTCAGTTTACCTGTTTTAGCGAGTGTGTTAACGTTAATTTTACCGATGTGATGTTTCTGTTTGATCTTGAGATAATGGAAGGTTTTTGAGAAGCTCCGATTCTTCTCCGCATGGTGTCCCTGATCCCCCAGAATCCGATGATCAGGTGAAGCCAGTCTTTCGACTGGTGCCTGGGGTAGTGATACTTTGATCTTGTTTTCCATCATGCGTTCAAGCTGAATAGAGCTAAGTGGTGGTCTCAGTTGAGACCACAGGGTGTACGACTCGATTTTTGAGTTCGAGAAGATTGAAATACAGCCGTCTCAACTAGAGAAACAGACGCTGACCACTGGCCGTCAGATACTGAACATACGCCAATGGATTTGTTTAGTTAGTTTTTGGTCCGTGTACCAGTGTCTCCTATATCTAGGAGACTTTCCCTCATCCGCCACCTGGGGAGGCGCCCGATAGGGCTACTAACAACCCCACACGATATATATATATATATATATATATATATATATATATATATATATATATATATAATTATATAATGTTAAATGCGTATATGTATCATAAAAAAACACCACTGCCCTCAAAAAACACCAACAAACATAAGGACATACATTCGATTTTTCGGTTTGAAAAATCCTCAAAAATTGTGCAGCATAAAAGAAAACGTGAAATCCAGGAAATGATCTATACAAAGAATAATCTAGAATCCATCAACGATATCACTGATATAACTAGTCTGAGTAAAATACACAACAATATTTTAACCGCATAGGAGCACTCGGTAAAACATAAAGATGTATTGCTTGATGTGAGTAATATTACAGACGTAATCAGTCCCCAGGTCCAGTCGTATATTTGCAATATGCTTCGAAAGATGAACGTAATATTATTCTTTGAAAAAATTTAGAATATTTTTTGTAAAATTGTCAATTTAATTTTTATTTATGTCAGCTATGAATTTTCAATCAATTCGAACTCTATCAATTATCAATTTGATAGAGTTCAAAATAATAACCGAAACGTAATTGGAAAAATTTAACATAATGTTGTTTTAATTGAAACAAAAAATCCCAAGGATCAAATTTTTACTATATATATATATATATATATATATATATATATATATATATATATATATATATATATATATATATATATATATATATATATATATATATATATATAATTATACGATTAAACAATTATTAGATATTTTGCTTCAACTTTTTTGAAACACAAAAACGCTTCATTCTCTCTGAAAGCTCCGTCCTTCGTTCATCTGTCCATTTGACTCCAGATTGACGACTTGACTTTTGCTCAAACTTCACATTTGCAATTTTATAACGACATTCAGTGCGATCTTCGAGATTTCCCATATTGATCTGTTCTAGATCCGTTTGGACCTATTTTAGCTACTCTGTTCCACATTTCATATTCATAATTATATCGAGTAGTTTCTTTGGTATTCTGGACTGTTTAATTCTGTAGACATGTGCAAAGAATTTTGCTCGTCGTTTTCTGATTTCTTCCGTTGTCATATTTTTTTTTGATAAAGTTCATTCTGAGAGTTTTTTCATCCAAATGCCGTTTCTATTGATTGGTCCATAAATATTTTTGGGAATTTTTCATTCTTGTTTTTCTATTTCTCTAATTCTTGAATGACCGTCAATATCCACTGTTTCAGATGCTTAGATTGCTTCTGGAAGAATCGTTGTGTTATAATGCCTCAATTTGGCGCATCTCGAAATGCACTTTTTGTTGAAGTGGACCCATGTTAGTTTGTAGGCCCTTTGGAGCTTGGTAATTCTCTGTTCATTAGCGAATCGGTTTAAACCTGAGGACTGTATAACTTCCCCGAGGTATTAAAAATGGCCGACTGGCAGAATTTCACCATGTTCACCATCAAGAGAAGGTTTATTTTCTGATTTTATTTCCATGTATTTGGTTTTATCATAAACAATTTGTAACCTGATTATCTGTTCAATTTCAAGTAGATTTCCTGCGACGAGAATGGCTTCAGTTCTGTTGTTTGTGATGATAGCAATATCGTCTGCAAATTCGAGACATTTGACATTTATTATATTCTCGTTTTTGGTACCCACTTGTATGCCCTTCACGTGAAGTTTCCATTCTCTAATGATCTTTTCTATAACAATATTGAACAGAATTTTCTAAACTCCGTCCCCCTGACGCACACCTGTTTTGATTTCAAATGGATCTGATACTTCGCCCATAAATTTTACCGTGGATGTTGTACCTGTAGGTGTCTGTTCTATGATTTTTCGAGTCTTCCGATCGATTCCAAATTCTTTCATGATAACGACGATAGTACGTTGAAAACTAACACAAAAAATAACTGCAAAATGTTAACCAAAAATTTCAGCATTCTCCTCATTTGCACCTCACCCAAAGATAAACTTAGGTTCGACTTTCGGTGTTTTTTGGCATCCAGAATCAACGAAAACAACAGAGCACCAGGAGAAGATGGGATTATTGGGGAACTCTGGAAACTGAACAATCCTATTTTGAAGCGAAAACTGCATTATTTAATATCAGAAATCTGCAGTACGGAACATGTACTAGAGAATTGGAAATGCGCACTGATAGATCCATTGCACGAAAAGGGGGACAACAGGGATATCAATAATAACAGAGAAATTTTCTTACTCCAGGTTGTGAACAAAATACTCTCTGAAGCACTCCTAAACAGAGTAGAATACTCAACGGATCCACTAATTGGAGAATACCAAGCTTGATTCAGAAAAGGCCGATCATGTGCTGAACAGATCTGGACTTCAAAGACGATATAACAGATGAAGAAATGTAGAAATACAGTTATCACATTCGTTGACTTCTAGACAGCTGATGATTCGGTGGACCGCGAAACCCTTTGCGAATATCAGATCCCTTTGAAATCAAAACCGGTGTACGTCAGGAGAACGGACTTTCACCAATCCTCTATAATATTGTCTTAAAAAATATCATTAGGAAAAGAGTACTTCATGTGAAGGGCATAAAACTGAGTATCAAAAAAGAAAATCGAATATGTCAAATGTCTCGCCTTTGCAGACGATATGCTTATCATCGCAGACAACAGAACTGAAGCTATTCTCGCCGTAGAAAAACTAAAAGAAATTGCGCAAAAAATCTGGTTTACGAATTTCTCTTGATGAAACCAAATACATGGAGAGAAAATCGAAAAATAAAACTTCTCTTATCACAAAACATGGTGAAACAACAACACGGCTGCCAGTTGGTCATTTTAAATATATCGGAGAAGTTATACAGTCCTCACGTTTGAACCGAATCGCTGATGAACCGAAAATTACCAAGCTTCGAAGGTCCTACAAGGCCTCATCATGGCCGCACTATAGAAGTGCATCAAGAAGTGCGTTTCGAGAGTCACCAAAAAGAGGCATTATAACACAACGATTCTTCCAGAAGCTGAAACAATGATAATTTGAGATATAAAAAAACAACAACGGAAAATTTTCAGAAAGATTTTCGGGCCAATCAATAGAAACGGCATTTTGAGGAAAAGACCTCAGAATGAACTTTATGAAAAGACAAATACGATAGCGGAAGAAATCGGAAAACGACGAGCAAAGTTCTACAGAATGAATACCTGCAAATATGAACCAGAGTATCTAATATTGGTCCGAAAAGATCTACAACAGATCAATATAAAAACTCTCGAAGATCGCACTGAGTGTCGCTATATTGTCGGACATGTGAAATATGAGCAAAAATCAAATCGCCAGCCTGAAATGAAAAGGATAGGTGAACTGAGGAAAGAGCATTCAGAGAGGATGAAAAATATGAACCAGACGTCCTAGGAATTGCGAATTCAAGTTCAATCGCTCTCCTCATGGGGAACAATGGTTATAATAATAATATAATTATATATTTTTTGAAATTGATTTATTGCCTGTATAAAATAGTTTAATTTCGAATGTTTTAAGCAATAACAGGCTCCTTTTAATATGGAAAACTTTATACTCGTTGACGTTTCATTTGAAGTTTTTCATATTAAAACAAGCCTGTTATTGCTAAAAAGATTCAAAATTGAATTTTAATTATACATATATATATATATATATATATATATATATATATATATATATATATATATATATATATATATATATATATATATATATATATATATATATATATATATATATATATATATATATATATATATATATATATATATATATATATATATATATATATATATATATCTTAAAACTGAATTCGGTGAAAGTTTCAAAATTTAAATCAAGAAATTGTGGATCATATTGTACCCTTTATCTCCTCACTGGGCCAAACTTGAATTCGGTATAATCTATGAATTAATTATTAACGAAAGAATTCATGAGAAAACAATGAACATAATAATATTCCTTCATGTTTTACAACCGCTTCATTATCAAATGACTCAGAAAAATCCTGCTTTTTTGGTAATTTAATCAGGAATAACGCGCAAAGGTGGTTGTTCTCCATCGTTTTTTTGATAAAAGGATAATCAAATTTAAATAACTGTGCTTTTTCAGGCGGTTTGACTAGGGACATCAGTTCGTTGGTCGTACAAGAGCAACCGACTCCTAGTAAGTAGATAAAACAGGAGAACTAACGTATGCAAATAACCTCGATGAATTAATTTCAGCTACGACTAACGAGGAGCGACGATTTTTTGCTTTTCACGATTGGGGAGTATCCGTGTATGAACCCACGGTTTGTCGTCTATACCATAGAATCCAATCGACAGACATCATTCCTGGTACGCAGGTAAGATATTTCAGATATATGAAATCGTTTTTGATATATCTTTGATCAAGTTGATGCGAAAAATATATAATAGTCGAAGGGAGTTTCATGAAGAAATAATTTCATTAGGGGAGCCTTTGTGGGCTTGACTTTAACCCATCGGATAACCAGATGAGACCAGTGGCGACGACTTCTGGAAAATATAAACTCGAACTAATTGAATCATATCTTTCAAATAGAAGCAGAGGGTTTGTATCCCTCAGGGAACAAAGAAATCTATGTCAGAGGATCTGTTGGTCCAGAGGGTTGTCCTGGACCAACAGATCCTGGAATGCTTTCGCAGGGAAGCATTCTTGGACCACCTCTCTTTGTACTACCACTAATATGAATAATACTAATTACTATAATGAATGATTTACCGGATGCCTTCTCGGGAACCAAGTGGTCCGTTTCTATGTATGCAGACATGGATGTTTCCCGTGAAAATGACTTACCTCGTAATGTGTCTCATGCGATTGATGTTGAAGAAAAGTGGTGTGCGAAGAACTGCCTTGTGCTGAATGCTACGAAAACTGAATGCATGATGTTTGAGATACATGAGGGGACAGCAAATCGTTCAAAGGAATGCATTGTTAAAGAAAATAAAATAAAGTTCGAACAAAATATGAAGTTCTTAGGAGTGTTCTTGGACAAACATTTTAAATTCACTTCTCACACAGCAAATCTGTCTAATAACTTTACATCTGAAATCTATGCAATGAAAGTACTGAGGCAACAAGTTTTACAAGAGCTTCTTAGAACAGTGTATTCTTCAAATTTGCAATCAATGTTAAGGAAAAGCAACAAAAGCTAAACAAATTTTCGTTATGCAAAAGTATGCAATGAGGAAAATTATCGGGATGAGGTTTGAGGAATCATGTCGTCAAGTTTTTAGGAAAAATGATCTTACGACGTTTACTTGACTACACATTCATAAAGTTTTGGTTTTCTTCTTGCAAAATTGTCACTATTTTGCGGAATATAGAAATGTGAATGATACTAGGAAAGTCTTGTCATACAACTACCCAAGCTAGGGTAGTTAACTACCATAATTTATCTCAAACAGAAAAGGGTGTTTTATATGTGAGTTTAGGCTTCATAACAGTTTGCCTAAAAATTTCAGGTATATAAATGTTTCCTGTGGTATGAAGAAAGATTTATATGATTTCATTGTTAATTGTGAACATATAATTTAAGGAATGATTTTTCATATTGTATGTCTAATAGACAATAATTCAATTAATTTTTGACCTATCCTCTACTCATTGTATTTTCTTTGGTATGTTTTTAGTGATTGTATGAAATGCAGTACTTTGGAGAATAAATGCATTATTATTATTTTCATAAATATTGGGGTGACCAACCGATATAATTTTGTGTAATAAAATTTTCGATATTCCATATAAAAAATAGTAAGTTTTGAATTTTTTTGTTATGCATTTTATAGTAATACGATCAACATTTGGATCCTAAAAACTCAAAGAAATTCGATGAGCCTGACGCACTTTTTGGTTTTGAAAAACACATGAGCACGCACAGTAATATCTTCAAGGGCTAATTCAATTAACAGTCACAATTATGCTTTTAGCCTTTTACAGAACAGTGAGTATGCAGCTCTGAAAAGACTCAAATATTTTTGAAAAAAACCTGAACTATCAGAAACGAATAGAAACATAAAATATTTCTGTCTTCTGAAATATCACTTTGATTGATAACCGAAATAGCCATTTAAAGCTCACTCTGGATAAAGAAAGGATCAGACTTCATTGTTAAAATATGGTACAATGAAAACATTATCCCAAATGCTGCAGTGCAAAGATAATAGTATGTCTAATACTTTCAGTCAAAAGTATATAAATAGCGTTTATCATTTAGGTCGTACATCCCGACATTTATGATTAAGTATTTCAAATAATTGATACTGTACTATTGTAATATAGTGATGGAGTACTCAACAAGTATTAATATTTCGAAACTGACAATTTAACATTCTCCGTATGCGTTCAGTTTTCTATTTCTGAAAGATTTTCCACATTGTTCTGAATACCATTTCATAAGGGCTAGTGTATCTAGAATTTAGGATGGTGTTAGAAAGAGGTAGAAAGGTTTTATAAATGTTGACTTCCTGAGACTGGATTACAAAATATGAAGCCACTGATGACAGGACGGGTATCCAATTCATCCAGAATATCTCCGTAGACATGAAGCACAGTGAAGTTGTTCAATTGCTTCTGTCTCATTATTTATCGGAGACATAACTTCAGACGTCTAAGGGCGCTTAATGACAATTCTGCTGTTGCAATCTTGATTGAAACTACTGCACTACTCTACATAACAATTCTTCAACTGTTATGTAAAGTCTGCAATGTACTCTCCTAAATCACTCATGTTATTTGAAACCAGTTGCTTCTCATTAGCGATATCAGATAACATATTCATTTTTGAGCCCAGTTTTTTTTGTCAAGGTCTAAGTCATTTTTGAAAAACTGAGTTGATTTTCCTGAAATTGTTTCACCTCTGTTCACTGAAAGCTAGTATTCTTGTTCAACTGCATAACTTTTGTGAGTCCAGTTGATGTTAAGCGCCCATTAATACAAGATTGCACCTTTCTACAAACTTCAATGTATGTAGAAATGTAATATTTTTATGGGATTTCAAAAGTGTACTGTGAGATGACATAGTTGTTCTCATAGTTCCTTCGTAAACAACGCTTTCCAGAAAGCAGGATCAGCAACTTTGAGATTTTTTTATTGAACGCAATTCACAAAATGTTCTATGTTACCACGCCTATCACTGCAGATACAACCCAACCCCTAAAATATTTCTCCCAGATTAGCAACATGCACTGAATTATACCATTGATATCCTCTACCAAGTCCATTGTAGAAAAAATTAAGACGTATAAAAATTAGTCTCGAATTGTAACATTGCCGCAACACGACCTGCACATTTATTCTGCATTTGATATCATATTAAATAAAGTGGAATGATTGAAATGGAACGATTCAATAATATAGAAATAAAAATAGCTCAACAAATACTGTCGAAAACTTAGCTCCATCCATTGAATTCAATTATCTGTTTGAACAGGTAGGATAGTTTGAAAATAAAATAGTAGAATCGTTGGAAATTGTTGAGTTTGGGTTCATACACAACATTCCAAATTGCGGATAATGGTTTCGAAATTTCCGGTATACCATTTCGAAGGCAATTGAAGCGAAAAAAATGTGGATGAAGCGGAAGAGGAGCAACGAGACAAAGCTGGGATTCTCGTGGGAGAATTCAACCATATTGAGAATACTCGACTGGGATATCGTATTATAAGCCGTCGGTTTCGCAGCGTCACGTCTATACCGAACACGAAGAAATACCTGCTACATCAATTTCACCAAATGACTTCGAAAGTACTTTCTTATATCATGAATAAAGTTTCAGTTTCACTTCATTACACTAACGATATTTCAATATTTCGAACCATATATTCAAATCGCGTTATCGAATAAATACCCAGTATAGGAGATTGGGACTGAGGACTTTTCTCTTAACAAAATATATGGTAATGAATTATTAAATGAAGCTGGAGTTAGAAAACAACAAATGACGGTCCTTTTTCTAATCGACTTACATGTGTTTCCATGTGTTTTCCATGGCTGAGCATTTCAGATAGTGATATTAGTGATTTGAATTTCTAATACTCATTGAAATTAGTGATATTGGAGAATGTAAATGCTGTTTTTCTAGAGGTATAAAAATTTAATTTTGCATTACTGTTGATGATGGCGACCGATTGAATAGCTGAGAAGTGATTTATTCTCAGGATGGTTTGGCAATTCATCATGAATAGACTCACGCCAAACAACGGTTGCAAATAGTGCCATTTTACAAAAAAACGAGATTGCCGTTGTTCCCGATTTTCATAGGCGAATTTTGTTTAGCGATGAAGCGGATTCTGGTTGAATGGCTACGTCAACAAACAAAACTGCCACATTTGGAGTGAAGATAATCCTCAAGTGTATGTCAAAACACCGTTACATTCAGAAAAACTGACTGTTTGGTGCGCTTTTTAGGCTGGTGGAATCATTGGTCCGTACTTCTTCAAAAACGATGATGGCCAGAACGTTTTAGTCAATGGTGATCGGTATAGAGCCATGATTACTAACTTTTTCATTCCTGAATTGAACAACTATGATGTCCAGGAGCTGTGGTTTCAATAAGACGGCGCAACATGTCACACAGCTCGTGCCACAATCGATTTATTGAAAGACACGTTTGATGACCGCCTAATTTCACATTTTGGACCTGTAAATTGGCCTTCAGGATCTTGTCATTTAATACCGCTAGACTACTTTCTGTGGGGATATGTGAATTCAGTGGTCTATGAAGATAAGCCACAAACGCTTGACCATATGGAATACAATATCTGCCGTATTATTGCCGATATACGGCCACAAATGTTGGAAAAAGTCATCGATAATTGGACGTCCAGATTGGAGTACATCCGAGCCAGCCCTGGCGGTTATATGCCAGAAATCATATTCAAAATGCAATTCCACGAGATTATCTTTCGGATGAAAGAACATTCTTGTCAATCGAATGATCCATCGTTGTTTTATTGCCATTTAAATTTTTATACCTCTAAACAAAACACCCTTTACAACAGCTGTCAAGTTCGAACTGTTAAATTCGAAATATCTATTCACAATAAGAAATTGAGTTCTTCTCTACATTTCCAAGAATTCAGAATTGAAAAAAAGAACAATAAGAAACACTTGTGGACAACGAGAGTGCAATACTTACCCAGTCCAATCAATATGACCGGTGGTTTGAATCTCCTTTGGATCCTTTGGATTCACTCCTCAACGGAGTGAACACTGCTTTTCTCATTTGTTGCTTCGCATTGATTCTAGACCAACATATGTGCTTGATTATAGTTACAGCTACAAATCCAACTTCACACAAACATGACGTTGCAAGGACACGAAGAGTTTCTAAGCTTTTGAAGCTGTATTTAAATTATTTATTTTGAACTGATAGTAAAACTCCACCAAAGCCGAACCGGTGCTTCTAGTTTTCAGGTTGACGTTGCAAGATAGTTGAATGCGATTTTGTGGATGTGAGTTCTGGTATTTCATTTTGTTGTATTATTATTATTATAATAATAATAATAATTATTATTATTATTATTATTATTATTATTATTATTATTATTATTATTATTATTATTATTATTATTATTATTATTATTATTATTATTATTATTATTATTATTATTATTATTATTATTATTATTATTATTATTATTATTATTATTATTATTATTATTATTATTATTATTATTATTATTATTATTATTATTATTATTATTATTATTATTATTATTATTATTATTATTATTATTATTATTATTATTATTATTATTATTATTATTATTATTATTATCAAATATAATTGAGGGTCTGAAGGCCCATAAGCCCATTAACACTTTTTACAGAATACTGCAATGTGAGGATAATACATTAGATAAACATTTGAGAAAAGAAAAAAATAATAATAACAAGAGGAGAAAAATAGTGGTGAGTACACATTGACAATGAAAATATATGACAAAATCAATTTCTTAAAATGAAAACAAAAATTCATACACCACCCTTTTGAACACGTTGACTGACTGAGAGTTCACAACAGCAGGTAAACTGTTCCATACACTGAATACATGATTAGGTAAAAAATGCTGCCGCCTAGATGTATGAAATGATTCCTTCTTCAGCTTCAAATTGTGACCACGAAGTCTGTTGCCATCAAGAATGAATAAATGTTTAAAATCTCCAAAGTTATATTTCAAGATTCGAAAAGTAATGATTAAGTTACCACGTAGTCGACGAGCTTCAAATGTTGGTAATCGAGTATTATTATATTATATAATATATAATATAATATAGGTATTATTAATATTATAGGTATTATAATTATTAATAATATAGGTATTATTCCTCTCTAGGAATTTTGTCGTAGAAATACAATGTTCTTTCTGTCTTAGTTTCTATCATATATGATTTATTCAAGTTTGAATCTCTTTTTAAAGTTGGAATCTTTTACTTTATTAGTGTTCATTGAGTATTGCAGTTCAGAGAAGTATAACTAACTTTTCCTAGAATCTATTCGAATTTGGTTATTGAAAATTTTCTTCATGATCATTCACTCTATTTCATTATTTTTCCTTTAATTTCCTAGAACCTCATCAACTTGAATGGAATATTTTCACAATGTGTACGCTTCTTTGATGATTTTCTCAATTCTTATGTTTCTAATTCTTGCTTGTTATAATGAACATAATCAAAAGGCAGATGATGGTTTATCTGATTTATTCAAGCAATTTCTAGAAACTTCTTGAGGTCTTCCTTCTAGCAATGTAATTATTTTTGTTTGTTAACATGTTATATAATATTATTGTAATCTCTTCTGAGATTTCGTTCTCACTTGATAGATGGACGGAACTGAGCATTTGGTGTCTGATTGTTATATAAAAAGATTGCCTTTAAACACTACAGAATTTTTGAAACTTTTCGATGTCATCTGATGTAGGAAATCTTGAGTTTTCCTATAAAGCGTGTATGCTTCCATATAAATTTGGAAAGATGGCCTTGTTGTTGCACTTGAAGAGTAGAAATTTCGTGGTTTTTTGATAACAGGGCATAATATAATTTCTGAAGTATAATTTGGTTTTTTTGAAATTTTCCATTAAAATATTTGTCATTGAAAATATTGTAGAGACCAACAAATGAAGAAGTTACTTGGGTAAAATATTTCTGATACCAAGAGAACAAATTATTGCTTTATTCTGTGTGTTTGGGTGAAATTATAATATATATATTTGACTGAAGATTGTAATTCTAAATTCCTTTGTATTGACAATGCCTTGTTGTGAAAATTTCGATGAATGCCTGACTCAAGATACGTAACTGTTCTATAATCCAAAACAACGATGAATTTAAATTTAAAGAAATAATTTCATGACTCTCTTGAGTCTTTAGTTCAACTTGAAGAGTTTTAGAAATAGGTATCCTACTAGTATTGTAATACATGTGTTATGATAAAGGGTGAATATGTTCAAGTTTACTGGAATGAACAATTGAATGATCTGTCTTATTTTATATAAATATTTTTTAGGGTGTGTACTTGTTACAATCAACTAATTGACGGTTAAAATCGATTTGTTGCTTGGTGAAATATTTAATTATGATTGATGAGTTCATAATAACTGATAACTTCTTCGAGTAATCTAATATTAAAATATAAACACAGTGGAACAACTGCGATTGGATGTTTCAAGAAAGTAATGAGTAAATTTGATATTGGATATCTTTAGCAATTTTTATTGATATTGAATATACATATGATAATGTGTTCATGCATTGAGTTTGGAAAAAGGGTGGGTTAACTGAAGTCACAAAACATGAAGTCACCACGTAAATTTTAGCGGCAATAAATTGAATGTTCTTCGTTCATCATTCACATATAATTAATTGTATGGTATCATGTTATGTTGGCCACTATTTCATTATGTATAGTCTCATTTGAACGCACTGCCAATTGAAGCATTACACATGCATATAGTAACAAAAGGAAGGGTTATAACGTGTTGTTGAATAATACAATGTATAGCGTGACTGGAAAGAATTGTAGCACTTTTCATCGATGTTCGATAGAAGTATAAAGTACGTCTAAAGTTAAATTATTCGAATGTGAGATTTAGACTTCCCTTGTTCAATTTTCGAGATGACATTTCGGAAGAAAACTCGAGTTCCTGATCGAAGGAGAGTTTCTTGTACTGCAACGAGGAAAAAATCACAGGTGAAATATTGAACTTGACGATTTTATTAATTTCCTGAATCAATTCCTCACTAGGTTTTTGATACGGATGCGTTTTGCTAGGTCAAATATCTTGAAGTTTGTTAGACACTTTAAATTATCTCAAGAAATTCGAATCTTCTTATTGATAATTCTAGAAATATCGAAAACACTCTATAACTGATGAAATTATTATACATCCTGCAAAATTCTGAACTCAGAAGTAAACAGCAAATTCTTTAATTTTTTCGTTCGTTTTATTTCTGTAAATGTGGTGGCAAAATATTTTTGTATGAGAAAAACATATAACAGAAAACATTAATACACGATTGAGTTTTTTTTCGAATGATTTCTATGTATCCTTGTTAAATTTGGAAATCCTTCCACAGTCATTGAAATAATTCCAGATAATGTTAGCAGTAAGAGGACGATCACCAACGTGATTCATATTGAGACGATCAATTTGAAAATAAAATTTTGATGAAATTGTATTATAAACATTGAACAGTGCAATTTGGAGGATTAGATTAGTTAAAGCAGTCTTGAAAAATTGAGTCACTGATCACCTCATTTGTTATTGAAATAGTTAGGTACAAAAAGATTTGATAGAATTTTCTGAAGATTTGAAGAATCTTCAGAAAAAGTATGTTTAAATAGACTTAACACAGTCGCTTAAAATCTAGGAAGAAATGACATTATCAGATGGAATATAATGTATTACTGTAATATTGTGTTATCTCAATAATGGATTAACCACCCGAAACCTACAGAGAGTTTTTAATATATTCAGTAAAACTTAAGTCGAGTGAGTTTATATTTTATTGTTTATAAACGAACAAACCTTCAATTCTGCATTGATTGCAGAAGTAGCAATTTTTTCAGATGCTTGGCATTCATACCGACAATGTCTTCAAACATTGTAGAGTCATTTGCTATTCGAGATAGTTATAACTGATGACGACTTGGTCTCGATATTATTGCCATATTCACTAATGCAAGATTTCACATCAGAGAGCTGGAAATTCACCTACTTTAAGGAGACTGATTTAATACTTGAACTACCAGACCTACAAATGCATATGTATTATGCCACGTCTCTTCAATTTAAAATCAATGATTCAGATTCATCATCCATAATTCGTTCAACTATACTGATGTCAAGCTTCGTGGGTTTCATTCTCCCTCACATAGTACTTTCACTCATCCGTTGGTATCCGTTATGTACCAGCAACTACCGAACTGATCATGCTGTTGCAAGTAGTACCGATTTCTGTTACTTCTTATAGAGAAGTTTGCCTAGTTCTCAGATGTCTGATAGGAGATTATTTGGGATTTTACCAGTGGTTCCTAAGATGATCGGAACAGACCAGACGACGTTCATGTGGAAATGTTTCTGTACTGGCACTGCAAATTCTGGATATTTGAACATTTTATCGGAATTTGAACAATTATACGATTTGTCTTCTACTGAAAATTCGTTAATCGTAGAATCGTTCAATTACTATTATTATAATATTTCTCGCCAGAAGAAATGTAGATATTCAAGCAGCAGAGTAGATGCTGCTGCAGAAAAGACAATAACATGGAAAGCCAAATTGATGAAGAAAGCAGATTATAAAATGAGGTAGTGAAACATTGGTTATGTAAGTTCATTATTCTCAACAGGTGTGATACACATGGGCGCGGACTCCAAGGAGCCTGAGGGGGTCGAGTGTCCTCAAAATTTAGTTTGAGGAGGCTCGGCCCCCTATAATTTGAGGAAATTATTAGTTATAATATGCTTTATGATATCTGATCTAGAAACTCTTTGTTAAACAAAATGAACAATACGAGCTTCTAGTGTTTCGAAAATATTAAAAACTTTCTAGGAAAAAAAAAGCAGACTACAAATGTTCAGGTTGATCAGTACAACCAACGTACCATAGTACAAATCGAGTCTTATTTTTTTTGAGTCTACATTGCCATACAATGTCAATGAAAAAATTCAATGCCTCGATATAAATATTGATAATATGGTGAAAATATGTGAGGTCTTGATTTGTTTTTGCCATTGAAAGCGTGGCAATTATGGACCTTTTAAATTGAATTCGAATTGAAATATGTTTAAAAGAGGAATCTTCACAAGTGGACGATCTTTCTTTTCCTCGGAAGTGATATGAAAGGACTATGGAAACAACGAAGTCAGCTAACCCTACAGAAATAATACAGAGCAATTTACATTGAAGTTTGTGAAACGGTACTGTCTTGCATTAATGAGCGGTTTGCGTTAACTGGACTCACACAAGGCAATGCAGTTGAACAAGAATGCTTGCTTTTAATGAACAGAGGTGAAACGAATCTTGAAAAACCAGCTGCATTTTTCAAGAACGATTTAGACTCTTTGACATTGAGAAACTGGAGCCACACTTGAGTATGTTATCCGATATCGCTAATGAAAACAACTGGTTTCAAAAAACATAGTTAATGTAAGAAAGAATATTAGATTGTAAGGGTCTGCTGTCGGAAAAATGTTATGTGTTGTAGTGAAGTGCATCAAGCCTTTCCAAGTAGTTCGAATCACGACATCAACAGAAGTATTTTTTGTTTGACTGAAAGTATTAGATATACTGTATAAACTTCTCTAAGTGTATTTTTGGTTTCATTCTATGAAGCCTGAGCCTCATTTAGAATAAGCTTAAATAATCTATTTCGCTTAATAATCGAAGTGCTGTTACTGCAGAATTCTTTTCGGAGCTTATATTCACTGCTCTGTAATAGTCTATGACCAGAACATTTTCCGTGATCATAATTATGCGTTATAATAATAATGCATAATTGTGCGTGCTCATGTGTTCTTTCGGGTTTCAAAGCCAAAAATCTGTCAGTCCAGTCGAGTTTCACGGAGTGTCAACTTACCGAGAATCGAGTTTTCGGGGTTTTAATGTATTACTCTAAAAAGTATGAAAAAACCTTAAAACTCTTTTTCATCTGAAATTTAGAAAATTTGCCTGAGCAAGACCACCGGTTGGGCCCGCTGCAATATTTTTCGTAAGTCACTGATAATACCTAATAACAGAAAATAATAAGGGATTGCGATGTGAGGATATAATGTACCTTAGATCTAACAACGATCTAATGAAAAATGAAGGACGCACAGAAACGTAGCCATTCCACACTCAATGCATGTTCATTTGTGAAGAGGATTTGAGACAATTGAACTCAAAACATATTTCCAGAGAATTATTATCTTTTCTATCAAGGAAACTTAGTTCGAAGTTCAATCAGTTATATCAATTCGAAATTTTGATCCGAATTTTAAAAACGTTATTTATGGATATATGATCAATATTTGAGTGCTGGGGAAAGCGAAAAGAGTCTTGGGATTGAATTCGCCTCTTTTCGATGACCAAATTATTCCATTTATTTTTCAGGAATACGTATGCGGCGACAAGGGAGAGAAATGTTCTTGGGGTCGAGCCATCAACGTCGCCAACAGATACGTCTATGCCTCGCAGCCTGAGAGAGATAGAGTGCTCATCATATCCAAAGTGCAAATGGTGGTAGTCGATGTAAGTATAGATATGATCAATGATGCTCAATGCCGTCCAATGATAAATCAAAATTTGTAAGTGTGGTACACTTTTCCCTCAATTCGTACAACAGACGTCTCAAGGAGTCCTCTTTCATAGGAGAAGATCTTTTCAGTTCAAAATTCAAATGTAAATTGACATGAAATGTAAACTTTGATATATCATAGAATGATTTTGAAAGAGTAACACAATTCGCTTCGTCAATTCATGAAATTGGCCCATCCTTCTAAGCCTCCCAGTTAAGAGGAAAAATGAGATGTCTAGTTCTTAAGCAGGTAAAATGAGTATGAATTCATCCAGAATTTGAGTTATTGATTTTTTTCAAATTGATTCGAATCGATCCAAACCCAGAATAGTGAAAAAGTAAATTTTCATTCCGTTCGTGGAAACATTGAAATTTTTCCGATCGTATTGTGGATTATTTCTGTTTTATTGCGAAAACATTATTGAATATTCCATATATTGAATAGAAAGAGTTGACTTGAATTTTCTTGGCAATTGTTTCGGGTTGTTGACAACTGTTCAACTTTCTAACAGTTCAACTTATGAAAATGGGGTAAAACTCCGAAACAATTGTCAAGAAATCGATATAATTTTGTGAAAATCAGTTGAGTAATTCAGTAAATTTTCGCTCAATCCACTCTTGGTTTCCTTAATTTGTGAGCATTTCTGATGTAACGTTTTCAATATGTCAAATAAGACGGTTGTGTTCAGGTATTCAGTTAGCATTCTGTTTTTTGCTGATTCTAAATTAACAAAAATGTGCTATACTTGTGCAAAACTCAACTAATTTGAGAACCGAATATAGATCAGGAAATTGCTGAGCCCAATTCAGAATTAATCTGTAGAAATTTATTCCAGAAGATTATAGGTCTCATTATTTTTATATCTTACGTTAAACTCAGAAGGAATGTTGTGCAATGTTATAGAAAACAAAAATTGAAATAAAACTCGACAGACTTGTCGCTGTGGATCATATAATAAAAATGAAAATAATAATCATAATAGTCTTCATTTTCCTACAAGTGGAAACATCCAGTTAGAGTAAATATTCAGAAATATATAAACAGTGACTATATAAACATTGACACCTAACGATATAATACAAACGTTTAAAAAATGATTATCGATTGAAAAATGTAATTATAATAGACAATGAGAATATGGCTTACTTCAGAATTCACTATACATGGAAAGAGTCTGAGTAAACCCGACGAATGACAGTGAATGAGTCACTGTTGATATCGCATTTGTCAGACACATCCTCGAATAGCGAACACATTTATTTAATGAGTGATTGTACGAGAGAATTAGTTTTCTATAGGAGAGAATTAGAATGAAATATGCACGTGAACATCATCTAGGAACATGAGAATCAATAGAGCCAATAAGGTTAGGACAGTCGATATAACCACGTAAGAGAATATACAGAAACTCGGAGACAAGTCCCTGCCAACTTCGAGTGATTTAGCTCCATACACGTTTAACAGATCAGTTTGACCATATCCTCTGGCCGGATAAACGTGATCTTCCATCGAACTTAGATATTTGAGAAATTTTCGTTGAATCCTCTAAATGATTTTTATGAGAATTATTATATTCACATTTCACTGTGTATTTACAGAAAAAAATTTTTGTTTTCTCCACTGGCTTAAACAAAAATAATTTTTTTCCTATTGAATTTCAATACAATAATAAATCTATAGATTTACTTCTTCTGTCTCACGGGATGAGTAAATCGTTATATTTCTGCAATCGGTTGTTTCACGTTATAATGCTGGAAGCCTCAATTAATTATTATTGAAACGACAACCTTCATATCACTTCATTGATCAGGAAATATATCATAAAAACGTAACATAAAACAAAATGACCAATAAAACGTGAATAATCAGTTTGTATAACGTAAAGTTTTCGTACAATAGATCTTTAATGAATCGATAACCAAATGTATTTATGACTGAGATTGAATTCTCGAATAACTCTTGGTGAAACATAATTAAATATTGAATTAAATTAAACTCTTGGTTAATGTTTCACGATTATATTTAACAACATGAGTTAGTCAACATGTGTCGAGCGTGAGCGTGAGAAAATAAGCTCACGCTCGAAACATGTTGACTAATTTATGTTGTTAAATATAATCGTGCAACCTTAATCATAGAATGTTTCATTCTTCACCATAACAGTTGAATGCATTCTCCTATGAATAAGAAGTTAAGAATTCAAGCTGTTTAATCACTTTCAAATGTGTATGGTACATAACAGTTTCAGTTCGTTGAAAGTTTTTTTTTATAATGTTTCAGGTCGTGAGTACAGACAAATACCCCGTGGATCTGCACTACGTACCACATCTGGATCAGGTTTGGGTTCTGAATTGGAGGTCACTCAATAACAGTGGTATCAAGACAATTCAGGTAAAGCTCATTTCAAGGTTGAACGTTTTGTCTTGGTGAATAAATATTGAATGAATATTGAAATCATTGTTTTTATGATTGATGGATGCTCAATTCTCATGAAATATTCATCTTCTCCTGAGCAGATCTGACCTTGTACCTTCTAAAGCAGAATTTCAGACTGTTCCGGAAGAAGAAAGAAGTTCTCAGATCTGTTCCTTCTTGGAACTGTGGAAGTCTCTAAATCATATTCATTTCGCATTATTCTATAATAACACAAAATTCGTAGAGATAGACAAACATTTATGCTCAACACCGCACCAGAAGTCAGCACATCTACCCATGAGTTGACGGAACATTCTGCCATCTAACTCCACATGGGGCTCTTGATAAAATTTCTGGGAGCTGATTATTTTGCGCTATTACGTGCGGGCATTGAGGCCATTTACTAAGAATTCTATAACTAGGCACTAGTCGTTATAACGAGCTGATTAATTTTACAATCGTTATAATAATAAAAAGCTAGATTGATAAAAAAATCTGATCAAACAGAATAAAGCGTAATTCATTGAGTAAGGCTGCCTATAATCTGTGATTGTAACAAATTACATGAACAAAGAACATACAATCGATCTACCCACATCGATCGAAACTTATCACTAGCAATTTACCGAAAAACAATTATTCTTTGGTCTCAGCTAACTCTGCCTAGCGCTTGGCAATTATTATGTATTTCAGAGTAAACTGAAGATCTCCGCGAAAAGAAATATTTTCCTATGCTGCTTATACTCAGCGCAACAAGGATCAATATCAATAGTTTTGGTATTTATTTATCAGTATGTATCAGCTTCCATATGAAATTGATTTCAAAGATTTCAATCCGTACGATGTGAATTATTCAGATGTTCCATATGTGTTTCTATTATTCTGAAACATATTAACTCATTGTCAACCTGAAAATATTATAATTTTAGGTAATAAGAGACGCAGGGCAGAAGCGGAAACACCACACTGTACATCCGGAGCCCATTGATGGACAGTTTGATTTAGTCACCGGATTATTCATTCCATCGCCAGATCAGGTATTTTTCCATTCAGTTACCAATTACTCATACATTAGGAATGGGAGATTGTCTTCTGATATCCATCTTGATATTTTACCAATGAATTTGAGTGTTACAAAAGTTGCAATGTACGATTATGATAAAACTTCCAATCAATTGTACTATAAATATTGTGAAAACATTATTTTTTCATCATCCCTCGAACCAAATTGCAATACAGTGTATTTTCAATCTGTTTCATTTCCTAATTATTGTTGCGGGACGAACGTGTGTGTTTCATTGTTGAATTTCACTTCAAATTTGTTTGACTCCAAATCATCAACATTACAATAATTGAGTGGCGATACACCGGAATTTTGAATCGAACCCGGTATTGCATGAATTGCAATGATTTGCTTTCATGAAGCAAATACTAAATAGGAATCAATAAACATACTAATGAATGTGAGTAAATTGATATTTTTTCAACTAATTTAACAATTATCCAGTTGAGTATGCGAATTTTGTCAACTGTAAAGACTTTAGAAAATTCATTGAGGTAAAGATACAATGATGAAACATTAACGAGATAGAAGCGTAAGAGTCAGAGCGAAAATATTTTCATAAAATACGACTCCTCACAGTCAATTGAGTATGAAAAAAAAATATTAATCTTGTGAGCTTTTTCATGGTTGGTTTTTGTTATATACTTCAAAGGATTTGCGTTGAATGTAAAAATGTCTTAGGATAGTAATTACATTATTGAATAGAGGTGTGAAACTAAGACTTTTCAATCCAACCAATTTCCGTTGAGTAATTGAACCATTGAATGCAATTACATTGTCAAATTCGATTGAAGATGCGTAATTTTTTCTTATTTTCCATGCTTTGATATTAATGAAAACAAGTGTTTATGACTATTAATATCGATATATACATATATATATATATATATATATATATATATATATATATATATATATATATATATATATATCGATATATATATATATATATATATATATATATATATATATATATATATATATATATATATATATATATATATGAGGATGCAATAAAATATTGCGAAAGCTTGGCTAAGAAAAAAGAGTACAAACAATATTTGCTCAATTGAGTCGAAAACACCCTAACCTCGCTTACTATATCATCAAATACGACTCTGAAAACTATACTATACTATATAAATATATATATATATATATATATAATATATATATATATATATATCATCAGCCTCTTGCCGTCCACTGCAGAACGAAGGCCTGCATGAATAAAACGCCACGCTTGTCAGGCGGGTTGACGAGTTTAACTTCAGCCGCCCAGTGTGGGTACAGACGCTGCTTGTAGCCGCCCAATTTGGTTGCAGACTGTACCAGCGACACTGGCAGTACTGTTTACGCTGTTACAGTAGCAGAGGAAGTCTCTGGCCAGAATTAATATATATATATATATATATATATATATATATATATATATATATATATATATATATATATATATATATATATATATATATATATATATATATATATATATATATATATATATATATATATATATATATATATATATAATTACGATTGTTCCCCATGAGGGGAGCGACTGAGCTTGATTCACATTTATTAGGACTTTTGCTTCATCTTTTTTGCCTTCCAAAAACGCTTCATCCTCTCTGAATTCTCTTTCTCCCGTTCATCTGTCCATTTTACTCCAGGTTGACGATTTGACTTCTGCTCAAACTACACATGTGCTATTTTATAGCGACATTCAGTGCGGTCTTCGATATTTTCTATATTGATCTGTTGTAGATCCTTTTGGACCTCTTTTAGCCACTCTGTTCCGCATTTACTATTCATAATTATATCGAGTAGTTTCTCCGGAATTCTGGATTGTTTGAAGTGTCTGTTCGATAATTTTTCTGGTCTTTCGATCGATACGAAATTCTTTCAAGATTTCACAAAAAGGGTTTTGCGGTCTACCGAATAATATGCTTTCTTGAAGTCAATGAATGTGATCACTGTATTTCTACATTTCCTGATCTGTAATATTGTCTTCAAAGTTCAGATCTGTTCAGCACATGATCGGTCTTTTCTGAATCCAGCTTGGTATTCCCCAATTAGTGGACCCGCTTGTTGCTCTACTTTGTTTAGGAGTGCCTTGGAAAGTATTTTATACGCAACCGGGAGTAAGGAAATTCCTCTGTAATTATTGATATCCATGTTTTCCCCCTTTTTGTGCAATGGATGTATCAGCGCGCATTTCCAATCCTGTGGTATGTGTTCCGTTCTCCAGATTTCTGATATTAAATGATGAAGTTTTTGGTCAAAGAAGTATCGTTGAGTTTTCAGAGTTTCGCAATAATTCCATCTTCTCCTGCTGCTCTGTTGTTTTTGAGTTGCTTGATAATTGCCGTAATCTCTTCCATATCAGGGGCTTGGGAGTCTGGACGCGTAAAACCTGAAAAGTCGAACTTAAGTTCTTCTTGGGGTGGACTGCAGTTGAGAAGGGCGCCGAAGTATTCAGCTAACATTTTGCAGTTATTTTTTGTGTTAGTTTCCAACGAGCCAGTTATTTTTTGTGTTAGTTTCCAACTCGCAAGTTTTCTCTGAAAGTTGTGTAAAAATCTCTTGTATTATTATCAGTGAAATCCTTCTGTATTTCATGACACCTATTATTATCATATTTCCTTGTTTCTCTTCCAATTACTTTGGAGGCCTGTTTTTGAGTTATAAGGAAGTTCTCCCAGTTTTCCTCATTTTTATGGCCGTTAAATTTCTTACATGCAGTTATTCTCTTGTCGACTGCTTGGTCGCAAATTACGTTCCACCAGCGGTGTTTCCTTGTGCGAGGAAGTTGTCCTAGTGTAATGGCTTTCTGAATATTCTTTGTAAGGATTTCCCAATTCTTCGATTCTTCCTGATTGATCTGTGCAATGATTCTTTCCTTGTGAAGTTTCAGATATTCGGGATCCGACCTAACTTTTTTGTGTGTAAATTTTTCATTTCTATTGGGTTGAAATTTTGTTTTTATTTGGAGGAGATAGTGATCCGAATCAAAGACGCCTTTGCGAGTTCTGACATTTGAAATTTCCTTTACGTTATTCTTGGAAATTGCGACATGATCAATTTGATATTCACCCTGCTTATATATATATATATATATATATATATATATATATATATATATATATATATATATATATATATATATATATATATATATATATATATATATATATATATATATATATATATAATAATAATAATAATAATAATAATAATAGCATTTATTACATAATCTTCATTATACAAATGGTAAGAGTTTGGCATGCCAATCTTCCACTCCACCAAATAGTCATTGGCAACATAGTATACTATACATATAAAATTTCTGATACAATACAAATTATTTAAACTCAAAATATGGATAGATGATGAATAAAAAGATATATATATATATATATATATATATATATATATATATATATATATATATATATATATATATATATATATATATATATATATATATATATATATATATATATATATATATATATATATATATATATATATATATATATATATATATATATATATATATATATATATATATATATATATATATATATATATATATATATATATACATATATATACACCCAGAAAAGTTAGGTCCGATCCCGAATATCTGAAACTTCACAAGGATACAATCATTGCACAAATCAATCAGGAAGAATCGACGAATTGGGAAATCCTTACAAAGAATATTCAGAAAGCCATCACACTGGGGCAACCTCCTCGCACCAGGAAACACCGCTGGTGGAACTCAATCTGCGACCAAGCAGTCGACAAGAGAATAACTGCATGGAAAAAATTTAACGGCCATAAAAATGACGAAAGCTGGGAGAATTTCCTTACAACTCAAAAATAGGCCTCCAAAGTAATTAGAAGAGAAAAACGGAGATATAATAATAATAGGTGTCACGAAATACAGAAGGATTTCACTGATAATAATACTAGAGATTTTTACAAAACTTTCAGAGAAAACTTGCCAGGATATGAAGCACCCACTCTTTGCTTCAAAAAATCCGATGGCGCGTGGGAAACAAACACAAAAAATAACTGCAAAATGTTAGCCGAATATTTCAGCACACTTCTCAACTGCAATCCACCCCAAAAAAAACTTAAGTTCGACTTTTCGGGGTTCACGCATCCAGACTCGCAAGCCGCTGATATGGAAGAGATTACGGCAATTATCAAGCAACTCAAAAACAACAATGCAGCAGGAGAAGATGGGATTATTGCGGAACTCCAGAAACTGAACGATAGTACTTTGACCCAAAAACTTCATCATTTAATATCAGAAATCTGGAGAACGGAACAGATACCAGAGGATTGGAAATGCGCGTTGATACATCCATTGCACAAAAAGGGGGACAAAATGGATATCAATAATTACAGGGGAATTTCCTTACTCCCGGTTGCGTACAGAATACTTTCTAAAGCACTCCTAAACAGAGTAGAACATCAAGCGGATCCACTAATTGGGGAGTACCAAGCTGGATTCAGAAAAGGCCGATCATGTGCTGAACAGATCTGGACTTTGAAGACGATATAACAGATGAGGAAATGTAGAAATACAGTGATCACATTCATTGACTTCAAGAAAGCATATGACTCGGTAGACCGCGAAACCCTTTTCGAGATCATGAAAGAATTTGGAATCGATCGAAAGACCCGAACAATTATAGAACAGACACTTACAGGTACAACTTCCAAGGTAAAATTTATGGGTGAAATATCAGATCCCATTGAAATCAAAACCAGTGTGCGGCAGGTGGACGGACTTTCGCCAATTCTTTCCAATATTGTTTTAGAAAAGATCATAAGGGAATGGGAACTTCACGTGAAGGGCATACAAGTGGGCATCAAAAAAGAAAATAGAATAAATGTCAAATGTCTCTCCTTTGCAGACGATATAGCTATCATCACAGACAACAGAACTGAAGCCATTCGCGCCATGGAAAAACTACATGAAATTGCGCAGAAAACCGGGTTACAAATTTCTTATGATAAAACCAAATACATGGAAAAAAAACCGAAAAATAAATCTCCTCTTATGGCAAAACATGGTGAAATTCTGCTAGTAGGCCATTTTGAATACCTCGGGGAATTTATACAGTCCTCAGGTTTAAACCGAATCGCTAATGAACAGAGAATAACCAAGCTCCAAAGGGCCTACAAACTAACATGGGCTCACTATAACAAAAAGTGCATTTCGAGAGGCGCCAAATTGAGGCATTATAACACAACGATTCTTCCAGAAGCAATCTACGCAGCTGAAACAATGGTTATTGGCGGCCATTCAAGAATTAGAGAAATAGAAAAACAAGAACGAAAAATTCTCAGGAAGATTTACGGGCCAATCAATAGAAACGGTATTTGGATGGAAAGACCTCAAATTGAACTGTATCAAAAGACAAATACGATAACGGAAGAAATCAGAAAACGACGAGCAAAGTTCTATGCAATGTCTACAGAATGAAACAGTCCAGAATAACGAAGAAACTACTCAATATAATTATAAATGGTAAATGCGAAACAGAGTGGCTAAAAGAGGTCCAAAAGGATCTACAACAGATCAATATAAAAAATCTCGAAGATCGCACTGAATGCCGCTATAAAATAGCACATATAAAGTTTGAGCAAAAAGTAATTCGTCAACCTGGAGTAAAGTGGACAGATGAACGGAAGAAAGAGCATTCAGAGAGGATGAAGCGTTTTCGGGAGGCAAAAAAGGTGAATCAATATTCCTAATGATTGCGAATTCAAGTTTTGTCGCTCTCCTCATGGGGAACAATCGAAATAATAATAATAATAATATATATATATATATATATATATATATATATATATATATATATATATATATATATATATATATATATATATATATATATATATTAATCAGAAGGAGTATTGCCTGGTAATTTAAATGTAATTGTATGGGTTATAGGCAAATGAAAGGCCACTATGGATAGGTTTTATTCAATTTGGATGCCTGGTCTATATTTCGATTGTGATTGCAATCTTCATCAGGACTCTGAAAAACATTTACATACAATTATGCTTGTAAAAATTATGTTTAACAACTTACGGCAAACTAAGAATAAAAGGTATGGCCAACAACCATCCAACAGGAATATGTTATTTAAAAAATAATATTAATAATAAATAGTAAAATAAGCAGAATTTAAGACAATTAAAACAATAATCAGTAGAAATTGAAATTGTTGATATAAAAATGTTTCCGCATGATAATTAAGTTAATTTTGGTTATCATACGGAAACATTTCTATATCTACAATTTCAATTTCTACTGATTATTGTTTTAATTGTCTTAAATTCTGCTTATTTTATTTTATTATTATTATTATTTTTAAAAAACATATTCCTGTTGGATGGTTGTTGGCCATACCTTTTATTCTTAGTTTGCCGTAAGTTGTTAAACATAATTTTTACAAGTATAATTGTATGTAAATGTTTTTCAGAGTCCTGATGAAGATTGTTATCACAATCGAAATATAGACCAGGCATCCAAATTGAATAAAACTTATTCATAGTGGCCTTTCATTTGCCTATAACCCTTACAAATTACATTTATATATATATATATATATATATATATATATATATATATATATATATATATATATATATATATATATATATATATATATATATATATATATATATATATATATATATATATATATATATATATATATATATATATATATATATATATATATATATATATATATATATATATATATATATATATATATATATATATATATATATATATATATATATATATATATATATATATATATATATACTATATATATATATATATATATATATATATATATATATATATATATATATTTTGATACTGATTACTGTTCAGTTTATTCAAATGCCCAGTTTTTGTAGAACTGATATTATTTTTTCTCTACTGAAAATATCTCCAGAATAATTAGTGTACCTACGTTCATACCTTTTGGGCTACATTTTTATTTTCAATAATTAATTCATATATTCTTTGAGTATGTCAGAAAATCATCAAATGTTTTCAATGTACTAGCCAGTTACAGTTCGTTTGTGATCAATTTCCACTCCTAAAATCTTTTTTTTTTCAATCAAATACTTAATTATAGTAGGTACTTCCGTTTTTCATGCTCTGAGAACCTTTGTTTCAGAATCGTATAGTAATTTTTGTATGAGTAAATTAAGTATTTCACCGTTATGTTGACTTAATTTTATACAAATTAAGTCAATCAATTTCAATTCCTCCACAAATAATATTTGCTCTTTCATAGTGAGACTGAATAACACTGTTATCTCGAATTATAGTTTCAACTGAAGTTATGTATTCCAAAAGTTTCATGAGAAATTAGTTACTATGAATATCTTCATATTCCTGTTAGTATAATTTCATTCAACCTTTTATAATTTCCAATATACATTGGATCGTCGCCTTAGTCCCACAACAGTTAATTTTATTTTTATTGAACTAAATTGGTTATTTATTGTAGACGAATTCAATTTAGCTGAACGAAAGTTTACTTGAAAGGAAAAATAAAGTAATATTTTGAACTCTATCTGTAATCGTCAAATCTGAATTTTCATACTTTAGGTACATATACATAAAAGCTATTATTCATCCACTTCTTTTCGGGAGTTAATTTATTTTATAACCGTCGAAATAGGAGAAGAGGTTAACGTTTTAACCCCTATAATATTAATGAAATATTTCTCAGCTTAAACATTATAACGGTGAGAAAATATCAAAATACAACCACTACTAGCATCTTTCAGTGACAGGACAAAGCAATTCTGTTCAAGGTAGATATTTTTAGTCTAGTACTAATATGGCACTAAATGTCCAATCAACTACCTAATTTTCACTAAAATGAGTTGGAAATGTTGGTGTCCATTGAAATACGCTCCTCCCATTCACGGTAGAAATATAACCTCACGTCCTAGACACTAGATGTAATTTCATTGACCACCAAACTGTTGATTTGTTTCAGGAATTATCACATTACAGCTTCAAATACGGTTACGTAACGCACACGAATCAACGAGGACTGTACAAATTGGATTTGGTGAATTTGCGATACACAAGGTCCGTCGATCTGACTCCATATAATTGCGTTCCTGTAAACATACAGTTTTCCGCCTTGTGTAAGTCGACCTTTCATATTTGATCAGTTTGCTGATGACGTCAGTGTGGGTGTGGTAACACTAGGGTGCCAAAACTTTTTGACTGTAATGATTAAACTGAACTTGTGCTTGTATAACGGCTATAAGGAATTTGTTCGTTGGTTACAACTATTGAACTTTCTTCAGTGTGCCACTTCATCATTGCTCATGAAAAATCATAAATGTATATATATATATATATATATATATATATATATATATATATATATATATATATATATATATATATATATATAACCCCCGTTTTACCTAAAAATAACCCAGGCTAGCTGAAAACGAGGGGTCACACATTCGGTCTGATTGATACTCAGTGATAACAAAGTTAAAATGTATGAATTTACTAAATTTCTTGCATTTACAAGAAAATAAACTATCTTATCTACAGAACTACACAGACGTTGGATTCCCAAGTTGTCCTTTAATATTTGTTGCTTAAAAACTCCAGCGAGTTGTTTCTAACGCTCCAATAACGATGACTTTGGGACTCTAGCCAAGATTGAAGTATAGCTCTAGTGAACGTAGTTTGATAGTTCCAGCAAACGTACTTTTAGCTCCACCGGAGGTGACTTAAAACATTCAGGCAAATCAACATCCTATTTTAGGCTGAACAATTCCAAGGATTTCTGTAGGGTCTCGATGGCACAATCACATATACAGATAGTATGATATACTTTGAACATACTAAGAAATGAAGCAATTGTTCTGACATTAAATATGAACATGAGATACGAACACGTGGAATTAGCCATCGTTGACCCACAAAAATCTTGATCCAATTTCAAAAATTAAGTGAGTAGATAAATCGAGAATAATTTAAATTAGAAAAGGCAATAATGATAACTGCAATATTGAAAGATGAACAATTCGAAAAGGTATCAAAAAAAATAATTGAAATGGCGAAATGAATAAAATAGAAAATTCAACTCAAGTTTTCCAGACAATGCATTTATACGAAAAATAGAATTTCTTTTCATAACTTATCGTCAGTTTAGACGCCACAGATAATTAATTTAATCACTTGGTATTAAGATAATAATATAATCAAAGTAATTGAAATCTAACAAATCTTATTTGTAAGATCACGATGTTACTTCTTAGATGGATAATTGACGAAAAAAAACTTGCAACGAGAATTCTGCCCACTATATCCGCATTTTAGATGTACGCATGTTATCGCGATCGAGTCCAGCGACGAAGAACATAAAAGTAAATCAACAATTCGGTGCCGCGGTTGTGTGGGGAATTCACACGTTACAATATATAGATATATATATATATATATATATATATATATATATATATATATATATATATATATATATATATATATATATATCTAGTCCATTCAGAAATTCTGAATCAAACAATGGAAAAACGTTTCTTCAAACTCTCAGGGAGCTATCTACAGACATGTTGTCAACGAAAATACAACCTTCCACTTTCGAGAGCGTATCAAAAATCATCGCAAATTTCGAATAGAAATACCATACAATTGTTTCTTCCTTGTCTTCAGTGGGTTACATTCAAACAATCAAGTTTCGATGGTTTTCCAAGCGCACTCAGACCGTATCTTCAAAATGAGTAGCACATTTATTTGTGAACTAATCACGTGAGCTCCCCTTATAGAAGCAACGTGATTAACTCTCTCGGGTAATGCAGTTTGCTTCTCAAGGCATGGGGCCATTCTACCTCATCAACAGACAATATTCTGAGGTGTTTAAATGAAATGTCTACAGAGCCCAACGTATTCTGAATAAGTGTTTATGTCGTCTCTTCGATAGAGTGAATTCACGTGATTCGTTCATAAAAGAATGTCCTCTTCCTTCTGAAGATGAGACCTTGGTGCGTTTAGAAAACCATCGAAAATTGCTGTCTATATATATATATATATATATATATATATATATATATATATATATATATATATAATATTGATATTATTGCCTGTTTAAGATATTTTATTTTGAAAGTTTTTAGCGATACTTAGGCTTTTTTTTTGATATGAAAAAGTTTATTTTTGTTGACGTTTCGTTGATATATTATTATTTGACAAAGTTGTAATATAACAACGAAACGTCAACAAAAATAAACTTTTTCATATCAAAAAAAGCCTGTTATTGCTAAAAACTTTCAAAATAATATATATATATATATATATATATATATATATATATATATATATATATATATATATATATATATATATATATATATATTTCTTGAAATTGATTTATTGCCTGTTTAAGATATTTTATTTCGAAAGTTTTTAGCAATAACAGGCTTTTTTTGATATGAAAAACTTTATTTTTGTTGACGTTCCGTTGTTATATTACAACTTTGTCAAAACTAATGAATAATTGAATTTATGAGTTACTATAGATATCAAATGTCAAATTCATTTTCTAGAAGAATCAAATTAGTTTTTTTGTATCTTCACTTATTGATTTTCATTATCACAGGAAAATTTCTGGCTTAGCATTCGCTTCGGAAGTTTTAGTTTTCTTCACCATGAGGAAACCTCTGAAAAACTCTTGGTAAGCCAGGTGATTTTAATAAGATTCATATTTACATTTTATAATTACATATAGTTTTTTATATACTTATCCAGAATATGTATACTGTTCGCTTATGTGTGTGAAACTGAAGGTAGATCTGGAAAAAATGAGTGTTGAGATGTGATGTTTGGTGATTGTTGTGTGTTTACTTTACGAGTGCTATTTGTGAGGTTTATTAAGTTATAAAAAAAAAATTGAAAAAGTAAATTAATTAATTTTAATTTTATAATTTTATAGTTAAAATTATAAAAGTAAAACTGTAACTCAAAGAAAAACGCATACAGTTTATAGTATTCCGTGTAACAATTGCAATGAAAGCTATATCGGACAAACAGAACAAAACCTCGAAGAAAGAATCGAAGCGCATAAATACGCGAAAACTCAAATCACAGCCTTACATAAACATAAAATAACAGAAAAACATGATTTTGATTACAAAAATACGAAAATTTTGGCAACTGAAAGGGACAAAAAAAGTAGAGAAATTTTAGAAATGCTACACATTCGTAAAAATTTAGAAAACACAGTAAATGAAAGAACAGACATTGAACATCTCAATTCGATTTACAATAACTCAATAAACCTCACAAATAAAGTAAAGTAAACACACATCAATCACCAAACATCACATCTCAACACTCATTTTTTCCAGATCTACCTTCAGTTTCACACACATAAACCAACAATATACATATTCTGGATAAGTATATAGAAAACTATATGTAATTATAAAATGTAAATATGAATCTTATTAAAATCACCTGGCTTACCATGAGTTTTTCAGAGGTTTCCTCATGGTGAAGAAGACTAAAACTTCCGAAGCGAATGCTAAGCCAGAAATTTTCCTCTGATAATGAAAATCAATAAGTGAAGATACAAAAAAACTAATTTGATTCTTCTAGAAAATGAATTTGACATTTGATATCTATAGTAACTCATAAATTCAATTATTCATTAGTTTTGACAAAGTTGTAATATAACAACGAAACGTCATCAAAAAGAAAGTTTTTCATATCAAAAAAAGCCTGTTATTGCTAAAAACTTTCGAAATAAAATAATAATAATATATTTAATTCAATGAAGTCATCTCCAAGAAGTGAATATAAATATTGGTTAATTCAAATTTCCATTTATTGTTTACTGTTGAACTTTCGCAAATTATCAGTTGCTTCGACAGAACATCTATAAATGAATGAAGAAACAGGTAAAAATTCATCTTACATACTATTTCCTATACAAACTATAACATAATATTTTATACATAAAAACACAATGTTGGATTTAAAATAAGAGGAAAGGTGTTGGAGATTGACAGTGTAGAAATTTTCAAGACTAAATATAAAATTTTGCTGTCAAACTAGAAAAGTTTAGCATGAAGTTGAATTGAAAGTTGACCTACAGTGATTTTCTTAAATGACGTGCACATAGAGCGATTTCTGTATGTTGGAAGGGTTCTAGGTATGAGTATGCACAGAGTGTAATTCACATGTAAGATCAAGACCTCATGTGTTCCTAAAAAATTGCTGCTTATAATAATAATAATAATAATAATAATCTTCATTTCCTGTCTTATCTCTCAATCTTTTATGAACCTGTCACCTCATAATTGTAGTAAAATCGCAGGTTTCTCAAGTCCTCATCAATCTGTTTTAGGAGTGAATAGATAAAGCTCAGATTGCTGAGGTCTGATTAACCAATAGTCATATATATATATATATATATATATATATATATATATATATATATATATATATATATATATATATATATATATATATATATATATATATATATATATATATATATATATATATATATATATATATATATATATATATATATATATATATATATATATATATATATATATATATATATATATATATATATATATATATATATATATAATATATATATATATATATATATATATATATATATATATATATATATATATAGTTGAATGTTTAACGACTGTAGATATGTATTTTCAGTGTTTAATTGGGATTGCAGTCTAGGACAGGAAAATCAGTTACCTCTTTAGTATTTTCCAAGCTTTCGAAAATGTTTATTTTCTTCTTCAGGGCTAAAATAGTACAAAAATTAACAGTTTATATAGCAAGGCACTATAAAAAGTTTTTTCTTACAATAACTGTGAATATTTGATTGTGTTGGCGTTTACTTGATGTAAATCCATTATAATTGAATATAACTTAAATTCAAACACTTGAACTTATGATTTACACTTTATTGACTACATAGCATGACGCGTTTCGTCGTTACAAACGTTTTCTTCAGATGCTTCTGTAAGCATCTGAAGAAGTCGTTTGTAACGACGAAACGCGTCATGCTATGTAGTCAATAAAGTGTAAATCATAAGTTCAAGTGTTTGAATTTAAGTTATATTCAATTACTGTGTACATTAGTTTTTTGAATTTTGAAAATAAGTACAAGTGTTCCCATATGCATTGGGTTGGAATGTTACTGCATTCTACGTGCTAGATAGTTGAAGGAAGCGACGACAATGACTTTATTTCTCAATTTGGCTTTTCAAGTGGAGTGTTCCCAGATGTTTTCAAGGGCGTTTCTTAAAATGCATAACTTTGGCCGAAGTTTTAGCCCTGAAGAAGAAAATAAACATTTTCGAAAGCTTGGAAAATACTAAAGAGGTAACTGATTTTCCTGTCCTGGACTGCAATCCCAATTAAACACTGAAAATATATATATATATATATATATATATATATATATATATATATATATATATATATATATATATATATATTGCACGTGTAGTCAGTCGTATTCGCTTAAAGCTATTTAATATTCAA
Organism: Henosepilachna vigintioctopunctata; assembly: GCA_030704895.1. Lineage (NCBI taxonomy): Eukaryota > Metazoa > Arthropoda > Insecta > Coleoptera > Coccinellidae > Henosepilachna > Henosepilachna vigintioctopunctata. The sequence continues at coordinate 213,190 of JARQZJ010000104.1, read as the reverse complement.
TTTCAGGCTTCTGCAAATGGAGAAAAATCATACCAATTGATGTTCGTAGTGTTTGTTAGTAAATTTCATATGATTTGTTAATTATTATTTAATCTACCGTAAAAATAAGCCAGCTTGTGCTATTCATATCAACGTTAAATTTGTAAGTAAATTATCAGACCCAAGTTCGGGATGCTGCATGTAGTCCACGGAAGATATAACCAATCTTTTAGTTCATCCCTTTTGCCGAAGGATTTTCAGAACATACATGACAATCTTGGTTTCTAAGAGTATTCCCACCTTCATTAAAAGAATGAGTGGAAGATGATTTGAACCAACATACACCATGTTTAACTAGTATATCTTGGGTTTACTTATTATAGTTATTTGTTTAACTCAAGTTGTTCATTCAATTTTATGTCATTAATCAGTTTTCGATCCTACTATTCAGGCGAAACGTTATCGAAGAATTGCAAATTAAATGAGTTTCGGTTTTCGTAATATTTCATTGAACATAACAATTGTTTCGACAGCTGCCTGTTAAAGTATAAAATATATATATATATATATATATATATATATATATATATATATATATATATATATATATATATATATATATGTTTGTGAGGATCACATATTTCATTCACAAACAGAAAAAAATATAATCATTGATCCGTTAATGGACGGCCAAAGTCTTGGTGTCACAGCAAGGGCGGAGCCTTTAATTATCCCTAAACAGAAATGTTTATAACGGTAAAGTCGTTTAGGAAATATTTCATTCGATATTTTCTCATTTTTGGCGATTCGCTGATACTTCTCCTTTATATATTTTGTATGAAAACAGGATATATATATATATATATATATATATATATATATATATATATATATATATGAGCCCTCCTTATACAAGACTCCCCAAACAAATTACGTAAATTTTTTTCATATATAAGAAGAGAGATTATGAAATAAAAATATTTTTATGAGATTTTAAACTAATAAACTTATTTGTTCGGGGTCAGTATTAGCACTTCACCCATGCTAATAACGTCAAACAGGCAATCATCTACTCTCTAGAATAATTGAGGAAGAATATAATAATAGTATATGATAATATATATATATATATATATATATATATATATATATATATATATATATATATATATATATATATATATATATATATATATGTGTGTGTGAATATCACTCAATAATCGCTAGAAGTATGTGTAGTGAATAAATGGCACTGAAAATCGTATTTGATTATATCATTTTTTCAAAATTGAGATTGAAAGCAGTCGAACAAATCCCTATGAAGAAATCATACAGAAATGAAACTATCTTCATTTTCAACTTATTTTGAAAAATAAAATGAAAATAAATTATATATATATATATATATATATATATATATATATATATATATATATATATATATATATATATATATATAGTAAATACTGAGACTCTTAATCGAAATATCGAAATATTTCAAATAAAACTCTCAGGGAGCTGTCTACACAAATGTTGTCAACGAGAACGAACCCATCACTTTCGAGAGTGAATATTGAGAGCGTTTCGAAAAGTTCATCGATCTTGTTGAATGATAATAGGATACAATTGTTTCATCATTATTATGAATCATCAGTCCATATTTAATCTATCAATCAAGAATCGATGACTTTCAAAACGAACACAGGTCCCATACCAAATTAAGAGAAGTTCTAGAGAGTGAAATACTCACGTAGGCTCCCTCTATCGGCGAAAGGACGTATAAACACTCCCTAGCGTTCAAGATTCCTACTCATGACAACGAAACGCTCTCAATATTCACTCTCGAAAGTGATGGGTTCGTTCTCGTTGACAACATTTGTGTAGACAGCTCCCTGAGAGTTTTATTTGAAATATTTCGATATTTCGATTAAGAGTCTCAGTATTTACTAGTATTGAATTACCTGTGAATCTTTGAACTATATATATATATATATATATATATATATATATATATATATATATATATATATATATATATATATATATATATATATATATATATATATATATATATATATATATATATATATATATATATAAAGTATATTTGAATATATAAAGGAATTTTTTGACTTGTGATAAAGAATAGCGTTATAATAACAACTTCAATATTTCAAATTTTTCTGCTGAGTACTCAATTGTGAAGATTGACCTAATTATGTATACGGGAATGTTTCAGATGGTATGGTTATAATGCAATGCATGGAACCAATAACGAAAAGACCCACTGGCCAATTGGTGTTGGATTACCTGACAGATACTGTGATTGCAACGAAAACAACACTTTTAGGTGTGCCATATGTTTCTCCAGACTCAAGAAAACTGATAACAGTTGATAGAACCATTAGTGGAACGACTATTATAGTACAGGAGATAACACGTAAGTTGAACTAACTTCGAATATAATTTCCGAAAATGATTTTAATTTTTTTTCAATTTAATGGACCTATAATTTTACGAGCGGCCAATGGGCTTACTAATGTACGTACAATACCCAATCATTCATAATGTTTCAAGTTGAAGCTGAACACGAACACTCACTAATCCACCGAGACTCGAACTCGATAGATTAATGCTACTGCTCCACAGTCAAGTGTTTTCCGGAGAATGCCATGGAAAAGAAAGAAAATTGCACTTATTTATTCCAATTCGATATAAATATTCAGTTTCACAACATTATAATTTCAACATTTGTTCATTTTTCTCCGAAAATCTTCTATTTATATAATCAGAAATGAGAAATGGGTATCATAAGTATTTGCCCAGTGTTGTCATTACTGATTTGAAACATATAGCAATCGAAATATAACTAAATGTTTTTCAGGCGAGAATGTGTATAAATAGTCTCTTTACAGATGTGAAGTGTGTAAATTGAAAAGTTGGGATTATGGTACAATTCATTCGTATCTTATGTAACCAAGAGATTGTTATAGCAGAGATAGGTATGTGAACGTGTACGATGTGATGTCTCCATCATCCTTCAAGGGATAAATGTTGGAGAAATATTGAAATCGATGTCACACCTGATGGAAGTGCGAGACATATATGTTTCGTTCTGCAAGGAACTCGTCAGTCGCACGACGTCCATCGAAGTGAGGCAACGATTTCAACCTTCAAGCATCTTCTTGTGACTCCAAGTGAAAGACCATAGACTAATGAATACTCCACAATTTCATCTATAGGAATATTTCATTCAGTGCCATAAGCACAAAATTTTTCATTTCCTTAAAAATATCGTCGAATAGGCCCCTGAAATACGGGAATAAATGCAAGCGTTCCTACTACTAACACAACCTATTGACATTTGAAAACATCGTATGATGATATTTGTCAAATAGACATTGCAATTTAGTAGATACCTACGGGTATAGAAGATATGTGAGAGGTGATTTCTACTGATTCCTATAGATGAAATTGTGGAGTATTCACTACTCTACGATCTTCCACTTGAAGTCAAAAGAAGATGCTTCAGGGTTGAAATCGTCTCCTTACTTCGATGGACGTGTTGCGACTGACGAGTTCCTTGCAGAACGAAACATATATGTCTTCCATCAGGTGTGGCATCGATTTCAAAATTTCTCTGACATTTATCCCTTGAAGGATAATGGAGACACCACATCATACACTTTCACATGTCTAGCTATACTATAACATTCTCTTGATTAATTTGAATTTTTCAAAAGAATGTTCTAGTGTTCATTTTCTCAAATAATTCATTCAGTGCGATAAGCACAAAAAAATTTCCTTATTCATATATATATATATATATATATATATATATATATATATATATATATATATATATATATATATATATATATATATATATATATATATATATATATATATATATATATATATAAGAAAATGAAATTTTTTGTGCTTATGGCACTGAATGAAATTCAAATGAATGTTCGAGTGTTCATTTTCTTATATATATATATATATATATATATATATATATATATATATATATATATATATATATATATATATATATATATATAATCAGCTATGCGGCTAAGATGGCCCGAGAATTGGTTGCACGCTTTTTAATTCTATTCTATTCAATACTTTTCTTTCCAGTCCCATATTCCTATGTCTTGTAAGTTCTTCTCTACTGTCTCTATTCATTTCCTCTTTGGTCTTCCTCTCCCTTGTCCCTTCAACATGTCATGTTTTGTTGGTTTTCTCTTTCACTCTTGTTATATCACCTATTCCTAAAAGAGTATTATTACAAGCATAAAATTGGATGATAGATCTTTCAAACCACGAACCCAACTTGGAAAGGACAGTCAAAGGACGCCCATGATGGTCATAAATAACTTCAAAATATTGCAATCTTCGAAGAAGAAAAAATGTTACAAAAATGAACATGAGTAAATTTGGAACGGACAATAGGTTTTCTACTCGGAATATTACTAAGTCAGTTATATGAACAGATTGTTATTTTTCTAGTGAGTTGGATCAACAATAGCTTGCGGTCCGGAATTAATGCTTTTATTCGAACTTATCCATATGTTCCAATCATACTGTAGTTGGGATTTGTTAGGATGTATACCCAAACTCTGTTCAGTATGAACAACTTTATTTAACATAACTATTTACAACTCAATACATTTGAGTGCACTAATAATGTTTGTAGATGACAATCATGTTGACTGTTTGGCGACTAGCGCCGAAGTCGACGAGATCTTGTTGTCTTCTCCTGAGGTTGCGTCCCGAGCATGAGCACTCGTCTTTTCTTCTTTTTCCTTACTGGGACTAGTCCATCGGTTGATGCATCCGGTGGCAGGATGTGAGTGGATGATGTGTAGTTATCACCGAATATTCCCCCCGCAGTGTCACACATAGTTAACATAACATGTGGGGAACGTACTAACTTCCCTGCATACTTTATGAAAATCTATTATGGTTGGAAATGTAGTCCAATGTTCGATGCAATTATGGCTGATTTCAGTGGACGGTGGAATTCTTCGTTGAGGCCTTTCGATTGCGGATAGTAAGGAGTGGTCCCTATTTTTCAATCTCTTGTTGAAAAGCTAATTGCTGTGAGAGATTACTTTTGAACTGCCGTCCTTGATCCGTTGTGAATCGCGAAGGTTCTCCAATACGTGATATCTGTAATTAGAACAGATTCTGGCCATTTTATGAATTCATCTGTCATTGCCAAATAATAACTTGTATTTTCTGAAGAAGGTAGAGGAACAACTATATTGTGGTGGACATGGTCAAATCATTTCAATTGGTTAGTGAGTGAATTTACTGTGTAGCGTGAATTCTGCTTTTCTACAACTTAACTTTGACTCGACCATTCGTTACAGTTTTTATTGATATAAGGTCAAGTGAATAACAATTCAATAAATTTGTTCGTATCCCTAATTTCTATATGAGAAATGTGCAAAGTTTCGAAAACCTGGCGCCGATTCCCCATTGGTATATATGGCTTTACTTACTGCTTGAGTAAACCAAAAATTTGTATTAATTTGCCAAATTGGTTGCAATTTTGATTGAACACGTGCAATTGACAGGCATTGTTTCTGTTATTCATATTTTTAATAAACGTTTATGTAGAATAACTACAGATAATCAAAGAGTTTTTTCATGTTTCTACTTGGAATATGTTCATATAAATAACTATTACTCATTTATGTGCGCAATAAGAAATATTCTGAACAATGTCAAATGAACTTCAATAAATAAAGAAGCAGAAAAATTAAGCAAAGAAAAAATAAGATACAATAACTTCAATACCTCATTAATGTCGATGTAAAATGCAAATTCTGAAAAAAAATTTTTTTTGTAAGTTCATTTCAATATAAAAATGACCAATATGAGAAGATTGAACTAATTGTCCTTACCTCTGTATTGTAATTGGTCGTTGCGTCGATTACGTCAGGGGTCACCAATGTTGGGATTTTGTTAGGATGTATACCCAAACTCAGTTCAGTATGAACAACTTTATTCAACATAACTATTTACAACTAAATACATTTAAGTGCATTAATAATGTTTGTAGATGACAGTCGTGTTGATTGTTTGGCGACTAGCGCCGAAGTCGACGAGATCTTGTTGTCTTCTCCTGAGGTTGCATCCCGAGCATGCACAGTCGTTTGAAAGTGTTTGCTTCTTTCTCCTTGCTGTGACTAGTTTATCGGTTGATGCATCCGGTGGCAGGATGTGACTAGTCGCCTTACTGTGTTCGGTCAGCTGATTTGCGAGAAATATATTGATATCATTATTATGTAGCTTCTTTTCCTTTCTCACATTTTTGTAATTCATTTTTCAGCTTACGGTCTGGTATTTTCGTTCGATGTCAAAACTACTCTCAATATCTCAGATGTTGCCTTTTATCCTAGTCAAACTACACATAGCTACGACATCTATGCTAGTGCGCAGGATAAAGAAGACTTATTATTCTTGAATTTACTGACGGGTAATGATATTGTCAAGTACGTCAATTCCATTACTAATTGTGGTTAATTCCAGGCAAAGTTGAAATTATTACGGGAGTAGGCAAGGCAGTTTCGGTAAAGTTGATCAAGTGGAATAATCCAACCAGGCCTGTTAGTGGATCGGGTGAGCATATTTTACGGATGAGGTTGTACTTATTCTTTATTTGTAGAGAATTATTGATAGCGAATGTTGAATACGACAATTTATTGAATCTATATGGAGTTTTGTGTGTACATTATTAGTTGACCAGATATAGATATATTTTATTTAATTTCTACAGGAATGACGACTAGTGAAAACGAACTTTGACTTTGATTCAAAAATTAAGTTTTAATTTCATTACAAAAAATTGTTATTACAATGATAAATAATGATTACAATAATCTCTCAACTAAAAACGAAGAAACGACAATTAACGCTCCGATAAATTCTTCAACTTCTCGATTTCTTTCTTACAATCTTGTTTCATTTCACAATTGATGCATATAAAGCTTGTTATCTCAAGTGTTATTTTTTCTTCTATGAAATGATTCAAATCTGCTTTTTCTAACATTTAGCTTCATACGTAACCTGTTTTACAGACGATAACGATACCTGTCTTACTGACGCCTAAGCGCGGGAAAATTCGTATTGAATGAAATACTAATTCTTTACATATATGGGTATTACATAAATGCAAATCAATTGAAAACATCTGTTTCTGTTTTCACAATATCACAAAATAATTCGACAAAAAAATGTTTCTTCTCTGGGGTAATTGACACAAAATTTGTCGGTAATATAGCTATATTGTAATTTTTAGAGACAGTATAGAAAACGGATGCTGAGGGCGGTGAGGATTGCGACGCTTTCTGTGATGTTCTCCTATCAATGAAAATGATTAAAATATTTTCTCAAAAAATATTATTCAGTTCAGTTGGTCTCTGATGGAGGAAATGTGTCAACGACACTTTTTTTCCACAATGAAAAAATTCCTTAGAATTTTAGCAAGTTTGTCTGTGCCAACCGTTGAACTTGAAGCAATTTTCTTCATCCTTACAGGATATAGAACTATCGCTGAAATAAAATGGGAGACCAGAAAGTTTTTGGTCTCGTGCTGAACCATTACCACTTATAATACAGGATATGAGCGCTCGACTCAACCCAATACTTTCACAATTTCAACATATTTTCAGAATACTTTCACATTTCAACGTACTTCCACAATACTTCCACATTTTCCACATATTTTCACAATACTGCCACATTTTCAACATATTTTTACAATACTTCGAAACGATATAATACTAGTGTTTTTTTTTCAGTTTTCTTTTGGAACTTTTTTTAGCTTCGGTATCATTTGTGTGGCGATTCTCTTTCTTATCATTTCAATATATATGTCAGCACGATGGAACTGGCAATTGTTAACTACTTTCAATTTAATTTCTCCCATATATCGCAGAGATACATATACTCATTTGCGAACAAACGATCTTATAACAAGAGTTTTGAAAAAATCTTCTTCTTTTTCAGCTGATTACTCATCGAAACGCACATGAGTGAGGGTTACTATGTGAATTATTAATTGGCCTTATATGAAGAACGAGCTATAATTGGTATTACTGAATATGCGACCTAAACTACTGATAACATTTTTCCTAAGATATGAATACCACTTATATTTTACTCGCAGCATTATATGTTGCTGGTTATTGCGCCTAGGTATAATATACTTACCACACTTACCTAAATGATATATAAATCAGTTTTCATATACATTAACATTATCATATATAAGGTCTGAGGCGGAATAATACATTTTATGTCACTTATAGCAGATCAAATGTTATGTCACGTACCTACTCCTATCAACTGTGTATGTAATCTTTATGATGGGTGTTGCGGTGGATGTGATATCAATTTTGATCGGCTAGCAGTTATCTTGGCATGCCACTCAGAACAGCGCAATGGGATATCGTGATACTTTCATGAAGTTCTGTTGTCTATATATGACTTAGTTATAAATAATATTTTAATTTTAGTTTGTTCCATTTGTTTACTAAATATTACTATTGCAATCGATTTTAATTTTATTTTTAATCATCAAATATATTTCATTACTATAAGGTCAAATTCTGCTGACCATAAGTAACTTTGTAATAGACAATATTTTATTTTTAGTTCGTTCCAACTGGTTATTGTTCAATACTATTTCAATTTATTTTAATTTGATATTTTCGTTTCATATATTCCCCTATACTATCTTTTTCGTTTTTTTCCCTAATTTCTTTCTTATTAAATATTATTTATGTAAAATTTGATATTTTTCCTCTGTAATTGGATGTATATCTGTTTTAAATAAATGTTTTATTATTATAAGTTGATACTTTCAGTTTCAATGAATTATTTTTTGAAATCGTTTGTTTGCAAATAAGTTGATAAAACGCTGAGAAAAATGGCGATTATTGATTTGAAAGTATTTGACAATTGCCAGTTTCATACTGAACTTTTGCCTTAAAACGAATAAGTAGGCTAAAAAAAATTTCGAAAAGAAAATTGAAAATACTAACCAATCAATAGAATATAAAAGAAAATTATTCTGTAAATATGTTAAAAATATTTGAACATTTATGTGAAAGAGTTGAAAATGTGTGCAAAGTATTGGTTCTACTTCAAAAATTTGTTTCCAATTAAAAAAATCAAATAGAGTGCAACTGAGGGCTCAGTTCGATTTCCGATTTCCTGGTGTCACCATTCTTCATGAAAAAACTACAGCTAGCCCACATATTCAGATGAATTTATTCATTTATATGTCTACCTGTCTAAAAATAAAGAATTTCCAAAATGTTCTGGAACGTCAACAAAAAAATTGTAATATGAGTTTTTGCTCGAATCCAATGAATAAAAGTTAATATACATTTTAAAACATGAAGCCTGTAGTGATGAAAAGTTTCAAAAGTAAAATATTGTAATTACTGAAATTTCATTTCCACAGGTCTGTTCGGCCAGTATATGGTAACACCTGCCAGCGAAGCCTTGTTTGTGATAAATGGAAGATCGAGAACTGTCAACTGTGAAATTGGTGCAGTAATTCACCCAAATGCCATAGTTTGGACGACCGTCAAGTTCTACTAAAAGCAAAATGGCATAATATATCACTAAAACAATTTATTTTCGATTAAATTTTGATACATAGTAATCATTAAGGATAAATATTCAACTTCTATATAACAAAATTCCATATTCTTGGCCCCACCAACAATGATAATTACTTTCAACTTGAATACAGCGTTTTATTGTTACAATGACGTTCAACGCCAATTTGAAAATTAGTAGAACTTCGGTTTCAATGAAAATAGATTCAATAGTTTTCAAGCTATCATCGAGTATTCAAAAAACTCTTTACAATTGGTATCGATAGCTGGTAACAAATGATTAATGAAGAAAAACGTTTCAAAATGGAATTTGATGTTTGTTCATATTCTACTATTTTGCTAATTCAATACTTGTTCTTCGAGAAGTCGATTGAGATCAACCCCTTATTCAGTATCTTCTTCATAATGATAATAACTTATTCATTTATAGAAATTCAAGATTTTGTCAATTTCTTGTTTTACATTGGTAATGCAAGTTCAAAATCAGTTCACATTTTTCATTCAATCTTTACTGATTTCAAAACTTCTGCAAAATTCAATCTTTTGTCTCTTGAAAAACTTTCATATAAATTATAGATGATAGTTCGATATTATTTTCATTTGCTCTGAGCTATATATTGAATATTGAAACAACTACGTAGAGTTGAATATTTTGAATATTCCTTGTGAAAAAAACACAGGTTATTGTTGATATTTCTCAGTTGATAATGCATAGATGAGTTATTGAGTGTTCCAGATATACCGAATGCCAGATGTTAACCTATCTAGTAAATTTCTAGATTCAGTATTGAAAAGTACTCAGTCCAGTTGAAATAGCAACTTTTATTTGAACTAAATATTTTGATAACATATAGTACTGTGAATGTAGACTTGTGATACATTTAAATATTTGATATATAACAGAATAGAAACGATTGCTGATGGACACTTTGGAATAAGAGTATGTTGGTTCGCTCACCTTCACTATTCTTCATCTCATTTCACTACGCACATTGTCAAAAAAATTGGAAAAAATGTCATATCTCAGAAAGCTTTGAGTCTATGTTGTTCTCTCTAAAACATATATTTTTATAAAATTTTCATTCGTTCGAGTGCAGTTTCTTGAGAAACAGTATTCTTCAAAAACGAAATTCTTCATTTACAACGATGACATTTTTATCTGAGTTTTTTTGCGTTTATCTTCATTGAGAGCACATACGATGGAAAGTGTATGTGACATAGGGGGAGTTTCATCTGTGTTCTGATGAACTAGGAAATTTAGATTTTGTAATGAATTTTTTGATTGTTTCTTTTATTCTGTATTATGATTATCTTTCGATTATTACTTGGAGTATATTACCTAGGATAGTTCAAAAAATATTATTTTGCTGAATTGCTTTCCTATCTGTACTTAAATGAGCTTTCAGTATTGTTGTGTATTGTACAATGATCCAAGCTTATAACAATGTAAACATTATGATGCAATATTGTTTATATAAAAAAAATATATGACATTTGAATAAATTTTGTGTTCTATACAACCATAAATTATATTTAACGTAATGTGTGATTATAATCGCTCAGAGCGATTATGCTTCATTACTGTGGAATTAATTTAACTATACAAATACGAGATATATCATATACAATATTCGAATCTTCATCTCATTCGTAAATTTCGACGAAGATCTCGAAATTTGATATTCATTGATCCATACTATAGTAAAAATCTTGGATGGATTCTTACAAGCGCCAAATCAGAATATATCATGAAATAAAAACACTGATAGTCCTTTCAAAAACAACTTGAATCTTCAATATAAATCCGTACCAGGTTCAGGTGCCATATTGCAGACATTTCAGTGTTTATTATTAGTTTTCATTAGACTATTGCTATGTGCAACATTAGCAATAGTCTAATGTTGCACATTAGACTATTGCTAAATTGCCTGTTAATAACCTGATTATTTCAGTTCCTTTGCTTTCTTTAGCAAATCATGAATTGCCTTTGGAGGGTCTCCACTAAGATATGTGTTTCTTCTGTTCCACCTAAATTTATGTTTATCCATTTTATATTTCACATGCGTCTTCTATACTCCAAAGCTCATTTTTCAGTTCCTTGTGATGAAAATATAACCACATAAAGTGCGATTGTAGTACTTCGCTTCGTTTCAGTATCTTTATCTCGAATCTCCAAGTTGTTTAGAACTTACACTCTTTCTTTGTCATCAGTTACAAAAGACATTAAAATGTTCCTTTCCATGGAGTTGGAATAATTTTTCGTGTCAGATTCTGATATCTTGTTGTTCAATACTGTTACTTCCTGGCGTAGACAGGAACCAGCATTTTCAGTATCTCATACTTTGTTTTGATTCTGCTGTTTTCCTTCTTCAATTCATCCAATCTGTTACTTATACCTTCTACCATTGCGTTATTCTCATTGAGCTCATTCTCGTTCAACTTATTCCTTTTTCCGAACCGTTCATTTGTTTGAATAATTTTTCAAACATATCCTGGATATGTAATGACTTCTCATATTTCCGGCCCTGCTTTGGCTTCATAAATATATTCAATTTTTCCCTCAAATATACCTCTTCTTCGAGTTCCTCCTCTGACCCTCATGTTTAAAAATCTATCCTTCTTTGGCAATGACAATTTATGTTTTTCTAATCATGAATATCATCCTTTACAATAGGTGTCAAGGTTTAACACCTAAGGTGTGCCTATCAAGGCATATCTCTATCTCATTTTCTGTCATTGCATCTTGCATCCATTTTCACCGATTGTCACATCACATTTTACACACAGCTTTTCAGTTGTATTGGATCGCGAACTATAAGAACTGAAGTCGTTCGCCTCCATATGATGATATATATATAGAGACTTTATATTAAAAGTTTCTTGATATCCATAGTCGTAACAGTTGATTTTCATTCACGGTTCAGGTCCAACAGAATTGTAGTTTTGACAATTTTTGAGCTAACAGTTTGTTTCACATCCTGGACCATTTACTTAATTAGAGCTTTTGGACTCTCTCTCTCTCACTCTCTCTCTGTCTCTGAATATACCTATATATATATATATATATATATATATATATATATATATATATATATATATATATATATATATATATATATATATATATATATATATATATATATATATATATATATATATATATATATATATATATATATATATATATATATATATATATATATATATATATATATATAAAGAACACAATTATCGGTATAGCCCGCAACTCAATTGGAAGCAACCTCAACGGCTCACGTGTTCCGAGCTTATTGGCTCTCCTCAGAACGGCGTAGCTAAGTTCAAAGTGTACGAACCTGGAGATGGAATCAACAGCAAAAGAACACACCTGCCAAGGAAGTCTCCACTGCTAGGCTTCCACGTGAACTCTTCGGGTTTGGAGATATGGTCAACGTATCGCCAATGTGGCGAAAAAAAAAATTTTTTTTAATTTTTTTTCCTTATTCACTAAGTCGATCGAAGACCCCGTAAAGGATAAATAGTCGCCACATTGGCAATACGTTGACCAAATTTCCAAACCCGGAGAGTTCACGTGGAAGCCTAGCAGTGGAGAATTCCTTTGCAGGTGTGTTCTTTTGTTGTTGATTCCATCTCCAGGTTCATACACCTTGAACTTGGCTACGACGTTCTGAGGAGAGCCAATAACCTCGAAACACGTGTCAACGGCTGCTTCCAATTGGGTTGCAGGCTATACCAATAATTGTGTTTTTTGTCATTTGTACTTTGCACCGAAAGAAAATTTTTCTTTCCATATATATATATATATATATATATATATATATAATGTATATATATATATATATATATATATATATATATATATATATATATATATATATATATATATATATATATATATATATATATATCGGATGGCTTATATTTATCGATCCTAGTTTATTTAGAGAAGAATGTTGGTAATATACGAGAATTTAATTTGACATTCGCTTAGTTATTATTATATCGTTCGGCTATTTAATCTACATATATATGAAATTAGAAGATGTCAGAAATATGATTTCGACGGAACGAATGGAAAATATGAATTTAAGCAAATGTTTCATAATATGTATTTTTTTCCAAACAGCATTTTGAGTGATTCAACCTGATAAGTATATTTCGGAATTTTATATTCAATGTATAGGAACCATTAATATAAGGCATTCCCCATATCCATAAATAATTCAACAAGATCATTCGAATACGTTTCAGTTACGGATGTTATAGTGTAATAATAATTTGTTATTATTTGAATTTTTATTTTGGAAATGATGTAAATTAAAACAGAGATGATAAAAGTGATCTTAATAAAAAAACTCGGCTTTTTATATAAATTCTCGTCAATTGCAGGAATGACAGAAATATTCAATTAATGAAAGAAGTTCTTTTTTTAATGAAATATAAGGAAGAATACTTGCATATAAAGAATATAGGTAATATAATGTCACAAAGTTTTGAATATATCTGGATCAGTTATACTTATATCATAAATATAAAGTGCATATGTTAAATTGAACAATATATAGCGAAAAATAGTCAGTTAACATCTATTACTTCAAAGCGTCATGTGTGTAGTCTAGGCTGTTGACTTAGGATGTAGGATGTTAGGGTGTAGATTTCTCTGCTCATTCTTACTTGTTCAGAAATTATTCTATAGAGGGCACAACAGACAACTCTTTGATAGAATTTTTATTACTTTACTGATTGTAAAATGTATTTCTGATTGAGATTATACGGAATTATTTTCAGATGCAGTTTCAGTGTTTGAAACTATTTTTAATAGCTTATTTTTCATATAGGTATACATGAACTCAATATTTGTTTTACTTCGTTTGATACATTGGATGAACATACATTTCATCAAATTTCCGCTGATAGACATGTCTGCATACATATTTCTAGTTAATACGTGTATTAGTCGTTATGTTCATTATTACTTTCTTGGTTCGTTGAAGTGGTAGTAAGAAATGAATTATATTAATGACTTTGAAAAATTAATCTAAAAAATTCTACAGTCTATCAATATTCGAGATGCAAAAAAATCTAACTGCGAAATGACTGGAACCGCTATTTGTGTTGATAAATAAAATTCAATCTGCCTATAGCGGACTAATCGCCTAATCAGAAGTATTATATTTAATATATCATTATTTCAAATGGAATACTATTATTGAATGTTTTATTTATTAAAATGATTCATTTGTTAAGTAAAATATATGATTCAAGATTTCAGTATATTCAAGATTTATGCTGAATGAATACCAACAAGATTTATTATTTTTCTATTTATTGAGTTTTCTTCAGTTTCAACAGAAAATTATTTTTGAATTATTTCTTTTAATCTAAGTCATATAATCAAAATAGAAAACACTTTCTCTTGAAAAACTGAAAAAATTCTGAAAGTTGCCAAACACTATGTTTTAATAAGCAAATAACATTCGCATCAATTTCGCGTGATGAAAGTGGAGTATTCAGTGCGTAGGCCTCGATTGTTGTTATTGATATACGATTATATTTACTCTTTGAAGAATTTTAAAGGTGTAATAGATCATCCAAAAAGTTCTAAAAAATAAATAATAAATAAGTTAATAAATTGCCAATTTGAGAAGAAAAAAGTAGGTATTCAGTTTGATGATATTTTTGTATCAAAACTATACTATGAGTTGCGAGATGTGTTTTTCATTTCGACACGGGATAATACCGTGTACATTCATCAGAAAAATTTGAACTTATGTACATGACTATAATTAATTTTGGTATGCCATAATTTATTAACATAGATTTCATAACATTTTTCTTCGTGAAGGGTTGAATTCGACTATTCTGCATAAATAATTGAAACTTCAGTTATAATTGTTAAAAACACTGAATCCATTTTTAAAACAACTACTTTCAACCATAACGGCAAAATCAAGAGATAAAGACTTGATAAAACTGTAATAGTACAAGTCAAATTAGTTGTTTTTGCAATAAACTCAGTGATTATAAGATTTGTACTTCATAGAAGTTTCATTTAAAATTAAAGTTCACACAGTTAATTTCATTTCATCGATTCATATTATTCTTCATAAAGATTTACCACCTTTTGAAGAGGAGTTTCGTTGGCATCTGGTTAATATCACTACGCACAGTATATCCAGTCCCACCAGTGGCGGATATACATAATATTTTTGGAGATGGGGGGCAAGAACAAGGTAATAATATGTAATTTGGGTAATAAAGTAGTTATGTTTCACGTTAGCTTTTGAGGTCGATTTCAGTGAACAAATTACAATTAAATTTCAATTTCGTTTTAAAAAGGCGAAACAAAGTACATATAAGTGAAGGAAAAAAACCGTTCAAAAATATTATATGTTATAAAGACTTAGTGAGGTTAACAATATTCACATAGTACAGAACAAAGTTCAAGATTCTCAGTGTATTTCAGAATTCATCAATAACTTCCTGGTAATTATCAAGAGGATATAAATGATAGGATAAAAAGTCCTATGACAATTTGCGGGAGATCCAATATCACTATGGCCTCTTTCTTCTTGCAAAAACACAAGTTCCCTCACACTAATTCACATATGTTTATTCGTCAAAATTCAACATTATGCTGGACTCATCATTTTCGCAAATGAGTTAATTTTGTATTACACTGTCTGATTTCGAGGAGGAGGGTTCGGTCCCCTAGGCCCCCTTTTATATACGCCCTTGCGTCGTCATTTCAATCGTTTTATGGATTCAATATTAGGTTAATTTCTTGGAAGGTTCAGGGACATGTCGAACTGTCGACCATGTAGATCTCGAATTCTTAACAGATGTTAAAAGACATATTATAATTTATAACTGCGGAAAAGAATAAGAAATTAACGGTCATCATATGGACGTCAATTATATAACGTTAAGAGGTTTTGAAAATGAATTTTGACTGAAATTTTTTTCCGTGATTATAAAATAGCCATTTTGATTATCAAAATTTTGGCTAATTCAGAACATGTGTTTCGAGATGTTCTAGATGTCTCTTGTTAACATCTGATTTCACAAGGCATTTTATTAACAAAGACTAAATAAAGTCTCTCGTTTTTATGACAAGGTAACACAAAAACGTATGAAGATGTTGAAAATATCGTTCAACAATAACAGACATTTAACTGTTCATCGTCATGAACAGTTAACATTAATGTCAGAAATCACCAAATAATTGAGGGGATTCTACTCGATTACGAAGTAGCTTCTTTGATCAGTTTTTTCATTTATTTATCGCAACTATATCTACTGTATCTTATAATATAATAATGAATTATCGAGAGGATTGTGTACAACATAGGTACCTAATCGTGACTTTTATGAGAGTTTTTCGACAAAGAGGAGCATATCGATAGTTCGTTTTATAGGTAATTGAATGAATGCATAATGAGATGAGCAATCTACAGCTATTTGATTGAGGAGCATATCGATAGTTCGTTTTATAGGTAATTGAATGAATGCATAATGAGATGAGCAATCTACAGCTATTTGATTATTTCAGCTGAAGATGAAAGTGTTATATTATGTCTCAAGTTAATATTTTACTTTACTTATAATTTTTCAATAAAGATCAAGTAAAAATGTCATTTAAATTCAATATATTCATATTCATTGTTTGATATACCTATTAATTACAACATGAATAAGTTGTACAATACTGTTGAATGCAATGTTGTAGAATGAATATTTGACTGCAAATTACTATTACATATAATTATGAAATATTTCGAAAATGAAAATGTTTACTAATTGAGAATAAATTATAGATGTCTCTTATAGTTATTTAGGTATGATTTCATAGCTTCATAAAGGTTATAGTATATTCAATGAAAACACATCTAGCTTATTACCTCTGATCAAGTTATAAATTGTTCGATCAATTAAAATAATTCAGAAATGTTTGAAAAAATCGTGGGGATTATTTTAGATTATATAGAGGGTTCGAATGTGAAACACGTTTTAAACCACAATATTTTCGAAATACTTGAATTTGAGCGTAAAAATTGCAAAAAACTATTGACTGATATCAGCGGTTTGATTATCGTAGCACTGTACCGCTTATGAGAGTATCTGTTTATATAAATTAATCAGGGATACGTGAGTGAATCGTAAACAACATTCCTTATTCATAGAAGAGTCGGAATACCTAGGTGCAGAAAATCGTTGAAAACATTAATGAAGCAAAAATAATTCAAATTGTGAAGGAAGCTTTTCTAATATTTTTTACGAATATGAATTGCATACCTACGTATATTTTAAGCAGAAATACACTAAAAAAATCTGAATAACTGAAAACGGTATAAGATAGTCAATAGTACATATGTAGTATTATTTATTACTTATATCACGAATATGCTCATTTCGAAATACCCTACGTGTACGACTAGATGTAACAACATGTTGCAAATCAAAAATGCGCAGAAATAATTCAAAGTCACCTAGATCTTCATAAATGAGTCAAAAAATTTCATTTTTTTTCGTTTTGAAGAATAGAAAAGGAATGTACGTTACTCAAATGAGATAGGTGTCCGATTCAAAAGATTATGATTTTATAGGACTTCAGAAATAATGTATATATAACATCATTCATGTTTTGAAAATATCAATTATTTTTATATTATAAATAATGTATAATATAAATCTATAGAAAGTGTATATCAAAAGCATACAATTCAGGAAAATTTTTCTTTAGGAATTTCCACATATCATTTGAAATATTGATTACTTTTAATGAATCACTGTAGTTATACTTTGTACCTGTTCTAGCCCAAGTTCACTTCTTCCAATCCATAGTAAAAACCAAATTATATTCCAGAATTTTAAATAAACAAAATTGTTGGAGGACAATTTTGCATTGTCCTCCAATCTAGTTGCATGCGAGATTTTTGTCTTTCATTACATAATAAAAAAAGACATTATTATAATAAGAGAATAATATTAGTTAGAATGAAGGTCAAAATTTAATCTTACAACAAAAGGTTTTCTTCATCTTCTATTCAAATTTCTAAACAGTTGAAGGTTTTCATAGGTTTTTCAACTGAAATTCTTCACATGCAAAAGATTAGCATTAAACAAATTCTTCAACTTGACGTATATATTCAAGTAGCAATATCTGTAATACTGTAGGTAATTCCCATTTTGAAAAGTGATAAAATGAACTAAATCACTATATTTTGAGGAATGTAATATAACTTCAATAGAATTCAGGTCAAGGAACGTAAAATTTTTTCATGTCCATTATTTCTGCTTCTATTTCTATGTTTTCTCGCAATTTTTTTGACTTAACACAAATAATTGGATGAAGATATTGTTTCTATGAGTCAACAATTGTTGATTCATTCATTTTATCAATTTAAAGTTCATAAGTAAGCAAGTTCAATTTGTAAAATGTTGCATGAGATGCAGTTCTCAATACAGGAGTAACATGTAAGAACATGAATATTCTAGCATTTAACATCTATTTGGTAAACCGATGTTTATCATGAAGTCGGCGACTATTTTGATTGAGGATAGATGCGTTTCCAAAAATGGAACAATTTGTAAAACTCTGTTTAAAATTTGAATTCTGATTGAAGATATTTATTCCAATGTGCAAAATATCTCAAATATCGAAATTTTGGAATTCAGAATACATTATAGATGAGTCCTATTGTTTTGACACTGTTTTATATTGGCAATAACAGGCCTTTATTTCTTATCATTCCTGTCCTATCAGGTTATAAGAGACAAGGATTTTTAAATACTTCTGAAATTTTGCCCTGACAAAAAGATTTTTCGGAAGTGACCGAGAATTATTATATTCAATTAATTCGAAATTATACTGAACTGTAATTCAACTCACTTCAATATGTATTGTTCACTTCAATATGTATTTCAACTCACTCATATTAATAGAGATGTGCAAAGATTCTCGAGTATTTTTTATATTATTACATAATTCTAATATATCTTTGAAGATTTGAATCACAAATGAATAGTGATGATTGAAAATGGGTGGCTAATTGAAATTCTAATATTATCGAATCCTCTACTGTTCGGTCATCTTTAATTATTACGGTTGCTATCCGTCCGGGATTTCCCAGATTTGTCTTCTTCGAAGGGAGTCCAGGGGCTGTCCAGCAGCGGCTTTTAATAAGTGACCGTGTGTAAACCGTACAATTTTTTTTTGTCAGGGAAATCCAATTTTTTTTTAGTTGAGCGACAAATTTTTCTGCAATCGGAAGGTTTTAGAAAATGTTCGAGGCCTTGGAAATTTATTTTAAAAGCTTGGATAGACTACCCATTCCGATCAAATAATTTTTTGAAGACCCACTGTCAGAGGCATATATATTTCCAATGTATTCAGTGATGTACGTTCTCTAATCTCGAATATCGAAAAGTTGGAAAAAAGTGAAAAATCGAAAACAGAATCGTATTTGCGTATCTGAATAAAACGTTAGAAGACAGAATGAAAGAAAATTTTTTGTTTCTAAAGGCACAAAATATTTCGAACGAACAGGATGAAAACACCAAAAACCATTTCAAAGTATTTTACATTTTTTACATAGCAATGAATTCCCACATAGAAAAGTTTGAAAAACCAATTGAACACTTTGACCAATTTAACTGAATGATGTTACTAAACATCATTGCAAGTACCCCATGGTCTGATGTCGAAAAGAACAGTCCCTTTTCTCAAGGAAATTAACATCGAAATCGATGACACGAAGCTGATTGACGAATATACAAACGCTCATAGCATGGACCTTATTGACGGCGATAAGATTTCATAGCGCAATTCATCTATGACTTATTTTTTTTCGAAACACTCATTATAGTCAGAAATGCTTAAAATCGTATAGTATTATTTTGTGTATATCTGCACACAATGCGTCGACAGAAAGTGTTTTCACTAGTCACGTATCAATGGACGGAATAAAGAAACTCGCTTAACGGCTCATTTTAGGTCTATGATCAAATCTTTTATTTGATCTCTTTGAAAAAATTTCGATCTTTTACAAATTCTTGTTAGAACAGAAAGATATTTCATTGAAAATTGGGAAGACTAACATAAATCAAAATAGTTTGAAAAAACTTGATCTCCCTAAAATTCACAGTTTTAGAACTTACTTGAAATAATTTATATTTACAATTGAAACAATATTATAGGGATTTGGCTATCTTACTAGATGTATGAGAATATCATTTGTGTAGTAGTTTTTTTTTCAAAATTATCAAGTATTAGTCATTAGAAGTATCATATAATAATTTGATTGGTACCTGAAAAAAGCGCTTTAGTTATTTTTGTTACCATAATACAACAGAAGGAGTGCTTCTTAAAAATGTCTATTATTTGTTGGTGTTACATAAAATGAAGTCGATTTCAATGGCACACTGTATGAATGAATGAAAATTGAAAATTTATAACGATGTTTTCATTTTGTTTGCAAAAAATATTTTTTCAGATATGTCGTGAAAAAAACATATTTCGCCTAAATGTCCGGGTTTTTTGCCTTGTTCATCAGGTGTCGGTGAACTAAGTTATAACAGCCCCATATTTTTCGAGAATTTTCAGTTCGAAAAATCTGACTTGAGATTGCGGGCAAAAAAAGTTGCAACAGAGCAGAGAAATAATATAATTTTCGAGTATTCAAAACTTTAATTATGCTCCTATTCCATAAAATAGTTTTTCTATAATTTTTTAGGTGTACTTTTGTGAAGTTTTATTTGAATGTTTATTTCTACTCATGTATTAATCCGATTCTTTTTCGTTTAAAATGTGAGAATGTCTATAGTTTCAGATGCTCGTTTCCAATTGAAAATCGCAAATATAAGGGCTCCGAATGAATATTAACTATTGCGAACGAAACTGTTAATTTTTATCATTGTTGGGAATTCATCAAACTGAAATCTGAGTTGAAAATTATATATGCAACAAATCTGTTGACTGCTGTCAAGGTCTTGGGATCATTATAGCACTTTATCGTTGTTTTAGGATATTTGTTTACATAACTTAATCAGGGTCACGCTAGTGAACCGTAAACAAAAATATTCATTCTTTATACGCGCAGAGCCGGGAAGCTAATAACAGAGAACAAACGTCAGGAAGCTCGAAAAATATGAAAGATAATTAGAAGGTAACTGAATTCTGGGTGAAACTCATTTTATTTTTTCTAAAAATTCAAATGTAACGAATTTGTTTTGGGACGAATTGTTGATGTTCATCGACATTTTGTCTTCTGTACGATTTTAAGGTCTATAAATTCTAAGGTGCTCAACTTGAAAATCTAGAAATTGCATCGTGGGAGTATCAGGTTAATTTGGAGGTACACTTGAAGAATCTCGCGTCATTTAACTGTACCGCAGCAAAGTGGTTAAGAATCACTGCTCTAGTTCTTCAGTTCATTACCTCAGAAACGTTATGATGACGTATATGACGTTATGAAAAACAAATCTGAACTCAGATACGAAAACCAATATAGGCGTGGATGTGTTTCAAGTTTGGGAAGGGCGATTTATTCGTTATCGATTTTCACTTAGATTCAAATCCAAATATTGAATCGATAAACGTAAAAATTCGAGTCTCAATAATCGATTTACAGAAAATTGATTTTTCGATTTGATTTTTGAGTTGGTGTTTCAAAGTATTACAATACAAGATCGAAATATGATTTGTTCTATCAAAAAATAATTGATGTAGGTATAAAAAGAAGTGAACTAGGTACTCGTATTTTTCAGATGCCCGTTTGCTTTATATTCATATGATTTGTTTTCCGCCAGAAGCTACAAGGTTGAATAGGGGTCGTTGTCTTGAAATTCGAAAAAGTTAGGTTTATGATTTTAAGTTCATTAAATTTTTAGTTGTGAAATGGCATATTACACTGTACCTATTCTTATTATAATAAATATGCTGTATAAACTATATAAACATCTGCCGGTAAAGATATCTTTTATATTCATATAATGACTAATATAAACGTTCTGAATTATCTGTGGTTCAAGTAATGAAAAACAACATAACCAACAAAAAAATATAGCATTTGAGTGAATATAATAAATGATTACCCTTAATTCAATTACATATTAGATGAAAAACTGCAATTTCTCTAAATGTGATTTGAAAGTTCAGCTAATTGTAAATTATTTCATTGTTGTTATCGAACAGAAAAATTCTAATCTAAATTTTTTAGGAAGAAATATCTGCTCACTAGATCGATTCCTTACATGATATCATTCGAAAGTATTAGAATTCGAATTTGAAACGACTAATATTCAATTATTCTCATTAATACATTAACTGCAAATGTTTATCGCAGAAAACAAAAAAAAACTAAGTTTGCTGCTTTCAACTGCTTTATCAAAATAGGACTTTATCGTATCTTCATCTGCTACATCTTTTTCACAGTGGACTTTTCACAGTAACTCCTTAGACTTAAATTCTTTGAAAGACAATCCTTATTTTTTTCTAGATATACAAATTGCAATTTTTCAAAACATAATACTGAGATATCAAAACTGCCGTAAGACTTTTTTCCAACTGCATAATAGGACTGTTCAAAAGAAAAGGTGAATTTCGAATTTTTGCAGGCTGTACACATTCGATTATCAAAATTTTTTTTGTTAAGGTGGTATTTCAAATATGTTGCAATTATCAGCCCTTTTAGATGAGAAGTTTGTTTCCGACAACTGAAAAGGTTAGTCACGATCTTCATATGTTATTTCGATTTTTTACTTTCCAAAAAAATGGCTCAAATAATCTGTATTAAATTTTACGTTAAAATGAAATAAAGTGCTCCAACGCATTTAAAATATTGATTGTGGCATACGGAGAACCTACTTCGTCACAAAAAATTGTTTATAAGTGGTACAAGCATATTCGAGAAGGAGTTGATGATGAAGAATATCCTGGAGTTGCAACCATCTCAAAAAACGAAGAAAACAACGAACCAATCACGAAAATGATTCTGAAAACCGTCAAATCCCTAGTAGGGATGTTGCACAGAACGTTGGCATATCAATCGGCTCGTGCCATGCACTTTTCTCGGATGTTTTGGACATGGAACGTGAGGTAGCGAAGTTTGTTAAGAAATTGCAAAATGTTGAGCAAAAGCAAGGTCGCTTTCGTATTGCATCAGATTTGCTCAAAAAGGGCATATCTGGTGACATAACGTGAATACATGGTTAGGCCGTCGGAACAAAGGCCCAATAATCCCAATTGAATCGGTCAGAAGAGCCTAGATCGAAAAAGGCACGCCAAGTTCAATCCAATGTGAAGGTTTTGCTCACTGTTTTCTTCGATTACAACGGCGTGATGCACCATGAGTTCTTCCTAATATCTCATGCGGTTAATACGGATTACTACAAAGAAGTTGTTCAACGTTTGCGTAAAGCAGTACGGCTCAAACGATAGGAATCAGAATGATAATGCACCAGCTCACATATCAATGCTTGTTAGTGATTGTTTGGACAAAAACAACCACCGTATTGACCAGATTTGCTTTTTTCCTTTTCCCAATGACTGAAGCAATCAATGAAAGGAAAGCCACAATTGATGACATAAAATCGGAATAGCGCATTTCAGAGCTTCAAGGATTAGAAGAAGCGCTGCCATAAGAGCACTATACCTAAAGGGGGTTACTTTGAAGGAAATAAAATGGATATTTATAAATAATTGAATACTTTTAGAAAAAATTCAAAATTCACCTTTTTTTCGAACGAACTTTGTATTCCATTCAAATTCAGTGGAAATATACTTGAAAAAAATGTATTTCTAGAGTACACATGGCAATTTATCACTTTCATTCAAAATGTATTAATTAACACAACAATGAATATCGAATAAAATTATATCTTCATAGAATTTTTTCGACAGGATTTCATTGGTAGGTACTTATATGGAAAATAATCGATATTATATTCTATATTTTATGAAACATTTTACGTTCGAACGATGCACTCATATAGTTCGTTTCCCCATGAGTTTGACGAGTATGAACTGTACTTCGTAATGCTGAAGCAAATCGAAAGTTTTGTTTTATAAGGGATTGGTTGCATGAATTCACAATATAATGAGCAGTTAACCGATATTTGATTATTCGATTGAAGCAAGGCTCTTTTATTGTGTATAAATTTAACATTTTATTACACATTTTCATTTCTTGACAATGTAGATCAAGTAAAACTATCGTTTGAATCCCCTACTGTTTATTAGATCAATAATTAAAAATTAAAAGTATTTTTATTAAGCTCTTTCAAAAATTAAATATTGACCGGAAATAAAGAAATAAATTCACCATATTTTCTCGAATTATTCCTCTTCAAAACTTCCATTTCAGAAATACCCGAAAAAATTGAAGGGATTCTGCTTCATTACTTTGATATGAGATTTGCATTTCAATCAAATAATTTGTACAAGTCTGTTTAAATGAAATTTTGACTTATTCACACTATGAGTGCGAAATGGTTTAGGCATCAAAATACTAGCTAATTTGGAATAAATTACAGATTTCTCTTATTTTTCATCTTGATTTCCCATTGCTTTATATTTGCCGAAACAGACCTTGTCTCGTACGACCCCTAACGATCTATTAAGACGCAAAGATTTCTCGAGATTTTTTAAATTATTCTTTCACGAAAAATTTGAATTCAGAAAATATCCAACGAATTGAACTAATTGTTGTATTGATTACATTAGTAGGTAATCGATACTTGTTGACATTATTTATTACGTATAATGTCAACAACCATGCGGTCCGAGATCCATATTAGTATTTTCACTCGTAGGGCACTTGAGAACATCTGGAGATAAGTGACCTCGTACAAATATGTGTAGGTAGGTATATTTTACCGAGCCAGTCTAACTTTAAGCGTGTTACACGAAAGTCTTGTGAAATAATTTAATTGTATTTTTCGTGAATGTTTGTGAAATTTATTCTCTTTCAGTCAAATATAACATACCATTGTTTAGCAGTTTTGTGAAAGTTGAGTTATGAACCGATGAAAATTTATCGTGAAATTCTACAGAAAAAACGGGTAAGTACTTGCACGACATTAATTATATCAAATATTTTCTTTCATTGATGAATTTTCGGATATTTATGAAACATTTACATTTTTGTTAATGTTTGTAATTGTATTAAACATACAATTCAGAATTTTAGCGTTGAAAAAATTGGTCAAAAAATGATAAATCATATAACCCAAACTATTGTTTATAAATCAGTTTCTTCTGGATAATATTTCATTTACCAACTTTTATTTCCGTTTTTATTAACCCTTCTATTTTTCAAACAGTTGAACTTTTAGATTTTTCTCACTATTAGGTTATTATGTGCCTTCCAATAATTAATAGCAATACGAATGTTTGTTATACGAGCTCCATTTATTTCATGACTATATGGGAAATGTTTGAATTCATTTCATAAAATATTATTCTTATTGCTTATTTCTCAATCATTTTTTTCGAATCTATTCAGCCCTACATTTGAACGTGTAATGAATATCCTAACAGAGCTTACAATTGAAATCGCAATTAAGTAATTAAGGGTCATTATTTCATGTTATTTGACAAGCCAAAAAAGTATATTCTCCAGCAATGCTGAGAAATAATGTCTCAGGTGACCGGAAAAAATGAATTACTTCAACAAATTAGTACTTTTCGTTGTATTCGTTTTAGTTAAGTGCCTTTCCGATTTATATCCCTTCTGAAAGTACACCCTAGTAATTTATGTTCAAGTAACGACATTGATAATTTTCCATCAAGAATGTTCCTCATGTCTGATTGATACGCAAAATGAATGATCTTTGCTATCTATTACTTTTAATTCAATTATTCACTAATTAAATAACTAAGTCTATGGTATACTATTTTTGTTATTCAATGTATTTTTAGGTGACACAAGTTCCACCTTCAATTATTATCATGGAAATATTATGGAGGAAAAATTTTGTTCCTTTTTTGCAATTGGTTGCAGAAAAAATTGGAAAGACATTGATTAACAACTTTATTAAGTACTGAACCTTTGGTGAAAGAAAATTTGGAAGCAGGTAAGTAATCAATTCATCAGGTATTTTTCGTTATTTAGTGATTTTGTTCTTCATTTCATCGACTCGAAAAATTTAGTTCAATTATAACTTATTACTCAATAAAATCACTTTTTCAACCTATATTATTCAATACGGCTTTATGCCTCTAACACTCAACAATCAATAGGCATGACGAATAAATTAAATATTTT
The DNA here is from genome assembly GCA_030704895.1 of Henosepilachna vigintioctopunctata. NCBI lineage: Eukaryota > Metazoa > Arthropoda > Insecta > Coleoptera > Coccinellidae > Henosepilachna > Henosepilachna vigintioctopunctata. The sequence goes on along the minus strand of JARQZJ010000104.1, from coordinate 186,294 downwards.
CAATTGGAACCGTTCCTAATATTTAGTTTTTACTGTTGAAATATAAATGCTTGTGTTTCTGTTCTTGTGGACCATGATGAATTTTGTTCAGATGCAAAAACCGAGAAAATTCATAAAAAAATTGAGAAAAAATGACGGATGAAAACATCTGCATAATTTCATTCTCTTGATGCCAATATATCAACAATAAAATGGCAAATAATAACAAGGGAATTCTTGACAGAGATCATGAATGAAATGATGTTAATAAGTTACAAAAAAACAAAAGAAAAAGAAAAAAAAAAGAAATATGCCCCTGGATTTGGAATATTCGTGAAAAAAAAATTAATAAGTCGTTAGATTGTAGGACACATAGATCATGGTATAGAGATCCAAAATAACAGATGCAAAAAGACTATTGCAAAAATATTGGTGAAATATATTCGCTCCTATAAATTTGCTCGATGAAAGAAATGCGCAAGGAATTTCTGAAAATTTTGATGATTTTATAACTTCATCAGGTTTGACTTTCGAACGACAGCCAGATAATTTAATAACTGAAGTAATCTAATTTAATTATTGAAGCAATCTCGAGTAGTTTTGTGGAGAAATTATGTAATTTGAAAATTTACTACTAGTTGGACTTAATACAGGAATAGCATTATAACCTACATAAAATCATAATACTGATTGTAATTGTTATGGTATTACTGTCCTCATCGATTATTTTTCATACACATATTTTTCTGATTGCAGATGATACCTACACCAAGAACCTGATTACCTGAACATGTTCCACATCAAAAATCTTAACACAATCTTATTGGCACCTGGAGCTTCATTGTCCGTTCAAATTTGGTGGCTAACGTCTATTTTTAGTTTTTAAGGGTTAAAAACAAATTTGGTTTTTCATAGCTGTTCATTTTCGAACTTTTTCTATAAAATGGTTCGAAAATTTTCTAAAGTATTAGGTAGTTATTATATATTGCATTATATGCTCGAAATGTGTAAAAAATAACACTTCACGATTGATTTCTTTTATACATATTTATATACTTCTTCATGCTGGGTAATTTTGTAAGCAAAGTATAAATGAGTCACCAGGAATTCTAACTTCCTTTTCTCTAGAAGTATCAATACTTCACATATATTATACATTTATATATAATATATTTATCTTCAAAGATGAATGTACTTTAGTTGGACTTTCATTGACAGATTTTAACGATTATAAACTTTAAAATTTACTTAAATCAATTTTTCTCAAATCATAAAGTTCTATATTTCTTCACAATCGATAGTGAAGACTGAATATCTTTTAGAAGTTTTGTTCATTACTACATTGAATTTTCCTCCGATCCTGTGGTAGTCAAGTTGAGCTTTTTTGTCTCACTACATAGTAAAAAAAAAAAATGATCTCATTAGGAGAAATGTGGAAGTTTGAATAAAAATCAGAATTGACTCTAACAACAGAGGAAATTTTTCACCTCGCCCTTGATATTTCTGAACATGCAATAAATATAGCATTTTGATTTGAGACAAAAAAGGTCAGTCAGCTAACCAAAATCACTAAATTTTAAGACTTGTAACAATGGTTCAAAACCCCAAGGAGGTTTTCTTGCAGCTTCTTCCTCCCTAAGATATAAATTTTTGACTGAAGCTGATTTTGTGAACCCAATTGTTTCATTGTCAAGCTTTCGTTTTCGAATTGTTGCAGTTATCAATTGCATTTCAAAAAATACTGAATTAATTGCGAATGAACATGAAGTTTTCTTATCATGTTTTATTTCATTTAAAAATCACCAACAAGTTCACTCCTTTATTTGGTTTGTTTGTTTGCTGTAAGTTATTCAATATAAGTAAAAATGTATTATGAAGTGCTGATTGAGTTTTTTCAACTTCAATTGAGCTCTATTCAACTTATTTCATCTTATGACATATGTTACGATTTAGCTACTTATCTAGCATTAAGTGGCTTGGCAGAAAATTATTGTCAGGTGTAAGTTTTAGAAAATCATTTATACAACTTCTTGGGATGTTGGTATGATTATATGAACTTGCTGTTTTAGTTTAGTCCCAGGAGAACACATAAAAATTTTCGGAATTGTTGTTCAAAAACGTTAATTATACAATTTTTTTTTCATATTGTATATATTTTCATCTAAAATATTAAAATGCAATCATTTCGTTTTACCTGAACGATATTTGTGCTGAATTTTTTCCAACATTTTCATGAAAAAATATATACAGAATACAAGGTATACAGAACAAGGGTATAGAGAAAAGACATAAATAATGATAAATTTCAACACTAACTCAGTAATTTAGCTACACTTATCATCTCAATGCAATAACATAAGGTGGTTGCAGTTATCTAACTCAGTTTTGAATATAATTGAAAAATTTATCATTTTTTATTGTATTAAATATTGAAAATAATATATATGGATATAATATATATTGATCATTGATTTAGTTAGAGCATAATTATATATGCAATGTAAGATGTGTTAGTTATAAATGCTTTATCATTTCTTTAATTTTCAATGTAAATTCTATTGTTGGTTTCATAATTGTCGGTATTACATTTTCTAAACGAATAAATATATAAGATACATCAATAGAACATAAATATTTCACCCAATGGTTATATATCACTGAATTTTATGATGGATTATGTTAAATATTTCCAACTTTCACTCAGGTCACAAATGCTTATTTAAGTATTCATCATTGATTTAGTTAGAGATTAATTATATATGCATGTGTGAAGTATTAGTTATATATGCATTATCATTTCTTTATTTTTCAATGTGTGAATGCTATTGTTGGTATTCCATTTTCCAAACGAATAAATATATAAAATACACAATAGAACATAAATATTTCACTCATTGGTATATATTCCACTGAATTTTATGTTTTATGGAAAACATTTTCAACTTTTACTCAGGTCATATCTGCTTATTCAAGTCTGCCATAATTTTTAAAAAATACATAATGCAACATCAATGAATTGAAGTTTTCTTGTTCTTTTTCCTTATAATATACAATTATCATTCTGTTCAGTTATCATGTATCTATTCTACTAGTATCAATAACAATATTTTACTACAGTTAAAACTGTTTTGAATCATCTCTCACTACTGTATTGAATTTTCAATTCAGCAAGAATTGTTCTAACATCTTTTTATCTTTATGATCGAAGTATTGTGTTTTAGATATTTTATTGTTAAATTGTTTATACTAAATTGAGATTAAATTATTTATATTAAAATGAAGCTCGTAACTAACTAACACAATTTTTTGATTAATGAATTGTGTAGTAAGAATTCAAATCAAACTCTTGACTTAATATTTCACAAATTAATGATGCATAAAGCCAACAGTTTGATTTGAATTTTTATTCAATCATGTTTCACCAAGAGGTAAGTAAAAGTTCAATCTCAATTGTGTAGTATATTGGTACTGACTTAATGTTGAACATTGCATGTTCCATTCATTATTCTGGCAAGTATTTCTACGAAACACCTATAATAATAAGTAGTATTCTATCAAATACACTTATTGATGATATTAAACATACAAATAGCAGCTTTAGCTCTGAACATTCAATTCAGCTGCTATATACCTAGATGTATAAACAAATATAGATGTGTTTTCTTCAGTGCATTCTTTCTATATGACCTAGAACAATTAGTTACCACAAAATGAATAAAATAATGAAAACAACTGTTGTGTGTATATTGATCCTGACTTAATGTTGAACATTGCATGTTTCATCACAATATTCTGTCAAGTAATTCTACAAAACACCTATTATAATCAGTACTATTCTATCGAATACACTTATTGACCATATCAAACATAGAAATAGACGCTTTAGCTCTGAACATTCAATTCAGTTGCTATATAGCTAGATGTAGAAACTACTGTAGATTTGTTTTAAAACAATGCATTCTTTCTATATGACCTAGAACAATGAATTACCACAAAACAAATGAGATAATGAGTAGTACTACTCTTTTCTGAAAGGTTAACAACATAATGGTATTCAATTTGCAATATCGTATTTTGTATCATGTGTGAAACTGCTTGGACCCAATAATATATTTTAAACCACTTCAATTTATTTTTCATATAAGTACTTTAGTATTTGATTATCTGGGATAGTGTGTAGTCAATTTATCAAATGGAAATTATGTAGTAAGCCAATTTAAACTACAATGAATATTTCTGGTAACATAAAAACAAACTATATAAATACAAACCTTTCCAACGAATTTTATCTTTTCTCACTATTCTCTCTGTCTTGATACTTAATTTATTTTTTAAAATATATATTGTTTCTCTTTTCTAGTCGAAGTATGATAATTATATAATAGACAATTATGAGGTATCTTGCATCTATGAATTAACTCCATGGTAGAATGTAGCACAATACAATATTCATAAGCCGAAGCAATTTTAACCTAGAAGATTCTGAAATATTTACTCAATAGTAACATATTCAATTCAATATAAGCTCTTAATTGTGTATCCTGAAATATAATAAATTCAATGAAATATTTTAATCACTACTTTAGTTCAGAAAATCATTTCATGAAGTAGCAGATTATTATTCATCTAGTAGTTATTACATCCAGATTTAATGGATCTTAACACCTCGACATATATTTATAACGAAATATATTCACAATATACAATATCATTATCAATATTTCGACCATACAATTCACAAATTCCATAATATTCAAACAAAACCTTCATTTGTTTGGATGAGCGATAACCTAAAAGACAAACTAGCCATTGACACTTCGACACAGTTGGTAACTACCAACTGCCTTCCCCTCTTGCCTCACTTCCGCCGTAAAAAATATAAATTTGGTAACGAGTAGATTTTGGGAGCGGTATGAACATATATATATATATATATATATATATATATATATATATATATATATATATATATATATATATATATATATATATATATATATATATGTTCATACCGCCATTAATATAAGGCATTCCCCATATCCATAAATAATTCAACAAGATCATTCGAATACGTTTTAGTTACGGATGTTATAGAGTAATAATAATTTGTTGTTATTTGAATTATTATTTTGGAAATGATGTAAATTAAGACAGAGATGATAAAAGTGATCTTAATAAAAAAACTCGGCTTTTTATATAAATTCTCGTCAATTGCAGGAATGACAGAAATATTCAATTAATTAAAGAAGTTCTTTTTTTAATGAAATATAAGGAAGAATACTTGCATATAAAGAATATAGGTAATATAATGTCACAAAGTTTTGAATATATCTGGATCAGTTACACTTATATCATAAATATAAAGTGCATATGTTAAATTGAACAATATATAACGAAAAATAGTCAGTTAACATCTATTACTTCAAAGCGTCATGTGTGTAGCCTAGGCTGTTGACTTAGGATGTAGGATGTTAGGGTGTAGATTTCTCTGTTCATTCTTACTTGTTCAGAAATTATTCTATAGAGGGCACAACAGACAACTCTTTGATAGAATTTTTATTACTTTACTGATTGTAAAATGTATTTCTGATTGAGATTATACGGAATTATTTTCAGATGCAGTTTCAGTGTTTGAAACTATTTTTAATAGCTTATTTTTCATATAGGTATACATGAACTCAATATTTGTTTTACTTCGTTTGATACATTGGATGAACATAAATTTCATCAAATTTCCGCTGATAGACATGTCTGCATACATATTTCTAGTTAATACGTGTATTAGTCGTTATGTTCATTATTACTTTCTTGGTTCGTTGAAGTGGTAGTAAGAAATGAATTATATTAATGACTTTGAAAAATTAATCTAAAAAATTCTACAGTCTATCAATATTCATATGCAAAAAAATCTAACTGCGAAATGACTGGAACCGCTATTTGTGTTGATAAATAAAATTCAATCTGCCTATAGCGGACTAATCGCCTAATCAGAAGTATTATATTTAATATATCATTATTTCGAATGGAACACTATTATTGAATGTTTTATTTATTAAAATAATTTATTTGTTAAGTAAAATATATGATTCAAGATTTCAGTATATTCAAGATTTATGCTGAATGAATACCAACAAGATTTATTATTTTTCTATATATTTAGTTTTCTTCAGTTTCAACAGAAAATTATTTTTGAATTATTTCTTTTAATCTGAGTCATATAATCAAAATAGATAGAAACACTTTCTCTTGAAAAACTGAAAAAATTCTGAAAGTTGCCAAACACTATGTTTTAATAAGCAAATAACATTCGCATCAATTTCGCGTGATGAAAGTGGAGTATTCAGTGCGAAGGCCTCGATTGTTGTTATTGATATACGATTATATTTACTCTTTGAAGAATTTTAAAGGTGTAATAGATCATCCAAAAAGCTCTAAAAAATAAATAATAAATAAGTTAATAAATTGCCAATTTGAGAAGAAAAAAGTAGGTATTCAGTTTGATGATATTTTTGTATCAAACCTGTACTATGAGTTGCGAGATGTGTTTTTCATTTCGACACGGGATAGTACCGTGTACATTCATCAGAAAAATTTGAACTGATGTACATGACTATAATTAATTTTGGTATGCCATAATTTATTAACATAGATTTCATAACATTTTTCTTCGTGAAGGGTTGAATTCGACTATTCTGCATAAATAATTGAAACTTCAGTTATAATTGTTAAAAACACTGAATCCATTTTTAAAACAACTAGTTTCAACCATAACAGCAAAATCAAGAGATAAAGACTTGATAAAACTGTAATAGTACAATTCAAATTAGTTGTTTTTGCAATAAACTCAGTGATTATAAGATTTGTACTTCATAGAAGTTTCATTTAAAATTAAAGTTCACACAGTTAATTTCATTTCATCGATTCATATTATCCTTCATAAAGATTTACCACCTTTTGAAGAGGAGTTTCGTTGGCATCTGGTTAATATCACTACGCACAGTATATCCAGTCCCACCAGTGGCGGATATACATAATATTTTAGGAGATGGGGGCAAGAACAAGGTAATAATATGTAATTTGGGTAATAAAGTAGTTATGTTTCACGTTAGGTTTTGAGATCGATTTCAGTGGACAAATTACAATTAAATTTCAATTTTGTTTCAAAAAGGCGAAACAAAGTACATACAAGTGAAGGAAAAAACCGTTCAAAAAAATTATATGTTATAAAGACTTAACAATATGAGGTGTTAATTGTGAGGTTAACAATATTCACATAGTACAGAACAAAGTTCAAGATTCTCAGTGTACTTCAGAATTCATCAATAACTTCCTGGTAAGTATCAAGAGGATATAAATGATAGGATAAAAAGTCCTATGACAATTTGCGGGAGATCCAATATCACTATGGCCTCTTTATTTGACGTTTATTCGTCAAAATTCAACATTATGCTGGACTCATCGTTTTCGCAAATGAGTTAATTTTGTATTACACTGTCTGATTTCGAGGAGGAGGGTTCGGTCCGCTAGGCCCCTTTTATATACGCCCTTGCGTCGTCATTTCAATGGTTTTATGGATTCAATATTAGGTTAATTTCTTGGAAGGTTCAGGAACTTGTCGAACTGTCGACCATGTAGATCTCGAATTCTTAACAGATGTTAAAAGACATATTATAATTTATAACTGCGGAAGAAGAAATAAGAAAGAATAAGAAATTAACGGTCATCATATGGACGTCAATTATATAACGTTAAGAGGTTTTGAAAATGAATTTTGACTGATTTTTTTTCCGTGATTATAAAATAGCTATTTTGATTATCAAAATTTTGGCTAATTCAGAACATGTATTTCGAGATGTTCTAGATGTCTCTTGTAGTCACATCTGATTTCACAAGGCATTTTATTAACAAAGACTAAATAAAGTCTCTCGTTTTTATGACAAGGTAAATAGACACAAAAACTTATGAAAATGTTGAAAATATCGTTCAACAATAACAGACATTTAACTGTTCATCGTCATGAACAGTTAACATTAATGTCAGAAATCACCAAATAATTGAGGGGATTCTACTCGATTACGAAGTAGCTTCTTTGATCAAAGTTTTTTCATTTATTTATCGCAACTATATCTACTGTATCTTATAATATAATAATGAATTACCGAGAGGATTGTGTACAACATAGGTACCTAATCGTGACTTTTATGAGAGTTTTTCGACAAAGAGGAGCATATCGATAGTTCGTTTTATAGGTAATTGAATGAATGCATAATGAGATGAGCAATCTACAGCTATTTGATTATTTCAGCTGAAGATGAAAGTGTTATATTATGTCTCAAGTTAATATTTTACTTTACTTATAATTTTTCAATAAAGATCAAGTAAAAATGTCATTTAAATTCAATGTATTCATATTCATTGTTTGATATACCTATTAATTACAACATGAATAAGTTGTACAATACTGTTGAATGCAATGTTGTAGAATGAATATTTGACTGCAAATTACTATAACATATAATTATGAAATATTTCAAAAATGAAAATGTTTACTAATTGAGAATAAATTATAGATGTCTCTTATAGTTATTTAGGTATGATTTCATAGCTTCATAAAGGTTATAGTATATTCAATGAAAACACATCTAGCTTATTACCTCTGATCAAGTTATAAATTGTTCGATCAATTAAAATAATTCAGAAATGTTTGAAAAAATCGTGGGGATTATTTTAGATTATATAGAGGGTTCGAATGTGAAACACGTTTTGAACCACAATATTTTCGAAATACTTGAATTCGAGCGTAAAAATTGCAAAAAACTATTGACTGATATCAGCGGTTTGATTATCGTAGCACTGTACCGCTTATGAGAGTATCTGTTTATATAAATTAATCAGGGATACGTGAGTGAACCGTAAACAACATTCCTTATTCATAGAAGAGTCGGAATACCTAGGTGCAGAAAATCGTTGAAAACATTAAGAAAGCAAAAATAATTCAAATTGTGAAGGAAGCTTTTCTAATATTTTTTACGAATATGAATTGCATACCTACGTATATTTCAAGCAGAAATACACTAAAAAATCTGAATAACTGAAAAGGGTATAAGATAGTCAATAGTACCTAATAGGTACTATTATGTATAATAGATACTACCTATGTAGTATTATTTATTACTTATATCACGAATATGCTCATTTCGAAATACCCTACGTGTACGACTAGATGTAACATGTTGCAAATCAAAAATGCGCAGAAATAATTCATGGTCACCTAGATCTTCATAAATGAGTCGAAAAATTTCATTTTATGTCGTTTTGAAGAATAGAAAAGGAATGTACGTTACTCAAATGAGATAGGTGTCCGATTCAAAAGATTATGAATTTATAGGACTTCAGAAATAATGTATATAAAACATCATTCATATTTTAAAAATATCAATTATTTTTATATTATAAATAATGTATAATATAAATCGATAGAAAGTGTATATAAAAAGCATACAATTCAGGAAAATTTTTCTTTAGGAATTTCCACATATCATTTGAAATATTGATTACTTTTAATGAATCAGTGTAGTTATTTATGCTTTGTACCTCTTCTAGCCCAAGTTCACTTCTTCCAATCCATAGTAAAAACCAAATTATATTCCAGAATTTTAAATAAACAAAATTGTCGGAGGACAATTTTGCATTGTCCTCCAACCTAGTTGCATGCGAGATTTTGTCTTTTATTACATAATAAAAAAAGACATTATTATAATAAGAGAATAATATTAGTTAGAATGAAGGTCAAAATTTAATCTTACAAAAAAAGGTTTTCTTCATCTTCTATTCAAATTTCTAAACAGTTGAGGGTTTTCATAGGTTTTTCAACTGAAATTCTTCACATGCAAAGGATTATCATTAAACAAATTCTTCAACATACCATATATATTCAAGAAGCAATATCTGTAATACTGTAGGTCATTCCCATTTTGAAATGTGATAAAATGAAGTAAATCACTACTATATTTTGAGGAATGTAATATAACTTCAAAATAATTCAGGTTAAGGAACGTAAAATTTTTTCATGTCCATTATTTCTGCTTCTATTTCTGTGTTTTCTCGCAATTTTTTTGACTTAACATAAATAATTGGATGAAGATATTGTTTATGTGAGTCAACAGTTGTTGATTCATCTATTTTATCAATTTAAAGTTCATAAGTAAGCAAGTTCAATTTGTAAAATGTTGCATGAGATGCAGTTCTCAATACAGGAGCAACATGTAAGAACATGAATATTCTAGCATTTAACATCTATTTGGTAAACCGATTATTATCATGAAGTCGGCAACTATTTTGATTAAGGATAGATGCGTTTCCAAAAATGGAACAATTTGTAAAACTCTGTTTAAAATTTGAATTCTGATTGAAGATATTTATTCCAATGTGCAAAATATCTCAAATACCGAAATTTTGGAATTCAGAATACATTATAGATGAGTCCTATTGTTTTGACACTTTTTATATTGTCAATAACAGGCCTTTATTTCTTATCATTCCTGTCCTATCAGGTTATAAGAGACAAGGATTTTTAAATACTTCTGAAATTTTGCAATCACAAGAAATTTTTTCGGAAGTGACCGAGAATATTATATTCAATTATTTCGAAATTATACTGAACTGTATTTCAACTCACTTCAATATGTATTGTTCACTTCAATATGTATTTCAACTCACTCGTATTAATAGAGATGTGCAAAGATTCTCGAGTATTTTTTATATTATTACCTAATTCTAATATATCTTTGAAGATTTGAATCAGAACTGAATAGTGATAATGATAGTGATGATTGAAAATGGGTGGCTAATTGAAATTCTAGTATTATCGAATCCTCTACTGTTCGGTCATCTTCAATTATTACGGTTGCTATCCGTCCGGGATTTCCCAGATTTGTCTTCTTCGAAGAGAGTCCAGGGGCTGTCCAGCAGCGTCTTTTAATAAGTGACCGTGTGCAAACCGTACAATTTTTTTTTGTCAGGAAATCCAATTTTTTTTTAGTAAAGCGACAAATTTTCCTGCAATCGGAAGGTTTTAGAAAATGTTCGAGGCCTTGGAAATTTATTTTAATAGCTTGGATAGACTTCCCGTTCCGATCAAATAATTTTTTGAAGACCCACTGTCAGAGGCATATATATTTCAAATGTAGTCATTGATGTACGTTTTCTAATCTCGAATATCGAAAAGTTGGATAAAAGTGGAAAATCGAAAACAGAATCGTATTTGCGTCTCTGAGTAAAACGTTAGAATACAGAATGAAAGAAAATTTTTTGTCTCTAAAGGCACAAAATATTTCGAACAAACAAAGATGAAAACACAAAAACCATTTCAAAATATTTTACATGTTTTTACATAGCAATGAATTCTCAAATAGAAAAGTTTGAAAAACCAATTGAACACTTTGACCAATTTAACTGGATGATGTTACTGAACATCATTGAAAGTACCCCATGGTCTGATGTCGAAAAGAACAGTCCCTTTTCTCAAGGAAATTAACATCGAAATCGATGACACGAAGCTGATTGACGAATATACAAACGCTCATAGCATGGACCTTATTGTCGGCGATAAGATTTCATAGCGCAATTCATCTATGGCTTATTTTTTTCGAAACCCTCATTATAGTCAGAAATGCTTAAAATCGTACAGTATTATTTTGTGTATATCTGCACACAATGCTTCCACAGAAAGTGTTTTCACTAGTCACGTATCAATGGACGGAATAAAGAAACTCGCTTAACGGCTTATTTTCAAATCAATCAAATCAATGTCAAATCAATTTGATCAAATCTTTTATTTGATCTCTTTGGAAAAATTTCGATCTTTTACAAATTCTTGTTGGAACAGAAAGATATTTCATTGAAAATTGGGAAGACTAACATAAATCAAAATAGTTTGAAAAAACTTGATCTCCTTAAAATTGAAAGTTTTAGAACTTACTTGAAATAATTTATATTTACAATTAAAACAATATTATAGGGATTTGGCTATCTTACTAGATGTATGAGAATATCATTGGTGTAGTAGTTTTTTTTTTCAAATTATCAAGTATAAGTCATTAGAAGTATCATATAATAATTTGATTGGTACCTGAAAAAAGCGCTTTAGTTATTTTTGTTACCATAATACAACAGAAGGAGTGCTTCTATTAAAATGTCTATTATTTGTTGGGGTTACATAAAATGAAGTCGATTTCAATGGCACACTGTATGAATTAATGAAAATTTATAACGATGTTTTTATTTTGTTTGCAAAAAATATTTTTTCAGATATGTCGTGAAAAAAACATATTTCGCCTAAATGTCCGGGTTTTTTGTCTTGTTCATCAGGTGTCGGTGAACTAAGTTATAACAGCCCCATATTTTTCGAGAATTTTCAGTTCGAAAAATCTGACTTGAGATTGCGGGCAAAAAAAGTTGCAACAGAGCACAGAAATAATATAATTTTCGAGTATTCAAAACTTTAATTATGCTCCTATTCCATAAAATAGTTTTTCTATAATTTTTTAGGTGTACCTATTGTGAAGTTTTATTTGAATGTTTACTCATGTATTAATCCGATTCTTTGTCGTTTAAAATGTGAGAATGTCTATAGTTTCAGATGCTCGTTTCCAATTGAAAATCGCAAATATAAGGGCTCCGAATGAATATTAACTATTGCGAACGAAATTCATCAAACTGAAATCTGAGTTGAAAATTATATATGCAACAAATCTGTTGACTGCTGTCAAGGTCTTGGGATCATTATAGCACTTTATCGTTGTTTTAGGATATTTGTTTACATAACTTAATCAGGGTCACGCTAGTGAACCGTAAACAAAAATATTCATTCTTTATACGCGCAGAGCCGGGAAGCTAATAACAGAGAACAAACGTCAGGAAGCTCGAAAAATATGAAAGATAATTAGAAGGTACCTAATTGAATTCTGGGTGAAACTCATTTTATTTTTTCTAAAAATTCAAATGTAACGAATTTGTTTTGGGACGAATTGTTGATGTTCATCGACATTTTGTCTTCTGTACGATTTTAAGGTCTATAAATTCTAAGGTGCTCAACTTGAAAATCTAGAAATTGCATCGTGGGAGTATCAGGTTAATTTGGAGGTACACTTGAAGAATCTCGCGTCATTTAACTGTACCGGAGCAAAGTGGTTAAGAATCACTGCTCTAGTTCTTCAGTTCATTACCTCAGAAACGTTATGATGACGTATATGACGTTATGAAGAACAAATCTGAACTCAGATACGAAAACCAATATACCTACCTACCTAGGCTTGGATGTGTTTCAAGTTTGGCAAGGGCGATTTATTCGTAATCGATTTTCACTTAGATTCAAATCCAAATATTGAATCGATAAACGAAAAAATTCGAGTTTTAATAATCGATTTACAGAAAATTGATTTTTCGATTTGATTTTTGAGTTGATGTTACAAAGTATTACAATACAAGATCGAAATATGATTTGTTCTATCAAAAAATAATTGATGTATAAAAAAAGTGAACTAGGTACTCGTATTTTCCAGATGCCTGTTTGCTTTATATTCATATGATTTGTTTTCCGCCAGAAGCTACAAGGTTGAATAGGGGTCGTTGTCTTGAAATTCGAAAAAGTTAGGTATATGATTTCAAGTTCATTAAATTTTTACTTGTGAAATTGCATATCACACTGTACCTATTCTTATTATGATAAATATGCTGTATAAACTATATTAACAACTGCCGGTAAAGATATCTTTTATATTCATATAATGACTAATATAAACGTTCTGAATTATCTGTGGTTCAAATAATGAAAAACAACATAACCAACAAAAAAATATAGCATTTGAGTGAATATAATAAATGATTACCCTTAATTCAATTACATATTAGATGGAAAACTGCAATTTCTCTAAATGTGATTGGAAAGTTCAGCTAATTGTAAATTATTTCATTGTTGTTATCGAACAGAAAAATTCTAATCTAAATTTTTTAGGAAGAAATGTCTGCTCACTAGATCGATTCTTTACATGATATCAATCGAAAGTATTATAATTCGAATTCGAAACGACTAATGTTCAATTATTCTCATTAATACAATAACTGCAAATGTTTATCGCAGAAAACAAAAAAAAAACTAAGTTTGCTGCTTTCAACTGCTTTATCAAAATAGGACTTTACCGTATCTTCATCTGCTACATCTTTTTCACAGTGGACTTTTCACAGTAACTCCTTAGACTTAAATTCTTTGAAAGACAATCCTTATTTTTTTCTAGATATACAAATTGCAATTTTTCAAAACATAATACTGAGATATCAAAAATGCCCTGAGAATTTTTTCCAACTGCATAATAGGACTGTTCAAAAGAAAAGGTGAATTTCGAATTTTTGCAGGCTGTACACATTCGATTATCAAAATTTTTTTTGTTAAGGTGGTATTTCAAATATGTTGCAATTATCAGCCCTTTTAGATGAGAAGTTTGTTTCCGACAACTGAAAAGGTTAGTCACGATCTTCATATGTTATTTCGATTTTTTACTTTTCAAAAAAATGGCTCAAATAATCTGTATTAAATTTTACGTTAAAATGAAATAAAGTGCTCCAACGCATTTAAAATATTGATTGTGGCATTCGGAGAATCTACTTCGTCACAAAAAATTGTTTATAAGTGGTACAAGCATATTCGAGAAGGTGTTGATGATGAAGAATATCCTGGAGTTGCAACCACCTCAAAAAACGAAGAAAACAACGAACCAATGACGAAAATGATTCTGGAAAACCGTCAAATCCCTAGTAGGGATGTTGCACAGGACGTTGGCATATCAATCGGCTCGTGCCATGCACTTTTCTCGGATGTTTTGGACATGGAACGTGAGGTAGCGAAGTTTGTTAAGAAATTGCAAAATTTGTCAGGATGAAAAAGGAGTTAATAGTTTTCGGTATTTACCTGAGATTTACGTTGCTTGTTTATTTGTAACAGCCGTTCAAATAACATAGTACAATACAACTTTCAAGTGTCAACATCTAACAACTTTCAAGTGTCAACATCTAATAACTTGAACTACGCCGTTCTGATGAGAGCCAATTAGCTTGAAACATATGTAAACGGCTGTTACAAATAAACAAGCAACGTAAATCTCAAATTGCAAAATGTTGAGCAAAAGCAAGGTCCCTTTCGTATTGCATCAGATTTGCTCAAAAAGGGCATATCTGGTGACATAACGTGAATACATGGCTAGGCCGTCGGAACAAAGGCCCAATAATTCCAATTGAATCGGTCAGAAGAGCCTAGATCGAAAAAGGCACGCCAAGTTCGATCCAATGTGAAGGTTTTGCTCACTGTTTTCTTCGATTACAACGGCGTGATGCACCATGAGTTCTTCCTAATAGCTCATACGGTTAATACGGATTACTACAAGGAAGTTATTCAACGTTTGCGTAAAGCAGTACGGCTCAAACGATCGGAATCAGAATGATAATGCACCAGCTCACACATCAATGCTTGTTAGTGATTGTTTGGACAAAAACAACCACCGTATTGACCAGATTTGCTTTTTTCCTTTTCCCAATGACTGAAGCAATCAATGAAAGGAAAGCCACAATTGATGACATAAAATCGGAATAGCGCATTTCAGAGCTTCAAGGATTAGAAGAAGCGCTGCCATAAGAGCATTATATCTAAGGGGGATTTCTTTGAAGGAAATAAAATGGATATTGATAAATAATTGAATACTTTAAGAAAATTCAAAATTCCCCTTTTCTTTCGAACGAACATTGTATTCCATTCAAATTCAGTGAAAATATACTTGAAAAAAATATATTTCTAGAGTATGGACACATGGCAATTTATCACTTTCATTCAAAATGTATTAATTAACACAACAATGAATATCGAATAAAATTATATCTTCATAGAATTTTTTCGACAGGATTTCATTGGTACTTATATGGAAAATAATCGATATCATATTCTATATTTTATGAAACATTTTACGTTCGAACGATGCACTCATATAGTTCGTTTTCCCATGAGTTTGACGAGTATGAACTGTACTTCGTAATGCTGAAGCAAATCGAAAGTTTTGTTTTATAAGGGATTGGTTGCATGAATTCACAATATAATGAGCAGTTAACCGATATTTGATTATTCGATTGAAGCAAGGCTCTTTTATTGTGTATAAATTTAACATTTTATTACACATTTTCATTTCTTGACAATGTAGATCAAGTAAAATTATCGTTTGAATCCAGTACTGTTTATTAGATCAATAATTAAAAATTAAAAGTATTTTTATTAAGTTCTTTCAAAAATTAAATATTGACCGGAAATAAAGAAATAAATTCACCATATTTTCTCGAATTATTCCTCTTCAAAACTTCCATTTCAGAAATACCCGAAAAAATTGAAGGGATTCTGCTTCATTACTTTGATATGAGATTTGCATTTCAATCAAATAATTTGTACAAGTCTGTTTAAATGAAATTTTGACTTATTCACACTATGAGTGCGAAATGGTTTAGGCATCAAAATACTAGCTAATTTGGAATAAATTACAGATTTCTCTTATTTTTCATCATGATTTCCCATTGCTTTATATTTGCCGAAACAGACCTTGTCTCGTACGACCCCTAACGATCTATTAAGACGAAAAGATTTCTCGAGATTTTTTAAATTATTCTTTCACGAAAAATTTGAATTCAGAAAATATCCAACGAATTGAACTAATTGTTGTATTGATTACATTAGTAGGTAATCGATACTTGTTGACATTATTTATTACGTATAATGTCAACAACCATACGGTCCGAGATCCCTATTAGTATTTTCACTCGTAGGGCACTTGAGAACATCTGGAGATAAGTGACCTCGTACAAATATGTGTAGGTATATTTTACCGAGCCAGTCTAACTTTAAGCGTGTTACACGAAAGTCTTGTGAAATAATTTAATTGTATTTTTCGTGAATGTTTGTGAAATTTATTCTCTTTCAGTCAAATATAACATACCATTGTTTAGCAGTTTTGTGAAAGTTGAGTTATGAACCGATGAAAATTTATCGTGAAATTCTACAGGAAAAAACGGGTAAGTACTTGCACGACATTAATAATATCAAATATTTCCTTTCATTGATGAATTTTCGGATATTTATGAAACATTATACAATTCAGAATTTTAGCGTTGAAAAAATTGGTCAAAAAATGATAAATCATATAACCCAAACTATTGTTTATAAATCAGTTTCTTCTGGATAATATTTTATTTACTAACTTTTATTTCCGTTTTTATTATTCCTTCTATTTTTTAAACAGTTGAACTTTCAGATTTTTCTCACTATTAGGTTATTATGTGCTTCCAATAATTAATAGCAATACGAATGTTTGTTATACGCGCTCCATTTATTTCATGACTATATGGGAAATGTTTGAATTCATTTCATAAAAAATTGTTCTTATTGCTTATTTCTCAATCATTTTTTTCGAATCTATTCAGCCCTACATTTGAACATGTAATGAATATCCTAACAGAGCTTACAATTGAAATCGCATTTATTCCATTAAGGGTCATTATTTCATATTATTTGACAAGCCAAAAAAGTATATTCCCCAGCAATGCTGAGAAATAATGTCTCAGGTGACCGGAAAAATTTAATAACTTCAACAAATTGATACTTTTCGTTGTATTCGTTTTAGTTAAGTGCCTTTCCGATTAATATCCCTTCTGAAAGTACACCCTAGTCATTTATGTTCAAGTAACGACATTGATAATAATTTTCCATCAAGAATGTTTCTCATGTCTGATTGATACGTAAAATGAATAATCTTTGATATCTATTTCTTTTAATTCAATTATTCACTAATTGAATTAAATTACTAAGTCTATGGTATACTATTTTTGTTATTCAATGTATTTTTAGGTGACGCAAGTTCCACCTTCAATTATTATCATGGAAATATTATGGAGGAAAAAATTTTGTTCCTTTTTTGCGATTGGTTGCAGAAAAATTTGGAAAGACATTGACAACTTTATTAAGTACTGAACCTTTGGTGAAAAAAAATTTGGCAGCAGGTAAGTAATCAATTCATCAGGTATTTTTCGTTATTTAGTGATTTCGTTTTTCATTTCATCGACTCGAAAAATTTGGTTCAATTATAACTTATTACTCAATAAAATCACTTTTTCAACCTATATTATTCAATACGGCTTTATGTCTCTAACACTCAACAATCAATAGGCATGACGAATAAATTAAATATTTTCAATTAGAACCGTTCCTCATATTTAGTTTTTACTGTTGAAATATAAATGCTTGTGTTTCTGTTCTTGTGGACCATGATGAATTTTGTTCAGATGCAAAAACCGAGAAAATTCATAAAAAAAATTGAGAAAAAATTACGGATGAAAACATTTTCATTCTCTTGATGCCAATATATCAACAATAAAATGGCAAATAATAACAAGGGAATTCTTGACACAGATCATGAATGAAATGATGTTAATAAGTTACAAAAAAACAAAAGAAAAAGAAAAACAAAAGAAATATGCCCCTGGATTTGGAATATTCGTGACTAAAAAAATTAATTAGTCGTTAGATTGTAGGACACATAGATCATTGGTCATGGTATAGAGATCCAAAATAACAGATGCAAAAAGACTATTGCAAAAATATTGGTGAAATATATTCGCTCCTATAAATTTGCTCGATGAAAGAAATGCGCAAGGAATTTCTGAAAATTTTGATGATTTTATAACTTCATCAGGTTTGACTTTCGAACGACAGCCAGATAATTTAATAACTGAAGTAATCTAATTCAATTATTGAAGCAATCTCGAGTAGTTTTGTGGAAAAATTATGTAATTTGAAAATTTACTACTAGTTGGACTTAAAACATGAATAGCATTATAACCTACATAAAATCATAATACTGATTGTAATTGTTATGGTATTAGTGTCCTCTTCGATTATTTTTCATATACATATTTTTTTGATTGCAGATGATACCTACACCAAGAACCTGATTACCTGAACATGTTCCACATCAAAAATCTTAACACAATCCTGTTGGCACCTGGAGTCATTGTCCGTTCAAATTTGGTGGCTAACGTCTATTTTTAGTTTTTAAGGGTTAAAAACAAATTTAGTTTTTCATAGCTGTTCATTTTCGAACCTTTTTTATAAAATGGTTCGAAAATTTTCTAAAGTATTAGGTAGTTATTATATATTGCATTATATGCTCGAAATGTGTAAAAAATAACACCTCACGATTGATTTATTTTGTACATATTTATTTCATATTTACTTCTTCATGCTGGGTAATTTTGTAAGCAAAGTATAAATGAGTCACCAGGAATTTTAACTTCCTTTTCTCTAGAAGTATCATTACTTCACATATATTATACATTTATATATAATATATTTATCTTCAAACATAAATGTATTTTAGTTGGACTTTCATTGACAGATTTTAACGATTATTTTAAACTTTAAAATTTACTTAAATCAATTTTTCTTTTGGAATTTTGCGACATGATTCGAAATAATGTTAACTGTGTATGCATTAGTACGACTCATTCTTTCTACTCAAATTATAAGGTTCTATATTTCTTCACAATCAATAGTGAAGACTGAATATCTTTTAGAAGTTTTGTTCATTACTACATTGAATGTTCCTCCGATCCTGTGGAAGTCAAGTTGAGCTTTTTTGTCTCACTACATAGTAAGAAAAAAAGAAATGATCTCATTAGGAGAAATGTGGAATAAAAATCAGAATTGACTCTAACAGAGGAAATTTTTTACCTCGCACTTATATTTCTGAACATGCAATAAATATTGTATTTGGATTTGAGACAAAAAAGGTCAGTCAGCTAACCAAAATCACTAAATTTTAAGACTTGTAACAATGGTTCAAAACCCCAAGGAGGTTTTCTTGCAGCTTCTTCCTCCCTACGATATAAATTTTTGACTGAAGCTGATTTTGTGAACCCAATTGTTTCATTGTCAAGCTTTCGTTTTCGAATTGTTGCAGTTATCAATTGCATTTCAAAAAATACTGAATTAATTGCAAATGAACATGAAGTTTTCTTATCATGTTTTATTTCATTTAAAAATCACCAACAAGTTCACTCCTTTATTTGGTTTGTTTGTTTGCTGTAAGTTATTCAATATGAGTGAAAATGTATTATGAAGTGCTAATTGAGTTTTTCCTTGAAATTGAGCTCAATTTCAAGGAAATTCTCAACTTCAATTGAGCTCTATTCAACTTATTTCATCTTATGACATATGTTACGATCTAGCTACTTATCTAGCATTTAGTGGCTTGGCAGAAAATTATTGTCAGGTGTAAGTTTTAGAAAATCATTTATACAACTTCTTGGGATGTTGGTATGATTACATGAACTTGCTGTTTTAGTTTAGACCCAGGAGAACACATAAAAATTTTCGGAATTGTTGTTCAAATACGTTAATTATACAATTTTTTTTTCATATTGTATATATTTTCATCTAAAATATTAAAATGCAATCATTTCGTTTTACCCGAACGATATTTGTGCTGAATTTTTTTCCAACATTTTCATGAAAAAATATATACAGAATACAAGGTATACAGAACAAGGGTATAGAGAAAAGACATGAATAATGATAAATTTCAATACTAACTCAGTCATTTAGCTACACTTATCATCTCAACGCAATAATATAAGGTGGTTGCAGTTATCTAACTCAGTTTTGAATATAATTGAAAAATATATCATTTTTTATTGTATTAAATATTGAAAATAATATATATGGATATAATATATATTGATCATTGATTTAGTTAGAGCATAATTATATATGCAATGTAAGATGTGTTAGTTATAAATGCTTTATCATTTCTTTAATTTTCAATGTAAATTCTATTGTTGGTTTCATAATTGTCGGTATTACATTTTCTAAACGAATAAATATATAAGATGCATCAATAGAACATAAATATTTCACCCAATGGGTATATATCACTGAATTCTATGATGGATTATGTTAAACATTTCCAACTTTCACTCAGGTCACAAATGCTTATTTAAGTATTCATCATTGATTTAGTTAGAGATTAATTATATATGCATGTGTGAAGTATTAGTTATATATACATTATAATTTCTTTATTTTTCAATGTGTGAATGCTATTGTTGGTATTACATTTTCTAAACGAATAAATATATAAAATACATCAATAGAACATAAATATTTCACCCATTGGTATATATTTCACTGAATTTTATGTTCTATAGAAAACATTTTCAACTTTTACTCAGGTCATATCTGCTTATTTAAGTCTGCCTTAATTTTCAAGAGAATACATAATGCAACATCAATGAATTGAAGTTTTCTTGTTCTTTTTCCTTATAATATACAATTATCATTCCCTTCAGTTATCATGTATCTATTCTACTAGTCTCAATAACAATATTTTACTACTGTTTTGAATTATCTCTCACTACTGTATTGAATTTTCAATTCAGCAAGAATTGTTCTAACATCTTTTCATCTTTATGATCGAAGATCGAAGTATTGTGTTTTGGATATTTCATTGTTAAATTGCTTATACTAAATTGAGATTAAATTTTTTATATTGAAATGAAGCTCGTAACTAACTAACACAATTTTTTGAATAATGAATTGTGTAGTAAGAATTCAAATCAAACTCTTGACTTAATGTTTCACAAATTTATGATGCATAAAGCCAACAATTTGATTTAAATTTTCATTCAATCATGTTTCACCAAGAGGTAAGTAAAAGTTCAATCTCAATTGTGTAGTATATTGATACTGACTTAGTGTTGAACATTGCATGTTCCATTCATTATTCTGGCAAGTATTTTTACAAAACACCTATAATAATAACACCTATAATAAGTAGTATTCTATCAAATACACTTATTGATGATATTAAACATACAAATAGCAGCTTTAGCTCTGAACATTCAATTCAGCTGCTATATAGCTAGATGTATAAACAAATATAGATGTGTTTTCTTCAGTGCATTCTTTCTATATGACCTAGAACAATTAGTTACCACAAAATGAATGAAATAATGAAAACAACTGTTGTGTGTATATTGAACCTGACTTAATGTTGAACATTGCATGTTTCATCACAACATTCTATCAAGTAATTCTACAAAACACCTATTATATTTATAGGTTAAACATATTTGATATAAAATAGGTATTTTATATCAAATATATCGAATACTACTGATATAAATACGTAAGTAAGTAGGTTTATTAATTTAATATATACCAGAATTGTACATGTTGCCTTTTTGGCGTGGAACCTGTCAAAATTAACAATAATACAATTTAAAAAAACTGGAAGGAATCATCACTTAAATACTCCTGCACACTATAATAGGCTTTTCCTGTCAGAATATCTCTTAATCTAACTTTTAGTTTTCCCAGATGAAGTTTTTTTATGTTTTCCGTGAAACTGTGAATTTATCAAAAATAGTCTGAATAGCATGTACTACATTTTTCTGTAGATAATGATACCTGAAGCGATCACAGTTAAGATCAGTTACATACCTAGTAATCAGTACTATTCTATCAAATACTCTTATTGGCCATATCAAACATAGAAATAGACGCTTTAGCTCTGAACATTCAATTCATTTGCTATATAGCTAGATGTAGAAACTACTGTAGATGTGTTTTAAAACAATGCATTCTTTCTATATGACCTAGAACAATGAATTACCACAAAACAAATGAGATAATGAGTACTACTACTCTTTGCAGAAGGGTTAACAACATAATGGTATTCAATTTGCAATATAGTATTTTGTATCATGTGTGAAACTGCTTGGACCCAATAATATATTTTAAAGCACTTCAATTTATTTTTCATATAAGTACTCTAGTATTCGATTATCTGGGATAGTGTGTAGTCAATTTATCAAATGGAAATTATGTAGAAAGCCAATTTAAACTACAATGAATATTTCTGGTAACATAAAAACAAACTATATAAATACAAACCTTTCCAACAAATTTTATCTTTTCTCACTATTCTCTCTGTCTTGATACTTAATTTATTTTTTAAAATATATATTGTTTTTCTTTTCTAGTCAAAGTATGATAACTATATTATAGACAATTATGAGGCATCTTGCATCTATGAATTAACTCCATGGCAGAATGTAGCACAATACAATATTCTTAAGCCGAAGAATTTTAACCTAGAGGATTCTGAAATATTTACTCAATAGTAGCATATTCAATTCCATATAAGCTCTTAATTGTGTATTCTGAAATATGGTAAATTCAATGAAATATTTTAATCACTACTTCAGTTCAGAAATTCATTTCATGAAGTAGCAGATTACTATTCATCTAGTGGTTATTACATCCAGATTTAATAGATCTTAACACCTCGACAAATATTTAAAACGAAATATATTCACAATATACAATATCATTATCAATATTTCGACCATACAATTTACAAATTCCATAATATTCAAACAAAACCTTCATTTGTTTGGATGAGCGATAACCTAAGAGACAAACTAGCCATTGACAGTTCGACACAGTTGGTAACTACCAACTGCCTTCCCCTCTTGCCTCACTTCCGCACTAAAAATATAAATCTGGTAACGAGTAGATTTTGGGAGCGGTATGAACATATATATATATATATATATATATATATATATATATATATATATATATTTATATATTCGACCAATACTTTCACTGAATCACTCTGTATTCCTTACCAAGCTTTCGCAACAATTTATTGCTTCATCAGGGTTGCTACAAGATATGTGAGGTGAAAACATTTCAAAAAGAACATTTAAAATAAAATAAACTTACAGAACGTGAGATGATATGTCACAACATTTCGCTATTAAATAATAACACAATTATAAAATCAATTTTACTAATTAATTATTTCATTTTACAAATTTTACAAAATATTAGATCACAGTTATTTCTGCTTTGACAAAAACTGGTACACACAAACCTGCAATGGGTTCTAAATTGGGTCCTATTTTAGCAAAATACGTTATGGATCATTTGTTAGACGAAATATTGCCAAAGCTAAAGTGTTTACCGAAAAATTATATAGATGATATCTTGGAAGTAATCAATGCTTTTATTTCGAACATTAAATTCACAATTGAAAGAGAAGATGATAATCATTCCGTCCCATTCTTAAATACTAGGCTCTATAGAATAGAAATAAAATTTGTCTCGATTGGTACATAAGAGAAACAGCATCCACTAGATTCATAAATTATTTTTCTTACCACCACATGAGACAATTAACTGTATCAGAGAAATGAAAAATCGATGTGATAGAATATCTCTTAAGTCTTTCATTGAAAAATCGACAAGGATTTTTACAAGAATATGACAACCTTTTGGAAAATTCTGATCCTGAAGACATGATTGACAGACTTCTTCAATCATCAAATTATCCAAAAACAAATACAATAAGAACATCAAATGTCACGATGAAATATAAAAGTATCATAAACATCGAAGATCTGACTTACAAAATTAGAAACTGTTTCAAAAAAGAGGATATAAAGATAACTACATAAAAATTTAAAACAGTATGAAACCTATTTAATAAATTGAAAACTAAAACATCAGATTCCTTACAATCGAATATCATTTACAGAATCAAATGTTCGGATTGTGAGGATATGTGTATATTGGGCAAACATCACAGTGGCTCAAAAGTAGGATGGCCTTACATAAGAGTGATATTGTGAAAAACAACCAACGTTGCGCATTATCAGCACACTCCAATAATAAGAATCATAAAATTGATCTGGAAAATGTTGAGATATTAGACAGGGAGTCGAAGATGAATAAAAGACTGATATATATCAGAAATGATATATATGTATGTATATATATATATATATATATATATATATATATATATATATATATATATATATATATATATAAATAGAGAACTTAAACTAATCTGCTCTGACAAAGTTGTGATATACAACGAAACGTCAACGAGAATGACGTTTTTCATATTAAAAGAAGCCTATTATTGCTAAACACATTCGAAATATATATATATATATATATATATATATATATATATATATATATATATATATATATATATATATATATATATATATATATAAATCGGCATATCTCCTTATTGTAGCTGAAGACACGTGTTTCGAGCTCATTGGATTTCCTCAAAACGGCGTAGCCAAGTTCGAGTTGTACAAACCTGGCGATGGAAAAACAAGAAAACTAGAGATTCCTTTAGTGGAAGTCCACACATTCTAGGCTACTGCGTTTGTACTCTCCGAACTGAGAAATTTGCTAAACTACTTCGCCCTTGGGGCGACTATCTATCCTTTATTGATGCTCTGATATATATATATATATATATATATATATATATATATATATATATATATATATATATATATATATATATATATATATATATATATATATATATATATATATATATATATCATTAATCAGAAGGAGTATTGCCTGGTAATTTAAATGTAATTATATGGGTTATAGGCAAATGAAAGTTGTCAAACATAATTTTTACAAGTATAATTGTATGTAAATGTTTTTCAGAGTCCTGATGAAGATTGTAATCACAATCGAAATATAGACCAGGCATCCAAATTGAATAAAACCTATTCATAGTGGCCTTTCATTTGCCTATAACCCATATAATTACATATATATATATATATATATATATATATATATATATATATATATATATATATATATATATATATATATACTCAAACCTATCTGGAAAAAAAACAACTTGGCTTTTTTGTCTTTTAAGTATTCAGAGGAATATGGCTGGCTCATAGGTGGTATATTTCATGATGAAAAAGAGTAATTCACTTTCGAAGCAGATGCTAAGACATCAATTTCATAGAAAATAATAGAAACGCAAGAATATTCAGAATTCAGTCTATGGCTCTGACTTCTACGATAAGTGAAATTCAGTTGAGTACCGAACTAACAATTTCAAGCATCTGAAATATGAGAAAACTATTTGGGGTTCATTGAACTCATATATCGTTAAAGATGTTATGGCTAATTGAAATATTTGTGAGATCCTCCGATTCTACCGAAGGATTGTAACTCATAGATTCTTTATATATCATTTATATCATCATCAATGAGAGATATTTAACAATGTCTAACATATATGAATATATATATATCTCGTGTGGGGTTGTTTCTAACCCCATCGGATGCCTCCAGGTTGGCGGATTGGAAAAAGACTTCTAGATAAAGAAGGCAATGATACACAGAGTGGACCAAAAACTGACAATACAAATCTACTGGCAGTAGATTTGTATAGTAGATTTGCAAATCTACTGTTCGTTATCTGACGGCCAATGGTCAGCGTCTGTTCTCCAGTTGAGGCAGCTATACTTCCATCTTCTCAAACTCAAAAAGCAAGTCGTATACCCTTAAGTCTCTACTGGGATTATCACAGAAGCTTTGTTTATTTTGAACGCATTACAATTTTCATTTTTCAGAAAATTCGTGTTGAGATATACAAATATATATATATATATATATATATATATATATATATATATATATATATATATATATATATATATATATTTTTGAAATTGATTTAAAAAAGCCTGTTATTGCTAAAAACTTTCAAAATATATATATATATATATATATATATATATATATATATATATATATATATATATATATATATATATAGTAGTAAATACTGAGACTCTTAATCGAAATATCGAAATATTTCAAATAAAACTCTCAGGGAGCTGTCTACACAAATGTTGTCAACAACAAATGTTGTGTAGACAGCTCCCTGAGAGTTTTATTTGAAATATTTCGATATTTCGATTAAGAGTCTCAGTATTTACTAGTATTGAATTACCTGTGAATCTTTGAACTATATATATATATATATATATATATATATATATATATATATATATATATATATATATATATATATATATATATATATATATATTAGGGTGGAGCACGAATGTATGGCAAAATTTTTTTTTAATATTTTTGATTTCTAAATGGGGGGATTTATGCCTTATGTAAAAACATGAACATATGCCAATTTTAGTAATTATTGAAAATTTCTTTTTATCTCCGAATCGCCTCTAAAATTTCGAAATACTTGAAAAAACTGACTTCTTTGTTCAAATCTATATTTAGTGGAAATTACGGAAAAATGGATGTGAAATAATACACAAAGCAATAATCAGACAAGTAAGTATGTAATAAATGCAAAACGAAGTGAATGTAACATATGAAAGAAATGCTAGGAACAGCTTTTAATTTGGTTTAAAATGACATTTTATATCAAATTTTGGCATTTGGGCTCTTGACTCTAATTTTGCCTTCATGGCACCTAGTCGCGATTTTTTCGTACACTGAGACATAGCAGCTTCTGTTGTGATCTTCACGGCTCGCTCTACAGACTGGGTATGGCACGGAAGACGCAAAAAATGATAGCTGGCCCTCGCCAACAGACTGAACAATACAGGAAATTTCTTCTGTCGACAAGTTTTTGAAAATTGGAGCTTCAGTTATCTCGTTTTGCCAATTTATCATCTCGATATAATTCGATGCATCAAAATTAATTTTTGGTACAGCAAAAAGCCTTGTCCTCCTGAAACTCCTGTCTAGTCTTGTTTCTTTCTCTTCGTAGCTTACTTCTATCTATAACTTCAACTTCAGAACCAATATCATGTAATACTGATGACACAATCGCAGCAGCAGCCCTGTCAGACACTCCGTATCTATCACACGTTTTCGATACCGTAGGCAAGTCAATGGACGACACTTTTTTTTTCTTTAGAGGAAAAACGGATTCAATTTTCTCAGCGCAGGCATTGTTTTTCAGTGGCTCATCCGTTTAGGAAGAAAGAGAAGAGGTACTGATATCTAAATTACCAGAGGACGTACTTGCAATCGCCGGGCTAACAGAGTGATACTGTTGTTTTAGCTTCCTTTCCTGATTCATCAGATTTTTTTTACTTACAGTAACATCAACTCTGCCAATTATCATTTTACGAGCCGTTCTTTGGTCAATTAAAAAAGCTTGTTCACGTTTAGGGAACTTCTTTTCTCTTGGACACGTGCAACAGTTAAAATTTCTGCATTTACAAGCTGAAATATGAAAAAGTAACTTTTTTTTTCATAAAATTTTCTAAAGTTTGCTGGGAATTCTTTTTCATCGACTTAAGAAGATTTTTCCGCTTCTCGTGGTAAGTTTTTAACATTTGTATAATTCTGGTACTAGTCACTGTTGGTGAAGATGCCGCTTGCCATATGCTCTCGATTTCAGGCACAATTTTATCGGAAATTTCTGAAAATTTGGGCTCCTGTTTGCTCGTCTTCATGCTTTCCCTCGTCCATTCGTAATGTTTCACAGCATCTTCGTAGGTAGGTAGAACATTTTTCTTTAACTCACAACATTCACCAAATAGTAGGCATTTAGAAGCACTACGAGTTTTTTCCATATTTGACAAAAACAATGTTTTAGGTTACGCTTTAATTGCGCGCGAGCTATAGTTCACCTCGAAAGACAATAGTGCACTGCCCCGCGCGGTCCACGCGCGAATTGTCCGGTTTGCACCCCCCCCCCGGCACTAATTGTTCGTACTGACAGTACCTGGATTTTATTTTTTATTGTTAAAATCCAGTATATTTCCAATTAATTAATATAGTAATACAGAAAGAAAGATCAAGATGTTATAGAAAAAATAAATCACTAACTCCTGCATAAATTCTGAATTTAGTAAAAGTTCAATAACCTTTCGGAGGTAGTTATATTTATTTTTATCAAACAATATTTTACGGGTATATGTTTGAACCTAAAATGCATAAACTTTTTACTCTTAGAAGTTGGAAATGCGAAAAAAAATTTTTCGCTCCACCCTAATATATATATATATATATATATATATATATATATATATATATATATATATATATATATATATATATATATATATATATATATATATATATATATATATATATATATATATATATATATATATATATATATATATATCGTGCTCAGAAACGTTGAAATACAAATGCATTAAGTAGAATTAATTGAAGCTGTACCGAAATATATTCGGGAAATAATTCTGGATATTAAATATGTGATCAGCTGTTCCCAATGAATGTGAGTAATACAATTGAAAATTGGCATGTTCCTCTAAAATAAGCGATTGCCTGATATCTTCCTTCATTAAGTCACATCACTTTTCAATTTTTGTTTCAAAGATCTTCAAAACAATTTCATCAGTTTCATGGAATTTATATTCATCAGAAAAGAAATAACCGTGTTAGTTTTGTTGACAATTATGTAAATGAATCCTGACATCATAGAGAATGCTGAAAAGTCAAATTTCTCAGAATTTTCGTTATTGTCAATTCAAATTCCAGAGTTCGCAAAAGATTCAAAGCAAATAGATTTCTGGTCGTCAAAATGACAGGGAAATGTCACTCCCCGATTCATGGTTATACATTTATCTTATATTTTAATGTATATATTATGTGTTATCTATACTAATGGTCAGATTGTTATTAAGGTTAGTGTTTCAGCTTGAGAACTATTAATTTGAAATACAACTAAACGAAAATATGTATTTGTATGTTTCAGGACGCAGGTACCGCAAGAATACAACCCACAGACATAGGCATGATATTTTGTGAGTTCTGAAGTCAATATGTTTAAATCAACAAAATACATCATTGAAATTTCTCACGGGGGGACTATGAGATAATGAAAGTAGATTGAACAGATACTAATCAGAAAAAATTATTCTTCGCACGAGTAAAAATGTTTTGATTTATATTTCCAAGCAGATTATTATATCATATGATCTGATTTAAAGAAGACAACTCATCTCTATTTACAGATTTAACTTTGGAAAATATATGTCCGTCAGAGATGTATATTTCAGTGAGAGGTGTGAAGTGTTGTGAAATAAATAGTTTGACTGGTCGAAAGGATTGCGAGTCAATGAAATTATTAGGAGGCGATCCAGGCATTCTTTGTGCTGGAAAAACGAAAAATGTGACTCTTATATATCCAAATTTGGTAATGATAAAATTACAACGATATATATCATAAAAGCTTTTTGAAACTGTAATTTCCTCTTCAGTATTTGTATGGGAGACAAGGAGTATGCACAATTCTTGTCGTATTTAAAGTTGGTATGGTAACTGATCATTTCTTCAGGAAAATACCATTCAATACGAAGGGATGTTTTCAAGGTGAGTTTGGGAATTTGTTTTAAGTTCAGAAATGTGTAGAATGATGAATTTCGGTGGTGTTGCCATCTAACGGTTAGTAAGAGCAACTTCCAGGAATTCATCAGATTTCTATTCTATAAACAAGTACCGCAATTCCTTGCTCTCCAAAGATGACATCTAAGGTTTGATATGGCTATTTTATTCATTCGTGAAGAACGAAAAACCATTATTGGGTAGCGTTTTAATTATTGATAAAGTATATTGAATTTTTTTCATATCAATTATACAAAAGTTCTCAACCATTGAATTATATATATTTTTCGATTTCTGAAGGAGTAATAGGTGTATGAAATTTTTCACACTCAACTATACTATATGACTGTTTCTTGTTTATGAGCAGGGAACTGAGGTGCGGACCAAACGATTAGTATTATTATACGATTCAATGTCCTTCTTTGTCATCGACCTATTCAATATCGTGGGGTTTGAGAAACGTTCAGTCTTTATTAGATATAGGTAGTTATGATTTTGATTACTCAAATTGTTACTTCGAGATTTCTATCGAAAATCATATGAATAATGAATTTTTCAGTACTGTGTATTTTATGCCATAGAAAATCAAATTATCTCATCACACAACTATTTTTCTCACTTCTATTCTTTCAGGGTTCGGTCTTGTAAAACTCATTTCGACGTTTCAGACAGTACTCTGACTTTATAATGATGAAATCCTAATAGACAAGATTTTTGAAGATCCTAAGTTAATGGTTCCACTATTTTCTCTGATTTTTTGTTGAAGTGTAACGTTTTTATCGGTTCAATGATCGAATTGTGCACTGGGAAGCATATAAGCATTTTTCATATTTCAGATTTAACAACTAAGAAATGTCCTTGCTACACATCTGATTTGGATCCTTTTCGAAATTGTTCTCCGGTGGACTGTCCTATCAAATATTCCGGCCACAAAAATTTTTTCAATTCTTTCACAAAATATTGTGAACCAGTTCCAATTTGCAGGTCTTCTCCAGGAGATCAAAAAACAGGGGAAGTGAGTAAAAAATAATTTGACTAGCTGTTCAGTAATACTTGTTCATTTTTACCAATACATATTCGGGTGAGAGCATTCCATGTGATAATTATCAACCTGTATATACATGATGTAAAACTTCATTAAACATTTAGCTAAGAAAATATATCGCAATGTTGTTTTTCAGATGTACGATTTGCTCCATAACAGGTGCGTTGACATAGAATGTACAGTGACAAGTACTGACTTGTCTATGATCGAGGCCAAAACAATTTCTACAGAAAATGTGCCGTATCTACTTGTGAGTTTTATTTTTCCTGCTACGGATGCGATCAAAACGCACTATTATCTTCTAGGGAAATATTCTTTGCCACCATGGATGTACCGACAAGAGAACTGGGGAGTGCATATGCAATAATAAGTGGGTTTCTTCTGTATCTAACGAGCCTGAATTTGTACCTACTCTCATCTCTTCACATATGTGTAACATTAGAACCGGCAGTTGGACTGAAATAAATAAAGATAAATTACTGCTGACTATTTTGGTGATGGTGGTATGTATTTCGTTTGCCTGTTCGTTGAGGGTGAATATACAATAAGTAAAGAAATTCCAAAAGTGGAATTTGTGCTGTTTTAGGATTGGGAAATATGTTTGCTATGATCTTTCCAGACATGTAGAACTGAAAATACCCATATCAATCTATACGAATTCAATAGTTAGACCTTTTTTCTGAATACTGAATTATTAAATAAACTACGCTAAGTTAAAGCAATACTGAATATTTTAGTAGGTTCAACTGAGAACATAGGTTGATATTAAAAGAGCTACCAACTTTGGTTATACCTTTACTCAACATGACTGCTTGTTTTGTACATGTGATAACTAGTGAAATTTGTGTAATTTGACTGGTAACTATTGATTCACAAAGTGAAATGAAAGGACACATTCGTCGTAAAATTTATTCGATGGTATGAATCACATCTGATTTTGTTATTCACTTAATGAAATATATATTATTGCTAATCTTGGAAAATAAAATCACTGCATTTTAAGTTTTTCGATTCTTTCAACTGGATTCACAAAATAAGCAACACAATTCCACATCATATAAGCTTTCCAAAGTATTGCTTTCCAATCTCATGTCGTGAGATTGCCATAATTCGTGAAATCAATGTGTAGCTCTTATGATATATTCATCTCAGTTCTCTTGGTATTCTTGATATTCGGAATGATTGAGATTCAGTCATCATATCTACTATCACTTCAATTGATATTGATATAATTGTTGGATATAATTATATTTTATGGTTTCATATTTTCAGATAATGACGTCTCTATTCGCAATAAAACTCTTTGTTCTGATATGTATTCTTCATTTTTGCTATAAATGGGCTAGATCCAAATCGATCAGTAGTAGCGAATTCATAGCTGAAAGTGGACATGAAAAAGACTACGGTACTATGGATTCGTGTGTATGCAGTAAATGCACAAGATCGAGTACTAGAAAATCGAAGAAGTCTAGCAAACAATCTAAAGCAGTTGGTGAAGAAGAGTACCATAGGCCTACTCACGTAGCAATCAGTGCCAGAATTCGATCTGTGCCAAGATGCTCGCATTCAACTCTGGCACGAATAAAACTTAAGGACAAATGCCTTCAATTGAACTTGAGTCGAATTCAGACTTGTTCGCATGTGGGAGTCGCTACCAGCGTGGATTGCTCTTGCAATGCGTTAACAACAGATGTTCCGGAAATGAGAGCTGCCTTGGTGAATACGGAGTTCTCCGGATCAACATTGCGATCGGTGGGATCTGAAGAATCCTTGTTGAGCGAAGACACTGATATGAGAGCCACTTCCAGTGTTTGTAGCTGCATATCCGAAGAAAGCATGACCATGTACCGCAACGACGACATGGCGTATTTTGCATCAACGCCCACAACTTGTCCTCCTTCCACGCCTTATCCGAGTGGAGAGCAGTCTTCCGGAGGCACAGAGACGACTACTCAAGCTCCATCGAATCTTTCAATACACCTAGAATACGACACCGACGACCTCGAGCTGGAATGTTCTTCGTCTAGCGATATATGATATTTTTGTTTAGAGTATTAATCAAGAAGTAAAGTTGAGCTGACATATAATGTAGCTTCTATTGGCCAGATAGTGATAAGTTGTCTTATTAAGCTATTGATCCATCGATACTCACTGTCTTCAGAAATCGCATAGGGATATTTTATTTCATTTCAAACTTGATGAAGTACAATTATTGTGAAACCTAATGGATTGAAATGTATTATAGCTCTGAATCGAATTGAAATCTAGCGACATATTTTACAATATGTGACCAATAAGAAACAAAATGGTGTGCCTTCATTTCGACACGATGATTCTGAGACAATTTGTGATCTATCTGCTAAAAGTAATGTGTTCATTATTTTGTAAGTGATCAATGTATTGTGTTATCAGCTTGTGAACAATAAAATTTTGAAAATACTGAACTTTCATATGAAACAATAGAGCCGTGCACAATAAGCTTGTCACTTCAACGAATACTCAAATATAAGCTGCAACACTCTCGAAATAATGCAAACGATGGCCTCGTTCCACAGTTTGTTCAAACAGTTTGATATTAGATTCAACTTGACTTTATCTTTATTAACATTACTATTATGCATATATATATATATATATATATATATATATATATATATATATATATATATATATATATATATATATATATATATATATATATATCATTTTGACTTCTTATTTAGGTTTTGGTAAGATGCATTTTCATCACTAATCGATTCGGCCAATACTTGATGAAAATTTAACAATATAATCTTAATCTTACTAACTAGTTTTCATTTTTCCTCTCATTCAGTCAAATATAACAATATTGTTTCGCCAATATAGGGGCTTCATGAGATGTAGACGATAAACTGCTCAGTTTAACACGGATATCAATTTTTCATATATAATACTCGTATATATATATATATATATATATATATATATATATATATATATATATATATATATATATATATATATATATATATATATATATATATATATATATATATATATATATATATATATATATATATATATATATATATATAAATATATATACAGGGTGAGTCAAGGGGTGAGTCAAGGTAGACGCGATGGTCTTTTATTACCAAACGGTTAATTTTTAAAATAATATGACCACGCAGTCATGTGGGGATTTATCAAGAGTACATTCTAAAAATAATTTGATACATACAGGGTGTTCCAGAAATGTGTGACATACCAAAGTTATGTTTTTTCTTATGGAACACCCTGTATTTGACTACGTTTTTGCGTTTTACGTAAAAAATAAGATATACTTTCTTCAATATGTCATATACCTAACAATTATAGTTTTTGAGATATTTCGATTTTTCGGAAATAAGAGAGGTCACAAAAATAGATAACGTCTTCTAAACAATTTACTTTAGCGAAGTGAAATTTTTTGTGTGAATAAAAGAGCGGTTACGGAATGTTTTGATGAACTCACATTCATTTAAAGTTCACAGGGTGTCAAAAATTTGATGTTCCTCTGCTAACATACTCAAGCTACAATATCATAATACAATAGAATATGCTTATTCGGAATGGGACACACTGTATTTTTCAATACCATCATGTACCAAATTACATTCTCTTTGAAAAGTTATAGAGGTATTATATGTCTATTTCTATTAGTTTTAGAATTATTTTCAATTATGTGAAATTATGATTTGTTCTCATCTATTTTGTCACCTCAGCATTCAAAACTGAGAACTTTTCTGTTACTATTATCAAAAACTATCACCTTCAGAAACTTGAGACCGACCTTGTTGATTTAATAATATGTAAAATCAACACTCAATTACTTAACTTCAATTGAAAAGTATATAAATATTCAAATATTAAATGATATTCCAACACACAACTACAACAAATGTTCAAAATGGCGACCATCCTGTTGAATGCACAGTGCCACTCGGTTTTCAAAAGAACTTCTCACATTTCGTAACATATTTGGGGTTATCGTTTCAAAAGCTTCTCTAATTCTTTGCTTCATATTTTCTTCTGTTGTCAGGGGTGCTGTTAACTCTGTTTTCGATATAAACCCACGAAAAAAAGGCCATTGGAGTCAGTCCAGGGGACCTAGGAGGCCAAGCATGTGGGCTTCCGCGGCCTATCCATTTGTTAAGAAACTTTCCGTTTAAATAGTTTCGCATATTAACAGAAAAATGTGCGGTTGCTCCATCTAATTGCAACATCATTTGTATTCTAATATTGATTGGAACATCTTCCAAAAGTTCCCAGAAATCTTCTTTCAAAAATCTCAAAAATTTACGGCCGTTTAAATGACCATTTAAGAAATACGGGTCAATAACTTGGTCGGCTATAATTCGTTAGTATTCCACTGGTTCTGACGATCTATTGTGTGGAACAAGTGTTGTTTTTCAGTATCGTAGTAGTGGAAATTATGACGATTAACCAATCGGTTATTGTGAAAAGTCGATTTATGGCTAAACAGTACATTATAAAAGTAATAATTTTTTTCGCCAACTTTATCCAATGCTCATAAACAACAATTAGGCCGTCTTTGAAAGTATATCCAATACAGGCTTTGAGGCATCTCGATGTGGAAGGTATGGTACTTATATTTTTTCAAAATTCTAGACACACTGGACTGACTTAATCCGTTCTCTCGTGCTAAAACTCTAGTGCTAGTGTTCGGATTTTCAATTACCGACCCCAATACCATGAACTGATTTTCATCATCGGTGACTGGTTTTGTGGATGTCTTCATTCGATATTTTGAGCTTCTGAAGGTTTCAAATAGTTTTTCAAGATTCCTCTTATCAGGATGTCGCCGATTAGGGTACTTCTGTGCATACACTCGTTCTGCCAAAAAACAATTCTCAAAACATTCACCGAGTACTAAAATCATGTCAATTCTTTCTTATATTGAATAATACATTTTTACATCTTTTGTGGATACTGGTTTAGACAAAACAAGTGAACGGTCTGAATAAATTTAAAAAATGATTCACTTTAATGGACAGCAGCCTACTTCAGAGAAAAAGAAAGGAATAACTGACAGCCTACTTCGAATTTTCAAAAATGCCACACTTTGAAAAAGATAAATACTCCAAAACCCAATAGTGATCTAGAGCTCTTCAAGAAACTGATGAAACATTCACAGGTGAAGACGGTATGTAAAGTATGAAACATTCATCATTTTTTGAGAAGAAACACCCATCCCTTCGCATAAAAAGTGACAAGATAGATGAAAATCAATGAGAATTACACAAAATTGAAAATAATTCTAAAACTAATAACAATAGACATACAATACTACACATTTTCAAAGAGAATGTAATTTGGTACATGATGGAATTGAAAAATACAGTGTGTCCCATTTAAAATAAGCATGATGTTGTAGTTTGAATATGTTAGCAGAAAAACATCAAATTTTGGACACCCTGTAGAACTTTGAGTGAATGTAAATTCATTAGAACTTTCCGTGATTGCTCTTTTATTCACACAAAAAATTTCACTTCGCTAAAGTAAATTGTTTACAAGACGTTATCTGTTTTTGTGACCTCTCTAATTTCCGAAATATCTCAAAAACTATAATTGTTAGGTATATGACATATTGAAGAAAGTATATCTTATTTTTTACGTAAAATCCAAAAACGTATTCAAATACAGGGTGTTCCATAAGAAAAAACATAACTTTGGTATGTCACACATTTCTGGAACACCCTGTATGTATCAAATTATTTTTAGAATGTACTCTTGATGAATCCCCACATGCCTGCGTGGTCGCATTATTTTAAAAGTTAATCGTTTCGTAATAAGAGACCATCGCGTCCACCTTGACTCACCCTGTATATATATATATATATATATATATATATATATATATATATATATATATATATATATATATATATATATATATATATATATATATATATATATATATATATATATATATATATATATATATATATATATATATATATATATATATATATATATATATATAGATATGAAGTTATTTAAAGGAGTATTGCCGTACAATTCAAATTTAAATTGAAAATTTTTTTCAATTTAAGAATTGAATTTTTTTAAGAAATTTAATTTTTCAATTTGCCGAGCTCTCGGCAAATAATAGGGCCACTACAATTGATAACAAACCAATTTGTTAACCTGGTCTATATTTCGAGCGTGGTTACACTCTTCATCAGGACTCTACAAAGTATAAAATTTATATGATGTTGTAAATATATATATATATATATATATATATATATATATATATATATATATATATATATATATATTATATATATATTACTGCTTACGGCTAACTAGGCTGAATGCTGTGCCAAAATACAGGAAACAGAGTATGCAGTTAATCTAATCATTAAAAACAATGTAACAAAAATTGAACGCTAGTAATAAATAATAAGATTGAAAGGATAACCTTACAATCATGACAGAGAGTAAAACCGGACTGTCAGAATATAGACAAACGTCAACAAGAAACACAGAGAGTAAAATGTAAACAATCGAGAAACAAATTTCATTCATACATCTTGAATTTAATTTGATAAATGAGGGTTAATGTGGTTTCAAGATTCAATTAACATAATGTACTCCGGATGAAAGAAGTCCCCCGGTCACTAACAGAACTCTCAGGCCTCAGTAGGCAGGTCAAGCACTTCATATCACGAACAACACATATGCGCCACACTACCAATGATATGCAATTTAACAAAAAGTTATTGTATCTTCTGTATTCCAATCTTGTTTTAAAAAGTTATTGTATCTTGTATGACAGAACGCTGTTAGAACGGGCCAAAAGACCAAACCTTGTCGCTGCAAGAGCTCCATAAGTGGTTTTATCTTCAAACAAACTCATGTTAACTTTCAAGTTATCTAAAGGAGTATTGCCGTACAATTCAAATTCAAATTAAAAATTCTTTCATCCGGAGTACATCATGTTAATTGAATCTTGAAACCACATTAACCCTCATTTATCAAATTATATTCAAGATGTATGAATGACATTTGTTTCTCGATTGTTTACATTGTACTCTCTGTGTTTTTCGTTGACGTTTGTCTATGTTCTGACAGTCCGGTTTTACTCTCTGTCATGATTGTAGGGTTATCCTTTCAATCTTATTATTTATTATTAGCGTTCAATTTTTGTTACATTGTTTTCAATGATTAGATTATTTGCATACTCTGTTTCCTGTATTTTGGCACAGCATTCAGCCTAGTTAACCGTAAGCAGTAATATATATATATATATATATATATATATATATATATATATATATATATATATATATATATATATTTTTTACAACATTATATAAATTTTATACTTTGTAGAGTCCTGATGAAGAGTGTAACCACGCTCGAAATATAGACCAGGTTAACAAATTGGTTTGTTATCAATTGTAGTGGCCCTATTATTTGCCGAGAACTCATAAAAATTTTTAATTTACATTTATATATATATATATATATTTATATATAAATGAGAGGTAATAATATAAACTTGTCTAAAAATCACTGACTGAACAATTATTTATTCGACTAGTTTCGCCTTTTACAGCATTATCAAGAATGAATACATATTACAAAGACAACCTCTAAATATTTTGCAAACCTGTTCGGACCACCTAGAATAGAGGTGGGGGTTTCCAAATTAACAGAGATTTAACAGCGGGGAATGGTTTAGGTCTAACTGGTCATTAAGAAGATCGTACTTATCGGATTTTTGAAGTTTATTTATTTCCATGGCTTCCAGGTAGTTCATTTTAATCCCTTTTTCACAGTAATGAAGTATCTTAGGTTTAAAACAACTTGAGATCTTATGTCCTGTCGACTCTAGATGTTCCCGAAAAGTAGATTGTCCGTTTTTTACGTGTTCTTTTAGCCTAGTTTCAAAACATCTTCCGGTCTGGCCAACATATGACGACTTACATTCTTCACAGTCTAACCTATAAATTCCAGACTTTTTCATTGGCTCGGACTCGGACAATTTGTTATTGAAGATCATTCTATCTAATCTACTGTGACTTGAAAATGCTATATTTAAATTATTATTTTTGAAGAACTTAATGATTTTTGAAGAGGGAACGTGTGTATAAGGGATGCTCACATATCTTAATTCATTTCTGTCATTATTACTATTGATGTAGTGCGGCCTATATAAAAGTCTATTGATGAAGCGTTTCTCTTTCTTCATAATTAGTGTATTGATTATTTTCAGTGGGAACTGATTGTTCCTACCTATCGTGCGAATTACATTAAGTTCTTCCCTGAGGTCTTGTTTAGATAAGGGAATCGAAAAAGCCCTATGGATCATTGAATTGAGAGCTGCCATTCGGTGACTTATTGGACTGAACGAATTGAAATTTATGATGGCGTCAGAGAAGGTAGGTTTCCTGAATATTTTGTATGAAAATTTATCTTGCTGTTTGGAAATTGTAAGGTCAAGAAAATTCAACGAATTGTTCTGTTCCTTCTCTACCGTGAATTTGATCTTCTCATGCAATGAATTTAGATATGTCAGGTACGAACTGATATGTCGGTCTGTTCCACTAAACCCAACTAAGATGTCATCCACATAGCGGTACCAAAAAATTATATGTTTTTTTGACATCTCCAATTCTAAAATTGTGGTTTCCATGTTGTCCATGAATATGTCCGCTAATAACGGG
Source organism: Henosepilachna vigintioctopunctata (assembly GCA_030704895.1). Classification (NCBI taxonomy): domain Eukaryota; kingdom Metazoa; phylum Arthropoda; class Insecta; order Coleoptera; family Coccinellidae; genus Henosepilachna; species Henosepilachna vigintioctopunctata. The sequence goes on along the minus strand of JARQZJ010000104.1, from coordinate 146,213 downwards.
CTTAGGGAGAACCCATAGGTAGACCTGAATTCTGTAAATATATTTTGTTTTGGAATCTGAAATAATTCTGTCCCAAGGCAACCTTAAATAATGTTGAGAAATCTGCTTTTATCGTAGGAAGTGTTTTTCTTTTTTCCAAGATGTTTTCAATTAGGGGTATACATTCTTCCGTAGGGATGTTAGGAAACATGTTGGATACGTCGAAGGATACTAATTTAAAGTTTTTATCAAAGTCAATTTTATTCAATTTTTGAATAAGGTCTATTGAATTTTTCACACTATATTTAGGAGAGAAATGAGTATGTACTCATTTGAGTATATACTCGTATGAGTACATACTCATTTCTCTCCTAAATATAGTGTGAAAAATTCAATAGACCTTATTCAAAAATTGAATAAAATTGACTTTGATAAAAACTTTAAATTAGTATCCTTCGACGTATCCAACATGTTTCCTAACATCCCTACGGAAGAATGTATACCCCTAATTGAAAACATCTTGGAAAAAAGAAAAACACTTCCTACGATAAAAGCAGATTTCTCAACATTATTTAAGGTTGCCTTGGGACAGAATTATTTCACATTCCAAAACGAAATATATTTACAGAATTCAGGTCTACCTATGGGTTCTCCCCTAAGCCCGTTATTAGCGGACATATTCATGGACAACATGGAAACCACAATTTTAGAATCGGAGATGTCAAAAAAACATATAATTTTTTGGTACCGCTATGTGGATGACATCTTAGTTGGGTTTAGTGGAACAGACCGACATATCAGTTCGTACCTGACATATCTAAATTCATTGCATGAGAAGATCAAATTCACGGTAGAGAAGGAACAGAACAATTCGTTGAATTTTCTTGACCTTACAATTTCCAAACAGCAAGATAAATTTTCATACAAAATATTCAGGAAACCTACCTTCTCTGACGCCATCATAAATTTCAATTCGTTCAGTCCAATAAGTCACCGAATGGCAGCTCTCAATTCAATGATCCATAGGGCTTTTTCGATTCCCTTATCTAAACAAGACCTCAGGGAAGAACTTAATGTAATTCGCACGATAGGTAGGAACAATCAGTTCCCACTGAAAATAATCAATACACTAATTATGAAGAAAGAGAAACGCTTCATCAATAGACTTTTATATAGGCCGCACTACATCAATACTAATAATGACAGAAATGAATTAAGATATGTGAGCATCCCTTATACACACGTTCCCTCTTCAAAAATCATTAAGTTCTTCAAAAATAATAATTTAAATATAGCATTTTCAAGTCACAGTAGATTAGATAGAATGATCTTCAATAACAAATTGTCCGAGTCCGAGCCAATGAAAAAGTCTGGAATTTATAGGTTAGACTGTGAAGAATGTAAGTCGTCATATGTTGGCCAGACCGGAAGATGTTTTGAAACTAGGCTAAAAGAACACGTAAAAAACGGACAATCTACTTTTCGGGAACATCTAGAGTCGACAGGACATAAGATCTCAAGTTGTTTTAAACCTAAGATACTTCATTACTGTGAAAAAGGGATTAAAATGAACTACCTGGAAGCCATGGAAATGAATAAACTTCAAAAATCCGATAAGTACGATCTTCTTAATGACCAGTTAGACCTAAACCATTCCCCGCTGTTAAATCTCTGTTAATTTGGAAACCCCCACCTCTATTCTAGGTGGTCCGAACAGGTTTGCAAAATATTTATAGGTTGTCTTTGTAATATGTATTCATTCTTGATAATGCTGTAAAAGGCGAAACTAGTCGAATAAATAATTGTTCAGTCAGTGATTTTTAGACAAGTTTATATTATTACCTCTCATTTAAATATGAACTATCACAGAGTAGATTCATCGTCCATTGAATTTATATTTATATATATTAGCAAATTGGTTACATTTCATTTATAGTGATCCATCTTTCTTTCTTCAAAAGAATACTTGGGAGAAATCTGAAAATTTGATAGTAAGCTTATGTAGAAGGGAATCATCCGGATAAAATATTTCCAAGATGGCGGCACTTAAGGTTATACCGGAAGTAGATATATACTTCCGTATTTTATACAGAACACCCTATATATTACTGTATTTTTGGATTCCTCGGAAAAGTCTACATATAGTTTGTGCTAATATGCTCTTTATATGTGTTATACCTAAGTCTTACCGTTTCTGACGTATTTTAAATTCAAAATGACTATTCAAAATATCAATAGGGAAGCCTTAATTATTCAATATGGATTGAATTTCTAGTAGAAGAAGACCTATTTTACATGTCTTTGTATAATATTTTCAAAAATATGAGTACAGAGCGATCAATAAAGAAGAATAAAATGTAAATTCAAAAGAACGACAAAAGTTATTTTTTTCATATAAATAGAAACCTCTTGTTTTTATTATTGAGCTATGTACCTGAAGTTTCAGTTAATAGGAATTGGCTATGACGGTGCTAGAACGAACAAAACGATATGATGTCATTTACCATAGACTGGATAGAGTATCGGGAATATCAGTAAGGCGTAACATGGTATGTGGCGGAAAAAATCCCTTACGTTTCAAATAGTAAATGACCGCGTAATGTTTTGTTGGTTCTAACGCCGCCATAGCCAATTCATATTAACTGAACGTTTAGGCGAATAGCTCAACAGTAGTAGAAAAATGTTAAATTGCTTGGATAAAAGGCTTAATATCTCGGAAATTACAAATTTTCGGAATAGATGAGCTCATACAAAGTTACCCTTTTTTTCAATGCTTGCTACGATAAAATTATAAAAATAAGGGTTTTTATTCGAAATTAACATTTTTCGCTTCTTAAAATGCAATTTTCATTCTTCTTTTTCGAATACTCTGTTCTCATATTGCTGTAAGTATTATACAAAGACTTGTGAGGACGATCTTCTTCTACAAGAAACTCAACCCATATTAGATAATGAAGGCTTTCGTATGAGAAAAATTAATAATTATGTTCTGGTTTGTAAACGTCATTTCGAACATAAAATTTAAAATACGTCAAAAACGGTAAGATTTAGGTATAGCACACTACAAAGTTAGACAAATATATTAATGTTCAATTGATATACCAGACATTTGAAATAGAAATCCTTTGGCATATTTCAGAAGACCCATTATTTATCAATATGCTATGAAATTCTGAACTTGACTGATATCAAAGTGATCTGAAGATAACACTTTCGAGAACATTCCCCATTGGTGTGAAGAAGATGTGAAATAATTACTCTCATTTTAGTCAGTCAAATATATGATAATACCTCTGAGGAACCTTAGTCTGATTCCTTTCAATAAGTTTCTTGTCATCTATTTGTATAAGTTTTTATTATGTGACTATTACATTAGATATAATTATAAATATTAACACTTATTTTCATGCAATCACTTGACTTCCTAATGCATGGACTAGATTAATTTGCGTTTCATCTGACAGTCCCCTTTTGATAACATGTGGAATAGATTTTGGAACCATGCTGAAAAAAACAATGGCAGTGCAACAGAAAAACGAAAAGCTGAAAATGAAAGTATGTCATTTAAAAGATTGAGAGGTTTGATTTTTTGTTGAGTTATACACTGTCATTTAAATCGATTAAGAGTACTGCTAGCAGAAAACGTATTATTTTTAATCAATCAGCTGAAGGTTATTGTTGAATCTAAATGGGGCAAAATTAAACCATAAAAATTTCATGAGAAATTAATAATGAATTGATTTTTCCGTTTTTCTTGAGGTATCACGCTTTTCAATGTCTCTTCTCGCACATTTTTTCAGTTTCACATCAAATATCCTGAAAGTGTATTTCATGAATTTCAGGTACCTACAGATGAAATTCGAAAAATGTTTTACTGATAAGCCTACTAGTTCTAAATTTCATATATTGCTTCTTTTATTCCAATTTTAGGAATGAATATTTCCAAAGCTATGGGATATTTCAATAGAGTAATTTTCTAGATGGCATACGGAACCACTATCAAGTTTGCATATCTGTCTAACACAAATTTCTACATTTCTGATTTAAGTATTTTATGAGCTTATTAATTGTTATGCAATAAGATGTGTAGTGGCCTAGAAAGGAAATTCTGGACAACGAGTAGGCGAAAAGTATATAAAAAAAATTAACTGTTAAAACGCAAATCAATAACTGAGCCATCTCAATCTGATTTTATATTAATATCCGCCTGTCTTATGACTGCAAAATTTTATATATACCAACCTTATACAATCTATGATTGGACAGACAGAAAGACAAAGGGTGCATCCTGTACAGTCGTCGGTCACTGTTGGAATATGTGTTTCTGGGTCAAATTTGATAGCTTGGTATCCTGAATCATTGCAAGTCATATAGCACTTTCCACAGTTGATGCACATATCCTGCAGAAATAGAAGTCTCAATTTGTACGTAGTTAAAGAATTTTTTTTCTCGAACAATCGCGAATTCGAAAAGACATTGACGTTCATGGGATCATTGTCATAAATCCACACATATGAGTGGGCGTATAGCCCCTTTCACCACTATTTCTGGAGAAACATACTGAGTCTGACTGTTTTAGCTGAAAATATATAAGGAATAGCTCACATCAATTATTATGAAATCTGTGAACCTAATGTATCTCCATATACTCAGAATTTAGAACCACATTGCTAATATCTTCATTATAGTCTAAAGTATATCAATAACCATCTGAAGTACTCGTACAACTCACATTCAGGTAGGACGCAGTTCGGAGAAAAAAAAACTACTCACATCATCTATTAAGGCCACCACTTGTTGCTTGTTATTCAGTTCCTTATATGGTCCAATTTTGTTTAACGCTCTTCCTATGAAATCTTTCACTCGCTTTGGTCTGTGCTCACCATTTATTATGTGATTTGATTCTGAAATTTCTGTGAAATTTTCCCGATCAGTATGATGTTGGACAATTTTCTCTTCATAAAGAGCTTTCTTGTGTAAATTGGCTAAAATATTTTCGCGTTTTTTCTTGTATTCTCCGAAAAAAGGGAGTTTCTGAAAAAAATGTCGATTTGATTGAATGTATTTCGGCATAAACTGAGCTAAGCTTACTTTTCCTTGAGAGTCATACAAACTAAAAACTGGTTTTCCGAGCTGATGTTTGAAAGCTGGTGGACTTTGGCCCTCCCAACCGGGTAGACGGCCATCAAGATATATCAATGCTTTGAGTCCAGTGCAATAGTCATCTATGAGTGTGAAATCTTGATTCTGAACCGCGCTACAGATTTGAACTACACCAGCACCGCATTGGATGAACTGAAGTGCTGACTCGGCCGAATCGATACCACCGATACCTGGTTATCATTTACATTAGTCTATTGGAAATCCACTCTATGAAAATTTTAAAATAAATTGAAAATGCTTCAATTGTTCAAATTGTTCAAATGGTTCAATTTGCAATCTCATTGGAAATAATAATCAAAGGAAGCTTTTCGCTGTAACACATAAATGACGATTGAACTATATAAAGAGATATTTTAAGTTGAATATTTTCAACAACAGTCGCTTGTGGAAATTTCTTAGAGGAACTCTAATTTTTCTGTGAAGAAAACTAATTTGTTTTAGCGCAAAATATTGTGAATCTATATATCTACAATATAATGGGCACATCAGAAGCACATTATGTGCTTCTGACTAGAAGAAGAAGCACATAATGAAGAGGAAAACTAAGCAGAAATTAAAAATAGGGAGAAACAAGTAACTAAAGCCAATTCAACTGCAGTTCAAGAATTTTTTAACGGATACTCAACACTTCAGGCACTTGAACGGAATAAAGAATGCAGTATTGGACTAAATAAACTATAAATTCTCGAACACCAGATATTTACCTTTGTACTTACCATATCATAATCTTATATTATATTATATATATATATATATATATATATATATATATATATATATATATATATATATATATATATATATATATATATATATATATATTATTTCGAAAGTTTTTAGCAATAACAGGCTTTTTTTGATATGAAAAACTTTATTTTTGTTGACGTTTCGTTGTTATATTACAACTTTGTCAAAACTAATTAGTTTTGACAAAGTTGTAAGGCTTCTTTCTATATTAAAAACTTTATTTTTTTTAACGTTTCGTTGTATATCACAACTTTGTCAAAACTAATGAATAATTGAATTTATTCAATTATCACTAGAAAAGTATTAGAAAACAACAACAACCGATGATCCTAGCCTAGGTTGTTGTTGATTCTATTCTGTGTTAATACAGTTTTGTACGTTGACAAGTCTTACTATGTGTTTTAAGGTTTAACCTGAATTTAGGAGTTTATTTATATGTCATTTATATATCGTACGTCCTTAACACTGCTGCATTTATTATTGTTGATATTATCATAATCATTATTTGATGCCTTCTGTGTCGTTTTTGTTGGCTACTTGTTTTGTGTAAGATGTAGGTTTTCCTTTGTTTTACAAGTTGTACCTGATTTATTAACACCTGTCTATATTTTTAGTTTTTCTGAGGAAGAACGAAATTCGTTGGAAATATAGAATTACTGACGATTAGTCGTTTAAATTAGTTCTACCCACCTTTGCCGATAACCCAAAAATATTTTCAAGATATTATCATTACGGCAACACTTCCTGCACATATATATGAATATGTATATATATATATATATATATATATATATATATATATATATATATATATATATATATATTTCGGAGTTCAATTAGGATTGCAGTATAGGAGAGGAATTTAAGTTAGCTATTTATTACTTTCTAAGCTTTCGAAAATGTTTGATTCCTTCTTCAGGACTTATATTGTACAAAATTAACAAATTATGTAACAAGGCACTATTGAAATTTTTTCTGTGTGACTTATATCACAGTAATTTGAATAATTACTGTGAAATTAGTCAGAAGGTAAATTTGTTTCTTGAATTTTGAAAATAAGTACGAGTATTCCCAAATGTATTGGGTTCGAATATTATTGCACTCTACGTGTTCAGTAGTTGCTTCTTTCAAATCTGTTAATTTTGACGATTTCAAAACTAAATCTGTTCAGGTTGACGATTTTACTATTGCTCATACTTCACATGTGCCATTTAATACCGACATAGCGAATTTCAAAACTGAGTTTTCTCAAATTAATTGGGTTTCAATATTATTCCATTTAACATGTGTGGTGGTTGGAGGATGTAACAACAGTGACTGAATTTCTCAATTCAGCTTATCAAGTGGAGTCTTTCCTTATGTGGTCTTAGAGCGCCAAGCGCGTTTCTTGAATTACGTAACGTAGAACGGTATTTTTATCATTAACGAAAAGAGAATGAATTTATTTAGTGTACGGGGAGTGAATTTTTGTTGAAAATAGGATATCAGAATATGAATCACTAATCATAAGAACCAATCAGATTATGTATATATATATATATATATATATATATATATATATATATATATATATATATATATATATATATATATATATATAGTTGCTTAGATTATCTGTGTTAAATTTTTCATTAATAGAGCTTTTTCTCTTTTTGATATGATCCATTTCTAAGAAAGGCGTTTGTTTGTTTTGTGGAATGGAAACAACAGAAATTATCAGCAACAGAAAATCTATCATTCGGTGTTTTACCGCATAAATAGAATCAAATACCCAGAAAGATCGAATTATTCCATAATAAGATAAAATTAGGTCAAAAAACAAATTAACTGTAAAATCATTATTTACTCTCACAAAACATCCGCTAGAATTGAAATTAAAATCATATGTATACAAAATTCCTTGTGAAAATTGCGATTTTGTATATATAGGCCAAACATCACAAAACCCTCATTACTGTTGAAGGTTTTGTGATGTTTCACCTACTCTATCCCCTCTTATGACCCTCTTCGACCTATTATGACTCTCACTTTTATTGATCATTTCAATGGAAGTCTTTGCAAGACGAATTCTTCTGCATTAACTCAACATTTACAAATCACCGATCGCAACATGAATTATAATGCTTTCAGATTATGGAAATAAATACAACAAACACCTTTTCCCAGAAATGGTTCATATCGAAAAGACAGAAAACTGTATTGATAAAAAATCATAACACATGTAATCGAAGCAACATATATCTCTGATTCTTTGGATGGCTCATATTCTGATATCCAATTTACCAGGAAAAAAGAAATCCACTCCCAATACACTAAATAAATTCGTTCGTTTTTTCTTAATGATAAAAACTTCGGCCAATGTAACGTAATTTATGAAACCCGCGGGGCACTTGAGAACCACATATGGAAACAATCCGCTTGGAAATGTGAATTGAGAAATTTAGTCAGTGTCGTTGCTTCCTCCAACCACTATACACGTAAAATGCAGTAATATTCAATACCAATGCATTTGGGAATACCTATATATATATATATATATATATATATATATATATATATATATATATATATATATATATATATATATATATATATATATATATATATATATATATATATATATATATATATATATATATATATATATATATATATATATATATATATATATATATATATATATATATTTTTTTTTCTCTTAACTGATTTTCTTGGGTTATTAAGACTGTAGAGAGACTTAATAATCTAAGAAAATCAGTAAAAAAAAATATATATATATATATACAAGTCTAAGAAATCAAGAAAAACTTCCTTGGTAGAATAAAACAGCATGGGTGAAGATATGCTATCCTTCAATCACATAACAAACACTTATGGATGTGAAACAATCATGTAAATAATAATAATAATAATAATTATAAGTTTATTCAACAATACACTGTGATTTCAATTCTGCAATTTGAATTGTACATTGTACAAATATATAGTATGCGACAATATTTCTGTTTGCTGTCTGGGTATTGTAAACAAACGAGGTATACCCCACTAAGGCAAAGCCAGTGCGTGGGATTTCAAGTCCTTTAAATCGTCTTATAATTAGGTCTGTGCATTTTCCACTAAAGTATCAATGTTTACGTTTAGGGAAAATTAAAAATTGAATTCTCACTAACAAAAACTCAGATTAACACAAAGTTCACTGAATTCATATCAATTAAAATTGTATCTGTACTAACTCAACTTTGTTCATATTTATTAAATCTAATTAATGAAGCTATACATAAAGAAAGAACGCAGCTATGTTACCAAAAAATTAGGGGAATATTCCTACTTCGATGCAAAGACGACAACCTTACTCCAAGCTTCTCAAAATTCAATATGAAACATATAGCCTTTGAATGAAAGCAACTGGAGTGCAAATTTAATGAAGTTCTCATCAAGGGATTCAAGGTCAATTAATATAATTTCAGAAGAATTTGCTGCTCCTGGTTCAAGAAAAGCTGAATATAAACATCTTTCTGAAGAAGGCAACATTGTTTGCCGAAACGTGAAGAAACCTGTATATTACTGAAAATATAAGTATACCACCAATTGTCTACAGACTTAACCCAAGAAAATCTATCAAGAAAAAAAAACATATAATATATATATATATATATATATATATATATATATATATATATATATATATATATATATATATATATATATATATATATATATATATTTATATACTTTATATATACTTTATATATATTTATATATATATATATATATATATATATATATATATATATATATATATATATATATATATATATATATATATATATATATATATATATATATATATATATATATATATATATATATATATATATATATATATATATATATATATATATATATATATATATATATATATATATATATATATATATATATATATATATATATATATATATATATAAAAATATACTGACACTCCTAATCGAAATATCGAAATATTCCAAATAAAACTCTCAGACGTATAAACTCTCTCCCTAGCATTAAAGATTCCTACTCATGACAAAAGTAGCGCGAGTGAAAGGTTTTGTAGATATTTCATGTCAGCACTACAGAAAATTTTCCGCAGTGTGTACGAATAGTCCCATGCACCAGATTACACCCCGGTGGGCAAAAGTATACCTAGTTGTAAGATTCCCAAATCATTCAATACTAGTAAGTACTGAGACTCTTAATCGAAATATCGCAGTGGCGAGATTTGGAGCAATAAGGCATGGGAATATTCATACACATTGCGGACAATTTTCTGTAGTGTTCGAATGAAATATCTACGAAGCCTTCCACTCGCGCTACTGTTGTGATGAGTAGGAATCTTGAACGCTAGGGAGAGCTTGTACGTCTTTTCTTAGATAGAGGGAGCCTACGTGAATATTTCCCTAAGAAAAATTGCCTTCAATTTATTATAGGACCTAAGTTCGTTCTGAAAGTCATCGATTCTTGATTGATAGATTAAATATGGACTGATGATTCATAATAATGATGAAACAATTGTATCCTATCATCATTCAACAAGATCGATGAATTTGTCGAAACGCTCTTAATATTCACTCTCGGAAATTCACTCGCGTAGTTCTCGTTGAGAACATTTGTGTAGACAGCTCCCTGAGAGTTTCATTTGAAGTATTTCGATATTTACACTAAAAGTCTCAGTATTTACTAGCATTGAATGATTTGTGAATCTTGAAATTACATATATATATATATATATATATATATAAATTTATATATATATATATATATATATATATATATATATATATATATATATATATATATATATATATACATATATATATATATATATATATATATATATCGCTCATATATATATATATAATATATATAATTATGACGATTAAATTCGATTTTTTTCAGATATTTTCAGGAAATAATAATACCTTGAATGCATAAATCTGGTAACGCTTTGGCAATAGATGATACAGCCTTAAGTCCAACAGGTCGTGTTGCGTTTCCACTTACACCTCCATATGTGGTCCTTTTCTGAGGCCCTACAGCCGGCCAAGGGGATCCATCCGCGCTCAAACTCATCAAGCCGGATATTGTGTTGATTGTAGAAACTCCCTTTGCTCCCCCTGAAATTAATGAAATTATATAGTAATACACTCATATATAATACGCAAATAGACATAAGGTTGCTGAATAAAATATATGGTATATAAGATATACCATATATATCTTATTTGAATGGTTTTGAATATTAATTATTTTTTGGAAGATTTAATTCAAAAATATAATGAATTAACGCTTTCAGGTAAGAATTCCTGAAATCAATTTCATGTTCATTCATTTAATTCGTTTTAGTTGAAATAATCCGAGAGAATCAGTTTATTTAGTTCATTATATAATATTCATATCGAATTTTCCTGTAATTGATAGCTGTTGACACATTTCTGAATTTCTTCACATTGTATTTCACATGATTATTTCAATGAACTTACCCTCGTAAGCGGCCTTTGCAATCTCCACAATATCTGTTATATTTGGTGTAACTTTGATGAACACTGGAATTTTTACCGCTTGAGATACCCATTTCGATATTTCGTAAACCATTTCCGGTTTCTGAAATGTTGATCTATTTCAATTTGAGAAAGTGGGACGAAATCATAAATTCGAGACTTCGAATTAATGGAATATTTGGGTCGACTGACCAAAATTGCAAAATTGAAGATAACAATACTGCTTGCTTTTATTCAAATTACATCGTTGAATTTTCATTACATAAGCCCAATAGATTTTTGAGTATTCAATTAACCGATCAGGGTCCGAAAAAACAGTACATGTGGTTAACATATACTATTGAAACGAGTGATTCTTTATTCTCAGTTCTATTCAATGCTAATGCCGAGAAACATTATTGTATCAATCTGTTCATAACCTCATTTGTGTAAAATGTGAAGTTTTTTATGCAGGTATAAGTAATTGGGTAAGTAAGTAAGCCCCAGGATACAGAGGATATAGAGACTCTCTGGAGGAGTATCAAGAATATCATTGTAGACACGTGTAAACTACACCTCCGTGAAACCCTTAAACCCAAGAACAAGTGGATGACAGATCACATTCTAACCCTTATGGAGCAGCGTAGACTGGCGAAGAACAAACCTGACAAATATAAAAAAGTACAAAAGATCATAAGAAGGGAGATCAAAGAAGCCAAGCAGAGATGGATGGAAGGGGAATGTGCAGAAATAGAAGACCTATGTTACAAACATGATACTTTTAACATGTTCAAAAAGGTAAAGGAAGTAGCTGGACTTCATAAGAAGAGAACGACTATGTCACTAACAAATGATCGCAACCAACTAATTTTGGAGGAACAAGAATTGAAGAACACATGGACAAGCTATATAGAGACCAACTTTGAGGATGATATAGCGGACGTGGTATATGTGCATGAGGGCACGGGACCAACAATTCTTAAATCCGAGGTGATACATGCATTCTCTATAGCAAAAAACAGGAAAGCATCTGGCCCTGATGAGATTCCGACTGAGGCTCTAAAACTCATTGCAGAGAAAAATATTGATTTGGTGGTTAAACTTTTTAATAGTATCTATGAGACAGGTGAGATTCCATCTGACTGGTTATCGTCAACCTTTGTTGCTCTACCTAAAAAACAACAGCCAAAAAAATGTAGTGACTATCGCTTAATCAGCCTTATGTCCCACATGCTCAAAGCATTCCTAAGGATCATTCACGCTCGCATCAGACGTAGATGTGAAGAAGATCTGGATGATTCTCAATTCGGTTTCAGAAACGCTTTCGGAACGCGTGAAGCACTTTTCGGAATGAACCTTCTCCTCCAAAAATGCCATGATCAACGGAAGGATGTATTTGCATGCTTTATCGATTATGAAAAAGCCTTCGACCGCATACAGCACAATACACTTATTGATGTGCTGCGGGGGGTTGGAATAGATGATAGAGACATGCGTATAATTAAAAATCTATACTGGAATCAAACGGCACAGATAAAAATTGGCAATATTAAAACAGACCATATTAAAATACAGCGTGGAGTAAGACAGGGTTGCATACTGTCGCCCTTACTCTTCAACCTATACTCTGATCGAATATTTAAGGAAGCATTGGAAGGAATATCACACCTCGGCATCAAAATAAATGGAGAGCCAATGACAACAATCAGATATGCTGATGATACAGTGATTTTGGCAAATACAATCGAGGGACTACAGTTGCTTATAAACCAAATCGGTGACGTGGGAGAGACGCAAGGCCTAAAAATCAATATAGGAAAGACGAAATTTATGATATTCAGCAGGCAACCCCACAATGGCACCACCCTAGAACTTAATGGAAGCCAAATCGAACGTGTCTCTAAGTTCAAATACCTTGGTAGTATTATTACAGCAGATCTGAACCCGGACTGCGAGATTAAGTGCCGAATAGAGATTGCTAGGGCAACTTTTAATAATATGAGATCCTTTCTATGCAATGACAACTTGAATCTGAAGTTGAGACAACGTATGGTTGAATGCTATGTATGGTCGGTATTGCTGTACGGAGTAGAGACGTGGACTCTGAAGATCAGGACAATGAACCAACTGGAGGCATTTGAAATGTGGCTTCACAGAAAAATGCTTCGTATTCCGTGGACACAACATGTTACAAACGAGAATGTATTACGAAGAGCAAACATCCAAAGGCAACTCTTGGCGATCGTAAAATGCCGAAAGACATCATATCTGGGACATATTTTGAGAGGTGATAAATATCGTCTACTACAGCTCATATTAAAGGGCAAGATTGAGGGGCGCCGTGGACCTGGAAGAAGGAAACAGTCGTGGCTCCGAAATATTCAGGATTGGTCCGGCATTAGAAGGGCTGGTGAACTTTTCCGCTTGGCGGAGGACCGTACAGCTTTTGCCATGGTGATCGCCAACGTCAGGGAGACCGGACAAGGCACATGAAAGAAGAAAGAATAAGTAATTGTTATGCATATCAGATATAATAAATATTTAAAATGTAATACTTATTGTAGTGTCTGTCATTCCATTAGAATGACAGACACTACTATAACAGTGCAACTCTGCCACTAAATACAAGATAAATTCTTAATATAGGTCCAAAGTACTTCAAACTAAATGCTTTGGAGAGATCCGAAATAGAGATTATCTGCAGATAAATACGAAGAACTTTCCTTTTTCATCTTCATTGCTCGAAGTATTGAAAACCATGGACGAAAGTTGAAGAAGGATTGTCTTTCATTCTTTTTTATTGAGGATGTTATTCTAAAACACTTCCTCTTGATTTCTTCTGATATTTACACTGATTTATGTTCGACGAAAACGCCATATTGTCTTTCAAATTTTCTTCATTTTCGTGTAATTGAATAGAGAAATATAGCCAGACAGCTTTTGAATATTACTCGATGAATAGATTGAATTTCGAGGGTAAAAAAACCGCTGGGAAACTTTCTATTGAATAAATGAATTCCATCAATATCTTGATATTTTGACTGTGTAAGCTTCTTTTTGAAGTGAGGATAATATAAACTTTTGATAATCTTCAAACTAGAATGTTTAAAACTGCTCCGAAAAGGCATTGAAATAAATCTCAAGGAAATTAGGCAATATCAATTTTTTCTCGTTTCATATAACATTCAATAAACGCTGCTCACTACTTCATGGAGCTATGATTCTAGAGTCTTATAGAAAATTACCTGTCCACATGCCAATCCCATTCCTGATTCTCCCACTCCGTGTGGACACGATAAATTGAGTTCTAAAGCGTCTGCTCCAGCATTTTCACATCTCCTCGCAAGCAATTCCCAATCTTCTTTCACGAACGGAGTCGTTATGCTGGCAATAATTATCTGAAAAAATGTCGGAAAGTTGGAAAGGATATATCTCGGCGATTTTCAATTCTCAGTCTGTTCTGCTTTGTGATAATGCGAATAAATTATGTTGATGAAAATGGTGCATCAATCAACGTCAAGAAAAAAAAATATTCTTCATGTAATCAAGAGCGTTGGTTGTATCATTTCTAAATTCGTAAACCGTTATTAGAAAAACAGAAAAGATGGCATTACCTAATGTTATCGTTATGAGGAATCGAAAAAGGAGAAGTATTTAGACCTGTACCGGTGCGATACGATTTAGTTCAGAGGAAATTATATAATATGAAAATATTGGACCTCGTTCTAAACACGTTTCATCATCTAGTTAAATAAAGACACTTTTCAAATAAACTGGTTGTTGTGTCCAATTTTCAACAGTTTCATAAACTGGCATTCAAACTAATAGAATGTGAAATTATATGTGGAACAAGAAAGCGAAAAAAATAGTCTGTGATTATGGGCAAAATTCTGACCATGTAGTCATAATTATGGCTTCCACGGTTGGGAATGTAGCGTTATAGTGTAACATGGAAGTGTGGCATCACGGTATCAGCCTTGGCTCAAAGTGTGGTTTTTTAAAGAGTATCATGGGCGATTTGGTACACTATCTAGCAGTAGAGTCATCGTTCCATAACTTTAAGTTCATTTTCATTCTTTTTCGATCAACGCATTATTGAAGTTGATCATTTACTGCTGTTTGCGAACCGTATAAACTATTTCGTCAGGAGTAATCCTCTTTGAATGCACAATAAAATTCCGACCAAACACAAGCCATTGCAGTTCACTTCTTCAATGACAATAATTCATTTCATCTCAATGAACTCCTCCCTCATTGAATCAATGTTTTTTTGTGTCTTCTGAGCAACACATTATTTATTACTATTCGTATACTTATTATTGATTCGAATAAGGAATGAAGACTGATGTTCTATGAAAACCCTGTTGTAATATAACAAAACTTCGTTACCCAGGGGGAAAAAGCACAATATATAATTATGTTGTGAGAGAATCCTTGAAACTAGTAGACTAGGACACACAAAATGAATGAACAAACCTACTTGGTAATACAGAAAAATAAACGGAAACAAAATTAAGGAGTAAGCTATAACAAATATTTCAATTTCTATCAATATTTTGAGCTAGTTCAAGGAAACCGAAATCATAACAGCTTCAGGAATGCTGTCCCGTACGGCCATAAAAAGTTTCTTTTTCCAGTTCCAGAGGATGGAACTATTCTCTATAATATATATATATATATATATATATATATATATATATATATATATATATATATATATATATATATATATATATATATATATATATATATATATATATATATATCGGTACAAAATTTCTAGAAGGTATAAATATCGCATCGCA